>OZ002743.1:70178581-71527117 GCA_963924295.1 Dioctria rufipes | reverse complement strand
GTATACGTAAAAAACTTAAATTTTTATATGGCAACACCAAGAAGGAGGTTCTCCATTTAGTCCATTTTTGACATTTTATTTGCAACCCCACGAAGGAGTTGCCCGATTTGTCTCATTTTCCAACTTAATTTTACTTTTTTTTTTAAAGTCCGCGTACAAAATTTCAGCTCTTCAAGTATACGCGTTCTCGAGTTATCGTGCGCACAGACGGACGGACGGACGGACGGACAGACAGACGGACGGACGGACGGACGGACGGACATGCAAAAATCGAAATAACTTTTAATATTATGAATGGATGTCCAATCCATTTTGCTCTACCATCATTATTTCGAGGTGTTACAAACGGAATGACAAACTTAGTATACCCCTATGATTTCATCTAGGGTATAAAAAGGGTTTCTTTGTGAAAGCAGTATCCGAGAGACAAACAGTTTTACTTACACAGCTGTAACAAGAGTAAGGCAAGTGAGGCAGTCGTTGAATCCGAGGGTCGCCGACCGTTGAAAAAAATAATATTAACAACATTTACCTTTGACAAATATAAATTATTTTTGATTCTTAACTGTTAAATAAATCTTTTGTTCTCGATTTAAATTTACCTGCTTGACAAGGCTGAGGTTGATTCGTGGTCCTGATATGGAAGAAATTTTTGCCAGTGCTACAAAATTTCCTGAAGATATGGTTATACCATTAGCAAAGGTAAAAAAAAAAGAAGAAAAAGAAGCAACTCAAACTTTTTGAATCACAAAATTATGAGTGATCTCAATATTGCCACAAAACAAAAGCTTCGTACACCAATTTTTGAATCGATTGGTGTTCTTTTATTCTAACTGACGTGAAGGTACGAAATGTTGGAACAAGAAGACTTTTGATTCGTTTCTGGCGATCTTCTTAGCAAAATACACGTCGATAGTCGCTTTTGGATTTGCTTCGAAATCGTCAGAGTTTTTGTAAGATTGCCAATAATGATAGCTTTATATGAAAGAAATTTCAGATAAATGAATTTAATAAAAAATTACCTGTGATCTAAAATGGATCAAGAAAAATTATCAAATGTGTCATTTTGAGAATATTATTAACTAATTCGTGGCGAAAAAAGCTCGAAATGTCCATTTCTTACAAATATTAGTTCGCGTTTCGAAAAATGTGTTCTTTTTGGAATTTACTGCCCCCCCCCCCCCCCCAAATTGTTATAATTCCTGAAAATGCCTCCGAACTTGAAGACGCTGTTCCTTCAACTATTGCGGTATACCAGAATGTAGTTACTTTTGGGGATTTGAATGTTAATACTCTTAGGTCTAGCCCGTCACTTGATAATCTATTATATCTTCTTCAGAGGCTGGACCTCAAAGTTGTGAACAATCTGCCCACATATCACAATACCTCATCGCCATCTCAGTTGGACTATATCTTAACTACTAATATGGTCAATGTCCTTTTTCACAATCAGATCTCCCCACCGAGCAACTTTGATCACGACTTTTTATACTTGACTTACAAAATGAGAATAGATTCATTACCAACGATGACGTCGTTCACATATAGGGATTTTCATAATATTGATAAGAATTTACTAGCATCGGAATGTAATAATATTCATTGGGACAATCTTTACAACTGTAGTATTCTCGATTATGGAATAGAGTTTCTTAATAGTGCTGTTTTGTATCTATATGTTAAATATGCCCCACTCAGAACATGTAATATTCGTCCCCAGCGTTGTCCCTGGATCACTGATGAATTCCGCCAATCAATGGCTGAGCGTGATTTCTTACTAAAAAAATACAAAAGAAATCATAATGAGATAGATCTCAATAGATATAGGATTTCCCGTAATAAGGTAACAAGCTTGACTCGATCTTCTAAACGTGCGTATCTTGGATTGAAACTGGACCCAAATCAATCTGCCAAGAAACTTTAGAAGAACATTCGCAATCTGGGTATTTATGGAGACGATCAACCACAAATCGTTGCTGATCCTAATGTATTGAATAACTTGTTCGCAACTTCTAGTACCTTTCCACCTTCTACCAATAATATCATCAATGAGATTTCTAATCAACCCAATCCTGAATTTAGCATGAGCAGCCCTCAAATAGATGGATTCTCGTTTAAGTGTGTTACTGGAGTTGATATTACTAATGTAATATATTCTATCCAGTCAAATGCCTCCGGGCCGGACACACTCTCTCCGAATTTTTCGTGAAATTAATTTCTCCATTTATAATAAGCGCGTTAACGCACATTTATAATCAGTGTCTAATGACATCACAATTCCCCACTAAGTGGAAGTGTGCACTTGTTGTTCCCATTCCTAAGAAAGCTCGCCCTAATGGTCCCAGCGATTTTCGGCCAATTAGTTTATAAAATTTTCTTGCTAAGGGGTTAGAGAAAATAATGTATAATCAAGCGACTGAGTTTATTGAATGTAATAATCTACTGTCAAAGTGGCAATCTGGATTCAAAGCAAAACATAACTGTGAAACTGCTCTTTTAAAAGTTACAACTGATATTTATAAATACTCGTTCTTCTTGACTTCAGTAAAGCATTTGATAGTGTCAATCACTCTATTTTACTTTCTAAACTTAAGAATAAATTTTTTTCTCCTCATCGGTTTTAAGATTAATCAGTAATTTCCTGTCGATGCGAAATCAAGTCATTAAAGCGAATAATACATTTTCTAATGTAAAGCTCCTTTATCAAGGGGTTCCCCAAGGGTCTATCCTTGGTCCGTTACTATTCGGCATGTATATCAATGATTTAACAAGCGTTGTGAAGAATACATCCATACATCTATATGCTGATGATGTACAGATTTATTAAAGTCGACTAATTGGTCTACTTGAAGACTGTGTGTAACGCATCAATGAGGATCTACACTACATATATGAATGGTCACTAACTAATATGCTGTCTGTAAAAAATCTAGGTGTCAAACTGAATTCCAAATTCACTTGTTGTGACTATATGTCTGCATTACTCGTTAAAGTGTACGGAAGTCTTCGATAACTCTGGATTACCACGAGCTGCTTGTCGTTAGGCTTAATATCCAGATTAGCAAAAGCGCTTGTTCTCCCCCATTTCATATATGGCAGCCTTGTATTTGCCAAACTTGACTCACAGTGTCAAAGAAAATTAACTGTGGCATTTAACGATGTAATTCGTTATGTCTATAAATTGCGCAGGCATTGTCATGTGTCGGCGTATGCAAGTTTGTGCCTTGGTATTTCCTTCGAAACGTTCCGAGCACGTCGCGACCTAACATTCTTGCATACGTTGATTTATGAGAAAACACCAGAATATCTTTACGGAAAGCTGCAACTTCTTAATTCAATATGACATCATAAACTTCTCACTCCTAGATGTTCTTCACGATTTGGCCACCGCTCTTACCTTGTTCAAGCAATTAGTAGGTGTAACTCTCTTCCTGGTGGTGCTCAGCGTGCGAGTTCTAGCAATTAATAAATTCATTGCATTTAATTAAAACTCTATGTATATTCCTAACTCTGATATTTTGCTATCACTTCTTCTTTTTTTTTCTTTTCTCTTTAACTAATTTATATATATCTTTTTGTTTTTTCTTTTAATGTGCTCTCTTCTCTTTGATTTTTGTTAGTCTAAATTTGTTGTATACTTAATACTTTACTTTTTTTTGTAACTCTCTTTTTATAATAGAATACTATATTTTTATTTATTTATTTATTTAATTCTTTTTTTTTAGTATTACATATTTATTTATTTATGTTCCCATTTACATTTATTTATTTTAGCATTAGTATTTGTTCCCTTTTTTTTTATTTTACAATGATTTATTTCTCCATTATTATTTTATTCATGTTTCCTTAATTACTTGGTTAAACCTTTTAATTTGTCTAGGTTTCCAGGCCTAATTTCAAGTTTTCCCAATATAATCTACCAAATTAGTAGTACATAATAAGATTGCACTCTTTGTACATGGGCAGTAAATAAATTATTATTATTATTTAAACTGATTCCCCTCTATGTTTTTAAATGTACTTTACTCGCAAAAAATTAATATTATCTACTATTCTTCTCATGATCTGTTGTTGCTCAACTTTGTTGAGTCAGTTGATAGACTATGTCAGAATAGTCAAAGTTGAATAAGGTTATGTTATGTTATATATTTGCTTCAGTCGCCAAAATGAGTTGTTATGGCTCTGGGTGAAGGAACTGAGGAAAAAAGTGAACTCTTAACACCTTTCCCCTACTCTTTATTTTTTGAATCTTTTTGTTACCGACACTTTTGGACTCTAAATTCCCAGTCCTGAAGCACTTATAGGGAATGCAGAAGAAATCAAGAGAAAGATTCATTCAAGATTTCATTTTTTCAATTTCTTCTGTTCTGATTGCGCTGTGTTTTATTGTAAACCTGTTCAAAAAAGAACATGACCTTACTGTTAAACTAAAAAAAAAAATATTGTCAACAATTTATTAATCAAACGAAACCACATACTTGAATGCAAATTCCTCTGTACCTTCTTCTTTCCGATGCATATGAATTATTATTTCATGACTAAACCTAAAATCCGTGAAGAGATCTGTTTCCGGAGAAGAAAAATATATTTACTGGTTATGGGTTGGAATCGCCTCACTTTCCAAGCAATTGTCATATTTCCTGCTGGGTATTGTAAAGATACGAAAATACACACAACACACAGCCACAATAATAATTCAAAACACTTTAATAATTAAAAAATTATTTTCAATTCCAAGCTACTCAAAGGTTGCCCTTTTAATAAAATTTTTCAGTTCAACAAATTTAATTTAATTTTCTTACTTTTCTAAAATTGTTAAAATACGCCTTCATGCATAATAATTATATTCTTAACCCCCCACAGTAAAGCGGACACTATAGCTACACAAGTCTAGGAAAGTACAGAAATTTTTCATAGTATGCTTGTGTTTTTGGTGTACACTCAACAAAGCTCTAGAATATCTAAATAGGGTTAAACGTACACAAACAAAATACAAGGGATAGGAAAATTTCTCATTACGTCTTTCTTTATTTCATCCTGAACAACTGGTGGATTTGTGAGTGATAATAACCAGTTTAAAGCAAAATAAACAAATTTTGACAAAGAACTTTTGAGAGGAAGCGGGCCTATTTTCCAATTATAACAATTAAATACAAAGTAACTTTAAGGTTAAGGGTAATTACCAGCAAAACGAATTGATTTCCCAGCATTTTACGTCTTAAGGAGACTTTGAAAATTTGTTTAATATTAATATTCTAGAAGGTGTATAACCTCACATCCTTCAAGTTTTACCATTTCCTGTTGTTGTAGGCTCAAATTTCTAACCTAATTGCAGCTTTTCGTGCTTATATTTGTAGTAAATATTTTACTTTCATTGAGTTTCTTTGCAAGTCGGTAGTTTTCATAAATCTCTACAAACCAGATTAAGAAATTTATAGCCCACAGGAGCTGAAGCAAAGATCTCCTTATCTTACTGCATTTAACATTGTAGAAATGGAAAATCAGAGGTAGTTCCCTGTACTTGTTGCAATTTAAAACTTGGGGCAGCATTTAATTAATTTAACGTTTTCTTGTAGAATACAAGGATAAAACTGGTAGATTTATGTCGAATCCTAGTGCCCACAAACAATTTAAAATGGTTAGTAGGTAATTGCTGAAAGGTTTTTTGCTTGTTGTATTTTAATAGACTTTTGGGTGATGGGGAGTGACGCGGCTTGCTTTTAGGTCATTATGTTAAAGATTTAAAAGTAGCTGGAATGGCGAAAAATTGGTGTAAATTGTAAATGACGTATGTAATGTTCTGGCATTTTATAATAATAACATTCGAATTTCAATAATTTACGCAACTTAGTTTACTAAATTTAACAAGTTTATCTTGACCTTCAATCACTTCGTAAATTGGAAGTATGTAGAGTCTGAACTTCAGCTTAACTATGGTCCGATAACGTTCTGCAACTAATAACGAAATGGCCAATGTCACCGAGTGTTGAAAATATTTTATTTAGTCAGTAAAAGAAGATTCTACACGCAATCAAAATTTTTTGAATACTTCTCATCTAATGTCCTTGACGACCGAAATTTCGGCGCCTGTCAACAAGATGTATTTTATAAACACTTCTTATATGTATATGTTTGGAGAGACACATACATATGTAACTGGTCGGATTCATCACATTAAGTTGTGATACTTTCTGTCATAATTTTCTGATGTTTATTCCCTGAAAATTCATTTTAGTTCACATTGTGGTGATAAAATGGGAAAATAAAAATGTACTATGGTAAAAACCAAAGTACGTCAAATTTTTGGTCGTCCTTTATGGCTTAATAGAAATTTAGTTATTCCTTATTTCTCCATTGAAATAGTTATTTTTACCGCAATAGTGGTAGTTAAAATTATTATAATAATATGCTGACGACCTGGAAATCCGCCAGAAAATCATATGAAACCTCGTCAATTTTGCTTAATTTTAGAGTTACAATTATCGTTCGTTTCTTATATAATACCTGTGGCCATCACGAGTTGCAATACAGGCTTCTAAACGCCAAACCATGGACTGTCATACTCGCTCTCTTTCCAGGTGTCTGTCGTATCTATGTATATATTCTTTTTCAATATGCTGTTGGTGAAGATTTTCTTCGTTAGGAATAGGTCTGGTACAAAGAATTTCCTTTAAATGTCCTCATAAATAGAAATCCAATTGATTGAGGCCAGGATGTCGGTCTTTTATTTAAATTATTTGTTAAAATGTCACAATATGATATTGCTGTCAACCCAAGCAGCATTTAAACCGGCAACAACTAAGTTAAGGTGGACTGGGACGTAAAGAAAGTTTCTATAACGTTACAGTGACTAAAATACTAACTTCAGTATAGATGGCCTACATGTAAACACATTCTATAGTATTTGGAACCAAAACGCCACTTCAGTAAGCCATTTGGCAGTTCCGAGCGGAACAAGTTCCTCAAGAGGTTCTCAAATCATCCCAGGGACATTTATTTGTCTACCTCAAGGCTCCTGCCTCGAGGAGGAGGCATTGCAAAGATGTAGCGACGTTCTAAAAAGTATTCTCTGCTACTTTATAGTGGAAGTATTTATAGTGGTCTTTTTAGTGGCGACGTAGCTTGTGGCACCTTCAATTGGTACTTTATGATTCCCAATTTGTTGAAAAAATGTTTTTGGTGTCAGAAACTCTCACGCGAGACTTTATAGTGTAGACAACTTTGAGGCGTGTTACTACAAACTAAGTGCTATGATCATGTTACAATATAGGAACATTCATTGACATTACAGTATTAAACGCGTCTATTTGGGTGATTGATGTAAAGTTTAATGGTGGAAAGTAGTTCAAGTGTAAAAAGAGAAATTTGTTTTCCATCGAAAATTCAAGAGGTCGAAATGAAGTGCAAGAAAAAGCTGTTCAGATACTCACCACATTTAATAGAAAGGTAAAGCGTCAACTTGCTAAAGTTGCCAGAAATACCGAAAAAGAAAGCATCGAAATATGTCCGGATGAATGTCAAAGTAATGTGCAGAGCTATTCAGAACGGAATTTTGATCAATCGGATAATTAAACTGGCAACGAAATTTTCGAAGAAACTGATAACAATATTTGTGATGAAAATAATGAAAACGGGAGGCAAGATACCTTAAACAAAGACTTATGTCTATTTGAAGGTTTGAGAAAGTGGGCTATTGAATATAAAATCCCTCATACCGCCATCAATGGATTATTAAATATATTAAATACTGGTAATGAAGTATTACTACCAAAGGATAGCAGAACATTGCTTAAAACACGTAATAAAATTAATATTGTGCCAATGGGAAAAGGCAATTATTGGTATTGCGGCATAAGAAATAGTCTGAAAAACATCTTTTGCTACTTGAGTCAAATGGGGAAAAAGAACCCCCCAAACTGTACTCTGCTACTGAAGTCAGGTGCAAATTGTTCTGTCTTAAATACCATTTGAGTGAGATTAAAGAAAACGAAATATGAAAGTTTCTGAATATGACTACTTATCCAACTTAAATGCACTTGGAAAAATAAATAAAAAATATCATTTCATATGTACATTTATTGATCTCTTATTCCTAGCAATAAATACATACTTATATAAGTGTTTTTTTGTTTTTTTTCTTCTTTAAAAAAAATCCATCTTACAAACTTCCATCTACGCCCATATTCGTAATAAACTTTTGACAGCTTTACTTGGCCGTTTTATTGTCACACTTTTGCGGCAGGGACTTTCAGGTGCCGATATATACATGAAAGTTCCGTTTTGGGATGATGAAATGTCATTCTGGAACTATAAGGTTATTCATTTGGAGCCTTGAAGTAGCTGTCTCCTCAAACTAGCAAATCATGGTTCCAGCTACGAAAACTTTTTGAGCCACGACCATATAGTGGCTATATTTAGTGAATGGGACATGGAAGACATTTTTTAACATGAAATGTCTCCTTTTTGTCATTATATTCGGGATAAATTGGAAGCATTAGATTAGAATAACTAAAAAATGCTTAAGGAAAAATTTAAAAAGATATATTTTGCAGTTTTTTAGATTTTTTAGTCATTGATTTTTGGGAATTTTACCAAAATTATTTTATGGCTAAATATTAATTTTTAAATAAAAAGTTTTATATTTGATTTTATGTGCGGGGCGTTGTACTTTTTCGAGGTATCGGCATTACGTTAACGACAAATTCCTTCCGCATCAATTATTTCGATACAGATATCGACTAATTTTACTTTAATCGAAGTACATATGTACATATTTTAATATCTTGTATTTAAAAATTAAATGAAACTTTCTACTTGAAAGGCTAAATCAACCATCATTTATATGTATAAGTATATTTATATTACCATTTAATAAAAAATCTATCTATATGCAATTTGCAAATGTGGTAGTTTGCTATTTGGTAAAAAAGTTTTTGTGGCGTGTTTGGGACGATGCTGAAACGTGTCGGGCAAGTTATCGCAACGTTCCTGCATTAGTTCTAGCCACGAAGCAGACACATAAATCACCACCTGAAAATCATTCCCCATTTTAGAACCGGGCACGTACCCGGTAAGTGCCCGCTGCGTTCCTAATCCAAGTCATTGCCTCTAAACGGTTGTACATTTTGTACCAGCTACGTTCCCGGGACGTAAAATGCTGCTTGGGACTGTTCCTAGCAAAATGAAATAACCAAATAAATTGGTCTGAAATTTTCCAGCCTAAACTTAAATGCTGAACCTTTGTTGTTCAAAACGCCTGGCATTGATATTTTCGTCAGCTTATATGTAGTTTATGGTAAAGTGTGCTGCATTGGTAGATCAAAGAAATAGGGTATGGTGAGTATAGGAGTCTATGACCCTGCGATCTTAATCAGCTTTTCAAACAGAAATCCATGCCATAGAAACATGAATAAGAATCACCCTAAAAGAGCGAAATGCGTATATTCATTTGTACATAGACATATATTGCGGCGATGGCCAAGCCACAATAAAAGCATGTTCAAATTCAAATTTCTTTCTTTCAAAGCTGGTTTGGGACAGTGAGAACATTGCAGGCCTACTATCAAAGTAATCCTTAGATGGGTATCATATCATATGGGGCATATAGGTAATGAAACTGCTGAATAACTCACTAGAAGTAGAGAAGCAAAATTTCCATTTACCAAACCCAAACCGTTCTGCGATCTTACAAATAGGCACCTATCAGAAATGGCTCACCAGCTACAGTGGGGAAGATTTCCTTGACTAAGATACATGAAGAAATTCATCAACTTACCATACAAAAACTGTGCAAAAATCATCAAATGTTTACCGAACAAAATCAGGATAATGTCTTACTATTACCCACATCAGTACATGATTAAGAAAATGGGTGAAACCACAGAGACGATAGCTACCAATTCTGTCGGTAATTAACAACTGATTTTTTTTAAACCACTTTTATATAAACCGCTATTATTAGTTTGCGTGAGCCCAGATGAAGTCGGTCTTTGCATTTAAGGGGTATAGGAGCAAATGCCAGGTATGGTGTTTTTTTTTTTTTAAATTGTTGCAAATATTCCCCTGGCAATTGCGCAATTTTAATTCCAAAATGAGACAAATCGGACAACTCCTTCGTAGAGTTGTCTACAGAAATTGCGATTTTCGCTATATATTTGAGCACTGCCTTTATAACGCGTATATGAACAAGGTTAAAATTTTGATCACAGCGTTTTCATAAAAATAGTAAATAAAATGCCAAAAAATGAACTAAATCGGCCAACACTTTCTTTGTGTTGCCATACAAAACTTTTGGTTTTCACTTTATTTAACTTTTATTTACATCTAGGGTATAATATGATTGTTCTTAAAGCAATTATAACTTTTCTTGTTTAAGACATCTCTAAATGTAGTAATTTCAGTAGATTTTATTTTTTTATACAAAATTATGTATAACACTAAAAGCATCCTCTATCCGAGATATTTAAAATTACATACCTCTCATATTCTGTGCAAAAATCCTTCAACCCACATCCACTTTCTAGATTTATTATAATTTAAGTCATTATCTAAAATTTTAGTTGAACTAACGTGATTTAATAAACACCGTTATCATATCCTTTACCAAGTTTATTTTTAGCTAAAAGGTTTTCTCTGTTCTGTCATTTACCTTAAAATCTACAAAGAGTTTTTTTTTCATCCCATTCTATCTATCCTAAAATTTGGCCAGGAAATTGTCCAGGTGTAAGTGTAGCTATAAACATTTTCCCAAATTCTAACATCTATGCTTGCACGTATGTTGGTTTGTTTTACAAGTTTTGATGTTTACGAGCGCAGGTTATTAAAGTCTCATCTATATTCATAATCCCAAGTCAGCAAAAAGCAATTTCAAAGTTTGAATTATTTTTCACTGTTTTGGTGGTGATCACGTATATTAAACTTTATGAGTAATTTATATGAAGCGATAAAATTTATTTTGTGCATTTTGGAGGGCTTACGGACTCCAATTAAAGCTTATGTCTAAAGTTTCTCTGAGATCGGATATGAGCTACTTTTATTGCTACATTAATATGAGACATCAATCAATGATATAATGTAGTGGCTTAAGTATAAATGATGCGTCATTGGGTAATGGGTTTGTTTTTTTGATGACCATTAATACGCGATTTTATTTGAAATCGAATAAAAATGAAGAAATTATTTGACATGATAATATTCCAGCAGAGGATATGTGTATGTATTGTGTAGGTGCCTCTTGTAATACTATTAATTACACTGTATTTAAAAAAAAATAAACTCGATACACGTTTCACGAGACATAAGTAAATTGTAGGTCTAGTGGAAATAAAAGTAGTGGTGTAGAAGAAATTTCTCACACACCTCCAAAATCTCATTTTAGGCCAAAAAAGTGTTATTGTACGTTCATATATATAATAATTTTTAACTCCGCCATTTTTTATTAATTGGAATATGAAAGGAGAGAGATAGGCCTTTGTAAGTAACTATGTGTTGATTAGTTCGTTGCGATGAAAAGTCACAAAGCTACAATCGAAAACATTTCGAAGTTTGCTATTTTTTACAGTTTTTTTTCAACTTTGGAAACATTTTGATTGCATGTTTTGCTCCATAATGCTTTTTTGTGTGTGTTTATTTTATGAATAGCGAATTCTATTCCACGTATAAAGAGCATTTGTTAACTAAAATCGGTTGAACTTTGACTGAGTAATCGAATTTTTGCTCATTCAGCAGCTACATTTCCGTATAATATTAAACTACAGCGAAAGTTTGCGAAGTACTGGGTTTTAACCGTGTAAAATGCATTAAATAATAACAAATAAAACAACAATTATATATTACATTCAAATGCAATTACAATCAACTTTACTTTAGTTATCGCTAGTACTGTACTCCTAATTATCGCAATCCAAATAGTTTACTACGTTCACTTTAATGTCTGAGACAAGACTCGCCTCCTGGCGGTGACAAGCGCCGTATTTATACTCTACAAATTGTCCTAGAACCTTCCCCCAAATACCGTCCTCTAAACATCGATTCTCTTAACCTAGATTTGTTTACGTCCGTACTTTATAGATGTCGCTTGCCTTTTTCTGTGATACGTTTTTCTGATACCTGTTTATGTCCATACTTAATTAGTCATTTCATGTAAAGTACGTAGATGTCGCTGCTCCTTTTTATATATACAGATAGGGCCATCTTAAGCCAAGGGCGCTCTAACAGAAATTATTTTCTAAGCTTCTTGGGATAATCAACAGGAATAATAACGTAAAATACAATCGCAAACTTAACACGAGAAACACACCGATTGTAAGTTCAAATGCGAGTAAACTGGTTTTCTGTTGCGAGAAGAAAGTTAATGTAAAGTGGCAATAAGGGAAATCCTCGTCCAAATATCGTATTTAAAGTAAAGGGAAAGTCCCGATCGCAGGAGTCTGTTTAGTTGTTTTGTAGTCAAATGCTTCAAGGTAATAGCCTTACCCAAACAGGGTTGCCAGATGATGTTAACATGAACCAACAGTATACAAATTATCTCGATTACCAAATAGAGTTTGGCTATTAAAAGTAAACCGTGGAAAAATGCAGTAAATTTAAAAAATACTAGGGCTGCAAACTCTGTCACTATAAAATGTTAATAATGTTTTTTTATATGCTACTTTGTATGAAAGTTTGTTGCCATATATGGAATTCCGAATGATTTTTATGGTCTACTGTCAGTCCATGCTTCACCATGAAGAGGTGTTTCTATTCACCAGTTGCCAAATCATATCCTTACCATACATTTCAAAGTTATTTTAATTATTACTATCGGTACTTTTATCACAATCAACGGTATTCCAGATTAGAATTTGCTTTCTGGGGAGTTAAAAGAATATTTCGTACAGAGCCCAATAAATCTTGAATGTCATTTAAAGGTATCCTCGAAAGGAAAGAAAAATATTGAATCAGTATTATACATGTAAAATATTATTAGTTAAACAAGGTTGCAAGTTAAAATAAACTCATCTTCCTTAGACCTTAGAAATATAATTTAATTTAAGACATAAATATTTTTTTAATTTTCAGATTATACAGTGGCAACACCAGCCACAAATATCAGCAAAATTTCAACCGTTTAGTATGAATATTTCTTAATTAAGGTAAGCAAAGCACAAAGTTTTCCATATAAAATTTTATTTTCTAAAATATAAAATCGCTTCTGCTTCGGTATCATACATTATGAAAGTTCATTTAATGGAATTACAAATTATATACAACCTTAATATAAACCTTAACCTTTCCGCGCTCAAATATATAAAAAGATGTAATGTTATATTCATCTTTTGGTGTTAACTTCTGAAAAAATTTCTACCGTATCTCACGATAATTAGATTTATACTTTCAACACTGCTAAATCGTATGCAGATATTATCTAATAGTTTTGGATTAACTTTGCGTCAGTACATCTTCTTTTTGCTGCTGCGGCTACGTTTCCTATCTGCAACGAATTTACCAAAAGCCATATAATTAGTAAATTGTAATTTATGACTAGAAGATAATAATTGTTATATACTTTTTCTTAATTTAAATTTATTTAATTAGTTAAATGCGTCTATAGAAAATTTTCTGTGCAAAGATAAAATTTTGTTGGACTTTTTGTTGTCATTAAAATATATTTTTTTCTAGCAGTTGTTAGAGGTCCATAAATGAATGAAATCTAATTCAAATCGAATTGCGTCAATATGCTCTCACCGGACCTATAAACAGACGAATCATGCCAATGTGATGGGTATTATAATTTTCTGCACTAAATACTACTAACTATACTAACCCCTCCCACCCCTTATTACCCTTATGCATTGCTATTCTGTTTAAAATGTATTCCAGAGTAATTTATGAGGTTGGTAATCCAGTGATTAAACTAAATTGTCAAATAGTGATGAAACTGGCTAATTGCTATTTACGAGTACTAAATAATTCGACGGACCTTAATTATTTTGCTCACTACAAACGCCAGCACAAAGGTAATTAACATACTTTCTCCCCCTGCCGTATCCTCTAGACTATAGGGCATCCACATCAAACATACGCACACGAATATCTGCATACAGATCTCAAAGAGAAATCATTTAAATTGAATCTTTTGAGCTTTTCAGTTTACATACAAACAGGTGAAATACAGAACCATAAGGTATCCCAGAAGCGGACTTCGCATCTGCATTCGAATCAGAGTGTTAGAATTTATTCGATTTGCATTGAGCAGCTTCGGCAAATGAACGTCAATTTGCATATTTAAGCGCGCTACTTTATCAGCAATTTATCGCGGCTCACTACGCAAATAAAGCCACAGTTCTTAAGAGCGGAAAATCAAATATTGGCATTGGGATTCTGTTTATGGCTTCAACAAATTTACAACAGTATCGATTCTGGATAATGTTCTACCTGCGAGGTATTTACCCTACGATCGCAACGACCCGACGATAAAACCAGATGAAAACCTGCGAAGCTCCCATCGGTGGGGAATTATCAATTATTGCACCACCTTTTCCTGGAATTTAATTTTCACATCTCTTTTATGGGCTTCTAAATTGTGCCTCTTTTGTGTGTTTGTTATGCTGCATCAAGGTTGAGGAAATTATTTATTATTGTTTTTTTTTTTTTTTTATTTATTGTTTACAAAATATTTAAGTTGGTGTGATTTAATACACTATTCGTATACATTGTTGAAAATTTTGTTATTTTTCTTTAGAATAAAATTGAGAATCCTTACAAAGTATTTAGATTTGTTTCTTAATCTTTAGTGCACGTCTAATTAAAAATTATAAAATTATTTTTAAGTAATATATGAGTAAGATGAACATCTAGGGATTCGATAAATTTTCGACTAACCTCAACGAACTCCCAAAACCAAGGCCAGAAAAATTTCTTCCTTCTGTGGCTCTAGCGTGAATTACTGGAACTAAGAATAGAGTAAAAATAAATGTATGGCGATTATTTGCGCCAATTGAGTTTGAATTCAAAAAAATATAAACAGAGTGAATTAGAAGAATTCACTATACGTCTTACAACTTTTAAATATTTTGAAATTAACTTTATTATGACTTTCTAAGGAGCACGGTTTAGTCAGTCCGATTTCCCATAATTGTCTCCATACAGTACATACCAGATAGGTGAACATTAGTTTTGTCTGCAATGATCATACAAAGTAAAGGGTCTTTCATTAAGAGTGATAGGATTTTAATTTTAAATAAAACAACAATTGTTCGACATATCAATTTAATTTTTGCTTTATTTTAAAGATTGGACAATGCAGTTATGTTTGCAACAAGATGTCGTTCAAATGCCCACCGTGGTTTTGTTTACACTGACGCACCCGATCGCTCCAATTTTTTATCACCCTGTCCAACATTTGCGGTTGTATGCCGGCGATTGCTTAACGAATATTTGCTTCCAAATGATCCAAAGTCTGTGGATTGTCAGTATATACTTTTGCTTTGACGTATCCCCAAAGGAAATAATCTAGGGGTGTCATATCACTTGACCGCGGCGGCCAATTCGCAAATCCTCGTCGTGAGATGATCCAATCGCCAAACTTATCTTTCAGCAAGTCGAGCATAGCATTAGCTGTATGGCACGTAGCGCCGTCTTGTTGGAACCACATCTCTTCAATATCGATGTTCTCAAGTTCTGGCCATAGAAATTCAAGTAACATGGCTCTATAGCGGTCGCCATTGACGGTTACGGTTGTTCCTTCCTCATTTCGGAAGAAATAAGGTCTGATGATGCCGCCATGCCATAAACCGCACCACACAGTGAGTTTTTTTGGAATGCAACGGCATTTTATGTAATACTTGTGGGTTGTTCTCGCACCAATAACGGCAATTCTGCTTATTTACAAAGCCATTCATCCAAAAATGCGCCTCGTCTGAGAAGATGATTTTTTGGCCAAAATTGGGATCATCTTCCAAATGCTCAAGGGCCCAATCAGTAAACTCTCGACGCAATCCGTGATCGTTTGGCTTCAGTTCTTGAGTCAATACGACTTTGTAAGGATGTAGGCCCAAATCCTTACGCAAAATTCTCCAAGTTGACGTCTGAGAAAGCCCCAATTGTTGCAATCATCGTGAAATCGACAAATTTGGCTCATTGGCAATACTGGTCGCTGCAGCTGCGATATTCTCCTCACTTCGCACATTTCTTTGTCTTGTTGATGGCTTCTTGTCTTGTAAAGAGAACTCACGCTCAAAATTTTCCACAGTGCGGCGTATAGCCTGCGCATAGTAACGGTGATGGCGACCCAATTCTCTGGTGAACAAACGTTGAGCACCTAAAACTGAGCTCGAACTTAGGTAATATATTTTAATAACTTCTAAACGTTCGGGAAGCATCAAACGCTGCATGATGAATATTTTGACACATGGAAGTACAAAAAAAAATATCTCCGCAACCGAGAAATCTCTACTGAAATACTATCACCACTATTGAAAGATCTACCTGATCAAAAAGATAAATAATGTACATATACAATATTGATAAAAAAAAATGAGCACCGGAATTTTTTTTGAAATTTGAAAGTGGATTAGGGCATTAAAATAATTGCTGATATTTATATAGCCATTTTTGGAAGAAAGTTTGATAACAGCTTTGGAAGATATTTAGAATAATAACGAATAAATCTCTCAACAGGATAATGCACCAGGACACAACAATTTTCAACAACTGGTATTCTTAAAGTTCGTAATTAACCTTATCGAAAATCTCTGGGCCATATTAATGGGAATATTCACAAAATTCATGCTCGCAAGATCCACGAACTTTGAACAGCTGTTCAAAAGTCTTGGAACGAAATTTCATCAAGATTAATTGAAAATCTAATATCGTCTGTAGGATATAATAAAAAATAAAGGAGGAAATATAAAAACTAAGATTATAACGATGAATTTTTTACATAATTATCCTTTGTGTATAGAACACGTGGATAAAAGGATATTTTCTTATCTAGCCTGTTGAGGGCGGAACAGACCGCCGGCTGGAAAACAGGTAGCTGAGGCGCTTGGAGCGCGGTTTGTGCGGAGAGCTTTTCTTGCTACCTGAGGTACCCTCATACATTTCGGAAAACCGTTAACCATCAAATTCAGCACAATCAGTTCGTGGAGGAAAAAGAAGGGCCTCTGTATGGTGCTCGAATAACTGAAGTAAGCTGACAAAGATTTTTTATAACGTTAAACTTGATATGAGCTTTTCTGTTACAACATTTTTCAGTGCGCGGGGTGCTCTACAGCTTCAATGGATAAATTGATTCACATGAATATCTGCGCAATTGAAAGAAAACTCAATTTGGGGGCCATCAGGAAGCGATTTTTGTCAAAAATTGATTTAGAAATAGTTTTTTCGTCCGTTGAAGCAAAAAAAAAACGGTGAAAACATGGGTTTTTTTTTAAACGAAAGACACCCGGTAAAGGATTATGTGGTTCAACATTTTCAACCCTATTTGTTTCTGATGAACTGTCAGAGCTGTGAAGCGTTCTGCGCAGACCAAAACGCTCCGTGCACGGTTTTGTTTGATGGATGGGAACTGGAGCCGCCATTTTCATTTTTTTTTTTTTTATAAATAAAGTTGGAATCTACGCTCCATTCTTCGAGTAGAAGATACGTAAAAACCGATTTCGAAAAGCATTTATTTTATATAAAAAAAATGTCCGAAGTTCATGCATTTTTCATGCTTTTCGGTGGTAACCTCCCCTTTAAAATTTTAAGTGACCGATTTCTTTATATCAAAGCTTAGAGCCATTTGTTACCGTAATTAAATTATATTTGAAATATTTTCCTGTGCTCACTTTTTTTTATCATTAGTGTATATAGATAATGATGACGAAGTAGGATATGTAAGTAAACCAATTAAAAAATTGTGGCAAAAGATCATCAGGTAACATTCAATTTTAACAGTATGAGATTAGTTGTTTATTTCTGATTGTATTCTACGAGCTATGAGCGTAGTAAAAATTTTATATTTCGAAATCCAATAAGTTTTCACTTTAAATATTTTTCAAACAACAGTTGAGAAATAAATCCTCAGTGTAATGTAAGAGGGTGATATATACATATAATGGCATAAAGTCTCCAAGAAACGAAGATTGTAAGCTACGTAAAGGACTTTTTTCCGCCTTTAGCTTTCACAAAATTTTCATCGACTTCCTCCGAGAAATCTATGTAAATTAATGAAAAGTTCATTTTCAATGCAGAGTAATACCTGCGAATTTAGTTTCGTTTGGAACGATTTCATTCTAATAGCTTTTTACATTTCTAAGTACCTAGATACTCCCAGAATACAATCACACAAATACCTTTGGAATTCGTTGACAGAAGCAGCAGCCTAAGTATTATGAGAGAGTGAATTCCATAAACGAGTTATTTTTAAAAGAAGAAATCCGTCATAAGTCAATATACCGTGCCGTTTCTGTAAACTCTTTCCACTCGTAGAATGCAAAAAATATATTTTTTTATAAAAAGACATGGGTCTTTTAGTCTGTATTAAATTGAAATGGAAAGTTAATGCCTTGCGTTTCAAATTAGTTAGAATTGTGTATTCCAGTAACGTGAACCTAACCGTAATAATGTGGGCAGCAGTACTAGGTTTGTATGTTTACTTTTGAGTAAAAAAGCCTGTGTAAAAATCAAGTAAAATCTTTCTTGCGGTAGAGGGAATAATACTAGATGAGAATGAAAAAAGTTAACAGACAACTTATGAGTAAAACCTGGGTAAACCGAATTAAATTTGTCAACTGTCAAAAATCAAGATTGATTTATTTTATTAATTTATAACTTTTTTAATAAAATCGGACTTAATTTATTTTATTTATTTATTTATTTTAATAAAATCGGACTTATTTCATTTTACTTTTTTATTTTTTAAAAAATCGCCCTGACAACTGAAAGAATTATTTCAAATGACAATTGGCAGAAAAGAATGGATTTACTCAACTACTTTATCCTGTGTAAAAATGTTAACTTTTGTTGAGGAGGGGAAATGCATTCAACTGTCAAATTTT
Organism: Dioctria rufipes; assembly: GCA_963924295.1. Taxonomy (NCBI): domain Eukaryota; kingdom Metazoa; phylum Arthropoda; class Insecta; order Diptera; family Asilidae; genus Dioctria; species Dioctria rufipes. The sequence continues at coordinate 71,508,095 of OZ002743.1, read as the reverse complement.
TCTAGTCCGAGAAGTTAACATACACATTATGGGTAAAAAACTTTCGAGTCTGTGTAAAAACTTTGAAGCCTGGGTAAAAACTTTCGAGTAAACATACAGACCTACTATCTTTAAACATGACCATGACGTTTATTCGAAATTCTATATTATGGCAACAAACTTTCACACTTTGCATATAAAAAAACCCTTATTGTCATTTTACATAGTGACAGTGTTTGCAGCCCCGGTTCCCGCATTTTTCCACGGTTTACTTTCAGTAGCCAAACTCTATTTGGTAAACAGAGAAAATTTGTATAATGTTGGTTCATGTTAGGCCTAACGCGCACTGGAGACTTTTTGTCACACAACTTCTTGGTTACTGTACCCATCCTGTCGCCATGGGCTAGGTATTTTAATATGCACAGAGTGAAAAACTGTCACCCAAAAAACTCATATTTTATATCATCATTCATCAATATAAATTTCGAACAGGAAGCTGTTGTCAGTAATGCACCCAGGATTTGGCTTTGGGGGAGACCATAGGTGTCCCAAGTCCAAAGGAGTCGGAAAAATAAGGATCTAAAGTCGCGTCCTGCGCACATCTGAGCACCTAAGAACTACTACTATATATTTAAAGGTTCCATTTTATTTTATATGGCTTTCTAATAATATATAGATTACATTTTATACATAATTTATAAATTATGTTAAAAAGTGGCTTTCTGAGTCCCACCCCGCGGTATGCCCTGGCTTTGATATACATATGTATTTGTCATAAGGATATAGAAAATATCAATGCTATTGGGTTCTTCCAATTTGGAGCGAAAGTTTGCTTAATGAAAAATTTCACATAGTGTTTAATTAACTGTGATCCTATCCTGAAAAATTTTGTGGATATATCCCGCTGAGTGTTGAAAGCTTTGATGATTTACTACAAATCTGGAAATCTGTTATAACTTATCAAAGTACCAATATGCGATCTTCAATTGAACCCGAAAAGAGAAACTTGCTGTAACTCTAAGGTCTATAAATATTTTCATGGATATTTCTTCCCACATTTTTATCTTCAAATTGCTATCAGAGTCACTTTTCCGTCACGTCATTTCATGCGCGCATTAACATTAGAGCCTAATGGAATTGGCGGTGGTGACACAATAGTTATGTGACAAAAATTCGCCAGTTCGCGATAGGTCTTAATATGCTTTACGGTATTATTCCTGTTAGTAACCCAAGGTATTTTAAAAGGCAATTTCTGTTAAGGGGCCTCCATATCTTAAAGTCCCCATGGCCGCCATTTGACTAAAGGCGGCCATAGTGGGAAGATCTACGCAGGTACCAAAATGAATTGCAAACAATCACTAAAACCAACTTCCATCTTGCGTTTGCATAAATAGTCAAGCTTTGGGTAAATTAAACTATCAATATCAGACGATAGTTGCTAGATAGTATAGGATATTTCCATCTAGGAGGTCAATAGAGCAGGAGGTAATAGTAGGTACTCACCTAGGCAAACAAAAAATTGTATGGAATGGGGGGGGGGGGGGGGCATATATCAACAGATTATGAGTTACAGGGTAATTAAGAAAAAAAAATATTATTCAGAAAAGACACACAATTAAGAGCTCATTGTATGCAGAACTTCATGGTCTTTCCAACGACTGCTCAACTAGCCCAGTATCCTCTCAAGAGTTATGGTTGCCTAAACTAAACCTCTAGACCTGTATTATTTTTGCAAAAAGGTCGTTAAAAAAACTGTAATCTGCAAACTCCCCTCTTTAATTCGTGCTATCTCTAGCCCTTTAAGAGATATTAACTATTAACTAATTCTCAAACCTATTCTCAACGATAATTTGTTCCCTTAGTGACTGAAAGCCCCTCATTTAAAAAACTATTGTCTAATTTCGGTGTGAACTGAATAAGTTATGTGCTAATAACTGTTTAACGGCTACAGTTAACACATACGTACCATGATTACTACCACTTCAGGCGACAGTTGAACTTCCTTCTCCCAGATTAGATACCGAGGCAACAAAAGGTAACATGATGAGATTAAGCATAACTGTAGATATGTTATCAAAGTTAGGAGATGAGCTGCATAAAACCAAACACTGTGACTTAATAAGATTGTGAGAAAACTTATTATCAATTGACCATTTGTGAATTACAGCAAGATCATCATTAATTCTGCAATTACAATCCTCAATCAACCCAAGAGGTCTGCGCAAGTACGATTGAACTTAATGGACATACAGGTGTAACTGTAAATTATGCACAATATCACCGATATCACTAAAGAGGAGCGGTCCTAATACCAATCCTTGCGAGTGTCGGAAGACCCTGAAATAAAGATAAAGAGGAGGGAAAAGTACCATTAACCTTTACCTCTTGATAACGGAACTTTAGAGCCTAAAGTTTTGATTTGAATGTTATTGAATATTTGTATTATTACAAAAAAATCATTGGACGCAGAAGTATGGAATGACATGAATGATATATGGAGCGAATTCCAAATATCTTGAAAAATGGTACATGGTAGCTACAATTTTAGTACACCATTAAACGATAGTATTTTGTTTGAATGCTGGCTCTCCCCTTGTGTTATAATTTTGGTACTCTTAAACAGCGCTCATCAGGAGTTAATAGAGAGGCATTAAATGCAACATTTCCTTACTCAATTAACTTTCAAACGAACAAGAAACATCATCTTCTTAGAATTTCACCATAACCTCATTACTTATTTCAAAAGGCATAACCAACAATTCAAACTTCAACTTTGACCTTCTGGAAAAATTCCAGCAATGAATCATAATTTTTTCTGTTCTTTGTATTAAAGCTAATTTTAAGCGAATTCCTTTTCTTCCTTAAAGATAAATCCAAAGTTGGGTCTGAATTATTGTGCCCAGAAGGGAAAAACCGTATTTTAGTAGCATGTGATTTATACCTCAATAGATTTATTCTCGAGAAATTTTCTCGTATTTCCTCCTTCGGAAATACACACATACACACACATTCCTTGCAATCGTTGACCCATAGCATGATTGAGATTGAAATATTATTTGTGACACATGGAGATGGATGAGTATCTGAAAATAACCAATCTAACTAACTTGGTACATATCTAGAATCTATCCAGATGGATGGGAATAATGCTGCGAAATTTATAGCTATCGATTTCAAGCTTGACGTGCATTTGGAATGTGGAATGTCATGAGTTTGATAAGTTTAATTATTCAAAAAATCTATTTTGATTGTCGAGTTAGATTTTTATGTATTTATTAATTTTTAAGGACGATGAATTGCTTTCCTGGGGATATGCGGTGAATGCCTGTGTAGTGACTTTTATCGTAGCACACATAAATCATGTTTTATTGTGTTTTTTTGTTTTTATTTCAAAAGTGTGGGGTCTTGGAATTGATCATTGCCATCATTCATTTTAGATAGGTTGGGTTGGGTTGGGTTATGTTAGCAGAAGTAAGGGGCAGAGAAAAATTTGGAATATGGAATTTTCATAATAATTTTCAATGTTAAGTTTACAAGTGTGGTCAAAATGTATTCGCAATAAGGATGGAAATAGACATTTTGAGAAATCCGGTATTGCAATCTTTTTCCGTGGGTTTGTTTTGCGCCAAAAGATAGTCATACACATTTTCGAGACAACAAGGTAGCGATACCTTTACATAGGACAGGGTAATTAAAAAATGTGTACACAAACCTATATGGCATTTAAACAAAAAATTATAAGAAACATACCAAATTTCTTAACTGTTTTGGAATTACAGGGCGACAAAGACTTGTATCAGATCAACAGTTTTTTTTTTTACTCATATAGCAATGTGGGGTTCATGTACATATTCTTCCGGAAATCTTTAGATGATGCAACTCGATGATGTAAAAATTCGGGTACTCCATGAAATGTCTTCTCAGCCACCCTGTAATTCTAAAACCATTGAGAAATCTGGGCTGCTTTTTAGAATTTTTCACTTTAAACCAACTGCGCAATAATGGCATATTCTTCTTTATGTACTGACTTATTTTATTATCGTGATTATAATAAAATTAATTATGATATGCTTTATGCTGACTGCTCTGCAATGCCGTGGTCTAACGTACTCTTACTGGAATCAATTGATTACAAGGTCGAACTTTTTAATAATTTAATTTTACAACTTTACTATCGGCATGTTCCTCTGAATAAAAAGTCAATCATTTCACAGCGTTGTCCATGCATAACACAAGAAATGCATACCATTCTTGCTGAAAGAGATTTCCTCTTGCATCGCTAGTCTCACTGAACCGTGCAGCTCATCGTTCATATAAAAGTGTCCGAAATCTTGTCATACTACAATTTAGGTAAGCCAAATATTCTTTTTTTGAATCTAAATTGAACCCAAGTCTACTTGATAAAAGCTTGAGGCGCAATATACTCCATATGAGGGTGGTGAGTAAGGATGAGAACATATGCTCTATCGACGCTGATTGCTGAAATGAGCATTTCACCTACTTGAATTTCACTGCATTAATCATTTTGATGCGTTTTCTTCTTTAGTGGCTGTGAAATTCACTGAAACTGGTTATGATTTGATTCCTCCCATATTCAATAAGTTAATTGCTTCCTTCATTGTCCATACTTTAGTGAACATCTGTAATGTTTGCCTTACCACATCGCAATTCCTTAAAATTTTCAAAAGAACTCTTATTATCCGCATTCCTAAAAAATCTATCCCCTCTTCTTTAAAAGATTATCTCCCAATCAGTATACTCTGCTATTTCAGTAAGGTGTTCGAGAAAATCATATATAACCAAGCTGTTAAGTTTATTCACCAGAAAAAGTTCTTATCGCCTTGGCAATCAGGGTTTCGTAAAATGCACAGCTGTGAAAGAGCTCAGTTAAAAGTAACCTCTGATATTACGGAACACCTCGATTAAGATTTCCTAACGTTACTTGTTCTTCTCGACTTTGGTAAAGTGTTTGACTCAATCGATCATACTCGCAAACTTGCAAGCAATTTTAATTGTTCCTCATCTGCTGTTTATCTCATTGGCAGCTTTCTTTCACATAAACAACAAGCTGTCAAAGTGCGTAGCATAATATCGCAGTTTCGCTCTACTGAATGTGGTGTTCCCCAAGGCTCGATTCTTGGCCTTTTCTTGTTCAGTCTGTTTTTAAATAAATCTTCGGAATGTTATCCTTGATGTATCTCCTCATCTCTCTGCCGATGATGTGCAGGTTTCCATTAGTAGACAAATTGGGTTGCAAGAGATTGCTCATATAAATTAGGATTTGCATCGTATCTCCAAGTGGTCTATTGAAAATGAGTTGATCTTGAATGTCAATAATTCGAGCTGTATGCGTATCTATAGAATCGTTCTTGATACATCAGATATGTCTCTTGTTCTCTTTAATAATAAACTCTGTCAGAAATCTAGGAGTTGAGCTCAATGGTAGACTTTCCAGCTGTATTCATATCGCCAAAATAATTTGCAGACTGTATGGGTCTCTGCACTAGCTATAGGTCCATGGGAATCTTCTGTCAACTGTGATGCGCGTGAAATTAACAAGAACACTTCTTGTACGTCATTTCATGTACGGCACAATATTATTCCCAAAGTTAGATTCAGTTTGCCGTAGAAGACTTACAATAGCTTTTAATAATTCTATTCGATTTATTTATAATACCCTAGATACACAGAGTGATCTAATGAATGTGCTAGATTTGGCATATAATATACATCTGGAGTGTGGTTGTGAATCTGCCGATTTGAAAAATAAGAAGAAGAAATGCAAAGAAATACAAATCACAAACTATATTGCTAATATTCTTTTTAATATAATATTTTGCTCATTTGTAAATTGTTAAATGGAAAAATAAAATAAATAAAAACAAAGTTTATTGCATTAATTCGATCCATATCGCTTCTTTAATGTCATAAGTTTATCAAAACCAGTTGGACAGTACAACTTAATTAAATAAATAGCTGTGTATCTGCAGTTTATAATGAATCATTACAGAATAATGAGTCGTTAGTTATTTCTTCATTAAGAGCGTTGTATACCAAGGGCATAAACTATCTCATGGCATTCAAGTTCTGTTCTTGGTCACTCACTCGAAACTCACCTTAAACATCATGTTCTTTTAGCATAAATTACTAATTAATAAGTGTCCCGAATATCTCTACAAGAAATTGCAATTTTTGCATTCATTCAGAAGTATTGGCTTTCTTCTTCCTGGATCTAACTCACACTATGGCGAACAATCTTATTTTGTTCAAATTCGACGTAAGTGGAATCTACTGCCATCTGACCTACGGGCTGTGGACTTTAGCAGAGATTTCTTAAGCAATTATAATGTCCTTCTTTTAATTAGTCCACATCCTGGTTTGTCCTTACTTCTAACTAATTATTCACGTTTTCATTCCCATTAATTCTAATTTTTTCTTTTTTCTAATTTGATTGTTTTAATTTTTACTATTATTAATATTTTTTTTCTTTTGCCTTCCTTTTATACATATTTGTATTTTTCAGTAGTTAAACCTTAATACACTCTGCTTGTTATCCATAAGGCGCTCACCTGCACTACCCAAATCCTACCGTCCGATCAGTCTAACGTCATTTCTCCTCAAAACAATGGAGAAAGTGTTAGACAATTATATTAGGAGCGATGCACTTAAGCGATCACCGCTGCACCCAAACCAACAAGCTTACCAAGCAGGGAAGTCTACTACAACTGCCCTACATAGTCTTGTTCTAAGACTAGAACAGGCGGTAGAGGATAAAGAGACAGCCCTATGTGCATTCCTAGACATCGAAGGAGCATTTGATAATACCTCCTTTGAAGCCATTGAGAACGCAGCTACCAATAAAGGAATCGAACCTTCCTTGATAAAATGGATAAAAGCTATGCTTGAAAGCCGGAGAATCACAGCTAACCTGGGGGAGGACTCTATAACAGTAGTGGCTGCTAAGGGATGTCCCCAAGGTGGGGTTCTGTCCCCTCTATATGGTCACTGGTTATAGATGATTTTCTACAGAAGCTAACCAACTCCGGCTTTGAAAATCAGGGATATGCAGAAGACCTGGTTATTACAATTAGGGGCAAATATGATCAGATAATCTCTGAACTATTGCAGAATGCCCTAAACATAGTCTGCAACTGGTGCCAAACAATGGGACTTCGAGCCGAACCCTGGCAAGACAATAGTTGTTCCATTCACAAGAAAAAGGAAGCTTTGTTTGAAAGCACCATCTCTTGAGGGAACAACAGTGGCATTCTCAAAGGAGGTCAAATATCTGGGTATTACCTTAGATAATAGACTAACCTGGAACTCTCACTTAAAAAAAATACTAGATAAAGCTACAGTGGCAACATGGACATGCCGCAGGCTTTTTGGCAAAACTTGGGGTCTAAAACCAAAAATGACTCTGTGGTCATATACATCTATTATAAGACCCATGGTCACATACGCTTCACTCGTTTGGTGGCCAAAAACAGAACAAAAGACGGCTCAAGCTTGTCTGCAAAAACTACAACGGCTTGCATGTCTAGGAGTAACAGGTGCCATGCGTACCTGCCCAACCACAGCTTTAGAGGCTATGTTGGACCTGCTACCCTTACATTTGCATGTGAGAGGGCAGGCCATACTTAGTGCAATAAGACTGCAAAGGGCAAACCCCCAAACCACAAACAATTTGTTTGGCCACCTGAGAGTCCTCCAGGAATTCGTAGAGGACCCGATGACTAACCCAATTTCAGATGTTATGCAAAAATGCCATAACTTTGAAACGCCATTTAAGGTGATCTTGGGGGACCATCAACAGTGGCACACTGGGGACCTACCCTTTGAAAAAGTTCTCTTAAATGGTACACGGATGGGTCCAAAATGGAAGGTAAAGCAGGCGTGGGCATATATGGGCCAAGGTGCCATCTCGCAAAGGCACTGGGGGCCTCACCAACCATTTTTCAGGCAGAAATACACGCAATAGAACTCTGCGCTCGCGAGATAATCCATAAGAATATGCGTCGAGCAAAAATATACATAATATCAGATAGCCAAGCAGCACTTAAAGCGTTAAACTCGTTTACGTTTGAGTCTAAGCTGGTTTGGAACTGTCTTACTGTCTTGAAGCAACTGGCTGAGACAAATAGGGTGACACTAATATGGGTACCAGGACATGAAGGCATTAAGGGGAACGAGATTCCGGACCGCCTTGCAAAGGAAGGAGCCAAATCTCCGTTTATTGGCCCGGAGTCTGTCTTTGGACACCCAAAGAGTCACCTCTTGGCTCAGATCAGGCTTTGGAAGGACAGAACTAAAAAGGAATACTGGGAAAACACCCCGGGGCTGAGACAAGGGAAAAAATTTATAAAGTATTCGCAACAGAGGACAAAAGAACTCCTCACACTCAGCAGAAACGACTTAAGGCTGATAACGGGCCTACTTACTGGGCTTTGCCCACTTAGATACCATCTCAAGAAGATGTGTAAGGTTGATGATGAGACCTGTCGATTCTGTATGGAAGACGATGAAACTGCTGAGCATATCCTGTGTGATTGTGAAGCCCTATGCCGCATAAGGCTAAGACATCTAGGAAAGGCATTTCCACTGCCAGAGGATGTTGGTAAAATGGCCCCCAAGGACATTATAGGTTTCATTAAAGACCTTAAGTTCGAATGGGCGCCCTAGGGTGTTTAGGGGTAATGTCACAAAAGATCTCCTAGGTCGCGGTGGCAGGATGAGAGACGGGAGTCCTGTCTGCATCCCCCGGAATAATAAAAAAAATAATAAATCTATAAGGATTTCATTTTATTAAATATATATCCTTAGTCGGGTTATTCTGCTTAATTATATTCCAAGTCTTATCTGTATGTTAACAAAATTATTTAATCTTTATACAGTAGCCACCAATAAATGCATCATCTAATTTTTATATTGCTTTGTTTACACATTTTTAAATTATTTTTGATTATGAAGGCAGATTCTCCATGGATTTTTCTAGGAAATACATTTCAAGAAAAAATGCTCTGATATTGGATACCGTTTGGCATAATGATTGCTGGTTAATTTTGCTGATTTGCGCCTAAAGCCATCAACATTTGAAATAATTTCATTCTTGTGAAAACTGACGAATTATCTAAGTATACAAAACTAAAATTAAAAAACATTCCTTCAAAAGCCTGAACATCAAAAAATGTGACCAGTAACGATTTGAAAACATTTTTTTTTTAGAAAAAGCTCGGCGATTTTTTCGAAAACCGTTAAGTTTACGAAAATGTTACCCATAATTAAAGTTTCATATTTTTTCGAATACCTACTATTCATGAAGTAATCCATATAATTATCAGAAAAAGCTGGTTTTCAAGGTTAGTCAAGGTCACCAAAAATTGTATCTCAGTCTATTTTATCAACATGGTTATAAGCCTTGGTTTGAAAGAAAATCTACACAAACCTGCCAAATATTTACCCTGTATTTGTACATTGTACATACACATTATGTACTTGTAGGTGCAGGGATGGACTTCGTACATGTTTATAAGCCTGGCAGATTTTTTTCCAAAAATTCTTCCAGCATTATTACTAGAGACAATTCGATTAATCATGTTAGTTAGAATCACGTACGTAATGTATATGCATTTGCAGTACGTTATTCCTTCATCATGCGTTCTATTCCTTTCAGATCCATTGCAATAAAAAACTTTCTGGATGGAAACTTTATTTAGGATGCGAATTCTATACAGAGGTTATTTGTTTTTGTTACTCATCAGTAACTCAACAAGTGCACATATATCCACTGTACACACACATTAAATGTAATTGTATAGCTATTCATTATACAAGTACGGTTTTCTTGTTGTTTAATCTAAAGAGCACACATTTACCTTATATTAATTTCCTGAAAGCTAAACTTCAACCGTTAGCTGACGTCAGTTGTTCTTATTTATCCAATTTAAAAATTTCCTGTCTGCAAAGAACGTAGAAATAAAAACCAGGAATTGTTGGATCATTTTGCTAAAAGGCAAACGAATACCTCTTAAAATTTGTCGTCGAGTAAAAGTGACTTCCGGTGAGAAAAACAGCAACTCCATAAAAAGTCCATAAGTGGATTAACCTTTTCCAATTTCTTAAGTAGTATTGACCGAGACTGCTATACAGGAAGAGTATTAGAAAGATTTAATGGACTATGATGAATGCAGTTTCGGAGGTAAAACAGCTTTTTGCTGTGCATAGTTAGAAATTAATTCAATTCTTAAAGTATAAAAATACATATAACTGGCTTTAAAGAAGCTTTAAAGTTTTGTAGGAGCCCCAATTCGGAAATTATATTTTATATAAGAATTCTTTGTTACTTTTGTAGATAATATCTTTGAAAATGAATTTGTCCACCCGAAATATTTCCAATATTTTTGCTACGACCGTATTTCAATGGCAATACATTTTTAAGGCATCTGCTTAAATGTTTACAAAATAGAACTTTCCTTACCAACTTAAAAAGCCTCAGTGACTCTTTTGTTATGATAATTACAAATAAGAATGCGCGTAGCTAGGTAGGGGCACGGATGGGCATGGCCCACCTCAGGGCACGTGAAACAGCACCGGTTCCCCTCCAGAAAATTAAAATCCAAAATTATTCAATTCCAATTAATCGACCAATTGTATTTACGTTTCAACCAAACAATCATGAGGCATAACGAAATTATATAAGAGTCAGCTGTGCCTACATCTGTAGTTGGTTCCAAATTTCTAAAAAGTGATTTTGTAATGAAGCCACACTCAATAGGCGGCATTAATTACTCATAATAAACCCCAAGCTTACATCTATTAAAGCGCCTTCAAATTAATAAAACACATCTATGCTGTAGGTATACATATGTACAGATATAACTATTCTCATTCGAGTATCTCTTACATTTCCCAAGTCATTCATTCTTTTACCCAAATTAAAAAACATATTCTTTTCGAGACAAATTCCCAATATATATCTAAAGCTTAGTTTACTCTTAGTTACTTGTATCGTAATTTTTATTAGGCAATGTATATTCGACAAATTACGATACAACTTCGCATACAAATGCTCATTTATTTGCTTGTGCCTGACATAATTGCTCATACATTTTGTATATGTTGATTTTGTTTGTGGTTTGACTTTTCGCTATACTTTGGCGTTTGATTTTGAAGTGCAGTTTGCTTAGTTCTATAGTGCGGGCGGTTGAATTAAATTAAAAATCATGTCATCGTGGTCAAAAGTAAAGACCTTACTTCTAATAGAAAAATAAGACAATGTTATATATGTCAAGTTAAAAGCATATAAAGACTTAAATAAAAAAAAATGAGAAGTTGGAAAAAATCGCTCAGGAGTTAGAGTGTACGAAAAAAGAAATTGATGATAAGTGGTATAATATAAAAACCGAATTTAACCGAGAACTCGGAAAAATTAATGTTAGCAAAAAATCCGGCTGCGGAACTGATGAAGTATATACCTCATTATGGTATGCATTCAAATATTTGCAACTCTTGCGGAACAGTAATTAAAGTATATCTACAAGTGCTCGTCTATTGTAAACAGAAGTCAAAAAAGTGCTCAATATATGCAAGTCTAAAATGTGGTGATACAAGTGGCGATAAAAGTGCCAATACAAGTGCCGATATAAATCCAGATACCTGTATCTAAGTGTAAACGTACCTTAAAAATGACTTGACTTTCTCCACTTCAACCGACTGATAATAAATCCATCAGAAATATTGTGAACTTAACATTTACACTGTTTACACAGAAGAAAATATTCGATTTCATTTGTATAAGCGAAATAGACTATTTCCAATATTCAGTCAATATATAAATCGGAAGGCGTACTCAAAATTATACACTTACGTTAGTTTACAAATTTTCGCCACTTTACTAAATCTTGCTGGATCAACAATTGATGAAGAAAATCGAACGCTGGTCCTAAGTAAAAATCCGGTGCGCCGCTGTAACTTAACCATGATATACCTGAAACTATTTTTTCTCAAAATGTTGGTAAAACTTATATTTTCCTAGTTGTATAGGCTCTAGGCAACACGTAAAAAATGCTAAAAAAAATCCTGCATGTAAGGCTTTCAGGGAAATGATCGTCCTATATATAGGACAGTAGGATAATACATGGTAAATTATTGTATGAATAGTCAAACCATAAGTGTTCTGTAATCAGCTTTATTTAGAATAATATAATTGAAAAGGTTTACAAAAATGAAATATAATTATGCTTATGTCTAATAAGCAGTTAACTAAATAAAAAAAATTATGAATGGTAGGTCTCAAAATATTTGACACATACTCCAACATCGCACATCTTGCAGCGGGTCAAACATTTTTTATGGCATTGGCGACAACGGGTCTGTTTTGATTGTGGGACAACCAAATGATTTATTTTGTGTTTTCGACTATCGGCATGTTTGGGGTGCGAAGGTCGGCTTGGTCCTCTCTTTCCCTCCTTCCTATTCGACTCAATCGAAGCTGTAGCGACCCTCGTTTGAAAACCTAGATGATCCAGCTTACTATTATTGGTTTTATATAATTGCCAGGCATTGTGTTCCGCAAGATCGATCATATGCGTAAGCAGAGGCATGTATCATTTCTTTCCCCTTATTCCAACGCTGTAATGAGAGATGTTCTCGTCTGATCTATCCACTCCCCCATATGTTTATTATATATATCGACAATATGAGGCTCCTCAATCATAATGTTTCCCTTTTCACTCTGCGAGAACCGTTTTGCTGGATGTTTAGGATTCACGCCAACAGCATTTGCAGCAATACTAAATATATTGTTATCATGCCATTTGGCAACTATAAATTTATTGTCATGAGTTGACCTGTAATCCAAAGAACCTCGTTCCTTTTTCTTCAATACTTTAAAAGAAGTAAGAGGACAGTTGGAAGTCCTATTTTCTCGAACAGTTCCAGTGCAACGAAGACCTTTATTAGTTACTTCTTCTATCAACGGTGTTCCGGTAAAGAAGTTGTCAAATACAATGTGATACGGGACATTATAGCCTCTAGAAATCAAGACGTCACAAAAGATTAGCACGACGCTGGCCCCTAAGGTCCAAATCTTTACATATTGGAATGCACATAGTCCTAGCGCCTTGATACGGTTCGATCCATAATACGTATCCAAGTCGAGTAGCGCAAACCCATGACTTGATGCCATATCTAATCGGCTTTCTTTTGATATGCTGCTTGCAACCAGGCCGGCCATAATAATGGATCATGGCTTCTCAACGCTATAGTGTTCATCGAGTGTAGCAAATTCGAGAACCTTTTTATTTAGTAGTGTCACAAGTGGACGAATTTGTGTGTACCTGTCTTGAGGATCTAAATCATCGTTGATATGCAAATGACGAAAAATATAATCAAACCTGTTCCTGTTCATAGCAGAGCTTACTAACTCATTTTTTGAGTCAGGAGAATTTTCCGAATACATTCGCCTTCGAGGCAGCCACGCATACCCGCTTACAAGTAAAAGGCCTATGAAACATTTCATTTCCTCAAGGATTATGTCGCCAGCAAGGTTGTTTTATATGGTGTACTTGTTACTCTCTACTACCAATAACTTCATCATCGAAAGAAACCTGAAAGTATTCACTAGGAGTATTTTCCTGAATCCCAGCTGAAACCTTCGGCCATTCCAGAGGCAGTTTTTCTAAGTCACGCTTTCTCCATGAATAAGTACGCCGTCGCTTAGGACAACGAGCAGTGGGTACTTCTTCCTCGTCATCACTAGATAGATCTTCCCCTTGAACGGTTATTTCTGCGGGTTGAAGCAAAATGTTCCTGGGTAAGTTATTGATCGTCACATTGTCCTCGTCTCAAGAATCTTCCTCAGTAGGGAAATCTGGATTTACTGGTAAAATACATATAACCCTTTCCCGGTTATCTTCATCGTCAAAAATAATCTCCAAGATGTCTAATATCTCATGAACAGGTAATGGTCTGAGAACAAAAAATAACTACTTATTATCCTACTGGACTATATGTAGGACACCACTATTTCAAATCAATTGTATACATTACATGGTAGAGAGTCAAAAGCTAAAGAAATATAGGTTATGTGTAAGAACGTCATTATTTGAAACTAAAAAAAGCGCAACACAATGTAAAAAATAAACAAATAACAACTTTTGTTCTTACCTTTTATCAGCCATGTCTGCTGAACACGTTTATTATGCAATTTGTGTCTAAATATTTCACTGAAAACTTAAAATAACTATGGGTTTATATTTTTTTTTGTAGCAGCTAACAATATGTCTCTTGCATACAACTTTAAATAATTTATGTGTCTTATGTGGGTAGGCAGATAATTTTTGTTCTTTTCACTGACCTATATATAGAACAGTAGGCTTATCTGGGTTAAGCAGTAGTTTTTAAAACTAAATCAAAAACAAACTAAGGGACCCCCGACCCACGGTAAGGTCTCTTATTCCCCTAATAAAGAACAAAATTTAGAAGTAAATAAACAAATGTTAAGTCAAAAATAAAAATCGTAATAAGAAAAATTTGAGTTCTGATATTAGAAAGTTACAATGTCAAGAAAGAAATCCTTAATCGGGGCTGGTGAGCTTCTTGCATAAAAGCATTCCCAGTCCTTGCTGTAATTGGAAAACGTAACCTCACAGCAGCTTTAACAACTGAAAAAAATTAGCAGAGGTCTTAAAAAAGCACTCAGAATCATCGCCTCGCTCTGAATGCAACCAAACGTAAGTGTCCTATCGTCAATCTCTTAACAACTTACGAAACAGCAAGAGGAAGAAATTGTTTAAAACATGGAATACTTGGCTAAACTTATTGATCTAATACTGACACCGGGAGGACTCATCTTCAAAAAATAGCAGGTAATTTCTTGAAAATTCCTCAATTTTCTTGTAAATCTCATGACAAATTTCTTAAATTCATCAGTAATTATAAAAAACTGTTCAAAATTGATACATCAGCCTTGGAATCTGAAGCGATGGTCATGAAAACATGCTTAAGAGGAGTCAGTACTCAGCAAAAATTTCAATTTAGATACCAGCGAGCCTGTAGGCAATAAAAATTACTATACGTAGGTTTGTGTCCTGAAAGTATGAAAATTCATATAAAATTAGCGTAGACCTAGACCATAAGTCACATTAGAGACATCTAGCGTAAAAAGCAGAAACCCAACATGCGACAATTTAAGACGAAAATGAAAATTTGCAGTTCAAAGAAATTGAAAATTTTTAACGAGAATGAACTCTCCTAAATTTTATTTTGCACATAATTGTTAAATATACTATTTTGCTTTATATTTCTACAACTTTCAACGAAATATTGCAATTTCTCGTCGGTGAAATATCGAGAGAAAAAACAAGTACTATTAGAGTTAAACAATTAAAAAAAGTGCCACTAAAAATGAAAAAACTCGACGTTATTTGCTAGATTTAGGCTTTATCTTTCTTAAATAGTCACAATCTAAAGAAATGAGAATACCTACTAAGAGGAATTTGATTTGAAAAAAATCAATTTTTACCATTTTTTGCAATTTTCCGAGCTAATATCTCCATTCCAATACATATTTTTTTATTTTTCTCGACGTTATTTACTAGACCTCTTCGTTACCTTTTATTTAAGATACAAATTCGCCAGAAATTTGCATTGAAAAATGTATGAAACTTGCAAATCTTGGTACTGACTCCTCTTAAATTAAAAAATGACGAGATGAATGCTGAAAATTTGAAAAAAAAATATTAAAGAAGAGTATAAACTTTGTAAAGCGGCAATATTACTCCCAGTGAACTCCGCCAGCTGTGAGAGAAGTTTTTCTGCTATGAGGCGGATAAAAACGTGGCTTAGAAGCGCAATGCTTCAAGAAAGATTCTCTCGCATGTCACGCATGCTATTGCTCAACACAGAGAATGCCATTGTTAAAAAAAATTACAGCTGAAAAAGTATTGAGCCGATTTGCAGAAAAAAAAAGTAAACTAATGCTTCTTTAATTGGTTTTTGGCGAGCTCTGTTATGATTATGGCGATAATAATTTAGAAAGTAGTGATGGATGGTGACGAATTCAAATTAAACGATAATGCACTGAGAGAAATTTTCCCTGAGAATAAGCTCTGTTCCATGTGTATCAAGGAAAGTTAGGTGCAAAACAAATTGTTTCGTATTATTCAAATTGAATATAGAAAATTTAGATTAATAGCAGTAAATATATTTTCTAAATTATCTCCGACTATGATAATAGTAGTAAATTCTCTTACAAAAAATGAGATAATGTTTCAGTAGGTATATATTATGTTGACTTCTTGTAAAATGTTCTTCTTTGTAGCAAATCAGTTTTATTGTGCGATAACTTCCTTATCGTAAGAAGAATTTTTTTCTCTTTACCGGAAGTGTTTTTGCATATATTAATTGAATTTGGCTTCTATTGCCGTTCAAAAGAGTTTTCTTCTTTCTGTGAAAGTTTTCCCACTCCAGTAGAAATCGTAATGCCAGTAGATTAAAAAAAAGTCACATCTATTTTGTATTCGATCTAAATGAAATTCAGTCAATATAGGCGATATTTATTTAATAATGAACTCTTGCTCGAAATCAAACAACGGTAATCAATAAAATAGTTTGCTGATGAAAGGAAACTTGGCGTTAACACTGATTAACGTTTTAGAAACTTTTACATATTTTTGAAAAACAATACTTGATTGAAGAATATTCATTTTCAATTTTTTTGTAAAGCTGGCCGCTACTAGGTCCACTCCACAACAAAACCCCAGCTACGCCCATGCAAATAAGTTTTGCAAACTCTAATATAAATCCATTGCCATTGATTTTTATAGTGCGTTTTCACTGCTCTGAGTTAACATAATTTCAACCATTTGATTTCAAAATTACGTTCAGGTGTTTTCGTTGTCACTGAGATGATTTCGTTTTAAATACCACATTGTCACGTAAAAAATTAAATTACATAAACGAGGCTTTTGCAGTTAAAACGATATACAGCCGCACAAAATGTCAGCAACATTAATATAATATTAAATTTTATTTTTAAATTCTTCTTTAGAAAGCTATTTATCTTGTTCACTTGAATCGGATTTGACTGGACTGGAATCGACTTAACGAGTGAATTATAAAGTGCTCACATGCAGTGGAGTGGATTATTTCGATAGAGTGACATCTGTTATCGTGGTTGTAACTATGATTTCATCTATGTATTTCGGAAAAATTGCCTGTTTATTTTTTTATTTTTTTTATTTATAAGTTTTTGAGAAGTATAATAATGGACAAAATATTAGTTTTAGTTTGATGAACTCAGGCCGAATGATAATTATTTGTTCGGTCAAAAACCGTTGACGATTGAAATCCAAGTACCTATAGCTTTATATAAACATTAAGTTCTTCACACAAGTCTGAAAAACTTCAACTACTCCTGGTTCCCAGACACATCTTTATTTTTAAATTGTTAATTTAAAAAAAAAACCCGTATGCAAAATTTCAGCTCTCTAAGTGAATGCCTTATCGAGTTATCGTGAGGACGGCCAGACGGACGGACGGACGGACAGACAGACGGATAGACGGACGGATAAACGGACATGCAAAAATCAAAATAATTTTTAATTTTATGCATGTGGACACCCATGCATTTTGCTCTACCATCATTATTTCTGTGCGTTACAAATTAAATGACAAACTTAGTATATCCTTTAGATTTCATCTAGGACTTAAGATATAAAAAGGGCTTAGAGCATACTGGGCACTCTCATTATTCTTGTTATAACAGGATTTGAACTTAATGTCAGCCGATTTATATATGTATCACATTCATATTGAAGAATACTGTGAAAAGATTTCATGCAAAGTTGTCTCGATAGAACCGCGGCAGTTTACAATAATTGGCCTACAATACCTTTTCTTTGAACACGAGCCATCATGTATAAATATTTTATGCATCGTTGGAGTCAATTTGTGTTACCGTCAAACTCAATTTAAATGATTCCATGATCAGACCCATTTTTCGCAACTTATTTTATTTTATTTTTTCTAGCTTTTTCTGCTTTACTGCAGCTTTGTCACTTTCTGTTCTAAGTTGGCAATTTTTGAAACGCAAGACAGTTGTAAAATGAATTCAAATAAATTGATTCTGGTATGTATGCAAGAGAGAGAGAGCCTGAAAATAAGTTGCGATTTAACTTCTTTCTGGATGTTTAAATTATAAAAATTCTTAAAGGATAAGCTATTGTCCGCATGACCACTTTTCACCTTCCCAGGTAAGCACTAACTGTCTTCTTTATTCACAAGTTGTAAAACTTCTTCCAATGTATCAAAAATCGTTTGCTGCAGCTTCAGTCAGTTCGGCATATCTTTCAATTACGCAGGATACTTCCTTATTATGGTAACACTTCCAGATTCTGAAGGATGCTATAAAAAGGGTACATATATGCTTTTATTAGCTTTCCTTATTATCTTCTAGTAAGTTTCACTTCAACAAACATCGAAGGAACTTATGATGGAGCTAATTGCAATGACATGATATTTCCTTCTTTATTCATTCTTGAATTTTGTTTAACTGTTTTTGGTGATGAGCTGGTGATTTTTCTCAGCACTAGAGAAGCAACACTCCTCCTTTTTGCTTCTAATTTTGATCGATCCACATACATAGATACGAATTTCTATAAGACAAAAGTTTTACGTAGATCCCCAGTTTTCCTTCTTTTCTTCTCTCATTTAATTCACCGATCTACTATTAAATGTGTCTTCAAACCTTTCCCTATTTTATCCCACAGAAGTTTCCTGTATTCTACAGAAGTACTTCACTCGTTTGATTTCAAACTTGAAACTCACAAAGCGATGCTGTACGTGTGATTTCTTTATGTGCTCGTCAAAAAAATTATCCAATTTCAAATCTGGTTGCTGCATAATGGTAAATAATTGTTTTCGTGTTCATAACTCCGACTGTTACCGATCCTAAAACAGAAAGCAAAAAAAAATAATAATAATATTCCAGAGCAAATTTTAAAAGTAGTATCCAAAAGAATATTAATGGTGAAAAAATTCCAAAAAATGCATTTAAATTATTTTAGCACGAAATTTTGTGGGTTAATGTAGGTCGATCCTGGGAGTATAGTTGCAAAAGAGTGGCGTCCCAATAAAGGGATGAAAAGAATAAAATAAAAATACCCCAGAATGCATTATAATATTTTTGCTCGGAAGTGGTAAAAATTTCAAAAATGTTATTGACATTTTTTATAAGTCCCGAGTCTTTTATTAAATCTAAAACTAATGCCATAATATGCTGGAAACTGCAAGTAATGGGCTAGAATAAATAACTGTTAAATATTCATGCATGAACATACGTTTAACTGACTCCATTCAATCTCAAGTATATTTATTGATCACACACTTTACCTGCTCTTATCTCTTATCACATACAATTAAGGGAACTTCTTTACGTAGGTACTTTAAAACTTTCTTCAGGAAATTCATCCCTTTTTTTTTTGCAATATTTTTACAATATCCATTTCAGCTCAATTCGATAGATAAAGCTTGCCAATAATGTTTGTTCAAGCGTAAAAACATACAAAAGAATTTCATGTCGAAAACTTCCATTTGCCGAGGACAGAGCTATTCAATGTGGCAACGATAAAACGTCTCTATTAGACTGATAAGAGACGAAGGAAGCCACAGCTTATCCCTATTGTGTATTTGTGCTGCACAGGAGCAAAATATAGCGACGGACCCTGTTGCTAACAATTCACATAAATCTGTGAACAGGATTGCTATTTGAGGACCAACTGATTCAGTCCTTATGCATCATAATGAATATGGGAGATAACAATTTGCGCGACATTTGGAATTTTATCCTGGCTATAGTGACATTATTTTGCACTTATTTCGAGGTTTTTCTTTATATGTTATTTTTTTATAGTTCTGTTGGAGTTTTGCTTCTGGCTCATGAAGAAATTGCTCAAAGTAAAAGAAGTACTTTTTAGCTATTTGAAGTCTGCATGGTTTTTAAGTTCACGTTTCTGACTAATACTGAAGAGATATGGCAGATGAAATTGTAGAATTGAACACGCTTAGTATCGATACATAATTGCAAATCAAGCTAAAAGCTAATATATGTCGATTTCAGTTTAATAATTTTACTTTGTTCAGTATGCCAGACCAGAAATATACGTTGCCTCGAAATTTAGTTTAGTGTTTAAAATTTTCGGTTGGTTTTGAAATCTTAAAAATAAAAATAAAATAAAAGTTTTTTTAAAAATTTATGCGTACACATTATAGAAATGATGTAAAATCTAACGGAAAATTTGTACTAAACTCGAATTTAGTTCGATTAACTTTCAAATCTTCATGTAATGTTGTTATAACTGTCTAAACTCAATAAAACTCAATGATCACAATCTGCAAAACGTGTACGATCATATCTCCAATTAGCAGGCTCGTTTATCTCATTTTAAGACTGAGTTAATTGTTAAAATTTTTTCAAATGGTAGGGAAGTGGTGCATAAATGAAACACTTTTCTCTTTAGTTGAAGTTTCTCGAAAAATATTTCTTGAATATATTTACTTAGGATTGCATGTAAAGGAATGACTACTTACGAGTAGGTATACTTATAATTTCATTCCTTGTATATTCAAATATTTGTTAATTTTCAGATTTTTAACTGATATTATTTTATTTGTGCGCATATTTCGTGATACAGCATGGTATGAGATTCGGATACCATTACCGAATGATATATCTGGTTGTGTGAGGGGGGAGGGCTACTGTAGGTATTCAAAACCTCATAATCTCAAATCTGTAATAATTCCAACAAAAACCTGTACGCTTTGTGGCCTACTCTAATATATTAATATATTATTTCTTGTGCTGATTGATAATATCGATCAAAATTATAAAGAAGTTAGGACGGTCAAAGAATAAAAGCAAAACTATTGGGAAATAAATAAAAAAGTTAGGATTGGTCCATAAAACCAATTCTTCTGATAACCTTAAATTAATGGCTGTACGAAATTTCGTATGGTAACCCATCTGGCCAATTTTGATATTTGAAGTGGTTTTTCGCATATATTTCTAGAACGGTTCGTCGGAAAGAAAAATGATTAAACTCATTTTATAGAATTTCACATTCTGACGAAGTTTTCAATATAATAAAAATGTCTAAGACTGAACGTTTTCACAGTATACATAAAAAAACAAAAAATTTATATGTCAACACCAAGAACAGGTTGCCCGATTTAGTCCCTTTTTAAATTTTTTTTTTTTATGCTACGAAAATCATATTTGAGTTCTCTACGTCCACGCGTTCTTAGGCAGTGTCCAAATATATAGTGAAAAACGAAATATTTATATGGCAAACCTACAAAGGATTTACCCAATTTGGCCCATTTTCGACTTATTTTTACTTTTTTCTTAAAAAGTGCGTGTGAAAATTTCAGCTCTCTAAGTATCGTGAGGATGGAGAGACAGAAATGTAAAAACCAAAATAATTTTTAATATTATGCGCGGGTGTCCAACCCATGACATGAATACAAACATAGTATATAATAGAAATAATAAAAATAAGGAAAACAATAAAATAATTATAACACCATTGTTAAATTTAAGCCACAAGTTATTTCCAAACAAGGGGTAAAATTCTCAGAAAAAAACAGCGATCCAGAGTGAACGGAACAGAGAGTGTTTTTTGAAGTTTTCTGTGCGGTGTTTGTGTTGATTATTTTCCAAGATGAAAAAAAAAACATGTTTAAAGAAAGGAAAATTCGAAAGCAAGAAAAGAAATTGCTCCAAGAAGTCTTTGAGGTGAACTCCCAACTGGATAATATCCAGATAAGTTCTACGTGCCCTTTTTGTTTTTCGTTCCTTTATTTTTTTTTGTCTTAAATACTATTAAGTATTTTTTATTTTCCTTAAAAATTTTTCATTTTTGAAATAAGTTTTCTTAATAAATTTGTTTGTTTCTTGAAACAAGTTTTGTGTTTTGTTTTTTTTTTAATTATTCAATATACGAGTTGGTTTGTAAGATCACCTGGGGCCAGAACAGATGTGCATACCTTATCGACGAACACCCCTCCAACTCCACCCGTTACTTCATTGAACTATCTTCATTACTCCACGTGGACAGTAGCAATCTATCCTTTTGCCCATAGTCGTGATATTATATCCCCAATTCATTTTTTATGAGTGCATCCGTTTTATTGCTATTTCGCAGAAATCGTAGAAATCCAATTCGTAAATGAACTAGAGATGAGAGATCTTACAAAAATATCGAAACACTGTATTGGACGTCCCACCAATAAAAAATATCGACATAGCGATATATCGGATTAAAAATTATCGATTATCAAATCCAAAAATGTGTGCTTAATTATGGTTTCAAATGAAACACTAAATATTGAAAAAGCCATAAATTGTGCAGCAATGTTATTAAAAGCAATTTCGGAAAAGAAAAATCTAAGAAAAATGAAAGTGTGCGTACATTAACGGAAAATAAAAAAGCTCTCCCTTTGTATACAAGCCAAGTTGACATATCATCATTAACGACTCGGTACTTAAATAAAAAATGCACCAACTGCAGGAAATGCCCTCAACTTGACTATTTATCAAATTCCACATCCCTGGAAAATTGAAGTGCGTGGAACCCGTTTTCGAACTGGCCCGAGTAAACTGGTTGGAATGTCAAGAGGAGGTGAGGGACACAAAACCAGGTTTTTTGAAACAATTACCTCGCTTGTGAATAAATGAATTCCAATCTTGATTTGAACTTTCGGAATGAAAGGACTGCTTCAGACCTTGAAAAATTATACCTTTCCCATATATCGTAAGGAAATATCGATACAAAATTTCCAGAATTTTATGCAAAAATATCGATAATCGGAATATGTCGATACAGTTTGCCCATCTCTAAGATGAACCATAAGTTTTCAATATGTAGTCTAAAATACAAAGATGGAGTTGCAACACTGAGTTGAAACCGTATGCTTTGTATTCAATCAGTGTCTACTTTCTTACTTTTTTTTTCCTAACTCCCGATGTCGTTATCTAGTCGATACAATATGGAATGTATCTTGATTCACACGCTTTATTCTGCCTTCAAGCCACATAACTTAAAACATAACAAAAATATGTAGATAACTTTCTGCCACATACATTCTAAAAATTCAAATTAGTAACGAAAATATTCATTGGAAATCTTCATAAAAAACCGAATTACTCAGCCGGGTGGCATTCCTTAAATAACCTATATACTTATGTAGATTACTCAATACGAATATATTTAGCTACTCTTGCGTATGTCTATTTGTTTCCTTCCTCACATATTCATCCACAAATTTTCCACTGAAATATGAATCATTAGGAAACTTGTTGCTTTCAAAAAGTGAAGTGAAAATCCATTCGAAAAATACCCCTATTTTCTGCAAAAATGAATACGAAGTGGTAAAATTCCTCCAAATTTAACATCATAAATATAAAATTACAGTCACCTTAAGTTTCGTCATCGTCTTCCACGGTATTCCCTATGTCCTCGTAACGTCAAGGAACTCACATTCTTGGTAATATGATTTCATAACCTTTGACGTAAAAGATTTATGGGAGCGAATTATTCACCCCGTGTACCGTAAAGTTCAAAACTTCTTGAAGGAGGCAATATCTGACAGGAGCAAGTGATGACAAATTCGCAGGAACAGGTACACATAAAGAATACCTTTATGGCTGAGGTGTTGTGCATTGTACTATGTATGGGGAGCACTGTTTGTATATACAACACAGGACTCCTTTGGCTTACCACAGCTCATTCCAACTTATTACATGATAAGTTATTCACTGAGTTTCCTTTTGAAAAGCAGTCAGTCCTTCGCTTTATCATGGATACCTGTAAATAATTCAGACATGAAGCCTTTGACAGACCCCAAAAAGCACCATGTATATTTTATCAGAAATAACCCGAATAACCCGGGTGGGTTATTAACGTTGATTTTGTACGTGACAGTCTTAAGATAAAATTTCCAATATCTGTTCGTGCTTAGAGTTGGTGTCCTTAATACTTTAGCAAATTAAGTATTTATGTCATTATTACACCCCATTTGCCATGATATATTACTAGGGGAGGATTCTGTTGTTATCCAAAAATGATTTTTTTTCTTCTTTCAAATAACAAATACATGAAACGGAGATAAAATGGAAGAAATAAAAAGAAATTTTCTAAAAAACAAAAAAAATGTCGAACTTGCAGGTTACTTTCTCAAAAAGTGTATAAGGCGTAAACATTTTACGGCCTACCATTTATGAGGGTGGCGACGTATACGCCTCACTTATTATATAGCTCCATTTAAGTCGTCGCCGTTGACATGTTGTTTGAAGGGTGGATAACAGCATTGACACGTACTGGTAATGTGCTTATCCCCATAAAGAAGAAAGCTTTCTATTATGCTGTACCCATTGCAAAGTTTTAACTGCCATCTAACCTCAGTTGTACTAATTTTGTATTCTTCAAAGTAGCAATTATGGTGTTTGATACGTCCCCATTCACTAATTTTAAGGATGTTACTTTAACAAATTAAATCCTGATATGTTATAATAGTTAAAAAAAAAAACTCAGGAGATGCCCCACAAAGAATGTCCAGCTTAGGATAAAAAGTAAATAAGGGCAAGAAGGGAAATAAGGTCTCTGTTTCAATTCCACCGGGCGCCGTTTGCCAATGCCTGACTCATTCTACTAACAACACACTCACTATAAAGCCTTATATGTTGTTATAATATGCTAGTGAAATATATATATATATATATCTATTCTAGTCCGGAGATTAATTAGGTTCAATTACACAAAATTTTTCAAGCTACAGATGAATTTCTACATCTGCCTCACGTCTCCGGAGAGATTTAAGAGAGTTGTAAACAGAGAAATTAGAGAGATACATATTTTGTTACAAATAATTATAGTTAAAACAGAAGTTGAGCAACTAATGTTAGCTTTATTTTTGGAATCATCATTGCAAATAATAAACAAACATTTTAGACAAACATATGTAGATAATCAGTTTCAACCGAACTCCGAGAGAGTGCGGACAGCTTTTAAGTTGAACCGAGACGGTATAGTTACAAGCGCAAATATAACGAAAAGAATTTTCTCTGATGTTAGTGTCGTTCTCGACCATACCGATGAAGCTCTAGTCCGACCGACTAAGAAGATAAACAGCGCATTAAGTATTGATAGTACCATAAGAAGTACTAATAATTCCGGGAGTCGCCGAAGCGGGAGGAATAAAAATGCATCAGCTGGAACTATTGATGATCCGACCATTAGCACAAACTACTTTGACGATGACAACGATACTCCTGTCATTTCAGGAAAAAATACACCAAAGGAGACAATTCCACCCATTAATATTATTAAATGCACAAGTGTGTATATCCAAGAAAAACTGCAACATAAAGGTATTACAAAATACAAATTAAAACACATATCAAATGGAATAAAAATAATATCGGAAACTCTCGAAGTATATCACCAAATTTGTGAGATGTTAATGGAACTGAAATGTGAATACTACACACACAGTCGTAAAGCTGATCTACCATTTAAAGCAGTATTGTCTGGGCTCAACGAGGTGGACGCAGATACACTTAAAAATAGTTTATAGACTGTCGGGCTAAAATGTACACACGTTAAAAAAGTTAACCGGAAAACACCATATTCTGTCACAAGCCTGTACGTTGTTTACTTTGAACGTAGCACCATAACAATGAAGGAGCTGCGAGCAAACTTTAGTGTTTATGAGAGAACTATTATTGACTGGGATTACCAAAAGAAAATTCCTAACAAACCAACACAGTGTCGCAACTGCCAAATATATGGACACGAGGATAAATTCTGTCATATCAAAACCTTTTGCGTGCATTGCGCTGGTAATCACCATACTAATGAATGCCCCAACCATGAAAAAATTTTGTGTGCGAATTGCAAGGGCACGCACAAAGCCTCAGATCCGCAATGCCCCAGCAGAAAGTGGTACATCGAAATGCGTGAGAAATTGCAACCTCGAAGAAGATCAACTAGCAACATTAGAGCAAATAAAATCGTGCCCCCCGATCGAAATGACTCAAACTTTCCGGCGCTAAAATCCAGAAGCAGTAAAATATTTCATAACAATAGCCTCACTCATTTGAATACATCCTGATCTGACGTGGTAAGAACTAATGTTAGCTATAAGAACAACTCTGAAAACTCCAATTTATTCTCTTACGCTGAAATTATAGAGCTAGTCAATGAAATTATTTCAAAGCTAAGCAACTGTAATAATAAGTCACAGCAATTCAATGTTATTACTCAATTAGCAATCAAATATTTATACAATGACAAATGAAAACTATTTGAAGATTGTAACTTGGAATGCTCGTGGTATTCGAGGCAAAACTTTAGAATTTTTAAATTTTATATTGAGTAATAAAATTGATATTGCACTCTTAACTGAAACTTGGTTAAAATCTGATATAAGTTTTAATAATGCACAATATTATTGTCATCGCCTAGATAGGGAAAATTCTAGAGGTGGAGGTGTTGCCGTTGTTGTGAATAAAAAACTAAAGCACAAATTATTACCGTCTCTAAGCTTGTCGGTCTTCGAGGCAGTCGGGGTAGAATTAAACCTTGAAGATAACTTGAAGCTCAACTTATTTTCAGCATATTTCCCTGCTGGAGTATCTAATGTATCTAAAAGTAGATTTTTTAAAAAGCATTTGTGTAAACTGACAAGAAATCGTGACCCGTATTTAATCGGCGGCGACCTCAACTGTAGACACACGGCTTGGGGTTGCTCCCGCGCAAATTGTTGGGGGAATATTCTCAACGAATATCTTGCAATTAAGCCTTTCAGTATTTTATTTCCGCCTGATCCAACTGTCATTCTAACAAACCAAACAATGACCCCATCAGTCTTAGATGTATTCTTAGGTAATAGACCCGAACTAGTCTCCCAACCTGCTGCAGTTAACGAGCTTTCGTCTGATCACCTACCAGTTATACTAAATATATCAGCACGCGGGTAAGAAATAACACAAGCACGCTTGACCTTAGCAGGGCCAACTGGCAAATATTTAGAACTTTTAATCATTCCCATTTACGACCAGTAATTAAGAACCAATCATTAAGCAATATAATTACCATTGAGCAGATTGATGCAATGGTCATCTTTCTAACCAACCTGATCAATAACGCGACTGTTAGAGCATCACCCCAAAATGTAACCCAAGAAATACGACAATAGTTTACTTAGAAGTCTAGACAAAACCTCAAAGCCATTTTGGAATATTACAAAAGTGATCAAAAAGAAAAACCGTACCATACCTGTTCTGAAGTATGAAAATAGGAAATACATTACCAGAAATGGCAGATTTGTTTAACGATAAATTCTTTGAAAATTGTTTAATCACAGAGAATCTTGGTAATGTTGATACTACAAACGAAGTCATGCAAGTAGTTAACAATTTTATGGAGAATAGCAACCCCAATACCAATATTATTTATACAAGACCCAAAAAAATTAAGAGGATTATTAGGAACACACGAAACCGCAAATCACCTGGCCTTGACGAGGTATCAAACCCGTGTATCAAAAATCTTCCGAGAACAGGTGTAATATATGCATTGAATAAATAACTAATAAGGAAACGGCATATCGGGTGAAAACGTAAGCATCTCGGCGAAATGTATTAGTGTGCTCTGTTTGTATTCGTTTCGTCATGGCAGTAATTAAATTCTGACATTCTGAAAGGGCACATTTTTCATAATCCAAATTCCTATGTAAAATAAACAAATTTTTAGCTCCCCCTTATTTTCAGACAATATTTCTTGGCGTTGCCTTTGTATGACTGGCATAATTTAGCCACCACTGACAATTCAATTGTAAACAAACAAACCGGCATTGGTAAAATATTAAATTTTTTGCCATGGCTGTTTATTTTTATAAATATTGCACTTTTATTTTGTTTAAAACAATATAATTAATAAGTAAAGCTATTAAGCTTACTTGAAGAATGCTTTCCCACGACAATAACTCTGTTCGTTCCTGCAGCACAGCACAGCGCACTTCATTATGTTAATTTAGGACTCCGGAGTCTCTTTTGCACAAAATGTCGTTCACAAAAGAAATATTCCGCACTTATTTCACACTACTATTCATAAAAATTACGTTTAATTAATTATTTTTCCCAATATCGCGAATTGAAATCCGAAACTTATTTTCAAATAGTATGAAATGTCAGAATGTTGAACTGACACAAAATAGCCACTAGGCCCTCTTGTCATTTCTCTCTCCCCCCCCCCCCCCCCCGACCATAGGTCACACTGTCATTGAAATGCTTAAACACGTACACTGTATTCGCACGATACCCCGCTGCCTTATTAGTTATTTATTCAATGAATATATGTCACTCAAATTGTCAACGCCTGCTTAAAATTACAGTACTTTCCTACAAAATGGAAAATGGCTAAAACCGTACCCATTCTAAAACCTGGGAAATCCGCTGACAATACTTCAACTTATCGACCGATTAGCCTACTAAGTTCATTAGGAAAAATATTTGAGAAAGTAATAAAAGAAAGAATTACGGATGCTACGGAGGATAAAAACATACTTCCGCATACACAATTTGGATTTAGAAGCGAGCATAACACATCCCATGCAATAGTTAGAATAACCTAGGACCTACACTATACAGTATTTTTACAGCTGATTTTCCAACTCTAGAAAACTGCCATGTTTCTTTGTTCGCAGACGATACTGCTATTTATGCGTCAGATGAAAATACGACTTATGTTTTAAACTCCTTGCAAAATAATCTCCATGTGGTACATGAGTACTACCATAAATGGAAAATTAAACTGAATTATAGTAAATGTTTTTTACGCGTAAAAGAAAACAAGATAACCTGCCAAGCATAAACCTGTCAATTAATAACCATGACATAACTTGGACTAATAATGTAAAATATCTAGGAATCATCCTAGATAAAACTCTTACCTTTAATACCCACATATCTTAAACCATACATTAAATTAACATGCTTACAAAAATCCTATATCCTTTTATAAACAGGAAGTCTAGGTTAAATATTGACAATAAATTAATAATATTCAAATGTGTCATGCAAGCTGTATTATTGTATGGAGCGTCAGTATGGAACAATTGCGCGAAAACACACAAAGCTAAGCTACAGAGAACACAAAACAAACTACTAAAGATGATTTTTAATTTGCCATGGTTCTATTCTACAACCCGACTGCACAATAAGGCAAAAATTGACCTGGTTGAAATAAAAACAGGAAATATTTCTAATAAATTATTTAATACTTGCACATATTCTGCAAATCCACTAATACGGCAACTCATATCCAACTAGTGTCCCCACGTCCAGTCACATAGTGTAGGAAACTTTAGTGTATCGAAAGTAGGTTAAGTTAGGATTAAGGTTAAAATAGCTAAGGGGTTTTTGTATAATTTTTCCTCAGAAAACACAAATTGTTGTAGCAGTAACTACATAATTAAAGCAAAGAAAGAAATCGAACGCTTAAGTTGTAAAGAAAAGAAATTACCCTCTATAACTCTTAAATAAGCCAGTGTTGGGCAAAATGTAATTTGATTAATGATTAACAATTACAATTAACCATGTAATCTGTAATCAGATTACTTTGTAACAGATCACTAATGTAATCCATTTCCATTATTACATAATGTAATCGATTAACGTGTAATGTGATTACAAGTTAATCTGATTACACATTAATCGATTACAAGTAAATCTCACTACATTTTAATCTAATTAATGTGATTACATTTAAGACATTTAAGATATTTAAGATATTTGTATTTTAATTCTTCATAAAACTCCCTAAAACTAATTTCGTACGAGAACAATACTATTTTCTTTCAATTCATCTCATTATATTATTAATTACTTTAAAGTAATCTACAAAGTAATCAGTTACAATGTAATTAGATTACAAAATAATCTAATTACATTGTAACAGATTACACATTTGATAGATTACATATTCTCTCACAAGTAATCTGATTGATATGTAATCGAATACAATTTAATTAGATTACTTTATAATTTGACTAAACTGTAATGGAATTATTAATTAAATTACACTGCAATCAGATTACGCCCAACACTGCTGTAAACATGTAAAATTATTTGAATTGAATTTAATAAATTGAATTGAATTGAATATGTAGATAATGTTTTCAGTTTAGCTAAAAGTGCAGTTTACTTGTCTTGGCCGAAAGCCCCAGTGCTTTAAATCTCACCAATTTATAGAGAATTTGTCCGTTGATAGTTTTCACATTCAATATTCAAGATTCTTAAAGTTTCGAAAAATTGGTATATAATTTTACCTAGATACTTTGCAGCATGACTTTCCATTTTACCTCATTGTGAAGTTGATTTTTTTTTCAACAGCACTCAAGTTTGAGACTCTACAGGATACTTCAAAGTTTGTTGGCTGGTAGGTAATAGAGCCGTAGAGCTTGAGATAAATTTAATTTCTTTCAGATTTCTTATTTTTCTCGGTAACCCGATTACTCGCATTTTTCTAAACGTTTAAACTACTTCGGGATAGTTTTTATTAATGAATTGTAGTCAAAGAATCTCGTGTAAATTTTCATTATTAGGTCTTATTTCTCAACGTAACTTTGCTTTCCGTAGATGGAAACGACTTTGCACCAGTTTTTCCATCTCTGCGTAATGCCGTATACAAAGAAATCTTACATTACAAGATCTCTTATTATAGGTCCAAGTTTGATGACAGAATTTCCACTAAGAAACTTTGGATGAACCTTAAAGATATTGGCGTTGGAAAATCTAAGCCTATTGACGTAAATATCGTAATGTACTGAATCAAAGCTTTATTTCAACATCTAGTTCGGGCAGTGAATATGTATTTAATAGTAGGTATGCTGAATTCATTCGTAGTATTCCTACTGAGAGGTTTTCCTTTGTGCATATTACTGAACAGGAGGTATATGCGGCAGTTATTAGTATAAGATCGAGCGCAAATGGTCTCGATCGCATACATTCTAGATTCGTTAAAACTATTCTACCTATTTTGCTACCGTATCTTATATACACCTTAAACGTTATCATAACTTCCTCCTGTTTTCCCAAAAGATGGAAATTAGCTAAGATAATACCCAGTCCTAAAAAATCTTCATCAGCATACAATCCTATCTCTATTCTTTCATTCTTCTCTAAGGTATTCAAAAAAATACTGCATAAACAAATCATATATTATATTGAAAATAATAACTTGATATCCGAATATCAATCTGGCTTCAGAGTTAAGCATAGTTGCACAACTGCTTTGATCAAAATATCTGATGACATTCGTAATTCAATTGATTATAATATCGCGACAGTACTTGTACTGCTGGACTTCTCAAAGGCTTTTGACAATGTGGATCGCATAGTTTTGTTTAATAAGCTTGTAGCTTACATCAATTTTTCCTTATCCGGTTGTAATCTTATAATGTCTTACCATAGTGGTCGCGTTGTTAGTGGAAATAAGGCCTCTCATTTTCTTCCCGTTCTTGAAGTGGTTCCTCAAGGATCAATTTTAGGCCCAATACTGTTCACTATGTTCATTAATGACTTAACCTTGGTAGTCAAACATTGTAAATTTCATGTGTATGCTCAAGACTTTAAACTTTATATTTCTAGGTCACTAGAATCTATTGATGAGGCAGTACACTGTGCCAATACCGATCTTATGCACATACATTCTTGGGCACTGCAGAATAAGCTAAATCTTAACGCTTCAAAGTCATCCTCAATAATTATATTTAAAGCTGCGCTTGATACATCTTTTTTCCCTGCTTTGAAGATTAATGATGAGGTTATCCCCATATAGCAAATCAGTTAATAACTTGAGTATAGTATTCAACCAAACTTTAAGTTGGAGTGCTTATATTAACCGTGTTATTTGCCGAGTATTTTCTACCCTCCGCAAGCTCTCAGCATCTGCAGTATATAGTCCTCGAAATACCCGGATGTTTTTAATAAAATCACTAGTAATGCCTCTCATAACGTATGGATGTGAGATCTTTTATGCACTCGATTCTACCACCTGGAGAAAATTAAATGTTGCTTTTAATTCTGCCATTCGTTAGATATTTGGTTTGAAGCGCTATGACCATGTCTCTCCATATATAAAGTCAATCTTTGGATGTACGTATGTTAAGTCGTATGTAACGACGTCTCTGCCTTTTGATGTAGGCCGAGGAATGTACACACGGTCTCAGCCGACGAGGGGTAGACACCTGCTAGCTGAGGCCTTATTTCAACGAGGGCCGACTAAAGCTCATGGCCTGGGATGGGTGTAAACTTTCCTCGTTGACGATTAGAATATTAAACATATTAAATATCAAAATGAACTTTACTAAGCGGAGCAGTGGTAGTGCCTACGCGTACTGTAAAGGGTCAAAAGAGAAAAAAAAAAGTCGGAAGAAAAAAAAAAAATAAACAAGAAATCACTACACTCTCCCCGGTCAAAATGGGCTAAAACTGAACATCTAGTCCCTCCTTCTGTAGGTACTAGCCGTCTGTGGCTTACATGGTCTTAAAGGATAGCCGCCCCACCTCCTGGTCTACAAGTATTTCCGCCAAACAAATTTAAACGAGCATGCTTAAATGGTTTTCAATGTATTCATTGCAAAAATTCAAGATAATACTTAAAATTAAGATACAACTAGGAATCAACAAGGCTACATATTAACACATGAGGAAGCTAGCTGAACCGCCTCCCTGGGCTACCTATTAATTCGATGCTGTTAATCAGACAACAAAAAAAATTTCTAAACCTTATTAATTCGATAAATCAATTTAAAATCTAAAATAACTGAGATCAGTTCAATAGATTAATTAATTACTTCGGGCATGATTTACCAATAGAGTATCGATCTTACTCGCTACTTGCAAACACTAACCAAAAATCTACTACTACGCGAAGAATTCAAATTAGCTAAGTCCGAATAAAAAACCCATACACATATATATATATATAAAGCAAAAGATATCTAATCATACGTGCCTACTATAGTGATTTAATATTTATGTATACTTATCCCGATATTTTAAAATGCTGATAATTTGCGATATAAGCCCTATATGATAATTAAGTTCTAGAAAAAAAACCGTGATGAATTCTGTTAAAACAAAGCTACACTACAGTTGCATGTATATATATCAGAAATGGTAAATGCAAGCTGGCGGTTGGATAAACGATTAATTTAATTATGAAAACAAGAAAAATAATAGTGACATTTTATATATAAAAGAAATAAAAAAAATCGTGGCAGGTTTCACTTACTTGTATTATCCTCCCATTGGCTGAAGCTTCACCCGATGAGTCGGCTCCTGTAATAGTGTCATTAGGCTGCACACAAAAAAAAATTGAATGACCGCTGAGCAATCATAAATCCAATCCGCCTTTTTTTTTGGTTTCTGTTTGTTTTGTACTTACTTAAAGAATATTAATGTAAAGTAAAAAAAAAATCCTTTTAAGCTAATTTAAAGATACTAAACTAATACTATTGTAGTAAAGCAAAACTAGTATACTAAATATTGTATATGTATACATATAAGCAAGCCGTCGTAATTCTTAGTCAACCGTTATTCAGCACAACGACCGTGCGTCCCACTACCTAGTACAGGCAACGGAGCTTTATGTACGTAATTCCAACCGGGTGAGAATACGAGCTCCTTGAGATTCGACACTGACATCAACAACTTTTCGCAGATATTTTCACGCAAAGTATCCCTTGGTTTTCCTATTTAGACCACAATGTCAAAGTGAGCAAATATGGAGTGTAGATGGCCGCCGTTGTATGCTTCCTTGGCTCTTCTACGTACCCCAAAAATAGATATAATGTGGTTTAATGACAGAGCCAAGTTTGCCTTGAAGGGAACGTAGTGGCTCACTCTCCCGTGGAGCAATCGGTTGCCAGACAAGAAAAGTTTCCAACGACTTTTACTCTATTGTACAATTGCACTTCTTCACTGAAACTTTCTTTAGTAACTTAACACGTGAAAAATTATGCTATTGAAACTGAGGCTTTGCCTACAAACTATTGAACCGCGTCAGAACTATTCAATTCGGGTGTTACTTTGTAAATGACGATCATCGAGAATATCTGCCTTGCATTCTTGCAGAGCCGGGAACCGTTTGCTTATTACCCGCAGCTGTGACGATGCTTATCAGTACTTTTTGGAATCATTCCATACAAAAAAAAGTTTTTGATGTACAACGGTCGATTATACTGAAATAATATATTTTGTCACCCATCTGTGATGGGCAGAGAAAAAAAATCGAGCACAGAATCGGTACATTGAATCCTGCATTTTTGCTTATATATATATTTGCAGGTACATACCTACATATACATACTCTATACGTAAAAGTTGTCTATCTCGGGGTCACTGCCTCGTCTAATTTGTTGTGCTATTTATTAAATATGATCGTATCGATAGATGAAGGAAGTATGTAAGAAACTATCAAGAATATCCGGTTTTTTTTTTGTTTTTTTTGTTTTTTTTTTTTTTTGTTCAAACACAATCTTGAGTAGGGTTTACTGTGGGTGAGCTACTTTGCGGGTGTACAGCCTGACCGTTACACGTATTTGGGAGTAAGAATACTACTGTTTCTGCGGAATATAATTTATAGCCAGAATCCCATTTACTTATTTAATAAAATTAATTTTGTACAATCATTAAGAATACTTAGCCGAGTTTCAAATATCGAACTACTGAACGTCAATTTTTGGTACAATGTGTGAGACTGTGAAACACTCTCCCAAATAACAGCAATGGACGTGATTTCTGATCAGTGGCGGATACAGCGGGGGGCGATCGGGGCGATCGCCCCCCCTAGAGCTCTAATAATAATAAATCAAAATTTATATTCTAATCCAATGAAATAGAAAATACAAAAAAAAAAAAAATTTAAAAAAGACCGTTTCTAAACCGGCGTTAAAAAAAATAGAAAATAATCTCTCCCTTCACTTAATGAATATATCACAACAGTTCTCCAGAGTTTCCCTTCATTTTGCATTTAATTAAATTTTTAAATTATATTACATTTTTATATAAATTTTAAAATTTTCAAGGTATACAGAGTAAACAAGATCTAGACAGCTCAAATTACACTACAGTGAATAACAATTTCCCGAAATTTAAATTTGGAACTCATAATGTTTATCAAAATACTTAATTAAATTACTTTCCTTTGAATATGCTTTCTTTGTGTACCATGAAAATTTAAAAATTTTTATACAAATGTAATTTGATTAAATGGAAAACTCTAGATAGTTATTTGATATATTTATTGTTTTTTCCTTTTTAGTCATAAATTATTCTCAAAAAATGTAAAATTATATCACTAATGAATTTTCAGTACAAGCATTGTTGCACTTTTTTGTGATCGAAAGCTCACAAAAGCCGGGTATTTTGATGAAAAGTAGTATGTTGGGAAAATTATCATAGCCGGGGTAATTAATCTCAGATTCAGTTCTCCTGCAAATATTTAATTTGAGGCAAATAGGCTAATATATATTAACCCTACCTAATTAGCATTCCTCGAAAATTTCTTCCACCATTTAAATTGTAAGAAATTGCAGTCCAGCCCAAGAAATTATGCATGAAAAACACCAGCAGTAAGGCAAGCAAGAAGTGTATAATGTCTATTTTATGTGGGATTAAATACTATTCTTACGGGATCAAAAACTTATATTATATAGATAAAAGAACTCTGGCGATATCTGAATGCTAATGAAATTTTCATGCCAAAACGAAATGAGAAAGGTATACAGAGCGGTCCACAACTGATGACAAGTGCGGTTATAGGGGGCGATGGGGGCGATCGTCTGGATCCGCCCTTGTTTCCGATCCTTATTATATAATTTTTTTCAACAGTAAAACATGCAATATTTTTTATTCAATACCTAATGTAATTTCTTTATTTACTAGTTAGCATAATATGTATTAATTTAAAAATAGCTTAATTAAAAATGTATAAATATTACTGTATTATTAAGTATTATGTTTCGCTTTTCGAATGTTCGTAGTTCCTACACATAATTATAAATTGATAGATTTAATTGTGTAGTTGTTCTTTAAATTAACTAAATATAAAAAAAAACAATAGCGTTTAAAAAATATGTCCTCAAAGTAATTTTTATAAATTGTATTTATTAACAACAAATTTTAAAATGTTTTGTATTATCCCAGTAAAAATACTTGGCATAACTCCGCGGTAGTGAGTAAAAATTATAATTATTTTGGCTTGGAAAAAAAAATATACGGATAATTGACCAGATCAAGCATAAGTTTAAAAAATTCAATTGCATCTTCATGGGATAATGGTTTTCCTTTTCTAAAGGATGTGGAATTTTTGTAATATCATCAATTTCGTCAGTTTTTTAATAAAATAAAATTGTATCCACTTTTTTCGCATATCTGTCAATGGTTTAGTGGAAAATCGGGTAATCCCAAATAATTAAATGAAGAATGTATGTGCAAATGAAATATGCAATCAACAAATCTTAGTCTTAAAATAAAGTTTGGAATTTTTTTTTTATTATATTTTTGTATCTTACTTATTTTATTCATAATGTTGACAAAACTTTAATTTTTTGGTAACACAAAATACGGTGGATAGTCCCGGATATACTCAGCAGTAATGTTGCCTTAAATGTGGATCCAATATTTACATGTGTATGTACAAGGCACTGGATCAAGTCTACTTTAAGAGATTCTCCATATTCTCGAACATACATATGTATGATGTCTGTATTCTGTCTCTATTTGCACAACATATGTCATCACGGATGGTAAAAAGCCAATATCAGTAAAGATTTCAAGATATCAAGAATTCTAAGCTTTCTTCCCTTCAGTACTGAACTTGCAAGATCTGATTTTTATGAGCATATTCTTTAATTATCTTCTCATTATGACAAGGATGAACATGTTTTTCTTCTGTTGGCTCAACATACTGTTTAAAACAGGGACCGAAAATAACTGTTATTATTTTTTTGTAAGCGAAAAATCTCTTTCATGAAGTTTTCTAGGAAGTAGCGTAGTACAAAAGGGGTCTTATGTACAGCACTTATACTAGCTGCCTATGTTGAAATCAAGAAAGTTTCGATTTTAATATATAAATCCAATCCTAACTGTTTTTGTAAGTCTTATTGTTTATATTTCAATTTTAAGTGTTAAAAAAAAACAATTATTTATATTATTTTTCAGCGATATAAAACTCTTTGCCAGAGTTTTACATATTTCGTCTATTAAAAGAATTAAAAATGAGTTTTAGTTTTTTTCTCAGGAAATAAAACTTATCAATGGACGTGCTCTATTTTCGTTGTCATATATTTGTTAGAAAATACAATTTGTCAATTTTTTTAAACAATTTTGTGTAGCAACCGTACGAAGCAATTGCCCGATTGGTCGTATTTTTAAAATTAAATTTACATTTTTTTTTAAAACGGCTGTTTACAGTGAAAAACCAACGCTATGAATGGCATCACTAAGAAAGGGTTGCCGATTCCAATTTTCCTTTCCCTAAGAACCTTACTCAGGCAGGTTTATTTCTTGAGGAAAAAAATAAAATTCATTTTTCACTATTAAATGCTGAGCAAATGATAAACTCAATTATGAAGTTTTATTTCTTGAGAGAAAAAATAAAACTCATTTTTAAATGTTAAACCGAGAGAGAAATATAAAACTTAAGATAAGGCTGTTATTTACTCAGAAGAAAATAAAATTCTCTTTTTAACTACTTCATTAGAAGATAAAATATCAATAACAACAGACTTTTAAAATATTTTTTATAACTCTTTCGATCCCAGCAAGAATACGGCACCGTTTGTGCACCCATTCTCTTTTATAATAGTGATATTATCCGATTAATCTAGCTAAGAAATGACCAATGAAATTCATTGCAAATTTTAGTGTGATATTGCGACATCTTTCTGCCGAAATTATTTTACCAACTTTTTTTTTCCTTTCGTCGAAATGAATTTTTAATCTGTATGTATATTTGCAGGTATCATCAGCACTGTAAATACGAGAGGGAAGAAACTTATATATGTGTGTTGAGGATAGTTATAAGAACGGATAACTTATGACTTATTGAATCCAACAGCTTGTAAAACATTAACTGACTTGTAGCGGTTTTCAATATAATGTAAAAATATTTTTTTCACAAAACTTTTAAACAAAAAGTCTTCTCAGCAAATAAACCCACAATTCTTCCTGACTATGTATGTGAAATTATGTTATATTCTTCGTGGCTTTTAAATGATCTTTAAGGAAGTTTTTTAATGTCTTACTAATAACTTGACTTCTTTCGCATATTTATCTGCTTCTTTAGTTTACATTGCATCCCATTTTCTTCTATTTCGCACACTGTTAAATTTGATAGTTTGAACGGACAAAAGATAAGAAATGGCCCATTAATGATTTTCTTTTAGATTTAGATTTTTTAGCGTACACCGTAAAAAATATCTATTGAAAATTGCGCTACTATAATAGGCAACAAACTGCCAATAATGGTAGCGGAAATTTACACAACTTTATGCGCACTGCATAAGCTTATGTAAAGCAATTTCGCAATGTATGTAATTTTACAATGTTTATGCATTTTTCAATTTCCGATGTAAAATGCGATGTGTAAATTTACATCATTCTGTGGAACTAAGTTACATAAGTTTAATGTAATTTTACATTATTTATGAATTCTTCAATTCCGTATGTAAAGTAGACAATATGTAAATTTACCAATAGCTATGTAATTTATTTCAATTGCCAATATAATGTTTCGTACAGAAATTAATAAATTACATACATAAACAAGTAAAAAAGCTAGAATTGGTCTAAGACCAATAATGCTAGTTTCGATGCTATTATGGGGAATTCAATGCAAATTACAGTAATTTGTGGAATATCACGCAAATTTACAGTACAATACAAAAGTTTTGTATGATTAAATGTAAAATCACAGTACTGTATGTAATTTTACTCAAATTTACAGTACGATACAAAAGTTTTGTATGATTAAATGTAAAATCACAGTACTGTATGTAATTTTACACAAATTTACAGTACGATACAAAACGTCTATGTAATTAAATGTAAAATTACATAAATTATCTAAAAAATTACTTACTTTGCTTATTTTTTCAATTAAAAGTAGGAAGTTTGCAGATTACGTAAAAATTATTTAATTTCTTAATGATTATGTGTATATACATACATTTTATGTGGTAGTGACTATTTTAACCATAGTAATTTTCCACAAAGTTAGTTCATGATTTTTTACGGTGTAGCGAATTGCCATTGCACTGCAGCCATCATTGGCTTATTGTACATTGCTTGTATTACAGTATCTCCAACAAACCCCCTCTTACTAGGAAGAGCAGTATTTTTTTGAAAGTGACTTCTTCGAAGTCGGCAAGCTTTAAGAAGTATTAATGCATTGCCGTATACTTTCTCAATAAAATGTATATCAAAAGTGTTTCAATAAAATAATATCACGTTTTATGTCTTAAAACTTCCATATCTTTATACTTATCAACTAATTTTCCTCTCCATGTTTTCAAGAAATTTTTAGTCTAATCACCACATTCCACATTCACATATTCTAAATGCATATGCAAATGGTAATGGACAGCATTAAATCTACTGCTGCTGGTATAGATGGCCTAAGTCCTAAATTTGTAAAAATGTGCTCAACTGCGATCCTTCCTGCCCTTACACACATTTGCAACTCATGCTTCACAAGTTCCATTTTCCCTAGATCTTGGAAATCTTCAAAGATAGTTCCTGTTCCTAAGGATACTAAGACACAATGTATTGAATATCGCCCAATTAGTTTTCTACCATATATTTCTAAAATAGTGGAGAAAATAATGTACCTGCAAATCTCTAACTTTTTGATTTGTAATGAACTCTTACATGACAATCAGTCTTGGTTTCGTTCTGGACATAGTTGCACAACTGCTTTACTTAATGTAAGCAACGATATTTCGCGGGCTATTGACAAGGATGAATTGACTGTATTAGTCTTCTTAGACTTTTCAAAGGCTTTTGATACAGTGGATCATTTGCTTCTATGTCGTAAGCTCAGTAGATATTTTAAATTTTCATCTCAGGCAGCCGATTTGATTTTCAATTACTTGAATTACAGATCACAGGCAGTTTACATGAGCGGTACCTATTCCTCCTTTTTACCGATATCCTGTGGTATACCTCAAGGATCGATCCTTGGTCCCTTATTGCTCTCCATGTTTATCAATGACATATTTTATCAAGTTAAGTTTTATGATTTACATCTCTATGCAGATGATGTACAATTATACATCTCCAATCGTATTGGTCTGATTGAGGATAACATATCTCGTGTTAATGAAGATCTTGAATCAATACATTTATGGTCCTTTTCGAATAAATTGAAACTCAATCCAATTAAGTCTAAAAGCATGATTATATATAGGGTAAAATTAAACACAGATGGATATTCACCTGTGACTATTAATAATACTATTATTCCTTTTGTCGACTCCGTTAAGAGTCTTGGGGTTATATTTAATAACACATTCACCTGGGATGACCACATTAAATTTGTTATCAGAAAAGTTTATGGTGGACTTCGTACATTGTGGACATCCAGCTATTTTACGCCAATGCCCACTAAATTACTTCTTGTTCTTTCTCTACTAGTACCTGTAATAACCTATGGCTGTGAAATTTTTGGCAAACTAGACTATAATAATACAAGGAAACAGGTATGTACATGGCCTTCGTAGATATGATCATGTATCACTCTATAGATTCTCAATCTTGGGGTCTGATTTGCTAACCTATTTGAACTTTCGTATGCTAATTCTTTTGGTAAGAATTATAAAATATCATAAACCTAGATATATCTTTGAACTTCTTAACTTTTCTAGATCAAATAGAACATTGCAACTAATTTTACCTAGGTCTCAATTCTTAATAACAAAACGCCTGTTTTTCAGCTATGTCATTAAATCATGGAACCAGTTACCCTCTCAAATCAGAAGATCTATATAGGCCGGCACACTATCCTCTATAAGTCATACCATATTTGAATTTCTTACTTTAAGTAGTTAGTAATAAGTCTTAGCGTTCTATTTTTTATAGTATCATATCTTTTTCATCCTTCTTTTCTGTTTTTACTTCTTCTATCTCTCTTATTATATAATATCTTTATATGAATTATACTGTTTATTTTGATGTTCTAACTCTATCTTGTACAAATAGTAAAGATCCTTAAATCTTAATTGTGCAATGTTTCATGAATAAATTTGAATTTGAATTTGAAAATGTTCCGAATCTACTACGCAGCGCCGGGTTATAGGGCTTGATAAAAAGAACCCAAAATTGAGGTAGTAATCCTCACCCCCACTAGAAACTATGATTGCGGTTTTTATCTACTTTTTATGAAACACCCTATACCTCTGGCAGTTTATGTACTTTGGCTAGCGCTGATGCCATTGGATGTAGAGTCCTCCTCCCTTCTTTCCTATTATTGTACAATCACACCTACGCTAATCCCTATTACCAAGCTACTCATCTCCTTAAAGTCAAAATTTTCCAGTTTATTTTTAAAATACGTCGATAATATCTACTATTTTTCCATCAAGATTCGAAACGTCGAAGTCGTCGCATTCGTGAGACTCATGAAATTTAATAAATTTTCTCTTCGTATATTTCACATTTAAACTCCTTTAAACAGGAGTAAAAATTAGCGCTCCATCTAGACATTAAATTTTTGAGTCAAATTTTTTAGATTTCGTAAAGAATTAGCACATAAACTGTGAGTGAAGCGAAACTTCGTTGCCAGAGTTAATTTTAGGGTGGAGTGCAGCTTGGCGGGGTGTAGCTTGGCGGGGTGTAGCTTGGCGTCATCGGGCACCCCGCATTTTGAGTATTTAAGAAAACCAACCATTGAATTTTCGAGCACAATATTTTTCAGTTTGGTACATTATTAGCACATAATTTGCATGTTTTGTTTTACCTGGTCAAGCCTGCGGTGGTGGTGGCTCGAAGGATCCAAAAACCAGTTTTTCCATGGAGGCTACACACCTATTTAATGGCATATAACTCTTTAACAGTGTTTAATTTTGGGCTAAGAGTATGAGTATCATAGGGAATACTTGGTGCCTTCCAATTTATATAAAAAATATATATTAATGCTTTCTTTTAAAAGACAAAGTAATTAAATTTAAAAAGGACAAGACATGGTAAATTTAAAGTACCGTATCTCCGAAGTTGGACGGAGCACGTTTGTGAATGTAGAATAATTGGAAAGGGCAAAAGGTTCTATTTAAAACCACTATCCCTTGTAAATCCATGGGTATTTACCGCCACCTTCCATACAATTTATGATTTTTCAGGTCAAACCCTACCATCTAGCAGCGGGTCGGCTATCTTGTGCAGAACCCTCTCTACATAAATTGAAGCATTTCCTATAATTACAAATTCTGGTAACTTTACTATTTCATTCTGAGTCAGAATTTACGTGGAATTCCAAAACGGGTAGTTTTCGAACCTTTCGGCCTAAACAGGGGTCGGGTCACATTTTTTCTTTAACCATAAATTAACCACAATTCACAGGTATTTTGATGATATTTATTATCACAAACCTTTAACCTCTACTCAGAAGCGGCCCTACAACACAAAAAAAAAAATCGGACTATACCCGAATCCCAGTTTGAGGAAGTAGCTTACAAATTTTCTAAAGTGTCTTTCATTCGCTTTATACTCGTTTGTAAAAGTTTTATCTACACAATGTCAATTCATACACGAAAGGACACAGACACACTAAATCTTAACTTTTAAAGCCATAACATAACATTTTCCCGTCACAAATACTTTTCCATCAATTATGCCACGCACAGGTGAAAATGATTGATTTCTCTTCACGCACAAATTTCCAATATTTAATACATATATTGATACGCGGGCTCCCCTTCTTAACCGATATTTATTCGACATACGTTTGAAGGATTGAATACCGCAATTCTCTGTCTCATTTCTTCAGAAACTGAATTTGATAAGATTTCCTTTTTCATCTTTTTCCAGATGGCGGCATCATCTTCAACGCCAATGTTCCGTTCGCTATCTACAGAAAGTCAAAAGAAGGACTGGGGAAAACGTCTGTCGTTACGAGGAAGTCATCACTCGGCTAAAGAGGTAAGTAAAATACATTTGTGAATTGTACGCATGTAAAGTTAAATTGAACTTTACATATGTAGAGCAACACGCATATGAAAAACATCCTTTCTCCGGAGAAGTGTCTATAAGCAAAAAGTTACTAAT
This sequence comes from Dioctria rufipes, assembly GCA_963924295.1. NCBI lineage: Eukaryota > Metazoa > Arthropoda > Insecta > Diptera > Asilidae > Dioctria > Dioctria rufipes. The sequence continues at coordinate 71,464,729 of OZ002743.1, read as the reverse complement.
TTACGTAATAACTGCTGATGTTGAGATACAAAACCACAACTCAGGAAATCTTTATTTTTGGTAGAATACAATGAAACTTCACACGTTTAAGGCCCGTAGAGGATTAAGGAAGTCTTTTTGCTTTTTATATGCTGCTAATTGAAAGGAAACGTTTTCTAGGTAATATAAAGGTGTATGTATGCTACTTAAGCGCATCTGGTGGGTTTGCTAAAAAATCCCTTTTATTCGGATCACGTTTGGGAAATTGAGCAAACGTGTCTAAATAAAAATCAAATGAACTGAATTTATTAGATTTATTAGATTATTCCCGCGGCACCAATTTGTTTTTCTTGTTTGGTGCATTCCAAATGGAAAAGGAAATATTATTCGGAAGCAATCAAACAGTGCTTAAAATTATTTCATATACAGGAGGTCAATATTATTTTGTTCGACTACATTATATCTACTTATCTACAACTTGTGCTTAGACTAAGTTAAACTATACCAAAACGATCACCTATCGACACCGACCCCTACGATTTTGATGAAACTTTCATAATTATTTAAGTATTAAAAAATATTCGACCCATATTTTTTCTGTTTTACCTGCCGACCTGTGGTCTTGGATTCAGAGTGACTTGAATTTGAATGTTTTCACTGGGGTCGTATTTTTTGATTTGTTGACTACTTGGGATCGGGTTACTCAATCGTTTTGTGCGGTCAAATTAATTACTTATATGTATTATATGGAACTTTCTAAAGAAATAAAACACAAATAAAAAAAAATAAAAAAAAAAGTTTTATAAATTTTCGTTTTTTACCCCCTCGAGAAAAGATACACCCCCCACACCCCTAAAAACTATTATTTTAGAAATGCTCTCATTAATATATATCATGTCAAAAATTTTAGGATATTGAGCTCCTAGCTTAGGAAATACAATTTTTTTTATTGGCGTTTCTGGTGATTTTTTTTGCTCTTTTTAGATACGTAATTAAATATGTGCTTAAGAAATATTATAATTTTAGTTCTGTTTTATTATTTCATAAATTTTATAATTTTATTTTTCTTAGTGAAGTGGGTGGGTGGCCGAATGCTGTGTCGAATCACCAATCACATAAGATGTGGATTTTATAGAGTTCCAAGCCCATGGAATGCTGATCTTACAGAGCTCTAGTTATCTAGAGATCCAACCATAGGGACTGCAAACCTTGCGGAGTACATGTACAGAGCCCCATGGATCTTATAGAGCTGCCGTTCACAATCCCCTGTATGCAGGCTGCAGATTACATAGAACGCCGAACCCATGGATGCAGGTGACATCGATTTCCATCATATGGAAAACTTCCCACCACAATGTAGAAGGGCTCACTAAGCTCTAAGCAAGACACACTATAGCGCTGAGCTATTTACTCCTTTTAAGTAAATCCATCGAGCAGGAAACTAATGGAGTAGGCATTGTGTATAAAATATGTGTACATCAGCGAGAAATTGGTGCTTTGTTACGAGATTACCAACTGGTCGAGATTACCAACTGATATAAATATTTATTTTTTCATCAGTTTCCGCCCATACAAAATTCTCAATAAATTTGTTCAATGAGAACATGTCTGTTATGCAAATATATTTGTAACTACGCATCTAATAGATTTCGCCTTGTATATTACTTCCACTTCAATAATATTTCAAATTTCCCGCCATTCATTAGCATGTCAACCAGGGCCACACTGGGTCATCAAATCGGCCCGGGCAAATAATGACAAGCCAGCCTCCAAGGGTCTTCAAAAATTACTTTTTTATAAGAGGCAAACAACCAAAATTATTAGGCTGAGCACAAGGAGAGCAAGACAACGTTTTCTATAAATATTGAATTAGATGCTAAATAAGAAGAAAGAAAGAAGAAATTTATACAGGAAATACACGTATGCACAGAATATGTGTAAGAGCGTCTGTCCGTTTAACACTTCAAATTAAAACTAAACAAGTAAAAAAGCTAGAATTGGTCTAAGACCAATTCTTATGATACCCTAGATGAATGCCCGTGTAAAATTTCGTATGGTCACCCATCTATGCAAGTTTGATTTTTGAAGTGGTTTTTCGCATATATTTCTAGAACGATTCGTCGGACAGAAAAAATGATTATAAGCAATTTTATAGGATTTCGTATTCTAAAGAAGTTTTTAGTACATTCAAAATGTCTAGGATGATCGTTTTCACAGTATATGTAAAAAACCTATGTTTTTATATGGAAACACCAAGAACCGGTTGCCCGATTTAGTCCATTTTTGAAATTTTATTTGCTATTATTATGAGAATACCATGTACCAAATTTCAGCTCTCTATGTCAATGCGTTCTCAGGTAGTGTGCAAATAAATAGTGGAAAACGAAAGTTTTGTATGGCAACCCCACGAAGGAGTTGCCCAATTTATCTCATTTTCGAACTTAATTTTACTTTTTTTTTAAGTCCATGTATAAAATTTCAGCTCTCGAAATATACGCTTTCTCGAGTTATCGTGCGCACAGACGGACAGACGGACGGACATGCAAAAATCAAAATAACTTTTAATATTATTCATGGGTGTCCAATCCATTTTGGTCTTCCATCATTATTTCGAGGTGTTACAAACGGAATGACAAAGTTATTATACCCCTTAGATTTCATCTAGGGTATAATAAAACAGGGTTTCTCTATGGAAGCAGGATCCGAGAGACCAACAATTTTACTTACACAGCTGTAACAAGAGTAAGGCAAGTGAAGCAGTCATTGAGCCGTAGGTGCGTCGCCCGTTAAAAAAAAATTTGCGGGTGAAAAAAAAAATAACATTAATAACATTTGGCTTTGACAAATATAATTATTTTTGAGTTTTAACTGTTAAATAAATGTTTTGCCTCGATTTGAATTTACCTGCTTCACAAGGCTGAGGTTGGTTCGTGATCCTAACATGGAAGAAATATTTGCCAACATTTTCTAAAGATATTGTTATACCAGCAAATGCTAAAGAAACAAGAAAACAGAACTTTTTGAATCATAAAATGATTACTGATGTCAATATTGTCACAAAACAAGAGCTTCATACACTAATTTTTGAATCGATTGATGTTCTTTTATTCTACCTGACGAGGAGGTATGAAATGTTGCAACAAGTTTCAGAAAATTGTAGATTCCTTTCTGGCAATTTTATTAGCAAAATGTATGCTGATAGTCTGAAAAAACCCGGTTTTGAATTTGCTTCAATAAATTCACGACTATAGCCTCAAAGAGTCCTATCTAAATGTCGAAATCGCATTCAGAGTTTTTGTGACAATACCAATGACGATAGCTTCATGTGAATGAAATTTCAAAAAATTGAAGTTCATAAAAAATTTACTGTGATCTATAATGAGTTAAGAAAGATTGCCAAATGTGGCTGTTTTGTAAACCGAAAAAGAAATGTCACGAAAGCTTGTCATTTTGAGAATATTATAAACTAATTCGTGGGGAAAAAAGCTAGAAAACTTCATCTATAAAATCTTTCAAATATTTCTATCAAATTGATTCACCTCAATGTTTTGAAATGTACTTTACTCGCAAAAAATAATATCAATTAATAATTTTATGTGCAATAAATATTATTTACTATTTTTCACATGATCAATTGTTGCTCAATTGATAGACCATATCACTATGGTTAAAATTATATAAGCTTACGTTGAGAATTTTATGGATCAGGGGCGCAAATTTATATGTTTTACTCAAACGCCAAAACGAGTTATTATGGCTCTGTGTGAAGAAACTGAAGAAAGAAGTGTACTCTTAACCCGTTTCCCCTATTCTATGTTTTTGGAATCGTTTTGTAACTGCTTAGAAATTCATTCGCTCCTTCATTTACTTGCATGGCCCAATGTAGTAACAAAACCAATGCCACTTCTTCACCAAATGTGGAAAAATTCAGACTGTTTCTAATATTTGGGTACTTTCTGACACTGGGAATTTGTCATAAGTAAAGGCTGACTCTAATATACCATGACAATGTATATACTCTACTTCAAAATTGATTTACATGAAATAAAATTACTTTTTTTTTTACAATTAGAAAATGAAAACAAAATTTAAAAACTGTTTTATATTTGATCTTCAATTTCGAATTTGTTTTAAAAGTATACATAAGAATATCAAACCTTTAAAGGCCTTCTGATAAAAAACACATTTTCCTTGCGTTTTTCGAAATAAAAATGATATGATGCAAAACATAATGTAAACCGCTTTAGAAAAAAATGAATGCTTTTAAAGCCACGAGGAAGCCAAATTTGCCAAATATAATGCTATCTAGGAAACACCCACTTGCCTCCGCATCCTGACAGTGTTTATAAGTTGTAGGACATTTCTGAGTAATTATCTAAATAGCTTTATTGTATTAGGCTTTTAGGTTATGCAATAAAGTACTTTTTCAATTTCAATAGCTCTCTTCCCACCGCAGTCGCAACATTCGTCCAGAGTACATGGTAAATACGTGTGGTCGCGTTAATGTGGAGCCCACCAGTCCGGCTCTGATGTCAACTCCATATACTGGGAAATGTTCTCAACTTTACTGGTGTACCCACACAATTTAAAAATGGTTACGCTCTATCACTATCACGGTTCATTTCAATTCCATTAAGTTTCCTGCTCGAACAGCAAATCTAAATAAGCATTTGACAAGTGGGGCTTGCGTTCATCCATAATGAATATGTATACATGGATCCTCGGGGCAAGTATTGGTATATTTGCTTGATAAAGTACCTCATAACATCTTTAAAAATTTCTGAATTCATCCAAACGATCAGTGCTACCTCACTCGACTGACGTCAGCTGTCACTGATAATGCAGCACATTGCGACCAACGTTTCGATAGCTAGACCAACACTCGTGGATAGCTTACTATATTGAAAGTTAGCCTACAGAGAAAGAGGAACATTGGCTGACATAATACAGTGGCGGATCCAGGGGGGGGGGGTCATGGCCGCCCCTAAATTTGAAGAAAAAATATTTAATTAATTGATTTATTTGAAAAAAATATATTTTTTATTTTATACTTTTTTTATTTATATAATTCAACTTAAAACAAAATTTTTATTCCAAAACTTAAAAAAATAAAAATTTATTTCAATAAATGCTATTGTATGCATGTGATGTATGTGTATAGGTTTTTGGAATTTGGGTTTCGGACCTCAGAGAAACACTTCCCAAGCCACGAAACAGACTCCCTCGTTACCACATCAGAGCCCTAACTTAAGTTAGTCCTAACTCCTGTTATATTTCAGGGCTTACCTTAGCCGAAGGCAATCACTCTACGCCGTTTCAGGAAGCTATGATTAAGACAACTCGCACACTTTTATTTTATTTATATATATTTTTTTTACTTTTGCTTTGTTCACAAACTTCCTCTTATGGTTATTTTCACAAAACGTTTATTTTTTTTTCTTATCGCAACTTCTATTTTCTTTACCTGTTTACAATTAGTGTTCAGCCTACCGCGGCGGACGATGGTTGAGATGAAATTTGATATTTTGATAAATATCAAACCATCGTCTTGCTATCGTGCATACATTGTTGCACCCAGAATGTATGCCGCTCGCGACAATTTGCTGAAAGGAGGCTTTTTGGTGAAGACTTGATCGTTTAAATCTTCACCGAGTAAATTTTATGCGCCCGATATGTATGTAGGTATATATGTACATACATATCGTATTTTTATTTTCGACAAATCTTACTGAAGGTAAGATTTGTCGTGGGGCTTTTTTCTATTGAAATTTAAAACTTTTATTTGTCCCAAGTCGTTCTATGGGAAATACTTTTTTTTTTAACTGAGGAATTTGAATCAATTGCTGATGGCAATTTCTTAGCCTTAAAGAGAGATAAGCCCCTTTTCAGGTAATTTTGGCATGTAACACTCCTAACATTCTAAAATATTTGCAGCGTTCTTATGTAAAACCACTGACATTTAAAATATGGACTAACTACGTCCACAGAAATACACTGCAGAAAGTGGGCTCATTTCTATATAGCGTTCTCTTTCGATCTAAGCACTAACTACTAATTCGCACGTCACATAGAAATGTGATCTAACTCAAAATTTGTCGTTTTTGAGTTAATTACACCATGAAATTGGCATATTTCTATCGATAGTGTCACTTTTCTGTTACTTAAGAACAGAGATATTCTTCATAGAACAGTGTGTCAGTGTCACTTTTTGAGTTGTGACGATCTTCATAACAAACGTAAATATGTTTTCGACATTTTAAGAGTATTATTTTAAATTGTGTCACTTTTCCACAAAACAGCATTTATTTCTTACAAATTTTATTATGAGTTTTGACATTTTTCCACAAAGTTCAATGTACGGAATTTAATTCTTAAAAATCGTATTTTGAGTTGTGCCACTTAAAAAAAACTTCTAAAAATATTTATTCGCAACAAAGAAAAGCGACACAACTTAAGAGGATGCGGGATTAACAGCTAACCTCGCCAACTGCGGTAACAAAAACTTAAAATTTCTTTTATATAAATCTTCAGAAATATATTTACTAACAAATTTAAGAGTTCAGACTATTTTTAGCAAACAATTACTACGTTAAGCTAGAATTAATTCTATGTACAGCTTTTCGTTCTTTCGCTCTCCTGAAAAGTTGCATTTTTTGAGTTGCGTCACTTTTCTATGTAACGTGCGAACTGAGAAAGGGCTGTAAACAATAAATAAATAAGTGGGTTTGTCGAAATAAATGTTTTTAAATTAATTACTTGGGTTAATAGAAATTCGAGAGGTTTCACTTTTCAACTTTCCGCCAATGGATTTTTCAATGCTGGCACCGACGTATGAACTATTTTTGACACAAAAAATTGTACCCGCATGAAATAGCATATCGAGCAGTCCATATTATATATACCAGTGTGTAAAACTGAGAAAAGTTGGGCTTGAATGATTCCTGCAGTTTGCACCCTATTCTATTAAACAAATTAGTGTTTGTAAAAAAAAAGTATACTAACAAATGACACATAATCCACACCGGTTAATGCGGATTTCCTAGTTCCAAGTACTGCAGTAAGTACTGCGGTGACTATGCAAACCGACTTACGGCGTTGGATGTTTTTTTTTGTTTTTTTTTTTTTTGTTTGCTCGACAGATGTAATTTGTAATAAGATGACCCCCCTCCCCCCCCCCCCCCCTAATTTCAATGCTAGATCCGCGACTGACATAATACTAAGTGAAAATCGAAAACTGACAAGGTCATTTTCGAAAAGACCAATTTAAACACAAAAGAACTAGCTCAACACGTTCTTCAGTTATTATGCAGACAGATTGGCGGACAGGCATACAAAAATTAAAATGTCTTAAGTATTATCCATAAGTGTCGACCATAATTATTTTTGTGCATTACAAACGAAATGCGTATACCCTTTCTAGGATATATCAAGAACGAAAAAGGATATACGTACATAATAGATACAATAATTCCAGAACGTTTATGTTAAAATTCTTTCCAAGTAATAAATCTTTAGTGCGAAAACCATTTATACACATATAAAATTAATTTCCTTTTAATTCTGAAGCGTAAAATTTATCCGACAACAAAACCAACCGGTCACTCCCCTGTTTCTCAAAAATTGTTCCGCACAACTGAACAATTTCAGAAGAAGAATTTTGTTTAATTATTGGAAGCATTTCTTTGGCAGGTAAGCCTCCCCTGGCAAGCAACCCGTAGCCAATTTCATCAGAGTGAACACATTTTAGGGCAATATTTTATATCATAATTAGAAAATAATAGTCTCTCAGGTCTTATGTCTTAGCTTTTCAGGTGCAGGTCGGTCGTCCGTAGAGGACAAAAGCTGTTACGGACCATAGCATAAGCCCATGAGGTATTTGTATAATACAAGGATCGATAAAATTACAAAAGGAAGGTAGCTAATTTGGATGAAAAGTTCTTTAGGCAGCAAGGTCCTTATAAAATCTCTATATTTGTGTAAATTGAACCATTTCATAATTTACAAAGATAAGAAATTCAGGGGGAAAATTTCGTTGAAAGATGATTAAATTTGTTGAGTTTGTTGATTTTTTTTTGTTTAAAAATTATTCCACTTGTAACTATTGACGCTTTCCTCTGAAAGGAAGGAAGGGTATGATTGAATGGACATGAAAGTCTGAAGAGTCTTGATCTAACGAATCCAAAATCCAGGATGCGTAACCATCTCGTCCTGTCAAATTATATGGAAATGTGTTGTCCAAGTATTGCTTGATATTGTTTTCGTACTACAATAGGATTTATTTTTAGATATACTCTCCTTTTAGCTCTGAGCAATGGTTTTTAAACTTCTTTAAGCTTTAAATGAAAAACATTTCTCGAACTCTGCCAAATAGGTCTTTGCTTCAATGACTATTTCATTCGAGTAATTTCTTTATGCGAATCTCAGAAAACTGTGGCCATAACCTTGTCCACATATGAAACCGTGTTTTACTTCTTCAGAGAACGTTGGCTAAATAAAATCAATTGTTTTATTTCCTCCTTAATTTCCTTCAATGCTGTTAAAAAATTTCTATTTAACAGATCTAATTCATATTTTCCTAGAATCTACTAAATAAAATGGAAAATGTTAAAAACAAAGTTACTCTTTTGATTTAAGCTCCATTTATTATCAAAGAATGCGAAAATATATCAAAGTGTTGCCACCCTAAATAGAGCGGAAAGCAAACAAAAAAATTCCATGCTCATGAAACCTCAAAGCAATTGCGAAGCGTTGGCCAGGTGGAAGTTACTCCACGTCAAACATGCTTTTCCTCCACTAAACTATGTCTGGAATCTTAATCCCAAAATAGATCTGAACTTTATTCATAGTCTAAACCTAGACAAGTAGTGTTATGGCTCAGGAGCCCAGTGCCTCCCAATGCTTTCAATACATTGCCCTATTATTTATTTATCACAAATTGACCCTTAAAATAAAAATAATTTAAACCAACATAATTCAATTTCATTATCGTTTAAAACTCCTTCTTTAACATTTTAATATGCCTACATACTTACATACGGTCTCTTCTTCTCTGTATGTACGCAGTGCCTATATATATTGTTTTAATTCCCAAATTCGAATTGCATGCACATAAATTAATTAATCTTGCCGTCTTAAAATTAATTTTTTGAGACAGTAACAACAGGCATATCAAATTTAAATTTCTTTATGCAAATTGTATTGCATGAAAATCATTTTCTGTATTTTCTCACGTACGTTTTAAGTTCGTTAGAAAATAATAAAAAAGATAAAAATGTTTTTAAAGAATACGGTGGGTACCTGAGGAGCAGCGAGCCAAACCTTAGGAAGTCGTTTCTATACTTGCCGAAAAGTCGCCCCTCGGAAGTATTATTAAAAAATTTACGTGAAAACATATAGTTAAAAATAATAAAGTGATTTAAAGAATCCAGGGAAATGTAGGGCATTCTTATAAAAAAAAAGTCTACGCGCGGCTGTCCTTGAGAGCACGGAATGTGTGAAACGAAACAGGAGAGTCACAACATATCTTTCAGATCGTAGTGAATTCACCCTCCCCTGTAAATCTAATTGATTCTCTTCTGAAAGTATTTCAAAAGTTCGGTATTCTTCAATTCTCCAACGGAAGTGACAGAATTGCCTAACAGAAGATACTAGAAGGTAATCTTCCATGCGGAACCTATATAATTTAGGATACTACCTATATTACCTATCCTAATTAGGTATAACATTGGGGAAAAAAGGGAAAAAAAGCATTTTATTGCTATCAAAAATTTACTAACGATTTCAGAAGATCAAATAAACAGTGATTTTCGAGTTGTATAATATTTCGCTGGTCAAATTGGTTTCAAAAGTTACAAACACTTTTTCTTGCCGATTTAACTGAAATCTTTCATTGAGCTGCAACTAATCTCTTCGAAACACATCAATGGTTTGTAGAAACTAATACAGGTTCGTGCGTAGTAAAATGGATAATTTCTATAGCCATATCTGATGCTTTCAGCAAATTCTTGGTAGTGAAGGCTGTTCGTACTACAAAAACTACACCTGTTCTTAATATTCTGAACGAGCTCACAAGTTATTTTGGGTATCCAAAACGTATAGTAACCGATAGAGGTACCACTTTCACGTCAAATGCTTTTACGGATTTCTGTGTAAACAAAAACATTAGCAACATACAAACGGCAGTACGCACCCCAAGAGCGAATGGACAAGTAGAGGGTGCTAATCAAACCATTTTGTCCTACATTCGTACAACTACCGAAAACATAAAGGGTTGGGACGACATTCTTCGAGATCTGCAATGGACTGTGAACTCCCAGAAAAACGCAACTTCAGACTTTAGTCCAAAGTAACTGGTATTTGATTTTGAATTAATCGACGTTTTACAAAATGAGCTAACAGCTGCCGTCCATAACGACATTGGATGTCACGCCAATCCAATCCCTATCCAACTTAAGAGAGAACAAGCAATTGACAACAATATGATGAACGAGAAAAATGGAAACAGCGTTTCGACCAGAAGCATGCTGAACCTTCCACATTTGCTGAAAACGATTTGGTAATCATCGAGCACGTGGCCCCAGCCACATGCGAATCTCGAAAGTTAGAGCCAAAATATCTAGGACCGTATGTCATTACAAAGATACTCGGAACTTATCGCTATCTCGTAAAAGACATTAAAGGCATGCCGGTATCATCCCGAAAATTCTGTTCAATTTAAACATCCGACAAATTCAAACCTTGGTGCGACATTCCTCTCGATTTTGAAGGAATTGAAGTGACCGAAGATGATGATGAAATCGAGGACGATTTCCCATCAGGATTGGCCGAACTGTGCTACGAAAACAACTATAATTGTACTACTGTACTCTGACAGCACTTCTCTACTGCTTCGCAGTCGCCGTACCAAGAAAAGGCAAACATAGCAGTCGAATACTGACGTGCTATCAATCGGACGTTTTTTTGTTTTATTCGTTCTGTTTTAAAAGTTTTAATAAAATATATAAATACGCATATAATTCTTTTTATTAATAAATCCAGGACCCCATCGTTTCAAAGTTATGCTGACAATTATGTCTACAGGATGTAGCTTCTCTTCCTCTTCCTTGAAATGAAAAGGCAGTGAAGTTCCCACTATCGGTTATTTCTTAAGATCTTGTTGCCAAGTAATAATCGAACGCAGTGCGTTTCTTTGGCCCAGATATTAATCTCTTACTTCCTTTTACTTAAGTCTCTTTGTTTGAAGGTGGTTGGATCCCTATATCTTCCAGCTTTTCCAATAAAATATAATGAGATTTATGATATTGTCTCATCTTCTAATCTCAACAGAAACAATTTTCTGAATATTCTTGTAGTGAACAGCACTGTATTTTCCTTTTTATTTCCCATGTACTCACCTCGATGACCATTTAACAAATATCTGGCAGTGGGATGACAAGCTGTATAAGTTTTATACTTTTATTATTTATGTTTTTTGTTAAAAGGATCGACATATATCGAATCCTAGGAGTATGTTTGAAAAAATGATTGATCGATCCTGGCTTAGATGAATACTAAACTAAGGCACCGAATGTACGTCCCCAGCAGTCTTATGTCGGTATATTTTAGGAAGGTCATATGACCACGGTATAATAAAAATTGTGGGAAGACAACTAATCTGCGTTTACCCAATCTTCCGGCTGACTGCTCACTACTATACAATTGACTACCGATATTACCAACAGTCGCTACGGACTAGAGAGCGAATAGTTTTTGCCCGCTACTTTTTGTTGCGTACGTCAAGTAAATTTTTTTAGTTTTGAATAAAATGTAGAATTTGGAAAAAACGGAAAGGCTGTAAAGAACAGTTAATTTATATGGATATTTTTCAATTACTTCAACCCATATTCCATTAAAGGCCTTGCTATTAATCCCAAGGGGATACTAAATATCATTTATTTTTCTTCAATCTTCTTGGCTTAATGGATCTAACCAGCAGAGTTTTTTTTTTCCTCCCTTATGAGCAATCTTTTTAGCTACATATTTTGTTCCTGCTCAATCTCATACTGCCCTGATATTTCCTGTATCCCACAATAATAACTTAAGTAATTTAATGGAGTTAATAACTGAAATTTATATCGGCTAAAAGTATAGCTACATCTATAAAAAGTGTCACAAGATTGTCTGCCAAGATGATTTATAGTTTTCTTGCTTTTTTCAGATCCATCGCTGCCTGTTGAACGATCTAAATAATATTTACTAGAAAAACATTTTATGAATGATTTTTCCCTTAAAAAATCCTTAGTATTTTAGCAAATTCATAAAAAGATATGATTCTTCATTCATAATTGATTTAAATCACGCTTCTGGGTGTGCAACTAGGAATTCGAACATAAAAGAATGATTCCCTAGATAACATTTTCATTTAAGTAGAACACATGAACCCTCACATCTTAATGGATCCCAAAGCTCCCAGAATTATCCGGAAGATGTTTTTAAATTTTTCATTTCAATATTCTCCAGCATTTTCATCATTCGTTTTGATGTCCCATTAAAATTTATCCCTAATGGATGTAAGGCTCTTTGAAATTTTCAGATATTATGTCGGGAAAATGGGAGCCACTTTCAATTTAGTTAAGCAACGACAGCCATAAATGAAAGCTTTTATTATGAGTACGGTAGCTATAAATTCAATTTTCTTGCTAATGAAAACACAAGGTGAGCTCGCTTCCTGCTGTGTACGCATATTTTGCATAATATACTATAATAGATGTCCTATTTGTTTTTCTACGTATATTTAAGCTGATGAGCAACATGGTCCATACCAACTACATAAATGACAATTATTCATTTTAAAAATTTGTATGTATTCACACAGAAAAACTATTATTTTCGGAAATATTCAAATTTATGCAGGATTTTTCCTTTTCGAAAAGGACAAAAACGGTTTCAATTGAATGACCTCGCTCAATTGAGCAATTATTTTTTCACTAAGGAATTAGGATAGTATAGTCTATTACGTTAAGTGCTGTAGGGTGGATTTTGTTTTTAAATAAAGAACTGAAATTTGAATATGAACTATCCATTACTGAAATATTTTACCTACTCTATGAAATCATAATACGAGTTTTGTATGGCCATCCCTTAAGGTGGAATTACAGTGCAGGCATGGCTTGCCTTATTTCCATCCTGTTGTTATTGAAAGCCTACATATTTTTATGTATATTTTGATTTCATTGAAATCTCATCTTTATGCATGCCGGCTTTTGACGACATATTTAGTTTCATATAAATACATAAATACCGCATAAAAATAATGTTTACAATACTATGACTCGGGGAGATGGATTACTTCAAGTTTTTATACTACAAAATAAACCACTTGAAAACAAAAGAGATTATTGACTTTTGCAATTTTTCCATCCAAACATGGAAATGCATAAAAATAATAGTTTTATAACAAAAATATTTCTATAGACGTCACTACTCCCACTTAACTGGCCTGAGATTCTGCTTAATGTATACACGTGTGTCAACACAGGCTTCAGATATATTTCCAGTAGAAAAAATATATTTTTAACCAGAAAACTGAGTTAAAATATTTCTTTGTCATGGAGATTCGGTTTGTATCTGAAAAGAGTATCAAAGTAAAATTGCCATACAAGAAATAAAAAATTACATAAAAACATCAATCGTGTGCACATGAATTTAATGAAATTTTTATTAAAAATCATTTAAATGGTATTAAAAACAGAACTGACCCGGATTTCTATGATATGTCGGAACTGACAAATTTACACATTTTCCGAATAATTAGTAATTTTCCGAATAATTAGCTTTATCGATTTCCACCCTTTATAATAGCACCCCCATATAGTTTCCAGCTTTGATTGAAATTTCATTTTCATTAGGAGAATTTAATTATGAACCACTAATGGTTTAACATTTTTGTTTAAGCCTATGCTCATTTATTTATTTATTTTCATTTTTTCAGGATACAAGTACATCAAAGCGAACAAAATTCACAGGAAGATCAGCTTCTCTCCGACAATCCCGAACACCGCAAGTATCACTAGAATTACAGGCGCAAACAGCTATGCAGAATCAATTGCCTTCTACCCAACCTACAACGCCAAAGAAATCCAATTGGGAAGTGATTGAACATTTCAATCCCTCGAAAGGTGGAAGATGTTCAGTGAGTAGCAGTTTAATAGCCGTAAGTAAATATTAAATTTACGTAATTTGGGAAATCTTCTAGCTTAGTTATTTAATAGTTTCGCGACCGCGGGCACACTCTAATACCGGCGACAGTTCATAAAGGCCGAGAATCTACAATCGAAAGCAAACTTTTTTTTAAAAAATTGGAAAATATGCGTCGCGCAGCTCAGGGGGAAAGGTTAATCTAGTACATTTTGGAAAATGAAGTACCGAGTCGAATTTGTTTTGGTCTTGAGAAGAAGTTTGAGTACCCGCACCCCTATACTCGGATGCTGAAATAGCGGGAAATCTCAATGTACGTTTCTCGGCCGTAACTCCCCCCGTAAGAATATTCGAAAATTATATACGTTATGACCCACCACGGCGGTAAGATCTAGAAAGGGTTGTGAGATAAATCAAATCTGCTCGGCAGTTTATGCCAAAAACCGTGGGCAATCGTTTTTCATATGTATGGAACGAAAAGTTTATATTTTGACATAGTTTTGTTTGAATTGGGTTAGCCCAACAGTTCCTTTGTTGTTATACCCGATGGGTCTCCTAACCAAAGGCGACTGTGTTGGCAGTCCACCCATCTTGAAACCATTGAGACAATCCCGACTATGGAGGTAGGTTCCTCCGATGTTGCACCTAAGCTAACAAGCTCGTCCGCCCTTTCGTTCCAGCTAATATTGGTGTGTCCTGGCACCCACTTCATAATTACCCTGTTATTCTGAGAGAAGGAGTTCAGGGTGGTTTTGCACTCCATTACTAATTTGGATGTCGTAAAGGTTTAGACAAAGCCTTGACCACCGCTTGGCTGTTTGAGCAGATGGCGATCTGCTTATTCTCAGTATCTGAGTTAAAGAGATGCGGTCCCGCTTCAAAAATGGTCTTGACTTCAGCCTGAAAAACCGTGGCGTGGTGTTCGAGGTGCATGGCGATTTCAATCTGAGGCTCCTCGCATAAAACTCCTGCTCCGGTGTTTTCATCGAATTTGGAACCATCAGTGTAGATTATAATAGGGTTTGCCAATGGTTGAAACACAGAATGTAATTCCCATTCTATCCTGGACAGATTTCTGGATTCAAAATTGCGTTTCAGCATAGTCTCGAAGAGCTGGTCACTGTCCCTGTCGATACCATGTGGAGCTCTTGTTCCTGTGTAAAGCCAGCCAAGATTAAGATGCAATCTTATCGCTGCAGTCGACGCCTCCTGCTTAATATGTATTTGCACCAGGTGTATGTTGAGGATAACCTCCAGAGCCCGGGTACTGGTTAACTTAAGAGCGCCGCTTGCGCTGATGAGGCACAGTCTCTGAATCTTCTTCAATATCTTACGATGATTGGCGAAGTCGTGCATTGCTTTCCATCATACCACAGAGCCGTAGGTTAACATGGGTCGGGTGAAGCTAGTGTATGTTCATAGGATCATCCGTGGCTTGAGTCCTGATTTCTTCCCTACCGCTCGTCAGCAAATTGCGAAGACTCTAAGAGCTTTGTTCGCTCTGTTAAATGTTACATAGGTACAGTTTCAGTTATGAAAGGTTTTTATTTTTTTAAGTCATCAAAAATCATTATGAAACGAGTAAAATTATTCTCATGGAGACTAAAAGTCATTTTGCACCCTCAATGCAAGACCACCACATCTGAATTTTTAGTTAGCAGCTTGTAAATATATAGTAAAACTTCTCATTCAAGAATACTTTAGTCATAAAGTAAAATGCAGTAAAAAATTCAAAATTGATGTTTTTGAGATGGCTTTGCACTGGAGGTGCGATCTGCTGATTTTCTTTTTACCTAATCACATAAAAATATCATAAAATCATATAACCCAAGAAATGATTTTAAATTTCCTGGTCTACAAATAAAAATATCCAAGTGATTTCCTTCTTTTTCAGTCGACATATAATTCTTATGCTTGAATGCAAAAGTTATCAGTTTATAACTAATAAAAGTACACTGTGATAACTAGTTGGTACGGACAGTGGCGAATCCAGGATTCAGGGGGAGGGGGGGGGGGGCGCAACTTTGGTTTAAAAATGGTGATGTGCTGAAAACTGAATAAAAGTTTGAAGACACGCGCTACCACTCGCAAATGTCAAATGCACAAAATTTATCATTTAAAAGATACGAGTCGAACAGATTAGCAAGTGGCTACCACTCGCAACAAAGAAAGTTGCTCAAGGTTCTTTGTCACTCCGAAAAGTCAAAGGGGATGTTAGATTATTCATTTTGTTTTGGTTTGTTAATGGTGGAAGTGTAAAACTTCCCAATCATCCAGTTTAGTTAGTATAAAACTAGGGAAACGTACTTTATTGAAATTCATGAATCATAATAAATTGAAACTTTGTAAAATACAGGAATTAAAAATTTAAAATGCAGTCACAGATCAGGATCAATACATACCTAGTGCGTATCTAACTTCGTCGGCAAGTTAAGAAAATGTGAATTCTTTTGTTTTTTATATTATTAAGCGATATCATATGAACTATGATGCAAAACACAGCATGGCTAGAATAGAAGGTGATAAAGAAAGGAATTAAGGAACGTGCGGGAGTGGCAAAGCTGCCAATGTATGTCACCCTTAAACTTTCGCAGATTGCATGCCACAAGAAAGACAGAAGATGGTAGTCTGTTCCACGTTCGCACAGTTCTGGATGAAAAAGCATCACGGAATTTTACTCTAGGTCCGAAAGTATTTTGAATGGTAAAAGGATGTGCGGGGCTTGCAGTGCGAGTATTACATGCAGGAATCTAGGATTAGACTAGATATTTCATCAGAACATTGACCATGCGAAACGCAACCAACATTGCGGCGGTGCTCGAGTGAGTCCGTATGACAAGTTTTTGCTAAATCGCCAATTAGCTGAAGGCGCTCTTTTGGACAATATCCAATGAAGCTAAGGCTCTGTGACCAGCACCGGCCTACATATGGAAATTGTATCCATTGTAGGCCTAATGTACGACTTGTAGAAAAGCGCTAGAATTGATGGACTGAACTATTTCTTACACCTTTTCAGAAATCCAAGATATTTCGTTGCTTATTTGGCAACTGAGAAGTTGTGATCTGTTCAGCTTAACATACCGCAAATATTAATGTCAAGAATGTGCTAAAAACTATGATCTTGTTTTAAAGAGATGGGACAGCTTTGGAGCTTAGATGTATTGAATTCGATGCAATTCGGTTTGCTCCAAGCGAGGATATTACCGAGGTGGTTATTCAATGATTTTATCATGCAATCTGGTTTAACAGAAGTGGCGTTTTCTCTGTAGTCCGCAAGAGTGGCAAAGTGGTAAGCGAAATCAAGGGTATTGCCATCGGAAAAACAATGGATAGGATTGAAAGTAAGGGAAAGCAGATCATTAATTACAATTGAGAAGAGAGGCACATCTTCATTTATTGGCTGAGATTGACATGTAACGCCATCTAATATAATCCGTATTAAGCAACCAGATAAAACACTTTACATCCATAATAGAAGATAAATAAAAAGAGATTACTCTTTTGGACTTTTTACCGGGTTAAACTTAATTTTCTTCAAGAAAGAATTTTTTGGGATATCTCCGGTATATAGCAAAAGCTAAAAAATGTTCTAATTTGTTATTTCATCACACAACCCATTAATTTTTGGTGACAAGTTTCAAGTCTTGGTGTGACTCATCCACAGGTCCCAAATAGCGAAATTGGGTGATTAGAAAAACAAATGAAAAAATGAAAAAAGAAGAAAGAAATGAAAAGTTTAAGAAAAATAGAAAAAAAACAATTTTTTTTATTTATTAAAAAAATTTAAAAAAAATTTTAAAGAAACAGATTCATTCGAAGCGAATCGAACCTGTATACGCCACGCAGTGGGCTGAAAAATGAAGAAAAAAAAAAAGGAAGAAGAAGAAGCGTTTCGTGTCAGCAGAAAACCTTCCACTCATCGGTGCAGCTTGGTTTTCTGCCTGCTGCAGACGCTTGAAAATAGATCAAACCGATCTCTTCTCATATAACCTCAGAATAAATTCTGGGTGTGAATTATATGAGGAAAAAACACTCCTATACAAGCCCAGGAGGAAAAATAAATAAAAAGAGATTACTCTTTTGGACTTTTTACCGGGTTAAACTTAATTTTCTTCAAGAAAGAATTTTTTGGGATATCTCCGGTATATAGCAAAAGCTAAAAAATGTTCTAATTTGTTATTTCATCACACAACCCATTAATTTTTGGTGACAAGTTTCAAGTCTTGGTGTGACTCATCCACAGGTCCCAAATAGCGAAATTGGGTGATTAGAAAAACAAATGAAAAAATGAAAAAAGAAGAAAGAAATGAAAAGTTTAAGAAAAATAGAAAAAAAACAATTTTTTTTATTTATTAAAAAAATTTAAAAAAAATTTTAAAGAAACAGATTCATTCGAAGCGAATCGAACCTGTATACGCCACGCAGTGGGCTGAAAAATGAAGAAAAAAAAAAAGGAAGAAGAAGAAGCGTTTCGTGTCAGCAGAAAACCTTCCACTCATCGGTGCAGCTTGGTTTTCTGCCTGCTGCAGACGCTTGAAAATAGATCAAACCGATCTCTTCTCATATAACCTCAGAATAAATTCTGGGTGTGAATTATATGAGGAAAAAACACTCCTATACAAGCCCAGGAGGAAAAATAAATAAAAAGAGATTACTCTTTTGGACTTTTTACCGGGTTAAACTTAATTTTCTTCAAGAAAGAATTTTTTGGGATATCTCCGGTATATAGCAAAAGCTAAAAAATGTTCTAATTTGTTATTTCATCACACAACCCATTAATTTTTGGTGACAAGTTTCAAGTCTTGGTGTGACTCATCCACAGGTCCCAAATAGCGAAATTGGGTGATTAGAAAAACAAATGAAAAAATGAAAAAAGAAGAAAGAAATGAAAAGTTTAAGAAAAATAGAAAAAAAAAAAAAACAATTTTTTTTATTTATTAAAAAAATTTAAAAAAATTTTAAAGAAACAGATTCATTCGAAGCGAATCGAACCTGTATACGCCACGCAGTGGGCTGAAAAATGAAGAAAAAAAAAAGGAAGAAGAAGAAGCGTTTCGTGTCAGCAGAAAACCTTCCACTCATCGGTGCAGCTTGGTTTTCTGCCTGCTGCAGACGCTTGAAAATAGATCAAACCGATCTCTTCTCATATAACCTCAGAATAAATTCTGGGTGTGAATTATATGAGGAAAAAACACTCCTATACAAGCCCAGGAGGAAAAATAAATAAAAAGAGATTACTCTTTTGGACTTTTTACCGGGTTAAACTTAATTTTCTTCAAGAAAGAATTTTTTGGGATATCTCCGGTATATAGCAAAAGCTAAAAAATGTTCTAATTTGTTATTTCATCACACAACCCATTAATTTTTGGTGACAAGTTTCAAGTCTTGGTGTGACTCATCCACAGGTCCCAAATAGCGAAATTGGGTGATTAGAAAAACAAATGAAAAAATGAAAAAAGAAGAAAGAAATGAAAAGTTTAAGAAAAATAGAAAAAAAAAAAACAATTTTTTTTATTTATTAAAAAAATTTAAAAAAATTTTAAAGAAACAGATTCATTCGAAGCGAATCGAACCTGTATACGCCACGCAGTGGGCTGAAAAATGAAGAAAAAAAAAGGAAGAAGAAGAAGCGTTTCGTGTCAGCAGAAAACCTTCCACTCATCGGTGCAGCTTGGTTTTCTGCCTGCTGCAGACGCTTGAAAATAGATCAAACCGATCTCTTCTCATATAACCTCAGAATAAATTCTGGGTGTGAATTATATGAGGAAAAAACACTCTTTTCTTCATTTTTCAGCCCACTGCGTGGCGTATACAGGTTCGATTCGCTTCGAATGAATCTGTTTCTTTAAAATTTTTTTAAATTTTTTTAATAAATAAAAAAAATTGTTTTTTTTCTATTTTTCTTAAACTTTTCATTTCTTTCTTCTTTTTTCATTTTTTCATTTGTTTTTCTAATCACCCAATTTCGCTATTTGGGACCTGTGGATGAGTCACACCAAGACTTGAAACTTGTCACCAAAAATTAATGGGTTGTGTGATGAAATAACAAATTAGAACATTTTTTAGCTTTTGCTATATACCGGAGATATCCCAAAAAATTCTTTCTTGAAGAAAATTAAGTTTAACCCGGTAAAAAGTCCAAAAGAGTAATCTCTTTTTATTTATTTTTCCTCCTGGGCTTGTATAGGAGTGTTTTTTCCTCATATAATTCACACCCAGAATTTATTCTGAGGTTATATGAGAAGAGATCGGTTTGATCTATTTTCAAGCGTCTGCAGCAGGCAGAAAACCAAGCTGCACCGATGAGTGGAAGGTTTTCTGCTGACACGAAACGCTTCTTCTTCTTCCTTTTTTTTTCTTCATTTTTCAGCCCACTGCGTGGCGTATACAGGTTCGATTCGCTTCGAATGAATCTGTTTCTTTAAAATTTTTTTAAATTTTTTTAATAAATAAAAAAAATTGTTTTTTTTCTATTTTTCTTAAACTTTTCATTTCTTTCTTCTTTTTTCATTTTTTCATTTGTTTTTCTAATCACCCAATTTCGCTATTTGGGACCTGTGGATGAGTCACACCAAGACTTGAAACTTGTCACCAAAAATTAATGGGTTGTGTGATGAAATAACAAATTAGAACATTTTTTAGCTTTTGCTATATACCGGAGATATCCCAAAAAATTCTTTCTTGAAGAAAAATAATAGAAGAGGACGAGAGAGAGGCCAAGTACTTTAACTTTGGCTAAAAGGGCTGAATACTAGACACTATCAAAAGCTTTTGAAATATCTAGGGCAACGATTTTGGACTCACAAAAATTGTGAAAACTACGGCTTCAACGTTCCATTAGAAAAGTCAGAAAAAGAAAAGCCATATTGGCGATCGTTGTGAGTTTGATTAGTTTCTATATACTTCATTAATTTGGATCTAACAATAGATTCAAAAATCTTTGAAAGAATCGAAGTGATTGCAATTGGTCGATAATTTGAGGGATCGCTAACCTCTCCTTTCTTGGGAATAGGCTGAACGTGAGCTAGATTTCAAGCAAAGGATCACGCTATCGGTCTTTCTTTTGGACAACAAACTATCAGGACCTGCAGCTATGGTGAAACTGATCTTCTTAAGTACCTTGACCATATCTCTCGTACGGATGTGTATTGGCTCTTATACACATCCACAAGGGAGATGTAAAATGGGTGAAAAACGAGAATTTGAAGTGAATTTAACAGTTCAAATATTAGTTTTATTCAGGAAGTCAACAATCACTTCATTGTAAAGTAGTGAAAGAAGAGAGGAACTGCTAAAATTGATCCTAGTTTTGACCTGGGACGAGAAACCTTTGCGTCTTGCCAATATTTTAACGTTCTGATCAAAAAGAATTTTTTTTTCTTTGGATAGTGTTTCAGTCCTGGACATGGATGCAATTGATAGGTGCGAAAAGCAGATTATTTCCCTTTTATTGCTTCGTTGCACTTATCGTTAAACCAAAAGCGATTTTGCTGTTGTTAAAATCTGCTGTGTAAATACTGTATGTATTCACGCATTTCCAAGACTTAGAATTGTACTGAATTCAAATGTGCATTCATCAACATCCCTTAAAGAAAAACAGACCGACCAATCGAATTCTCTAGGATACTCATCCCCCACGCGCCCTCTAGCTGGATCCGTCCCTGGGTGCTTATGTCCAATTGTTAAATTTTTCGCTACTTAACATTTTATCTGAATTACTTGGTGATTTTTATTTGTTAATCAGAAAAATGAAAAACACTTCAATATTAATCATCTCATAACGATTATTGATAACTTAAATTAAGCATTTAACAGGGACTAAAACACTTTGTAAGTACATTTTAACTGTTTCTTCGAAATTTTAAAGTAAAACTTAAATATAATTGGTTTAGTATTATTTTTATATAATTAATCACAAATTTTGTAATTTTACTAGCATTGAACAGAGACACTTAATAGCTGTATATAAATGAAGAAGAGATCTTAATTGAGTAAATATTTCTGTGTGATTTTTTTTACGAGAATTTGAAAAATAATCGTTAGTTATGACCCAATGAATAACGTTAAGACTTGAAGCTCTGGAAATTTGCAATTTTTCCTATATGTTTCCTATTAAAATCTCGATCAAAATTTAAGTTCCAACATAGATCTTGTAGTCCTTAAAGAAATAACTAGAGTGTTATATCTACATTTGTATATGAGTCTAAGGAATACAATTCCTATAGGAAGAATTTACTACTTTAATATTAGTGCTATAAACGTGAATATATAGGACAATAATTCCCATAGAATCGTAATCCAATATCGAAATTGGGGAATTTATATATCGGAATAAAGGTCTTGGAAAATATATTCATATTATCAAGTCTCATATCAAAACCCTTGTGTAAGAATACGGGAAATAAGTAATTTCAGTAAGAATTCATTTTCGATATCAACGCTCATATAAGCGATCAGTATTTAATGGACTTTTATATAGGATCAAGGGGATCACTTGGAAAATGTGTTCTTATATCAAAACCCATAGGATATGCTAAGTGTCATGTAGCGGCATGTGCTTCCCTTGAATATGATAGAAGATTTTACAGTTGCAGAACCGCATTTGATGAATAAGGAAAAGATTCCTAGTTGAGTACCTACATATATGGATGGAAATTTTTCTAATTCATACAAAGTGGTCATCTCGAGATATAGAATGTTTCTGAATGGTTGCTCAAAGGAAAAATGCCTCCCGAAATGCATCCTGCATGTATAAGACTTTAAAAGCACACCACGCTGGCCGATCGAAATTCTCATATAGAAACTCTCGCTACGAAATAGGAACTTAAGTGCTATATGAATGCTTTTGTTTCGGTCCTTTCTCTACTATGCTTATATAGCACTAAAAATGTTACATCCAAATATCTACTCTTAACGCAGAAATTTAGATCTTTATATAGGAATTTGTTACAAATAAAAGCGTTTATTCCTACTTACGAAGGTGTTGAAGTCATGATATGAAATTTTGTCTGTTGTATTAATCCAGTTAAATCCAGTAGCCATATTTGCTGAATACTTGGACGGCCATTTGTAATAAAATAAGACGAATTTTTTTAAGGTTAAACATTCAGGTACAAATTAGCTTAGTAATATGAAAATAATAACATATTGATAAATTTATTGGAAAATAGATAAATACACATTAGTTCCACTTATTTGAAGAGCCAAATGAACATAACTATTTTTAAACATAGTTAATTAAACTTTCTATTTATTTATTTATTTTGAGACGATTTGTTTTTTTTTCGATATACGTATTAGATACCAACAGTAAAATTTTAGTCGTTGTTAAATTTTATCATATTCCTTGTGTGAAAAATCAATTTTAATATTAAGAAAAATATAAATAATATGTTATATCTAATCGTGTTTGATAATACCATATGTTATATTAAGTTAAAGCTATCTATAAGACTCTAAGTGGCGCATGCATAATAAGTTCCAGATGAATATGAAATTTACAGATGAAAATACGATCTAGTGTCTTTTAATGATTTTACGTTAGGACTACTTTTGACTTTTCTATATAAGAAATAAGTTATCAAATAGGAATATATTTTAATTCGTATATAAGTTAAGTAAAACAATTTAGGAAAACCTGAAACAACTTCATAACATTAAATTTCTGCAATAGGGAATAGGGTAATTGCACCAATTACTATGTCCATTTATTAGATCTTCTTCAGTTTTTGACGTTTTTTTGATTGCGGCTCGATTTTCTCGTCCTTGTTATTCATTATTTGTTGCTACTCTAGGGAAGATAGAGCGCTTGGAAACTTAACCCTTTTCGTAAACTGCTGCTTTGAAAAAATGTGGCTACTGCAAGGCATTACCAAATGTTTATCAATACTGGGCGAACAATCTCTAGACTGTAATTTAGTTGAAGGAGTAAAATCAATGCTATCTTTAGGCGTACTTTCATCAACAACGGTGGAATCAATTGTGATGTCGTTTTCGCTGCTCACAAGGTTATTGCCGAGATCAACAGCGATGTTTTTCTCATTGCCCATATGAAAGTTGGCACTTGAAAAATGCAGATCTTTAACGGGACTACCATCCGGCTCAAGATCGTAGATACCTGGTTCCAATTCTTCGACAATGTCGTACATCCCTGTCTCTAGGTCTTCAAAACAGCCTGCAATATGCGATTCAATTACTGAGATTTCTACGCCTTCGTTGTGAATTTTGACCTTTATAATTTCTTCAAGTACTTCATCATTATCAATGCCCTTAGATTGCAGTCCAGCTCTTATTAATTCAACTACTTCAGCCGCAATATCATACCGATTTGGCTGCTGCAATGTGTCGGTCTGAATTTCTACCTGAACATTGCTCACCTTATCCACGTTATCCCTTACACATTTCGTGAAATCAATAGCGTTAGGGTCGAATGGGTAGAGACCGCATTTACGGAAGCCATTGCGAACGGTTTGTGGCAATGATTTTATCTGTAAGATAGTGGACTCCATTAGTGGACAAAAGGTTACTTTAGTAACGTTTTCAATTGAACCAGAACGCCTTTGCCATGTCTTAACTATTTTCTTCCATTCATTTTATAATGGCTTAAAGATACTCACATCTGCAGGCTGCATGATATTCGTTGTATTGGGTGGTAAGGCGTATAAAATGTTGCCATTATTGCTGCAGTATTGACTTAATTCTAGAGTAAAGTGTGATTTATGGCCATCTACAAAAAAAAATCACTAGTTTTTGAACGCCATTTTGAATTAACCAGTTGTTAAGCCCATTAGCGACATACTCGAAGAAGACATTCCCTTTCAACCACCCAGAGCAGACAAACCGATATACCAGGATTAAGGGACACTATTCACAACATCTTTTGGAATACGTACATACGGGGTATACGACGAGAGGTGTAACTATTTCTCCGTTAGCTGTGAAGGTTAATAAAACCGTTATGGTCTCTTTTTCGTTGCCTTTGATTTGGTAAACATTTCGGCTCCCAAAGCGCCAGTACTTTTCCTGTTTTAGGACATAGGCTAAATCCATTTTCGTCGCCGTTTAATATCCTTCTGGGATCTACCAATACGTCCTCTGCATTTATTTCAGTTAGGCAGGCCTTCAATTTATTAAAACATGCCCTTATCATTATGTCGGTAACAATAGCTCTACCTTTAGATATACCCTCTGGAACTCTACAGGCTATTTCAGGGTGTCTTTATAAAAAAAGCTGAAACCATTTTGTGCTTGGCCGACTATTTGTAAATGGAGTTTTCCTCTTGTCGTCAGTAACAATTTTTTGAACTGTATCGAGGAGTTCATCTTTGTTGATGGGAAAGCCACAGCTTGTAAGATTCTTGCACCAATCTACAATTTTACGTTCTTCCGCAGCTGTTAAAACTGTAGAAGGGCTAGGTGTTGAAATCGACTCTGGAAGTTTCACACTTAATTTATCCTGGAGAGTAGTTTGAGGGATATTAAATTTCCGACCTGTTTCTCTAATTGAAATTGTTCCACTCCGAATCAACTTTAGGGCCGTTTTCAGCTCCTCTTCACTATACATTCGTGTTTTTCCTTTTGGAGTCATTATTTCTAAAAGGAAATTGAAAAACGTATTTTTTTTAAATGCACTCTTCTCATTTAGCAGTAGTTCAAGTAAACTCAGCCTTTTCGTTCAAATTTAACGGTTGGCCACTAATTAGATTGAGGGAAATTTCCTATACCCTATAACGGCCACTCTTTTTTCTCGAAATTTAGAACAATGCAGTTGTTTCGAATGTATTTTTTTAATGTTTTCTTTACATAATGTGTTAATTCTTGTGAATTAACTTATCACTTATTCAAAAAAATTAATTTGAAACCTTATATTAGATAGCGCCATTAGTGGTTTCTTTATCTGCCCTGCTTCTGTTTGAAGTATTTATACAAGCGTTTTATGTTTAAAATATGATAGATAAATTTATTTGTTATGATTAAAAAATAGCTTTCCTTGCTATAAGAAAATTAAAGTTGGTAGGTTAAGGTTTAGAATTAACTTTTTTCTAATAAACTGTCGTTGCCGTTTTTAGGTAACAAAAAACTAAAACCCGGCCATTTGTGGCCATAGTAAATGTTTTTTTTTCGTTTATCTATGAACCTAATACCGGCCATGAAAATTTCACAATTATTTAAACAATAAAATTTAGTTTTTTCACGTTTTGTGTTTTTTCAAACTATTCATTAAAGTTATAAATTTTCATAACCATTTCGAACTGTGAAACACCCTACTTACCAGCGAAAAAAGTAACCTATTCCTCAATGAGACTGAAGGCAGACTTACGCACTTTCAACCACTTCGCTTGACTGACATGGAATAAATGACAAATGGACAAACACCATTGAACCATACTTTTTAAATTTTAGTAGTCTGAGAACGTGATATGTTTGTTTTCCAATGAAACCGTAAAGTATTTTTAAGAGTAATCTGAATAGGATTTGTGTTTATATTCTTGCGCATGTGGCCGTATTTTATTAAATGAATATTTTAATACCAACATTTATTGTTCTTGCAAATCAAACTGATGATGATTTCATTGCTCTTGTTAATTCTTGCAATATAAGTATATAATGACATCCCCACAAGGAAGACACCATTTATTTACTAAAAATGAAAAATCTTTATTTATTTTATTGTCATATTTCATTTCCGAAAATGTTTCCTAATCAGATTTTACAGCAAATTAAGAATAAATTTATCTAAAAAAAATGATTTTTTTAAATTCAATGATACCTCTATAAGTAAAATTTCTGTTAGTACAATAGCGTACCAAATTAAATTGCATTTCTTATATAAACTATACCCCCACTCTTTTCCATTCAAGTATAATTTATATTTTTCTGTAGAAATTGCTTTCTCCAAAACTCTCAAATTCCTATTTCATGCAGCGTTACTGCTGTGGTTAGGGACCAAAAGTGTAACTAATTACTTTTTACCGTGGATACTTGCTGAAAACGATTTTATTACGTTTAAGAAAATGTTAAAAAACTTTTCAGAGTAAATATCTCAAAAATGTTTGACGGCCTAGGTGTTGAGACTTAAACAATACAAAACTTTATGTAATAACCAATTTATGTTTGGCTTTAATTCTTAGTACAACATACATATCTTAAAATTGTAGTTTTTATTTCCATTACCATATTAACTAACGAACTATAAATTTGTTTACTCTTTCAGGCCGGAGTGACACGTTGCAATATTGATGAGTCAATTGATTCCACCAATTCCGGTTCAACATGTAATAGTCCAATGATCCACCAAAGAGATGTCCAACAACCTTTGCTTCAAGGTAAGTAAATCTATCTTTTGTTCTTAGTATGAATAGCAAAATATTTCAAAAATAACAGATTGAACTAAATTTTTAATTGAATACTTCCATTTTAAATTTAGTCGAATGATAATTTTTCAAGTATTCTTATTCTTTGAGTGACATTTGTTTTGTTCAATTGCTCTAACGTCATACAATGATGTCCTAAACCTATCAAAAAATGTCTTCTTTTTAAATAATTGTGAGTTTTATATCTGATTCTCGGGTCGAGTTGTATGCTGGAGTTCTTGACAACGGTACGCACCCAGACTTATTATTATCGCGTCTATAAATGTAGCCATTCTAATTCCTTTTCCTTCTTTTCATTTCCATCGTCATGTCTTAGCTTGATCGTCTCCAAAGTTATTCACTTAAATCTAACGAATAATGGGGATATGATGTTAAATGCCTCATTTGTAAAAGCTTGCAGTTCACATTTTATGAATTGATGCACCTTTCATGTCTTACATGCTCGCGATAGCTAAAAAAACCAAACCCTATAATTACCTTAGATATTGATGTCCAAAGGTGCTGCCTTAATTTCAGATTCACCATCACTAAGCATTCTTGGCATTACCATTTCCAATAAATTAAGCTGGACAGACCACATCTTCTATGTTGCCAAAGAAGTATCGAAATGTCGTGGATTTCTGAAAAGGTGTAAGAAATATTTCAGCCAATCAAATCTAGCGCTCCTCTACAAGTCCTATATCAGACCTAGAATGGAATACAATTCTCACATCTGGGTTGGGGCTGGCCGTACAGCATTAGCTTCATTGGATATTGTCCATAAGAGACCCTTTAAGCTCATTGGCGATTTGGCGATAACTTCTCATATCGACTAACTCGAGCACCGCCGCAATGTTGGATGTCTTTCGCTCCTTTATCGCTACACACATGGCCAATGTTCTGATGAAATATCTAGTCTGATCCCTTGTAGATTAATTCCTGCACGCAATACTTGCGCTGCAAACCGCGTACATCCTCTCACCCTGGAAAATACTTTCGGCCGTACAGTAAAATTCCGTGATGCTTTCTTATCCCGAACTATGCGAATGTGGAACAATCTACCATTTTCTGTTTTTCCTCGGGCGTACAATCTGCGAAGATTCAAGAGTGACATACATCGGCACCTCCGCCACTTTCCTCATGTCCCCTAATCCTTTCCCTATCTCCTTCCTGCCATGCTGTGGGGGGGGGGGGATGGTATAATTGATTTGAAATAATACTTTGTTTTTTGTCTTCTGGATTGAGTTCAACACTTCTTGATTTAGTTTCTGAAGGGAGATTGTGTAGCATACTGTGCCGAAGACCTCTGATTCATAGCCCTATTCGGTTACTCCATAAATCCATCTTCGCACATATTCGGTGCTATTCTATTTGTTGTCGAGTGCATTCCTAAGGACATCAAAAGAAATAGAAGTGGCAAAAGTAAACATCATGATAGAAGTCTGAATTTGATATTAAAGCTGCTGGATAGGTTACAATACTCTTGGAGTTATTATGACTTTGCTTATAAAACGTATTATTTTGGAGTGAAGTTACTTCCAATGTGCTACCTTTGACTCTTTTACAGAATCGAAGACTTTATACAAAAGGGAAACTGTGTTTTCATGTTTTGTTGCAAGTGATGATAAAGTTGTTGACTAGATCTACGAAGAATTTTCTTCTAACCCAGTATTACCCTTTGATTTTTAAATCAACTGCAATAGGTAATTATTTTTTCTGGCATAATACGAGTCAGGATTTTACCTATAGTAGGCAATAAATCGATTCCCTATAGACAATTTTTCTATTTATTCATTGTTTAAATGATGGACTTTTTGGAAAGGTTATTTTCAGGAATACACCGATCATTTTGTTGAAAAGTATTTAATTTTCTAAAACATTGCTCGACGTTTCGGGTCCAAGTGCGGCCGTTCTTCAGGAGCTCTGTATATAATATTAACATATGAGTTCAAGTTTTTTAAAAAAATTCTATATATAAATATTTTATTTCTGTCTACGGCGCGTATAAATAGTTCTTAAAGATAATAATAAATAACACATAAGCAACATGTATCGGATCCTATATCCACACAAGAAAAAAACAGCATTATGTACAAGGTCAAATATGAAAACTGCAACACGGCATACATTGGACAAACATCGAAAAAGCTTACAACCGGACTATCACAACATAAAGCATATGTTAATAAACAAGCACCACGATCCGCACTAGTATCCCACGCAATAGACACAGGGCATATATTTTCCTTCGATAATACAAAAATAATCGACATGGAAAATAATAGAAAAAAACGTGAACGTAAAGAAGCATACCACATATACCTTAACAAAAACAAAGTCTATTTTAATTTATTAATAATGTATTTTTCTTTTACTGTAATTTATTTTCCATGTTGCTTATGTCTTATTTATTATTATCTTTAAGAACTATTTATATGCGCCGTAGACAGAAATAAGGTAAATATTTATATTTAGAATTTTTTTTTAAAGCCTGAATCCATATGTTAATACAGAGCTCCTGAAGAAGGGCCGCACTTGGACCCGAAACGTCAATTGTTGTAGAAAATTAAATACTTTTTAACAAAACGATAACTTTTCTAAAAAATTCATCATTTTAAGTAACCCGATCAAAAACATAAGGACAGCTGGAAACCTATCAGCTGTAAATTCATAATTGTTTAAAACAAAAATTGGGTCCATTTTATTAATAAAAGCAAGTTTTCTTAATTTTAGGTCTCTTTTCATTTACGAAATGGTTGAGTTTTGCGAAAAGGAAATTACAGAGAATACCTTTCATTGACTTTCAAACTGATTTTCATAAATTATTTTTCATAATTTTCATTAACAATTCGCACTTTTTCAAAAAGGATCAACAGTCCATTTTATAAATTTTAATCTTGATCGATAGTTATATTTATTCAACGTGTCAAAGTCAAATCAAATGTCAGAAATTACAAATTGGCAAAGCTTATGAAATTTTGAATTATGAAAAGGAGTTCGAAGGGTTGAAAAGTAATTTGAAAAATGAATCAGCACAAATTCTAAGTAAATATCTAAATAGAACTACAAAAAAGGAAAAAGGAAACTAGCCTACAGACCTCCAGCTGTCAAGGAGCCCCTCTTCAAAGCCAGGCTCATCCTTGAGAATTTCATCGCATAAAAAATATTATTGAAAAATATTACAACTTGGATACAAAAACTATCTGCCTACATAAGATGGAACTCCCCTTGTTTCCTCTGATTAACATATTCTAGCTATAATTCGAGATACTAAAAGTGAATTTAACTTGAGCAAAATTTTGTAATTTGTTCATTTCAATTAAGTTTTTTACTAATTTTATACAAAATCAGATATATTTCAGCACACATGTTTTATGTCGTGTTCCAGTTAAAGAGTTTATTTAGAAATAAATTTGCTTACGAAAAATACCTGTAAAAACTTTATCTTCTGCTCTAGGTTAAAACCTCTTGGGATTTTATTAATGAAGCTTATTGATTAAAAATTATTTTTTTGAGACAATCATAAAGATTTCCTTTTAAAACACTTCTCTACGGTTTTAAGCAATTGTACAAATAATAGAAATATTTGATAAATATAAATTTGTATAAATATTTTCAGTTTTTAAATTAAAGCTTTTTACGAATCAATAAGCAGGAACTTTGTAGAAGTACATATTTGTGAAGTTTTTCCATATAAAACTTTCTGTCGCTTATAATTCATAGTTACTTTTTGAATTATATTATAAGTAGGGCAATAGAGATTCACTAAACACCTTCAACCTCCCATCAGAACATCCCATCCAAATATTTTAGAAGTTGAATTTGCTTATCCGCGAAGCCTAGAATATCCATTTCTGCCTACAAATCCGCCTATACGTGAACAGCGGAATCCACTAGTCAGTACTTGTGTAACGGAAACCATTCTGCTCTCGCTAATGCTTAAAAAATTGATGAACAATGGAATCCACTACCGTGCAAATTCGTGTCTAGAGAATTAATGCAATTTACACTTCGATCTACACGAAATGATCATTAATATCCTTGCAATCGCTACAGATTCGATTCTCAAATATGGAAATAACCCTCAAAACCCTCAAAATATTTTTCAACTTAAAGCGTGAATTACAATTACGACTGATCTGTCGACAATGAGGTGAAATTTGTAATTAAATTAAAACTTCAACTGCTTGAACAAACCAGAAGTCCCGACTTCTGTGATTGAACTGAAGTTGGCCGCAGCGAACTCGAACTTTGCACTTTGAGCAAAGTTTATTTTCAGTCAGAGTCGCAGTCGAAGTCGAAGTTGCAATTGTATCTTTCCACATGCATTTACCATTTGGGCAAAATCGTTGTCGAATGATCAGTTGTATGTGTAATTCAGGCCTGATGATTACTAACTGTGCGATCATTTTCGCTAGGTATTGAAAAATCCACACTGAACAAATATTGGTCAAGACAAACTTCGCAAGATCAGTTTCGACGAAGTAATTATGGAATTTATCATGAAAACGTTTAATTTTTTTCTATTCCACGTAGGAAGTTTGTTTCGCCGTAACCATTTAAATAAAACCACATCGCACCTTAACTCTATGTTATTTTTCCCATTTTAAAATAGTAGGCCGGGGGTGCTTTCTACAAATGTAATAATTTACAAGTAAGCAAAGGAATTCTACACACATGTAAATTTATACTCAGTAGAAATGTGGTTTTAATAACTACTTTTACTGTTTACTGGTAAATTTCCTTTTTTATGTTCCGAACCCTTCTGGCAGTCATTTATTAAGCTTTAGATGTGCGAAAGAAGTGTGCTTGGGAAATTTTCCACTATTGCTGCTTACGGAAAATGAACACCTCTCAACTTGGATTTCCTTTATCTTACAAAGCACATATTTTTATTTATCTTTATCTTATATTTAAACTTTTTTTTAGCAACATTTGTTCTCTTTTCATGCATATAAAAGTTTCATAAGCCGTAAAAGAGTTTTATTGAGTTTTGTTGCATTTCAATATATCCTGCATGGATTTGCAGCAAACAAGTTGAGGTGACGAATTATTCTAATTTGAACTAATTATAACTAATTGTTTGTTTACTCTGAATCATAAAGGACCCTAATACAAAAAATATATGTTTATATCTACAAAGCAATCAATACCCACAATTAATCCCAATCAAGATCACTGATTAGTTCCTTTGTAAAGACGAAACGCATATTCTCCTTTTCATGCAAAACAAAACATGCGTTGCGTTCGAAATCTGTCAAAGGGGCTGTAGATATATGACATGCAAGGTCTATTGTATGAGGAACATACAGTCCAACATGGAACCATTCATTTTCACATAAATTAAGCTTGTTCGAAATTCCCACACAGACACTTTATTGGAAGAAGACAAAAGTGGGAGAACATGTTGAGCTTGTTATATCGCTGGATTTTGTCTCGAACACAATTTAAATTTAAGCTTTTCATTTTATAAATGGACTTTGAACGGAGTATCTTGCTACCTTACAACAACAAATTACAGAAATTGGTTGACAACAAAAACAATCGCTTTACGGGAATAAGGGAATCTGTGCATCTCTCAATAAGGATAATTCTGCTTCATTTCATATTTTAAAGGTGTGCAGGGGAATGTCGTATATTTTCCATTCTTTATGTCACACATGAATTGAATTGGTATTCCCAGAGTTGAATGTGTATCTACAAATGTTCATAACGGAAGATATATGCAATTCATTGTAAACTTTTTTTGTATGTGTCTGTAACAGAAACGGATTCAAAATATGAGGAAAGAGTTACAACATATTTTGAGTTTTTGATGTGTTTTGGGTCATTCCACAGAAAATCGACAAATGCTCCGATTTTGATGTAATTTTAGATAGGTTGGTTTTATTGTTAAAAATTTTGAATTTCTTGTTTTCGTCCATTATTGGCGGGGATACGGTATTTTGAAATTTTAAAAAAGTGACAAATTTTGCTTGGTATATGCAACTTCATAAACCTATATGTCAGATTGTATACATCGCAAGCCCATGAAATAAATCCTATTTATTTAAGGAAGCTTTGAAGTTCCTGATAAAAGGGACCTCGAGTCCTTTTTCTGAAAGCTTTTTTTTTTTAAATAATGAATATGATCGTTATCATTGAATATCTCAAAAAGCTCACTCGATTTTTTCAATTCTTTTTTTCTTTAAATCCATAATGGGTTTAAAGGAAGCTGTAGAAAGGAAAAAATAGAGCCCCGTGCAGTGTGCATGGAGTTAATTTTTTAATATTACAAGTTCAGTAAACTTTGAACGAAAATTGATGACGTGTGCCGAGTTGTCAGATTATATGTGGTGTGTTCTGTAAATAAGAAGGATGAAATATTCCAATGGATTCTATGGAGTGTCCTGATAATACTTTTGTTATAAAAGAAATCGAGGATGAGCATTTTAAGACATTCATGGATAACGGACACATCCATTATACTTGGGAACAAATTTTCAGAAAAATGACTCGAGGTCCCTTTTATCAGGAACATCAAAGCTTCCTTAAATAAATAGGATTTGTTTCATGGGCTTGCGATGTATACATTCTGAGATACAGATTTTTGAAGTTGCACCTACCAAGCAAAATTTGTCACTCTTTTAAAATTTCAAAATACCGTATCTCCGTCAAAAATGGACGAAAACAAAAAATTCAAAATTTCTGTAAAGTAATTTAATCAAAATCGGAGATGGTCGATGATGCACAAATTTACACAAGATTTGTTGATTTTCTATCAAATGACTGTTGGAAAATCTCAGCTCACACTTTTTCGCACACATACACTATATAAAAGGGTGATCTTAACAACCTAAGGGTATGGTCTTTGGCCTATTTGTTAAATTTAATCTTAGTTCAAAACAAATTTAGTAGCTAAGGCTAATACCGTTAAATTAAATTATGACGACTTCTCTATCATGTTTAGCTGGACAAGCTGGTAGATAGATTCGGAACCTTACTTATTTTCAATTACATCCATAAATTTGCTGTTGACATTTCCCTTGATTTCGCTTACTCCTTTGACTCTCTTGCGGACTCCAGATTGAATAACAACTTTCACGATATCCTTAGTTGGGGCAAAGCGAATCGCTTCGAGATCAATGCATCTAAAAAGACTAAAAAAAAAAAGACTATTAGAACCAGCTTAACACAAGCTCGCTGCATGGACACGTTTAATAAATAAACGGTCAACACTACATGCGTTTCATCACTTAGTCGGTGTTAGTATTAGTATGTTACACTAAACATAGACCAAACACCAGAAGAAATGTCATGCAATTCGACATAGAACAAAAAGATAAAAACCAAATTAAATCTAACAGAAGATTTAATATTATATAGACGTTTCTTTAAGACATGCTTAGAGTCCTCAACAACAAAAGAATCCTTTCTCGGACTGTTACGAATATTTAGAAAAACAAATTAGCGAAATCGGTCCAGCCATTCTCAAGTGATGCGATTATCAATGAACTGCATTTCACTTTTATTTGTTTAGATAATCTGCATCAGACTGGCTGCTTTAAACTTTGGCTCACTTTTCCTCCTTATAGCTGCATTAAACTCGAAATTCATTGCTGTTTTCATTCAAGCAGCTGGGATTTAATGCTATTTCGAATGTTTTATATTATTTTTGGTTAAGTTCATCGAACATTACACTTCATACGACTCCACAAGTTTTCTATTGGATTGAATTCGGGGCTCCGTGCATGCCAAATTAAAATCTCAATGCATTGTCTGTCAAAATGATTCACACTTCAGAAAGAAAAAAATAGAACATTGCGTAATGGAATTCGACCTTCAAATATAATTTCTTGCAATTATTGATAATATAATTAAAAAAAAACCTTCAACTAACCATTGTAGCTGGATGACAGGGAACTTTATCCTTTTGTTCTCAGAAAATATGTTGGATAGGTTTGGTATGAAGTTGTCTTTCAAGACACTTTTTTAAAGAGTGCTATTTATTGTGTTACTTAAAAATACTTATCTCTCCAATTTTTGATTACCAAAGTAGCTCCCTATCAATACAAAACTGTATCAATACAAAACTGTATATAGAAACTTCCATTGGAGCCATGAAGATTAAATTTTCATTCGTTTGAAGAAGTTTCTTACTCCATTCCAGTGGTTCTGGGTCTAACCGAGCTATTGGCAAAAACATATATAGCAGGCAATCTTACTTCCATTGCTCGAAAGCAAACATGCTCACATTTTCCGACACTCCCAACTCTTCTTTCATATATACGGTTGTTTTAAAATAATCGGACATTCGGTGTATATCCGTCTACTTTTTAATAAACAGAGTATTTCGGTAAATTTAATGACGCTGTAACTCCGAAACGGCTAAGATGTCCTCTACCGGTGTATATCCGGTGTATATCCGTCTACTTTTTAATAAACAGAGTATTTCGGTAAATTTAATGACGCTGTAACTCCGAAACGGCTAAGATGTCCTCTACCCACGTTAATTTATTTGTTCCCTGTGAATACTATTATCTCACCACCTTCCCTTTGGACCGCTCGCCGGTAAACACCTTGTATAGGACTCGACTTACCTTGGATAACACAGTTTCAACGAGGAATATAAAAAAACTCAAATTTTGTGTCAACTAAAGCAATGAGTCCGCTCAACATTTGAGCGTTTGTTCAACACTTAAAATTTGAGCGGGCACACTGCTTTAGCGGACTCAGGTCTTAAGCGGATTCAAGTTTTGAGAAGACTGACATTTTGTGCGGACTCACCATTTGAGTTGAGCCCATTCAAATCATGCTCTAACTAACATTTAATTCTTAGTCTGAAATTTCAATCAAATAAGAAATGCTCACAAAAAACTCATTAATTATTAATTAAGTTAATTTAGCTTTAATTAATTAGTTACCCAACCAATAATGATAAAGACAATTGTAATTACAATTTCACATGTATACTAAAGCTACCTAGTCCGTTGGAAGATTATTAAGCATAGCAAAACTTATTAATTCCATTAACTCTGAATAGATCTCGCCTAACTACTGAAAATTGTGAAAGGCAAGCGATGCTAGATGTCAATGGCAAAAATATACAGATAAGACTAAATAAAGCTAAATTAACAAAATAAATGATTTTTTGTGAGCTTTGTTCTTATTTGATTGAAATTTCAGGTTAAACATCAGATTCCGCTTATCTTAGTTAAAACATGATTTTAGTCCGCTCAATTCAAATAGTGAGTTCGCTCAGGCAGTCAGTTCGCTCAAATTTCAAGTGTTGAACAACCGTTCAAATGTTGATGGAACTCAATAATTGTTGAACGATTAGACAAATGAGTCCGCTCTCTTACAATCCTTTTTTTTTACCGATTTGTATGATCATGCTGCGGTCTAGAAATTTTCTCTGCTTGAGAAAATCTCACATAGGCCTCTAAGAAATATTCAAGCGCTTTCTTAGAAAACTGTATATGGTTGATAGGTTTGATTTCTTTTGCAGCTATGTATATGCTAGTTTACGGGCAGTTTAAGAATATATGTATAGATCACTTTTAACTCCTTCCAGGCACGAAGAATGTAACGGTGGTATAAGCTACTTTCATAAATTATAAGTGGATACAGGATTACAGTTTTTCATATCTTTCGAGGTGACAGATTTATATACATAGTTCAAAGCTTTGGATAAAACTCATTCTATCTACTCTTCCATTACAATGCTCTATATGGGCAATAAACTTGGAAAGACTAAATGCTCGCGTACTCATGAATTGCAAAAAAAAAAAAAACTCTTGCTCCTTTAAACATTTTTAATAAAACGTAAAACTACAAATAAATTTATTTTGATTTTAAACTTACTTGAAATATTCATGCATTCCTTAAATTTTTCTTTTCCAATTTGCAGGATCTGAAGAGAGTAGAAATATTGAAGGGATCTTAAACACTAGCAGCCCTACAATATCCTTTTGGTTTCGTTTTAACAAGGTCATAATTAGATTATGCAGCACCCATCAATTTAAAAATTTACAGGTAAGAAAGCTTGAAAGTTCTTTTGTTAATTATTCTGCATGTCATTTCAGCAACAGTGATTAACTTTCGCACACATTTCATTTCATTAAAGGTGGAGATGCTGTATCAGAAATATTTTCTACGAATGAATCAAAGCAACACTACCCATATTTTAGGACTTTTACTAGTATTGGTGATTGCATT
The DNA here is from genome assembly GCA_963924295.1 of Dioctria rufipes. Taxonomy (NCBI): domain Eukaryota; kingdom Metazoa; phylum Arthropoda; class Insecta; order Diptera; family Asilidae; genus Dioctria; species Dioctria rufipes. The sequence goes on along the minus strand of OZ002743.1, from coordinate 71,427,026 downwards.
GGCAACTGTTCACATTACATTTGCAACACTAAATTTACAAGGAAATTTTACAAATAATATAACACAAGAATACAACGGAACTGAGAGCAATTTTACTGAATTTAATACGACAGGTTTCATAAATGATTCAGCGATAGAACTAGTGAATCCAGTAGATCTAGTCAAATCCTTCGTAGAGGACGCTGCAGGGAGTGAATTCGAAGATTTTGTTATAAGAGCACAACAGCTTTCGCTCATAGAAAACATAGGAGCAGTTCATGTGAAACAGAAACGAAAATATCACACGATTCATAAGCATAGATTTAAAATAAGGTAAGTAATAATTTTTGTTATTAATTTAATAGGTTTTGTTTTTGATTTTTTTTCCTAGACAATAGTCAAAATAGTGTTTTATAATTTATCATTGTTTTGTGGAAAGGGAAGGATAATGGTGGAGTGTAGGCTTGGCAAACTAAAAAAAAAACACATATCGAGTATACGTTGAATTATCGAATTAAAAATCCTATTTACAGGAGTCGATCCAGCCCAAAACGCCACATATCCGTTTACGAAAAGTTTGTATTGTGATTATCATAAGTTCTGGTGTAAATATCCAACTTTATTTAGGTTGGCGTTTACATAGATTTTATTTTTAGCCCTTGTGACACGATCCAATTGATAACAGGTTTGTTTTTAATGGATCTCTTAAAAGATTATTAGACCCGCACATTGCCTCACCATCTAACTCTGTTCTAAGAAATTATTTTCATTTCAGCCAAGGTTTTTAACTTTCATTTATTTACTTTGTTCATCCTTGTCAAAACAGTGTTATTGGCCTTACCGCACTTTTCTGACCGCTCGAAGTCTCTGGTTTTTCAATTTACCTTCCCTATGTCTGCTTTTTTTGGTAGATCTTAGCGCGTATTTAACCAGGTCTCTGCGTACCTTAAATATATTTTTTTGGAAGTATCAAAACATAATTTTCCTTTTACAGGGGACTCCTATTACTTTGGTAATGATTTTTAAGCTGTCGTAATACTTCCATTTTGAAGTATAGTTTTTTTTATACTGGTTAATTGTTTTCTTTTTCATTCTTTGTTATCCTAATGTAGTTGGCTACAAAGATTGTGGACTTTTTAATGCTTGATCGTTTCATGCTCTCTGTGATTCACAAAATACTCATCCCATGTTAGAGTACATTCTGCCTACAAGTCACTTAGGATTTTTTACATCGTCTTTATTTAATTCTCACTCATAAGACCAAAAATTTTCACACTATCGAAATCATGCACACTATGAGCATCAAGAAAGTTAATTATTTTCACGTAGTACTAAGAGAAGCTTCGTATATTTAGCGAAAATAATGTAGCTGAAGAGCATGCGGTTATTTTGGTGTAGACATATAATCTGCGGATGCCAAAAGACCAACACTTTGAGCAATGCACTAAATTGTATGTAGGTGTAAATATGCATCATATCCTTATCGCAGCAGACTTTCAATTAATTCGATTAGTCTGGACATATTTTAAAATTGAAGACATTGGAATATCAACAGAAAATCAAGAAAATGTTTGGCAGGGGGTAGTGGGGGGGGGGGGGGTGATTTAGAAAAAAGCTAGTTTTCGACGACACACCCTGTATCTTTGAAGTACAGGGCGTACGGACACAGTTTAGAGCTCATCGTATGTAGAGCTTGATGCGCTTTCCAACGACTTCTCAACCAGCCCCGCACCACGCTCCTCTCAGAAGATTTCGGGGTCTACAATAAAAATTTCGGATTTATTAGTTTTTTTCTTACTTTGACTTCCATTTTTTTTTTTTTTGCAAAAAGGTAGTTAACCCTTAAATAGGCACATGGGGTCAAAGCAATTTTAACCTCGAAAGAAATGTAGAACGCATTCCTCTCGATCTTGCGTCTCCAATAGCTTTTCGCCTTAGAACACTATTTTGAAAATAGTCGTACTCGAACCACTGCAACGTACGCATCCTTTTACACTATAGTGTGATGTGACCCCATTACGTAATTATTTTCGTGAGCTAAGTTTTGTTAGGTGTATCTTTTGAAATAATAACATTTAGTTCAGATGCAGTTCGATGGTTCGATGCATTGTTTTTGTTTTTGAATGGCAGGATGCGCGCCCCTCCCTGAACACAAAAAAAAATTCCAATAGATCTTCTGAAGTTTTCCTAAAAAAATCTATTCGACTGCCTGTTTTGAAAAAAAATATAAAAATTTTTGGAAGCGTTCAATTTGATACATTTTAGTACACAGTCTTTATGGCAAGCGGCTTGGCATTCGCTCCACGTCAGGTAGTGGCTGTCTAAGCCTATTGAAAAAACAGGAAATACTGATATCTTTAAAAATCTTGTACACGAGCGTGGCTTTTCTCGGGGTATTTGAAGCAGGACAGAGCCTATTCGGATAAAAGCGATAGGAGGCTCTTTTTTATTGAAAACAGGCACCAAAGGATCTTCGATTTAAAGACAGCTTGTTAGAACATTATCGGTGGGTCAAAAAAGCATTTCAACAAATAATTATAGCTCGTAATTGAAGAAATTTGGCGAAACTATACAACGGTCAATAAATCATTGTATATTGGTGTAGTGAGTTATTACATTTAAAGCAATAAATTTATATTGGAATATCTTTTTTTTATTTCGAAAAATGCAATAGTTTTACTAGAATACTTAGTTCAAACGTTAAAGAAAACAAAATATAAATGCTGATTGGGAAACTTTCAATCAGTATCTTACAGAAATTCATTGTTCAGTCTGTTTTGCTTCGAGGGATGTTGTTGATTATACATTAGAACTTAGTGACATTCTAAGTCTTGGCATGCATGAATATATTCCTTATTCCTAAAGCAGGTCTCAACAATAGCAAAATCGCTTTTGATTTAACGATAACTCAATCAAGTAATAAGAGCAAAAGAGCCTATGATTCGCACCTATCAATTACATTCATACTCAGAATTGAAACAAGTCTACAAGACTGTAAAGAGCACCTGCAAGTCCATATTATCCGAAGAGGAAAATTTCTTTTCACGCAGAATGTTAGACTAAGAATCTTGGCAAGCCTCAATGATAGCAAAGGATTCTGGCTCCTGGTCAAAACCATCTGGAACAGAGCAGCTGTGCCTTATCCTTGACCAAACCTCGGCGCAAATTATATAATTTAACACCTCGTTTGACTTTCGCGGATGGCAAAGGTATAACATTAAGTAACTTTCCTCGTTGAGAGTGTTAGCTTATCCGTTCGACCCGAATCTTTTAAATGATATGTTTTACGCATTTGATATTTGCGAGTGGTGGTGAGTGTCTTCGAACTTTTGATCTATTTCCAGCTTATACTGTTTTTAAACCATAGTTGCGCCCCTCACCCCTCACAAAAATCCTGGATCCGCCACTGGTCACTGCCGACCCAATGACTTTGCTATTGCAAGTTAAGGGTTAACATAACTTTTTTTTATAATATTTTTTTATAAAAACTGAAAACTGTAGACCCTCTTTTTTAATTGAACCTAGTACACTCTATGCTCTAGTTGTAGCCGTTAAACAGTAATTAGTTCATAACCTATTCAGGTCATACAGAAATTAGACGATTTCTTAAAAAATTACGATTTTCAGTCACTAAGAAAAGTAAATACCTTTAAAAATGGGTATGAGAATAGCTTTGAGAATAGAGAATAAAAGATAATAACTCCACAAACTCCAATATTTTTCTAAGCTTTCAACGGTTCTTAGTGGATACTTTAACATCAATTTCTTATATATATTAACGTTTTTGTTTTTATGGAACCTCCTATGTGGCAAAAGTATAATTTTATAGGAGAGACAAAAAAACCGATCATTCTTGTCAGCTATAAGTATTGAAATAGCCCATAGGACCTTTCGTTTTCTGCTTTATAAGTATCAACAAAAATATTTTTTCACAAAGGAGTCTTTTTCCATGGATAAAGAGCAAAACGGCGGTTGAGTTGATACCAAAACCTCAAAATAGCTTAATGTGACACGTAGGAGGTTTCATAAAAACAACGACGTTAAGAGGAGTCAGTACTTTGTAAAACTTTCAACTTTGATACCAGCGAGCCTGTAAGCAAACAAATTTACCATATGGAGGTTTGTGTCCTGAAAGTGAGAAAATTCATATAAAATTATCCTGGACTTAGACCACAATCCACATTAGAGATATCTAGCATAAAAGACAGAAACATGCGACAAAATTATACAGTTTAAAGCAGGCCATATACGATCCGTTTTGCCGTGATTTTACAGTAAAACCACGTCAAAATGTAACTTGTGTGGCGAACACCCCGTTTTGAGGTTCGGATGTCTACTAAAACCAGAATTCTGGTCATGCCAGAAATCTTTCTCAAAACGTGGATAAAACGTGAGCAAAGCGTTACGTGTGTGATGATTGTCGCTAAAACATGGTTTTGCTCGTTCATAGTCAAAATTAACTTAATAATAAGTACAGAAGCAGGCGAGATTTCTGAGTGTTTTACATATAAAATGTACATGGCAAGAAAAGGAAGAAAGAAAAAAAAATTATACTCTCTTTAAAACTTTTATGAATAAAGATAAAAAATGTGAAAGCGCGAATAAAACTAATTATTTTTGCGCAAGTATGTTAAATTAATTACGCATAGTCCCGAACCTCAAATATTGAGCATTTTGCAAATAGAAAAGCTTTGAGAACTTCGATGAGAATAATAAAATAACTCAATTATTGTACAAATTTGCTTATGCATGTATAATTGAAATGACTTGAACTATTATTACTATAATACAAGATGACGGCAAAACGTGGTGAAGTTGTTACGTGTTTGGGGCTTTTTTCTTTACCACATTTTAGGTTCTTATCTCGACTAAAATGTGGTTTTAAAACGACGACGGCAAAACGGATCGTGTATGGCACCCATAAGACGAAAAATGAATATTTGTAGTTCAAATAAATTGAAAATTTGTAACGAGAATTAACTCTGCTAAAGTTTTTTTTTGTACTTAACTGTTAAAACTAATATTTTACTTTGTATTTCAACAACTTTCAACGAAATATTCCAATTTCTCTTCGGTGAAATATCGGGAGAAAAAATAAGTAGAGTCAAATAATTATAAAAAATGCCGCTAAAAATGAAAAAAACTCGGCGTTATTTACTAGATCTAGGTTTTATCTTTCTCAAATAGTCAGAGTCGAAAGAAATGAGAATATCTACTAACAGGAATTTGATTTAAAAAACTTCAATTTTTACCATTTTTTTTTTTAGTTCTTGAGCTATCTCCATTCCAATACATTTATTTTTTATTTTTGCGGGCGCTATTTACTAGACCTCTTCGTTATCTCTGATTTACGGTATAAATAATTATTCTGCTACTAGTAGTTTGCCAGAAATTCGCATTGAAAAATGTACGATCCTTGCAAATCTTGGTACTGATTCCTCCTCAAATGTAAGATTTCCTTTTTTTTTACTATTGCTTACATTCCGTTGTGCGAAAGTGTATCTATCTGCAGCATGCTCAACTGAGGTAACATGCTCCCAGCTATCACTGGAATATATTTAATTAATTAATTAGAAAGGCGGAGGGAAACAAATAAAAATTGCTTCAGTAAAAGGGAGACAATGAATTTAACTATCAACTAAGTGGATACAGAGCATGCGTAGTTAGATATGTCGAAAATGTATTTCAACTGTAGAACTATTCTTTTTCGCGTTTTTCTTTATGTTAATGGAATAAAGGGTTTTCCAATAAGAGGTGTTATTTTGATATTCAAAGAAAAATGCCATTTTTGGAGATAAATGATCGGATCTTTATTTCATTATAAAGAGGAAGGTATGCCGTTAATAATGGAAAATAACAATGGTTTCGTTGCTTGTATGGCACGTAGCACCATCTTGTTGAAAGTAAACGTTGTCCAGATCAATACCATCCAATTCCGGCCATAAAAAATTATTAATCATCTGTCGATAGCGCAATCCATTCACCGTAACTGTTGCTCCACCCTCATTTTCGAAAAAGTAAGGTCCAATGACTCCGCGGGACCACAAACCGCACCAAACAGTCAAACTTTGAGGATAGAGAGGCTTTTCAACAATAACTCTTGGGGTTTTCCGAACCCCAGATGCGACAATTTTGCTTGTTGACGAATCCATCGAGGTGGAAATGGGCCTCATCACTGAAGATGAGTTTTCGATGGAATTCCGGATCATTTTCATGCATTTCAAGGACCCAATCAGCAAAGACTCGACGTTGTTGATGATCGGCCGGCTTGAGTTCTTGTGTTAACTGAACTTTATAAGCCTTAAGACCCAAATCTTTATGCAAAATACGGTGTAATGACGTTTGTGGAATGCCTAATTTCAAAGAACGACGAGGAATGGACAAACCTGGGTTTTCTTCAACACTTTCGGCTACAGCAGCAATATTCTCGGCTGTTCTTGAGCGACGTGCACGGGTTTTATTCTTCACATCACTAACTTGTCCCGACAGCTCGAATTTTTCTACCAATTTCTGTATTGCGGTCCGACAAGGTGCTTCACGATGACCCAAAAATGTTCGAGTTTTACGAACCGTCTCTGCCACATTTTCACCATTTTTATAGTGAATTTTAATAATTTCAATGCGTTGTTGAATCGTGTATCGTTCCATTTTTATTAATGGCGTAGTTTCTACTTGTCAGATGTCAAAAAATGACAGCTCCAAAAGTGATATCTACCGAAATAGCGGGCTAATTAAAATAACACCTCTTATTGGAAAACCCTTTAGAAAATAACAAGCGACACTATTGGAAATAGATATTTCGAGTCAAATGACGAACTAAGTACGGATATGAACAACTTTCGAAGAAGCGTATCACAGAAAAGAGCAAGCGACATCTATTGCTTTGGACAGTAAACAACTTTAAGTTCTGAGAATCGATATTTCTGAAATGGAATCTACGGGATGATACTAGGACAATTTGTAGCGTATAAAGACAGCAATTGTCACTTAGTACGTTTACATGTATACTTGAAGTATATTTCAAGTAGAGATCAAGTAATCAAAATATCATCACTTCAAGTATACTTGAATCAAGTAAATCACAAAATTTTGTTCGATTTACTTGAAAAAGTTCATTTAATCGCAACTTCGGTACTTGAAAATTGTTCATTTGTGCAAGATATGAACACGGCAAAGAGGAACAAGAAGAAGATTATTGTTGATAACTCAAGCTGTGATTTTTAGCACATTTCTCAACATATTTATCTAAAAATCCACAATTATGTATTGAACTTAATACAGGAATGACTTTAAATTTTTGTTGGCTTTGAAATGATTTTAAACCGTCATATTTTCTGGTCTCAGAAAACTACATATATCTCTGCACTTTTGAAATACAAGAACTTATTCTGTTCGACATCTACTTGTTCATAAATATTCTACATACATATCATAAATTTTAGGATAAATATAAGTACAAAAACACAACAAGGGGGAGCTCCAGAATGGTGGCAGCTGAAAAAACAAACGATATAATTTTCTTCAAACATTACATAACATATAAAACCTCTCATTTGAACATATATTATTTTTCACGAAGCTTCTACGTTTATTTGCCAGGTCTCGATGGTACAGAAGTCTTGAATAAAAAAAACAACAAAAACAAAATCAATGGAAATAAATTCGTTTGTTGTTCATATAACTTCATAACCATTTCTTATTATGTTTCAGATCGAGAAGACACCTCGGGCAGAAAGATAAGGTCACAGTATCACCAGAAGTTGTACCCCAGCAGACAGAAATAATTGAACGGAGTCCTGTAAATGAATTAGAAATTCACGAGACCACTTCTAAAAAACAGGAAGTCCAGTCCGCCGAGATAGAGCCTTTCAGAATTGCCGACAATGTGATAGTCCTGCTGCTTGTCCTGGGAATTTGTGCAGCTGTTTATGCGTGTTTGTATAGAATAGAGTTACATATTTCTTCTGGGAGAAAATACATATTTTTGGATTGGAAACGCCATAACCAATTTGCTTTTTTTTCCATTTAGGTCTACTGGTGGTTCTGTCAAAGCCAGCTATGAATGAAATTTTTCTTGTCCTGGTATCATATGTCATCATTGGAACTTTTCTGGCGATGGAAATTGCGGTTGCTTATGCAACGATACCGTGGTAAGCTATAAGTAAAAATTCGGTTGAGTTGTAAGAAACACGCGAGGCATTAGATCTATTTTTCACTTTCAAGGTGATATGATAAATAATTTATGTGCTAAAGAAAAGAAGTCTTTGAAGGTTTACTATGATAGTCATGATAGAGATATGGTTATTTAGGAAAGAGAGAGGGAGTCATGAGTAAACTGAAAACGTGAAAAGAGATGTTGGAAGTCATTAAAGGGCAGGGTTCCAATTTACAGGAGCAAAATTTCTGGAAGACCGTATGCGACTTATTCAACTGACTGGCAGTCTCTCCGCTGAATTTTCACGGAAATGAAATGTGGGTAGAATATTATAGATGTTTGAATTTCGAAAAAGTAATAGACGTATGTTTTTGCTAGAATAAAATTCAGAAGAAGAGAGCTATATACATAGGTAGGCATATGTGGCATTCTGGTCGTACTGTAACCCGGTTTCAGATATCTAAATTATTTGGACTTTCATATATAATGCTGCGACAATGAGAACTGCTCTGAGTAGTTTTGAGGAGACAGGAATCTGGATACTGAATCGCAATACTTTTACGGATACGCATTTTATACCACCGAAGAATTTACAGCAACTGATTACGCAGAATTAATCATCTAATTTATTACCCACTTGAGAGTACGTTGTTTTTTTTTAGGCAGGTGGACAGGAGACGCCATCCCAAGCACGGAGGCCCCTAGCTAAACTGTCAGCTCTTTCATTCCCCATGATCCCAATGTGACCAGGAACCCACAGAAGGAACACCTTTTTGTGCCCACACAACTGATCCCAGTAACTTATATGTTTTCCGAGGGCCACTCAGAGGCATCCAGGCTGCCTAAATATCCGAAAGGATAGCAATGTCCTTCCCCTTGATTTGCATATCAAGGGCTAACTTCGCTGCCATTGATATGTCGAAGACTTCAGCCTGGAAGGCAGTGGTGTGTCTTCCAAGTGAGTATTCCATCTCAATATCAGGCTCAGGAAAGTAGACACCCGCCCCAGCTCCCTCATTAGTCAGAACGCTGTTGGTGAAAATTTTTAGAGCAGACCGGAAAAGGCTCCTCGATAAGGTACTTCCCTCAGTCCACGATTCCTTTACAGGAAAGATCACAGACAAGCGACGCCCAAAACGAAGCTTAGGTACCATGGCATCACATGGCATATTGGCCAGAGGACTTTCCAAGTCCCATACGCCAGAGAACAATCAGAAGAGCCAGTCAAGCCGTTCTCCCAACATCCCCATGAGCGCAATCTGCACACAGCCTTTTGGCATCTGCCTGAATAACAAGGTCCAGAGGTGAGAGATTATGTAGGACGTCATGAGCAGTAGTAACCGTAGATCGCATGGAGCCCATAATTTTCAAGCAGGCAAGAGTATGTTAGAAGTGCCATCAATACCAGAAAGCTTACCCTGTCTGCAAGTTGCTACTGAAATCTATTTGGCTCCCCATCCTGGCTGTTTATTTTGATCAGACCATCCATTGCCATCAGAGTTAATCACAACTGATTTATCTAGGACAAATGCATCAATTCAAGACAAATCTATAAATATAAGAAGACCGTTCAGAATACAGAAAGAAATCAAGACTAAATTGAGAGTTAGCTGCTGGGGCGTGGGAAAACAGATATCATAACAGAGTTGCGTTGTAAATACGAATTGGCCTTATCTGAAGAAAAAAGGGAACAAAAACTTAAAATTTGGAAGAAGTAAGGGTAAAGCGCCACTTATTAAAAAGAAAAATGCAGCCAAACCAAAACACAGAAATAGAAAAGCCTCGGAGTATTCATTTTCAAAAGAAAATGATCATGTCTTGCATTTATTTGAATTATCTTTGTTCACAATCAAATGATGGTGTTACATTTGAACCTTATCTTATAAATTTCGGTCTCTCCCAAAACTTTGTTATCTCTCCGTCTCTCTTCTTAATTTTTATTGATGATCGGTTTTCCCTTTCCTTCAATCCCATTTATAGTTTCGCTGATGCCGGTACCCTTGATTCCCTTACTTCTTTCACATTCTTGCACTCGAGCACCGGTGCAATGTTGAATCGCTCCTTTATCGGAACATGCATGATCAATATTCCGTTGAAGTATCTAGCCTGATCCCTTGTAGATTAATTTCTTCACACAATACTCGTACTGCAAACCCACATCCTCTTACCCATCAAAATACTTTCATTCAGTAATTTCCATGATGGTTTTTTACCTCGAACTGTGCGAATGTGGAACAGTCTACCATCTTCTCTCTTTCTTCAGGCTTACAATATGCAAAGTTTCGAGAGTGACATACTACAGCAGTAACTCCGCCCTCATATCCTCTAATTCTTTCCTTATCTCCTACCATGCTATAATAGTTTTAAAATAAAACCTAAAATCGAAAATTCTCACTCAAGCAAGTTCTTTTATTTTACAGGAAAGCATTTAGGGGTAGTGGCTGTTGCCTTATATTTGTGTACATGACATATACAATGCTGCCAGTAAGATTACGAGAAGCTATGATTGGTGGTGTTATCCTTTCTTCAGCTCACATTTACGTTGCCCTTTACGGCGAAGACATCCTTCAGTGGGAGCAGGTAAGAAAAAAAAAACGTTCTACATCATTCTAAAAATTAAAAAAAAAAATTGTCTCTTCTATTATGACTATATTGAATAGACATGGTGCTCCATATTGGCTTTATTGTGTACGAACCTGGCAGGAATATTCACCCACTGGCCTAGAGAAAAGGCACAAAGGAAGGCATTTATCGAAACACGTCAGTGCATTGAGGCTAGACTAAGGACACAAAGGGAGAATCAGCAGCAGGTAATCATAATTTTATCTCCGACAATACGCGTATGCTCCTTAATACACTTTTCTATCCTTTAATTTGATTTCGTTCTTGACTCAAAGGAACGATTGCTCCTATCCGTACTTCCCAGACATGTAGCTATGGAAATGAAGGATGATATCGCAGGACAGCCTCGAGAAGCTCAATTTCATAAAATCTATATACAACGACATGATAACGTCAGGTTCGTAAATACATGTTAAAGCCTCAAGGCAAATCTGTAAATTAGCAGGTGTAGTTTCATTTATTTAATATACCGTTATAAATTTTGGAGTTTATCTACGTAAGTTATATAATATAATATCGCTCCTGCTTTTTACCGCCGTATTTTCAGAAAGGATGAAATAAATCTTTGTTTTAAAACAACAAGTTTTGTGTTGGCACAACTGAGACTGCATCATTTCTAGGTTTTCTTCCAGCCAAAGCCTGAAGGAGGTTCATTTAATGTTCCTTAAGTAAACAAAAACAAACATGAGAAAGGAAACAAGGAAATTTGTTGAAAATATGTTAGGAATATATTTTATGGTGAAAATCCTTATAGCTTTGTGGAATATTAGAGTTTCACAAGTTGTAATAAGCTTTGTTAAGTAGTAAATGGAAGACTCTGGTATATCTACGATGTTATGAAAATAGCTACGATTGTGGATTTCGACACGCTCTTTTCTACATATAAAAAATTTACGAACTCAAAGCCTAAGACGGTTTTTTTGTAGGGCAAATGTTCGGTAGGGACCAGTATATGGAGAGTTGGCTCCAGTTTTATACAGATTGTTGTTTTCATTACGTTCACACGTTCGTGTCTAGGAACACAATGCAACGGTACTTTGTGGTCCCTAGACAGCAGCTGAAGTTTCGAGTGGCAGCTCCGGACTAATATCAGCTCAAAGTTTTGACAAAATAGAGCCAAGAGCTCAGTTTGGCTGTCCTAGCAAATGAAGATGCTGGAGTTCTACCAAGCGAAATAGAGAGGTCAACTTCTGGATCGACCACCCCTGCGCCTGTTTTGCGATCCTTCCTGAATCCGTCAGTATACCAGATATAGGCCCGTTGCAAGAACCAAAGTCATCTGTCTAATATCTGGCTTCTTTCATTAATGGTTATCTGGTAACGTCTTTTGAAGGAAAATTATTTGGCCATTACATCCATGTGAGCTTCCAGGCCTTTAATGTTGGCATGTTAGAGGTTGTTAAAATGTCGCACTCCAGAAAAAGTGCGATCGTCGAACCATATCTAAGTGGCTATAAGCCAAGAATGGCTTCAAGCGCTTGTAAGGTCATTTTGGCTTTAGACCCCACTTCTTTACGAAAAGCCTTTGGCAAACAAATAGCTTTGTTAGTTATGACTTTCATCATAAATTGAGGAGTTTTGGTAAGCTTGCTATCCAGGATTGTCTACTCCTAAATATTTAGCTTTTTTGTAATATCTAGTCTACGTCAATTTAACTTAGGATATGGAACCTGGAGGCTCCTTTTTCTAGTGAAAGGAACTAACATCGTCTTACCTGCGTTTATTAATAGTCCCGTATTCTGGCACCATCTAGTGACTATATTAAAGCCAGTTTGCTTAAGTTCGGGTAAAGCTGATTTAAACTTCCCCTTTAACACAAATGATAATTTCATCAGGGTAACTCTGGGCCTTAAAGCCTGCACCTTGAAGTAGGTTTAATAGCTCATCTATAACTAAACGCCACAGTTGTGGTGATAAAACTTTGCCTTGTGAGTAGCCTTTAGTGGCTCTAATCCACGGTTAATCAACAGGGTAGATAGGATATTTTCTAAGGCGCCTTGTGTATCTATGAAGAAGCATAACAGGTACCCTGCTCATCAAAAATTGACATATTCTCCAAGTTTCCGGGATCGACAAAGCTCCCACATAATTTTTAAAATCCCAGCGCCGATATTTCGTATCCTCATTCTTTCCATATGTGTGGAAGGAGAAAGTAATCGTAAAGCTATCGAGAAAGGGATATCTGCATCAGTGGGAAAGTATTCTTGCCGTTAACGGTTGAAGAAATACAAGAACGGTTAACTGAGTTTCGACGACTCTAGTGAACTTCGATACGGTAGTTCGCTATCAAATATGGTGATATATGAATACATGGTGATCTGTAACTACACTAACTTGAAAAATGCTGTAGATCAGGCCTAACCGTATCGAGTAATCCATACAATACAACACAATAAATGTGTAAGTTGTGTTAGATAATGGGCAAGATAACGAGGAATTTGATAAATTTAGTTATCTCGGCAGTATGATCATCGTTGACGAAGAAACAAAAGTTAATTCTAAAGCAAGAGCACGTTTTCGTCCCTAACAACACTATGAAAACCGGTAAATAAAAATTCCATCGTACAACTCAAATGTTGAGTCGATTTACTTTATGGTTCATTGCGCAAGTATTAATAAATTAGAGGCTTCGTCGAAGGTTATCTTGACGTCGCCGCTGAATAGGTGGAGGAAGCGAGCAACAAGATACGACGAGGTTGAGTCATTTTGAGTCAATGTAAATTCAAATAATGTATAAATCATCCTTATTTTGTTCATTGGGTTCCTATACCAGATTACAAGAGCCTTTTCCAGTCTGTCCATATGTCAGTATTGTGCCTACGGATTTTTTTTTTTTCGTAATCACGAAAATTCAAAACTCTGAATTAGAGCTGAAAGTATCTGGATAATTTGCTATCCGGATTATCCGGAATAATTAGGATCCGATTCCTCAAATCCGGGTATCCGGATAATTCGGATTCTAGTATCCGCATCCGAACTATCCGGATCCAGACTAAGCAAAAAAGCTTCAAAACTTCCTCCAGATTGAATATATCTTTCAAATATCATAAAATTTATATTTTCCCATTTAAGTATTGCAATCTGGATGAAATTTTGACCATCTTTTGCTTAGTTTATATAGTTCGGACCCAGATCCAGATAGCTCGAATCCATATCCGAATAGATCGAATCCAGATCCGAATAGTTCGAATAGTTTTCAGATCTGGATATCCGTATAACCGGATATTAGCAAATCCGGATCCAATTTTCAGCTCTACTCTGAATCTGATCTTCAGTGTAATTTATAGAGCGATATTATACAACTGTTATCCTGAATAATTGATATCATAATATACTTTCGTGTATTACCATTATTAAAATATCTTCATTCTAATTTCAGCATTCTCTTTGCTGACATCTGTGGTTTCACTAGTTTATCAGATCAATGCACTGCAGAGGAGCTTGTCAGACTTTTAAATGAATTATTCGCAAGGTTAGTGTTTTTCTATGTTGTTGTGAAAACACATCGTATTAACTCCAATTACGGCTAAATATTAATTGGACCTGAACAAATGATTCCTAGATTTGATAGACTTGCTGCTGAGCATCACTGTTTACGAATAAAACTACTTGGAGATTGTTACTATTGTGTTTCGGGACTACCAGAGCCTAGGCCAGATCACGCTCATTGTGCTGTAGAAATGGGATTGGATATGATAGATGCAATAGCGTAAGTTTTCCTTCTTCTTGATTAAATTGAAATTAAATTCAACTTTATATTTTACACTTTTTTCAGGCTTGTTAGAGAAGTAATGGCGGTGAATGTAAATATGAGAGTTGGAATCCATACCGGGCGTGTTCATTGTGGAGTTCTAGGTTTAGTTAAGTGGCAATTTGATGTTTGGTCAAATGATGTAACTCTAGCAAATCATATGGAGAGCGGTGGCATTCCAGGGTAAATTGCTTTTCTACATACCTATGTTTTCAAAGTTATGACACTTTTTAAATTATTTTTCGTTGTATTTATTTTTATAAAGCAGAGAATTAGTACATTTTTTGTTACGGTGAAATATGGCGTGACTTTTAGATTTTAGAGAGAACAAGCGCTTTGAATTCAGAGTTAAAATTGATGTAAGTCGTAATAAAATTACCACGATCGACTATAATTGGAACATATGAATTACATAAGAAGCATCTGTTGGTCGATTGTGCATATTGACGCTCATAACGAGGAACTGACTATAGAGTCTCAACTTTTGTTTTTAATGAAAAATGATGCTCTCAGAAATTGCAGTGTTCAATATGTTTCCTTTCTGATGATTTTAGAAAAATATTAGTAGGTATAGTGTGTTTCATCATGAGCGAATGTTGGTTTTTTCTTTTTTTTTATTTTTTTTTTCTTTGTAAAGTTATCTGGCTACTACAAGTAATTTTTAAATAAAATATGTGTCAAATATCCTTCATGGCTATGTATATATATACCTACGCTAAATGATACAAAGATAACAAGGTATGGCCGATTCGAGATGAATTTTTTGTGTTTCTACGTCATAAGGTGACAATGTCATTTCTAGTGAATTTATTTTGAGATTTTCGTATTTTATTGACTGAAATGACTTTTGAGTTTTAACAAAACATTAGTTTCTTCGTTTAAATCACTTCGGGAAAAGTAATTATGTGCTAGTGAGAAACCAAAGAAATTTCCAAATAGAAAATTTTTTTCACTATGATAAGGACGATTAAAATTGAGACGAACAAATTTGTAACAATTGTCGCCAAATGAGGCAAGCAACAAATTGACAGATAATCTGTCCATACGTTGTTAATCTTTGTATCACGCCTATGTTATACACATGATATAAAGATTAAGAAGATATAGCCGGAAAATTTGTCAATTGGTTGCTTGCCTCCTTTGGCGACAATTGTCAGAAATTTATTCGTCTCAATTTCAATCGTCCTTATCACAGTGAAAAAAATGTTCTATATGGAAATTGCTTTGCTTTCCCACTACCACATAATTACTTTTCCTGAAGTGATTTAAACGAAGAAACTAATGTTTTGTTAAAACTCAAAAGGAATTTCAGTCAATAAAATACGAAAAACTCAAAATAAATTTTCTGGAAATGACTTTAATCACCTCATGACGTAGAAACCCAAAAAATTCCTCTCGAATCGGCCATCTTTGTATCAAATATCGGCCTTGAGTTCGGGAAATTTGCGATTTGAGGTTTGTTGACATATAAGTACGTAACATTTTAATTTTACAAGTCAGCCTTCCCCATAAATAAATCTAATAATATAATTTAATAATTTAATAAATTTAGTTTTAGTATGTGTCTGACATAGTGATCCTTCAATGTAAGAAGAACGAATAACCAAAGAGCTTATCGAGTGAAAACATAAGCCACTCGCGAAATGTATTAGTGTGCTGTGTTTGTATTCGTTTCGTCAATGCAGTAGTGAAATCGCGACATTTTGAAGGAAGACATTTTTTATAATCCAAATTGCTGTATACTTAGACAACAAATATGTTTGGTGGTGGGGCAGGGGTGGGGGTGATCCTAACGTTGTCCGAGATAACGGAACTATAAGATATTTCGGTCACCCTGTAACTTCTAAACGTACCCGATGATGATGATTTAAACTTTGGTACATAGATAATCGTTGAACCTTTCCAATGGGCTATATGTTTTTCCCCTCTTATCCTCCGTTAAAGTTATGGTTCAACAAAGCTAAAATTTCGGAATTTTTACTCGTTTTTTTTTTATTAAACTACTATTTTTATCGAAAAACACGTCATTAATGCCAATTTTCATATTGAATTTAAGATACGCAAAACCTTAGCTTCAAAAAAACCTATTAAGGCACTTTCAAATCAAAAACAAGAACAGAAAAATGTAAACTGAAAAACTCAATTTATTCTATTTTAAAACAAGATTTTTGCTTCAATTATTAATAAAATCCAAGAAAATATGATAAATTAATAATTTTTCTAATAAAATAGCACATTTATTTCAAATTTTTAAGAAAAACAAATCCTTTACATTTGGTCGGACGAAAAACTTTACCGATAAAACAATTTTTCGATTCTTGTATTTGATGTGAAAATGCCTTAACATTCTCTACTAAAAGCATAACCTTTTCACAAAATCCCCCTGTATCTGAAATAAATAAATAAATAAACAAATAAATAAATATATAAATAGAAGTACAAGGTGTACGGTCACTGTCAAGAGGTCGTGGTATCCAGAGGTTCATGGCCTTTCCAATGACTGCACCAGGCATATACTTCTTCCACTCAGGAATTATGGCGGTCTAAACTAAAAATTTCGGATTTTTTAAGTTTTCTTTGAATTTGTCCTCTTTTTATTTCTTACAAAAAGGTGATTAACATAACTATTTTTTATGAAAGCTGTAAACTGTGGACTCTCCCTTCTAATTTGGCCTATTTCACCTATACCCTAATTGTAAATGTTGTAAAATAATTATTAGCTCATAACCTATTCAGCTTATACCGAAGTTACACGATCTTTTTAAAATTACGTGTTTTCAGCTCTTAGTGACAAATTATCTTTGAGAATAACTTTGAGAATAACTCTGAGAATAGGTTAAGAGGTAATAACTCTTTAACGGCTACAGATAGT
Source organism: Dioctria rufipes (assembly GCA_963924295.1). Classification (NCBI taxonomy): domain Eukaryota; kingdom Metazoa; phylum Arthropoda; class Insecta; order Diptera; family Asilidae; genus Dioctria; species Dioctria rufipes. The sequence goes on along the minus strand of OZ002743.1, from coordinate 71,409,647 downwards.
AGATGAAATAGATCAAATTGAAGAGAAGAGTTAACAGTTTATAGTTTTTATATATAAAAAAAAAAGGTTGTGTAAACCACCATTTTCCAAAAAAACATAGAGATCAAAGTAAAATTAAGGTAATAAAATTAGTAATTTTTAGTTTAGACCACCATAACTCCTGAGAAAAGAGGAGTATTCGATTGGTTGATCAGTTGCTGAAAATGAGATGAAGCTCTGGATATAATGAGCTCTCGATAGTGATGGTAAATCCTGTAGATTTTCAGATCCAGGTTATTTTATGAAAGCCTAGCATGTTTCTTGATGACACTATAAGTCCGAAAAGGTTGATATGCAGCCCCCCCCCCCACGGCCGTACAATTGTTGTCAAAGTGAGTACTATCACCTCCCGCTCTATATGGACTACCATGGAGGCAACACCCTGTATGTGCATTTCACAAAGGACTAATATTCTGCCAAATTTCATATTCCAACGTCACGTCGTTTTCGAGAGAAAGGGCTGTGAGAGACAGACATATGGACGCATGACCGATCTTCTAAGGATTCCGTTTTTTTTTTCCTTTTGTTATGCGGAACCCTAAAACAAAAGAATTATTCAATCACAGATCTAATCTCAGTCGATCTCATGCGATTGGGAACTAATGCAAAAATTTAAAGCAGTTCGGATCATTTGCATTTCGCAACATTACGTTTGTAAACGCACATATTTATGCGCATGTAATGAACGACACTTCAGTTTGTTTGGATTGCTCACTCATTTTTCTCCGAACTCAGATGAATGAATTTCAGGACTGGATCCTTCCTATGTCGCTCCAAGATTATAATAATGGTAACAACAGCAGATGGCAAGTGTGATAGTAGTCAGCAGTCCTCATGGAACACTCTATAGAAACTTATAAAATATTAAGTAATTTCGGCCAACTACAGCTTTCACCGTCGCTCTTATTTCATTGGTGGACGGATAACTGCTCGCAACTGTCGTAACAGTAGCCTTTCCGATTAGAATACACATTTTTACATTCTTATTTAAATCAACTATAAATATCCATAATCCTTAAGGTGTCCAGAACAATTACCAACTGTAACATAATTCAAACTCAGTGCCTCAAATTTTAAAATAATATCTCGACGAAACCCACAAGACTATACCTACCGAAGTTCGCCCAAGTTCAAAGTTCGAATGTTCATTAATACTCTAAATATAATTCACTGAAAATACATTCAACAAAAGGAAATTATATAAGAGCCTGAAGTGTTTTATGAGTTTATTTAATTTCACCTAAATGGTCTTTTGGCCACTTACAGAAAACAGAAAATGATGTAGTTTGTTTGGTATACATGGGTTGTTTACTCGAAAAACACTCAGACAATTTATATTGCTACGTTAATCCTCTCACTTATTTAAGGAAATTGAAATAGAACTCCTTCTTTCAGGCGTGTCCATATAACCAAGGAGACATTAAAGTGCTTGGACGGCGATTACGAAGTAGAAGAGGGTAAAGGATCTGAACGAAACTCTTACCTGAAGGACCATCAAATAGAAACTTTTCTGATAGTACCAGGAGATACGTACAGGCCTGTAAGTCATCCTTGGGGATTTACTCAATTCAGATTTTATTTACCATTTTCCTCCTCGTACATCAGAATAAAAAGTCGCACAACACTTTATCGATAAATGGAAATATTTCAAAGGAGCTTCGGATGATGGGACACGGCACACAGAAAAATGCTTCCAAGTACAATTCTATTGGGATTTTATTGAATTTTCAAGAAAGTTTTATAAATTTTTACTCCCATACAGACTTGGTTTTACGGATGCATCAGATTTGACTAAAGACCCAGAGGACGAAGTAAATGATTATCTTATGAGGGCCATTGATGCAAGGAGTATTGATCATCTAAGATCTGAGCATTGCAAATCTGTGCTTCTATGGTTTAAAGATAACAGCTTAGAGAAAAAAGTATTTATTTTTAATTTTTCAATTCAATTGTAAAACTATTGATGATTTTTGTTTTTTGTTTTTTTTTTTACAGTATGCATCAGAACCTGACAGAATGCTCTCTTTATATTTCTACTGTAGTTTTCTTATTCTAGTTGGAGTAATAATTATGCGCCTAATAATTTATAGCCAGTAAGTGCCAACTGTGCAATTTAAAAAAAATACATATTTGAAGTAAATTGTCTTTTTAGAAACTATTTTAACTTTATATCGGCTGGTGCTGTTCTTATAATACTTCTGTGTATAGTGTTCGTTGTAGGCTCTTATGAATTGAACATTAAGGTAAGTTTTTCGGAAGACTACTTTAATACTCTCATTAAAACTAAATATTTATTATTTAAATTATATATGAACTTTTCTTAACAGATTTAAACGGAAAGAAATCGTCTTTCTATGCAATAATTCAGAATAATGTTACTTAGCTATTAGAATTGCATACTTTTTGGCGAACACTAAATATATAAACCAAGAAATGGCAAACAACGCCTACACGTTGGAATTTAGTAGGTTAAATCTTGGGACTGAGTTAATACCATTACAAGTTGGAAGACAGAGTCGATAGATGGCTATAGTTAAGCTTGTTTAATTTCAAATTACAAACAAATATAGCTATCGGATGCTATCGGTATAATGGGGCATAAATATTAGGCGACTGATTTTGCGTGAAAAAGAGGAAAGTGGGAATTTCGATTATGATTTTTGATGATTTACTATTTTGGTGAAGTGCTTTTGAGAGCTGACTTGACTGACCTGACTTTTATCTTTTATTGTTGATGAATCATTTGTTAAATCTTTTACCTAAATCAATAGGAAATTACAATAAATGCTAACTTTTGTTCTTTCGATCTAACTTCAAAAATTTATATAGGTTTATATCTCTAGTTCTACTTGGTTGAGTTGAATAATCTATTGAGTTTCTAATAGATACAAATTTTTTGAAAAAACATTAAAAATATGTTTTTTATCCATTAAAATCTTTTATTCGATGTTAGAATAATAATACATAACAGCATCTACGCCAGCATTACCAATGCATATTTAACATGCGAATCAAATATTTAGAGGTTGGAATTGGTATTAACTTTGTATTGCACTTATTAGCTACTTCAGTCGTCTAAACATTAGTATTGGACCAATTAATTTACGGTTCTGATATGGATTCTAATAACAATTTAGATAGTAGTTGCTCTGATGAATAATGGCTTCCATCACCACCATCAAAATGAACAATGATGGAATTTTGAATTCAAGCAGAGAATAATAGGAATGCTGATAAAATATAAGAATCGAGTAGGATGAAAACAGAAATGAAACTTAAACATATACGGAGCCTGAAAATGAAGCTTGTGCTAAAGGTACTTGAAGATGGAATAGTGGCTGGAGATGAGGGTGTTACTGGAGGCTGCTCTGATAGAAAAGAATGGAACTCATACGAAAACCATTCCTTCTTCACATTTTTGAGCAAGCACTCATAATATCCTTAACCAAACAGCTGGTCCAATATGATTAACATAATATTTTTCTCCTCAAAACGCTTTCAACTATATTTTATGAAGTAATGTGCGATCTTACCATTTAGAAATCTGTTCACTTTTTACTTTTTCCTATAAAAAGAGTACCTCCACTTCGACGTGTTTGGCTGCGATAAGTTTAAAACATTTAAATCCATTTTTGGAAGTCAACAGGAATAGTTATTTTATTTATTATAATTTACAGACAAAGACTCCAATACGTGTTTAGGATAAGCACCGGTAGTTGAATAAAATCCTTAAGGCGCTTTCTCATCAAAACAAGAACCGAAAAATGTACACCGAAAAACACAATTTATTCCACTTTAAAACAAGAATTTTCCTTCATGATTAATATAATCCAAGAAAATAGGATAAACTAAGAAAATAGTCTTATTTATTTCAGCTTTTTAAGAAAAACACAGCTTTTATGTTTTGTCAGCCGAATTGGTAAAACCAATTATTATGATACCCTAAATAAATGCCTGGATAAAATTTCGTATGGTCACCGATCTATGAAATTATGATTTTTGAAGTGGTTTTTGGCATATATTTCTAGAAGTACAATAAAAATGTCTTGGACTGATCGTTTTCACAGTATATATAAAACCTAAATTTTTATATGGCAACACCGAGAAAGAGTTGCCCGATTCAGTCCATTTTTTAAATTTTATTTGTGATTATTATAAAAACACCATGTACCAAATTTCTACGTTGACGCGTTCTCAGGCAGTGTCCAAATATATAATGGAAACCGAAATTTCGAACTTAATTTTACTTTTTTGTTAAAAGTCCGTGTACAAAATTTCAGCTTTCTAAGTGAACACGTTCTCGAGTTAGTGTGCACATGGACAGATGGACAGACGGACTGACGGACGGACGGACGGACATGCAAATATCAAAACAACTTTTAATATTATGCGTGTGGGTGCCCAATCCATTTTGCTCTACGATCATTATTTCGAGGTGTTACAAATGGAATGACAAACTTGGTATACTCCTATGATTTCATCTAGGGTATAAAAATAGTAATATTTAATAAAAATAAAGCGAAAAAAGTGTTTTAGACCAAGGAAGCCGATCTAAATCATCCATCATCATGTTCTCGAATATTGGCGAGGATAGCTGGTGATGTACGATGGAATGTATTTTAATACAGTCTTCTCGGGATGTGATTTCTCTTTCTCTCTCGATGAGATAAGAGCAGTTTTGAATCTTTTTGGTAAAATTTTTTACCTGACGGTAAAAATACGCAGGGTTCCACTAGCGGAGTATATTTGGGGGAATCACTTTGATACTGCACGTTGGCAATTTTTCTTCACCTTGGAAAACCTCATCGTATAATACTGGATTTGTTTGTCCTCCCTAAGAGTCAATTAACAGAAGAAATTTGTTCTCTCGCACATAGAGCTTCATCACATCAGTTAAAAAAATTTTGTACAAGGCGGTTGTAAGTTTACCAGATTTTGAAGAAGTAATGATAACATTCCTATATTTTGCGGCATACTCATCTACCGATTTTTTAACCTTCGGTCCAAAAGAACCAGTACTCTCTTGTAAGCATACGTAGACTGCTGGCAATAGTTTTCCAGCAAGTGTCATAGCATATTGAGATGTGTACGAGTGGGTTACTTTCATCATATCCTTTCGTTTCACGAAAACTTCTTTTGACCATTGGTGATCCAGGGTTCGGTTATAAGTCGATTGGTACTGGCAACCTGGAAAGAGAATATATGAATATAAATATTTTATTATACATGACGTTAAAAAGAGTATTTCGATTGACGTAGACTAATGAGAATTCTTGACTTACCTGTTTGATCGGTGTTGATAACCATATCTTTGTCGTAATTGGAGATAAGAGCACGTGCCTGGATTCTAAATTTCTTTGCAGCAGCAAGTGGCAGTCTCTCTTTCCGATACAAATTTCGTAACTTTTCTCTGCCGAATCTTATGCCTTCGTTTAAATCTTTTGACCCACGTTTCTGAGGCTTTGAATTCCAAATTTGTGAACTGACTCGCAGCAGCTAGTGCCCATTGTTGCAAGTTTTTTGTCATTACTGGTTGGTTTCCTACTTGCGCTTCTACGAAGCGATCATATGTCCAGGTATCAATTGTATTGTATTTATCCTTCCGAGTTCCACCCTTTTTAATGTGTTCTTCCCAATTTTTCAAATCACGTACATGCTTCAAGCGAGATGCTCCTTTCGTTTGCAGACTCTTCAAATTCCACTTTGGGTGTGCTTTTGCAAGATTAATTGGCATTACTTTGTAATCGTGTGAAAACAGTTCTAGATCTTCTTTCATTTTATTTTCATCGGGTAGTAATCGTTTGACGAAATGACACCCTCCACCTCTAAATATTCACTTCCTTCCTCGACCTCTTCGGACAGAATCAACTCATCGTCGCAAACAAACGTATACTCTGATAACACTTCCAATATTCTCTCGTGTATTTTACTTCCGATTTGTATATGTTCTTCGGTTATAACCGCGGAACTTTCTGCTGTGATTAGATCTTCTTCGGCCAGAAGATGTAGACTGTATTCCAGCGCCGTTTTTAATCGCTGCTTCGAGGCTTCGCTGTGGAGGCTTTCACTATCTGGCTTCTGTTCTTTTTCTGCTGATGTTCGAGGCACAACAATATTTTAATTTTCACTATTTGACATTTTAGGTCGACTGGATATTTTCCACAATATTCTCACAATATTCACGTTACTCGGTCTAGAGCTAGCAAGCGAGTGAGCTACCTAACTAGCGTTGCACCTAACAGCTGACGATATACGAAGTTTTCGTGTACGATTCAATTACAATTCCTTCTTATAAAGTTAGTTCTGTATATCAATACCAATCAACTTTTATGATGTATTTTCGTACAATTCATAAATTTTAAAGAATGACAATTTAGTTATAACTGAAGTACCTACTACAGGATCCAAAACCTCTCAAAAGTTATTTTGCATATATTGCCTGAAATGAATACGTCGCCAGACAAGATAGCAATTAACATGCACAAGCCGGTAAAGAGGCAGACTACCAATAAGGGCTCCGTCCTAAATCGGTGTCCCGATTCAAGATAGGCATTAAATAATAAAAGCAGAGCCTGGCAATCAAGTGATTTTACCAAGAAAGGTGCACAGAAATGCTGCCTGAAGTATGCCGCCGCGACATAAAGGAATGCATGATGAGGGGATTGGCTATTATATCCCGTATATATGTATGTGTATGTAACTATTTGAAGGATTATCCCATTAGCATAAGATAAATTGTACAAAAATAGCAGACATCTCAAGGATTAATATAGCTCTTATAACACGTTTAAAACATTTTAGGAAAGTGCCGATAAATGGCACCATATCAGAAAAATGTGGATTCCGAAATTCAAAAATAACGGTTTTTTGTGTCCAATCTACCGAATAGTGGAGCGGAAATCAAATCTATCTCATTTTTTGTTACGTACTCACCGAGAGCTTTCCAAAAAGTATCCACATGACAGGATGCGGATGAAAGTGAAAATCGCTATTTTTTTGTAGGTTTACCCCTTGAAAAATGCTCAAATTTGCAAATTTTTGTGGGAGTTGTCGCGGTAAAATATTTGTAGATTTTGAATAAAACCGCCGAACTCATTCCGGTAACTTTTCAACGATAGAGGAGATATGTAGGTTTCAGATTCTGTAAGTACCATGCCCATGGGTTTCCAGAGATAGCCGGTAGATGGCGAAAAGCGGGCACGTAAAATTCTTATAGATTTATTTTTTCTTAATAAGTAAATGACACCCGATCTTCCTGAAATATTGTATATATAATTTCCTGATAAGGGTGCATCCTCAAAAAAATCGAAAATTGGATTAAAAGATAATTCGAGGAGCAAAGTTTCGAAATGAATTTTTCAGACAGAAAATTTGCCCGTCGAAAATTAAATTTCGCAACTTAATCGGAAGGGGAGGAAAAATATACTCAAAAAATCAGAAAAAAAATCACAAAAGAATTAGCAAAAAGAATTTTGCAAATCGGATAATATTTGGCCGAGATATCGGGTGGGGGTGGATTTGTACATTATGCATTATTTCGGTTTCGCTTGGCCATCTGGAGCTGCGACTTGCAGCACTTTCATTTCTAGTCAAGCCCAACATATACTGTGAATTTGAACGAAGTCGGTGATGACGAGTAGGGACCCTCTCCTTGTTAGTATGCCCCATAGATTTCATCTAGGGTATAAAAAGAAAAATCTACATTTTCATCGGTAAAAGCTTTGTCATGAAGTATTTCTCTATGCTAAAGAGCTTAACAGTTTCAAGTAAGATACGCAAGTGCATACGAAACTAAGTACAAATTGGCAGCTAGATAACGGTAATCGTGTTAAACAAAAATTGTTTTATAAGTATAGTTTCAAAAATGTTGCGCTCGACCTTTGCAAGCAATTTTTATGAGATAAATTCGGTTATATATTTTCGGTCTCTAAAGATCTCTTTATTCTATGACCAAACTTAATTGCATTGGATTTGTTAGGACTTCTTTTCCATTTCTTCTACACAGGGTGTTTCCGGTTCCGAGGGCCATAAGGAGGGAGGTAATAGTATTCACGTAGCCAAGTAAGAAATTCTATATCCCAGGGGATGCGGGCATCTCAATTATTTCGGAGTTAAAATGCGATTAAGAAAATATGCTTTTTTTTTCCAGAAAACTCCCCGTAACTTCCTTTTTATAGAACCTATGAAGGTCAATTTTATCTCAGATGTCAAAGCATGACTCCACCCTTCGTGTTACTTAGTTGTAAAGACAGGCTTATCTCAAAAACGGTTGCATGTAGTTAGGTACTTTTGTAGGATCAAATGAAAGCAAACTTCTGAGGTTTTCAAATTCGAGGTAATTCATAGATTGTATATTAAGTAAATTACGGGGTGTTTTGTGAAAAACTAGCATATTTTCTTAATCACTCAGTAACTTCGAAACGGTTGAGATGGCCTCTGCTGCCATACAATTTTTTATTTTCCTAAGTGAGTATTACTATCACCTCCTTCTCTATGGACCCCTGATTAAGCAACATCCTATATAAGTACAATCAATAGGAGGTATCTTTGTCCTAAAGGATTGTGTAGACGATGATATTTACTATGAGCAGACATATGGGTTAACTACTACATATTTACAGGTTAAATTATTAAAAAATAATGTCGAAATAGCAAATATTGAAGGGAAGAGATATGCACATGGTTGAAATGTATACAAGAGGTATAAAGGGTAATTTGTTTTCCCAATGGCCAATCATTGGTTACTTCATAATCTTCCAAATAATAAAAGAATGTAAACTTAAAAAAAAAAAAAATCATGATTAATTTTAAATCAATAATTTTTACTAAAAAAAATTGTTTCAGCTTCCTATTGGTGCTAAACGATTATCCGAACGTGTCCATAGCAATAGAATCATATCACAATCTTTTGGATTTATCGTAATCATCTTAATTAATTCCGCGGCTGACGTATCAATGGTAGAAATAATTAGCCAATTGGTAAACAAATAACTGAAAACATTTTTTTTTTCTTTCATTTTTAGTTCATAATTTCGTCATTTAAAGAATGCCTGCCTGAAGAGTTTGATGACGAAACCGTGCTCGAAAATGAAGCGCAATGTGACTACTATGTTGTATTCAATGTGAGCTTAGAATAAATTTACATAATCCTTGTCCGTTTGCGTATTAATGAAAATATATTCTAGACATTTCTACTTCTAACGCTACTTTCTATGATGACTTGTGCTATCTTTCAAGTCTTGAGAATAATTTTAAAATTGATCCTTCTACTGTCGATAGGATTATTCTACATTGGAGTCTCATTGTATTTCTACACAGCAAGAGATACGAAATTTACTGCTAGGTACTGATCATATTTTCCAAGTGATTTTTAATGATTTTTGTATTTCTTCTTCTAGAGATGAGAATGAAGAGGCTCTGCTGTCCTACACTGTAGATATAATATTTCTAGCGACTTTTATGGTTGCGCTTATATTTCATAGTCATCAAACGGAAGCAACTTATAGGTTAGATTTCATTTGGAAACTGCAAGCCACAGGTACATGCATTCATAAGAAAATTATTTATGAAATTTAAATTTGATTATTAATAAAACAAAATTCTCCAAAGAGGAAAAGGAAGACATGGAACACTTACAGGCATACAATAGAAAACTTTTAGAAAATATACTTCCGGTTCATGTAGCTGAGCACTTCCTGAGTAGGGATAAAAATATCGATGTAGGTTTAGAATTTATTGAAACTGTTTAGGAAAAATATTAGTGAAATTTTAATTTGAGCAGGATTTATATCATGAACAATGCGAAAGTGTTTGCATTATGTTCGCATCGATTCCGAATTTTTCCGAATTTTATGTGGAACTAGAAGCTAACAATGAAGGTGTAGAGTGCTTGCGACTTTTGAACGAGATCATTGCAGATTTTGATGAGCTTCTAAATGAAAATCGATTTCGGTGTGTTCGCTGTAAATATTTTAAAATATTTCAAAATACTTCAATATTTGTTTTTTATTGTAGATTTATAGAAAAAATTAAAAGCACTGGAGCAACATATATGGCTGCATCCGGTCTTACAGCAAATACCTGTGATATGGTGGATTTCAAGCATGTAACATCTCTTGCTGATTACTCGTTGCAGTTGTTTGAAAAAATTGATGAAGTTAACAAACATTCCTTCAATAATTTTAAGATGAGAATTGGTAAGAATTTTGGGATTTTTCTATTATTTAAATTTTTGTTTGTAATATGTATTTTAGTCAAAAATTATGTTGACTTACAAATTATTTCGGATTTTCTAAAATTAATAAAAAAAAATTGTATTCTTTCTTAATTCAACGTTGGAAATATAGTGGAAAGCGTAGCTTTTCGTCCAATAGGATCCATGAATTCTCAGTTATGTAAATTCTCCCAAATTGATCTCCTTTAAATAGTTATAATTTTCCCCGTACAGTTGTATTTTTCAATTGAGTTTGATATAATCACTTGATAGAATGTAACTATCCAATAGCAATTTATTCGGCAAAGTTTACACCTATATGCAAAACTTGTTAATACAAAAATTGTATCTGTAAAGAAATAGCAACCGGAACATGTGGCTCTCATTTCTTTTTATTTATGATAATTATTTTATGGTAAAGCTGTTAATCCTACAAGACTTTCAATATTAAGTTTGCCTTTAACTTAGCTGTTTAGAGATTCTAAAAGTAATCCTCATGTTTTTGAAAATTGTTCAGAACTAAGGCAGTTTAATGGGTGTCGGACTTGCCTTTTCTTATGAACACTATAGAGAAATCGTTTCTTCTCCTATAGGGTACAGAAAAGAGTTTCACTGATTTTGGCGTTAACACTTTTTCGTAAAATCACTTAACTGAATTTTTTTTTTGTTTATAATGTGCAAATTTTGGATGAAATTCATAGTTTCACTTAAAACTTCTACGAAGAAATATTTTAGAAAAAAAATAATTAACTGCTTTTACAAAACGTGTTACGAAAAATTTTCTTTACGAACAAATGAGTTAACGAAAAAAAGATACGCTTATGAAGAAAAACTTAACAATAGATGTTTGAACAAAAGAACTTGCGTGCAAAAAGGTATGAAAATAGTAGGTGAAGCGTAAAAATAGATAAAAAAAAATTGTACAATACGAAAATGTTAATGGTTCGAGCATGTCAGCCTTTTGGGATTCAATAATTTCTGGCACGTTTAAAATAAAAAACAGTTTGATCTCTTTATATAAATATAAATTTAAAAACCTGAGCTAAAACAAAAACTGCGTTATTATGTCCATTGCTTGAAATAGAAGTCGAAACTGGAAATGAAATTTGTTTGCTCTGACAAACTATTTAATGGAAGATATAGGTTAGGTTAGCGTGCTTTACTTAGACACCAGTGGGTTTATTGTGCCCCTTGTCTTCATAGAATAACCTTTAAAAATCACCTTGGATTCATCCTGCTTCCCCTAGAAAATTCAAGATGCATCTGAACTCTTTTCTTTGCAGCTCCTCCAGTCTTGAAAATATGTAGCCACCTAATAGCCTACCACTTTTTTCCTCAGAACAAGTGCGTGTTGGACGTATTAAATTTTTTCCGAATCCTTACAGAAATCGTTCGCCGCTATTCCCAGTCTTCTATCATGGTATTCTATAGCCCAATGACCCTCTTCTTGTCATATGCAGACCACATTTGCCTCGCTATACGTCAGGTTTCCATGTTATTCCACCGAAGGCTTACCTTTTAAATAGACGCCCCTGATGATCGCCTGTTTTAGGGCTCCTATCAGGATCCTCACATAAGCTAACGCTGCGAAGCTATCCATTTCAGAGCCTTTTTGGCCAACTCATAAGACGTCTGATTGCTCGAGATATCCCTGTGGCCAAGTACCCAGCATAGGGTCACTTTATGCCATATTGTCAATTTCTCATAGCTGGTCTTGCATAACTGCACCAATTTTGATTTTACCAGCTCAGCATCCAGCGCTATATTGGCTGCCTGGCTATCAGTGTATATGCAGATATGTCATTCGGACTATCTGCACATAAATGCCAATATTTTCGCCTAGTAAATAGCCACAAGCTATGCTTGAAAAATACTACATCTGTCAGTCAGTCTATAAAGCTTGTACTACTGGCAGTCTCTGAAATACATTCCAGCCCCAGTGCCCGGGCTCGTCTTGGATCCATCCGTAAAGATAGATATATTGGAGCTACCACCATCTCCGTCCCATCCCAATCACTCCTTGGGGGCATCATTGCATTGAAATGGAAGATCTAGCGGAGATTTCAAGTTGAAGTTGAAGTGCTCCTAGGGTATTGTCTCCTTGGATCCGTATGTCATTGTCCCTCGATGAATAGATCTTCATGATGTCATCCGCATCTTTGGGACTTTTCTTTTGCCCTCAGCTCGATGATGTCGTAGTTTCCTCCCTAGTTTGTTGTTGTCCTATTGATGTGGCAACTTTTCGTTATGTTGGCTTCTATTCTATGGTTATTGCACTACTAAGTTGGGTATATGGGATAGTTTAGGATTGGCAGTTCCTAACCATTGGGGTAAGACTGTCGGAGACCGAATTGACTGGGTTAAGATTACCCTCGATAGTAGTTACCTTTGTCGTCGTAGAAAGATATTTTTCCATCGTGGAAATAAATATCTGATATGTTAGCCTTTGTTAGGAGAAGCGGGGATAGGTATCGAAAATATTCAGGTATAAGTAGAACTGGTAGATTAGTAATGACTGGGTTGGGGTGATCTGGAATTTTTTCCAGTTATTTGATGGCTTATTTTAAGAGGTATTCTTCCATAAGGGTTATATTAGCGGCTTCATAAACAACTTAATTGGTGAGTTCTACCGGAGATTAATATTTTTACATGCTCTTATTTAGGTTGATTTGTTAATTACGGTGGAATTTTGTAATCAATTTTTTCACGACTTCCATTTATATTTAGGAAGCTGAAGTTTTCTATAATAAAATGTTTTGGAGAACAATATCATTTCCAGCACTAACGATTTCTAATATTTGGGTGTAGTGCATTTTCGATTCGAATAGGTTCCATATCGAGACGCGATATACTAATTTAGGTTGGATGAATTAGAGTAGTTAATTTAAGTTAAGCAAAGTAGGCTAAATTCAGTAAATTCTTCCACACTTGAGTACGCTGTATGGCATGAAGAATGTAATTTTGTCTACATCTTATTTATAATGAAATAAGAATTGAATTGAACTTATAAGAGAACATGCAATTTCCATTATTTTGAAACCAAAAATAACAAAAATTGATTGTTCATCCCGAATTTTAGTTAACCCATCTGTGAAGTTTGATTTTTTTGATTCTTCATATATATTTTAAACGGTTCGTCGGACATTAAATAAAGAATTTAATATGATTTCATATTCTGAGCGCAACTTACGTCAATTTGACTGCGTTATTTTGAAATACCCAAGTATATAAGCGCACCCAGCTTACCACTGTAATTTTGTTTATAATTTATCATTCGAAAACGCCTAATTTAATATGCTCCTCACCCTCCATTTACATAAATTTGACAAATTCGTTATGAGTAGCTGCCTTAGGCTTATGTCCCTATTGGAATCTTTGGAATAGGACAAACAAATTTTTGTAAAAAACTATTGTCCAGAACACTAAAAGGCGTGACAAAATAAAAAAAAACACATTTTTATTTGATAATAGTCGACTAAAAATGAGAATACAAATTTTCTTCAAATGACTGATACATAAATAATTTTTGCATTCCGTTTTCCAAAAAGAGAAATTTTAAAAAAGGCCGTGAAATTTCATATTCCTGCTTTAAGCAAAACATTTTCGTTTTAAGCAAAAACAGACTTGCCCGAAAAAAAGTACTTCGTTCAAATAAAAACCATTTTGCTGATTTTCAAAGCAAGGCAGGTGGTGCGTTTTTGAGTTCTATCGAAATTTTAATTGTTAACTGACTTACAAAATTTGGTATAAGAATACTAATTCAATTATTATTGGAATACTCTTTTACTTACCTGCAGCATATTATTATTTATTTATTACTTGCTAATTCTTCCCACAGTTGCCTTAAACTAAACTCGGGAGCGGATTGTTTTACGCTTTGGGTTCTAGCACAATTAAACATGCTTAAACGTACTGTAAAGCAATTTTGCTTTTTGCTTAATTGATGTGCGATAGACCATATATAACGCATTGGAAAAAGCAAGAATGTTTCTGCTTAAAACAGTTTGGCTCAATTGTTGTGCGCCCAGATAAAGTCAACGAGTTCTTTAGTTATTGTGTACTCGGTAGTCAAACAGTTTATAAGTTGGGTTTACATTACCAATTTAGTATCAAAATTTAACTTCACATTTAATTAATTGTCAAAATATCATTTTGAAATTTGAATTATAAATTTGCGGCTTTAGCTCCCGATTCATATACAAATGATTTCCTCTTGATCTTTTTCATATAGATTACTAACAACTACTCGTATATGCAGCTAATAGCAATACTTTTGGACATTACCAAATTTTTTTTGGTAATGTTGACTGTACACGCTCACAAATATGGCGTTGATTTGAATATGCCTTTGTAAAATGTTTAAATTTTTCTTTTGTGATTTTCTTAGGAAACGGTTGATTAGACGAAAGGAAAAGTCATAAATAATTTTATACGACATATAAATGGTGGTGTACCTCAAGGCTCTGTTCTCTCTCCGCCTCTATTTGTTAATTGCCTGCTCTGTCTGACCTGCAATCCTATCCAAAGCTTCTTCACTGCCGGCAGAACCACTGATTTAGTTTTTTCATTTGACTCTCCTGCATACTCACGGAAGAATGTTGTAGAAGTCAAACAAAAATACATGATTGAAATTATTAAACGATAAGGATATAAAATCATGGAATAAGTTAAATTCTTCTGCTGTCTTCATTAAAGTATACTGTAAAAAAAAAACTCCATCCAATCAACCTCTATTGTCCAGGAGGACAATAGCTTTAGAAATTTTATTAATTAAAAGTCCCTACTATATCTTATGTTGTTCTTTCAGGAATAAATATTGGGCCTGTAGTTGCAGGAGTCATAGGTGCTAGAAAACCACAATATGACATTTGGGGTAATGCAGTAAATGTTGCGAGTAGAATGGATTCCACCGGCATCTTGGACCACATACAAGTGATTTTACTTATAAAAAATCTAATATAAAAAACAATTAATATTTTATATTCCAATTTGACAGGTTACACAGGAGATGTACCAAATTCTAGAATGCAGAGGATATATGCTAACATGTCGAGGAAGTGTAAATGTCAAAGGGAAAGGATCTATGGTAACATATTTCTTAAAAGGAAAAGCGAATACACCTGTAACTGAGATTAAACCACCGAATTCCGTTACGGCTATCCGAAAGAATCCCCTCAATAATCAGCACAGCACAAATTCCGATGATTTATCAGTGGATTTTGATGTGAACTCCAACATGAACAGTTTAACTGCGCAACGAAGAAAATCACTTTGCCGTCAGCATAATATTTCTTCATCGTTTGGAACAAGCTTTAGTGCCTGTGTTACTCCAAGTTTGTCGAATAGTAGTAGTTTTCATACGACCAGCTGCCAAACAGTACCAAGTATCAAAGCAACAAGTGTAGGTGACAACGAATCAGATGTGGTGCAAGTTAAATCCGGTTTTGATACCCTTCCAAGATCTTGCAACATCTGTCCAAAAACGAAAGTTTCAGATTTCAAACAGAATCTAGTCAGTGATAGAATGTGTCTGAAAGACTCGATAGAAAATTTAGAAATTCTTTTGAAAAACGATATAAGTTTATCAGATTTAAGTACTAAGCAACAAATAATTTTAAGACATGCAGAACCAAAGGTTTCTGATTACAGTCCAGATAAAGCGGATTACTTTAATCATCTGCCGACTATGTCTGATGCGCATAGTTATGAGAAGTCTGTAGAAACTATTGTGAATATTAATGACTTTCAGAAAAGTGATTTAAAAGTATACAATCAAGAGAACAGTAAAAGTCCAATCAAGAATTCACAATCTATGTGTCCCATCCAAACAACTGTTCGCTCTTGTATAATTCCTAATAGTCGTAGTCTTACACTTATATACGCAAATGGTTTTACTAATTGTGTCTTACAAGATGTCACTAATGTCATAAATTAAGCAGATCATTCTTTATGGTTGAATTGATGAGTTCAGTCTTTTTTTTATATTTAAAGTTTAAACTCAGAGCATATGGATAGTGCCTGAGATGAGAAGAGAAGGCTTTTTCAAACTATACGTGTACCGTCCTGTGTTAGTGCATATATCAAAGTCCATGGTTCTTGAATTTTATATTCTCTTCAAATTGTCGTAGGATAAGCGATACTGTTTTCATATCTCTCTGCTGATCACAATGGTGATGCAATAACCTATGTTGTAGCGATGTCCTAAAATGCTATGCATAACTTCGACGAAAAAAAAGTATGCTGAGGAGAGTGGTAGGGCACCCAAAGACTCGTTCGTGATGACTACACTGGAAGAAATCATTCTCACTACTCCAAAATTTTTTTTTTTTTTTTTGAGAATGAACAAGCCATTCGTCTTTCGCCATCTTTTTTCTATTTTAGTGACCGAAAACGAATCAAGTCCTCTGAATTTTACTAATCCATGATTTTTCTTTTATAGTAAAAAGACATTGAATTTTTTTCATCTGTAATGACTTAATTCGTGAGCAAATCTTATAATGATATTGCTTGGAACGTTATTTTATAGTTGTGGAGCGGGTTAGCCTTATAGAGTACAACCAGGGGCCTTATATTTTAATAACGAAGGCAGATTCCGTATGCGTTATACTGTCAAAACCATTCGGAATCGAGACTTGTGGTATTCTTGAAATCCGCATTCGTTATATACCGAACGCAAACCCTTCGTTATTTAACGAGTGGGTTCAACCATTCCTTATGGCAAACGAAGAGTGAATCAGCTGCTACTTTATGGGTGATAATGGGAGATAAAAGATGTGCGAAAATATCATATGCTCAAAAAACTAAACTAATTGAGTTTTTAAAGGAAAACCAGAAACTGAGATTTGGTAAATATGAGAACTCTTTCAGTTCAAAAGATGCCACGGAATTGTGGCAAAATAAAATCAGTATTAATTTCCATACCCGAAGCACAAAAGAACTAGAAAAGTTTTTTTTATGATATTATATTTCGAATCAAAGGTAATAGAAAATTTCCAGATTTGGCAGGATAAAAATGTGTGGTAAAAGGAAAATCTGCGGCGGCATAAAAAACATTTGCATGGCACTGGTGGAGGTCCTCCTGCAACCTTTTTTTCTATCTAGCGTTGAATTAAGGGTGCAGGAATTGATTAACTATTGACGTAATTGATAGTCCATAGATTCTTTAACGATTTCAGGACCAAACAATAATGACAATTCACTGAAGCTTGCCATTTTTTACAAATTATATTTTAAAATATGAAACAGCTGACGATATCCAATTTGTAAATTGACAGATTTAATCTTACCACACTCGTTATGTTGAAATACTTTTTCACCACTTCGACTTTATAACGAAGAGGTTCAAGAATACGAACGGGGTATTCGATTCGTTATCAACCATTCGTTATATAACGAGTTCGTAAAAACCATTCGTAATTCAAGAATAGGCCCCCAGGGGCCTTATTTTTTATTAACGAAGGCAGATTCCGTATGCGTTGAGCTGTCAAAACCATTCGAAATGAATGTAGATATTGTATTTGTTGTATATTGAATGGGGTCCAACCATTCGTTATTCACCAAATTCGTAAAAACCATTCGTAATTCAAGAATAGGCCCCCGAATCGATGTCAACTGACTCACAACGAAAACTCAACTGACAGAAGCAGAAACAGTTTTGCTTAAGGAGTAAATCACGTTGTAACCTTTTTTTTTGTTTTCTTTTTTTTTTTTGCTTTTGCTTAAGCATGATATAAAAATGATAAAAAATAGTCGATTATGAGAGTAAAACACCTTGTAATGGAATGGGGAGGGGAGTCGTTTTTACAAGCGTTGTCGTGAAGAAAACTTAACGGATTGTCGACTGCGCAGAAAAGCATGCGTTTGGAGTCTTTATTATTCTTTGTGTAAATTATACCGACACATATTAGTTTCCGGCTTTAAATTTTGACTAATAGATGTCTCTCTTACCCCAATTGTAAGGCTGAGCAAACAGCTGTTTGTAGAAAGTCCGTTAGAACGCGCAATATTTTCTAGCTAATGTCGTAGATTTTTTTTGATAAATTGACTTTTATAGATTTTATAAGTGATTTTCGGTGGATTTTTTCGAAAAACCAAGAAGAAAAAGTTCCCATTGACACCCATTTTTTTTTCAAATCAATTTTTCGAAAAATCCTACGACAGTCACTAGATTTGTACAATATTTAAGAAACTTTTTGGTTTTTTGTTCCAAATTAAAAATTGTGACCTGTAGCGGTACGACCATGTCGACCGTCCGAGATATATTTTTTCCTTGCGTGTGCTAATTTGCCGCCATTTTGTATCGTAAATTAAAATAACATATGCTTTTTGTAGTTAAAGGCTAATACTTTCATATGGTACGTGGTACGTCTCAGAAAATCACTTTAAATTTATTGAAGGCAAGATGATATTACCCCTTAAACTTTTCTTCTTCGATTTGGCGTATAGTTTTCCTAGATGATTCACTCATCTTCCATGGATTTCTTTACTAGTGGAGCATTGTCTTTGGCTCATAGCTCAATTCCGGGTTCTCTCTTGCCTTCTTGTTGATAACTGCTTAATAAGAGAATGACTATCAAAGAAAAACTCTTAAATATGTATGTAGATACTGTCGGATTCTTTTGGGATTATACTCTGCAGTATTCCCTTTGGTGCCGTAGAAAGTAATTCTACCATCGCGTAATAATTTGTAAAACACTGGGCGAGCTCAGAGACTTTTCCTCTCTAGAATGCGAAGCTAAGAAGTTGCGATTTTGTCCCATATCATACCAGTAGAATAGTTGTTGACAGTCCATTCCTGGCATTGATTATCGGCTTGTCACAGCTTTTGTGTGGTTATTGAATTTCACAAGATCAGATAAAGTGATTCCAATGTATTTGACTTTGGGTGTAGACCTAATTTTTCATCCGTTGTAAACAGCCTCTATGGTTTTTGCTTTAATACTTTGTCTAATTCTGTCGATACTAGGTTTCCAAATGCAAAAAAGTTCGAATTTTCGAACGTTTATTTTTATTCGCCTTTTTTTTTTGTGATATGAGTTGAGCTTGTTGAGTTACAGGTTGACTTTGTGGACAACGAATTTAGACGTTAAAAATTAGACGTAAGTGAAGCATTCAGAATTGTCGTCTAATTTTCGGTTAAAGTTTTGAATAGAACCATGGAGGTAACCTGTTTCAATTGCTTTGAGCAGTGATTTATGATTTTCTGGTCCACATAGAATTTCCCAGAAGTTATGAAACTGTTATTTAACCTATTGTGGTCTCTATAGATAATCCGAATTGGTTAAATATAAAATTTAGCCATGCTGTAGTTACTAAGTCAAATGTTTTTTTATGTGACGGAAGCTGTCTACAGTCAGTGACGTAGAGAGGAGATTGTCGGAGACCGATACAGAATTTGAAAATTCTGCCGAAACATTTTCTGTAGTTTTCTAAAAAAATAAATGCTCGCGGGGTTAAGATTTTCAAAAACTTAAATTTTTTTTTTTTTACTAGATCAATTGTTCATACGTTTAGGAATATGTTGAGCGTTTAACCCATTCAAAATTGAAATTATTTCCAAAGTTATAGATTGTGTTACGTCTGCGGCACTATTTCTGCTGACTTCAAGAATTACTACATCACGTTGAGATTTCCAAAATATCTAAATGTCTTTTTTTTCTTTCTATAAATTCTTTATACTTTCAGGAATATTTTAAGGGTTCAACAATTTCAAAATTCAAATTTTCTTCGAAGTTATAGCAATTAGAAGTGAGCGTGACAGGGAGCCTTTGTTTTATATTTTGGATTTTTTCCCGAAATTACGTTTTTCAAATTGGTGTACAAGATATGTCAAGATCTGGTTAACAGATTTTGATAAAATTCAAACCATATATTCTTTATAATATTATCTCTCAGATATAAGGATATAAGGAAAGGTTGTAGTAATATTTTTGGATATTATTGTAATAAATTCCAAATTTTATACCTTACTTTTTTTTTCACTATATATTCCACAACTTTTGGCTCTCAATTTTTGCGATCTATAAAGTACAGTATTGACTATATCTGAGGAGTTACAAATTATGACTTCCAATTCTAAATATATAGTTAAAAAGAGCCCTTTAAAATTTCGCAGGTGAGCCCCTGAATTCTTATCTACGCCTCTGCCTATAGTACATTGATTCCTATTTCACAGCTTTATAAAATTTCAGAAGAGAGTGGAAAGTCGCTTGTTTTAACTTGAAACGGAATTGTGACACGTGTTATGAGAGTTTTCTGTTTACAAGTTTTATAACTTTTTGTAAAATTACATTTGCAAAAAAAGTTTGGTAGTCAGAAGGTATAAACACATTCTCTTCATATTTAATTATACAATTTTGGAGCTTTTTAATTACTTACTCTCCTCATTTCCTCCGTTATGATTCCAATGGAGTCCAAGTTTTAATTTTAATTAATTTTTTTTTGTTCACTTAACGACTATTTTTGTCAAAAAACCGTCATCAAAATTTATTTTTCATATCGAATTTAAGACTTATGAGTCTTGTTATAACAATTTTTACTGCCCGATGAATCATTTTAGAAATAAAACTAAAGTGGGTTGCATATTTTCAAAACAGAGGACGGTTAAATATAGAAGGAGTATTGAGACTGATTTGAAGAATATGAGTTGATGAATAATGGCGTTGGAACATCTACGAAAGATTCTGGTCACAGAAGAGAAGTGCTAGTTTTGCATATAGCAAGAAGATCAGCTCACTCATTTTCCATAATTATCTTGTGATCGGGTATCCCCATGAAATTTATTACTATATTGTAACTATAGAGTCAAGAAAACATTAGCATCGGACCTCCGAAGAGACTGCTAAAACAACTTAAACATTATTTATGTTTTGAGACTAAATCTGAACATTTGTAGCTATAGTAAAAATATATGTGAAATTACTACAAACATCTCTAAATGATAATAAAGTTTAATAGCCATACACTCAAGGTTTAATAATTTAACCTAATTCACATTGATCTCGTGAATCAAATTAAACCGTCTAATTTCATCCACTTATAGAAGGATTATTCTTTATTTGTATTCCATATTAAATGTATTACATTTGCCACAAAAAGCAAAGGTTTTCGTATCGTTTTTGGTTTAAAGTTGACTTAAGGTAAACAATATTATGATATCATCAAACATAATCAACCTGTCTGAAGCTATAAAATTATTATATGAAAATGAAAGATTCACATAAGTACTTCACACGTACAACAAGATATCACTCTACGTGCGTGATAAGAGTTTGTGGACTTATTTGCTTGGTTAATGACACCAATAAATCATAAGCACACTAATTATGATGAATGATTTTAGAAACTTTTTAAATTACAGGGAATACGTCACATATCTCAAGTTCATTGCAACTCTTCATTCATATTCAAAAGTATAATTATATTAAAATTTGTCAATTGTTGGCTGTTTCAATAAAAGTAGTTCAATCGCTTTAATTGCCAATCACTTCATAGGATGTGTAAGGCTTAAATGTTAATTGTACATAAATGTTGATGTAATCTGTGATTACTAATTGAAATCATTCTATTCAGAGTTATTTACATAAGACAAGAAAAATCTGTATTAATGTTGATCTTAATGAATTTTTGCGCAAATTGAATTACTATATATAAATGGACCACACTCAAATAAGTATATCAATGTAAACCTATAAATTTTAAACTAAGAATTGCTGGTAGAAGCGATCTATATGTAACTTTGTAAAAATGTAAAGAAATTTAAGAATAGTACTATGAATATAGAAAATAATTTTAGCATTATTTGTGCTTTTAATGCGAAAATCCCTTCTTTATCCCCATTAATTCACAAGTATACACGGTTTTGGTCCTGAGCAATCAAAATCTGTTTACAAGGTAAATTTGGGAGCTGACTCCAAATCAGCAGCCCGTTTTTTAAAATTGGTACTAGTTTTCGAAATATTCAATAAATTCATTATTTTACTATTTTTGACCATTAACGGCCATTTATTGAATTGAAAAGTATAAATCAGAAATGAACAGAGGTTGAACTGAGTCTTTTATACTGCTTGGGATCTGTTTTACACATTAGGGTCCAACAGTAGTCGCTCATCATGCTTTCGTCCAAAATCCTTGGTATCGCCTTTCGATTTTCGCTATATCTTGATATAGCCGCTCTCCTTGCTCGTCGCTCGTATCACCCAAGTTTTGTGGGAAAAAATCAATATGTGAATGCAGAAAATGTATCTTTAGAGACATTCGAGCTCCAATCTTGTGGTGATTTTGCAAAAAATTGTTGATTACTTCTTTGTAATCCGGTGATTTGTGGTTACCGAGAAAGTTTTGAACAATACTTTTAAACGATGTCCATGCTGCGCTAAACATTTTGTGAAGTTTGCATCATCCATTAGTTTTCGATTATCAGGCCCGACAAATATTCCTTCTTTGATTTTTACGTATGACAGTCTTGGAAATGACTTGATTAAGTCCTGGAAATCCGGTCTTTCGCGATCGATTGAGTGCTCTGACAAAGTTCTTAATAAGTCCAAGTTTAATATGAAGAGGTGGCACTAAAACGTCCTGTAGGTTCACGAGTGGTATAGAGGACATGTTTTGTTGTCCTGGCTCATAATGGGTACGACTCGGCCACACCTTTCTCACATAATGATGATCAACTGCACGGCTGTTCCACAGACACAAAAAACAGCAAAATTTCGTGAATCCAAATTGCATCCTAACCAATAGACCAATAACCTGTCATGAATATGTAAATCCATTAATATCTATTTAGAAATTAAGTACAATTAATTTATTTATCAACCTTTAGATCGCCACACATTTTCCATTGATGTTCATTGTATTTGATCTTGGCCAAAATTCTACGCATTGTGTCGTAGCATTCCTTAGTTTATACTGCGTGAGCAATCGGAATCGATGGTTTTTTATTTCCAATGTGGAGTAGAGCCGCCTTCAAACTGTACTTAGAACCATCTATGAACAAACGCCATTCATTTTGGATCATATGCTGTATTCATCACATCAAATAAACCTTTGATGTCATTGCAGAAACACATGTCATTTTCATTATTGAAGAAAGGTAAAATCGCGTGATTTCTATTTCTGTACATAGTGACTTGTATTTCAGGGTCAAGATGTTTACATTCTTCCAACCGTCATGCAAGCAACTCTGCTTTTTGTTTCGATAAATTCAAATCGCGAATCAAATCACTCAATTCACTTTGCGAAATTAAATGCTTTTCTTCCATAATGAAATCACTTTCATTGCTCGCCAGTAATGAAGACGAAGTTCTTAGGGCATTTTTTGCACTTATACCTGGACAAATTGGCAATGAATCACTGTCCGTACGTGGAACTGGCTTCGACACTGATGATACGTCAGGATATTCATACCGTGCTAGTTTTTTTTGCATTTATACCGACGACATTCATTGATAAAAAGTAGCAATCATCTACATGATTTTTCTGTTCTCTCCATAACGTTGGCATAGAAAATGAAAAATACATATTTTCACCAAGTGACCACTTGTACAGCTTTGTTCTGCACGCGTTACAAAACAATTTCGGTACCCATGGCTTGTCAGTGTTTACTACAGCAAAACCAAAGTACTGCAAATACGCATCTTTGAGTGCATTTGTAATGATTTTTCCACGTTTTCCGAGCATATAACATCCACAAACATAACAAAAATACTTAGAATCGACTCTGCAACGTTTTCTCTGCATTTTCACATGTTCCGAAGCACAATAACAGTACAAAAACAAGTTCCAAAAGATGTTCGATGAAACGTGGTCAGCTGATAGCTTTTGTAAGAGCCCAGTACTGCCACCTAGCGCGAACTCGAAAACTAGAACTAATCTTGACACACGGATTGAAGATCTCAGTTCAAGGCATCAAATAACGTTAAAAATCGTTCTCATCTGCTCGGGTCCAAAAGTTGACCCGAATTTGTAAACTTGTGTTTCAAATGAA
Source organism: Dioctria rufipes (assembly GCA_963924295.1). Lineage (NCBI taxonomy): Eukaryota > Metazoa > Arthropoda > Insecta > Diptera > Asilidae > Dioctria > Dioctria rufipes. Next base: position 71,385,408 of record OZ002743.1, on the reverse strand, counting down.
CGATTATGGATATTAGTTTTGATATTCACTTCAAAGTTCCCAGTTATTGGAGCAGCAACTATAGCAACACTCTCCTCCGATATTCCATCGTAAGCGATATGAAGAGCGAGCCTGAAAATTTAGGATGTTTTTTAAGCCCGATAGAACTAAAAATTGTAAAAAATAACACACAAAATTAAAATTTAATCATAAAGTTTTTTTAATTCGAAAGATCAATTCATGACATTAGAATTTGAAAATGATTTCCGGTATATGAGCACCGCGGCTGTTCTTGACGAATCGCAATCTGGACGTCCAATTTTGGGTCACTATTTCGAGTACTGTGTGCCACGAATAACACGAACAATGCTGGCGTACAAGATATAAATGGTTGCTGCTTTATTAGCATAAACCAGTGCTTCACATAACCCCACAGGAAGGAGGCCACTTGACAGATCCATTTCTCGAAATTAACTTATCGTCAAATTTTGATTTCAATAAGTCGATGGTTACGGTCGCTGTATGACACGTAGCGCCATCCTGTTGAAACCGGATCTCGGCCGGATCAATGCCATCCATATTTTCCCATACTTTCAAACAAAAAGTAATTGATTATGGTGCGGTAACGATCTCCATTGACCGTAACCCAATCTTCGGCCTAATTTTTGGAGAAATAAGGACCGATGATGCCACCAGTGTATAAACCGCACCAAACTGTGCATTTTTCTGGATATAATAGAGTCTGTAAGGACTGGTCTCACTCCACATGCGGCAATTTTATTAACAAAACCGTCCAGGCAAAAATGAGCCCCATCAATGAACACAATTTGGCGATAAAACAACGGGTAACTTTGCAACTTTTGTAGAGCCCAATCGGCTAAGGAAGAACGCATATGATGGTCCTGCACCAGCTGGATGTTATACGAGTGTAGGCCTAGATGTTTGAGCAAAAATTTTCCACGTAGTGGACGGACCTAGCCCCAATTCCTGTGCCAGCCGACGAATCGATAATTTTGGATCTTCTTCCACACTTTCGTTTACAGCGGCGGTATTCTCTTCAGTACGCACATTTCATCCAGAGAGTATGTGGTATGAAATCTATGCACAGTTTGACGGATGGCTTGCTCAGATAGACGATTATGTACACCATAAAAATCACGAAGTCATCTATAAGTTGCGCGAATCGACGACTGATTTTCAAAGTAAATTTGAATAACTTGGTAGCATTGTTTAAGCGTGAGTCTGTCCATGATAATTTGTCAGAGTATACTGATCATAAATATGCAAAAGTGGCAGCAGTATGACACCCTTTATTATCAAACGTATTTTTGAGCTATTCTTTGTAGACAGCCTGAGTAACCATCATATATGGTAAGCGATATCATCTTTACCCATGGGCCCGCTGGGAATGGGCATAGCGCCCCGAGATGCATTGGGTCTCTAGGCCCTGAAATAGTAGACCAACACATGACTAATTCTTCAACCAGTAAGGCAACCTATTATAAGTTAGTTTAGTTGTTAGAGTTTGGCTACTGAAAGTAGAACGTGAGATTTATTCGAGTTTTTATACATGGTAACAAATTTTCGTAGAAAGTTAGTGACTGTGTTTGCAACCCCAGTATTTTTTAAACTTCCGTTAGTTTTTCATGGGATACTTTCAGTAGCCAAACATTTTTATACTGTTGGTTCATTGTAGGCTCTAACGCGCACTGGCGACTTTATGTCACTCAAATTTTTGTCCACTGTCCCCGTGGGCTAGTTTAATAAGCATACAGAGAATAACTGCCATCCCAAAAATTCATGTTTTACATCAGTATTAACCAATATAAATTTCGAGGGGGCACCTGTGATATGCGTATTTGTCATAATGATAATGAAAATACCAACAAAAGAAACGCTCTTAGGTCCTTCCAAATTAGAGCGAAAGGCAGCTTAAAGAAAAATTTCACTTAATGACTGATGAACTACAAAAAATTCCTTTAATATTTCTGTATGAGTGTTGAGAGATTTTATTTTACTACTACAGGTTTTGAGACCTGCTAAACTTATCTACCAGTATACGAACATCAATTGAATCCGAAGAGACACTTGCTGTAACTCTAAGGTCTACAAACACTTTCATGGATATTTCTCCCACATTTTTATATTCAAATTGCAATCAGAGTATTCCTTCTAATTTTTGTTATATAGAAGTGGTCTCATTTGTACTTCTTGTATTAATGCTTCTTTATTAATATCTTCCTTCCTCTCAAACTATCGTTGTAGCAGCCATTTAAAAAAAAATAGAAAAGATGCGCAAGTTACTTCCAAGCTCTACAACGTCTCCCAAAATAATAGCAGTGAAGCAGCAACAAAAATGTTACCAATCCGTGCCTGTTCATATAAACGTGAAGGCATGGTGATAGTCTCGTTACCCAAGAGTTGCCAGCCGAAGGAACTAAAAAGTCATCTTGCTGTCACGTCACTTCATGCGCGCATTTACATTAGAGCCTATGGAATTGATGATGGTGATAAAACAGTTAAATTAAAGATACACGATGAGAGGTTTTTTGTCTCCAGTATCCGGTTTGCAGAGACTAAAATCTTCGAAATTTGTAGACCATAATAACAAAAGTCTCTAGAGGCTCTCCAAAGTATACACGACATTTGAAGTTTGGTCTCTAGAGATCTTCTGGCCACTTTGGTAATTGACAAGCAAGAGATTGTTAGACAGAATTATCTCAAAAGTTATTAATATTTTTATGTTATGCGAAAAGTGAAAAAGCTTAGAAAAATATATCCTTGGTGTCCAAAATTTACGGGATAAAGGATAACACAAGAAATTTGTATGATTCTTTTTTCCTTTGGTTTTTCAAAAATAACCAGAATCGTAGTGACAAAACAGATTGACTGCCCTAAATGCATTATATCATTATTTTTTTTATTAAATTCTTTGTAACAATTTGTCAAACTTACTCCACTCTATTCCTTTTGCTTCCGAGTAGATCTACACTTAACTAACCAGGAAACTTATTTTGTTTTAAAATACACGACGGGAGACCGGAAACCGAGTCATAGTCAGAGCCGTTCTTGCGCATTTAAATAAATTGTCCTTATTGTGTAGTCCTAACTTCCCTGTTAGGGTTTATTGTGGGGTAGATTTAACACTCAGGCTTTTTATTTTGGCCTTGATTTCAAAATTGTCTTGATTTTGTCTTCTTTTGATACATTATTAGATTGAAAAACTTTTATGTTAGATAAGTCTTTGTTAGTTTACAGCTTCACGCGCGACACTACACTAAGCTGTTTCCGTGGCTCCTGAAACCGAAAAAGTCTTTCGAGATTTTATGCATCTCCGAAGTGTATACACGGGTTTTTGTTTCTCCAGAGACTAGAAAAATTGGTCTCTGGAGGCCAGAGTCTCTCGCCGTGTAACCTCGCTTTTATCTGACAAAAAGTCTCTAGTGCGTAGAAGGCCTTAACATACTTTACATTATTATTCCTTTCCATAATCCAAAGCATTTTAGAAAATATTTTTTGTTAGGAGGCCCCTATGCGTTAAATTTCTCAGGGTCCCCACTGAGCTAAAGACGGCCATGATAGTAATCTACAAATTTGCACATGCATACATATTTAGGAAACATGTTGTCAAGACTCGCCTCCAACACTCAGAATAGCTAATGGGGGCAAAGAATATTCCGAATCATATTAGTATGAATTCCGAGAGAGTACAGAACGCTAGAACAAGAGACATTTGCAAGCTCTAGTTGGATAGGTACTATTGGGTAAGAAGATTGATTGAAAATGACAATTGTCACTTGTCGAATTAAAAAATCCAATAAATCTTAATCTTCATCTGTATTTCAGTACGATTCAGATAAGGCTGTATGAGTTTTGATTACAAATGAAAATGTTATGGTACCGATTTCGAAGAGTCAGCATTCGTTGAACACTAATGACGAGAGGAGTATACTGCTCAGTTTCGAGATATGCACAAAAACCCGAATCAGGAGCAGGACTAAAAAAAGTCTATTTTTCAATTACATACATTCGTCTTATCTTATTCTTCGTCGAATGAGCCATCTTTCTTCAAGATCGGTGATAGATCATATTTTCATGAACAAAATCTGTAAGCTATAGCCAATGTTTTTCTTTTTAGAAACGTTTGGATGAAAAATTGATGTCACCGATTTTGATGAGTGAGCCTTCGTTGGGCGCAAAATTTCACTGGAAAAAAGTCATTGAGTTTTGAGCTATATCCAAAACCACAATCCCGCATATCTGGCTCCATGTATCCCCCCTTGCAAATACGGCACTATTGAGGGTTCTTGGTCGAGCGACATATCAAAAATGGACCCAGTACTAGTACAATACTTCGGAAGCTACAACAAGCTGTTCAATATAGATATCAAAAAATATTTGTTGCAACCCTGATCGCCAACATTTCCAATACACTTACAGTGTTTATATACACATCATCCCACCACCCTTTTCCTCACGCCTGTAGATTGATTTTTTGTATGGATGAGTGCATTTTCATTTGTTTCAGTATTGCCATTAAAATAAATCTCAAACATTCTGTACTTCAGAAATATGCGAACGCCTTATTCTATTTAAAAATCGATGCTTGTGTATAAAATATTATATAAAAATTTCGTAAATTTAAAATAAATCAATTCATATCCTTCTTGATCGACGCCAAAGAAATATGCACGCTAAAATATGTAGGATTACATAAAGAAGGAGCATGGCTAGCATATTGCCACTTAAATGATTAAAGGAAAAACTGTATTTGTCTAAGACATCCTGTCCAGTATGTAAGCACGGTAAGTCAGAGCTCTCTTGGAAACAAGCTGAAAAGAAAAAAAAACATTTTCACATTAGCTTTTCGCATTGATGTTGGGTTTTAATAATAAGGAAAAATATCTAAAAACTGGCCTTGATTGTAGTCCCTAGTGATATTGATTTGTAGTTTGATCTTCAGATAATATGTCATAAATAGTTGAACTATGTTACTTTGGATATTATATATGTATACCCTAAGGACTAATTTTGTTCAAAAAGAAAATGATATAGGAAGGACATAGCCATGAGCTAACTGTTAGTTCTATCCCCCCCCCCCCTCCACTGAATTTACTTAGCATTTCTACCATTCTTATCAACTCCAGCTTTGGTCTATCAAAATCTGTTACACTCCACCGGTTGTGTGCATTGGCGACAAACAAGCTTCTTTTTGAGGCCAGCCCGTCCCTCTAACTCGTACACGAATTTGTATGTCTGCATATTTATATATTTCTTTTTTACTATTTTCGACACTCTCGTAGACCCACTTTTCGTCATCACAGCGAGCTGAAATTTGACACACAGGTTCATGTCACGTGACAATTGAATATATCAAATTTTGAACCGCAAATTTCCATGGAAAACCCGGAAAATCGGGAAAAATCATTTGAAAATTTGGTACAAATTTGATTAGTGATAAATCCGTTTCAGGACAAATGCAGTTTTAAAATTTTTCCGAAAAAATTTTCCGGAATTTTCCGACTTTTCCGGAAATTTTTCCGGTAAAAAAGTTTTCTAAATTATGCAGGATCAAGTTCCCTATCAACTGGCATCATTATTTTCTCTCCTCCAACGGTGAAAACTTGCAAACAAAATCGAGGAAAATTCATGTAAAACGCTTTTCCGGATTTTTTCCAACCAAGGAAGCGTTTGAGCGTTTTGCAACCTAAGACAAAGTTGTAGAGCGAAATGAGTTGCATAAAGTTGCTTTTGTGGGGAAAACTCCATGGAAAACCCGGAAAAGCGGGAAAATCATCGGAAAACTCTTCATCGTTATGATTAGTGATAAATCTGTTTCAGGAAAAAAACAGAGCTTTCGAATTTTTCTGGAAAATTTTCCGACTTTTCCGGAAAATTTTCCGACAAAAAACTTTTATAAGCAATGCGGAATCATTCTTTTTCCGTCCTACTGGCATCAATACTTTCTCTTCAACAATCGTGAAAACTTGCATGAAAAATCAAGGAAAATTCATGTAAATTTTTAAAAAAAATTCATAGTTATAGGAAAAGTCTGTAGAAAACATGGAAAATCGAGAAAATTCATGTTGTATGGGATCAAGTTTGAATACAGTTAAAAACAGCTGTTTAAAACATAATTTGAATTTCAGAAAACCGTTGCAGTACTTCTACGATTTGATACTCGAAAAATTTTTGTTTTCGGATCGGCACCAAACTTGACTTAAAATGTCGGTAATGATAAGCTGAACGCAACCACGGTGCTGACTTCCAATCATCTCATCGTAACTGCCTTCCAAATTTCAAATTTTTCGAAACCTCGGTAAACCGTAGTCCGAGTTTTCGAAACTGTTCGGATTTTGCTCGAAGTACGGTCAGTCGATTGGAAACTCTCGAGTCGTATGGACACAAAAAAATTTTATTGTGAATATTCAAACATTGACTCGAAATAAAGAAGAAAGAAAAATATATAAGGATAAATATAAGAAAAATTAAAGGAAAACGGAAAATTAAAAGGAAAACGGAAAATTAAAAAGAAAGTAAGAAACTAAAATTAAATTAGAATTAATTTCGGTTAAATTGATATTAGAACAATTTAGTTAACGTGAAAAAGGCAGAAAATAAAATAAGTAAAAAACGAGTCTTCAAACAAAACTGAGGCCAAGCCGCATGGAAAAGTAGAACATAAACTTTTCTTCACACACAGAGGTGGACTCAAATTTTTTGATTGGGTCATTTCTCTCGAATATTCTTTCTCTTCATGAATCAAATCACTTATTACCTCTAATTGATCATACTGAAATATACCGGTAATTGTCAGCGAATAACATCTGAGTCCACCTCTGTGTGTGAAGAAAAGTTTTTTTTCATGTGGCTTGGCCTCAGTTTTGTTTGAAAACTCGTTTTTTACTTAGTTTATCTCGTTGAAACCAATTTTATATTTCAATTTATAAAATATTACTAATCTCAAGTTCCAGATACACAGCCAGAGACAAAGAAGTGAAAAAACTTTCAGCTGTTACATTCCTTCCAGAAGAGGTCCCTAAAAATACGCAGAACTGATCAGGAGCCGCCCGAAAGAATCGTTTCCCTGACTGGGCTGATGTTATTGAAGAAGCTTTTATAATTTTTTGTCATCGTGATTCGAATCATTTTTAAATTTATAATTTTATGATGTTTTTATAATTTTTAAAAATCTTGTTCCATTTATTTTCGACAATTTCTTGGCATTGCCTTTGTGTATTATGGCTGATTTAATTTAAGGTAAGATACCAGCTTGAAAATTTGAAAAAAAAAAAACAAAACAAAAAACAGATTTGTTTTGGCTTAAAATATTTTTTGAAATGCGTAGAATTGAAAAGAATTCTTTGGAATGGTGACTGAAATCATTTTCTATTGTTATAAACCGATTATGAGTAAGCGCTCTCAGCTCGTTGCTTTGGGCGGTAAAACTTTAAACGCGATTTTCTCGAAACGATGATTTTCAAATTTCTGCGTGACAAATTACTCATCCAATTCTCATGAGATAGATTTGAAAATTTGCATAATTCTTCCGCATATTATTTTCTAAGGATGTACGTAGGATTTTTTTTTCGATAGAGGATATTAGGTTGAAAATTCCGAAATTATATGTCCACAATTGTTACCACTAATAAGGAGTTGATAGTGTCCTTTGAAAATCAAAGCAAAATTCTGTACGACTTAGTGACTTGCTCGGTAGCTATTTAGCATTTTTCTTAGTTGCTCTCGCAGCACCGGCTTTCCTAAAGTGTACCTCCTTTAATGTAGCGGGACTTTTTTTAATAGTTCCAGAAGTTGTATTCTTTTATTGTATTATTAACATTGTCGTCGCAACTCTATTAAGATAATAGAGTGGTCTACGGCAGACGGCCACTGCAGATTCCTATGTAATACACAATCCATAAAACGTTCATGGAGAAAATTTATCCTCCGGCCATCGCAACTGAGTTTAAGGCTTAAGGTTAACAGTAAAGGGGTACAATTGCACTTGTCTCTGTTTGCCTCTGAACAAAAACGCCTGCTTGAAAGTCGTTAAAATAACGGCTGCTATAAAACAACACAGGATAGGAATTTAGTGATATCCGTTTGTTACAAACATTTTGGGTATATCTAGTTTGCATTTATGCACTTATCTCAATTTTTAACAAAATGTTACTTGTACCCAGCGATGCTAGACGTACGATAATTCTCGTACATGTACGCGAATTTCGACTCACATACGATGTACGAGGCAAAATGTATTCTCGTACGCGAAATTACGAGAATTTCTGCGTCAAATATTTTCCAAACAGAATTTTCACACCGTGGAAATAATTCTAGCAAAAGAGCAGTAATATATAATTTAAGAAAAATAACCAGAGCCGTAGCCCCCGGAATACATACTTTTTGCCTTATCTTATTGTAGGAGTTTTTCATATAAAAGTAGCTTAGATTTGGTTCGAACACCATAATTTCCATAAATTTGTTCTACATCTACACCATTAGAAAGAAAACATGTTGGGCTGCAATTTGTTATAGCTTTATTTTTCTGTGGGAACCATAGTTTTAGGCTCAAGACTTGCTCTCATCATTTACTTCAGGGGAAAGTGCCGAGAGTATTTGCAACAACTATAAGCTAGCTACCCTAGGCAGACGGGTAAAACCAATGATCATTCGTCCGTAGAATTTTCAAAAATCGCATTACCTTTGAACTTTAATTTTAATTATTGTGAAAAATATTGTGTTGAAGTAATATTCCAATGAGCTACAAAAAAGTAAGTATTCAAAATTCGCCAGTTGCCAAAAGTCTAAGCATAATTGCTAAACGTTCTGTCGGTTCAACGGAATCCCTCAATATACTTAATTTTGATGATGCAAATGCCTTTTCAACACTTGATAGTCACATGGTGAAAACGTCTCCATTCTTGCGCAAATAGTTTCGGTAAGCATCTGCATCCTGTATAGGTTTTAAAGCACGCTTTCTTTTCAAGGATGAATTATTGGTGGCATTGCCAGTTATAAAAGCAAAACACAACCCAGTAAGCAATTCAAATGGAACTCCGATCGTTTTACTTATCATTTTTGACGAGTTTACCTGGAAATCTGTACTATTTGTGCACGGATTTTCGGTTCTTTAGCCGTAGGGAACTTCGTGGAAACTCCAAGTCTTTGATTGTATTAGTAGTTGGAACTGAACGTAGAAATCTAACAGATTTCTATGTTTTATCCTTAGTATTTTCGCAGAGATTTCTAAGACTTTTAAATGGCATTTCTATATGGAATTCCTAGGGATTTCAATAGTTTTTCTGCAATGACAATACCAACTTGAATTGTAGTCCAGAGTCAATATTTAAAATCGAGTTTCTACTTAGGCGCTCAAACAAATACACAGTTCTGCCTCAATTTACGCTATCCATTTTAACTCCTGCACATTCCAATGCCGATACCGAGAGGACTTTTATTAATAACAACCTAACAAAAAAAAATTAAGGAACAAGCTCTCAACAAAGACCATAATAGGAGCCCTCCGTTCAGGTCAGTGTGTTAAAACGCTGTCGAAAGATTGCTTCTTTTGGTTCAAACCAACCACCTAAATGATAAGTCGTACGACGTGGGCATCATGTGTGATGACCTGAATACCAAAATATTGACTCGAATCCAGATAAATTTAGCCTGATCTAGATGTCTTTTATTTTAAGAACAAGACTATACACAATTTTAATACAAAAATTGTTTTAAAAAAATTATCAAATAAAACTTTTTTAAAGATATCCAATTGTTTTTGTTATAAAAACATAAAATAAAATGTTACTAAACAATCGTCAGTTTTAATTTTGCCGCCATTTCTCATAAATTTCGCGATAAACCTAGTGTACGAGAATTTTTCGTGACGTACGAGATTCTTGTAAAGTTGGTACCAGAATCCATTTGTTGTAGTCTAGCAACCCTGCTTGTACCCCTCTGCTTTTGAGCTTCTCAAATGTCCAAGATACAATACCGAACGATCCATCGTACAGCTGCATGCTGTACCTTGGATCAAAAGAAGAACCCTTCATATTTCCATTCATATATCCTGAAATATAAATTTTTTACATTCGACTATTATTGGAAAGGTTATGGGTTAGACAATCTATAATTATCGGTTGCTTAAGATTCGTCTCATTAGTTGTGTCAAAAAAAAAAAGACTATTTCAAAAAAGGTACCAAGGTACATCATTTATCTACCCCTATGCTGACGAAGACTCACGGCTTGTATATTAGGAAAATAGTATAGGTTCCAATCCGTAGAATACGCAAACAAATCTATTACCATATAAGATATTGTCTCTCTACTTAGATGGGTTTCGTGTACGTGGCAGACATTTCTATTATATCATTGCAAAGCCTAGTACTAAGGTCCGCGCTAAGCTAAATTTTATATGAAAATTTAGCAAGCTAAAAGATATTGGTGAAAATTTATCCTGAATTTTAGGGAGAGCGGTTAAGGTCAACGCGCTAAATTTGGCTTTTGAGTTTTGAGTAGAGATGGCACCATCAGTAAATCTCCAAAAATTTAGCTTGTATTTATCCGCCCGGGCCGTTCTTTAGTGCTCTAAAAATATTTATTGTCAGGGTTCTGATATTTGATAAATTTATTGACCAGATTTTTGTAGTTAACGTAGTTTTGTACGACTTTGCTGTAAGTACGGATGAATTGGATTTTTTCTAGTGGCCGTATTTTTAATATCATTGTTAATGTTTTTTTTTTATTGTACACATTATACATTTTATTTTTATGTTTTTAATATTTCCAAATAGTTTTAATTACCCATTTTTAGTAATATTATGACCACCCGTTGTAATTAAAAAAAAAATAAACACAAATTGTAAAATGCTTCTTCATCTTTTTACTATATATTTTCTCTGAATCTCCGCTGTCATATTTTAGCTGCTAAAGATCGGCCAGATATTGGAGACCCGCTAAAATTTAGTTCAGCGCTGACCTTAGAACTGGGCTTAACACAACACCATACATCTCCTGATCTAGGATTTACGTATCTTGAGAGGTCGCAACAATGTATGGATGGATGCTCGGGCAATCGGTCTCTGTTGTAGACAAAAAACCACAAGATTAGTGTGTAAATTTTTTATTTAAAATATGCCACAATTTTTCACGGGTGAGCACTCCGCGTTTTCAGGTGGTATTATCTATATTTTAACTATAGTGAGCCTTTGCCAAAATTTACAATATTTAAATTACTTACGAAAAAACATTAATTAATTCACTCCAATAAAATATACTAACACTTGGGCGAAACAATAATAAATTAACATTTAAATGAAGAACACTGCAATAAAAATCTATAAATTATTAACAAATACACAGAAAAACGAACGACAAAAAACTACTTTTAAAAAACACATTTGAGACCTCAATATTTAAATCTCATGTCTAAGAAATCAACTGAGAGAACGTTTTTTGATTATACATCTGCATACACACGTAAATGTATATATGGTGGGAGAAAGCCCTCATTATAGGTTAGCTAAGATATGAACAGTACACCGAATTTATGTTATCGGTGTCTGTTTTGCGATTCATTGTATTGGGGGTGGTGTAAATATTCAAAGCCTACAGGCACCTCCAATTTTTTGTCGAGCTCAACCTTCAATATTCTTAAGGCAAACAGTACCATGCTAGACCTGGCGAAAAGTAGAGGAACATAATTCAATTTAGTTCCAGATGAAAGTAGCTATTTTTTTTTAGCTAGATATCTCAATCAGCATGCTCCAGAGTAAATGGAATAAAGTAAATAAATTCTCGAGAGGTGTACAATATAAGATTATATTCTTTAAATTGGTTAATTTTGTCTTTGCTTTGAAACACCAGAAATCTTCAAAACTAGAAGGGTTAGGATTACTCTTAAAACGCCATATATAGGAGAGAGATATCAAGATATCGGCACAACTTAAAGAAAATGACTTAGTACAGTACTAGACTCAGTAGCAGAGTACTTAATGGAATAATACACATAAATTTAAGTCCCATCCTACTGCAGCCTATCTACATTTATATTAATGCCTTTAAATATTTCAATTTTTAATAATTTTATTCCGTACTCACTTATATTTTGGACGCCTTCCCATTGCAAAATAGTCATTGCTTCATTTGCGTACAGCATCCATGACAAGTACTGCGTCCAATATAACATGCTCGGGATAGTACTGAAATTCAAATGAATACCCAAAATTCAGTATATGTATGTACATCAAATCTAAATCAAACCTTATTCGTATAAAAATTCCAGATGTTATCATAATTATGTAATCCAGAGGTACAAGATACGCCATAGCTAGAGGGACTGAGTTGAATGCTGTTGAAAATAAGCATCCGCAAGCAGATGAAATATTCATTACCAGAATAATGCAAGCAGCAGTCATAATAAATGCAAAAAATGTGGGTTTTAATCCAGCTAACCAATAGCATATAACAACAAATAGAAATGGTTCCATGATCATACCCGGAAGCTGGAAATATTCAAATTAAAAACTGATTTTTCTGACCGTTATGTAAGGAAGTATAGAAAGCGCATTACCATTGCAAGAATATTAGAAATGTAGTATTGAGATGTGCTGTAAATTCCTGATCTTTTTTCGCGTAGAAACAGTGGAAATCCTTGTGGAAAAACATTTAGAATTGAGTACATTGGATGAAATGTATTCTCTGACACCATAACGAAAAGTGCTCCTTGAACTGCTTGCACTCCTACTTGTGATAAACTTATAGTTCCTGAAAAACATAGTCCAATAACTACACCTAGAGCCTGTAATAAAAGGGATTTTTTGTTGGTGATAACATCAAATTATATTTATGAGTAGCTGTAACTTAGTCCGTATTTACATTAACACAAAAAAAAAATTATGATTGAATTTAATGACGTTCAATGGTACGCCAGAGCGACTTTTTCAGAATTTGCCCAAAAATGTTCCTTGAACACATTTTTAAATGCCACATGGAACTGCGATACCACAGTCACCCTAAATTTCCATCTTATGAGTTTGGTTTTTTAAAACTAGTAAATTGATTGTAACACAAAATTTCTGTTATAGTGTGATTTTAATTATTTTTTTACAAAATATTTGAATACATCTGAGATATTGATCAAAGTTTTATCCCGACAGTATCCCTGTGACAATTATAATTGGTCTAACACCAGGTATGACAGTACCCCAGATAGTTGGTTGATTGGTTGGTTAAAAAGGGAGTTAAATAGTATTAAATAATATGCTAAACCTCTCGTCTCCATAAAACAGGCTAGTCCCCTTGAGTATGTTTAAGAACTCGAGGAGCGATTTGTCCACCAACTCATCAGGGTCTAGTTGTGGTCTACTAAATTTTCGCCTATCCTTAGCTATCGCCATATAATTGCAACTAAAATCATAAGACGGAGTCTTCATGATAAGCTTAGAATGGTTCTGTCCCGCGATACTTTTCCAGTCCATACTGCGGTCCTCTGAACACGTTTGAATATAATCCCTCTTGCTGCATACAGAGACCATCTACACATCTGATCTGGGTAAACCAGTGATATAGCTGAGTTCATAAACTTTTTCAATGCTAGTAAAGCCATGATGTTCCGGGATCCTAATTAGGCCCACCCGATTGGATCTAGTCACTTTGTTAAAGGCGCCTTGGCATTCAGCTTTGATTTCACCCCAAAAGATGAATTAGCTCCAATTACTATGTGACTATTGGAGAAGATAAAGATATTTTTACTCTTAAAAGCTTAGATGAATGCCAAGTCGGTCCCTAGTTTTGAAAATGTGTTCATCAGATTGAACGAGTTGTTTTCGCATTTATTTTTTAGAATTGGGATGGTATAAATGTCATAACTAATTTCAATAGTTTCATCTTTCTCAAATACTCTTCAGTGGTTTGATAATATCCGAAACTGACTATTATCTCAGGAAATCGAAGGTTTCGTACATAACCCTAGCAAGAATATTGCATCGGTAGCTCGGTTGGCAGGCATGCTGATTACTATCCCAGGGGTTGTGAATCCGTATTCCAGCTCGACATGGCCCAGCTCATACCTAGTTTTTTTTTTTTTAATAAGCGACAGATTGTAGCCAGATCAGTGTAGTAAATACTGCAGGGTCATTACCTATCATAATAAAGAAAGAAGAAGGAACTGATAATGAGAGCTTCGGTAATGGATTCTATGCTTCCAAGGCGAATAAAGAAAGACAAAGAAATCCCTCCGAAGAAGTAGCACAATTTTGACCCATTTCAGTATACTATACGAAAATATAGAGATCTACAATTCTTACGAAAGAGTCTTGTACTAAATTTCAGTTCTGTACGTCAACGTTAAATCAGTGTTCAAAGATAAAATCAAAAACGAAATAGCTACCCGATTTTGCCACTTTTTACATTTATAGCCATAATGTTTACGGAAACTTCGTCAACGCAACGCATTCGCAAATGGAATCCAAATGTATAGTGAAAGTCGTTTTTATATGAAAACAATACGAAGCAGTTGCCCGATATCGTTCAACAGACAACAGTGGTGGATTCAAAGTGATCGCCTCTAAATCATAGAAGTCTCCGAAGTGAGTGTTTGGCTCATTTCCAGAAACTTAAAATGGATACTCCCTTCCATGTCCTAGTAAATGTAAAGAAGAACAATCTTCTGAGGGTGGAGATCGAATCCAGGCTGTATTGTGCTGGGTTTATCGCAGTCGACCCAAGTCTTGTCACAGATCTATTTTTCGTCACTGGTAAAAATCTTTCCAAAAAACGGCTCATGTTCGAACCTGCCGAAGAGATTACTGAAAATGTGCATCCTTTTTCCCCTTGATCTTCCATCAAGTCATGTGGTAACCACTCTCCAACTTTTGAGACCTGGGCCCTATGCATCCACCAAAAACTTATCGGTTATCACTTAGCAACTTATTAAAATTTCCGATTAATTTCTGTTGCACCAAAAAGGATTTTGAAAAAAGTTATTTGAGTGTTGAAAAGTGAGAAGCTCTCAACTCTTCAAATTACTGTTGCACAAAAGAGAAAATTTGTATGTAATAAGTGTTCCATTGAATAGTGACAAGGTTAGCAAATTATATGCTTTTTCTCAATTTCAGTTGCAATAAATTATTGCGCTTATCATTTTTCAATTGACAGTTTGATAATTTAAGCAACATAGCGGGTAATCCTACGTTCTTCTGATTTTTGTTTGTAACTCGTTGTCTCAGTCGCACTACAAAAGTGCATAGCCAAGTTCTTTTCCTCCATTCATGTAAAAGACGAAAGTATATGACATTTTTTCTTTCGGTCCAAAAAACACGAAAAATTTCCAATTATGTTCGGCTGTGTCCTATCTTCTTAATATTAGGTTATCTTTGCTTGCACTCTCCTTCACCACCAATTGTCATGAAATTTTGCATTACTTATAGAATAACCAGAAAAATGTTCATATAAATGTGTTTACATACAAATATGTAGTACGTAGATAAAACATTGGCAGGAAATCTGTGCCGATATAATATTACACTTTAACTGATAGATTCTTTGAGCAACTGAATATCTTTTGATGTCGTGCTCTTTCCTCTCCCTATATTCCTTCTTTTCTTTCCTGTTCGTCTCTCTTTACTCTGTATCTCATTTTCTTTATTTTCGAGGTATAAAGCTTTGTTTGTATAATAACGCCAAGCTAAAGCCCTTCAGAAAAACTTTCCAAGCCAAGAAACAGAATCCCTCACTAGTACATGAGAGCCCTACCATAGTCTAACATTCTAAAATATTTGCAGTCTTCTTATGAAAAACTGACAAAAATTTGATTTGAATAACTCCTAGATGCCAAACTACTATTTACACAGAAAAATTCCCTTCCGATAATATTAAGCTTACTTTCTTATCTTTCCAACCGTAATACAATTTTTATATCTTTCCTAACAAAATTATAAAACAAAAAAAAATTAACCAAATAATTACGATTCTCCGAACAAAAACTCTCAACTGAGTAATAATTGCATATGTGAATGTGCCGTGGTCCGATCAATTCGAATAAATCTGCTTAAGTTTCGAAGGACTACGGCCATACATATACTATTCCAACTATTACTCAGCTGAGAGTTCATGAGCGTAAAATGATAAGATTACTTTTTAATCAATACTGTTTTATTATTTTGTTAAGAAATGTATATAGTAAATGTAGCCTTTGGGGAGGTAAAGAGCCTAGCTTAAAATTACTACAAGACTATTTCCCTATATGGCCACTAGTTTAGGCTTTATGGCATATATAAAATCAATGTCTAGTCACTTTTCCATAAGAATCAATATAAAACATTTTAGAGAATCGGACTAGCTCGCACACACATAAATTTCTGTTTTATGGCATGGGAAGTATTTCGCGAGGGTTTTGGCCAAGCCCAACAATACCAATATTATACCATTTCCAGTCTATCAAAAGACTACTAAGATTGAAACAATTGATTAGCTAGAAAACTTCTGACCATAATTACGGTGACTATATCGAAAACACTACTGGAATAAAAATTTAGTTATAGCCTTTCTCTCGTCACAAATTTAGCTACAGGCGGATTTCGGACCACCGACCGCCCACCTCTCAAAGGTAATACTGTTGACGTCCTAAGACAAGAAAGTGACTCCGGCTCTAGAGGTACAGATAAATCCACAGGCCGCACATAAGTCTATTTAAGTATTTTCTATAATGAAACTCTGAAAACTGGCTAGCGTGGATAGTGATTTTAAACCAATAAATAAATTACGGATACTCACAAGTTGTGAGAATAATTATAAACAAATCAAATTTCTACTTTTTTTTTTCACACAAGATCAGAATTTTAACCTACTTACCATTTTCTGAATAAATCTCAAAGTTTGAATGGTTGGCTCTCTAAATGCAGCTGTTGTGGCTCGATACCATAACCAATACATTGTTTTGTGCCATCGAGGACCACGATAATCATCTATTTCCGTATCAAAGGGATAATCAGAAGACTCAGCCATATGAAACTCAAGATTAACGTACATATCCCGTTGTTTAGCAGCAGAGCTTACAGCGAATAAATCACAGATGTGATTCGCTATTCTTTCGGAAGCTCGTTGGTGACATGGATCTGTAGCCAATACACCTATCAAATAATCGGCTGGATTAAATGATTCCGGACAATCATAACCTTGTTCTCCGAAAAACTCCAGCGCTTGTTCTGGTGATCCTGTAAAAGCTAATCTTCCATCAGCTAAGAGCAGTAAGTTATCAAACATTGCAAATAGCTGACTCGATGGTTGGTGAATAGTGCACATAATTGTTGTTCCTTTTTTAGCCAAATTGTGTAGTGTTTGAATAAGTTGTTGAGCACTAAACGAATCCAATCCAGTTGTAGGCTCATCGCAAAATAATATGATTGGATTAATTAAAAGTTCCGTAGCAAATGCTAATCTCTTCTTCTCTCCTCCCGAAAGAACTTTCTTATCGTCACCGTTACCAATTCGAGTGTTAGCATTCGATAGAAGACCTGTGTTCTCTAATAAATCTTGAATAATTGCATTTCTTTCACTATGACCAACTCTCCTGTCCAAACGAAGATGTGCCTGCAGGTTAGTTTGAATATTAAAAAAAAAAAAAAAACCAATATTATAGACAAACATAAAATTCATAATAACACCTCACCATAAATGTTAAATGCTCCAAAACCGTTAAACTGCCTATGAACAAATCTTCTTGGTGGACGAATCCACTTAATCTATGCATGAATGGACCAATTCTGCGTCCATTTATAAGAATGTCACCTTTTACGATTGTGCCAACTGAAATAGATCTATGCTAAATAAATATTGTTGTATCAGATGTGAATATGTTACCTGGTTGACGATAGGCTAATGCTGACATTAAGGTAGTCTTTCCAGAACCACTAAAAAATATTCTCAATTAAATTTTAACTGTATAGTGAATATAGAATTAATAGAAAAAAGAAGCATCGATACAAAGTATCGAATCTAGTAATAACCTTAATGAACACCTTCGATTTAACTACAGCTAAAATTCGTTATGCTACAGACAGTCCTAATCAAATTTCACCAGAGCCAGAAGCCTTAATTAAAGAAATAAAAAATGTCCATATGCAGTCGCAATTAAATCCCCTTCTCATTTACAATGACAAATATTTTTGAATAGTGTCATTAAGGGATAAATTGGGGGCTACAGAAATAAGCAATTTATAATAAGACCCTCAGAGAACGCTAGATAAAAATGTTTAAACTAACCCAATTTTTTTTTTTTTAGAAATATGAATGCCCATTAATCTATAGGGCACTATTCGATTAAAAGTAGAAATTGCGTTACGCAGTAGCTACCTATAATATGGCAGTCAAAATAAGTCTGTTCCACCAAAAAGTTATCCATAAAAGCTGAACATTTTTCAAGCCACAACATCACTGCAACGCTGCCATTTATAAAATGAAGCATTTTATAAGATTTAGGTAGAATGGCCGGCCTCACCAACTTTGACAGTTCTGTAGAATATATGAGATCAGCTCATCAAGTTCCCAATGGAAAAGTAGGTTAGGCCGGTCAGGTTCAGGTTGAACTCGAGTATGTCTACTTTCTACTCGGCTGGAAATTTGTCAGCTTGCTTTGACAGCTAATTTTTGTAATCAATTGATGATGGTTTTCGGGAAAAAGTGTACGGGAAAATTGTTGAAAAAAGTTTAGAAAACATATTTAACGTGAAAATTGTAAGGCTTATAAGGTTGGAGTTCTTAAAGTTATACTGAGGTCGAGGTTGGAAAAGCTAGCACTTAGTGTTTCTTCTCGAGAATTTCTCGAGAAAATAGTATAATTTGTTTTCCTCATTTCTCGTGAAAATAGTTTATTCTCCAGAAAGTCGCCAACTCTCAAGACGCAACCAGGATATCGGAGAATTTTGTTTCCTAATAGTGCCGTCCTACCAGTAGGTGACAATACTGTATAGAAATCATAGGAATACGTAACAAATTAAATCGAAAATCGACAGTAGCATAAACAGGAAGAAATGTGCGGTGAACTGTCGACTTTTTTTTTCCTTAGAATATAAATTCTGGTTGTTTTAGAAGCTGTTGTCGCTGTGTTGAGGGCTCAGTACAGGCATATAGTCACAATGAACAGAGATATAATGTATATAATACTAACTTTTCCTACCGATAATTCTCACACAATTGTCAGCAATTTATAAGGTCACATTTTAAGAAGAATAGTATAAACTAAGATAACGTACATCTAGATAAGAAAACCTCAAAATGAAGCGGTACGAAAGCTACCCCATAATGGCCCCTAATAGAAAGCTTTCCAAGTTTTCCAATAAGAGGTGTTATTTTGATATTCAAAGAAAAATGCCATTTTTTTAGATAAATGATCGGATGTTTATTTCATAATAAAGAGGATGGTATGCCGTTAATAATGGAAAATAACATCAGCTAAATGACCACGCCTACAGGACCATATCCTTTTTATGAAATTTTCAATAACCAAATCGCAAAGTGGCTACCCTATGTCCTCGATAACCTCACGAATTCCATCTTTGAGGTCTTGAATCGACGCTGGGCTGTTGGCGTAGACCTTCTCTTTCACGTGGCCCCAAAGGAAGAAGTCGCAAGGTGTTAAGTCACAAGATCTCGGTGGCCAATTGTGATCACCTCTTCGAGAGATAACACGGTCCGGAAACTTTTCCCGTAAAAGATCAATGGTTTCGTTGCTTGTATGGCACGTAGCGCCGTCCTGTTGAAAGTAAACGTTGTCCAGATCAATACCATCCAATTCCGGCCATAAAAAATCATTAATCATCTGTCGATAGCGCAATCCATTCACCGTAACTGTTGCTCCAGCCTCATTTTCGAAAAAGTAAGGTCCAATGACCCCGCGGGACCATAAACCGCACCAAACAGTCACACGTTGAGGATAGAGAGGCTTTTCAACAATAACTCTTAGGTTTTCCGAGCCCCAGATGCGACAATTTTGCTTGTTGGCGAAGCCATCGAGGCGGAAGTGGGCCTCATCACTCAAGATGAGTTTTCGATGGAATTCCGGATCATTTTCATGCATTTCAAGGACCCAATCAGCAAAGACTCGACGTTGTTGATGTTCGGCCGGCTTGAGTTCTTGTTTTAACTGAACTTTGTAAGCCTTAAGACCCAAATCTTTATGCAAAATACGGTGTAATGACGTTTGTGGAATGCCTAATTCCAAAGAACGACGAGGAATGGACAAACCTGGGTTTCTTCAACACACTTTCGGCTACAGCAGCAATATTCTCGGCTGTTCTTGAGCGACGTGCACGGATTTTATTCTTCACATCACTAACTTGTCCCGACAGCTCGAATTTTTCTACCAATTTCTGTATTGCGGCCCAACAAGGTGCTTCACGACGACCCAGAATTGTTCGAGTTTTACGAACCGTCTCTGCCACATTTTCACCATTTTTATAGTGAATTTTAATAATTTCAATGCGTTGTTGAATCGTGTATCGTTCCATTTTTATTAATGGCGTAGTTTCTACTTGTCAAATGTCAAAAAATGACAGCTCCAAAAGTGATATCTAACGAAATAGCGGGCTAATTAAAATAACACCTCTTATTGGAAAACCCTTTACATTCACTCTCTCTGCTGTATTATGCCATATAAATTCTTCGCACCATTTTTTACTCATAGCTTTCTTTGGTTGAATATAAAGTCAAAGAGCTTTAAAAAAGTGAATCGGGCTTATATGGAGATTTTCATATCTAGTTGTAAGTTGTCTGTGGTATAAATAACAAATTTGGCAGCTTTTAACCTTTGCAATAAGATTGTAAACGTTCACCAACACTTTATCTTCTCATGCAGCTTAAATGCATGAATCAATTATCGAGCCAAATAGTTCCTCTTCACGGCAATAAGCCAAAAGGCGATTTGAAGACCCTACTACTGATCAAATAATTTTAAGATATAAATATTTAATAAAATTACTAAAAGCCACAAACAGATTCAATCTGCAACGTAGTCCTGCAGAAGTAAGGCAACTTATGATGAAATTATATATTGCACTGTAAAAAGGAGGAGTTAAGTTAGCTCAGACTATAATGGAACTAAAGGATGAAGAAAAAAGTTTAGCGTATCTATTAATGTATTAACTAACATTAAAAATAAAAGATACATGGATGTTATCATACAAAAAAAATTTCTAAAGATTCGTCAAATCTTGGGTAAATTTTTAAAAGATTTTACATTGTGAAGAAGAAAGATAGTAACGAATTCAGGAAGATAATATTGATAGTGAAGATAAAGAGTGTTTATCAGAATATGAATTGAGTTTTCAATTTGAATTAGTGAGAAACAGAGAGTTGCAAATGCGTAATCTTATAGAATTACAATTATAACAGCAGAATTTTTGAATATTTTTCTATTTTCCGTATATGTATTATATACCTACGGAAAATTGCACAAATATTCAAAAACTTTCCTGAAAAAAATATCGTTTTGCAAAATTATGAATGTCAGTACTTTTGAATTATAAGACAAGTGGGTATACTATGGAAATTATGATCTAATGCCTTTTACGAATTAAAAATCCTTTACAAGTGGAGAAGCTTTTATATTGTTAACTGCAAAAGGAGCCTTAAAAGATTTCTTTTAACGAAGTTAGAAAAGGTCAGCAATGAGCTCTATGTTAAAAGCTTCCTATTGCAATTAAAGATGAAATAAGTAAAAGAATAAACAAGAACATCATAAATCTTCACAAAGTCCCACTTGAGAAGAAAAACATACATGCGCACATTTATTAGACTATTCTCGAAAAATTATATGAATAAAATTGCAAAAGAAATGTTAAGTAGATAATTTGTTAGTTTTGAAAAGTTTTACACTGACGAACCAGAAGTTAACGAAGTTCCAATCCATAGAAATGAAGAACTGATTCTTCAGGAAAAACTTAAATTTATCTATATAACAGACAGTGCCAGAGAAGTGAGCCCTGGTGTTGCTGGAAATTATTAAAAAAGAATTCAATATATTTCAAATAACGGGAACAAGAAAAACAAATTTTGGAACTACATACTTAGAGATGATTTATCCAATCATTAATAAGTAATGAACGTAATTTTACTATTGCGAAGGATTTTGTTAAGAAGATGAGAATTTCATTGTTGAATACTACTTTTGATGTGCTGTTTTTTGAAAAATTATATCAAACCTGAACAAAAAAGGAATTAAATTTTGTTTTGCAATCATTTTATATCTACACTTACATATTGAAACATATTGAAATAATAAATAAAATATATGAATTCAGTATAAGAGTGGTATATATTTTATTGTTATATATCCTTTCAAATTGAATATAACCGAGTAAATGTTATTTTATATATTATATGAGAATTCTCGAGATTTCTGAGAAATAAGAGGTAATTTTTTTCTTTTCTCGAGAAATGAAAACTATCGAGAAATTTTAAACACTACTAGCACTATGTTTCGGCCTTAAATCCTAGTTGACATTATGCTGATTGACCTTCGCTAATGCATCAGCAGCTAGAATCAGTACACCATAAGCATAGTGTCAACACCAATGCTGATAGTAGCACATTATATATTCTGATCAGTCCTGTCGTTTGTACTCCGATCGGAGTATTTGTACTCCGAAAACTAATAGCGTACTCCGGTACTACTTCTTTTATAAAAGTACTCCGCTTTTCATTTCTTAATATTTAAAACTTATGTTGTTAGCAAATAATCTAAAAGGTTTTATTCACCTGCGTTTAAAACATTCATAGTACATTTTAGTATAACGAGTTCGGTTGAAAAGTTGGTTTGGTACTACGTAGTTCTCGATGAAATATACCAAACAGCAGCTAAGAGCTAATCCAACCATGTTTTATAATTTTTTTCAGTTTTGGCGCGCAGCGCACTAAAGTGTAATCTGATTTATTTTAGCCCATTACAGCTATCTAATCATGTCATTATGATTCGTTCATTAAACGCTGTGATTGATGTTCATCAAGTGAATAATGAACGCTCTCTACTTGAAGAACTCCAGAAAATTCTATTGTAGTCTAGAAAACGTTTTTTCTAATCTCTCTTTGCTTTTCCTTTTTCTATCCTATTTTCTTCATTTTCCTTCTCACAAAAGCTAAGTACAATTAACAGTAAATTTTTAATGGAAGGTTGGGTTTTTGTTTATGATTCGGCGAAGGTATTTAGTGATTTAATTTAAATATATCATTTGTTTACTTTAATTCAAGTGTTGTAAAATCGTTGATTTTTTTGTAATAAAACCATATAAAATTTGTGAATTGTGACACAAAGGAAAAACTTGAGAATAGTTCCCATTTTTCAAAATACGAAATTCAAGGAACTTACAGCTTACAGCATCTCCGTGGCAAATTTTAGGGACGACGATTAAGATTGTCTTCTTTTGTGAAAAATTAAGGAAATATTTCGTCAGTAAAGCTGATCTTTTTGTTTTTTTTTTTTTTAATTTTGCTTTAAATATGATGTAGAATGCAGACCCCCTACAATTTAATATAACAACAGTTTAGTTTGCATGATCTGATTGAGATAGGAAAATTCCACAGAAACAGTGGTATTTGATTAAAGAGCACAAATTGTGCAAAATATGAAATTCAAGGAACTTACAGCTAACACCGTCTTTCTAAATTAATGCACATAATTTTGTTAGTAAGAAGTAAAATTATCAAGCTGTGATTTCAATGGGTTTCGAGGCGAGATCATTTTTTTTTTTTGTTTTTTGTTTAATAGACTGTTAATGTGTCACATTTGAGAAAACAAAAATTATGTCCTTGGTGAAAACTTCTTACGGGATGAAGGATAACAAAATAGATTTGTATGACATTTTTTTTCAAAAAAATCAGACCTCAAACGAAAAAAAGAAATTCTCGTTTCCATACCCATTGAAATTTCAATTTAAAAATTTAACCATTTACTGACAACATAATGAGCATTAATTTAAAAATAAAGCAAGAGAAAATTAAGGGAACGCATTTGAAGATATTGAAAGATAAAGGATATATTTTATTATCCTTAAGTTTTTCTTATCTAGAAGGCATACCTTTTTATAATTTTCTATCAAGTATTGTACTTTTATCTTTAAAATAACGTAAAGGACATGTCTCTGTGATAATCAGAACCAAAGTTATGATTTTTTTAATATAACACAGCAGACCAAAAATCGGCGAAGTTTAAGGATTTGAAAATGCTTTAATTCAACCAGCATTCGGCGCAGCTCAAAAATAAATAAATGTATTCTTATCTCATAACTACTTAACTTTTAGCAAAATAAAAACGAGATTGGTGATGGTTGGAAAGTGCGAATTTTTATCGGGTTCCTGTGGAATAACCGTAATGAGTATCGCCCATTATTTATAATGACCTCAAAGTTCCTTCAGATATATAGTTTAATAACTATTCCATATTTACCGGGGAAACAGAACTTCATACAGAATAAAGTGTATGTTCATAGGTAAAGTACTAAAGTCAATTCTTGGCGATATTTCAGATACTGTATTACAGTTTCTAAATGTAGTGGTTGCGGTACAAGCAATATGAATATGACAAATATATCCA
The DNA here is from genome assembly GCA_963924295.1 of Dioctria rufipes. Lineage (NCBI taxonomy): Eukaryota > Metazoa > Arthropoda > Insecta > Diptera > Asilidae > Dioctria > Dioctria rufipes. Next base: position 71,360,845 of record OZ002743.1, on the reverse strand, counting down.
AAGGTCAAAGGCAATCTAGAACAATTTCTGGAAATTAAACAAACGTAATTAATAAAGAAAACATGATTTCTAGTATAACGACAGATTTAGAGCACGACGACTGAAGATATCAAGAAACAATTCTTGGAAATTCTTCTATGGAAGCTGTTTTATCGCCAACAAAAGGTAATACTTATTATAAGTAAGCAAACTAAGCGTGTTCAAAAATTTTGGTCTGTATGCACGCAACCTTATAAATAACAAGCTGTTTTGTAAAATATGTTTTAAAGTTATTGCAAACACGTAAAAAAACACAAATTGGTCTAACAGTAAGACCCATTCTTACGATATACCCTAGATGAATTCCCGTATGTAATTTCGTATGGTCGCCCATCTGTGCAAGTTTGATATTTGAAGTGGTTTTTCGCACATATTTCTAGAACAGTTCGCCTTTCAGAAAAAATTATTACAACTAATTTTATTGGATTTCATATTCTGAAGAAGTTTTCAGTAGGTACATGAAAACCATATAGGATTGATCCTTTCCACAGTATACGTAAAAATCCTAAGTTTTTATATGGTAACACCAACAACGGGTTGCCCGATTTAGCCCTTTTTTGAAATTATATTTACAATTTTTATGAAAACACTATGTACAAAATTTCAGCTCTCTACGTCGATGCATTCTCAGGCAATGCCAAAATAAAGGGTTTTCCAATGAGAGGTGTTTTTTTGATATTCAAAGAAAAATGCCATTTTTTTAGATAAATGATCGGATCTTTATTTCATTATAAGGAGGAAGGTATGCCGTTAATAATGGAAAATACGATCAGCCAAATGACCACCACGACCACGCCTACAGGACCATATCCTTTTCATGAAATTTTCCATAACCAAATCGCAAAGTGGCTGCCCTATGTCCTCGATAGCCTCACGCGGTCTTGAATCGACGCTGAGCTGTTGGCGAAGACCTTGTCTTTCACGTGGCCCCAAAGGAAGAAGTCACAAAGTGTTAAGTCACAAGATCTCGGTGGCCAATTGTGATCACCTCTTCGAGAGATAACACGGTCCGGATACTTTTCCCGTAAAAGATCAATGGTTTCGTTGCTTGTATGGCACGTAGCGCCGTCTTTTTGAAAGTAAACGTTGTCCAGATCAATACCATCCAATTCCGGCAATAAAAAATCATTAGTCATCTGTCGATAGCGCAATCCATTCACCGAAACTGTTGCTCCAGCCTCATTTTCGAAAAAGTGAGGTCCAATGACCCCGCGAGACCATAAACCGCACCAAACAGTCACACGTCGAGGATAGAGAGGCCTTTCAACAATAACTCTTGGGTTTTCCGAGCCCCAGATGCGACAATTTTGCTTGTTGACGAAGCCATCGAGGTGGAAATGGGCCTCATCACTCAAGATGAGTTTTCGATGGAATTCCGGATCATTTTCATGCATTTCAAGGACCCAATCAGCAAAGACTCGACGTTGTTGATGATCGGCCGGCTTGAGTTCTTGTGTTAACTGAACTTTATAAGCCTTAAGACCCAAATTTTTATGCAAAATACGGTGTAATGACGTTTGTGGAATGCCTAATTCCATAGAACGACGAGGAATGGACAAACCTGCGTTTTCTTCAACACTTTCGGCTACAGCAGCAATATTCTCGGCTGTTCTTAAGCGACGTGCACGGGTTTTATTCTTCACATCACTAACTTGTCCCGACAGCTCGAACTTTTCTACCAATTTCTGTATTGCGGTCCGACAAGGTGCTTCACGACGAACCAAAAATGTTCAAGTTTTACGAACCTTCTCTGCCACATTTTCACCATTTTTATAGTGAATTTTAATAATTTCAATGCGTTGTTGAATCGTGTATCGTTCCATTTTTATTAATGGCGTAGTTTCTACTTGTCAAATGTCAAAAAATGACAGCTCCGAAAGTGACATCTACCGAAATAGCGGGCTAATTAAAATAACACCTCTTATGGAAAACCCTTTATATACATAGTGAAAAATGAAATTTGTCATATTTTCGGTCTTAATTTTACGTTTTTTTTAAAAGGCCCATATGCTAAATTATAGTTCTCTAAGTACACGCGTTCTTGTGTTATCGTGAGGATGGATGAACGGACGGACAGACAGACAGATGGACAGACATGCAAAAATCAAAATAACTTTTAATTTTATGCAAGGTGTGCTCTATCAGAATTATTTCTGTGCATTACTGATTCAAATATTGTAAAAGATTTGAAATGCAGAAAAACTAAAGCGACTGAAGTGGTCAATACAATTTTGCGTGATGACTATATTGAAATCCTTACAAATATTTTGAAAATTCAAAAGTTTTCAATAATTAAACTAAATGATCGAATTTATGTATTTTATTACTATACACTTGTATTGATTTGGTTTGTGTAGGTACGCTTTTCTCAAGAATAGCTTTTCATGGCAGAACCTTTTTACTTCATGCAAGTATAATCTGAATCGAAGCTAAAAAAAAAACTAAATTTAAGAAATTCTTATTGCTGGAAAAAAAATTCATTTGAAAATCTTAAAATAAGAACCAGTTGTTTCTATAAAAAAATATGTAAATAATGTAATAAATAATAGCAGACATATAAGGATTTATTTAAAAATCTAAATATAAATCATTTTAATGAAAATTGGTTTTATTAACATTATTATGATTTCTGGACATCCCATTCTAATTTATTTGAATTCATTAAATTTCGTAGCCGTGTACTCTGTTTTTTTCGAAAGTAGGTACTCCGCTTTGGCAGCAAATTGTACTACTCTTGACATTTTCCAAACGATAGCACTGGTGCTGATTTTACCACCATCGAGAAAGTCAAACGAGTTAGCGCTGGTCAATCAGCATAATGTCAACTAGGCTTTAACCACACAGCATACTAGGCCTACTTACAACTTAGCAAAACTTAAAAAATACAATTTTCATTTTAACAATATTACAATGAACAGTTGTGTAGTTTGGTATACCTAGTTAAATTATTGTGATTTATAAGAGAGAGGCGACTATAATTATGAGCTAGCTCTAAAACACATTCTTTAAGTAAACGGACAGATGGACAGAAAAGAAAAATAGTTTTTGGTCATATAACTATACAACATTTTACCGTATCATTATCTTTTCTCTTCATTAATTTTACCTGAGATATAACAATGTTGAGAATGTTCACTGCACAGTTTTACAACTAGCTAAGACTCGCAGGTATTGAATTACATAGGTCGGCATATACTTATTCATTCGAAATGTGACACAGCGAAGGTTCGTACCAAGGAGCTAACAAGAAACTCGCAAGTTAGAAAGCTTTTAATATAACAATGTTCATTGAACTCAGCAGGCGATTATATATAATAATAAAGGCAACGAAGAATACCGGAACAGGAACACATTTTCGAGGTAATTATCATTTCAGAAAAAAAAAATAAAAAAAAATTATTATCACTTACCTGGAACCCATTAACGCCATTAGTTTTCCTGGTTGGATTGCCCCTGATGAATTATTGATAATCCTTTTGATATCATGTGAATCACTTGCTTGAGTTGCGTAAATGCATAAATCTCTCCAAACTAAGGTAGCACCTTGCTCACCTGGTGACCATTTATTATAGCTCCTAAGAGGTAAACTCGCCTGTGATCCGCTTTGATTTGAAACACTTCCAGTTGAATTATCTGAGTACTTTTCAACATTAGTTCCTGGAGGAACGTTATACAAAATCATTTCCATCTGACACTCGGACATTGTTTTTACACAAAACTGTTTTATTTTTACTTTTTTTTTTTTTAATCGACAAATAAACACTTTTGATAGCTTCTAATAACTTGTCACTTTTGCTCTATTTCTTTGCAACCTTCGAATTAAGATTTTCATCAGCATCATAAACTATCTCCGACTTTTGTTTGTTACGAGATCATCATGACGACTGAAGTACCCTCTGCAGCCGGTCGTTTATACAATCACTAATCATTCATGTGTTTTGCTCCGCGCTATCTGAAAACCAAAAGGGGATCAAATTACCTAAAGAAACCCTATGAACGTCGCATTCCACTGCGTTCATTTACGAGACATAGGAATGGCTCCCAAGCTCCACAATTGCTGGAATAAGTTTTCTTTTTCGTTAACACTTTTCAACGTTGTCTTACTCGACTTTATGTGAGTGACTTTAAAAAATGAAGAAAGGTGTTTACTCTAGAAAGTTTCCTTTTATTTATCTTAGATTAATTCTGGTTACAGTGGAAAGATGAGAGTTTCTTTTCATATTCTGTCACTTTGATGAGTAAAATTAATCTCAAACTGTCTGATAATGTTGAAAGGTTGGTTTTATTTCATCAACGTTTTACTACAGATTTATTAGATTATTTCTTTTTAGAAAAAGTAAAAAAAAAAGTAAAAATTTACCCAGGCACTTTTAACACAAAACTTTCAGCTTTTTATTCACTCATTAATAAGAGAGCTATCGATAAACATCCCAAATATAATACTAAAATTTGAAGAAAAAAAACTGGATTATTTTTTTGCCTAACAACATAATTTTTTTTTATATTTTTTTTTCATTTTTCTTATTGTCAAAAATGAATTCTTATGATATCCAATCTGTGCAGGTTTGATTTTTGAAGTGGTTTTTCGCATATAAAAAGTATCTCAGAATGTTTTTCGTTTTTTAAACTTAAAAATTAAATATTAGAATTAGTTCAAACTCGTTTTAATTACTGTGAAATCAAAGATCAGTTTTTGAATTTTCATTATTTAAAAGGAACCATTGGTAAATGCGTACGATCCGCTTCTTCATACTTATTTAGCCTGGGAATGAAATTTTCAGTCACTGGCTGGAGCATCACTCTTGGAATAGCGTTGATTACGTCTCTGATTCTTTATGGTTTAAAGCATTCAAGCTGAGCAGAACTGGGTTAAAAAAAACTCCTCGGTGGCCAGTTGATGTCTCCTCGGCGAGTAATTGCTCTTTCAGGGAATATCATGAAGAGTAGCTAATGAGTCATTTGTAACGCGGGAGCTGGCTCCATCTTGCTGGCAAAATGTTTTCTAGAACAAAAAAAAGTCCGGATCTTTTTGCAGTATTGATCGGAATTAACGATCAGAGCGCGACCACAGTAGCCCAAGCGACAAGCGTACTCGAGTGTAGTGGCTTCTGATGCAGTTGCAGCGAATTATCGGAAACCCAATATCTACATTTTGTTTATTCACGGGGCCGTGGATGTGAAAATTAGATTCATCGGGGAACCATATGTTATTGAAGCTCCTAAAACGATTTTTCATTGTTCTTCAGAATTCGACTCATTTAGCAGGATCGCAAGAGATGAAGATTAAAAAGCAGTTTTTTAGAAGTGAAAATATAAATCTTTCCGAATAATACGATGAACAGTGAATTTGCTTAGACTTAGAGAAGTTGTACTCAATCATAATCACTGCCATGGATCGTCCATAGCAGACTGTCGAACGCTCCTCGACATTCGAACTCGTTCAAATATGTCCGGGAAAGATGTCGAACAGCAGTATAAGAATCGTCATTTTTTTTATAAAACGCTTGCACACAAAGTACACACTGCGGTTCCTTAAAACAAACCTTCGCTACTAAATTAAACAAGTCAGCCTAGCGTTTGATACCTGTCATGTCTCCTCGCGAGCTGTTTTTGGCGCGTAAATGAAAAACATTCTGAGACACCCTTTACTTTACTCGAAATAAAATTTATGTGGTAATCCCATGTAAGCGTTTTACTGAATATGACGCCAAAAACATTAGCTCAATATCTACTTCCCGTCTATGGATCAGTAAAAATGTGAAGGATTAAGCCCCGAAAACTTCATTTATACAAGAGAATCAGTTTTCAATTAGAGCAACTTTGCTGGATCTATAGAACTGAACAGCATCAGCATAAGGGTGGAAATTAGAATGCTTAAGTTGAAGAAATATGTCAATCATTAAAATATAAAATAACATAGGCCCTGGAGTGGATCCCTGAGGTACACCAGCCACCATTGTAAGGGAAGAAAATATTTGAAAATACATCTTGTTATCTGTTGCTCAAGTAGCCACTTATCAGCTTTGCAGAATGAGAACAAGAATTAGTTTATTTTAAGTATCATCATGAAGAGGTCCGTAATTAACGGTAAAAGCTTTAGGGTAATCGAAAAGAACTAGCACTATCAATTCTTATTTACCATTACTAATAAAAAAAAAAAAAAAACAGATAAACAAGCTATACGCCGCTGTTAGTGCTTTGAGTTGCAGTTAGACAATTGTGATTATAGTTATGGATGCCCAAACTATTAAGATTTAGTCAGTGTTTTAGCATTTCTTATTTTGCAATGAAACTTTTCTTGTGTATATCACTGAGAAGGAAAAAAAATATATTTTTACTCCTTGTGCAGTTTATTAACTTTTGTAAATTTGTAAATTTATTCTAAAAGTTGTTTTAATATATTTTATTGCTATGTAATCTAAGAAATATCTAGCTCATGTTCGCCTACCACGGTGCTTCACTCGTTACTTGTATAACGAACACCGAAAAATGAAAACCTAAAAGCTCCCCGAAATTTCGCTTTTGTTTACACATCAAAAGCCGAAAACTTTTTTCCGAATAATTAGAAGTGAAATCTAATTTTCATAAAAGTTGTATGATGACGGCTCATACGAATCCCTTAAGTGCTGATTCCTATCCATATTATTATGAAAAAAAAAACCGTTTTCCCTGCAAATTTAAAATTTTTTCGCAAACAGTCCAAAAGCGAGGTTAAGTAAGGCCATTTGAATATCAAAAAACGAAAACACTGAACCGAAAAGCAATACATGCAAAGAAATACATGTAATGAAATATTGAATATTTATTCTAATTACAGTTTCAATAAAAAAAAAAATATCCACATTTAAACCTTTATTTCAATTAAAATACATTCTTATGTTTATTCGTACGAGAAACAAATTTTCGTTCCGACCTGTCAAGTATATTTTCGTTCCATACTATGTTCCACATACGAACGAAATTTCTTTTCGGTCTTACATAACCTCATTTCCGTTTATTTAAATTTGATACAAGCCCAACCCAACTTTTATTTGTTCGTTTTATATATGTAATCATAGACGAATTTTCGGTGTAGAACTGTGGCCTAAAGCCACTTTCACATAAAAAAAAAGAACAGAAAAATGTAAACCGAAAAACTCAATTTATTCCACTTTAAAACAAGGGTTTTGCTCCAACGATTAATGAAATCTAAGGAAATAGGATGAACCAGGAATTTTACTGAGAAAATAAGCCTATTTATTTCAGATTTTTAAGAAAACACAAATTTTATGTTTTATCGGGCGAAAAACTTTTACGGCGAAATATTATGAATAGTTTGAAAGAATTTGAAGGTATTCAAAAAGATCTTGTCGTTCGTGTAATCCTACGTTCTCTCGGTTTATGTTTTTAACTCGATGTCTTAAGGCTTAAACACAATTCCGACGACAGACGACAAACGACGACGATATATCGCTGTCAAACTTCTAAAAGCACAGCATCTTATGCGAATGCACCAAATTGCGACGACCGACGTTGAGCGATCGACGACATTATCGCCGGGATTGATCAGTTTCTAATTTTGCCGTCGTCGCTGCAGTCCTACCAATAAAATAAATCGAATGAAATGGTTGTGGCATTCACTTTTGTCTTTTTTAGGTGGTAGCACGCCGCGGTAATTTTAAAATAATGAGCTTTGAGGAAAAATTGATTGAGGAAATGCGAAATCATATAATAATTTATGATTTGCAAGACAGGCAAGACAAGTGGACAAAAAAAACGTGGTTTGGATGGATATTTCAAGGCGTTTAATTTAGTTAATATCTGCATTTTCAGTTTTTTTTCCATACTTTGGTTAATTGCATTTCTTTCAATATATTATAAAATATTCTTGATAAAAATCTCCTTTTAAACCGCTCGAAACATTTAACAAAAGAAATTTCAATATCTTCTTCTTTCACAATAGTCGCTCATTGCCTGTCGTTGCAATTGTGTTCCCAATTTTTAGAATGCCTGTTTCGCAGCGAAATATTCGCTGTCGTCTGTCGTTCTGTCGCTCTATCGTCGGAATTGTGTTTAAGCCTTTAGTCGCACAATGCATAGCGAAGATCTTTTCCCCTATTCGTGCAAAACACGACCGCCCAGTCTCTCTCTTCTTATTAAGTTATCTTTGGTTCTATGTGGCCTTGGTGGAGATAGTCAAGACATTTGTATGAGCTAATCCTCGGTTAGCAGGTCAATAAAAGAAGTCATTAACGCTCCCAACAACAATAGAAGCATTAAACTCCACCAGAAAGAGGTCGGATTTTCTAATTCTGTAAATAATAAAACATATTTGAAAACCAACTTCTAGATTTTATGATATTCATGGATATCCGGGAGTAGTGGATTGCACCATAGATGGCATAAGAACTAGATGTCGCATAGAGTACCACAAAAAAGTATACAGATTTTAAATCGCTGGTCCATTCCGGAATAGACCACAACATGTTTCAGAGGTGCTGAGAGCAAATGTTCCTTTAACATCAGTTTTGTAATCAGTTTTGTATACATTTGGTCGACTCCCTAGCGTGATAAAAGCGGGAAAATATGAATCACTCAACGTATCATCATCATTTTTCTTTTCATGTTGCTGTACTGATCAAACTAAAGGAATGATGCACAGCACAACATATTCGGTGCGGTGGGTGGGGCATAAACGCACTCACAGCGATCCTCATTCACTACATGCTGTCATCGGTTGCTGTGGGGACTGGAGACGAGCGTATTCTATGAATAGAGAACTAAAGGAAAGGTACCGCAATTTTCTGTACGAGAATGAAGCATTTTATTTGTTTTCAAATGTATACAAGACGTCGGCAAAGGACAGGGCCATAGCCAAACTAATAACATGCAGAGTAGTACCTCGCTCCAATATAAAATTAAAACAATGCCTCGACCTAATGTAGGGAAGGCTGCAATTTTTTCTTAGAAATTTACTAGAATATTTTTTGTTTATTGCTTGGCTACGCGTCTACGCTCGTAGCAATTGTTGTCACCCTCCAAAAGTGTGTATAAATTCTAGGAAAGATTTTTCCATTAAATTTCTAAGAAAAACTTGCGCCCTTCCTTCCATCAGCTCGAGGCATCATTGACTTTATATAGGGTCCGCCATCTAACGTTTTTTTTCCCAACTAGTGCTTATTTCGTGAATGGTAACACTTAGCTCATGTCTGATTTGACAGATAATTAGTTTTATTCTTCCGCTGAACGAATATGGTTGTGTATACGCTTGAACAACGCTGGGAAATATTGCCTGTGATCGACTTACAGAAGATGCCGATTTTGCCAAAAAAATCATCTTTTCGGATGAAGCTCATTTTGATCTTGGCGGGTATGTAAACAAGCAAAATTGTCGCATTTGGGGCACAGAAAACCCGCACGCATACATTGAAAAGCCGATACACCCAAAACGAGTCACTGTTTGGTGCGGATTTTGGTCCAGAGGCATAATTGGGCCATTTTTCTTCGAAAATGAGCAAGGAGTGGCCGTTACAGTCAATGGCAATCGTTATCGGGCCATGTTGAACGAAAATTGAAGAGGAGGATATTGGCAACATTTGGTTTCAACAGGACGGCGCTACGTGCCACACAGCCGAAGCTACACTCGATGTTTTGCGCCCTGTTTAAAAAAAAAAAAAGTTATTTGGCGGACCCTATATTAGAGCTCTCGGCCAATGCATGAAAATTCGAAGGAAGAAATTTCCAGTAAATTTCTAAGATAAAATTGTGGCCTTCATCGGGTCGTGGTAATGGTGATTTTGTATGGAGCGAGGCATTGCTGGCTTTCCCTTTGTGCACGAAAAGCGTTGCATATTTTTGTTTTACGTGTTTAGACTTTGCATGTGTAGTTTGTCAAAGCCAGGGCGAATTGTAAATTTCTAGAAAAATTGTTAAGTTCGATAGGAGAATATTAGTTGGTGCAAAAACAGTCATGCAATACTATTACAAAAAATTACTCTCGGGGGTAAATGAATTTAATAAAGTTGTTGTTTCTTTTAAATCAAATCACATCCTAATAACTACAGCAAAATAAAAAGTATTTCCAAAAACGAGACAAGAAAGAAGTAGCATTTACGTCTCTCCCACCGCACCGAATATGTTGTGCTGTGCATCATTCCTTACTTGAATCAGTACAGTGAAATGAAAAGAAAATTGACGAGAGTTACGTCGACTGAATCGCATTTTCCCGCATCTACCATGTTGAGGCAGTCTACCAAATGTATACAAAACTGCTGTTAAAGCAACATTTGTTCTCGGTGCCTCAGAAACATGTTGTGGTCTATTCCGGAATGGACCAGCCATGTGAAATCTGTATACCTTTCTACGGTATGCTATGCGACATCTAGTTTTTATGCCATCTATGATTGCACTCATTACATGTCGCTATTGTACCACCGGCAAAAGAAGACCCATTATTTCCTTATCACTTTTATGTCATTATTCCATAAACGTTCAACTGTGGCCGGATTTTATAACTCGGAGAGTTTGGAAGATGAGAATTTTCGTTTTTCCCGATGAAAACTCCCTAACTCTCCATCCGCGATTCTCTAACATACTTGGGAAGTTAGGGAAAATGTGAGAAGTGTCGCAGTATTGAAGGCAGGCTAACTCTGTGTGGGAGGGTCGTAAAGCATTGTGGTTTCTTCCTTCGGATTTAGGGTTTAGAGTACAAAAATACAGACGAACAATTTTTGGGGGAGTATCTTTTGGGGCTGGGGATCGTACCACCCCTCATCGGGGGTTGTCCAAAATAAGTCATGTTTGATATCAAATCAAAGAGAGAGAAGCGGGTAATCGAGTAGTGCAGCTTTTTTTTATCATTTTAAATTCATAACTGACTCCGCCGAAGGACGGATTTATTGCGCTTGGGTCATATACACCCCAGTTCCTATATTTTGCATGTATTTCTTTCGTTCCCTGTTTCACATCTATTAGTAGTCTGTGAATTTTCACGATTTAGCAGTTCTTCACAATGATGAGTTGAAAACACGTCTATTTTTGTACAAAAAGATCGCCATTTTTTCATCTTAAGAAGGACTGATTCACTTATTTTGCAATTATCTCCAAAACTATTCATCAGACTCAAACACCAATTACAAATCTAATTAGCAGACAAAATGTAGACACTATTTCATCCTACATACAAGCTTTAAAGTACATATTTAAAATTTGTATAGCATATGTACTGGAAGACGACCAGATTGATCATTTTCGCGTGATTTAAAATTTTTAAGGGGTTTCTTGAGATACCAAAATCTATATTTCTCTGTAAGTAAGTATTGCAAGGACTTCCATAATTTGTTTTCGTAAACATAGCCAGGATATGCAGTGAATCCATAATTCAATTTGAAATCCTAGGTACATTGGTACCTTCACAAAGGGCAATAAAAGCAGACAATACTGTCAGCTGAGAAATATTTTTCTTACTTCTCCGCAACTAACACAGCCGAGAGATTTGCCGAGTGAGTTTGGTAAATCTCAATACATATTCCACGAGTTACAGAATTCCGAGTAGAGACTTAAGTGTCAAATGAACTCTCATCTCCACAACTCTCCGTATTAGTGAATCCTGCCTCTGGTAATTTTATTTATGATATATTTATATAAAAGTGCTTAATATTTTTACCTTAATAAGGTATGTGATTCTAATATGGAAATTATCGGCGTCAATGCAAAATATCCTGGATGTACACATGACAGCTTTGTTTGGAATAACAGCAAAGTTCTTCCGACGGTACAAGCTCTTTACAGATCTTTTCCTGAGCAGTTCCTTTTATTGGGTAGTAAATTACCAATTTGTGTTCCCAAAATGAGTTAAACAAATACATTTTCTACTCAGATGATTCGGGATATGCTTTGAGGCCATGGTTACTGACAACTGAACTAAATGCAATAACAGGTAGCACCTAGAGTAATTATAACGCTCGACAAATGGCAGTACGAAGTACAATTAAACGAATAAACGCAGTTTTAAAGATGCGATTTCGATGCCTTTTTGAAACATGTGAAACGTGTTCTTCATTACCGTCGTAATCTAGCATCGAAGATAATTAACATGTTCTGTGTACTTCACAATATATGCGTGTTAAATATTTTGGAAGGGGTGTATCCTGAAGATGGTGATGAGCCCTTGGAATGATTGTTCCTGTAGAATCTGAAATAAACAGAGGAGGCTCTCCTACTACTGCTCTACTTCCAGCGGGGAGACGACTTTGTTCGAAAATAATTAGGCATTATTTTCAATAACTTATTTTCGATAATTACATTATTTAAATAAAGATATATTTATTATAATAAAGATTTCTCCATATTATTTTATATATTTAGCATTAGTCATTAGGAATATTTTAACTGGTGACTGATATGCTTACATTATATGCTCTACCTATACAAACAACATGGATAATTTTGTGAGTGCCTGTGTAACTTCCTCCCTAGCTAGCGTCTCCCTTTCCATTATCGCCAGTTTTTTTTTCTTCTATAATTCCAGTGTTTTTTTTTTATAGCAGGTACTCCTTTTTCAATTTAGTTTTTTCAGCAGTAGCACCACAAATTTCCTGAGCTGTCACAACAGAACGTCTTTTAGGAAATCGTTCGAACCATTTTAAATATTTGATTTTAACTTCATAATTATTTTCAACTATAAATTGTTTTACACCACGATCATATTAAATCGTGGATCGTGAGAAGATCTATTGAAATGATGATTTAAGAAGGACACATATTTACCATATTCTGAACCTGTGGACACATGATGATAAAATTCAGGAAGGGTAAGAATGGACTCTAAGCATATAATTTGTTTTCTATCTTTTATTTCACCGGAATTTATTTAAAGTTTACAATGTTCTGGGGGCACGCATTTACCCCTTTTGTTTCTGTAATATCCAGGGATACAAAAGCATCCTTCCACACAGACTGCAGGGCAATGAAGATCCTAAAAATAAATACGTTTAAAATAAGAAAACTTATCTCTCGTGAGGTATATTTAAATAACTAAAATAGGATAGCATCTAAATAATAAATGGCATATAGCTCTTTGATAAGTGACAAGGCTTCGTAAGTCCTCTGAATAAAAATACTTACACTTCCTTTATTGCGAGTTTCACAAGTCACAGGACATTTGGAACCACAAGTCAAATAAATCTCTTCAGTCCTGCATTTTCTACCTGGAAATAAAATTTAGAACATAAATTAAAACTGTAATTCGTATCGTTTTAAAAATTACCTGGATTAATAGTAACACATGATTTATTGTGGCAAGGAGGTCTTGTTGTAGTACATTTTTTTGAAGTGCACGGCGATGGAGGAACTGTAGGCCAAACTGGGTGTACAGCACCGACTGGTATTGGCCAAACAGGAATTACAGGGTAAACTGGATAAACTGGGTACTGCGGCGTTGGAATTTTTGTTGCTTTCGTCGGTCGTGGCTTTGGTCTCTTGGAAGGTTTTTGGGGTTCCTCCTTACTATCCTCCTCAGAACTATAATTTGGTCTGGGTGTAATTGTTGGTCCAGAAGGGTATTTTGTTGGTTTTGTTGGCAATGTATATTCTTCAGAGCTATCATCTATAAATATGTACATAAATATATAAATTCATAAATAACTACATAAATATATATATTGTTGCTTGCAATAGAAAAAAAGAGATATCTATTGGAAATGGATACTTCGATTGAAATGACTAATTAAGTACGAACAAAATCATCTTTCGGAGAATCATATAACAGGATAGGAAAAGCGACCTCTATAAAATACGGACATAAACAGCTTTAGGTTCGGAGAATCGGCGTTTCGCAAATTGGTTATTCGGGATGGTTCTAGGACAATTAGTAGAGTATAAATACAGCATTTGCCACCGCCAGGAAGCGAGTCTGATCTAAGATATTAAAGTGAACGTATTAAACTATTTGGATTGCGATAATTGGAAGTAGGTCCATATAGTACTTGTGATAATTCAAGTAGAGCTGATTGATAATTCTTTGTGAATTTTGTAAAAGCAAACACTATATTTGAGTAAAAAAAGAGTTATATCTGAAATGTTCTATTTTAAATAACGAACTAGGGACACGCTGTGTCAATATAAATATATAAATGAGTAAAACTATAAATAAAAAATAATGTGTGCACATTGACAAGTAGGTGTTGTACCAGAAAGTAAGTGGGCATAAGATCAAATACAAGTGAGCAAAGCGTAAACGATGAAAACAATTTTTATGTGTGATTGAATTGAAACGAATTAACACACCAATGTCATAAAATATTCGATAAATATATTTTTCATCAACATTATATCGAAAAGATGAAAAGAGACATCATCTGTTTTGACACGTAAGAATTGAAGATATCGATATTAACATATATTAGACTAAACAAAATCGAGATCGAATATCGTTCCGCCAAATTCGTGAAGTAATCGATTTGACTTAATAAAATTATCAAAACAAATTGGAACTGAAGTGAAGTTAACGAAGCGAAGAAATTGTTATAATTTCAATATAATCGAAAGTCCTATTTTAATAGAATTAAGAACAAGTTAAAGAGCTAGAATTCGTCTAAGAACAATTCTTGATTCTTCTTTGATTTTTGAAGTGGTTTTTCGCATATGTTTCTAGAACGGTTCGTCGAACTTGTGTTCTACTACCATTCTACAGCCAATTTTATAGTATTTCGTATTCTGAAGAAGTTTTTAGTACAATAAAAATGTCTAAGACTGATCATTTTCACAGTATCCGTAAAAAACCTAACTTTTTATGGCAACACCAAGAACGGGTTTCCAGATTTAGTCCATTTTTGAAATAATATTTCTTATTACTATAAAAACATTATGTACCAAATTTCAGGTCTCTCTGTCGACGCGTTCTCAGGCAGTGTCCAAATATATAGTGGAAAACGAAATTTTTGTATGGCAACCCCACAAAGGAGTTGCCCAATTTGTCTCATTTTCGAACTCACATTTTTTTTTAAGTCCTTGTACAAAATTCCAGCTCCCTAAGTGTACGGGCTCTCGAGTTAACGTGCGCACAGACAGTCGGACGGACGGATAGACAGACGGACATTCAAAAATCAAATTAGCTTTTAATAATATTATGCGTGGGTGTCCAATCCATTTTGCACTACTACCATCATTATTTCTGTGCGTTACAAATGGAATGACAACCTTAGTGTACCCTATAGATTTCATCTAGGGTATACAAATATATCTGTCGCATTTCTATTGAAATTCGAGCTAAAATGAAGGTAGTAAAGCGACGAAAATTTCATAATTATTTCTTAGTTTTAAAACGCCAGTGTACGCGCAAATGCTACTGGACGGACCTGCAAATACTTATATATGAACAGCTGAATGCTTAAGGTGCATCCACACATAACAAACATTGGCAAAAAAAATATTTCTCACACATATGACAAACAATTTATAGGAAATTGACTAATGTTTGTCAAATGTTCGTCAAACATGTGTCAAACATTTAATATGGTATTTGTGTGAAAATTTCTTTCCAAATATTTAGTTTTAATCATGGATTTTTCGAGTTAAGTAACTTGCATTGCAGCATCTTTCGTCGTACTTGCCTCAACGTTTGAAGAAAATTTGCTAAAAAGGAAATGGTGGAACAGAAAATTTTTAGATAGAAGATTAGAGAATAGTGGTCGTGATTTATTGGCCATCTTTCCGATTTTCGAAATTTTGCAAGAATTTCTTGAAGTGACTTCGAAATTCTAGATAGTATAAGCGTGCCAAAAATAAGAAGACGAATTACAAACTGTCGAAATATTGTAAGTGGAGATGAACGGCTGGCCATTGCTCTGAAGTTTTTGCAACGGGTGATTCGTATCTTTCTTAAATGTTACTTGTTTAGAGTCTCAAAACAGTTAATTTCAAAAATTGTACCTGAACTAGCTGAGGCATTCATGGTTGTATTGCAACCACCATATATGTCGGTAAGTATTAACATAGGAATAAATCGCTTTTACTGGCCCTTTCTACCAGCTTTCACACCGGTTCTGAGTAAGCAATAAGTTAACCTTTTTGCTTGCTTCACCCGCAGCCACTGATAACTCACTTCTAATTGATACGAAGGAGTCATTTCGTTGTACTTTATAATTTCGGTGTGTAGAATACATATGTATTAATTTAATATTATTTATCTACCCCCATTTCTCACGTATATTTAAATATATAAATACATAAATAAATAAATATGAGTGGAATGGCGTCTTTGGAAGCCACGGAAGCATTATTGCTTCCCTTCGGATTTCTGAATTAAAACAAATAAAAATCATAACAAAGTTCTTCAAAACATTATCATTCAAAAAATATTTTTTATAAAGGTATTTCTTTTATCATCGCTGTAAATCAGCAAAGAAAAGCAATTAAAAACTCAGCCCCGTAGAAAAAAATTATCACAACAAACTATCGAACAAACTCCAACGAAAAGTATAGGATGCGAATAAGTCTGGGCGCCACCTAAGATGTTTCAAACCGACACTATACTAACTGGAGGTGATTTCGTTTTTCCTTCCATCAATAATCGAACAACATCCAACGAAAAGTATGGTATTCGAACACGTCCGCAGGGTGCCCAAGTACAAAATCACACCCGCCGCTCGCCACAACTGACTGGAGGAGGTGGTTTTATTTTTAATTCCATCAATAACCAAACAACATCTTACAAAATGTATGGCGTCCGAACATGTTTGGGATCTACCTATAACGTCATGTAACACTGTTACTTGTTCGTCACTTATAGTGTAGCTAACCTACACTCAATAAGACAGTGTACATTGCCTAAGAAAAAAAAATTCTTCTTATTCTTCTTGTCCAGAAAAACTGCTATACGAGCAGCATGTATAGGATAACGCCTTATTTGTTTCAATTGGAGGAGATTTTATTTGTGCTTCCATCAATTTTAGGAACGTAGGTCGATTAGGAAGCATTACGGTCTTAGGCTGACAAATATGTTCAAGTCGTGCGGGCGAGGTCAAATTGTAAATCAATGAGGAGAATTCCTAGTTGAATTGGGGAATTTTATTTTAAAACATAGACGTCTTGTAATATGATAACAAAAAAGTCCAGTCGGGGACAATTAAGCTTTATAAATTTTTCAAATTTCAGGTTTCAATTTTAGTACTGCACGACGTTTCTTAATTTTGATTTTTTGTTTATATTGTTTTTATTTATTATGACAGAGCTTTCTGTGTTAGAGAATTTTTCTATAATTGACTATTTGTTGCAGCGACTTTCGGCACACGCTCATATACTGAGAAAAAAATGATAATTGAAAATGGAAGACTATGAGCCTAGACCCTATATTAAATAATTTTACAGAGAAGAAAACATGCACTATACGTTTTTCTGTTAAATTATACGATAGTGCAAGTTGGCATACCGGTTTTTTTTTCGGAAAAGAACGTATGGCGAACAACGGAATTTAGTAACATACATACTTTCCATAAAGTAATAGGCAGGAAAGAAAAAAAAATCTTCAGATTTCCAGCACACATACAGAAAAACATATTTTGAAATTCAAAACTCGGAATTTGTTGCAGTTATTTCCGACGAAAAAACTGACATATATAAATACATATGTAAAAACATAGATGTATGAATATACAAATTTATAAATACATAAAAAAATACCTGGCTTAGTGGGTTTTGTAGTTGGTTTGGTAGGCTTGTGTTCAGGATATTCTCCTGAATCATCACCTGGCTTTTTTGTAGGCTTTTTCGTAGGCTTTGTCGGTTTTGTCCCCCCATCTTCTTCAGAGTTGTCTCCAGGCTTTGTTGGCTTTGAGGGGTTCTTCGTAGGCTTTGTGGGTTTTGTCCACCCATCTTCTTCAGAGCCATCTCCAGGCTTGGTTGGCTTTGATGGCTTTTTCGTAGGCTTTGTCGGTTTTGTTCCCCCCTCTTCTTGAGAGTCATCTCCAGGCTTTGTGGGCTTTGAGGGCTTTTTCGTAGGCTTCGTCGGTTTTGGACTCGAATCTTCTTCGGAGTCACCTCCAGGCTTTGTGGGCTTTGAGGGCTTTTTTGTAGGCTTTGTCGGTTTTGTTACCCCATCTTCTTCAGAGTCATCTCCAGGCTTTGTCGGCTTTGAGGGCTTTTTCGTAGGCTTTGTCGGTTTTGTTCCCCCATCTTCTTCAGAGTCATCTCCAGGCTTTGTCGGCTTTGAGGGCTTTTTCGTAGGCTTTGTCGGTTTTGTTCCACCATCTTCTTCAGAGTCATCTCCAGGCTTTGTCGGCTTTGAGGGCTTTTTCGTAGGCTTTGTCGGTTTTGTTCCCCCATCTTCTTCAGAGTCATCTCCAGGCTTTGTCGGCTTTGAGGGCTTTTTCGTAGGCTTTGTCGGTTTTGTTCCCCCATCTTCTTCAGAGTCATCTCCAGGCTTTGTCGGCTTTGAGGGCTTTTTCGTAGGTTTTGTCGGTTTTGTTCCCCCATCTTCTTCAGAGTCATCTCCAGGCTTTGTCGGCTTTGAGGGCTTTTTCGTAGGCTTTGTCGGTTTTGTTCCTCCATCTTCTTCAGAGTCATCTCCAGGCTTTGTCGGCTTTGAGGGCTTTTTCGTAGGCTTTGTCGGTTTTGTTCCACCATCTTCTTCAGAGTCTATATAAATACAAAAATTCATAAATATATAAAGCCGTATATTCATAAATACACAAATACAAAACATATCAATACATAAATATATAAATAAATATATGAATTTTTAAATATATGAATACATAAATAAATACCTGGCTTAGTGGGTTTTGTAGTCGGCTTTGTAGGTTTTGTAGGCTTGGGTCCAGGATCTTCTCCTGAATCATCACCTGGCTTTTTTGTAGGCTTCTCTGTTGGCTTTGTCGGCTTTGGACTCGAATCTTCTTCGGAGTCATCTCCAGGCTTTGTGGGCTTTGAGGGCTTTTTTGTAGGCTTTGTCGGTTTTGCTCCACTATCTTCTTCAGAGTCATCTCCAGGCTTTGTGGGCTTTGAGGGCTTTTTTGTAGGCTTTGTCGGTTTTGTTACCCCATCTTCTTCAGAGTCATCTCCAGGCTTTGTCGGCTTTGAGGGCTTTTTCGTAGGCTTTGTCGGTTTTGTTCCCCCATCTTCTTCAGAGTCATCTCCAGGCTTTGTCGGCTTTGAGGGCTTTTTCGTAGGCTTTGTCGGTTTTGTTCCACCATCTTCTTCAGAGTCATCTCCAGGCTTTGTCGGCTTTGAGGGCTTTTTCGTAGGCTTTGTCGGTTTTGTTCCCCCATCTTCTTCAGAGTCATCTCCAGGCTTTGTCGGCTTTGAGGGCTTTTTCGTAGGCTTTGTCGGTTTTGTTCCCCCATCTTCTTCAGAGTCATCTCCAGGCTTTGTCGGCTTTGAGGGCTTTTTCGTAGGTTTTGTCGGTTTTGTTCCCCCATCTTCTTCAGAGTCATCTCCAGGCTTTGTCGGCTTTGAGGGCTTTTTCGTAGGCTCTGTCGGTTTTGTTCCTCCATCTTCTTCAGAGTCATCTCCAGGCTTTGTCGGCTTTGAGGGCTTTTTCGTAGGCTTTGTCGGTTTTGTTCCACCATCTTCCTCAGAGTCTATATAAATACAAAAATTCATAAATATATAAAGCCGTATATTCATAAATACACAAATACAAAACATATCAATACATAAATATATAAATAAATATATGAATTTTTAAATATATGAATACATAAATAAATACCTGGCTTAGTGGGTTTTGTAGTCGGCTTTGTAGGTTTTGTAGGCTTGGGTCCAGGATCTTCTCCTGAATCATCACCTGGCTTTTTTGTAGGCTTCTCTGTTGGCTTTGTCGGCTTTGGACTTGAATCTTCTTCGGAGTCATCTCCAGGCTTTGTGGGCTTTGAGGGCTTTTTCGTAGGCTTTGTCGGTTTTGTTCCCCCATCTTCTTCAGAGTCATCTCCAGGCTTTGTCGGCTTTGAGGGCTTTTTCGTAGGCTTTGTCGGTTTTGTTCCCCCATCTTCTTCAGAGTCATCTCCAGGCTTTGTCGGCTTTGAGGGCTTTTTCGTAGGCTTTGTCGGTTTTGTTCCCCCATCTTCTTCAGAGTCATCTCCAGGCTTTGTCGGCTTTGAGGGCTTTTTCGTAGGCTTTGTCGGTTTTGTTCCACCATCTTCTTCAGAGTCATCTCCAGGCTTGGTCGGCTTTGAGGGCTTTTTCGTAGGCTTTGTCGGTTTTGTTCCCCCATCTTCTTCAGAGTCATCTCCAGGCTTTGTCGGCTTTGAGGGCTTTTTCGTAGGCTTTGTCGGTTTTGTTCCCCCATCTTCTTCAGAGTCATCTCCAGGCTTTGTCGGCTTTGAGGGCTTTTTCGTAGGTTTTGTCGGTTTTGCTCCCCCATCTTCTTCAGAGTCATCTCCAGGCTTTGTCGGCTTTGAGGGCTTTTTCGTAGGCTTTGTCGGTTTTGTGCCTCCATCTTCTTCAGAGTCATCTCCAGGCTTTGTCGGCTTTGAGGGCTTTTTCGTAGGCTTTGTCGGTTTTGTTCCACCATCTTCTTCAGAGTCTATATAAATACAAAAATTCAGAAATATATAAAGCCGAATATTCATAAATACACAAATACAAAACATATCAATACATAAATATATAAATAAATATATGAATTTTTAAATATATGAATACATAAATAAATACCTGGCTTAGTGGGTTTTGTAGTCGGCTTTGTAGGTTTTGTAGGCTTGGGTCCAGGATCTTCTCCTGAATCATCACCTGGCTTTTCTGTAGGCTTCTCTGTTGGCTTTGTCGGCTTTGGACTCGAAACTTCTTCGGAGTCATCTCCAGGCTTTGTGGGCTTTGAGGGCTTTTTCGTAGGCTTTGTCGGTTTTGTTCCCCCATCTTCTTCAGAGTCATCTCCAGGCTTTGTCGGCTTTGAGGGCTTTTTCGTAGGCTTTGTCGGTTTTGTTCCCCCATCTTCTTCAGAGTCATCTCCAGGCTTTGTCGGCTTTGAGGGCTTTTTCGTAGGCTTTGCCGGTTTTGTTCCCCCATCTTCTTCAGAGTCATCTCCAGGCTTTGTCGGCTTTGAGGGCTTTTTCGTAGGCTTTGTCGGTTTTGTTCCCCCATCTTCTTCAGAGTCATCTCCAGGCTTTGTCGGCTTTGAGGGCTTTTTCGTAGGCTTTGTCGGTTTTGTTCCCCCATCTTCTTCAGAGTCATCTCCAGGCTTTGTCGGCTTTGAGGGCTTTTTCGTAGGTTTTGTCGGTTTTGTTCCCCCATCTTCTTCAGAGTCATCTCCAGGCTTTGTCGGTTTTGAGGGCTTTTTCGTAGGCTTTGTCGGTTTTGTTCCTCCATCTTCTTCAGAGTCATCTCCAGGCTTTGTCGGCTTTGAGGGCTTTTTCGTAGGCTTGGTCGGCTTTGTTCCCCCATCTTCTTCAGAGTCATCTCCAGGCTTTGTCGGCTTTGAGGGCTTTTTCGTAGGCTTTGTCGGTTTTGTTCCCCCATCTTCTTCAGAGTCATCTCCAGGCTTTGTCGGCTTTGAGGGCTTTTTCGTAGGCTTTGTCGGTTTTGTTCCCCCATCTTCTTCAGAGTCATCTCCAGGCTTTGTCGGCTTTGAGGGCTTTTTCGTAGGTTTTGTCGGTTTTGTTCCCCCATCTTCTTCAGAGTCATCTCCAGGCTTTGTCGGCTTTGAGGGCTTTTTCGTAGGCTTTGTCGGTTTTGTTCCTCCATCTTCTTCAGAGTCATCTCCAGGCTTTGTCGGCTTTGAGGGCTTTTTCGTAGGCTTTGTCGGTTTTGTTCCACCATCTTCTTCAGAGTCTATATAAATACAAAAATTCATAAATATATAAAGCCGTATATTCATAAATACACAAATACAAAACATATCAATACATAAATATATAAATAAATATATGAATTTTTAAATATATGAATACATAAATAAATACCTGGCTTAGTGGGTTTTGTAGTCGGCTTTGTAGGTTTTGTAGGCTTGGGTCCAGGATCTTCTCCTGAATCATCACCTGGCTTTTTTGTAGGCTTCTCTGTTGGCTTTGTCGGCTTTGGACTCGAATCTTCTTCGGAGTCATCTCCAGGCTTTGTGGGCTTTGAGGGCTTTTTCGTAGGCTTTGTCGGTTTTGTTCCCCCATCTTCTTCAGAGTCATCTCCAGGCTTTGTCGGCTTTGAGGGCTTTTTCGTAGGCTTTGTCGGTTTTGTTCCCCCATCTTCTTCAGAGTCATCTCCAGGCTTTGTCGGGTTTGCGGGATTTTTCGTAGGCTTTGTCGGTTTTGTTCCCCCATCTTCTTCAGAGTCATCTCCAGGCTTTGTCGGTTTTGAGGGCTTTTTCGTAGGCTTTGTCGGTTTTGTTCCCCCATCTTCTTCAGAGTCATCTCCAGGCTTTGTCGGTTTTGAGGGCTTTTTCGTAGGCTTTGTCGGTTTTGTCCCCCCATCTTCTTCAGAATCTATACAAATACAAAAATTCATAAATATATAAATGCTTATATTCATAAATACACAAATACTAAAACATATCGATATATAAATATATAAAACAAAAATATGTAAATATTTAAATATATGAATACATAAATAAATACCTGGTTCAGTGGGTTTTGTAGTCGGCTTTGTAGGTTTCGTGGGCTTGGGTCCAGGATCTTCCCCTGAATCATCACCTGGCTTTTTTGTAGGCTTTTTTGTTGGCTTTGTCGGCCTTGGGCTCGAATCTTCTTCGGAGTCATCTCCAGGCTTTGTGGGCTTTGAGGGCTTTTTTGTAGGCTTTGTGGGTTTTGTTCCCCCATCTTCTTCAGAGTCATCTCCAGGCTTTGTGGGCTTTGAGGGCTTTTTCGTAGGCTTTGTCGGTTTTGTTCCTCCATCTTCTTCAGAGTCATCTCCAGGCTTTGTCTGCTTTGAGGGCTTTTTCGTAGGCTTTGTCGGTTTTGTTCCCCCGTCTTCTTCAGAGTCTATATAAATACAAAAATTCATAAATATATAAAGCCGTATATTCGTAAATACACAAATACAAAACATATCAATATATAAATATATAAATAAATATATAAATTTTTAAATATATGAATACATAAATAAATACCTGGCTTAGTGGGTTTTGTAGTCGGCTTTGTAGGTTTCGTGGGCTTGGGTCCAGGATCTTCTCCTGAATCATCACCTGGCTTTTTTGTAGGCTTTTTTGTTGGTTTCGTCGGCTTTGGACTCGAATCTTCTTCGGAGTCATCTCCAGGCTTTGTGGGCTTGGAGGGCTTTTTCGTAGGCTTTGTCGGTTTTGTTCCTCCATCTTCTTCAGAGTCATCTCCAGGCTTTGTCGGCTTTGAGGGCTTTTTCGTAGGCTTTGTCGGTTTTGTTCCCCCATCTTCTTCAGAGTCATCTCCAGGCTTTGTCGGGTTTGAGGGATTTTTCGTAGGCTTTGTCGGTTTTGTTCCCCCATCTTCTTCAGAGTCATCTCCAGGCTTTGTCGGTTTTGAGGGCTTTTTCGTAGGCTTTGTCGGTTTTGTTCCCCCATCTTCTTCAGAGTCATCTCCAGGCTTTGTCGGTTTTGAGGGCTTTTTCGTAGGCTTTGTCGGTTTTGTCCCCCCATCTTCTTCAGAATCTATACAAATACAAAAATTCATAAATATATAAATGCTTATATTCATAAATACACAAATACTAAAACATATCAATATATAAATATATAAAACAAAAATATGTAAATATTTAAATATATGAATACATAAATAAATACCTGGTTCAGTGGGTTTTGTAGTCGGCTTTGTAGGTTTCGTGGGCTTGGGTCCAGGATCTTCCCCTGAATCATCACCTGGCTTTTTTGTAGGCTTTTTTGTTGGCTTTGTCGGCCTTGGGCTCGAATCTTCTTCGGAGTCATCTCCAGGCTTTGTGGGCTTTGAGGGCTTTTTTGTAGGCTTTGTGGGTTTTGTTCCCCCATCTTCTTCAGAGTCATCTCCAGGCTTTGTGGGCTTTGAGGGCTTTTTCGTAGGCTTTGTCGGTTTTGTTCCTACATCTTCTTCAGAGTCATCTCCAGGCTTTGTCGGCTGTGAGGGCTTTTTCGTAGGCTTTGTCGGTTTTGTCCCCCCGTCTTCTTCAGAGTCTATATAAATACAAAAATTCATAAATATATAAAGCCGTATATTCGTAAATACACAAATACAAAACATATCAATATATAAATATATAAATAAATATATAAATTTTTAAATATATGAATACATAAATAAATACCTGGCTTAGTGGGTTTTGTAGTCGGCTTTGTAGGTTTCGTGGGCTTGGGTCCAGGATCTTCTCCTGAATCATCACCTGGCTTTTTTGTAGGCTTTTTTGTTGGTTTCGTCGGCTTTGGACTCGAATCTTTTTCGGAGTCATCTCCAGGCTTTGTGGGCTTTGAGGGCTTTTTCGTAGGCTTTGTCGGTTTTGTTCCTCCATCTTCTTCAGAGTCATCTCCAGGCTTTGTCTGCTTTGAGGGCTTTTTCGTAGGCTTTGTCGGTTTTGTTCCCCCGTCTTCTTCAGAGTCTATATAAATACAAAAATTCATAAATATATAAAGCCGTATATTCGTAAATACACAAATACAAAACATATCAATATATAAATATATAAATAAATATATAAATTTTTAAATATATGAATACATAAATAAATACCTGGCTTAGTGGGTTTTGTAGTCGGCTTTGTAGGTTTCGTAGGCTTGGGTCCAGGATCTTCTCCTGAATCATCACCTGGCTTTTTTGTAGGCTTTTTTGTTGGTTTTGTCGGCTTTGGACTCGAATCTTCTTCGGAGTCATCTCCAGGCTTTGTGGGCTTGGAGGGCTTTTTCGTAGGCTTTGTCGGTTTTGTTCCTCCATCTTCTTCAGAGTCATCTCCAGGCTTTGTCGGCTTTGAGGGCTTTTTCGTAGGCTTTGTCGGTTTTGTTCCCCCATCTTCTTCAGAGTCATCTCCAGGCTTTGTCGGCTGTGAGGGCTTTTTCGTAGGCTTTGTCGGTTTTGTCCCCCCGTCTTCTTCAGAGTCTATATA
The DNA here is from genome assembly GCA_963924295.1 of Dioctria rufipes. Taxonomy (NCBI): domain Eukaryota; kingdom Metazoa; phylum Arthropoda; class Insecta; order Diptera; family Asilidae; genus Dioctria; species Dioctria rufipes. The sequence goes on along the minus strand of OZ002743.1, from coordinate 71,335,858 downwards.
AATACAAAAATTCATAAATATATAAAGCCGTATATTCGTAAATACACAAATACAAAACATATCAATATATAAATATATAAATAAATATATAAATTTTTAAATATATGAATACATAAATAAATACCTGGCTTAGTGGGTTTTGTAGTCGGCTTTGTAGGTTTCGTAGGCTTGGGTCCAGGATCTTCTCCTGAATCATCACCTGGCTTTTTTGTAGGCTTTTTTGTTGGTTTCGTCGGCTTTGGACTCGAATCTTCTTCGGAGTCATCTCCAGGCTTTGTGGGCTTGGAGGGCTTTTTCGTAGGCTTTGTCGGTTTTGTTCCTACATCTTCTTCAGAGTCATCTCCAGGCTTTGTCGGCTGTGAGGGCTTTTTCGTAGGCTTTGTCGGTTTTGTCCCCCCGTCTTCTTCAGAGTCTATATAAATACAAAAATTCATAAATATATAAAGCCGTATATTCGTAAATACACAAATACAAAACATATCAATATATAAATATATAAATAAATATATGAATACATAAATAAATACCTGGCTTAGTGGGTTTTGTAGTCGGCTTTGTAGGTTTCGTAGGCTTGGGTCCAGGATCTTCTCGTGAATCATCACCTGGCTTTTTTGTAGGCTTTTTTGTTGGTTTCGTCGGCTTTGGACTCGAATCCTCTTCGGAGTCATCTCCAGGCTTTGTGGGCTTGGAGGGGTTTTTCGTAGGCTTTGTCGGTTTTGTTCCTCCATCTTCTTCAGAGTCATCTCCAGGCTTTGTCGGCTTTGAGGGCTTTTTCGTAGGCTTTGTCGGTTTTGTTCCCCCATCTTCTTCAGAGTCATCTCCAGGCTTTGTCGGCTGTGAGGGCTTTTTCGTAGGCTTTGTCGGTTTTGTCCCCCCGTCTCCTTCAGAGTCTATATAAATACAAAAATTCATAAATATATAAAGCCGTATATTCGTAAATACACAAATACAAAACATATCAATATATAAATATATAAATAAATATATAAATTTTTAAATATATGAATACATAAATAAATACCTGGCTTAGTGGGTTTTGTAGTCGGCTTTGTAGGTTTCGTAGGCTTGGGTCCAGGATCTTCTCCTGAATCATCACCTGGCTTTTTTGTAGGCTTTTTTGTTGGTTTCGTCGGCTTTGGACTCGAATCTTCTTCGGAGTCATCTCCAGGCTTTGTGGGCTTGGAGGGCTTTTTCGTAGGCTTTGTCGGTTTTGTTCCTACATCTTCTTCAGAGTCATCTCCAGGCTTTGTCGGCTGTGAGGGCTTTTTCGTAGGCTTTGTCGGTTTTGTCCCCCCGTCTTCTTCAGAGTCTATATAAATACAAAAATTCATAAATATATAAAGCCGTATATTCGTAAATACACAAGTACAAAACATATCAATATATAAATATATAAATAAATATATAAATTTTTAAATATATGAATACATAAATAAATACCTGGTTTAGTGGGTTTTGTAGTCGGCTTTGTAGGTTTCGTAGGCTTGGGTCCAGGATCTTCTCCTGAATCATCACCTGGCTTTTTTGTAGGCTTTTTTGTTGGTTTCGTCGGCTTTGGACTCGAATCTTCTTCGGAGTCATCTCCAGGCTTTGTGGGCTTGGAGGGCTTTTTCGTAGGCTTTGTCGGTTTTGTTCCTCCATCTTCTTCAGAGTCATCTCCAGGCTTTGTCGGTTTTGAGGGCTTTTTCGTAGGCTTTGTCGGTTTTGTTCCCCCATCTTCTTCAGAGTCATCTCCAGGCTTTGTCGGTTTTGAGGGCTTTTTCGTAGGCTTTGTCGGTTTTGTCCCCCCATCTTCTTCAGAATCTATACAAATACAAAAATTCATAAATATATAAATGTTTATATTCATAAATACACAAATACTAAAACATATCAATATATAAATATATAAAACAAAAATATGTAAATATTTAAATATATGAATACATAAATAAATACCTGGTTCAGTGGGTTTTGTAGTCGGCTTTGTAGGTTTCGTGGGCTTGGGTCCAGGATCTTCCCCTGAATCATCACCTGGCTTTTTTGTAGGCTTTTTTGTTGGCTTTGTCGGCCTTGGGCTCGAATCTTCTTCGGAGTCATCTCCAGGCTTTGTGGGCTTTGAGGGCTTTTTTGTAGGCTTTGTGGGTTTTGTTCCCCCATCTTCTTCAGAGTCATCTCCAGGCTTTGTGGGCTTTGAGGGCTTTTTCGTAGGCTTTGTCGGTTTTGTTCCTACATCTTCTTCAGAGTCATCTCCAGGCTTTGTCGGCTGTGAGGGCTTTTTCGTAGGCTTTGTCGGTTTTGTCCCCCCGTCTTCTTCAGAGTCTATATAAATACAAAAATTCATAAATATATAAAGCCGTATATTCGTAAATACACAAATACAAAACATATCAATATATAAATATATAAATAAATATATAAATTTTTAAATATATGAATACATAAATAAATACCTGGCTTAGTGGGTTTTGTAGTCGGCTTTGTAGGTTTCGTAGGCTTGGGTCCAGGATCTTCTCCTGAATCATCACCTGGCTTTTTTGTAGGCTTTTTTGTTGGTTTCGTCGGCTTTGGACTCGAATCTTCTTCGGAGTCATCTCCAGGCTTTGTGGGCTTGGAGGGCTTTTTCGTAGGCTTTGTCGGTTTTGTTCCTCCATCTTCTTCAGAGTCATCTCCAGGCTTTGTCGGCTGTGAGGGCTTTTTCGTAGGCTTTGTCGGTTTTGTCCCCCCGTCTTCTTCAGAGTCTATATAAATACAAAAATTCATAAATATATAAAGCCGTATATTCGTAAATACACAAATACAAAACATATCAATATATAAATATATAAATAAATATATAAATTTTTAAATATATGAATACATAAATAAATACCTGGCTTAGTGGGTTTTGTAGTCGGCTTTGTAGGTTTCGTAGGCTTGGGTCCAGGATCTTCTCCTGAATCATCACCTGGCTTTTTTGTTGGCTTTGTCGGCCTTGGACTCGAATCTTCTTCAGAGCCTTCTTCAGGCTTGGTTGGCTTTGAGGGCTTTTTGGTAGGCTTATTCGGTTTTGTGCTGACATCTTCTTCAGAGTCTACATAAATAGATAACGACATAACAAATATATAAATACATAAATACATAAATACAAACGATAAAAATATACAATATATACAGGGTGTATCAACCGTTTTTAAGTTACGGGGTGCTTAAGAAAAAAGCTTGTTTCTAATAAAACACCCTGTATCATAAAAAGTACAGGGCTTCCGGTCACAGTTAAGAGCTGATGGTATGCCTTCCCACTTGCCGCGAAAATTTTATGTTTGGTTTGGCGAGTACTATCACCTCCATATTAAATATATGTACAGGGTTTTTCTGTCTGAGTAGTTATGAGAAGGGCAAACAAAAAATTGTGTGGATGTGGGGGCTGGCATATCAACCGTTTAGGGGTTGCAGGGTGATTAAGAAAGTTTTCACAAAACACCCTTTATCTTGAAAAGTACAGAGCGTAGGTAAGAATTAAGAGCTCGTCGTTATATGCATAGCTCCAGCTTTCCAACGACTGCTCAACCAGCGCCGTACCCCTCTCCAGAATGGTGTTAAGGTTGTCTTAACTAAAAATTTCGGATCTTCTTGCTTTTTTGCTTTGACCTCTATTTTTTATTGCAAAAGGTCATTAACATAACGGGTCTTTAATTTGACCTATTACAACCTATGTTCTAACTGTAGCCGTTAAACAGTTATGAGCTCAAAACCTATTCAGGTCATAACGGAATTATTCGATTTTTTAATTACCTATTTTCAGTCACAAGGGACCAAATTACCTTTGAGAATTGCTTTTAGAATAGGTTAAAAGCCCTTAACTCTTTAACTGGTACAAATAGCACAAAGGGTGTAGTAGGTAAAATGAAAGACGAAAGTCCCCGTTTAACAGTTTTTGCAAAAAATATTTATGTTAACTCCCTATTTATAAAAAAAAAAATAACAAAATCCGAATTTTTTTTTAGGCAAACGTAACTCCTTTTTGGGGACAAGCCCCGTAATTGAACAGTCGTTGGAAAGGCCATGAAGCCATACAATGAGCTCTTAACTCTTGCCTACACTCTGTACTTTATAAGATACAGGGTGTTTTGGTAAAACTAGCTGTTTTTCTTAATCACCCTGTAACTCCAAAGCTGTTGATATGGCCCCCCATCTTGCCATACATTTTTTGTTTGTTTTGTATGTGAGTACTATCACCTCTTGCTCTACTGACCACCTAGACGGAAACACCCTGTATAAATATCTTAATATATAAAAATCATGTGTCACTGTGTTCGTACACGCTTATCTCCGAAACTGCCCAAAACGATTTCAATGAAAGTCTGTGAATATGTATAGCTGGTTCCATCTTCGAAGATAGTATAGTTTTGGACATGATAGATGACCCCCTTCTTGGTGTGGCCATATAAAATTTTAATTTTTCACTATATATTTGGACACTTCCTGAGAATGCGTCGAAGTGGAAAGCTAAAATTTTGTGCGCAGAGTTTTCGTAAAAATTTCAAATACAAGTTCAAAATGGACCAAACCGGGCAACCCTTTTTTAGTGTTGCCATACAAAACTTGGGTTTGGCACTATATTTTTGGAAACTGCCTGAGAGCAGGTCGGCGTGGAAGCGACATTTACATACTTCGCGTGAATTAATTAATTAAGTACGGAGATAAACAACTTTAGGATCGGAGAATCGAAGTTTCGTGAACGGAATATTCGGAAAGGCTCTAGGACAATTAATAGAATATAAGTACGGCACTTGCCACCGCCAGGAGGCGAGTCTTATCTCAGACAGTGAAGTGAACTTAGTAAGCTATATGGATTGCGGTAATTTGGAAGTACAGTACTAGCGATAATTAAAGAGATTGTTTGTGAGTTTGTGAAATTAAACAGTATAGTTAAATAAATAATGGGCTTTTGTGTCATATTTGAAATATTCTTTTTTAAATAACGAACTTAGATTAAGAGTAAAAACAAAAAGGAATAAAAAATTAGTTAATAAAAAAACATTACCTGGCTTTTTTGTAGGCTTTGTCGGGCTTGGCTCGACATCTTCTTCAGAATCGTCGACTACTTTAGTGGGCTGTGAATGTTTTATTGTCGGCTTTGTCGGTTTTGGTTTGCCATCCTCTTCTGAATTATTGTTTGGTGTTGTGGACTTTGATGGCTTATGTTTTGTATGATCAGAGCTTACTTCAGTTTCATGAGTGCTTGCTTTTGTTGTTCCCTTTGAAGGCCATTTAGTTGACGTTTTTGGTGTAGTATGTCCTGGCTCTTCGGGACGGTATTGAGCACAATGTTCACATGATCCAGCTTGTTTTTCTAAAAACGTTTCATCATCGTTAATTTCTTCATTGCTTTTCGTATTGGAATTATTTCTATAATTTTTTCCATCATTTTCAATAACTTTTTGCAGTTCGTTGTTTCCGAACTGTGAAATTACAATTGTGTTGTCAGAATCTATTGGCTGAATGTCACGTTTCCGATTCATGAAATTGTTTTCGCACACCTGAGCCTCTACACAATTCCGACCAAACCGGACAAAACCTTTCTGACAGAAGCAACCCTCCATACATTTTTCTCTACAGAATACTTTCCTTCCTGGAAAAGTACATCTCTCTTCACACATTTCACACGTTAAATATATTTCATTTTCCTCGCATATTTTACTATTCAGTAGCGAAGCAGGAAACGCTTGTCCTAAAATTTGAAATGATTGTTTAGTTTAAAAGATTATAATTTGTTTTCTTTTAATTATTATTAATATAAAATATTTTTTTTAAGCCTGTAGCTGGAGATGGGATTAAGGATTCTGAAGCACTTGGTTTTTTTTTTTTTATATTAATTGTGGTTTTACAGCTGATTGGAGTTTTCCAGCTGGTTATGCTTTTGATCGGGTCTATGATGTAAGGTTTGGGATATTTTTTAAGGAAACTCCGATCTTTTTATTATGCTTTTTTATTGTTCACTCGACGTTTCGGGTCTTGATTAGTACCCTTCTTCAGGAGTTAGCTACATTAGAATATAAGATAGTATTGTGTACAATTAAAATATTTGATGTTCTCACCTTTGTTCTTGGTATGATGAAAATTTTTTTAAAAATATTATTGAAACATATTTCACAAAAAAATATACAATACAATATAAAAACGTTAACTGAACATATAAATAAATAAATAATTTAAACAAATAAATAGGTAAAAATTTAAATGACTGTTTTATTTAAGGGATCACAGATGAATGGTGTGCGGATTTCTTTGTCATGTTGTGATGTCAAGTTTCAGTTTTCTAAGTATGTGTTGGTAATCTTTATTTATTCGATCTGTGTCTTGTCTTAAATTAGTTAGATTCTTTTTTTCCATGTAGATGTCTGCTGCAATTTTTCTGTTTTTCTGTGTGAATTGCCGATTACTTATTTTAAATATTTTATTTATGAATGATTGAGCTGTGTTAATTTTTGTTTTTTGTGGGTGATTGGAGAAATAGTTCAGTATCCGGTTTGAACTATAGGGTTTACAGTACCAGACTGTTATTATTTTATTGTTGTTTGTTCTGATTAAGCGGATGTCCAAGAATGATTTTTTTATTATTCTCTTTTTCAATGGTGAATTTTAACCTATTGTGGGGTTGCTATTGAATGTGTGTGCGAATTCTATTTCGGAGCATTTTGGTATAGCGCAGATAATGTCATTTATTAATTGTGTTTGTTTTTTTTAATTTTTTTAAGGGTAAAGGGGCTCTCAGTCTCAAAGCAATTATTGGCTACGATCAACTTTTAAACATATTTGACATTTATGAAATCTGGGGAAAGCTCCTATAGTACAATAACAGTTATTAATTACAACGTGTATATATTTTATAGCGCAGCCAACCAGTTATTCACTAAGGAGACCTAGGTTGTGAATTCCAAACTATTGCTTTCACATACAAATTAAAATAAAAACAAAAGAATTTAATAAATGAACGGTAAAAAAAAAAAAGATAAATGTAATTAGGGTCTTAGTGCAAGTTGTGTGTGAGACGAAGCTTGAGCAATATCTTCATTTGTCTTCATTAAAATCATTTATCTGTTCAAATTATAATTAAGGTCGATTTACGTGATTTAAATACTTGTTTAAATATAAATTAAATTAAGGCACAATAGATCAACTATGGTCGCGGTGTCCGCAAGGTCCTGGAGGCCTAGTCGCCCCTACTCTTAACATTAAATCTAAATTATACCAATTCTCAAAAATAAAGTGTGAAGTTTCTTAATGACTGCATTCGTATTTTATAGCTCAATATGGAAATTAAACAGTTCACTGAATATGCTGATTCTGAGCTAACTGAAAATATCTCTTTTATAACGGATGTACCTAGGAATGAGAAAAAAGACAAGCATTGATTTAAAAAACCGTTTATTCCCTCATTGTTAATCGTTTATTTTCAGGTTTCACTAGCTGTGTTCTTTCGTGTACGCAGAGCAGATCAAAAGATACACAAAAGAACGCATCATACATTTTCATAGAAGATTTATAAATGAAACGAACAGAACAAATAGTTCGCTTCAATCGACAGAACAATTTGTTCTGTCCAGTATATGGGAGTTCTAGAACATACCTGATTTAAAAAAAATATAGTCGGTTATTTTATTTACGACAACTCGGTTATCAGTGATTCGATAAACCGGAAACTTTATTATCCGCGATGAATAATATTTCCAACGAAATTTCCATTATCCGGGATGAAAGATCTGGTAATATCTAGAAATGAGAGAAGAGTTGGTATGCTTAGAATCGAATTGATCGTCTCCATGTACAGAAGGCACATTTTTGCCTACTAAAGGTCGTGATAATAACTCATAGTTACAACACTTATTAACAGATTAAAAAATTATATACCTTTGGAATGCCAACTGTGTTTACTTTCAAATAGATCCTTATATAGTGAGCCTATGGTGTCCTTGACAGAACTAGCAGTAATTCTAGTAACCCCGTAAAAAAAGTATGAACGGATGGTTTAAGGTGGGGGCTCGGAACAAACGTTAATTGGGACACTCGAAAGAATTGATTGTAATAATTGTTGAAGTGTACAATTACCGGACACTCTGTCATTTTAGAGTTCCGTACAACAAAAAGAAAAAACGAAGCCCTTACAAGATTTCTCGTGCGTCCGTCCGTCCATAGTTTTCCTCGAAAACGACATGACGTAGGAATTTGAAATAATTTGGCAGAATGTTAGGTCTTTGTGACGCGAACATATTTCTATAGTCAAAAATTATAAAATATTTTATTTAAATTTTTAATGGGGGTGGGTTGGGACTCGTTAAAACAAATATCAAGAAAAAAATATTTTTTTTTGGTGAATTGTAATGATTTTAGTCCAAATTGTGCGAAAAATACCGATCTCCCTGATTTTCTAGGTTTCCAAAGTTAAAAGTTTTATATTACCGTAAAATGGGTGGTATCTTTGGAACACTTTTGTATGTTTCTATTGTCTCATGTCAATAATGTTCATTCCTTTTCACTAATACTGCGGTTTCAAATGATTTTAACCTTCCTCGTTGAAAATGTAGATGGTGATTTGCTCTCCGAAGAAATCAATACTTGAAATCACCCTGTATTGATGTCTCAATCATACCCCGTCATGTGAGAAACTTTGGGACAGTGCTATTTGTAGCTTGAGGAAAAATTGATTTATCAAAATTTTACACATTAGTTATTTATCTATCAATGTCAAATTTTTTTTTTATATACAAAAACGTTTTAAATTTTCACTTTTTACTAAAAAAGGTACAAGCTACATTTAGCACATTTTTATGAAAAGTGTTGATAAAAAAACATAGGGAAATGCGGAGGGAGTCAAAACTGATAGTATATAACAATATTTTCCCGCCATTTTATTTTTATACGACTCTAATTGAAGGGGAGTGTAGCGAAGCCGGATTTTTGATTGTCAAGGGGAGGTGGGGGGACCAGACAGTCCCAATTTTATCACGCTCAGAGTTAACTAATTACAATTTTAAGGTTAGAAAATAACGTGCACGGTTTAAGAAAGTTACGATTAAAGAAAACTGATGTCAAAGCATCTAGTATTCAAAATACGTACTTTTCACTATCGTGATACACATGGTTTTTTCTTGATATATGAAAGTTTCTGGATCAATAAAGAAACTTAAATAAGTGCTGTGTGAAAGAATATAAACTGCAGACTGATGATTTTTGAGAAGAAATTCTAAGTAGCGCCATAAAAAAGCAGTAGAATTATGTGGTTAATTTGGCGGTGATTGTGCACTAAATCGAAACATCCAGCGTTGGAGGGAAATTCAAAAGTGATAAATTATGCTTTGTCCCAAAGTTGCACCCCCTGTCCCAAAGTTTTCCCGTTTTACGGTATTAGGGTTAGTTATTTAGTCATAGATATACTTTATTATTTGAAACTGTTTTGATTATTTTACCATCAAAATGTTCATTTTTTTCTTTAGTTTTATACAACTTCGTATAGACATTTTATTTAAATTTTGTATTTGTTTATGGATTAAAAAAAAAAACTTTGAGTTATAAAACAAAACGTGTTTTCCTTTATATTACGAGCTCGTTCCATTAACCGATATTTTCGATGTTCGGGGGAAAATCTCAAAACCGGGCATCCCGGATAATCGAGTTTCAACTGTGTTTACAAGACCGCGATTAGATAGGGTTCTTTTAGGCCGTCGAAACAAAGGATGCCTAAGTTTAACAGTTTTTCATAGTTCTATTTGCTAAAGAAATACCAACGCCCTCAAAAACCTGAGCCCACTCTTCATTTAATCCTGACACAAAATGTATGCAACGCAACGGAATGGAGTAAAATGTCAGAAGCATTTTGTTTTGAAGATTTTAAATGTATTCAACCATTTCGATTTAATTTGTGCATTCACATCCTAGGTGAATATCCTAATTGGCTATTCCACACGAGTATTCCTCATGCACTATGCACACCGGTTTTCTGGGAACGAGGTGAGAAGAAGCAAGGAGATATCTCTATACTTTGGAGAGATATTTTTTTGCTCCTTCTCACCTCTTTCCCAGGAATACTCGTGCGGGATAGCCAAATAATTTTGTTTTTACATTTCACTCTCACGCCTTCTATTTCATTGTGTTGAGTTAGTTCAATCTTCCCAAACTCGCGATATTTGTAAAACTGGCGAAAAATGGTGGGAAAATATAAAGCAAAGTCTGGAGTTTTATTTAAACGATTTTGTTAATAATATCAATTAAATTAAAGTCCGAGGTGCAGCTTTTATATACTAAAGGTGTTCCTAAATGATCTGGCAAAATTCAAGAAGTCTGCCAATTTTCGTGGGGTGATATCCATCCTACTGATTACATACGGAGCAGATATTTGCGCAGATTTCATCTAGCACAAAGTTGTCAGATAGTTTTCGATCACTTATCTAGCTTGCGTCTGTCTTTATTGATTACACGGCCTACTACTTTTCATCTGGTAAAGCACTGCACTTCATTGTTCAAAAATGACTTCTAGAGAATGGTACTCGGTTGCTTTTATTATGTATAGTGCATTTTCTACAAGTGAAAAAGTGGATGTTGTTTGATTTCGGTGATCAAACGCATTATTTCACCACTTGTCCTTGTTGACTCCTGCTTCCTTCTCTATATAATTATATAATATAATACAAACCTTGTATAAACTTGTCTCCTGCAGTATGTTCTATACTCCCATCACTACGTGCACGAAACTATTTGTTTAACCGGTAAACTGGACAGATATCTGTTCAATTCAAAAATTTACTGGGCAGATTGTCAGACGATGTTCCAAAATTTGCCAGATAGAAAAAGTGGCTCATTAAACGTGCGGCAGACGTCTAGACATTTTTGAGTGCCAGATGGGGTCGTTAGATATCTGTCTATATCTGCCACCGTGATTACACGTATCTGCTCACAAAAATGGGCAGATATCTGGCATTCTGCCAGATCTTTTAGGGGCATCTTAAGAATCAACTTCGATTACGTTGTACGTTCAAGTAATAAAATCATAAATTATGGTTGAGTGTAAAACGATTAAGTTCCTTTAAATGTGATAGTTTCCCATTTAACAATTAATAAATTTAAAATTAAAACAATTAATTATATGTGCACACCTTTGTCTACGGAAAAAATGAAGTCCGGCAATTTTTTTTTTTTAAATCATGTAGAGAAAAACGAATTTAAAGAAACATTTATTGGAAAAACATCCTTCAAGAATGAATTCTGGTAGTCAGGAAGGATATGCTACAAAAAAAGTCTCTAGTTCAAAATAATTTCCGATTAGTGGAAACCTCAGGGTGACCCCAATTTCTACATGCTCTTATAGCTAGGTACTGGTTCCATTGAATAAATACCTAACTAAACAGACAGGAAGAAGCCTGAATATAAGTTGACGTTAACTTAGCACCACATCCCGTTTTCTTTAGATAAAAGGATACGACAAATTTCAAGATGTATAATTTTCTAATCCGATAAGCTTTGGCCGAGTTCCAGTGAGTTGCGGTGCTAACTTGACGTCAACTTAGCACTACATCCAGTTTGCTTTAGAAAAAAGGTCACGACGAATTTAGGGTTTTCACGACAAATTAACGACAAATTCCGAGATGTATAATTTTCCAATCCAATAAGTTTTAGCCGAGCTCCAGTTAATTGCGGTGTTAATTTGACGTCAACTTGGCACCACATCCAGTTTCCTTTAGATAAAAGGATACGACAAATTTATGGATTCCATGACAAATTAACGATAAGTTAACGACAAATTCTAAGATGTATAATTTTCCAATCCGATAAGCTTTGGCCGAGTTCCAGTGAGTTGCGGTGCTAACTTGACGTCAACTTAGCACTACATCCAGTTTGCTTTAGAAAAAAGGTCACGACGAATTTAGGGTTTTCACGACAAATTAACGACAAATTCCGAGATGTATAATTTTCCAATCCAATAAGTTTTAGCCGAGCTCCAGTTAATTGCGGTGTTAATTTGACGTCAACTTGGCACCACATCCAGTTTCCTTTAGATAAAAGGATACGACAAATTTATGGATTCCATGACAAATTAACGATAAGTTAACGACAAATTCTAAGATGTATAATTTTCCAATCCGATAAGCTTTGGCCGAGTTCCAGTGAGTTGCGGTGCTAACTTGACGTCAACTTAGCACTACATCCAGTTTGCTTTAGATAAAAGGACACGACAAATTAACGGCAAATTATAAGATAGTTCCAAACTATATCAGATGAAGTTGCGGTGCTAACTTTACGTACGTTTCAAAGATTTTCATGAAGTCGTTAACGATTTGCCTCGTTCTGGATAGCCTTCAATCTCAAATACTGAGGTAAACGTTGATAAAGTGAAGAAATTGGTGCTTGATAATCATCATTCTAGTCTCAGAGAGCTAGCTCGTGAACTCAACATCTCTCATGAATCGGTTCGGACCGAAAGACCTCCTTACGTTCATTGGACGCGTCCGTCATTACGGGTGATGAGACTTCGGTCTATGAATATGATATGCAAACTAGCCAGCAATCATCGGAATGGCGTTTGCCAAACGAGCCGAAGCCCAAAAAACCGAGGCAAAGTCTGTCCAAAATTCAGGGACTTCTCATTGTTTTTTTTTTTTTTTTTTTTTTTTGTTATATATTCGAGGAGTTGTTCACACAACGTTTAAGAGAGAGCATTTGTAAAAAAAAAGACCGGATCTTTGGAAGAAAAATTCATGTTGCACAATGACACGGTGCGTTGTCATTGTCCAACATCCATGAATTTTTCTTCACAAAGCCATCATTGTGGCCGAATTTTCAAATGGATCCTATTTTAAAGGAGACTCAATAAATTTGGATGAATAATTGATATTTTGTGTTTTATTTGATCAGTCCCGAAACTTATTTGATAAAATGTATATCATGCTGCGTTCGTTTTCTCGTTCAGAATGAATTTTTTCAACCCATGTCGTTCTTTTTCTCGGACCGAACGATTTAGTTTCAATCTGTCATCGCTTTTTTCGGACTCCAAATCGTTCTGAATGCACCTGAGTCTTTTCCTGGATTCAAGCAGAACGATTTTAATTTATATTCGTGAATGTGTTGTTTACAATTTGGACGATGTGGTAATAGTTGAGTTTAAGTTGTCTTTTTTGGAAAATGGCTTTATTTTTCATAAACAAAAATTTTTACGAAATTATACTTGCTTTTATCAAATGGAAGAAATGTCAAACACTTGAAATGGTTCTGTTTCGTTCCTTTTCTATGAGCGCAGAATTAAATTGTGACATCGTTCTGTCGATTTATACAGATTCATTCAGAACGAGAAAAGGAACGCAGCATCAGTGAGAACGAAATTTTTTTTTCACTTTTCGGTGCAATTTATTTATAAAAGTTATTTATTTTAAAAGTGTTTTTACTATATTTTATTTTCTACTTTTTAGTCATTATATTTTCACTTAAAACTCATATAACGGTAAATAATCTCTCTGGCGTAATTAATTCGTTCCTTTGAGAACGTTCCGATGTAATGCTTTGTCTCAAAAAATGAAATAATTATAAGAAAAACTTTTTATAAAATTTCATTGCTTTATCCATAACTTTTTTTTACACATTAAATGTTATCAAAAATCATGACACATATGTGTCAACGCCTAGGGTTAATGATGGATTTGACCAGAAATCGGCTGGGTCTATGTCATAATTGGGACAACTCAATGATTTTTATTTTAATTTCTCTGGTTTGCGGAGCGGGGCTGCCACAAATTTGAAGTAAATTTAATAAATTTTTAACATAAGCTTTCTGAAGTAAATAAGCAGAAAATAATGTTTTCCGATTTTTAAAATTCTACTTATTTTTATGAAAATTGTATGCAATAGATTGCTTTCTTAATGGGTAAAATGCGGGTAAAGCAAATTATTGCGTCAAATTGTCGCAGATATAAGTGGATTTTTAAAAATCGGAAACGTTATTTCCTGCTTATTTGCGATTTATTCAAAAATCTTAACGCCCCGTCCTATTTTGATAACTGTGCACCGAGTTGTCCCAATTATGACATAGATCCAGCCACTCAGAGTAATGTCTTTTCTCATCATAAAATTCTCGGTTTTCTGTCAATTTCAATGTATACCTGTCTTCTGTGCTTCTTGGATTGCTATGATTTTACATATTCGTGTCATGCAAAGTCTTCGATACTTCCAAAATTAGGCCTATTGCATTAAAACTTTTTTTTTCGATTCTAATAAGCTATATTTTCATTGCACAATCATATATGGATGAATTTATGCTTTCTTATATGCAGCAAGTTTAAAATACATACCGATTTGTACAGAAAAACTTATCGACTTAATCTACTACTCAAGGAAAATTTAAAATTTCCTACAAGGAATTCTCTGTTCTAAACATTCCTTGGAATCGGATGAATTTTCCCATACGTCGATTAATCCTAAATGAAAGGTTCAAATATAAATATAAACCTGGTACTGCTATGCGATCTGACGATGAAAACCTGGACTCGGACCGAGATAATCTTAGCCTGATCTAGTTTCTCTGTATTAAAATATCTAAATATCTTTTATTTTACGAACAGTGACCCTTAGACAAATCTATACAAAATTTTAATACAAAAATTGTGTAAAACTTGTATCAAATAAAACTTTTTCTTTTAAATATAATCCCTTTTTTTTTAAGTAAAACATAATATTACTAAAATGTCCCAAGCTTTAATTTATCGTACAAAAATTCTTTATGACATATGAAATTTTTGTAAAGATGGTACGAGAATCCATTTGTTACATTCCAAAAACTCTGGTCTCTAGCATTCTTTCCCTCAAGATAAATTTACATCGCTTTAGTCGAAGCATAAATTTCGGTTAAGTGGTGATAGATTTTTAACTAAGTATGTAGCTTACTCTTTAATGGAATTATATACCTTCAAAATATACCTAAAAATTTTTAAGATTCTACAGAAAGTTCTGGTTAAAATTAAATTAGATTCCCCAATAGATTACCCAGTTTTAAAAATTTCTTCACCTTGGGATAGTTTCTAATTTGGCCCTGTTTAATAAAATACCGTAAAATTGGCTTTTTACAAATTATTCTGATTAAGAATAAAATTATATTTATTTGTTTCAAATTAATTGTAATATGTTTTCGTATTCTTAATTATCATTTAATCCTTTTTAATTACAACATGTCTACCACACTACTTTTCATATTGCAGTAACACAACGCTGAGTAGTTTTCATTTTATAGATAGAAACAGTGAAAACGGTTCTTATCCCTTAATTTCTGTATGACTTTTGTAGCTCATACTTCCCAATTTTATCACTCGTAGTATTCGATTGAAACCTAGCAATAGCCAGTAATAAATGTTCTTTTAAAACTAAATTCAAATTTTTAAGTTTTAATACAATCACTTGAATTCACACAAAATACGAATTAAATTTTCACTTATATAATGTATGTAAAAGTCCCAAAGTTATTACAAAATAAGCACTCAAAACACATCCAACCCAATAATTATATTATTTTTAAATAAAATTCTCAATTTATCAACTTTTGTTTAAATTAAAAAATAATAATAATAATCCATAATGTAAAAGCACCTTGATCCAGCAACCAAATTTGAAAAAATATTATTGCAACACTCCACTTTGACCGCATATTATTTTGCTTCGTTTCAAAAATCAACTAAAAGCAACTTGGACGTGAGTCCCTTTTATATTCGATCACAAACCTCCAAAAAATCCAATTAATAACCCGGAAGTTATGCTAACAGGATTGACTCCTTAGTTATCTTAAAATTTGGCTTGATCGGCATACTCTTCCAGAACCAGAATCGCAACATTCACATCTTTCTCCAGAACTCCATAAAAAAAAAAATTTTACTTTCGCACTCGTAAAATTCCAATCAAGTCTCAAATGAAACAAGAAGCCACAACAAGCCGCGTGCTAAAAAAAAGTTAATGCCCTTAAAATTCGGCAAAAGTGTTGTGCTTTATAAATGATCTCGAAACCCGTAATCTTTCGGCCACCTAAAGTAGGCTAAAGTCACTTTTGTACTGCTGAACGTCTAAAAAGGAGTTATAGAAATCAATTGATTTCTTTCGTGGGAGAAATGTGATAAGGTCTTAAATTTAATTCATTACGTAACACTGCCGACTGCGGGTCATCTCAGTCGACGCAAGTTACTGTTAAGAATCCTTTTGAGAACGGTTCTCGTGCAAAAAAAAACAAAAACAATGTTCCATGACCTCAAGCGGTATCTTGTTTTTGGGCCGGTTTCAAGTCAACCATCAGTCAATGCACTTGTATGAAACCCATGGAGTTACATAAGTTTGTTATTGTATTTACCTGGAATATACATATTCCCGAAAACTGGTTTTTGGTTGTCCAATTGATCCAACATTTCGACAAAATAAATGAAAAAAATTTCCGAAGCCATCACTTTACCGAAATATTCAAATCAAATGCGAAGAAGATGGTGGGGAAGTTCGTAACAAGCAAGTTATTCCCATCTTCAGGGATTTTAAATAAATACATACACAAAGATGCTTTGATAGTTGATCCAAAATGTATAGCAGAACATTGCACAGGATTGTCATTAGCACCCGACATTTTTGTTTTTTTAAGAAAAATTCATTGAACACTTTTTTTCATAAATGGATGATTTCATGCATCTGCGCAATCGTTGAAGACTACAAAATTAATACTCAATTAAATTTATGCATTAAAAAGTTACTCAAATTTGGGTATAAAGTTACAATTATTGGCCGCATATCTTGGATACGCTTTTTAATAAAAATGTGCTCGTTCCATCGTTAAAATTGTTTCTCCCATTTTATCTGCAAAAATCTTCGTCGGACTATAAAAATCGGCTGCAGTAATAAGTATATTAAAAATATCAGTAGTAAAATAAAGTAAATATGTAGATACTGTTACCGCATCATTCACAATCAAATTCCTCATATACATACATGCATCTGGTGGTATTGAGTGTATTTTTATCGGAACCTGAAGAAGATAGGAAGATGAGACCCATAATCAAGAGCAAAATATAGCAGACTATAGTGGATAATTTTTGGTAACCTTGGTTGATCTTGAAAATCAACGGTTTCTGAGATACAGAGTAAGATGGGTTTTCATTTTAAAAAATTATTAGCAGTACTTTTGAGTACTATAGATAACAAAATAAATAACTTTTTATAATAAGTCTAATCTTAACGATTTTCGAGATATTGGCCAATTTCTTCTATTCTAAAAACTTGAGTTTTCTTTTTTCTGAAGTTTGTATGGTGGGAACTAAGCTTATCACAATTGACTTATCTAAGTGCATACAATAATAAAGCTTTACATGACAGAAGCAATTTTTTTAGTTTCCTTCTAGGAACAGAAACTAAAACTGGAGACGCATCATGTAGGTGAGAATTAAAGATTAGCATATAAGGAAATTATATACTAACCCTTTGATTCGTCTCGAAAATACCGGCTCTAGTCAGAACATTTGCGAATCCCAAAAATTAATCAACGGAAATCGGGTCTCGTAATATTGTAACTTTCACATTACTCATTTTTGCTTTGACATGGTGCATATATTCTGAGATATTCACTCGAATTAAAAATCGGTTATACTTGAACTTAAAATAAATCTCACTCTAATGAGAAACACCTTCCTGCTGCTTCTGTGACATTCTTAGAAGTTCGATTACTTCAGACGACAACATTTTTATTATTATCTCCAAGATACCTATTGAAGTGCACCACGTGATTTCATGAAATAAAGATTTTAAAGATATTACGAGGAGTTTGACCACTTTATAAAATATATTCCCACTTTTAACATACAAAATGAAATGTGGGTAGTTGGGGTACAGAAAACCAACATAAAATAATTGTTAAATTGTACATAAACAAGGAAAAATCTATAAAAAAAATAGTAATAATTAATAAAAATAAAGCAAAAAAGTGTGGTAGATGGTTTAAACCAAGGAAGCCGATCTAAATCATCCACTTTTCTGCACTTTCTATTTTAATTGAAAATTTCCTTTGGCGAAACACTCTTTGTTTGAAATTCTCCCTTCCCAATTTCTTCACTGACATAATATAAGTGGAGCATTATTTTTTTTTTTAATTAACTTTCTTTCACAGAATTTACTTTATTTCTTTTCATTAATAAATCCACTTTTCGAACTTTTTAAATTTATCTCTTCTTCTTTCAGGCCATTCAAAACTCTCCCTTTCAGCATACAAAAACGCAGGGGGAGGGCGGGGGGAAGCACGCGTGGCCCTTGCCCTGGGCGCTAGTTTTAGGGGGCGCCAATACGATGGATTTATGAACTCATAATCAAACGAGAAAAATCACAAGAATTGCAAATTTTTTTCAGGCCTTTTTTCCGGAATCTGAAAGCTCCTTTGCTGACATTATACTTTGGTTCTTATATACAGCCAGTAAATTTACTGTCTATTAAATTTAAGTCTGTGAGCTTATGTAAGCTAAAAGTTCCGCTAAATCCTAAAATTGTCCTTTGTATCAAAGATGAAATGAATTTAAAAATTGTACAAATGTACTAAGGTGGTAGCCCTATGTTCCCCACCATCCCACCCACGGTACAGAGAATACAAAGTATTTTCATCACTGACTTATAACAATGGAGTTATAACATGGTCATTTTCCTATAGGAAGGAATGGCACAAGTTTTATAGTTTTCTCTTTCGCGCTATGGCAGAGTTGGAGCTATCAACACAAAATGAACGTTTTCTTATGCCATTTGATATTTTTATGTTGGCTACAGATGCAAATACCGCAGAAAAAATAAGGTAAAGTTAGTGTTTACCGTGCTCCGTCCCTCTTGCCCATACGCAGGATTCAGGTAAAAGTAACCTTTTGAAAATTAAAGTCGGAATGAGTTTAATTTCTTATAAACGATTAAAATATCACTTGAACACAAGAATGATATTTTTGTAATTTAATTCGAATTTCTGATTGTTTGAGTTTTACATGTTTTTTTATGTAGTAAACGTTTTTAAAGGTGCTCAAACTCTGATATACAAATATATATATATATACAGATATCGGTCGGTCCATTGTTATAAGTCAGTGATTTTCACCCATTGAAAAGCTAGAAGAGGAGAGAGGAGAGAGAGTATTGTGTTTTCTATATCGTGCTTTCCTATACATTACACGACTCTTCATCCACTAATGGTGAAACGTGGTTCGTAATGCAAAATGTGTACCTTGTATTCTCTATACCGTCCCATCCACCAATCCTATATCGAGTGTAGGCAGAATATATGACAGTAGGCCACAAGCACAGAGTTTCCAGAAAAATATTTTTACGTCAGCTAAGTTTAGTCGTTTTAGCCGGAGTTAAGGCCTTTGAATTCGGCTAAAAAATCGGCTAAATCCTTTCATCCTGACCAGCCAGAATTCCTACCCAGAGCTTATTTGAAATCGTCTCAAATTTTAGTCGTTTTAGGCTGGAAGATTCATGTGGAAAAGATAGCAGCTCTGCACAATGCGCCATCCGACGGGGAGATGGGCGGTAGAGCAAGCGCTATAGCTCCATTCTGCAGGTTTCGGAACGTCGATACTCGTATTCAAATGACAATTAATATCTAAAATAGATCTTAATTGTTGTTTGAATTTCATATTCTTTTATTTAACAATCGCTATACTTAGTTTCAAATTCAAATTGTTTTTGACAATTCTGGTTCTAGTTCCAGGCTATGCAGTATATAATAGGTCATCTATCATCAATGCTGCATAGTATTCCCTGGAGCTGTAATAAAATTTGCGCCCAAATAAAGATTCTTTTTAAAGGGGGGACGGCAACTACCGTCTTTGCACCCCCCCCCCGGCTCGAAAATTTCCTAGATTCGCCGGCACTGCAAAACTGTATGGGCTTTTATCAAGATTTTACTCCGTTTCGCACATTCCTATCTCTCTTTCCCATTAAGCCACTATATTGTTAACTAACCGCTTTCAATCAGTTTTCAATTATTAATAATAAATATTTCTTTTTTTCCAAATCATTTTCTCGATAAAAATTCCTTGTTGAAATCCGCTTTTACATTAAACTAAATTTGTAAATTGTAGTGATCAAATCGGGCAACGCATGCTCGAACGTTTTACGTTTCACATCCAAAACAAGAACCGAAAAAATGTAAAGTGGAATTAATTGAGTTTTTCGGTTTACATTTTTCGGTTCGTTTTTTTGATATAAAAGTGCCTTTTACGGTGATTTTATATTTTTCGTTCCCATGGCTTTTACTAATTAGTGATTTGTGGTCTAATTTTGTTTCCTGTTTATATTAATTTTCGGAGCCTCTAATTATCTGTAACCTCATATGGCAAGTGTCATAGGTATATGATGCTATCATCGGCTTAACCTGATCACAAATCAAGTGTGAGCCAAGACTTCTCTGGCACCGACTCCCAATTGGAAAGTTTTTGGACTAGATCTGCGACTCTCAACATAATCTGTTGTCTTTTGTGTCTGCAGAACAGAGCAGAATAGAAGATACACAAAAGAACGCCTCATACATTTTCATAGAGGCCCGTATTGCTCAATCCGACGGATTAATTACTCCCGCCGCAAGTAAAATTCACTTCCCCTTCACGAAGCGATTTTTCAATCCACCGGCGGAACTGCCACATTCAAATATCAGGATTTGATCACTGACATATATAACATGGACTGCCTGATTTTCTATTTCATATGGGTCAACTTTTGTTGAAAGGCGTGTGACAATTATCTTAATTTCAAGTTTTACTTTCACTTTAATATTCATATTAAAATTATTATTATATTCTACACCATCAAATATTTTCTAAACTTGATTTTGAAAGAAATAAAATTAAGCAATTTTTATCTACCTGCCCCTAAAAGTAGGTATGGGGGACAGAAAAAGGATTTCAAATATTGTATTGCCATCTACTTATATTCTATATAATTATTCATTGGCAACGCCACTGATCTGAAACTGGACTATGGTGGATTTTCTATAGAATGTTTTATTTGAAGTTCAGCCGAATAAAGTAGTTAAACCAAAAAGAGACAACTATAGAAAAGTGATCCCATAATAATGTCAAATAATCTAAGCAATTTCAGTAGTATCAGCAGTCTATTTTATATATGTCAGTGGATTCGATTCACTTGTTTTCAATAATCAAGGGAAACTTGATTTTTTCATTTCGAACATTTTCGATAATCACAAAACTGGCAAATTCGCAAACTAAGTTCTCTCGACGGATTTAGCAATAGAGGCCAATAAGAATTAAATAAAGCGAACAGTACAAATAGTTCGCTTCAGTCGACAGAACAATTTGTGCTGTCCAGTATATGGGATAGTATTTCATTCCATATTAATTAAAAACTAAATAAATATAAGATGTGTATTTTCGAAACTTGATAAAACGAAATGTGCGGATATTAGACACCTAGACAAACAAAAAATTGTATGGCAGGGAGCGCTCCACATCAACCGTTTGCGAGTTACAGGGTGATTTAGAAAAAAAGCTATATTTTCACATAACACCCTGCATCTTAAAAAGTACAGGGCATACAGTCACAGTTAA
Source organism: Dioctria rufipes (assembly GCA_963924295.1). Taxonomy (NCBI): domain Eukaryota; kingdom Metazoa; phylum Arthropoda; class Insecta; order Diptera; family Asilidae; genus Dioctria; species Dioctria rufipes. The sequence continues at coordinate 71,314,304 of OZ002743.1, read as the reverse complement.
AAGCTCATTGTATGCAGCTCCATACCCCACTCATCTCAGGAGTTATAGGGGTCTAAAATAAATATTTAGGATTTTCTTACCTTTTTTTTTAATTTGACCTATATTATTTTTGCAAAAAGGTCTTTAACATAACTTTTTTTTATAAAAAGTGTAAACTGTATACTCTGCTCTTTAATTTGACCTTACACCCTATGTGCTACGTTTAAGCCTTTAAGAGTTATTAGCTTTTAACCTATTCTCAAACCTATTTTCACACCTTTCTCAACGATAATTTGTTCCTTAGCACGTCATTTTTCCCACCACGACAAATATGTTGGACCCCTCTAATGTCTATTGTCGTTGCGTACGCTCTCATTTGAAAGGTAGCAGCCGAAGCAGCAAGTTATAAAGTTTGAGGTGGTGCGAATTCGCACCCGTGTGCGGTTAGTGAGTGTAGATTGTTAAAAATTCCAAAAATTTTTTTTTGAATTTTCTATTGGAAATCGAGTTTTTATCAAGGTAAGTACATTTAATCATGTTTACAGTAATATTAAATTATTATTAAAAATAAAAATAATTTTGTTCATTTTATTACCATTGTAAATTTTTATAGTTTATTTAGTATTTTCGATAATTATTCTCAAAATTATTGTATTACTAACTTATTTATTTTTTAACGAATAATAAAAATGAGTAACCGAGCCTATAATCTACGCAGTGCGGCAGCTGTAGCAGCTACCTTAGAAGATTCGGACCCTGAAAGTTATTCCCACAACAGTGACGAAAGCAGCGAATGTCTAGCGTCTAATGATGAAGGTAAATTGATAATAGAGAAATAAATAAATAGTTATAAATACAAGGGCAAAATGTAACTTTTGAGATAGCGACGCATCAGGCCGAACACGCATGAAATGCTCAAATTGTATGCGCAGAATGTGTGATGAGCATCGTGCAGCTGTTTGCGTAGAATGCGAACATTTTTTTCAAAAATTTAAAACAAAACTGTATTTTTTTGTATTTTTCTACATGGTTTTTCATAGTAAATAAATTATTTCAGTGTATTTTATTGTTATTTGTTACTTTCATTATCATTTCTCCACTCCAAAGGCTGATATGCACCTAAATTCCCCTTTCAAAAAATATAGTAACTTCAGAAGCGCGGAAAAAATAATTAAATGAATTTTGTATATTTTTTTCTCACAAGAGGGAATATTTAACTAATAAATTGCATTGGTTTTGTTCAACTTAATCAAAAATTTAAAAAAAAAAATTATATTTTGTTTGTTTTTTTTTTTATTTAACAATAACAATTTTTGAAAAATAATTTTTTTATAACAAAATGTTGTTTTTTATCAAATTAAATTGTTACACTGTATTGTACGGGAAATTTTACCCCAAAATCATATATTTGTCGATGTATTTAGAAAGCTTCCTTCGTCTCCAAACCGGTTGTTAAAAACGCGAAATCCCAATTTGCACCCGTGTACGGTATATGGTTGCTGGATACTAGTGTACGCTAAGAGGGTTAATTTGACTTATTACACCCTATGTGCTAAGTGTAAGCCTTTAAGAGTTATTAGCTCTTAAACTATTCCCAAACCTATTTTAAAACCTATTCTCAACGATAATTTGTTCCACTAGTACGTCATTTAAAAACATATCGTCTAATTTTGGTGTGACCTGAATAGATTATGAGTTTTTAACTGTTTAAGGGTTACAGTTAACACATAGGATGTAATAGCTCAAATTAAAGAGGAGAGTATACAGCTTACACTTTTTATGAAAAAAAGTTATGTTAATGACCTTTTTGCAAAAATAATAGAGGTCAAATTAAGAAAAAGGTAAGAAAATCCTAAATGTTTATTTTAGACCCCATAACTCCTGAGACGAGTGGTGTACGGAGCTGGTTGAGCAGTCGTAGGAAAGACCATGAAGCTCTGCATACTGTGACCGTACGGTCTGTAGTTTCTAAGATACAGGGTGTTATGTGAAAATCTAGCTTTTTTCTGAATCACCCTGTAACTCGCAAACGGTTGATGTGGAACTCCCCTTCCATACAATTTTTTGTTTGGCTAGGTGTCTAATATCCGCACATTTCGTTTGATCAAGGTTCGAAAATACACATTGTATATACAGGGTGATTCTGATCAAGATACCTTCCGGTATATCACGCGATTCCTTGAGGTAAGCTTATCCAAAAATTTGTTCCACATACCCCCCCCCCCCCCTAGAAACCTTCCTTTAGGAGTTGTGGCCAGTTGAAGATTTCGCCAATATTCGTGAACCCTGATAGGAATAAATGAGTATAAATTTTGAACCACCCTATAGATTTTGGTTATTGTTGGCTTATTAAATAGCTAAGAATAGTAACTGTCGATAACTGTATTTCTCTGTATTTGTTAATTAAGCATCTTTAAGTTATTCTCAAATATTTCCAACATTTTGATTTTTTTTACGCACAAATTTCATAAATACCGTTTTTATTTCAAAGATTTTCTTCCATGTAACCCAAATTAACTGCTTCTTATTAATGCCCCTACTACCCTCTATCACTGGAAAAAAAAACCGCATGCCAATACCTGATCAGTTTTAGCACTGGAGGTTTATTGTCAGATTCAAGCCAGATCATAAAATTGCATTAAACCAATAATCACAGGTAGGTGCGTAGGGTCTTTTACGACTGGACCCATAATTGCTTTGATTACAATTTTCTGCAAGTAGTGGTACTCTTAGTATAGCGGCGGATACAGCGGGGGGCGATCGGGGCGATCGGGGCGATCGCCCCCCCCCCCTAGAGCTCTAATAATAATAAATCAAAATTTATATTCTAATCCAATGAAATAGAAAATACAAAAAAAAAAATTTTTAAAAAAGACCGTTTCTAAATCGGCGTTAAAAAAAATAGAAAATAAACTCTCCCTTCACTTAATGAATATATCACAACAGTTCTCCAGAGTTTCCCTTCATTTTGTGTTTAATTAAATTTTTAAATTATATTACATTTGTATATGAATTTTAAAATTTTCAAGGTATACAGAGAAAACAAGATCTGGACAGCAAACAAATTACACTACAGTGAATAACAATTTCCCGAAATTTAAATTTGGAACTCCTAATGTTTATCAAAATACTTAATTAAATTACTTTTCTTTGAATATGCTTTCTTTGTGTACCATGAAAATTTTAAAATTTTTATACAAATGTAATTTGATTAAATAGAAAACTCGAGATAGTTACTTGATATATTTATTGTTTTTTCCTTTTTAGTCATAAATTATTCTCAAAAAATGTAAAATTATATCACTAAGGAATTTTCAGTACAAGCATTGTTGCACTTTTTTGTGATCGAAGGCTCACAAAAGCCGGGTATTTTGATGAAAAGTAGTATGTTGAGAAAATTATCATAGCCGGGGTAATTGATCTCAGATTCAGTTGTCTTGCAAATATTTAATTTAAGGCAAATAGGATAATATATATATTAACCCTACCTAATTAGCATTCCTCGAAAATTTCTTCCACCATTTAAGTTGCAAGAAATTGCAGTCCAGCCCAAGAAATTATGGTGTTTGAGCGAAATGCAAGCGACCTATGTATGAAAAACACCAGTAGTAAGGCAAGCAAGAAGTGTATAATGTCTATTTTATGTGGGATTAAATTTTACTATGCTTACGGGATCAAAAACTTATATTATATAGATAAAAGAACTCTGGCGATATCTGAATGCTAATGAAATTTTCATGCCAAAACGAAATGAGAAAGCTATACAGAGCGGTCCACAACTAATGGCAAGTGCGGTTATAGAGGGCGATGGGGGCGATCGCCCCCTCTAGAGCAAACGTCTGGATCCGCCCTTGTCTTAGTACCACTTACCTCTCCTTTTTAAAACATGATTTAGAAGACATGTTGGATGAGTATATTCCGCTTTCCCTTAGGAGCGAGATGTACTTTATGCACGATGGCGCTCCGCCGCATTACTCTGCTTAAATACTAAATAAGAGTACCACTACCTTCAGAAAATTATAACCAAAGCAATTGTGGGTCCAGTCATAAAAGACCCTACGACCTACCTGTGATTATTGGTTTAATGCAATTTTATGAACTGGCTTGAATCTGCCAATAAACCTCCAGTGCTAAAACTGATCAGGTATTGGCATGCGGTTTTTTTTCCAGTGATAGAGGGTAGTAGGGGCATTAATAAGAAGCAGTTAATTTGGGTTACATGGAAGAAAGTCTTTTAAATAAATAACGGTATTTATGAAATTTGTGCGTAAAAAAAAATCAAAATTTTGGAAATATTTGAGAATAACTTAAAGATGCTTAATTAACAAATACAGGGAAATACACTTATCGACAGCTACTATTCTTAGCTATTTAATAAGCCAACAATAACCAAAATCTATAGGGTGGTTCAAAATTTATACTCATTTATTCCTATCAGGGTTCACGAATATTGGCGAAATCTTCAACTGGCCACAACTCCTAAAGGAAGGTTTCTGGGGGGGGTATGTGGAAAAAAGTTTTGATCGGCTTACCTCAAGGAATCGCGTGGTATACCGGAAGGTATCTTGATCAGAATCACCCTGTATATGTCGAACACATTTGATGTATCGTAGCACTCCATGAAAAGTCTAGACACTTCATGACTTAAATAAAATAAAATATCTAAAATGGTAATAAATTGTATAATTCTCTTTTACTTTTAGCGCTAAATATTACTAGGCAAAATTGTGTTTTATAAGATTAATTCCGAGTTTAACTTGGAAGTCGGTTTTAGCTCCATTTTCGTAGTTCTTTGTTCTTCGAAATATTGATTCTTAAAGATTAATTGCGTTCTACCTATTATCACGGGCCTAGTTTACAACTTTAAGTAATCTCAGATGTAAAGTTCAGTTAAGGATGCTACATTTTGTCAGATATTGAGCTTTGAATATAAGAAACTTGAATTTTGAAACAAAAGAGCGTAATTTTTCGAGTCCTCTTTTCTGAACTGATTAAGTTATGAACATTACTGATATACTAAAGTGGGGATATAACTTAATTGAAATGTTAGCATTTGTACAGAAAAAAAAATAATTTAATTTAATTCGTAACAATTAATTATCCGTCCACTGAAAATTGTTCCAATTTCAATAGCAATTACTTCATGGAGCATTAAAAACAATCAGAATAAATTGTTCGTTTAAAAAAGACAATAAAAAAAGTTGAAAAATAGTTAATTTCCTATAAGTTTTTCAAAAATTAGTTATTTTTGAGGCCTGTTGCTTTGCTATTTTTCAATTTATTTCTAGAACACTAAGCAATTTCAGTGAAATTCGGAGCGTTATTAATTTCATTGGGTATCTTTTATTTAAAGTATAAAAAAATAGTATAATATGATAAATATCTAGGCGAAACTCTTAACAGTTATTACAACTACATATCATCAGCATACTGAATTTTCCATAATATTATCAATATTGTGATAACAAAAAACTACAAAAGCCAGCTCTATGAGATTATGTTGTTGCTATATTTTAGATCTTTGACCATGAATCCTATAAGTATGATGACTAAGCTGTTATTGTTAATATTGTAAATTCATATTAATGAACAGATTTTGACCATGAACCAGATGAAAAAAATACAGCTAATATCGGCTTTTAACATGATTCGAACTATGCAAATCCAAATACTTTCCAGTAATGATGCTAGTGAAAATAACGATCATTTAAATGGAACGTTCAAACTGCCAATCATTTCTTAAAATGTGAATGGATCTTGATTAGGATGTGATTCCTTTTTTTTCTAATTTATTATTTTGGGAAAAGTACAAGAGATCTTAAATTCTTAACCTAGTAAGTTATATAGTATAAGAGGAAGCTAAGAGTAACAGAAAAATATAGACTACGAAGAACTAAAGCTAACTTACTGAAAAGTAATAATATGAAAGAAAGGAGTAATTTAATAATTTAAAAAAAAATAACAGATAAACAAAAAACTAGCGAAACATATACAAAAAAAAAACAAATTAATTAAATTTACCTTGGAATTCATTCATGATTTAGCTGACATATAAGTGAATTATCACAAATTTAAATCAGAGATTAGAAACCTGAAGATATTGATAGAGCCAGCCCTCTGGACACCGAACGGGAAGGGAGTGCTACATTCGAGCGATCTGAACACAATAAGAAGCTTCACCTATCAAAGAATGGAAACAAGTAACAAGAAGATTGGCATGTCCAGAAGATTGCAAGAATTGTATCTGGTCATAAAGATATACAGGTTCAATAGAGAGTATTAAGTTATAGAGGAAAATTGAGGCTTTACGCTTTAAGTAAGGGGTGATCTCGAGCAGCTAACCAATGAGAGCCTGTACCACAACATATTTTAGGGCGTACAGAGAACAAATGTTGCTTTAACAGCAGTTTTTTATACCTTTGATAACTTCCTCAACACGGAAGATGCACGAAAATATTAACCACGTATCCATCATTTCTCAACTTGTGGTCCATTCCGGAATGTCCCACCACTCTGCTCTGGTATTAGATGCGACATCTAGTTTTTGTTCCATATATGATAATAGTCAGAAGCATACAGATTAAACAAAAACCCCTTTGGAAAAAACTATACCTACTATACTACTATGGAAATAATTTAATCTAGCTACAGAATACTGAAAAAAATTTACAATCTCAGAAAAGAGCATTATCAATTGCATTATCAATTACATATGAACCGATTTTACCCCATCATAGTAAATAGTTGATAATAAACTTTAGCCGTAAAGATATGAAATTGGTTGCTCATTGTCGTTGTATATTATGGAAATTTGATATTAAAGTTTAGAAATCGTTTAACTTGGAAAACTTTTTGATCTAGTTACCAAAAAAAAAAAAAAAAAAAAACATGGATTTTCTATGTCTACTGTGAAAATGTAAAGCCAGAGACCCTTAGAATATAGAGGCAACAGGAAGTGTTGATACCATTGAATAAATAACTAATAAGGAAGCGGGGTATCGTGCGAATACAGTGTACGTGTTTAAGCATTTCAATGACAGTGTGGCCTATGGTCGGGGGGGGGGGGGGGAGAAATGACAAGAGGGCCTACTGCCTATTTTGTGTCAGTTCAACATTCTGACATTTCATATTATTTCAAAATAAGTTTCGGATTTCAATTCGCGATATTTTGATAAATAATTAATTAAACGTGATTTTTATGAATAGTAGTGTGAAATAAGTGCGGAATATTCCTTTTGTGAACGACATTTTGTGCAATAGAGACTCCGGAGTCTTAAGAAACCGTAATGAAGTGCGCTGTGCTGTCCTGCAGGAACGAACGGAGTTATTGTCGTGGGAAAGCATTCTTCAAGTAAGCTTAATAGCTTTACTTATTTATTATATTGTTTTAAACAAAATAAAAGTGAAATATCTATAAAAATAAAGAGCCATGGCAAAAGATTTAACATTTTACCAATGCCGATTTATTTGTTTACAATTGAATTGTCAGTTGGTGCCTAAATTATTCCAGTCATACAAAGGCAACGCCAAGAAATATTGTCTGAAAATAAGGGGGAGCTAAAAATTTGTTTATTTTACATAGGAATTTGGATTATGAAAAATGTACCCTTTCAGAAGGTCAGAATTTAATTACTGCCATGACGAAACGAATACAAACAGAGCACACTAATACATTTCGCCGAGATGCTTACGTTTTCACCCGATATGCCGTTTCCTTATTAGTTATTTATTCAATGGTTGATACCTGTAAAATTCGTATGCACGAGCGTGGATTTTTTTCAGGGTCCCGTGAAGTAGGTCAGCATTATATTGAAGAAAGCGACGAGTATACGGTATAAGCCTAGTACTGAAGTCAACGTTAAAATAAAATTTAGCTAGTCTATATTATTGGGACATTCTTGATAGTAACTTAATACGACAGCGAAGACATAGAGATGAGAGATATTAAAAATGAAGTAAAAGAAGCGCTTTTATTATTTTACTCACTTTTTTCTAATATGATGATGTTTTCACAACTTGTTTGCTCTTATTTAGTTAAGATTTCTTAGAACTCTGACAAGAAATATTTTTAGCGTTCTAAAGAATGGCCCGGGCCGATAAATTCAAGCTAAATTACTTGGAAATTTATTAGTTGTACCACCTCTAATCAAGAACAACAAGCCAAATTTAGCGCGTTCACCTTAGTATGTACTGGAGGGTGATTCTGATCTTTTCTCGTACTTAAGTGTCAGAATATACGCCTAAGGAATGAACTGCTTTTCTTCTTCCTTTTTATTGTTATTTAATTCATTCAGGTTGTATTGAACTAAAAATGAACAGAAAATGATACAAGTTAATCACATTGACCGTCAAGCGAAATTTTGTAAAAAGTCCTCATATCATAATTATACAAGAATTTGTTTTCAATATTCTACATACCTAACAAATGTACACAAACTGTCAGTTACTGAAATTCAATGCCTTCTCATTTCTTAGCCAGTCAAATATATATAGTTAAAAACAATTTTTTGGATAGTGACTTTATGAAGAAGTTGCGCTCATCCACTGTTTTGTGGATTTTTGCTATTTGATTTCTTGAATTTGTCTTTAATTTTTCCTTCATATGTATGATTTTATTCTGATCGACTCGAATTCAGTAATAAGGACCAGCACAGATGACGTACTGCCAAGGCATCTCAAATTTTATTACGTATGCAGCATATATATATACATATATGTACCTACAATGTACATAAGAAATGTCAACAGTTTATATTCTTTTTATTTTGCAATTTTCGCATGTTCCGGACCTCAGTGATGGTTGCAAAATTAAATTTATTATTATTTTACTTTACCCAACAACGTTCCAACTGTCGAAAGTAATGTGAATTGTTTTCTTTGACTGGCCAATTATTCATATAAATGTTTTCCAACATAATTAGAGCTATAATTAGTCTCTCAATTAAATTCTTTTCCTTATTAAGCCAAGAAATTGTGTTATTTTCCATTAAATTTACTGGAATTACAAATAAAAAAAGGAGCGTCATACGAAACAATTCAGACTTTATGGGGCTTTTTAGCTGATTGCCTAAAATTACAGTTATTTACGGTCTCTCATTTTTGCTCTGAAATATATTTAATCCGTTTTTACAAAAATCATTATTACAAATTCAAAAATATTATTGAATTTACCCACTTTTATTGCTCTAATTGGGTGTAGAATATCAATTTACCATAGTATAAAATTTTTGTCACAACCTCTTGAGCGGTTAACTAATTTGTCGCATATTTAGTCGTGTTTTTTGACGTTTGTTCACCGAAAATTCATTATAGTTCATTTTGTGGTAGATAATAGTGAAGACACAAAATGAACTGTGTTAAAAGAAAAACTTCGACAAAATATGCACAAAATTCACGACTAAATAGTACGACAAAAGATCAGAATCACCCTCCTGGTCTCGCTAAAATGCACGATAAAAGTTTATATGAAGATTTACCAGAGATTATTATGATCAAAACGCAAAAAAAAATCATTAAGTAATAATTATTTTTAAATTTTATTATTTTAATCCAAAATAATTATTAATTGTTAGATTTTGTTTTTTAGATCAAAATAATAATAATTTTTAAATTTTTTTGTTTATAGTCGCAGATAATATTTATTTTTCATTTTGATTTTGATTTTTTTTTATCAGAAATAAAATGCTATAATAAAAATTATAATTATTTGATGATTTTTATTATTTAAGTGAATAAATAAAAACTAAGTACTGCTAGTAAATACGATTTTTTGAAAAATAACCCTTCAAATAAGGTAAATATTTGGCTGATTCTGCTACGACTATCAATAAAAATTAGAATTTAATTAAAGCTCCAAACTCACACTAAAGTGTGCAAAGTGCATTTTCTGCGTTAAAGTTAATATACTCAGCGACCGTAGATGTAATCTACAAGATTGATAGAAAAACATTTTTTTTATTTGAACAACGAGTACCTAATACAATAATAAAAACTTTAATCAAATTCTCGGAATTTCTATTGATGATCGTATGTCAATCAACCAAACACCTATACTAACAATAATTTTTACTTATTCACTATAATAATAAAAATCATCAAATGTAGCAAATGATTTTTATTTATGACAAAAAAAAAATCAAAATCAAAAATAATTATTATCTTCGACTATAAAAAATAAAAAATAACAATTATTATTATTTTTTATTCAAAAAATAAAGATTAACAATCATTGATTAGTTTTGATATATAAATAATAAAAATATAAAGAAATAATTTTAGAAACATTTCTATTTTAAAAATTAGATTTTTTAAATTAGTTCTCATAATAAAATTGAATGAAAATATGTTCTTATTCCCACTTCGAAGAATGATATGATATGCTTTTTCATTTGAAAATTTAGTAATAACAACTAGTTGCGGTCCCTGAAATTTAGTTTAGCGCAGACCTCAGTACTAGGCTATACAGAGTAACAAGGTATAATTGTCCGGTCTCTTAAATGTGTGTGACGTCATGTGCAGAGGCGGTGTTAGGCGTGGGCGACGTGGGCGACCGCCTACGGCCTCGCGCCTTAAATATGCATAACTCGGAGGCAACGTAAAAATTTATTCATTATAAAACGATAAATATATTGACATACCAAATTTGTTTTCTTTAGGCTAGCAACATTTGTTGGCGTTGCGTTGCTGTTGCGAGAAACGAACGAGGAAGCATCTCTGACAAATTGTGTTTTAATTTAGTCTAACAATGTTTGTTGGCAATGCGTTGCTAACACGGGGAACCCCTTATGGCCAGACTTGGGGATTTCCCTTTCTGTTTGGCGCTTGTCTATGTAAGGTATTTTCAAACTCCAGCCCCTCCTCAAGGGCTAGAAACATTGTTGCCGTTTTAGCGACTTTGTCGCTAGATCTAGCGGATTTTTGAGGTTTTTAGCGACTTATTTTCAAGACTTATTGTTAGACCCTAAACAATGTTTTAGCGACTTTTACGGACGTTTTCATGACCATTCTTGTAAATACTCTGAATAAAAGAAAAGAACATTGAAGAATGTGTCCATTATTGTGTCCACTTATTGTAGGCAATACACAATGCAACACTAAGTTGACTGGGGAATTCAGTAATGATGAATTACTGTTCAACGTGGGAGCGTTTCAATCCCGTGCATCTCACTTTTTCTCGTAAAACATTTATATTTCTGTCATGCTTTACGTGCGTTTGTAACTATTAATAGGTACTCATTTGCTCCAAGTTGTCAAGAGAACCCGGTTTTTTATAATTGTGATTGATTTAAATACACCTGCAAGCTACAAGAACTAGTATTTATTCTGTGATCAGGGAAACGAAAAGCTGATACGTGAATCTCAAAAACATTGGCTTGAGTTGTTTGAGAGATTAATCGATATCATTAATTTCTTAGCCTCTCATAATCTGGCATTCATTTAAAGATCACAGAGAATCTCTTAAGTTAGACGACGACACTAAAAATTCTGGTAATTTCATAGATTTATTTAAATTAATATACAAATTTGTTCATACTTTACGGGAGCACATGAAACGCATTAATGATAAACAACTTACACACCATTATCTAAGCCACGATATTCAAAATGAATTGATCACATTAATGTCAAAAACAGTTACCGAAGGAGTGATTCGTAGGGTAAAAAGAGGCAAAATATTACTCTTTTTTGCTCGAATGCACTAGAGACTGTAGTAAAGTTGAACAAATGTAAGTTATCTAAAAATTTTGTGATACATCAACCGCCACAATAGAAGAAAACTTTATCCGATTTCTTGCTGTCCCTGAGAAAACTGGAGAGTATTTAACTAATGCAATATTGGGAGAGCTAGAAAAAAATGGCTTAGATATTCAAAATTATCGTGGCCAAGGATACGACAATGTTGCAAATATGGTTAGCGTAAATAGTGGAATTAAGACTCGGATATTAAATATTAATCCCAGGGCATTTTTTACACCTTGCAGTTGTCACAGCTGGAATCTGTTGTTGGTATACGCAGCTAGTTCTTCTGTGGTAGCAAAAACAGTTTTTGGTTTTATCCAGAAATTTTATCTGCTATTTTCAAATTCCAGTAAACGCTGGGAATAAACCAAGGGCCAATTAAAGCTTACTATTAAACCATTATGGGACAAATGTGAAAATTTTGGTTTCCTTTTCGATTTGAGAAAATTAAAAAATATACCAAAAGAACAAATATCCAAAATCTGTCAAGATTTACACACACTTCTGCGAGTGGGTGAAAGTAGTGACTTCCAACTTTACAATGATCCTAAATGTACCAGACTTCATTAAAGATGTGAAAGAACTGCTTCAATGCATAATAGAAAATAACTTTAAAGAAATTTACATTGTGCATCGAATTTTGCTAACGCTACCGGTAAGTACAGCCTCCGCTGAAAGTAGCTTTTCAAAATTAATACTTATACAAAATTATTTGAGAAGTACAATGGGTCAGGAAAGACTTTCAGCTTTGGCAGTTTTATCTATTGAAGCAAACATAGCATCTAAGCTTAATTACGGTACAATCATTAAGGAGTTTAGTAAGGCTAAAATCAGGAAATATCTGTTTCTTTAATGTTAGTCTAAGAAAATAGTTTGGATTGCATTGTCTTTATTATAATAAAGTAGTAAAAAGTTATTTTTCAACTGTTTTTTAATTTATAAAATTGTTTCTTGCGCCACCAGGGGGCCTCGCTAAATGTACCTCGCCCACATCAAATTTTGGTCTTACCCCGCCATTGGTCATGTGAATCGATTTTTAAAAATGGAAAAATAAAGTTTTAATATTTGTATAAATTTATTTCAATGGTTCCGTTTAAAATATTAAAATAAGCGCAATTTCAATTTTTTAACATAACGAGAAATTGAATCTTTGAATTTAAGTCTTTTTTAACGAACTGTCGGAAAGTTTAGTTGGTAAAAAAAATAGAAAACATAAAATAAAATAATTATTATTTGCAATACTTTCAATATTTCGATAGTGAAATGAGTTTGTGGCAATGGTATTTTTCTTAAATAGAAGGCAAATTTGCAATGCATCATAATGAAGTGTAAAAAAGTGGAGCTAATGACAAATTAAAGTAAATTAATACAAGGTAGGGCAAAAGTAATGTAATAATATGAATTGGCTGCCATTTGTGCTCGTATTACGACATTATGAATTGTTACTTGGAAAATATCTGGCTGCAATGTTGGCTTTCAATGCTTGCAAGGTTTGTGGTTTGTTGTGGTAAAACTCCAAAGGAAGAAGTCTGATGCCGTCAGATCTGGCGATCTGTCCGGCCAGTACAAATCGCCAAAATGGGAGATCACACTGCCCGGAAATTGGTGTCTCGAAATCTCCATCGTTTCCCGTACTGTGTGAGCGGTTGCTCCGTCCTGTTGGAACCAACAGTGCTCGAGTCCCAATTCAGCAACTTGCTACAAAAAAACTTCGATTAACATCTGTCTGTAGCGCTCGTCAGTTACGGTTACGGTGGTGCCATCGGCGTACCCAAAAAAATAAGCGCCAATCAGTTTTTCACTGCAAATGCCGCACAAACAGTCACTTTGAGGAAATGCAATAGCTCTTCGTGCATTTCATATGGATTCTCCGTGCCCCAGAAACGCAAATTTTGTTTATCACTTAAAACCACTTAAGTAGAAATGGGCTTCATCACTCATTATGATTTTGGATACGAAATCATCCTTTTCTTGCATCAGGTTTAACAGAGCATGTGAGTAAGTTAACCTCACTTGACTGTCAGCAGGCTGCCATTGGTGAACGGTATGCACCTTGTAAGGGAACATCTTCAGGTCTTTCACAAAAATTTGACGCAACAAACATCTGCTGATGCCAAATTGTGTGCATCGTTGTCTCATCGATATTTGTGGACTCTCTCGAACGTCCTCAGCCATTGTAGCGATATTCTCGGTCGAACGAGCAATACGTAGCCGGACACTTCTTGCGACATCTCTACTCTAGTAGACGCAGTTTGGGTGAGACGCTTAGCCAAACGCTTAATTGCTCGCGCACATTGTACAGAACGACTTGGGAAACGACGACGAAATTCACGCTGAGGTGAGTATCGCTTGTAATTAACTAATTCTGTATATAATTAACTAATTCTCTATATGTCTACAACATAAATGCCAAAGAAGAATAACATTTGACGCAATTTCCAAAAAATTATGTCACATTCACATTATGACATTACTTTTGCCCCACCTATACAATTATAATAATTTTCCTTCAATTTATATTTCATATGTGAATGGAATAACTTTAAAAAATTCAAATTTAATATCAATTAACTCCACTCTTCCTAATGACATTGAAAAATGGTATTACATACATAAATCCATTGCCTTTCCTTAATTAATATGAAAGAAATGAAGATGCATCAGATATATTTGCATGCAGATGAACTTTGAGCACAACTGATAAATTTAAGTAAAATAAATTGTTTATTCGCAATATATTTTTTACGAAGGTTAGATGATTACCAATTTGCCTTTTATTTGAGAAAGTACCATTGTCAATATCTTATTTCACTCTAGAAATGATGTGAGTGTTCAATATAATTAATCAAGAGTGAAATTCATAAGTTTCCATTTTTATGTTGTATTTTTTACCGACAAAACTTTCAGGCACGTCATTTTAATACCGACCTGATTTCTGTTAAAGGAGATTAAACCGACAAGTAAAATTGTACAAATAAATTAAAAAAAAAAAATTTAGAACAAATTGAAACTTTTTTTTTTCTGTGGGTATACACTGAAAAGTTCTTCAGTATATAAAAGCTATGAAATTATCTATACGATAACTTTTACTACCAGTTGTAAGAAAAATAAATACAAAACCAAAACTTTTAGTGACCTTAGAAGAATTATACAACTTTTTTCCAAATTATTTAATATACACTTCGGACCTCTGTAGTAGTTTTCATTTAACTGTCATTAAAGTTGGTTAAATCAGACCAATAGCAAAATAATGAGTTAAGCGTTAAGACTAAGAGCTACATGTAAACAGGTTGTCATAACAATTACAACAAATTCCCTCTGAAGACGTGTAATATCCTTTAACCGTAAGTGATAATGTTCTATTTATCCCAGTAGTATACACTAAATAAATCTGACTAGCTTTAGTTAGTTATTTCGAAATATTATATTCAAGACAGACTTTTTAAATTTTTTTATTCGATACTAGTTTTTAATGACATGGCGATATATAATACGCAAAGTTTTAAATTGATAATTTCAGTCAGAGGTTCGGAGGTTATCTAACTCTGCTGGAGGCTAATGTAACCGTTTAATCAAATGCTCATCTTTGATAACATGATTCTCTAAAAGTCGCATTCTTATCTCAAACACTCTTTTCAACAGTAAATCAACATATATACAATATGTACATACATATATGCCTTAAAGTATAAACTGTTTCCTCTTAAACTTAATACTGAAAGCTCGACATAGAAAATCATGAATGCTTTTGGTAGAAACCCATTTGTGATATTTCGTTTGTAAATCAGTCGCTTAGAATCGCGCGAACAGAGCTTATCGTAGTTTAAAGACCGCTCTTAAATAATTAATTTCTGGTTTTTATTTTGTGTGTTTGTGTGTGTGGGTGTGGGTGTGTATGCGAGAGTTTATTCAAAAGTGTGATTAGAAGTTTGAGATATAATATCACAGTTAAATTGTTAAATCTTAAAATGTGCAGTGAGATGTGGGAATAAGTAAGATTTTAATTGTGACATAAACCAAAAGAAAAAAGTACATATAAAAACTTGTGATCTGTTCCCGCTTAGCTGACCTAAGGTTTTGTAATTTACTTTTATTTCATTCAATAATCCATTTATTCATTTATTTTATTTTTATAAACAAGACTATCGTGTAGACCACGACCAATTAAATGTCCTTGATATTGCGGGAAGAATTGAAAATTGATCTTTGTTCTGATTGTTTCGCACTCACTAATTGAAACAGTTTCTTCTAATAATCATCTCCGCGATAAATCCGTTATGATCATTCAGTTATGAGCCAGCGGAACAAATATTTATGAGAATTATTTTGAGCATATGTCATAATAAAAATTTCAAATTGAGTTTTCAATTAAATGTTAAGAATGACCATAAATATTGCTTTTTTTTTTTTTTGTTAATAAAATTGTAAAAATTTTATTTGGGTTGGGTACGAAATGCAGACAGACAAAATCCAGAAGAGGCAATATTTAGAAAAGACAATATCCAGAAGTGATAAGATTCAGAAGAAACAAAGTCCAGTAGCGAAAAAATTCAGAGGAAATCCAGAAAAGTTATTCGCGCGGGGAACATGACAAAATCCAGATGTATAAAATTCAGAAAAATTAAAAAAATACAGAAATGTGAAAATTCAGGGGTTGGGTACGAAATCCATAAAGACAAAATCCAGAGTGACGAAATCCAGAAGTGGCAAAATCCAGAAGAGACAAAATCCAGAAGTGACAAAATCCAGAAGTGACAAAATCCAGAAGAGACAAAATTCGCGCGCGAATATCTTTTTTGGATTTTCTCTTAGTTTGAATTCTTCATGAACTCGGAAGTTTTTCATTTACATTAATTTATTCACCCCACACTACCACTTCAACACACACATTCGTTTATTTACGCACTCATTAATAGACGAGACATAGGCACAGACCTAGATAAATACCATTTAAGCACTAATTCATACATTTCAGAACAGGATAATACCTCAATGCAAAAATTTTTCTATGTACAATGATTTTCGAAATTTAGACCTTTTTATTTTAATTCGAATTATTATGCATTTTGGACCTTGACAAATCTCAAAATCGCGATCAACACTTCAAAATTTCATATAACATTTCTTGACCGCCGTTCACAAATCGTGGCCCATGTGCGGGCATTGTTGAGTTATTCTGTTGCGTTCATAAAGCTGCTAGCTTTCCATTAGATGAATATGTCATCACAAGACTATATTATTAATACAGATTAATATAACAACAACAAAGAGTGTAAATATGAGATTTGCAAAGCAAAGTTCATGCCATTTGTAAAAATTTTTAAAAAAAATTTTAATTACATAACAATTTTTTTGAATTTTGTCACTTCTCGATTTTGTCACTTCTGGATATTGTAATATCCAGACTTTTTTATTTTTCAGGATTTTGTCACTTCTGGACTTTGCCATGTTTCCTTTTAGCTCTTCTGGACTTTGTCACTTATTGATTTTGTCTCTTCTGGATTTTGTCACTTCTGAATTTTGTCTTTCTGAATTTCTTCGTGGATGATACAGGTTTTCATCAGATGTAGGTATATCAATCTACTATCACCAAATCGCAATGTACCAACCAGTATATATATTTAACAAATTTGTCTCACTCATGTGAATTGATATTGTGTAGAATATAATTATAACAATTTCCAGGTTTTGATTTCTATGTATTTTGTCTTTTCTGAATTTTGTCACTCCTGAATTTTCTCATTTCCGGATTTTCTTTAAATTTTTCTGAATTTTGTCCCTTCTGGGCTTTAGACTTCTGAATTTTATCATGTTCCCATTTTATTTCGAGAAATGTTATACTACACCTATCATACAATTATTCCCCAGGATTCGTATTATATTCCCGAAGTTCAAAACTCGGAAGTACAAAATCTGGAATGAACAAAACCAAAAACTCCTAACAAATCTAGAAATAGTCCAGAAGCCTGCACGCAAAAAGATATTGAATATAAAATATTTCTACTTTTTTTTTTATTATTATTATTTATCTGCGTATTTCAATTTCAGAGCTTGTTTCGATTATTTCAAGCGAAATTACATCACAATAATTCCCTCCTGTATGGATCAGGAACTTGTGCTAGAATCACCAAACATTTTATACAAAATGTGAGAAATTTAATTTTAACCAGGAAAAAAAAACCCTCTGTGAAAGTTTAATTATTAAAACAGTTTTTCGCATCTATTTCTAATACAGTTCCTTGGACAGTAAAAATGATTATAACCGATTTCACATTCATATTCATTGTTTTCACAGTATACGTAGAAAAGCCACAATTTTTCTATGGCAACACCAACAACGGATTGCCCGATGTAGTCCATTTTTGAAATTGTATATTTACTAATTTTATGAAAATGCTGTCTAGAAAATCTGTCTATGCGCATTCTTTACGCAGTGTCCAAATATACAGGGTGTTCCAGACTAATATGACTATACTTTGCCAAATGATTCCCTTGTCGAAGCAATTAAAATATTGAATGGCAGGAGGCGGGGAGTCAAAGTCTCACCCTACCGAATTAAAGGGTGATTAGTGAAATATGCTCTTTTTTAATTAAGCACCCTATATCTTGAAAATTACACAATATACGGTCTATTTGGAGGCAGAATTGTATGCAGAACCTTGTAACCTTTTTTATGAATGTTAAACCACCCCCGTAACCCTCCCCACTCCAGAGTTATGATGCTTCAAAATTTTGGTTTTTAAATTTATTTAATTTATTTTTCCGTTAATTTTTTAAAATACTCCCCCCCCCCCCTAAAATATATTTTTGTTGATACAAAATTTCGAAAGTCCAAAGTTTCCCTTTAATTTGATCTTTACACTCTTTGTGCTAATTGTAGCCATTAAACAGTTATTAGCTCATCACCTTTTCAGGTCATACCGAAATTAGATATTTAGATATTTTTTTAAAATAACGTGTTTTCAGTTACTAAGGGCAAAAGTACCTGTGACTTGAATAGGCTAAAAGCTAACTACTTTTTAACAATCACAGATAGAACAAAAGTGTAATAAATGTGCTTTCGAATCAAAATGTGTGTTAGGCGAGGTATTTTTAAAAAAATAACGGAAAAATAAAAGAAAAAACCAAATTTTGAGCTTGAAGCGTCATAATTCTGGATAGGTACGGGGGTGGTTTAACATTCATAGGAAAGACACCACAGTTCTTCATACTATGCCGTGTCAAAATATTCTGTACCTTTCAAGATATAGGGTATTTAATGAAAAAAGAGTATATTTTACTAACCACCCTGTAACTCCGCAGGGTAACATTTTGCCCCCCCCCCTGCCACACAATTTTTTACTTGTCTGGTCTGGACGAGAGGAAACATTTGGCAAAATATAGACACCCTGTATAGAGAAAAACGAAATTTTAGTATGGCAACCCTATGAAAAAGTTACCCGACATGTAGCATTTTCGCTATTTTTTAAAAGAGCAGTGTACAGCATTTCAGCTTTCTAATTAAACGCGTTCTTGAGTTATCGTGCGGACACGCTGTCATACAAAAATCAAAATAATCTTTAAAATAATTCGTGAGTGTTCAATCCATTTTGCCAGCATAATTCCTGTTAAATTTTTAACTTGCCAGATTATAGCGGTTGAAAGTGGTTCTTCCATTTCTTAGATCTAGATGGCGGCATAGGTACATTTTCTTAATATTTCTTATTTTTTTTAACAACCCGTGCTTTTAAAAACTAAATATTTAAGCCATAATAACTTTGTTATTAAATTTATGTCGACAAAAATAAGTCTACTCCATTTAAAAAAAATTAAGATTACAAAATCTGCAAGCAAATAAGGAAAAAATTACTCACAACTCACAACAACTACTACATATAATGAGTAGCGTATAGAATTAAACCCAGAATATTTCCGCCAATACTACCTTAATGACATTATTAAGATATTTTCTAAATTATAGTTTCCTTTATATTTCTAATATTAAAGTACGCAGTAGAAACAAAATAAGGTTTTTTTCTTCACGTAATTAGATTCAAAACAAGTTCTTTTCTATCAAAAACGTTCTTTTTCAATACAAAACTCTCGAAGTTATATCACAATAAGACTTACCACAACTGTCATGTTATCGGATTAGCAAGTAACACTATGGTATTTTCAAAATATATTTCAATGCAATTTTAATATTAGCTTCAAAACATCTGCCAGCGAAAAGTGCTCCACGAAGGTAGCAAAAATCTCTACCGAAAAAGAAAAACAATTCACTAAGCTGCGAAAATTTGCGCTGGAAAGCTTTCAATGATCTCGCTTAAAAAGTTTTCTTTGAGATTCTGTCTTTCGACTACCGCAAGTTTTTGACTAGGTTGCATATTACATCCGATAGTAATACCTGTATAATTTTGGAGTAGTTGAATGTGATTTTGGAGCAATAATTAAAAAAAAAAAAACGAATGCTGCCATTTGTGAATGAAGAACCAAAAAAATCTTCAGCCTACTATGAAATTGCTTCGGTTTATTTAATCGATTTCGCCGAAGATAAAAGTTTTCCGGCTGATCTTTGCAGGGCCCAGAACAAAAATAGCGTTATGATCTTCATGTGCTAATTTACCGAAGATGAAACAATCACATCACGATTCAAGAAAACATAATCTTTAGGTTAGAGTAGCAGCTATCGAAATACCTACGATCACTTTGATTATAAGCTTACCTGAAGAAAATTGCTCAATTTAGACGGGTACGAGACGGGGTTACTCACTTGTCTTGAGAAGATTATCAGGTTTTCCATATACGCTTCTATAAATCTTTCAAAAAGTATTCAAAACAAACTACGTATGACTGATACATGCATATGCCTGAAATTCTTATTGATTATGTAATCGCTTGGGCCTGCCTTAGGAATGAAGATCACTTTGAGTTTCTATATACGAGGTACAAGAAGTGTTATGGACAGCTTTTATAGACCACCATGAGCCCCGGAATTACAATTTCATGTATCTCCTGCAGCATGATGGCATATCATCTCCCTCATTTCCTGGTTTGATTTATAAAGTGCAAAAGATTGAATTGTGCACTCCGTTTTCTTCTTCCTTATTATATTTATAGCCTATAAATTGGAAGTATCTTCATACTTAGGGTTAGTATTGTTGCTTCAGAGCTACCAGGAAAAAAAAATATTCTCCAAGCAGTTCTAGAGTTTCTTCGTTAGTCTCAGAACGGGGACTGCCATCTCTTTTCAGGAAAGGAGGACAAACATTAGTTTTAGAAATTAATTTATAATTATTCTAATTCAATGCAATTCAATTTCTAAGTCATTTAGTGGCTCTATAGCAAAGCTACAGGTGAGTTCCCAAGTTTTAATTTGATATTCGATAACCGACTCTTAAAATGAAGTATTACAATTTTATACTTAATATTTCTAAGCCTCTACATGTACATGTATGGTAAATATGTGTTTGTCTGTATTCAACTTGTTGCCTATAATACCTGTGTTCTTTTTGTGCCGAACAGTGTTCTGCAGAACACAGATCAGATGTTTTTTTTTTTTTTTTGAAAGTTTAGAGAAAATAATCCAGGTGCCATGATTTTAATTCTTACAAAACACCAGACCTGTCAAACCTTGTCCCGAATTTATTAAGTTCTATTTTGACATTTTGCAAAGATGCAAGTCGTGGCAATTGCATTATTTTTTTCAGTACTTTCAAAACCTTTTCTACTTTTCTATGCACCCTACAAATCAATTCAATTCGCAATCTCTTGTGCTCGTTAGAGTACCTACTGTTCGTCACCAAAAGAATATAGCTAATAATACCGAGTTATTTGGTTTCAGTAACAATAGAGAGATATTTTGTATTACCATTTACACCAAACACAATATAGGAAGTTATTGAGGTCATGTGCTAATTCAAGTGCACAATACGTGCACATACCTTCATAGAATTTAGATTTTATAGAATTTATAGAGTTCCTATGTATTTGACCCTAAAAAGTAAATGTCGTAATGTGCCTGTAAGAATATTTCCTGTCAAGCTGGCAATGCTATTTATATTTAGATCAAGAATAATAGAAAGACCTCGGACTGTTCTTTTCGGTATGCCAAATATAACCTCGACTGTTTTACTAGCAAGATCAACAGCCTTATCAAAGTACTATCTTCCAGAAAAGTAGGAACGGAAATATGGTAAGTCTTTACCCGTTATTTCGATATAATGCAAATTTTGCAATAAGATTTCGTGATCGAGAGTAATAAAAGCTTTCTCTAGATCCAGAAAAATCTCAAAAACTCTTCTCCTCTATCTAAGGCGCTACTTATTGTAGAAGGTAACACCATACAAACGTATGTGAACTTTTTGAAACCATAATGTTTATTACCTATATATCATGCAACCGAACTACTTTTAGCATACTTCTCAAATAATTTAGTAATACTAGACAGAAGAGCCTTATTTATCGTTGCATTTTAGACGCCTAAAAATAATAATATCTGTGAACTAGGTAAATGTTATGACGCTCAAGATAACACGATATTCATATGTAGACTAAAGAAAAACGTGTCAAATTTGCGTTATCACCTTTTCACAAAAATCTTCCATTATCTCCTGATATGAATGCAACTTCCAATCTAGTTGCCGTCCACAAACAGCGATTGGAGAATTCAAACATTTGGCAAATCATAGTATCTACTCTAAATAACATTTTAGACGCAAACATATTTTAATATTTTCTACAAAATCGAAAAAAAAAATTTCCAAAAGTATAAAGGTATTTCCATAACAATGGGCATTCAATCCATATGAAAAGTGAGCACGAACAATGATCATAATGTCATCGGATCTGATTTAAAAGAAAATATTTTTAAAAGATGTAGTAAATGGAGTATACATGCGGTAATTTTTTTTTTTTTATTTACTTATAGTTAATCTATTTTTTCTCTTATATTTTCTTACGTCAAAGAGACGATTTGGAAGACTATTATTTCATTAGTCTATTTACAATATAATCTCAATTGTCTGCCCAGCAGCTATCAATCTAGTTGCAGTAATATTTCCACGCACATTATTTAGGCAACTTTTTCGTAGAGTAGCTATATAAATAGGCGACATTACCCTACTGTAGAAGATGAAAGATAAATTGTTCTCTTAGAATAACTTCTAAAAAACAATAACACATTCATTCTTCCATTAATCCATTTATATCCTCTGATTCACAAACGTACCACTGAAGTATTTTAAAAGATTTTTTTTTTTACCATTTACATACCCATGATTTGTAGATAGATTAACGAGGCTCATTGGAGAGTAAGTATATTTTTTTAATTCGACGTTTATGGGCAAAATATCCCAAGGACGGAGACCAAGGCGATCCATTGTACCAACCTGCTAAAAAGAAAAGATCAATCAATCACGGAAACCTTCCTGTTTTCTTAATAAAGCCTATCAGCCTATAAGGAAAGCTTTTCAGCTCATCTGTAGATAGAGGAGGGCAGACTCAAGAGTAATCAGCATCAGACAGGGCCGGTTTCAAGGGAGGGGTTTTGGGTGTTAAACCCCTATTATTAGAGCTCAAACGTACCTAGATATTAGCACAAGAAAAAAGAGGAAAAATACCTGAACTCAATTTCATGCCACAATATCAATAATGTAAAATAATTTATAATTTTTATAATATTATTTTAAATAATAAATAATAGGAAATTCGCTGTCCTCAAATCGAAAATTCTGTTTACGAAGTTTCGGTTCTACATCACCTCGCGGAAGAGGAGTTGTAAATTTATTTTATTAATAGGTTTGCTGGCAAGTAATAATGCAAAAGGTAGGGATTGAACTAGTACACGCATTAAAATTGGCCAAAAATGCTGATTAAATTAATTACATTTTTAAAAATTTATAAAAGTTTAAAAATTATCTTCATAAATTAATGACCGAAAATCGCCTTAACGACTTCGCTTCCCTAAATATTCATAGGGAATATATTAAGACTTTCTCAATCATTTCTGTTCAAAATTTCCATGATTTCTTTCAATGTGAGATAACTGACTTTAAATGATAATCTTCGAAATTCTGATAATATCGGACAAACGGCAAGAAAATGATATTCATATTTTATTGCTCCTTCAAGTTACACAGAGAGAACATGGAACTTCCTTCGACTCTTCAACGACTCGCGTTTAAATTAAAAGGACTTCATCTGCATTTTTTTAAAAATACACGGATGCTTTCTTAACTTTATATCCTAGCCAGCAATTCAATTCACACTCAGACAATCTATCAGCTAGAGAGGTATTTTAATAATTCTGATCCAATATTATATGGTTTCGTCGGCAATTTCTTCTCAGTATTTGAAACAAAATATCTTCTTTTTAATAACTCTTACAATTTTTAGAGTTTTTATTGGCTTTTTAAAGTTTGTGTATAAACGTTTTTTAAATAGGTTTCCAAGCTTATCATGTAATTAGGGGCTTACATTAGGAGGCAAAATACTGTTTTATAAAATATCTGAACAGTTACTCTGGTTTGCTCATTATTTTAGTAGCCTCACACTTTCTATTCATAGTACATATTTAACATAGACATCGCAGTAAAGACCTTATACTGGCATCAAGTAGGTACACATTTTCTGGATCAGAAGTTTTTCCATGATCACTTTCGACTCTTAAAAATTAATTGTCAGATTCCAAAGTGTGTTGTAGTTTTCTAGATTACATACCATCGTACCCAGTGCATTCGGGTACTCTGCAAGTACTACAAAAAGTATAGAACTGGATAAGCAACCATATTTACACTATTAGTCGTTTAGATGAAGTTGAGATGTTTTCATCGTTCCAAAGCTTCGTTCTCATATAATATTTATTGATTTATATGTGAAATGTTAAACATTTTGTAATTCTATAGATTACATAATTTAATGAATTAAGTATTATCATAAAAGTATGAAAATGTAAACTTATCAGTAATTGTTCTGCTAAACTGTTAATTAAAGAAAATAAATCATATTTTTATTCATAACCAATTTTTCAAAAAACCCCTCCATGAAAAATTCTTGCCACCGGCCCTGACTTCCAGGCAAGATATACACTTAGGGCTGTCAACACCTCCCATTCTTGTTAGATGAGCGTATAATGGTCTGTAACTAGTGATGATACCGACGACTGTTCTGAATTACTCTCTTCTGAGCCCCAAGTTCCAAGAACTTTCATTTCACCTATCAAGAAACATTTTCGTACACCTGCAAGTGCTCAGAATCACCCATCTATACTTCGCACGAACATTCGCTTTGATGACAGACCCGTTCGTTGAGGCGACAACACCAACAATAGATTCTGCTCCTAGAAAGGTTAAGCAAGAGCCGGACCTAGCTAGCAAGTCCACCCACTCATTCCTCATAATTCCTGTATGCCCAGGTACCTATTGTAGAGACACCGTGTTATTTAATACACAACTTATCTAAAAGATGTCCAGCAGTTCCACAGTAACATAGCTGTTAACCTGGCGGACTATATGAAAGGACAATAATATACTCGCTTACCCTTGATCTCCACATAAGGACAATATTCGATGCAATTCCAATGGCGATGACCTCAGCTTGGAAGACAGTAGTGGACCCTTAATTCATGAATTCTGTTGACATCACGTTACTCATTAGGAAAACGTTTGGATACTGTGAAGAAAAAATTATATTTTTTCTTATTACAGTAGGGGACAACTAGGGCACAAATCCTCATTATCACTTTAATTTTTTATATGATTAAAGGGGCTAGAATCCGCTGTGTGAACACCCCAGCGTTGGCAAACATAGATGTAAGCTTGATACTTACTTTTTCCATAAATTGGGGGAATATTCTGACAGAGTTCGGGGACCTAGTAAGGTTTATTAACTCTTTTGGCTGCTTTCAACGCACATCCCCCTCCCAATAATATACAATCATCTCCGGATGGGGTCCCTTTGAGGTGACATCTCAATGGACCATTGATGGACTAAACTACGTGTGGCCCTTTTAAATAGGGTTTGCCACATATCTTTCTAGTTTACTTAGTAATAATTTTCTGCCTATAGTTTCAAAAGCCCTTTTAAAGTCTATAAATATTGCCACAACATTTTCTCATCCTCCATGATTTTTTTTCCATTTTGCAACGATTAAATAAATTGCACTCCCACATGAATGAGTCTTACGAAAACTAAATTGATTGCATATATTTATGTTGTTATTTTCTATGACATCCATGAGCTGTTGCTTAACCACCTTCTCAAAAACCTTTTTATATGTTATTAAACCGTTCACGGGTCTAAGATCTTGACATTTACGAATAAAAGACGGGCATAGGCTCAAGTTACGTGTACGCGAAAAATTAACTCACGGTTAATTGATAATTTAATTATTAAAAGTAAAACCATAACTGAAAAAATTTATTCCACATATGGCAAAATTTAACAATATGATCCAAATTTCAAAATACATATTCTAAAATTTCTTAAAATTTCTGAAACTAACTATATACTAGCAATAATGATTCCAAGAACGTATAACTTGAAGTAATTGCCATTTCATTTAGCTAAGTCAACATGTCCTAATGAGAGATTTATGTCAAATTAATCAGTTAAATGGAGTAAAAAAAAATGCGCGTTCTATTCAAAACAATTAAACCGACAAAATTTTTTGCCTGCGTACAATGAAAAATTGCAAATAATTTTTTAGAAGATATGCAGAATATGTCCGGTGTGAAATTAGAGCTTTCATTGGTGTGCTTGGATAAGATCGCCCGTTTGCTGATTACTTGTTTCTAAAAATTAATTGCAATCGTGTAAAATTTCAACACAAGACTGCTAAATTCTTCTCTCTCTCTCTTTCTCTCTTTCTCTCTTTCTCAATCTCTTATTTAATATGATCTTCAACAATTTTCAAATGGACCTTATCTTTACTGTCAGTTTAGTTACTCTAAAAATCTTATGTGTGCACTTGAAGATTATTAAGCTGAAAATAAACATAGTCTTGAAGTGTCGTGTTCTGTCGATAAGAGGGGCGGCACTTGAGAGGTGAAGTTACAAATTTCAATAAATGTAAGGCACCCATGTGAGCAATTAAATTTTAATGAAGGAGTTAATGTTGTCAACGACATTTTATTTTGTTTACTGACACTTTTATTGCCCCCCATTAAGTAGGCTGTATTCATGGCGTTAAGCTCTTCATGATCGTAGTAGAAATGCATTTACTAGGGTTGCACTTCATGCACGAAAGAGATGGAATTGATCTATGAATTATCAACCACTTGATTAGTTTCACTACAAATTATGTCAAATCACTTGAAGTGGATAATAAAAAAATATCAGGAAGTATGAAATTCGCGAAAGATAGTGAGTAGATTTTGATAGTCAGGTTTTAGTTTTCTTTTTTTCTTTTCTTCTCTTTTGCTAAGCGCGATATGTTAAAATAACTTTACTATTACAATCATTTTAATTTTGGTACTATAGTATTTACTATAGGACCTATAGGTACCTACTCCTCGTTTATTATAGCAAAGAACATTATCTTTGCCTAAGTTCGATCACTCAAGTCTCACAATTAATGTATTGCAAGCGTCCTTCCTTCCATTTGTTCCTCATAGAATTGTTTCGGTTTTATGTTTTTTTTTTGTGTTTTTTTTTATACATATATAAATCGTAGCTCTAAATTTGAAAATGAGCGAAATCTGAAACTCTTTCATATGGCTCACTATCCAACACACGTCTGTTTGAGAATACCTTAAGGGGTTATTCTAGTCTAGAGGCCCGAATTTTAGGTGATTTTTGAAGTGCCGTAAAAAAATGGCAATCAATATCTTTCTATCCATTTTTTTATGAGTTATTTATTAACATTACAAGAATACAGAAAAAAATTAAAAAATTAAAAAAGTTGAAAATTAAAAAAATTAGCAGCTGATGAAGTGGGGCGCCTCAAAAAATTGGCGCGTGATCATGCCCACGATTCCAACCCGCCTAAAAAAAAAAGATTATTAGTCTAGAGTAATGTCGCTATGTCCGGAACTAGGGAAAAGTTGAAAAACATTTTTTTCACAAAATTGGCCGCTGCCTGAAAAAAAAGCAATTTTTGTACCACTTTTTTTGACTTTTTCCAATTTTTTAAAAATAGTACAAATTGATATTTGGGGATGCGGCTAGTTCCGGACATAGACAAGTCTATAAAGAAGACTTTCAAAAAAAATTCAAGTAAATCGGTCCAGTCTTGAGAAATCGTGGGCATCGTCTTGAAAAAGGCAATTTCGAGAAAAACGCGTTTAAGGGGTAACGCCACTGTAAGTTTTTTGAAAAACCGTTTTTTTTTATTGGCTTAAAAAATAGTTTAAACCTTCTAGAATAAGAAAAAAAAGGTCCCGTGCGAGAAAAAAACTTTTTTAATTTTGAAAATGGAGGTCGCCACCAAGCGCGTTAAACTTGCTCCGAAACATGTCCCGGGAAGATGGCTATGGAGCCACCATTTTGTTTTTTTTTTCGCTGTCAAAAATTTATCAATAAAGTTCAATGTATGCCCGATAATACCCTTAAAAGGTTTTTTTCAAACACCTTTAATTTCGCAAGAAAAAAATTCGTGAAAAAACCTTTTTTTTAGCCGTTACAGTAGCATTACCCCTTAAAGTCCAAGTGGTTTAGAAGTTAGAATTCAACTGTTAGCAGCTGGATGCAGGTGAACACTAAATATAAAAGATACAAGCCACCATTTTGAAAAATCCTCTTGTAGGCATATTCTTGAATAGTTAAACTTTGAAAATATGAAAACAAAACAAAATATATTTTTTTCGAATTTCTAGGCTAGAATACCCCCTTAAGTGTTGAAATTTCTTAAACTACGTTTAGGACATAGACAAGATTGCCCAACTCCTTCGTTATATAAAATTTCATTTTTATAACCTAGAAGAAATCTAAAGGGCATACTAGTTAAGTTTGTCATTCCATTTATAACACCTCGAAATAATGATAGTAGAGCAAAATGGATTGGACACCCACGCATAATATTAAAAGTTATTTTGATTTTGCATGTCCGTCCGTCTGTTCCTCCGTGCGCACGATAAATCGAGAACGCGTTCACTTAGAAAGCTGAAATTTTGTACACGGACTTTTAAAAAAAAGTAAAATGAGAGAAATCTGGCAACTCGTTCGTGGGGTTGCCATACATAAATTTCGTTTTCCACTGTATATTTGGGCACTGCCTGAGAACGCGTTGACATAGAGAGCTGAAATTTGCTACATAGTGTTGTTATAGTAATGACAAATAAAATTTTAAAAATGGACTAAATCGGGAAACTCCTTCTTGGTGTTGCCATATAATAATTTAGGTTTTTTACGGATACTGTGAAAACGTTCAGTCTTAGACAGAATATGAAATCCTATAAAACTAGTAAGGTTTCCATTACCAAATTATATAACTTGAGTTATATAGACTAGTACTCGAAACCTAATAGAGCTTAAATGGAAGATTATATAAACGTTACCGTGACTCCATTTAGGTAACGTTATATAACTAATGGTTTTATACAATGAGTAACCAAAATATTCTGGTTACCTTAATATAACTTCTTATATTAACCCTTATATAATCCATGCTGCCCTCGATTAATTTATTTCGGTCATAGCAGTGGTAGCAGTAATGTTTCGGTTACGTTTATAAACTTTGTTTATAATGGTGTTGGTAACGTTTTCACAACGTTTGGAAATTTTTCAGACTGATTACTTTTAGTGATTGAAATGTTAGGGAAATTACTTTTCGTTACCTTTATAAAACAATATAATGCAAATATTTACGAAACCTATCTTGACATAGAATTTCGATATTTTTTTGTATTGCACTTTTATAATGTAAGGGTTTAAGACTTTTACACCTTAGAATTACAATTTTTCGGCATATACGTTATGAAATTCAGTTGCAATTAAAATTTTACTGTGAATATAATCATAGATTCTGCTAAAAAATATAGACCCCTCCAAAAATAAGCAATATTTAATAATTTTAATTAAATATTTCTAAAGTTACAATTTTCACTTAGGTGATATTAATTCATGAAAGTAACATTACATAATTTAGAAATGTTATATACCTAAAATGATGTATTTTCTTCATATAAAATTAAAACGAATGCCATATATCTACAATTTGAAAAATTAGCTTAACCGGCATTTTATTTTTTATCTGCAATGCACATATGAAAAAATGGCGGCTTGTACTTAAATGAACAAATTACCATTATAAAACTTCAAGTAGTTTTATATAAACTCTGGCTGTATTATATAAGCTGAATGACCCTTATAAGACTTCTAGAAATGTTATATAAACTAAAGGAACTACCATGACTCGAAAATGGTCCTTATATACCCTTTAGTCATAATATGTAACCTTTGGTAATATTACATATCTTATAGTGACAAAACAAATAGACGTTAGTGTTCATATATATCCTTTGGCTATATTGTGTTAAATAAATAATAACAGTTTTATAATGGCTCCATTTGACACTAAAAGTAATTTGTTTTTATAACGATCACCGTAGTTACTAAAACGCCACCAAAAAATTTTACGATATTTTATAGTGGGTATACCGAAAGTTCCCAATTTTTATTAAAGTCACCTAAATTACTGAATGTTGTCGAGTTATATACGGGTAACCACGGATACCGCAATAAACACTTATTACCAATAAGCTATATAACGTGGTGATGAAAACAATTATAAAACTTTCTTAAATAGCCTCTAGTAATGGTAACTCTAAGTTATATAGACCGGTGATTGAAACATTTCCATCACCAGCTTATAAAATCTTTAGTAACTTACTTCCGCGATAACCATTAGTAACCTTAAAAAACTCTAATATAACTTCGTTTCCAATAGGTAATATTATAAAACTATAATGTAACCACTCAAATTCTTATATAACCGAGTAACCATTATATAACTCTTATAAAACTACCCATCACCTTCAGTCACCAAAAATTGGAAAAGTATTACTTGGGTGGTGGTCCTCCCTGATCGCTGGGTCAAAGAGATTAACTTGTTTGAATTTTGGCATTTTGTATATTCATTCAATTTCATTGAATTGAAGTCAAACATACGTTTATTATATCAATATTACAATTTAACGTATACAAGATACCTTCCGGTATACCACGCGATTCCTTGAGGTAAGCTGATCAAAAAATTGTTCCACACATCATGTTACCTCAAGGAATCGCGTCGTATACCGGAAGGTATCTTGATCTGAATCACCCTGTATATATCTGGATACTGGATGAAAATGTGCTGATATATAGATTAAGATTACATAAGTACCTCATTAATTTAAAATAAAATGACGAATTTTTCATTCTATTATGCATGAGGTTAGAATTAGAGCATGTACATATTTTATTTTATTTAACAAAGACCTACCTACTGCACGCGTGATTATGATCATTGAGAGTATACTGGTAATGCTCTTCAGTCTCAATCCAGCGGGAAAAAAGCGCTGCGATTGTGCATTCATATAAATTTTAACATTGCATATCCGTAGAAACAAGCATTTCATTTTAGTTTCGTTTAAATCGGTTTTAAAGCGCTTTGTATGAAGCAGATTGGAAGCTCTGCACGATTGCAGCTGCTACAGTCTCAGCACAAACAGTTACCATTGTTTCTCTTTTCATTACAGAAAATTTGAAGTTTGACGATTATGATTGTTTGAAGTAAATGAAAATCACATAGTGCAAAATTTAAAATTATATATATATATATGATATATATTATATTCAACTTAACAAAGCAAATGTCTTTTGAAACTCTGCGGATCACAATGACTAATCGTATGGCGTCGACATGAGAAACTTGCATGGTCACGTTCGTATTCAATAAGTGCTTCGAAATTGCTTCAGATTGCTTCCAGAGAAGCACTTTTTTGGAAGCAAATCTGTAACATAGCTACAAGCGCTTCGAATCTGTTTTTTTCAAAGCGCTTGGAATTTTTCCCACTGGGCTCTGAGTTTCCCCCAGTGGCGTACTTAGAGCTTTTACCACCTGGAGCGGTTCCCAATTTACCGCCCTTTCTAAGTCAATCAAAATCAAAAGTGATTATTAACAATTACTGAACAAATAAATTTATTTCTTTTGTTTAAATTAGAGTGGATTTTTATATCTCTTGTGCTATTTTTACAAAATGCATAAATTTACAAAAATTTAAAATGTAGAAATGTAGATTTTTTTACTTTTGTGTCATTCTTTTTAGCATGCTCTAAAATTTTATTTTTATTTTTCCTATTTAAATTTTAATGAAGTCTATCGCTAGTTAAAGCATTTATCAAACAGGACTGTGAGTATAGTATAAAATTTGGAAACAGTAATGAAGCCGGTAACCCCTCATAATATCTTGAAAAGATGCATCTTAACGACGGACGGAAAATATACAGCAAATGAGATGCAAGCAGCACAGAAAACAAAAACAAATAACTAATAGGACCCACGGACTTAAAGCAATGGCAGCGTATAGAAATAGCAAAAAATTTGCACTGTTATTAGAACAACTTGATTGCTCCTTCCTTAATTCGGTTAGCTATATATACCTGCACTGTGCTCTTACACTAGAAAACTTGAGATCAACACAATTATTGGAAAAGCTTCACTTAATTTAGCTATGAATTTCCCCCATGATTATATCTTCGACCTCCTAATTCTACTACTGCTACTACTCGTTTTATGCTTGTTTATATTGATCTCAACACGACGGTATTTTTGCCTTTTTATATGGCATATAGGTTGAAAAGCTCTGTTCCCAACATAAGTAATATTGTTGAGAACTCTTTTACCAATAGCCATCAGTATGGATAGCTGTGAATGGAGTTTTCCAAATAAAACTTATTTAAAAATTATCTTCGTTCCACAATGAGTGACTTAAGATTTCGAAATTTAGCAATAGTTTCCATTAAAAACAATTGACAGATGATATAGATTTTGACAACAACAACCAAAACTTTAATTTATTCATGTTCAGTAATTGTTAATAACCATTCTTGATTTTGATTGACTCAGAAAGGGGCGGCAAATTAGGGACCGCCCCAGGTGACAAAAGCTATAGGTGGCGTAATTACTTCTCTGTGGGCCCGTGTGCAATTATTCAATCTGGGCCCCTGTACTATACCCACAATTTTTAAATGCAATTACATCCAAATTAAGAATTTCAGTCAGCGCTAATTAACGTAATATGAGAAGAAAAACAAACGTCTCGAAAGATCGTTTAGTAAGCAAAGTCATTCATTTATTATCCAAATCAATCAAACAAAAAATCAATGCCATTGATTTAATCAAATCAATTTAAGCTATTATATGACTCGATCGCGCGATTCCGTACTCTAGGTTTTCACTCTGTGTCTGTATGTGTGTATGTGTGTACGAGTATGCATGCATACATTCATATGTGTGGGAGAGTGCAGCTCTCTACATCGATGCGTTCTCATGAAGTGCCCAAATATATATTAAAATACGAAATTTTGGTATGGCAACCCTATGAATGAGTTGCCCAATTGGTCCCATTTTCAAACTGTATTTGCAATTTTTATGAAAACGCCGTGTGCACTCCACCTCAAAACCTTCTCAGGCAGCTACCAAGTATATAGTGAAAAACAAAAGTTTTGTAAGGCATCATTAAGAAGGGGTAACCCAATTTAGTCCATTTTTGAAATTTTATTTACCATTACTATGAGAACACCAAGTAGCAAATATTTTGTATGGCAACCCTACGAAAAAATTGCCGGATTGGTCCCATTTTTGAACTTAATTAAATTTATTTTAAGAAAGTCCCGTTTACAAAATTTCAGCTCTGTACCTAAAACTCAAAATCTTGTATGGCAACACCAAAAAGTTGTCGCCCGATTGGGTCCATTTTTGAACTTGTATTTGCAATTTTCATGAAAGCGACGTGTATAAAATTTGAGCTTTCCACGTCGACGCGTTCTCGGGAAGTTTGCAAATATATAGTGAAAAACCAAAGTTTTTTAATGGCAACATCAAGAAGAGGTTGCCCGATTCAGACCATTTTTGTAATTTTATTTACAAATGCTATAAAAATACCAAATATCAAATTTTATTTCTCCACGTCGATGAGTTCTCATGCAGTGCCGAAATATATAGTTACAAACGAAGTTTTTGTAAGGCAACCCTACGACAGAGTTGCCCGATTTGTCCCATTTTTGAACTTAAATTTACATTTTTCTAGATACGCCGTGTACAGAATTTGAACTCTCCACGTAGAAGTGTTCTCAAGCAATTTTCAAGTATATAGTGAAAAACAAAATTTTTGTATGGCAACACCAAAAAGAGGACGCTCGATTTAACCCATTTTTGAAGTTGCATTTGTGATTTTTATGAAAACGCCGTGTGCAAATTTTCAGCTTACCAGCTCGAAACGTTCTCAGACAGTTTTCTAGACGTCGACAACAGCGCCATCTATAGTATCAGAAACTATCTTATCTTTCAAGCTGGAACCAACTAAATACATTCACAAAATTTCATTGAAATCGGTTAGGCGGTTTGGAGATTAGCGTGTACGAACACAGTGACATGGGAGTTTTATATATTAAGATTAAAAAGTTGAAATAAATATATTCAAGGAGCATGTGACGATTTTGGTTCATTCTATCCTTGGGTGTGTTTGCCTGTAAATAATTTTGTTTTCTCTCTGGAGCGTGGGCCCGTGTTTTTCGCACACCCAAAACCTCCGGTAGCTACGCCACTGCGTACACAACAATCTTCTTGTTTTTGTTTTTTTTTTTTAATTCTTACTATTTGTTTTCTGGTGATAATGAAGATTTTCGTGGGCAAATTTTATGACTGGGATGTATGTGTAAGTTTTGTGGTAAAATTGGCCTGTCAAAAAACTCGTATACACTATTACGGACATTCTATATTCTAACTTTATAAAAGCAAACTTCTGGACATGGCCCAATCTTCCTTCAGGTGTAGCCATAGTCTGTCCATATCAAATTTACATATTTTTTTTTTAATGTGCCTATATGAAGTGATCTGTAATTATACATACATCTCATAACCGTCCAGAAATGCGTTGCAATTCTGTTTGCGATTTTCAAGGTTTTGTTTACATTCATCAATTTCATTTGCAGTCATTTAAAGCAAAGCAATGAGAGCTTGTCAACAGTCTCGTATTTCTGGAAAAATCTGTGATATTCAACAAAATATTTATTATTTGTTTTTTGATAAGACTGGCATTTTAATCATGCCTACTCTGTAATGAGTACCTACAAACAGACTAATTTATATTTGTCTTGTATGTAACTGCAAACAACTTTATATTCCCACGCTTTAGGAAATAAATTTACATAATAAAAGGCAAGAATACATTTATGCAAGTCAGATTTGAGCAGCCAGTTTTTTTGCTTTCTAAGTGAATACCGTAAGCATCTGTTCTACTTAATGAGCTAAATACATTAATTATGTATTTTT
This sequence comes from Dioctria rufipes, assembly GCA_963924295.1. Taxonomy (NCBI): domain Eukaryota; kingdom Metazoa; phylum Arthropoda; class Insecta; order Diptera; family Asilidae; genus Dioctria; species Dioctria rufipes. The sequence goes on along the minus strand of OZ002743.1, from coordinate 71,279,131 downwards.
CTTATACTTGCCTCTGTTAGTAAGCACGAAATGTAGTAAATCAATTGATTTATAAGGAATCTACCAATCTATTATGATGCACATTTTTAGAGTCTAATTTTCAACAAAAGAAAAATCGTTTAATAGGTACTGCTTCCCACAAATGACGGCTCGTTGGGTACAGCATCGATCAATTAGATGCAAAAGACTTACATTTGAGAACAGAGGTTATTTGAGGACGACCAAATTGTCGGATCGAGTAAAAAATCGCAAATGGCGCTTAGGATTCAGTAATTAGAGCAGAGAAGCAGGTTTGGAGATTCAAGACTAGCCCGTGACCATTTTTATTTCATCCAATCGACACATTATGCACATTACATAAATAAAACCAAATTTAGCCTACCTAAGTGCTGTCAAACGCACAGCAACAAAAGCGGCATTGCAGACCCAGCTGCTCACCTCTGCATTTGGAAGTAAAAGGTGCAGTATTCATTACTGTGTATAGAATGAACGTGGTAAGTCTTCCAGGGAAAAACTAAACGGAGGAATGTAAGGAAATTACTAAACTAACAATGACATCAGATTATATAGCATCAAGACTCTCATCATTTTAACCATTCAACTGTTATCCCTAACGGAAGACTTCTCTGGAGTATAGGTATTGCCGAAACAAGGTCAGCAATGTTAGATCTGTGGAGCTGTGGCCATGGAGAAGCATATAACAACAGTCTTTCATAAAAAAAATATATGCTATACTAACCTGTGTCTAATCTATACAAGAATTTAAAGAAAGCTTTGAACAATAAAAGCATATTTATCTTCTCTTACGCTCTGGGAGCAATTAAGGCTATTGCACCTCCTACGGATCAATCAAAACTTATATAAGAGGTTCAGTGGAGTCTTCACAAACAAGCCAAATTTAAATAGGGTCAACATATTCTCCTAGATTCTCTTGACATTCAAACTTTATTGATAACGAAAAAACCAAATCAGTTTTCTATGTGAGGCTTGGCTATACCTCTTAGAAATAGCAGAACCAATGTTTCGGTCTACGTACGGTTAATAAAGCCATATTCAACCTGGCATTTTGGGAGTAGAACATATACTGAAAGAGCATCGCGTAACAGACCAATTTCAAAGGTTTTATATCAAACCTGTGTATGGAGAGGGCAAGGGAGCATCTGAGGTACAATAGAACAATTGTTAGACTCTTAGCTGATATAAAAAGATGTTGCCTAGCTAAGCATAGAATGGTAACATTATGGTTGGACCACAGACAAGGAATACCCAGATATCGACGATAGTACTAAGAAAGTGATGTATGGAAGAGCTCATAGCAAACCTCAATAACTCACTGATCTCGGCTAAATATATCATGGACACGAACCAAAAATGTTTTTCAATATAGGCGAAAATTCATTTCCTTCTTAGAATTGAAATCGACCATATTTCTTCAGAATTCGTGTGGTTTATTGGGCGATATAGACGGTCCGCGCAAATTCCGTCTACCGTCTTTCAAGATGGATAGGGTGTTAGTGTGTGTGTGTGTGTGTGTGTGTGTGTGTGTGTGTGTGTGTGTGTGTGTGTGTGTGTGTGTGTGTGTGTGTGTGGACACATTAATTTTTTCAATAGCTTGCATTCTATACAACACAACAAACTGTTTGCTCTTAAGACCCAAAACACAGTGAGGACGACACAAAAAGTCGCCGCAAATTGGTTGCTGTCAAAGATTCGAATATATGGAAGTCCCATATACTTAACACAATGAGGGCGACGCAATAAGTTGCCAACAAAAAGTTTGGGAAAATCTCTAAATTAGTCGCCAACATAATTGACATTTCTGTATGAATAGTGAATATTTGACATTCATGTTATGTGGATTTGGATATTTTTATGAAAGAGTAAATTAAAAGATAATAGTAAATAAACTAGTTGTTAAAAACTTGTATAAAATTAATTTCATTTATTAGTTTGACAAATTATGGGTTTTGAGGAGAAATTAATAGAGAAAATGAGGTAAAAGTTATGTTATGCAATAAACGTCATCTCATAGAAATCTCTTCTTAGTCTTCTTTTTAGATTTTTCTTTATGCTTTGCAATTTTAAGTAAGCCGCATAAGCTTTACTAGCGATTTTTCTTTTTACGACTTCTTTTAGAATAAATAAAACAGAGATAGCTGTCAAAAACATTTATCGAGTCGCGTTCACTGTGTTTTAAATGCTACATTATCGCCAACTAAGTTGCCAACATTGTTGTATCGCTCTCACTGTATTTTGGCCATTACTCTTAGTTTGAAATTTGAATCCCGTCCCGATATTTATTTTCATATTTCACGACTAGTCAGGCAGCCGAAACCGCTGAGTTCTTGCAATTATTCGTTCTTTGACTGTACTTAAGTACATACGCACTGTCGTTCTTTGCATTCCACGTACTGAATTTATTGGAGTAAGTTGAACTTTCACTGTGCACTCGCATCTTATCGTCGATTTGCATTAACTTCCTACTAATATTCCTACTGGTATGCCATACATTTTGCCTACTCGCAATTTTAATACGATTTCAATGAAATTTTTGTCTCAATAAATACTTTATCATATTTAAAACCTTTCTATTGTGCGAGTCCATTTTTTGTTAAAATTTGCAATTTTCTTACATACGGAAACAGAAAAATGCAAAATCTAATTTGATTGTGCCGATTAGTGATAGCCGCTTAGACGTTATTTCCCTAGATGTGTGATTTTTACCCATGCCAATAAATTTCGATAAAGTTTGTAATTTTGTATGCTTATCCAACTATTAAAAGAATGAAATCTTTCATTAATGTTAACCTCCACCCACCCACCCACCCCTCACAACCAGCTCATCCAGGACAGAACTTGCGCGGACCATCTATATCGCTCAATAAACCACACGAATTCTGAAGAAATATGATCGATTTCAATTCTAAGAATTTTCGCCTATATTGAAACATTTTTGGTTCGTGTCCATGATATATTTAGCCGAGATCAGTGAGTTATTGAGGTTTGCTATGAGCTCTTCCATACATCACTTTGTTAGTACTATCGTCGATATCTGGGTATTTCTTGTCTGTGGTTGGATCCCGGTAAGTTCTAATAATGTTCGGTGGTTTTTGGTTTAGTAAAAAGGTAATAATTTAATCTCTTGCAATCACGTATACATACGCACTTCCCTGTAAGAAATGCCTATGAACAAAAACGCCTACTTGTAATAACGGCTGATAGAAAACAGCACGGGAAAGGAATTTATATTTCTTTGCCACTAATATTTTGAGTATATCTAGTTTGCATTTATACACTTATCTCAATTTTTAACAAATGTTACTTGTCCCCCCCCCCCCTCCCCCTCCTGCCTTTAAACCCCTCATTAGTATAGCTAGTTCCTACCTGTCGTAGACGCCTGAAAGAAAATGCCACGCTAACAAAGTTATAAAAACTGCTTTTATAAGGGGGTGGTTAAATAAATATGGTTTGGAAAGATACACGACTTTATTAATTTGTTCGTTATTCCTAATTTGAAAAGCCATAAAAAAAATAAAAATTTGTGAGAAAATTCACAGTAACCTAACATTCTTCAAATTAAAACTAATTCAATTCAAATTGTGTTGTTTTAGATAACAGCATCTTTTAAATTTTATAAAAAAAGAACAAATCTAGAAGATATCATATAACAAAATGGAATTCAACATAACCTTTAGCCAAACTTGAAGCTCTTGGTCTCTCCCCTCCTCTTCTATTACGGATTGCAAATTTTTATCTGGTTGCCTAATATGAATTGTATTAGATGGCGTTACATCTGAACTGCACCCAATAAATGATGGTGTGCCACACGGCTCTATTATATCTCCATCATTTCTCTTAATTTTCATTAATGATTTGCTTTCCTTTGCATACTTTCAATCCCATCCATAATTTTGCTTAGAACAAACTACTGAAAAGTGAATTTTAGAATTTTAATTACAAAAAAAAAAACAACAACCTCAAAATTTCTCCGATAAGAGGGAACTATTAAGTATGATACGAAAGTAATGGGCGAATGGTTGCTAGTTGCACAATCTAGGAGAAGAAATATTAGTTTAATGTAAGTACACATTTCGACAATCTACTTACAAATTTATTATTCCATAAACTGAACAGCTGTTTGACCGTAAAGTGGTGTTCGTTCATAGAGATGTCATGAACATATATGCAAAATGGTTGTAATAATGTTTGTGACAGTTTGACAGTTCTACCAAGCCGAATGGGAACAACTTGTTATTAGATTTTTCGCTTTCCTTTAGTAAAAGTTTGTGCATGCCGTAAGTTCTCTTTCTTCCATTTTAGATTTATATAGGAATCATTGTATTAAAAATTGACTAGTGTGTTAGGTGAAAATGTTGACAGAGAAAGTATAGTCACATTATAGAAGCATCCTATTCATGTGATAGTTTTGACAGAGCTATTCTACTGAATTAATATACTATGACAGTACCTTGATTTTGCTTACTCCTATGACACTCTTACGGACTCCAAAGAGATTTCCGCATGTATCAAGTGAGTATGCATGATCAGTTCATTGAATAACGATCTTGACAATATCCTAGTTTAGAGCGAAATGAATCTCGTCGCCTAAGATCCAAAGGTGTCTAATCTCTTCAAAACAAGATCACACTTAACCACTCCCGTTTCTTTCGATGGCGCATTAGTTGAAAACACTAAAATCCCTAGTTGTAGCATATGCGTTGTGCTGGGAGGAAGTGCGCATAAAATTATTCCGTTTGCACTAAAAAACTCGCTTAAGTCTAATGTTAAATGGGACTTGTGGCCGTCAACACAAATGATCACATGTTTTTAAATTTTTTCATTAATTAACCATGTATTTACCCCATTCGCCATATATTTTCATGTAGCCTAACTCGAAACGTCCTAAAAACCGATCTTCCGGCATGGCTGGTCGTATATGAAAGAGAAATCAACTGCCGCCTTTATATAATTTTGCAGTTCATGAAACCATTTTCGAAAACCCTCTTCAAAAATCGTATTTCTAGCATCAGTTGCCTTCGGGAATTCGATGTGCAACTCTGGATCGCATTTCAGAATGAGATTATACCATTTCGCTCTGGTTGCCCTTTTTTTAAGGATGTAAGTCGTCCTGTCGTCTTGTTCAATTTTTTTAACTATGTTTAAAATTCTATCAGGACTTAATGAAAACTCACATTTAGCTAGCGATTCACACCACATAACTAGTTTTTTTCTTCGGTTTCCGTTAAAATATTTTGTGGTCGAAACTTTCCTACGCCTTCAAGATGTCTTCCAAATAATTTATCTTGCAATGATGTTTTTGGAATATTTTATTTGATGTTAGCTGCTCTAATAGAAAATTTTATCGGAGAATGCTTCATTTAGTGTTGTAACAGTATTCCTTCCATATTCACTTATATACAATGCATTAAATCAGACTAATTAATAAAGTACTGCTTGTGTGTCATGATACTAGTCATTGATCCATTTCGCGGTCACTAAAATTGATGTGATTATTTCGAAAATTAACTTAAATTTCAAACAATATTATATTTATTTGAAATATAATTACTTAAAAAGTAATATTGAGTCAAAAGAAAATTGCTTTTTTTTTCAGTGTTTATTTTATTTTTAATATGTATAGCCGAAAATAATATTGACACTCGAAAGGTCCCCTCTTAGTTTGGGCGCTGACTCAGCTACTTCCTGCAAACAGAAAAAGATAGATGGGTGTGAGTAAACACTCAATGGACTGTATGCTCTAGCTACAACTACTAGTCCAATGCTAACGGTATACGTCAGCTCTAGTAGCATAGTACTCCTTGGATCGTAACATAACTGACCCAGTAGAAGGACAAATAGTCCTTCTTTCTCTGCAACATTTGCAGATCACAAACTTAATTAATGTTTGTGTATAGCGCGAAACGTACCAGCGTATGCTGAACATACCAGCCTATCGCACTCACAATATTATCTCACTTTCACAACTCTATTAATCTAATTAAAATATACTATCACACCAAACTAGTATACCGAGAATATCTAATAATTACATAACTAAACTAAAAACAGTCACCCACTTTTTTGTATTCCAAATCCTCGTCGTATTTATCGCGATTACTGTAAGGGACTTTAAACTCGATGGTCGCACTCAAACTTATCATGAAGAAGACACAAATCGAGAGTTGAGCCTTGGTAGGACCAACCAATTTCTGCTTTATAATTTAATATCGGCACCGGTGTACTCGCAAGGTTAACAACATCCTTGCTACTTATTTTATAGGTTGTTCTGGCTCATAAAGGACCCGGTTATGCATGTATTTTTCCCAGAAAGGCAAGAAGGAAACAAATCTGTTTGTGGTAGCTTCCTTCTGCTAATGGGTTTTCTTTTGATTTTCTTATCTTATTGTTTTGCCTGTTGTTGGCACGTGACAAAAGCTTTCTCATGAAATAAAAAACAAATAAAAAACACAGTCGCTTACCTTTTAGCACTACATTAAAAAAAATATATATGTTTTGCTGCACTTGCGCATTATTTATGGCCGGTTTCACAGTCAAGGCTTAAGCCACAGCGATGGCTTAAGCCAAGGCTTAATAAATATTTCGGTTTCACAGTCAAGGCTTAAGTGAAATCACTGGCTTAAGGAAAGCTTAACTTAAGCCCGTCATCTCGAAGGCTTAAGCCTCAGATTTTTCTGTGAAACACATAAGAAATTAAAAACCACAATGGTAATTTTCCTTTAAAAAAATTCACAATTACCGCAGTGCTGACAACTTATGGCCGGTTTCACAGTCAAGGCTTAAGCCACAGCGATGGCTTAAGCCAAGGCTTAATAAATATTTCGGTTTCACAGTCAAGGCTTAAGTGAAATCACTGGCTTAAGGCAAGCTTAACTTAAGCCCGTCATCTCGAAGGCTTAAGCCTCAGATTTTGCTGTGAAACACATAAGAAATTAAAAACCACAATGGTAATTTTCCTTTAAAAAAATTCACAATTACCGCAGTGCTGACAACTTATGGCCGGTTTCACAGTCAAGGCTTAAGCCACAGCGATGGCTTAAGCCAAGGCTTAATAAATATTTCGGTTTCACAGTCAAGGCTTAAGTGAAATCACTGGCTTAAGGCAAGCTTAACTTAAGCCCGTCATCTCGAAGGCTTAAGCCTCAGATTTTGCTGTGAAACACATAAGAAATTATTGCTAAATAAATATTTTGCCTAAATATTATAATTTTTGTTATTAAATGAACGTGCATATTTCAAAAGTTATATTTTAAAACTAAATTGAAATTTTCCATGCGAAAAATAGTTATCTAATTAGCAGTTTTGAGTACTGTCTGGCAGCTAGTGTCAGCATTCCATTTGACGTTTTAAGAAGAAACCAAACAGTTTAGGACAAAAATGAGTTATTTATCTGATGCAGAGGATATAAGAGACCAAGAAATATATAATATAATATCGGAAGGTGTGACCCGTGAAAAAATTATAAAGAGTCGCCCGCAACATTTCGAGAAATGGGATGACGTTGATTTTTATTCTCGGTTCCGGCTGTAGATACATTCGGCTTTGATGGTTTACGTTGCCGAAACATTCTGCAACAATGATTTTGGATTTGATATCCTTCCAGAAAAAAACCACAACAAACTGGTAAATAAAAAGATCTTCTTCTTTTCGCTTATGTCGATTTCGATGGGACCATTTGAGTGTTGCAGTTTTTCTGGCAGCGGAGACCCGGGAGGACTGAAGTCCATCGAACATATTTCTGTCATATTCCTTGTATTTGTTGACACACGTATTATATACACGGAACTGTCAAACGTAATAAATGTTGTTTATTGATATATAGAAACAAATTTTTTTTTAACTTAAAGCCAATTAACCCAATAAAAAAATTTAATTCATTTAACTCCAAAATTTCACAAATAATCGCGACAGTACACTTTGACAGAGCAGATGACAATTCGACCTCAGTATGTATTTGTAACACCAAGAAAATATCCGGTGCAAAGTAGGGGAAGTGAGTGCAAAGCTTGTGTTGCACTTCTGCTATAAAAATTGTCCCATCGAACATTTTGAGTGTTGCACTGCTGGAAAAAGTGCAATACTGGTGTTGCACCAAAGTCCCATCGAAATCGACATTAGTTTTTAATCCACAATGGCAATTTTCCTTTAAAAAAATTCACAATTACCGCAGTGCTGACAACTTAAAAATTTTCATCCGGGGCTTAACTAAGCCTCAGCTGAGTACTGTGAAACCGAGTAGGCTTAAGTTCTGGGCTTAAGCCGCACCCGTGGCTTAACTAAGCTCTGGCTTAAGCCTGGACTGTGAAACCGGCCATTAAAAATTTTCATCGGCGGATTAACTAAGCCTCAGCTAACTGAGTACTGTGAAACCGAGTAGGCTTAAGTTCTGGGCTTAAGCCACACCCGTGGCTTAACTAAGCTCTGGCTTAAGCCTGGACTGTGAAACCGGCCATTAAATGCCGATATCTAATGAATTGAGCTCTGACGACTGAACTTTAACTCAACGATCCTGTTGCTCATTTTAGCGGTAGCAGGTACATACACGAACATGAGGATAAACTTAGAAATATCTCTGCATTTTAAGGAAAATACGTCGTTTTATGACATGTTATGAAATGAACTGGACTTAAATTGGCTAGTGGACGCAAAAAATCGAATCGTATTATAAGCATAAAATAACACGCATCCCATCCAATGTACCTAATCCACTGACTTATAACAATGGACTGAGCATATTGTCATTTTCCTATAGGAAGGCATGGCACAAGTTTTATAGTTCTCTCTTTCGCCCTATGGCAGAGTTAGAGCTGCCAACACAAAATATTGCATTTTGGAACATTTGCTTATGCCATTTGATGTTTTTAGGTTGGCTACAGATGCAATCACCGCAGAAGGAATAAGGTAAAGATAGTGTTTACCATGCTCCGTCTCTCTTGCCCATAAGCAGGATTCAGTTAAGAATAACTTTTGAAAATTAAAGTCGGAATGAGTTTAATTCCTTATAAGCGATTAAAATATCACTTGAGCATAAGAAAACATATTTTTTTAATTAAATTCGATTTACGTGTGTAAAATTTCATCTGATTGGTTGAGTTTTACTGTTTTTTACATAATTGTTTTAAAGAGTGCTCTAACGGTGATATACAGAAACACAATATTTTTTGTGCCACATGAAATAGCAAATCGCTCAGTCCATTGTTATAAGTCAGTGACCTAATCACACTAGTTCTAAAATTAATTGGTATAAATAGCACAGAAATTGACCGAAAAATTGTCTCGTCTATACAATCGTCATAAAAATTGAAATGATGAAACCAATCGTCTCGTGTGTAATTTCTTGTAGTCATCACCATCGAAGCTTTTCCACTTTTCACAAATATCTTTTATCTGGCAATCTGCAAATACAATTCACAGCAGTGTGCGTGCTGTCTATATCTACATATATTCATAAAACTACCAAACAAGTATTACCCTCCTTTCCTTTATCCATCATTTAACCAGTTCGTAAACACAAAACTCACGCACCGCTTCGATTTTTTCAGGTTATGTAGTGATTCGGATGAGAAGAAAGCGCAGTACTTAAACGACACACAAGTTCGGGCGCCTTATAGAATACAGAAAAGATTAAGAAAAATGGATAATCAGCACCAGGTAAGAACATTTAATTCTTTAATTCATTTCGAAAATAAGTTATCATGATGTATTACAATAAAAATTCTTACGTAAATGACCAAATAACAAGTATGGGTGATGCAATTATACGCGAGTGAGTGTTTGAAATTTATTCATAAGTGTAGTAAAGCTAGAGAAGCACGTGGTGTAAACAAACAAATAAAACATAACATAAGAAAGAGCGCAGACGCCATATCTCCCGCCATCATCTCATTTCTCAATTAGAAAGAGATTGAGAAACGTTCGTATAAGAGTTTAATATTACGCAATGTGTTATACTGTGAACTTTAAAAGCCTTTCTAAGGAGAAGAGCTTTTTCTTTTGTAGTGACTGCTTATTTCTCATGTGAATCGAGGTTTTGTTATGCAGTTTTTATGTTTTTTGGTAATTATTTTAGTGCTCCAATCTAATAGTGTCTACATTTTGTGTGTGAAAAAAAAGTCCAATTCGGCTCTGCATAGTCTTCCATATAGACTACAGCTAAGCACTTGATTCCACTGAAGTAGGAATAATTTCAGGGAAAAAAAAGCTTTCCTATCTGATTGCAATATGGAGAAAAATAATTCGATTCAGTTTTGAATGCCCAATAGATGACACCGCTATCATTTCTCTGAAATTAGTGCGAAATTTAAAAGTTCTAACAATTTACGTTGGGTGACCGAACATAAACCTAGACCAGAATTGAGGAATCCACAGGTAATACCTACTACATATATAGCATTTTCAGATTTAATTAAACATTTTCCACAAAGAATTAAACATTTTCCACAAAGAATTAAACATTTTCCACAAAGAGTTAAACAAAATTCGTAAACAATTAAAGGAGTGATTTTTTTATTTGGTTTTTTTATATATACAACTCAGATTCATGGATAGTAATACCTAAACTGTATTTCTGTATCAAAAACAAACCAATAAAGCAACAAGCTTATTTTTTAGGTACATAAAATCCAGTTATAATTTGCAGCTGTTCTTTGCATCATTTTTGCATCATTATTATTATTTCAGCAGTGCCACTGTTGAATCGCAGTAAGCTTAGATTTCTTGAAATTATTATCCGCGAATTATTAAAGTTATTATTCTATTACAAAATGAGTGACAGGAACTCAAGTGAAAGTAGTGAAAGTAGTGAAAGTGGTGATGTGATGACTAGTAATAATGAGAGAAATCCATTCCTTTAATTGTTTACGAATTTTGTTTAACTCTTTGTGGAAAATATTTAATTCTTTGTGGAGAAGGTTTAATTCTTTGCGGAAAAGGTTTAATTCTTTCTGAAAAATGTTTAATTAAATCTGAAAATGGTCAAAAATGTTTCTAAGTTATTATTGTGAGGAGTAACTTATATAAAAACTTTTTATTATATTTCTATTCCTGGATATTCTTGAGACTTATTCAAAGAAGTTAATCGATTTTTTTTTATAGTCGTTATGGGAGCATTTTTTTATTGCACTAGATGGAAAGTCAGTTAGGAGTGACTATCGATCCAAAAGTTTAAGCTGACCCTACTGTTTGCGCTTCCGTGGAATTTTGTATTTTTCGATTTTTTTTTCTTCTTCTAATAGTGAAGTTAAGGCTGTGATCAGGATATGGCTCAACTACAATAGCCGTAACGACATTACGGATTTCAACGATACTGAGATTTAATTACGAAAACTTTTCATTTTTATCACATTCCATAAAGATTATTATCTTCACATTTAATGTTTTCAATTTTTCGTTAGTAAACCTCAGTCTCGTTGAAATCCGTAATGTCTTTATAGTAGTTGAACCTATAGCCTTAAGGCCACCATGAAGAGCTGTTTGCTCGGCAGAGAAATGTAGTTGTTTTAGAGGATTTTAAATTGAGCCTCCACAGAAAAAACTGTCATGAGATTATATGATTCCTTCTAGTATCAGTTCATTTTCGATCTGACAATCTCTAATCATGTTTTTGTATATACACATATTTTTATATGGGTTTACTTTCCACAGTATGGATAACAATTGCTGATTACGTGACTGTAGATTATTGTACCATTTTTTCAATGATCAACTATAGTTGATTTTTCATGAGGGAGTAGCTATTTTTATACCATAGATGACGAAAACGGCAGTTGCTAACGCATATAAATAATGATGGTCGAAAAAATGAATTGGATACCCACGCATAATATTAATATTGATAACTCAAGAGCGCGTTTACTTAGAAAGCTGAAATTTTCTACACGACCTTTTTGAAAAAATTGTAGATTTAATTTCGAAATGGGACAAATAGAGTAACTCCTTCGTAGGCTTTGCATACAAAACTTTCGATTTTTACAATATATTTGAGCACTGCCTGAGAATGTGAGAGCTGAAATTTCGTACATGGCGTTTTCATAAAAGTTGTGAATACGATGGCCCCTATTGTTCAATCCGACGGATTAATGATTCCCGCCACAAGTAAGATTCACTTCTTCTTCACGATGCGATTTTTTAATCCGCCGGCAGAAGTGCCACATTTAGTATCAATTTTCAACTTTCGAAAATGAAATCAGCTGATGATTTATTCAAAAGTGAAGCATAAAGGCGGAGCTACAGTTCATTTTTACGCATTCAAAAATTATGGGTAATAAATTATTATGGACACCATCGCGTTATTTCTTAATTTAGAGGACGATGATAATTAAGTATATTACGGAGAACAATCAGGATTACAGCTGAAAATTTTATGGAAATACAGGACTACAAGTAAGACGATTATTTTTGTTTATTGTTTTTTTTTTTCATACATCTTTTTTCTTTCTTTATGTTTAAGAAAAACTTTAGGCTTCATAAGCCAGCTTTCATGTATGTGTTAAGGAAAATAAGTAAGGATATTGCTCCTACAGTGCGGTATTGGAATCTAAATTAGCCGCTTGCTTAAAACTTCTTGCTGAAGGAAGCTATCAGAGTCGAATAGCAAATAAGTTTAAAGTAGGAATATCGCAACTCATTTTTTCTCAGCATTTAGCAAGTGTTACTTAATTTAATAGAAACGAAACTATATCCACAATGGATTAAATCAAACATGAATCCTTTACGTCCGCAACTTTCATATCACGAATCTTAAACGCCACAATAAAGGGGCAGGATTCGATTCACTTGTTTTCAATAATCAAGAGAAACTGGATTTTCTCACTTCGAACGTTTTCGATAATCACAAACTGGCAAATTCGCAAACTTAATTCTCCCGGCGGACTCCGCAATAGGGTTCAATTTTAAAAATGGATTAAATCGGACAACCTCTTTTTGGGATTGCCATACAAATATTGAGGTTTTTTATGCATACTGTGAAAAGGCATACTAAACTGCATACGGGTACTCATCTAGGGTATTGTAAAAATTGGTCTTAGAACAATTTTTGCTTTTTTCTTTGTTTGTACGGAACTCCGGCATATCATACTATTTCATGTTCTCCAGAAAAAGGGAACTGAGCGTTGTAATACCTAGGTATAAAATCTTTATGATTTCTGCATTTTTCGCTCCATTTATGATTGGAGCCATTCTGCTTGCGATCTTTCTTAATTTCTTAATGTGATGTACCTCAAGGTTCAGTGCTTTGGCGTTTGGTTTGTTTAGGATTTATTTAAATTATTTGCAAATGTACTTGTTACACTTTTTTGGACTACATATTCGTTGAAGATGTGCGGTTTGCTACAATTGATTAGTAGTTACAAATGATTCGTGTAATATCTCTAATTCGACGTCGGTTAAACATTAATGTCTAAATCTCACCAAATACGCCATATTATTTCTGTAAGGTATGTATACTTCCCTTTATTGGCCTGATAGATTACCCCATCTTAGTGGCGCTAACTATCCTATTGTGTGACGTTACAACTTTGCTTAGAATTAAAATTGTGAACGTTATATAATTTTGCTGGTAGATTGAACTTTGTACAGTTCTTTAGAACATCTGAGGCCAGCTAGGTTATAAATTGGCTACATAATTTCTATGGCGCATACAGTGTATACGTTCTTGGTAAAGCTTGTGCGTAACAGGTGGAAATATATTTGAGGATTTTCTTTTACCTATTCAACATTTCTGTTAGCTCTGTGTGACAATTTTTTGGTCGGTTATCTACAGTAGTGCTAGAATTGCTCTATGCAGCATACGCATAAGAAGGGTCAGCCCTTTAATATAATGTTAATATTAATAAAATACAATTAATAAAGAAATTCATACAAAGACTCAAGATCTTAGAATCTACGCCCCAATACCGTCTTATTACTGTCAATATTATAAAAAATATTACACAACCGCACTGGTACTAATAACTCTGTTTTTTAATTATTTTTCAGGATACTTCGAGTAGATCATTGCGATGGTACCAAAAAATTTCCGTCGAGCCAACAATGTTCTTTTACATGCTCGCATTTATGATAACATCAGTCGTGGAGCAAGCATTTTTCGTCAATAAAGCATGTTTAGTTAATCACAAGTACCCAAAAGATGTATGCGACCACATAAATCAAGAAAAATATAAAGAAATCAAAAAGACTGTTCAAGTAAATTGTTTTAAAAAAGAATTTCTATTCATATTTTTAATATTTTTTTCAAAATCTTCTTTAACAGTTGACAGTCAGTGATTTTCATCAGTTGAATAATATCGCTGCGCATGTGTTTCCAATAATTTTAGCATTATTTTTAGGATCTTGGTCGGATAAGAGGGGTAGAAAATTTCCACTTCTAATGGGAATAGTTGGGAAATTTATTTATTCGATTATGATAATCGTTAATGATAATCAGCGTAAGTTGTTTGTTAACACTTCTAATACGTTTTTATATATAATTATTAACGGCTTATTATTTTTACAGCAAATTGGCCAGTCGAGTATATAATTTATACGGCAACAATACCTTGTGCCTTATCCGGTGCTGATGTGGCAATTTTCGCTTCTTGTTTTGCTTATATCTCGGATGTATCAACCGTTAAAAATCGCACAATGCGTGTAACCATATTAGATGTGTGCTATTTGGCAACAATGCCAACAGGTGTTGCTTTGGGTAAGATTATTATAAAATGTTATTTAAAAAATAAGTTCGCACTTTTCAGTTGGTCAAGAAGCATATTTTATTCAACCTGTTATTGATTAGGTCAGTAGTAATTGCATTCCATACAAGAATACGAGGATCCCTGCAAAGGAATTTTCAGAAACCGTTAACTACTCTCGTCGACATTTGTTTTTTACCTGTCTTTTATATAGACACTGAGATCAGTTTCCTTTCGCTCTATATCTGACAGAGCATATATTAAGGAATTTAAGATACATATATGTCGCCCAGCCTTTGTTTTTTATTCAAGTGATCTTCCGTCTTCATGATGCTCTCTTTATAGCCTGATTCGTCAGATAACTATTCTTTCAAAGTAAAAGTCGGACATCGGAGGTACCAAATCTGGGAAATAAGATGGATTAGGAGTCAATTCGAAGTCCAGTTCTCCAATTTTGGAGATTGCAATTCAGGACGAGTCAACCTGTTCATTGTCTACAATGAAAGAATGATTTTCTGTACTTCCATTATTTGATTGTTATCCATCCGATTCTCAACACTATGCGAGGAAACTCTATGCCAAGTTCGTTTGTTTTCAGCAGTGATCAAATTCAGGGTTATAATCTGCGCGTTCAAATTTTTAGTCTGGCTTCTTTAATTATTTTAGTGAGACACTTACTTCAACAGTTGCCTGCATAAGATGCAGCATGGACATTTTTTTTTCATCTGGTAGCTCACGCGCTTTTTTCACTGATTTCGTATACACTTTCCTGGTTCATCGTGGACAATCAATAACTTTAGGTAAGATCTCCATGCCATTTAGAACAAGACTGAATGGTTATCGGAGGATAGCATAGCGTCATCATTTGAAGAGATCTCGTTCTAATCTTTACGTAATCAGAAAGTCCTATTAAATTAAATCCAACTTATCTTCCCTAGACAATGTCACAACGGTATCTATACATTGGTGGCATCTCTTACACTTGCTTCACAAACCCGAATACTTCTTACTGTAACCAAAGGAGCAGTTCGAATGAGATTTCTTCAATATTATTAAATTCAACTACTTCAATTCTCATAAATACTGGTACTGTTCAATTTGTGTGAGGCACCTTCTATCATCATAGACATTGATAATCGCCTTTGAACTCTGTGAAGACTTGCGCGGAAACCTTCAATTTATATTTCAGAGCAAGTGAAATAAGGTTTGAATGCGAAAACCTGCTTGTTTGAGCAACCACATTTTTAGAAATTAAACAATCATGTACCCTTCAGAGTTACATCACAATAAAATGATAACTATACTGACAAACGTTGACAATATTGGTTTCCTTATTGATGGAAATACATATGACCGACTTTCTAGATCGTAGAATTTCGTTATATAGTTAAAACAATAATGAACAAATTTTTATAATAATTCATCCAAAGCAGTTTGTTTTTACAATAAAGTATAAAAAATAAATAAGTAGAAATATTAATCTAAAAAAAATTCTTCTAGATTATTTAGATATTTGCTATTGTAGTATCCCTAAAAATTATACTGTTATTATAGCTGGTATGGGATTTTAAAACAAGTTTTTTTCTTTTCGCCAACGTTTCCCGTTGTATTTTAACGCTTCATAAGGACTATAAAAATATCCAAAGAATTCATTGGACAACAGTAAAAATCTTAAAAATATATATACATTATCGCAAAAAAAATACCAATTAAAATTAAAACATCATATAAGAAGGATCACATACCTTTTAAAAAATCTGTCCGAAAATTAACGCTGTTATCATTGAGCTGTACGTGTATCATTTCACTAATATTTCAATACATGGTCCAAGATTAATGGATTGAGACTGAATCCCTCTAAGTTCCAATATATCATTTTTCACAACCGTAATTGTAGTAAAATGAAAAATCTGGATATCGTGTTGAATCAATATATGAACTGCTGTGACAAAAAAAAATCTAAAATTAGTAAAAATTTACTCCGGACTCCGTAGGCTCTGGCTCTCAGTCAGTATTTTGCCACAAGTAACTCGCTTAAATTTGGTCAAGACACTAATCCTGCCACACTTCACTTACGGAAGTTTAATTTTCCCTCGACTTGATAGCGTTTGCACACGTTCAACGATTGATTGCGGTTCATTTTCGGACTTCGCAGATATGATACATGTCTCGCCTTACCTTGATCAGTTAGTGGGGTGTCCACTTCCTACATAGAATAGAGCCTTAGTGTTCTTCTTTAACCTAAAAAAAAAAAAAATAATGAACCATATTACCTTAGAGAAATGTTTAATTTCACTAACTCACATCGTAACAGGAACGTTATCTCTACTCGTTTTACTAGGCTATGGAAGACTCTTATCTTATCCAGATTGCGGCACGCTTTTGGAATGCTCCTCCATCTAGTATCCAGTCAATTTCTTTAAGAGTCTCTTTGTAGTTTACTTGATTATCTTATCAGGATCACTTCTCACAGCCGAGTACTATCGTGAATTATTATAACTCTCTTCTTCTTCTCTTTTTTTTATTGCATTAGTAACTTGTTCTAGTATCAATTCTGTTTTGTAGTTCTTTATAACTTGCTTCTGTTAGCCTTATATATTTAATTTGTACTCAGATTTTAATTATTATTATAATTACTTCTCACTTGTTACTGTAGATATTCTCTTAAGGACTTCCTCCACGTTTTTAGACCAATGCTTTAGGTATAATAAAAGATTGTAATGATGTACACTATCGCCCCTAATAAATGTTATGTTATGTTATGTTTGTACCAATTACTCTCATGACTATGAGAGTTGTTGACTACCGATGTTCGTATTCTCTAAATCTCTCCCTCCTCAAAATAATGCTTGGCTAGGGCTATCATCTCTTTTTTGTGACTGTGTTGGTATAATCTTTTCTTTAACAATTGTTTCGTCTGAACAATATAACATGCCTCACATGACTTGCGATTAATTTTATATACCACATTAGACTGTAGTACTTGTGGATCACGGTCTTTTAGTCTGGTGAATAGATTATGCACTTTTTTCATATAATAGAAAACTACCTGTATACTATTAGAATAAGACATTAATTTGAATGCCATCGGTGTATATTACTATTTTTAGTTGTGTCAACGTTGTGAATACTTGTATTCTTCACAAAATATTGATTGGTTACTCTATTAAAGAAGTTGGATTAATTATTCATATGCACAATTTTTATTGTTCTATTCGACACACTGTTGCAATCCGAGAGAAAATTCAATACTCTACTAGAACTTGTGGGTTTCATATACCAATCGGTATCTAAGGAGCCATCTTCTTTCCTAATTAACAATAGAACCGTCATGGATCCTGTTCGAAGGGGAAACAAAAATATATAATTTGGTAGATTGAGAATTTGCGATGAAAAAATATGAAAACTTTATATCAACCTTTCACTGTTGCTACAAAACAAGATATGACTACTTTGATTCTATGTAATAAGATGAATTTGCGTTCTATTCCCGTTTTTTACTGATCGCTGATGTGAAAGAAAAGAAATGTCATAACGGCAGCTGAACGGATGAGCCACAATGGTGATGAATTGTAATGTGAACAGACCCTCCTTGAGTTGTCAAATTGTAGCACAATTCAGAGCTGCCGAAAATACACCCTATGGGAAATTTATCCTAAAAATTTCGATAACGTTCGATGGCTTAGTACTGGAACTTTTATTATTACAAAAAGTAGCTTCAACGAGCTTAACTCCTGGGATTATACGAAAGTAGCATAACTCCTAAACGAACGACTCAGTGTTCTGGTTAATAAGGCCCGTTTATGCATTGTTATTAGCCTATTTAAATAATTCTTGTCTTACAATTACCTTTACAATCGATTAATATCGGTAATCAAATACACGTTGAAGATCCTATAAACCCCTTGGTCATCTATTGGGATATTTTCCGAATAGCTGAGTCGTCCTCTAGCGCATCCCTTAGTGGGACACACGTCATAACAATTTCTATAATTCAGTGGATTGCGCTTGGAAATTAGCTCAGATGGTGCGATGATCGTGCCATGCACAGAAGAACTGCTGTGTCGCGTGCTTTATTTATGTGGCACTTGTTTATAGTTTTTGCAACACACTCGTAGTTTACAAGACGTTTTGTTTATGATCACGAACTAGTGTTGCTAAGGCTGGTCACTTAGTAACTAAGGTGTGAGCTTGAACTTGAATTGCTTGCTTCACGAATTCTTTATTACCAAGCCTTTTTGTTTATGTTTACACTTTAATTTTGTGGATCACATATTGAACTAATATAGGAACATCACACAGGATAGGAGAAACATCGCAAGCAACGAAGTTGAGGTAGTCCCAATATCAATAACTTGTCGAAAGTAGTTAATTTCTAACGAGAATATGTTCAAAATTATGTATAAGCAATATTTTTCTCGAATTAAATTTCTCAATTTTTTTCTTCTATATCTCTTCAGGTTCATTTCTCTACAACGATGTATTCAACAAATCCTTCAGTTGGATGTTTACTGTAAATGCATGTCTTCTCTTCATTTCTATCGGGTATACTTTAGTGGCACTTAAGGTAATTACTATAATAACATTCAATAAAAATTCAACATTAAAACATTTTTTTTTTTAAATTATTATCAATTTAGTGGCAAACAACAAGTAGGCAACGTTCTCTTCGAGAATTAGGATGTTGCGGAATATTTGGTGATTTCTTCGATAAGCAGCATGTCATAGATTCATTCAAGGTTTTAGGTAAAAAACGCGAATTGAACCGCAGAATGTACCTTGCAATTTTCCTCATCAGCATGGCACTCTACACATTCCAGAGAGACGAAAAACCCTTTCTATACCTTTACACTCAACTGAAATGGAATTGGGATGTGGCGATATACAGTAATTTCAAAACATTCCAATCGACTGCATACGTTATAGTAATGCTTTGTGCCGTACCTCTTTTGAGTAAATATTTAAAATGGCGAGATACGGTAAATTTATTTTCTACTTGGTTTATTATTTTATTTTAAAATATTTTCTCTATACTTTTTCAGTCTATTGTGATGTTCGGCAGTATGGCTCACGCCATAGCACGGCTTGTTTACATTGTCGCTGAAGTTCCTTGGGTGTTTTACATTGGCAGTGCAATATGCAGTCTAGGACCAATTGTAGGCCCTGTTTTACGTTCTATGACGTCGAAGACTGTGCCAATATCAGAAAGAGGAAAAGTTTTTGCTCTTCTTTCGGTCTGTGATAATGCTATTCCTTTCATAAGTGTAGTTCTATATGGACAAGTATACAAAATATCACTCGACAGTTTTGGAGGAATATTTTGGTTGACATTTTCAACACAAATTACAGTAATGATTTTGACATTGTAAGTTTTTCTGATCTTTGCGATAGGTTGAAGAACTAATTGGTTTTTTCTATTTTTATTCTCAGTATTGTCCATATAACTCTGGGAAGTCGAGCTTTAGCTGTTGATGAGCAGGATAAAAATGAAATTTTAATAGAAAACGGACAACAGCCATCTATTACATCAAAAAGTTGAGCATTTTATATTATAAATAGGATTTTTAAGACTGTTAAGTGATTTGGAATTTTTAAAAGACATTAAGCATAGGCATATAAGTAAAATTGAAAAATATTTTTATACAAAATTTTATGAAATTGAATAAATTGGAACTATTAAAATTTGTTTTCTTGCATTTCGCTGCTAGTTACATTTGCATAGCGAATTTTTATTTAATGAACAAAACTGTTTTAGCCTTATTATGTAATTTACTTTAATTTTTACAACAAATTCATACGTAATTGCGTAGATAGATCAAATGTTATTTATTTAAATTAAAAAAAAAAAAAAAACATTACTTATTTTTGGATAGAGTTCTTTGTTTTTCAGCATGTTCAACTGTTTTCTTTTCAACGAAAAGACCTTTCCTTTCCCGTACGCTATCCATATACATTTTGGCGCGATTAACTGAATCCGCTTTTTCTCCAAAATGCATATACTCTTCCTCTGTGGATGGTACCCAAAAGGGATCAATGTCGATAGTCTGAAATGGGGAAAAAAGAAAATATTTAAAGTAAACAACGACAATACTACTCAGCCTACATTTATGCTAATTTCAAACTCTTTTATTTCACCTACAAAAAGACATCACACAGTTTTATTTACTAGATAAATTTTTTGAGCCAAATTG
Organism: Dioctria rufipes; assembly: GCA_963924295.1. Taxonomy (NCBI): domain Eukaryota; kingdom Metazoa; phylum Arthropoda; class Insecta; order Diptera; family Asilidae; genus Dioctria; species Dioctria rufipes. The sequence goes on along the minus strand of OZ002743.1, from coordinate 71,258,256 downwards.
GACGGATATTGTTTATACGGAAAACATTTAAAAAATGAGTCGGATAAATTTGACTCAATGTGTACCCGGACTTGTGACTAAAAAGGGTCAGTTGAAAGTAATAAAAATGAGTAAAAAGTGAAAAAATTCTGAAGAATCCTTGAATCACACATAGGTTAAAGAGAACATCAAAAAACATTTTTCAACATTATAATAGCGCCCTAAATAGGTGAGGGTATATAGAGACAATGCCAGTGACATACCTTAAAAATATCCAAATATAATAAGAATAAGTTCCGTATTGTATGGCAACGACACGTCATAAAAAACGTCGCGACAAGTGCGTATAATAGGCAACACTAACCGCTTAGCTTCGTTTGCGTTGTTTATCACCCACCTCTACTCTTGCTCGCCATTTACCGACAGTCACTCGCGCACTAATCGTATTTTGAAAGTGATGTGTCGTACCGAACGATACGGTCATTTTGAACGAGTCAGTAATATGACTCAAAAAATTTGAGTCAAATTTTCCCTACAATATCGGCCAAGCGTTTACTTGTTGTACTATACTTCCACCAAAAGGCAACCAGAAATCATGTAGCTAGTCCATTACCATTGCACTATGAGGTACATCAAGGATCTGTCCTAGGCCCCTTATTGTTTAGTATGTTCTTAAATTCTCGATGTATGCCGATGTTCAGTTATACTGCAGCGGGCCTATTGGGCTTATGGACTGTATGGCTCGGATAAATGATGATTTGGACCGAGTTTATAATTGGTCGCTACACAACCAACTTTCGCTTAATCCTGAAAAATCTCAATGTCTTGTATTATATCACAGTACTGTATTAACATCCATCCCCCAGTATTACTTGCAAGACAAGCGCTGCCGATTGTAGAAACCACTACTAATCTCGGTCTAAAGATGAACTCTAGATTGACGTGCTGCGATCATATTGCATTGCAGCTATTGTTGGCAAAGTTTACGGTGATTTACGGAGACTGTGGCTGTCAGCTCAAATCCAAAGTGCAAGCATTAAGATGAAACTGATCAAGACTCTGATTTTACCCAACTTCTTTCGTGACAGTTTAATATATTCTAAGATCGACTCTGTATGTTAAATTTTGCCTTTAAAGACTGTGTCAGATTCGTTTTTGGTCTTCGAAGGTTCATGAGATCATGTTTCCCAGTTTAAGTCTATGCTACTAGGTTGTCCTCTGGAGATATATCTTACACGTAAGTCTCTATTATTCTACTACAGGCTCATATATTGTGGTAAATCAACCTACCAAACTGACCACATTAAGTTTTTGCAGTCATCGCGGCAACGGAGTCCTAACATTTTCAGTGTTCTTACGGAAAACTGACAAAAGTTTCATTTATATATAGCTCCTCCGCCCTAAATTCCTATTCATACAGAAAAACTGTGTTCTGATAATCTTAGGCTTGCTTTCTTATCTTCCGAAATGAAACACAATTTTTATATCTTTCCTAAAAAAATTATTTAAAAAAATCTATCTGAACTAAATGACTATCTACGATTCCTCAAACAGAAACTCTCAGCTTAATAATCATTGTAATGTCGCTGTGCCGTCATAGTATGTCCTGGCAGATTCGGACTCCGGCTGCACATACACACATGCAATTATTACTCAGCTGAGAGTTATTGAGCGTAAAATGGTAATGTCAGTTTGTAATCAAAACTAATTTATTATTTTGTTAAGTAAGATATATAGTAAGTGCGGAGCTGGGCAATTACCAAAGAAAAAGTACTTAAGTACAAGTATCGAAGGACTGAGTACTTCAGCGTAAGTAGGTACAAGTACCGCATGTATGTGAAGTACTTGTAACTAAGTACTAAGTCTATACAAAGTACTGAGTATTTTATGAAGTACTTTTTAAAGTACTTTTTTTTAGAATCATTGTACGTTGGCAGTAATATAATGAAGTTTGTCGAGTTCTGTTAATAGATATTAATAAATGAATACCTTTTGAAAACTATAATATGTATAGTAACTAGTGGCTACTATTGATAGTTTTTTATAATTTTCGACGCTGCAAGTAGAGTAAAACTTTCCCCTCCCATTGCTACACTCACAAAACTTATTAGAGGTCTGCTCAAGCATCCATTATCGCCTCCAATAATGCAAAACAATTCTAAGGAAAAAACTACTCATGAATTTCTAAGAAAGAATTGAGGCCTTCCCTACATCAGATAGAGGCATCGTTGATTTTATATTGGAGCTAGGCATTGCTTGCTTACCCTTGGTTATGTCCACTGACGTATATAATATGGACTGCTTACTTTTCTATTTCACGTGGGTACAATTGCTTGTGTCAATAAGAGCTCTTACGTCGGTGCCAACATTGAAAAACTCATTGGCGTTAAATTGAAAAAGTAAGCACGCAGCTCGGAAAGTGATTTTAATAAAACATTTAGAATTTATTCTGCGTATCTAATGAATATATTGTCTTTGATAAAACAGTTTTTATCAGTAATAACCGTAAATGGTTAATTTAAAAACATTTATTTCGACGAATCCACTAATTTATTTGTTGTTTTCAGTTCTCTCTCAGTTGGTACTTGGTGACCGAAAGAGTCAGTAATATAGAATAGAGCTCACTTTCTGCAGTGTATTTCTATCAACGTAGTCAGTCCATATTATACATGTCAGTGGTTATGTCATCAAGTCGAGGCATCATCGATTTTATATACGAGTGAGACGTTACTGGTTTTGTTCCATTTGCCCAGTCTTGTTTGTATGTTATTAGCTTGTCCAAGGTTCTGCCTTGACGCGTGAGTGCGGCACATGCTTTGACAGTTCTTTGCGTGCTTTAAAACTCAACAAAAAAGGAGTTGCGTTAGAGATTGTGTTTTATTTTCTACGAAGAGTTAGATATTTGTAGATACTTAATAGACTCAGAAATACTTTAGTAAAACTCTTGGTACTTAAGTACAAAACTAAGACTTAAGTAGAAGTACTAGTACTAAGTAATGTAGTAAGTAGGGGCATTTCAAAAGTATTGAGTAATAAGTCTTAAGTAACGAAAATGAACTTTAAGTAGTATTTAAGTCTTTTTTACTTAAGTATTGCCCAGCTCTGAGTAAGTGTATCCTTTGAGAAGGTACTAGAAGACTATTTTCCTGTATGGATAGTAGTTTAGGTGCTATGGCATAATATAAAGCCAATGTTTGGCACTTTTCCATAAGTATCAATATAGAACATTTTAGAAAACGGACTCCGAACGCGCACATATAGATTTCTGTTTCATGGTTTGGGAAGTATTCTCGAGGGTTTTGGGTCGAGGCTGAGACAACTTACAACTAGATGTGAAAAACTCCATATAAACCCGGATCACTTTTTGAAAGATCTTTAACTTTTTATTCAACCAAGGAAAGCTATCATTGCGAAGAATTTATGTGGCATAATACAATAAGAGAGAGCGAGAATGTATAGAGATTTCTTAGCTACAATTTTCGTTGTAGCTAACTAACTTGGTTACCAGAAATATTGATAACGTTTTCATTTTTCTGATATGCGTTCTTCATCTGTATATTTACTTATTTGTGATATTATTTAAACTACTGAATAAAAAATATATAATGATTAGCGATAATAACAAAGCGGATCCTATTCTAAGCGCACATTTAATTAGAAAAATGCTGGGGGCCTCCAATGTGAGCAAAATTAATTACCGGCTTATAATCTTAGCACCTATATTTTTTCAACATTATGCACAGAAATTTAATTAATTATGCTCCTACCATCATTATGTGTATACAAACATTAAATATCCACTAATTTTATTTGAAGTAAACAAAGTTTAGACAGAAATCGGAAGTTTTCGTTATTCTTACTTAAAAATTTATTAGACTCGTACCAGATTTACGAAAGCATCATTAAAATTATTTATCAGCTTTTTCTAGCTGTTGAGAATTTCAACTGTTATACATAATTTGTATTGAATATTATTAAAAATGGTTTGGATCACGGACAAACGGATCTTTATAATTTTTATATTATTCTCAATAGAGGACTCTGAGGTAAAATGCTTTTAAATTATCGCAAGAGCAATTTCTCCCTGGGGCCCTGTTCTTGAATAACGATTGATTTTTACGAATTCGGTAAATAACGAACAGATATTGTTAACAGTGTCAGTTATTTAAAAAAACAATTTCTCTTGTACTTATTAAATTTTTGTATGATATTGCTTTAAAAAATGGCTCGCTAAATTAAAGATAGAATGAGTACATTTTTATAGAATTAGCCATAAATAAACAAGAAAGACGATGTCTCTCGGTAGCTCCATTTAGTTTCTCAATTGTTAGAACATATCCATCAGAAAGTAAAAGTATGAGTGTTTGTGTCACTCGCAAATAATTACTTTTTCCTTTTTCAGCCAAGTTTCTATTTCTTTTATTTTCCAAATGATTAAAGAAATTATATAAGTGTATTTTATATTTTCTGTGCTGCCTATACATATACGCAGCCAGCAATTATTTCTTACATTCAAATTCAGAAAATGGGGTGCAAATTCCATAGTACAATATACTTAAACTGTCTGTTAACTCGAAAGTTTTTACTCGGTGCAAATTTACACACAAAAAAAATCGTTGCTCTGGATATTTCAAAGGCCTTTGATAGAGTCCGGCATCCTGCTTTTTCAGACAGCCAAACTTAAAACACTTGGTGTCGCCCCCCGTCTTCTATTATGGATTAAAAGTTTTTTATCTAGTCGTCTAATATACGGGTTGTATTAGATAGCGTTACATTTGAATTTCATCCTATAAAAGCCGGTGTGCTCCAAGGCTCTGTTATCTTTCAGTCTCTCTTCATAATTTATTTTCATTAATGATCGGCTTTCTGTTACTTCCAATCCCATCCATAGTTTCGCTGATGACAGTACCCTTGATTTCGCTTACTCCTTTAAGACTCTTGCGGGCTTCAGGGCGAATGCCGCATGTGTTAAATGAGATTGCATGATAAGATCAGTGAATTACGATCTTGACAATATTCTCGCTTGTGGCAAAGCGAAACCGTCGAATCAATGCATCTAAGACCCAAAGCTGTTTTATCTCTTTAAAACAAGATCATCCCATTTATGGGCCGGAGCTGGCCTTAGCTTCATTAGATATTATTCAGAAGAGAGCCCTCATGGTCATTGGCGATGAGGATATAACTTGTCATATCGACTCGCTCGAGCAGTGTCGCAATGTTGAATGCCTTTCGCTCCTTTATCGCCACATGCATGGTCAATGTTCTGATCCCTTGTTGAAGGACTCCTGCATGCCATATTCGCGCTACGAACCGCGCACATTCTTTTATACCGTTCAAATTATTTTCGGCGGTGCAGTAAAATTCCGTTATGCCCTTTTTTACTGCACTGTACGAATGTGTAGCACCATCGTTTGTCTTTCCTCCAGCATACAATCTGCGACATACATCATCACCTCCGCCACTCTCTTCCCTCATCTTCCATAGTCTCTTCCCTATCTCCTCCCTGCGATGCTGTGCTTTGGATCATAGGGTATCCCCTGAGCTTAGATTAATACTTAACTAAGCCTATATCCTACCACTTACATACAGGTTAGTTCGGTTTAGTACTTAGTTTTGTTTTTTCTACAGATGTTGCGTTCTCTTTTTCATCGTTTTTTGCAGGTCCTGAGCTTTCCGAAAGTAAGGGATTCCTTGTTCCCAGCAAGATACACGAAGGACCCAAGAGTTGCAAGGTCTGCTTGAACGCCGCTGGTGTGGATGTTCCGTGAGGTTAGTTCGGAGGCCCCATCGGAGGTGTTTAGATGGAATAGATCAGTTATCGGGCTCTTCATATAACAGTATATACATAAAAAAACCATGAGTTAACTTTTGAGATCATGAAAATCGAGTAAATTGATACGTTTCTCATAATACACAAATTTACACATTTTTACACATGTTCAAGAGGATGTGTAACTTCGATAAGCAATCAGCTGACTGTCAAAATTATTAAATTTGAGGTTAATCCACTTGTTGTGATATTGAGTGAAAAGTAATCATCTAAAGAGTTACGATTTTAATACAACTATTATAGAAGGTGAAAACGCTGTTTTACTTAAACAAAATATTCTTCCAATTATTTTCAAAATTGTTTCAGTTTTAGTTTCAGACAGAAAAGGTAGCTGTCAAATTTTTGACACATGACACATCTTAACAAATTTTACTCGAGAAGTGTCTGGAAACTTTTCTTGAGTTATCTCCTCTTCCGAATAAAAGTTTTTACTTGATTTTTGCGCAAAGATTTTTGCTACAAAGTTACCAGACAGACCTTTTATCTACCTACAGAAATTACAAGGATTTTTATCATTTCGCCCTCTTCTCCGGTTGAATACTAGCTAATTCACTCTTCGTTTACACATTCGTTAAATAATGAAGGGCAACGAATACAACGGTATATAGCGCATTCGGATTTCAAGAATATGGGTCGGTTCGGAATGGTTTTGACAGGATAACAAATACGGAATCTGCCTTCATTATTCAAGAATGACCCCTAGTCAGTACAATGTTAAATTTTTAAATTATCTGCTGAAAATTATCCTAGAAACTAATAGAAATTTGTCACAATACATATTACAAATAAAACAACAAATTAATAATTATGATAAGATCCAGTGATTTGAAAGCTCTACATGTAAAAGGAACCATTCAAAATAAGTCTTTTATGCTTTCCAGTATTTCCAAAAATTTAATAATAGCACATTTCCTGATAATTGTGAAAAACATATAGGGTATGCACATTACAGAACCATCTTGAATTTATTACAGGATGTTCTACGAATAGTTACAAACCAGCCAGCTATGAATAGGATTAGGTGGGGCAAAAAAAAAAAATTGTATTAAGGGTTTTAAAATGTTGGAGATGAACAATATTTGGAAATTTTTTTAATAATGTTTTTTCCGCTCTCAATAAAGTAAAAATTTCGAAATTCTTCGAAGCTTCATTTGTGAAGGGCAGTCATTGCAACCTTCCTAAGCGCATTGTCTTGCAAAAGCAACACACTTTTGCTCCATTATCCTTTTCCTTTGCAATCGTTATAGCAGTCCAGGGTAGTGTAGTACTCGTGCCATATTGTGTTAATCCGCAAAAACCAACTCTGTAACCCAAAAAACCGTGGCCATCTGCTTTCGAGCCGTCTGCGAAACCTAAAAATTTCTTATGGAATGATGTGAACTTTTCATGTCATCAACTGTATGGACTCCTGCTTCGACTTAGGTAAGTCAGTGATAAATCCAAGTTTAATCTACAGTAAAAATCCGACACAAAATTTTGTCCTTAATTTTACCACAAAGGTGCAAAATTTCACGTGTACACCAAATGCGGTGGTATTTTTGAAGCGGGCGTGAGCATTAGATGCACTAATTTTGCGCTGACTTTTGTCATGCCAAGATAAAATTATGGAAAATTTTCAAAATTGTTGTAATGCAAGCTGTTTTTTCTATAAACTGGCATCCCCCAATACAAGTTTTTCAACTTTTTACACATTTTTTACTGATGCTGCTGCGACAGATTATTCCGTGTCTTCAATTGATTTTCTGCGATTTTCTGAGACCACTTATAAATTATGAGTTTTCCAGGACAGGAAACTCCATAAACCGTTTTAAACTATTCGATTTGAGGTGTTTTTCCTTGTATATTTAGGAACTAAAATAATTTACTTAATTTTCTCCATACTTGACGTTTTTTTTCCCAATTGACTTTCTAGTTAGGCAATATCTTATAGGTTACTTATCTGATTGAGTTGAAAGTTGGTATTTATACTCATGATGAATTCCACAATACAACTATCTGCAAATACCCACCCTCACACCCAGAACTAGGCAAGTACCAAAGAAAAAGTACTTAAGTACAAGTACAAGTACCGGAGGCCTGAGTACTTCAGCGTAAGTACAAGTATCGTATGAAAAGTACTTGTAACTAAGTACTAAGTCTATAAAAAGTACTGAGTACTTTTTGAAGTACTTTTTCAGAATCTCTGTACATTGGCAGTAATATAACGAAGCTTATTGAGTTCAGTTAATAGATATTAATAAATAAATACATTTTGAAAACTATAATATGAATAGTAACTAGTGGCTACTATTGATAGTTTTTTATAATTTTCGACGCTGCAGGTAGAGTAAAACTTTCAACTCTCATTGCTACACTCGTAAAAACTATTAGAGGTCCGCCCAAGCACACCCATTATCGCATCCAATAATGCATAATAATTCTAAGAAAAAAAAAATTGCAGTAAATTTCTAAGAAAAAATTGAGGACTTACCTACATCAGGTCGAGGGCATCGTTGATTTTATATTGAAGCGAAGCATTGCTTGCTTACCCTTGGTTATGTCCACTGACGTATATAAAATGGACTGCTTACTTTTCTATTATACGTGGGCAGAATTTCTTGTGTCAAAAAGAGTTCGTACGTCAGTGCCAACATTCAAAAACATCATTGGCGGGAAGTTGAAAAAGTGTACACGCCGCTCGGAAGGTGATTTGAATAAAACATTTAGAATTTCTTCTGCGTATCTAATGAATGTATTTTTTATGGTAAAACAGTTTTTATCAGTAATAACCCTAAATGGTTAATTTAAAAACATTTATTTCGACGAATCCACTAATTTATTTGTTGTTTTCAGTTCTCTCTCAGTTGGTACTTGGTGACCGAAAGAGTCAGCAATATAGAATAGAGCTCACTTTCTGCAGTGTATTTCTATCAACGTAGTCAGTCCATATTATACATGTCAGTGGTTATGTCATCAAGTCGAGGCATCATCGATTTTATATTCGAGCGAGACGTTACTGGTTTTTGTTCTACTTGCCCAGTCTTGTTTATATGTTATTAATTTGTCTAAGGTTCTGCCATGACGCGTGAGTGCAGCACATGCTTTGACAGTTCTTTGCGTACTTTAAAACTCAACAAAAAAGGAGTTGCGTTAGAGATTGTGTTTTATTTTCTACGAAGAGATAGATATTTGTAGATACTTAATAGACTCAGAAATACTTAGGTAAAAATCTTGGTACTTAAGTACAAAACTAAGTCTTAAGTACAAGTAAATAGACGCCAGTACTTATGTTCAAGTACTAAGTAGGGGCATTTCAAGAGTATTGAGTAATAAGTCTTAAGTAACGAAAATGTACTTTAAGTAGTACTTAAGTCTTTTTTTTTTAAGTATTGCCCAGCTCTGCTCACACCCCTATAACCTCTACATTATGTGAACTTATCGACCTCTGCTCGTATAATTAATGCAAATTATTTCACAATATATCGCATTAAAAACACTCGAACCCTTACTTTAATTTGACTTTGTGTCATAAAATGTAACCATTTCATTTTTAAGTTTTTTCTTATCATTCCTTGATCCAAATCAAGCAAAAAATGCTGATAAATGCTTGAGAGTTATGAAGTTTTCATTTTGAATAGTTCTTAAAAGTTTTCCATTTATTAAATATGTACAAAACGCTAATAGCGTGAACGATGTACATACATATATAAATGGAAGTTATGACAGTTAGACAAAGGCGATCGGAATTCCAAAATTTGAACTTTAAAACTATATTGATAAGCAGATAAGATATGTGTGTCATACGAATATCAAAGATATTTCGAACATAAAAAATATTTTTCATGTATCATAGTGAGTTATTTATATACGTACCAACTGTAAACACTTCGTCCAATGCTTATCTTCTTATCGTGATAAAACTACGAAATTAGAAATTAAATCCTCTTCAATAAATCCAGCTGCGCAAACAGACATACAAAGATACATTCACGATGAGAATTTTTTAAATTTGATGATACTAGCAATATTATGAACTGTTAAATGATTTATATAAATTTAGTAATATTTATTAATATTATTATAAGATAAGGCAGCATGTAGATATTTTTTCCATAACTTCATTTATTTTTTGGCGCATAGTAAATGTATGGCAGACAGAATTTAATCTTCAGTGATATTGTTGTGTAAATTGTTTATAAACATTATGTAAAAATTAAGACAAGAAAAATTTCTCAACGACTCTAAAACTAGATTCTAATTTTAAGAGTCTCTTAACCGAGGTTTTGATATTAGGATAAATATTTTCTAAAGAATTTCCTTCTATGGTGATACCAAATTTTATTTTCCGGAAGTGGCCATTACTACGAGTTTGGTCAACTTTTTTCTTCATTTCATATGTGTATTTGTACCTACTTGGATGGAGTCTGTATTAACCATAAAACGTATAATTAGAGGAACTGCAATGAGGCCAAAAAATTGTGGCATTTCCCACTATGTTGTAGAATTATGTTTATGTATTCATTATACTCATGGAAGTAGTTATTTAAAATAAAACAAAATTCCCAAGTAACATTAGAGATTGAATCTCTTATCTTCGAGGGCCTATTTTAGTTAAAATTACGTAAACTAGACTTGGGAATTTAACCTGACAGCGACTCTCCTATTAAGATAAATCAAGACGGAAATATTACTTAATAATTCCTTAATTTAGGACTTCAAAGTAGCCTTAACTTTGTAATTAATAATTAATTCTTTTTTAATTTACCTTATATAAATGAAGAAAAACAGGGAAATAAATAAAGCAAATTTCTTAAATCTGAGGCAAATTTTCTTCCTTTTTATCTAAATTTTACTTAACTTCGAAGTCAAATTTAAGGAAATGTATGGACTTTTAAGTTGGATCTATTCCCAAATTCAAGGCAAGATAACGTAAATATGTATTTCCTGAATAATTCCTTATTCGATTGTGTTTGCCCTCAAAGTCTGATTTCCCAAGAAAGTTAACCTAGACAAAATGGACTAAATAGGCACTAATTTCGAATATGTGAAATTACATATTTCCTTCTTTAATTTAGATAAATCATAAATGGATATATGTATATTCAAATCCAATAGAAAGCCTTCGATAGAATCTGGCATCCTACTCTTTTAACTAATCTTCACGCATTGAGTCTAGATCCTCTTTTCTAAAAATGAATTGAAAATTGTCTCTCCCGATGTTCAATTCAAGTTATATTGGAGAAAGTTACTTCTAATCGTTTTATAATCCATGCCGGTGTACCGCAAGGCTCTCTCCTAGTCTCTTCTTCATTTTTATTGATGATCTGCTAGTTCTCACTTTCAATCTCATAGTTAGTTAGGCAGACAACAACACCCTTGATTTCGTGTACTCGTTCGACTCTATAGCTGATTCCCGTGGGAATGTTATAGTTGACAAACGAATCCACATGATCAGTTCACTAAACTATGACCTTACAATAATACTCGCTTGGGGCAGGACGAATCTGGTGTTGTTTAATACTTCTAAAACGCAATTTTGTCTGTTATCACTCAAACATAGTTCAACATCCGCACCACCCATTTCCTTAGATGGGGAAGATATCTTGAACTCACTCATCTTAGGCATTGAAATATCCAAAAATCTTAGTTGGTCCGATCATATTTTTGGTATTGCCAGAAACGCGATGAAACCAATATTTTACTCCAGCAGACTTGGCGAAAATCTACAAGTCTCATATCAGGCCTAGATTATATAATTCCCATATTTGGGCAGGGGCAGGACTTACTGCATTGTCCACGTTACACAAAGTCCAAAAGAAGGCCTTCCGACTTATTAGCGAAAAACATATCAATATCAACTATTAATTCTCTAGTCTAGAGCATCGGCGTAATGTCGGATCTTTATCTCTCTTTTATTGCTACTTGTAGGGTTATTGATCAGACGAAATATCTAGCTAATCGCGGTCGTACCCTGAAATTCCGCGAATCCTTCATAAGCAAGACAGTACGAATATGGAACAGTTTGCCATCATCTGTTTTCCCACTTAGCTATGGGCCCGAAAAGTTCAAGCGCAATAAACACCGTCAACTTCTTGACTCAACCCAATAATCCCTAATTCCCTGCCCCTTCTTTCTTTCCTGCAAAGACTGTGTTACAACATCATAGGGTATCCCCTGAGCTTTGTAAACAAAAAAAAACACCATCAGCTTTGGTGGCATCGTTTATAAATAAATGCGTATTACAAAAACAATTTAAATATTAAGGTCATGGTCTGGTATTCAATTCTGTCAATTGTGAAATCTCTTTTGCCTATTTAGGGCGAAATTCCATAATTTAAGGCTAAATGACCTATTTTAAGTCAAAATATTTTTATAGGAAAAAATTATCGTTGCCTTTCAGATTTTATTCTTAATTGCCCTCAAAGTCGAAAATTTTGGTTATTTCACCTTGACGTCCAGGAAAGTCGTCGTCAAAGAAAAATTTTAAGTCAAACCAACTTTTAGGCTGATAAATGTAATATGCGCCATATTTATTTAACAAAAACAAGGATGCCATATAAATGGTTTTCCAATAAGAGGTGTTATTTTAATTAGCCCGCTATTTCGGTAGATGTCACTTTTAGAGCTGTCATTTTTTGACATTTGACAAGTAGAAACTATGCCATTAATAAAAATGGAACGATACACGATTCAACAACGTATTGAAATTATTAAAATTCACTATAAAAATGGTGAAAATGTGGCAGAGACGGTTCGTAAAACTCGAACATTTTTGGGTCGCCGTGAAGCACCTTGTCGGACAGCAATACAGAAATTGGTAGAAAAATTCGAGCTGTCGGGACAAGTTAGTGATGTGAAGAATAAAACCCGTGCACGTCGCTCAAGAACAGCCGAGAATATTGCTGCTGTAGCCGAAAGTGTTGAACTAAACCCAGATTTGTCCATTCCTCGTCGTTCTTTGGAATTAGGCATTCCACAAACGTCATTACACCGTATTTTGCATAAAGATTTGGGTCTTAAGGCTTATAAAGTTCAGTTAACACAAGAACTCAAGCCGGCCGATCATCAACAACGTCGAGTATTTGCTGATTGGGTCCTAGAAATGCATGAAAATGATCCGGAATTCCATCGAAAACTCATCTTGAGTGATGAGGCCCATTTCCACCTCGATGGCTTCGTCAACAAGCAAAATTGTCGCATCTGGGGTTCGGAAAACCCAAGAGTTATTGTTGAAAAGCCTCTCTATCCTCAACGTGTGACTGTTTGGTGCAGTTTATGGTCCCCTGGGGTCATTGGACCTTACTTTTTCGAAAATGAGGCTGGAGCAACAGTTACGGTGAATGGATTGCGCTATCGACAGATGATTAATGATTTTTTATGGCCGGAATTGGATGATATTGATCTGGACAACGTTTACTTTCAACAAGACGGCGCTACGTGCCATACAAGCAACGAAACCATTGATCTTTTACGGGAAAAGTTTCCGGACCGTGTTATCTCTCGAAGAGGTGATCACAATTGGCCACCGAGATCTTGTGACTTAACACCTTGCGACTTCTTCCTTTGGGGCCACGTGAAAGAGAAGGTCTACGCCAACAGCCCAGCGTCGATTCAAGACCTCAAAGATGGAATTCGTGAGGCTATCGAAGACATAGGGCAGCCACTTTGCGATTTGGTTATTTAAAATTTCATGAAAAGGATATGGTCCTGTAGGCGTAGTCGTGGTGGTCATTTGGCTGATGTTATTTTCCATTATTAACGGCATACCTTCCTCTTTATAATGAAATAAAGATCCGATCATTTATCTCAAAAGATGGCATTTTTCTTTGAATATCAAAAAAACACCTCTTATTGGAAAACCCTTTATTAAGAAAATGATTTGAAAATTTTCATGATATTTTAATTAAACTTTTTCCATAGTTACTGAAGGAACACCAAAATAAATGGATTTTTCTTAATTTCAGAATGCTTAAATTAATTTGAAGGTTCTAAATGGCAAACCAAAGAATAATGTTAAAAACTATAAAATTATTAGTTTTAAGCACTTTTAAAGCGCATTGTTATTTTTTGAAAAACGTTTTCCATATTTTTCAATAAAATTCTTATCGTTGACCGCTTTAGCAGAGTGAATTAGTTTTGAATAATAATTTTTATATATTTTATTACAGCAATACTTTTCATTATCATTCAAGAGTTGTGCCCTGTTCATAATATTTACATTATTAGAGAAAATATACACACACAATTCTTAAAAAAGGAAATTCCTTCTACATTATAACACACAAACTTTACGTAAACTCGACCTGAAATGTTCCCTTTGCCCCATTGGGAAATGTTTCCCAATTTTTTTAATATTTACGTCGATACGACATCTGATTCTCCACTTACTTAAGTGCGACGTAAATATTAGGTAATCTCAACTTAATCACAAATTTGTCGCTGCACTAATTTACTTCGAATATACTCAATGGGAATGATGGGATATGTTGCTTAGATTATCAACCGCCACTGAAACATTAAAAACTAATTGACATTGGCATGCTAAGATAAGTTAGATTCATCTTGCCTTTCCACCCCTTCGCTTAAGAATCGAGATTCCCTCACACCGATAGGGGTTGGAGGCCCTAAACTGGTAACTAAGAGTTTTAAAGAATTCCAACATTTTACCAAAAAATAATATAAGGATATCGTATGTCCATGCTTGGGTTGGGTTGTACCAGAAAATGGTTTACGTTAGATGGTTTTCGTGGGTGATATGTATGTAGTGTATGTAGGTGAATGAAGTACGATACCGCGACCTAATCTAGAGAAGCCCTAAATTTTTTCTTTACAATTTTTATGCATATTATTGGTGTCGGCCAACAAGAGTGAATAAAAATTTTGCATTTTCTGTAAATTTCTAAAAAAAAAACATTTATGCTTATTGCTTAAGGGTTACACCTTCAGGTTTCCAAAAATATTTTGTTTTTTTGCTAGATAAATTGTTTATACTTTGAAGAATATTGTAAGCGTTCAAAAATTCAAATTATCTAACTTCGGAGATATAGTACAGCGCAACAGAGCGAAGTTATAGTAATTAAAAGTGAGGGCGGCAGGAAGTAGTTGTTTTTTCTTTTGAGTTTTTTTCAAAAACTACGTTTTTCAAACTGGTCTACAAAACTCTCAAGATCTGTTTAACCGATTTTGATAAAACTCAAAGCACATATTCTTCAGATTTAAGGAAAATTTGTAATAATATTTTTGGATATTATAAAATAAATACCAAATTTTAGACCTTATTTATTTTTTCACAAGAGAGGATTTTTATAGGTATAATATTTTTGTATGTATGTATTAATACATGTATATGTCCATACGTAACTAGAAATATCTACATATTCCACAACTATATTGTGGCTTCCATTTCTAAATGTATACGAATGTCTATTCCGCACGTCGTTTCATTCCAATCACAGAACTCATCAGCGGTGTTCCTACTTTAAGGTGAAGGAAGTTCTTATATATACTCTGGGTGATTTTCAGCTCAAATGAAGCTTTTTAACGTATACTGAACTACCAGTTTGTCCCATCATGTAACTAGTTATAGGAAGTCAAATTCAAAAATTTGGAAAGAATTACATAAACTTTTAAATTTTTAACGGTTTTCCCGTCAAAATTCCTGATAACTGTAACATTTTGTTGGAAGATTTGGTAATCTCAGATTTTATGATTCATTATCTCGTCAATTTTGGCTACTACCAATATGCAATTCCATGAAAAATTAACAACATGATGAAAATTAATGAAACTATGCATTATAAAAACAAGTTTATCTCAAAAACGGTTGCAGCATAGCTATATGTAAAAATTAAATTAAAGGTAACATTCAAGGGCTTCCAAATCTTGTAAGAAAATGTA
Source organism: Dioctria rufipes (assembly GCA_963924295.1). Classification (NCBI taxonomy): domain Eukaryota; kingdom Metazoa; phylum Arthropoda; class Insecta; order Diptera; family Asilidae; genus Dioctria; species Dioctria rufipes. The sequence goes on along the minus strand of OZ002743.1, from coordinate 71,242,571 downwards.
CAGTTATGAGGCTATTTGGAGGAAAAATCATTAAAATTAAGAAGAAAAAAAAATTCCAATGTTTTAACTTTGACTTGACGTCCTATAAGTAGCAACAAGATCTGGTGAAGCGATGGTTCGATATTAATTGGAAAGCCTAGGCAGTTTACTGTTATCTGAGCTGAGAATAGGATGTGTAACAAGGAAATTGCGGGATGTTTTGTGAAAAACTACCATATTTTCTAAATCACCCTGAAACTCTGAAAAGGTTCAGATTGCCTCCACTCCTGCTAGCAATTAAATTTTTTGTTTGTCTGCTATATCATTTTTTGAGTACTATCATCGCCTTCCACATGGACCTCTGAGCTGGAAACACCCTGTATGTGAGTACGGTGTGAGGGGAAGTTCCTCAGGGATCTTCTCTTCATTATATATATATATATATATATATATAAATGGCATAAATAAAGTGCATCAATATAGCAAGATTATTATTTTAGCGGATGATGCTCTCTTATTTGTCGCGGAATAGATATTACTCAGACTGAAAATATGAAATTCAAGAAGATCTGGATAGAATTGACGTATGGTTGAATCAAAAGAAATTGAAGCTATATGTAACAAGGAAAAAAGCTAAAACAGTTTTTTTTTATGTTACCCAGGATAAATGCGCGATCATATATAATTTTGTATGGTTACCAATCTGTTCAAGTTTGATTTTTGCATTGGTTTTTCGCATATATTTCTTGAACGGTAGTTAATTATTTAGTTTGAAAAGAGGTTGGGGCCCCTAGAACGTAGGCCAAAACAAGGCCCAGACCTATGATCAATTGCACATAGGCTCCAATCGGACGTTTTTGCGAAGCTAAGTATTGACCCTAGCCCTTCTTGCCGCCTTCATGCAGCTGGTTCAAGAGGTGTGAGCCAAGGAATCTGTACCGCTCTTCTAAGACAGGCGGATAGTGACAAAGAAAGTGAGTTACCGTTTTGGGTTCATCTCCGCAATTCCTGTATATATGATCATCAACAAGCCTCATCCTGTAAAGATGACCCCTGCAGTTCTACTATGGTTAGAATAGTTGCCTTATAGAAGGGTACGTCTGATAGTTAAAAATGATTACAACCAAATTCATAGGATTTTATATTCTGAAAAACTTTTCAGTACAATAAAAACGTCTAGGTCTGATCCTTTTCACAGTACGCGTAAAAAACATGGCAATACCAGGAATGTATGCATGTACAATATTTCAGCTCTCAACGTCGACGCGTTCTCAGGCAGTATCCAAATAGCCTAGTAAAAAACGAGTATTTTAATATTTATTTGGAATTTCAGAAACCAGACGGCAAAAATAATAAATTTATACATCAACTTCTATATATGTATGAAATAAGGAAAAACATATGACACAATTCAGAGAATCGAAATCAATCGCAGCTTGATTTATACTTGGAAACCGTAAAAAGGTAGGTAAAACAATTAGTGTTAATAATACGACATACATACATATGTATATCCAAAGATATTATGGAAAATAAGCCTGCTTCGAACAATCGAATCGGCTCTACAACAGTAAACAATAGTCTCTTGTGTGATCTGCGCAGAACATTTGGAGCAGCGTAAATAACGCCAACGTTCACCACCGATAGCATCTATAGCGTTCCCTGAAAATAAGATTCCATATATACACCTTAAAAGCGGTCAGTTGTGTTTATCTCAAGGTGTCTAATTCTAGGAATTTCGTAGTTGCCAGTTAGAGCGATGAAAAAAAAAATGAAAAAAAAAAAACAAAACCAAAGTGAATTTATCAAACCACGACATGAATTTGTTCCGAGCATTTATCGCGATCTCTTCCAGGTCTGTTAGAATTTTTGATCCAACTTCGATGACTTGGTGAGAGGGAGAGTGCGAGTTCGAGTACAAGTCGACGCGCGTTATCATGTCATAGGGCCTAACAAGACGAATGTCTAGCGTGCACGTTGACATCCAATCAGATACGCAACAATGAATGTTTACAAGATAATTATTCCCCTTATGCCGGGCTTAACTTCTTTACACTCACTCACGGAGACGGAAGTACTAAAGTCACACATAAGCGGACATAAAAAAATCGATAAAATAAAATAATTACAACGGCAGGGCAGGCAGACCAGACCTGTTGGACGGCTTCACTTTATAAACCAAGTCGGCCCAGGTGAGCAGCGGGACCAGAAAGCGGGCAGTCGCAGGCAACAGAGTCAAAAGCAGACCACAACTTCGTGATTAAATGGATAAGAAGAGGTTAATGGACATACATCCATACATACATACATACAGACATATTTTCTAGCCAGATTGTGGATTTATCTTCTCGCTTCGATTTCGGTCATTTCGGGGCATCTTAATGTACGACGATATACCTAACCTAACTAACCTATAGGGCCTGCGCTTTCAGTCAGGAGAAAGAATCTTGATTATTATAAGAAGAAATTCCTAATGTCTTGAAATTTATGTCATTTTAGGGCCTAATGGAGGTCATCCGCGCCCAGTTCGTTCATAAAAAAAATTCGGCATTCTTGTTTGGTATCTCAAATGTCCACTGGTATATGGTGTGGCTTGGAAATTGCGCTAAGACGACGCGATGTCCGTCTTAAGATGCTCCATCAGAGACCAGAGTTGAGGGTATAACGTCGCATCGCAATCTCAACCAGCTAACAACACCAATCGTCTTGATGATCTTCTTGAGCCACGTATGTACGTGTTCACTGAGCCAAGTAATGGCTTGCCTACAGATACATCGCGGCTTAATCTTAAAGTTTTTTGTTGTTGTTGTTTTTATTTTCTTAACTTTTTTCTTCGTAATTTTTTTTTACCTCTTTCTTATACCTGTGCTGAACGATATAAAGTGGCCGTGGTTGGTCAACTCTAGCACGGGAATCTTTGTATGCCAACATCATCAGGGCAGGAAGGCATGGCACCAGGCACACGTATACCTTGATAGGATAGGAAAAACAACAACACAACAACCACCACCAACAACAACAACAACAGCAAAACCCAGGCAAAAGAAAAGTAACTCAACAAATGAAATAAAAAACAAACGTGGGGCATAAACAGATTAAAAACGTGTCCAGATTCGAGAGTAATTTACGAATCAGCTACTGAAATACGTAGAGATGATTATCTCCGAAAGTCTCGTCACTTCGACAGCACAGGGTGACAAGTAAATTGCTTTTTTAAGTGACTAATGTGCCATGACGGTGAACATTTTTCGTTGGAATTTTGAATTCTTTCGGTGTAAAGGGGAAAAAGATTTACAGATGGTCCTCAACATATTGCTTTGTGGGTTTGCTTTATAATTGGGGAAAATGTATGTAGAAGTGTGGAATTTATTATGAACAAAACACAGAAGAGAATAAAAGGAGATTTTAACGGTTTTTTTTACATCATAAAATGAGATTTAATGTAGGTATATAGTCAGGTATATGTAGGTAGGCAGGTAGGTATACCTACATACCTTTTTATGAGACATGAAATATTTCAGGTGGATCCCTTTATGATTTCTATCACTCATCATGGCTTACTTTTTTTTTTTTTTGTTTAACCATCTTTGACTTGATATCAGATTACATCAAATATGTAGTTTTTAACAAACTTGTTTCTTTTTGCATTATGAAACCATCACATATATACCTAGTTAGGTATTATAGCTACATACATATATACCTATAAAATATAAATCTGTGAACATAAAATGCAACATAATCAGAGAATTTCTCGCAATCATTTTTTGCATAAAAATTTCAATTTTTTTGTTAGGAAATTTTGCCATATGTCGCAGTATAAATGGAAGCGAAATTTGTTAAAAGAAAACTTGCAAAATTTTATGACATTTTGTTGAACATTGGTAATACTCCGCTGATAATCAAGTCGAGGTTTTTTCCACTCTTATCACGTACTTACACCTAAACATCGATTTGCACGATTTCGGTTTAACACGACTAAAAAAATTCCATTTATATTATAACGGGTTTTCCAATAAGAGGTGTTATTTTGATATTCAAAGAAAACTGCCATTTTTTAAGATACTAAATGATCAGATCTTTATTTCATTATAAAGAGGAAGGTATGCCGTTAATAATGATAAATAACATCAGCCAAATGACCACTACGACCACGCCTACAGGACCATATCCTTTTCATGAAATTTTCCATAACCAAATCGCAAAGTGGCTGCCCTATGTCCTCGATAGCCTCACGAATTCCATCTTGAATCCACGCTGGGCTGTTGGCGTAGACCTTCTCTTTCACGTGGCCCCAAAGGAAGAAGTCGCAAGGTGTTAAGTCACAAGATCTCGGTGGCCAATTCTGATCACCTCTTCGAGAGATAACACGGTCCGGAAACTTTTCCCGTAAAAGATCAATGGTTTCGTTGCTTGTATGGCACATAGCGCCGTCTTGTTGAAAGTAAACGTTGGCCAGATCAATACCATCCAATTCCTGCCATAAAAAATCATTAATCATCTGTCGATAGCGCAATCCATTCACCGTAACTGTTGCTCCAGCCTCATTTTCGAAAAAGTAAGGTCCAATGACCCCGCGGGACCATAAACCGCACCAAACAGTCACACGTTGAAGATAGAGAGGCTTTTCAACAATAACTCTTGGGTTTTCCGAGCCCCAGATGCGACAATTGTGCTTGTTGACGAAGCCATCGAGGTGGAAATGGGCCTCATCACTCAAGATGAGTTTTCGATGGAATTCCGAATCATTTTCATGCATTTCAAGGACCAATCACCAAAGACTCGACGTTGTTGATGATCGGCAGGCTTGAGTTCTTGTGTTAACTAAACTTTATAAGCCTTGAGACCCAAATCTTTATGCAAAATACGGTGTAATGACGTTTGTGGAATGCCTAATTCCAAAGAACGACGAGGAATGGACAAACCTGGGTTTTCTTCAACACTTTCGGCTACAGCAGCAATATTCTCGGCTGTTCTTGAGCGACGTGCACGGGTTTTATTCTTCACATCACTAACTTGTTCCGACAGCTCGAATTTTTCTACCAATTTCTGTATTGCGGTCCGACAAGGTGCTTCACGACGACCCAAAAATGTTCGAGTTTTACGAACCGTCTCTGCCACATTTTCACCATTTTTATAGTGAATTTTAATAATTTCAATGCGTTGTTGAATCGTGTATCGTTCCATTTTTATTAATGGCATAGTTTCTACTTGTCAAATGTCAAAAAATGACAACTCCAAAAGTGACATCTACCGAAATAGCGGGCTAATTAAAATAACACCTCTTATTGGAAAATCCTTTACTAATTTTTAGTTTTACACGGTTACAAAAATTTTTGCAAATAAAAAAAAATTTAAAACAATCGCGTAAATTTAGAACACAAAAAATTAAAAAAAAAAAAACTGCTATGTAGTACGCAGTTATCTCACCTGCTCAGTTCGAATAGGATGTATTACAATGAAATATTATGGGGTTGCTTGTGCGTTCATACTTTCATTTGAATGAACTTGAAAATTTATATGCTTTAGCTCTGAGCTTTCAAAAGAGGAGAACAGGCCCCACAATGTAACAGAACAGAATGAGGTAAGAAATAGAATCGGAATTGAGGGCTAAAGACAGTTATGATGGCAGACAGCAGACCGTTGAAGCAATAGGAACAATTTTCTCCAGGAACGTTTTACGGAGCGTTTATTAGTGTATTACATAAGGATGGATTGGAATTGGATTGAAACGAGGATTTCAGAGTTGGCTTGCTTAGTCCCACTAGCTCTTTCGTTTCATTTGAGTTGGGTAAGCCCAACAGCTCCTTTATGGTGCTACCTGAAGAGTGTTCTAAGCAAAGGCGACTGTTTTGGGATTCGGGCCCAAGTCAAGATAGTAGAGGCAAAGGTGTTTTGGGTGCGATCCTAATTGTGGAGGAGATTTTCTCTGAGGTTGCACCAAGACGAGCAAGTTCGTTCGCCTTTTCACTCTCGCTAATGCCGCTGTGACCTGATACCCAAAGCACCAGTACACCGTTGTTCCAACAAAGGGTATTCCGGGTAGTTATACATTCAAATACAAGTTTGGCAATTGTAAAAGGTTTTGACAAGGCCTTGACAGCTGTCTGGCTGTCCGAGCAGATTGCAATCTCCTTGTTCTTAGTATCTGAGTTTACAAGATACCGTACCGCTTCAAGGATGACCTTGACTTCCACCTAGAAAACCGTTACATGGCTCTGAAGATGAATGGAAATTATCCTGTGAAGCTTCTCGTAGAAAATACCTGCTCCGATGTCCGTCTGTATCAATGGTTGAAGCACAGAATATGATTTCCATTCTGCCCTATCTGGAATTTTCGATTTAGCGTTCCTCTTCAGCATAGTCTCGAGCAGGTACGATGGACTACACAAATTTAAATATGGATTTATGTGGAACTCTTGTACCAGTGTGAATCCAGCTTCGATTGAGATGCAGTTTCAACGCAGCAATTGATGCCCCCTTCTTGACGTGTATATGAACGGGATGTATGTTGAGGATGACATCAACAGCCCTCGAGCTGTTAGACTTGAGAGTGCGACTTAAACTAAGGATATATAATCTTTGAATCTTCTCCAATATCTTGCGATGATTGGCGAGCTCCATTGCCTTCCATCACATCACAGAACCATAGGGTAGCATGGGTCGAATGATACTAGTGTAGATTCAAAGGATCATCCATGGTTTAAGACGCAACTTTTTTCCTATGGATCTGCGGCACATTGTGAAGCCTCGTAGAGCTTTATTTGCTCTGACGTCAAGTTTTGATTTCCAACTTAATTTTCTATCTAATATGATACCTAGAAATTTTACTCTGTCCTTCATTTCCAAACGTGTGGAGCTGATAGAGGGTAGATTCAATCGGGAATGTTTCTTTTCTTTGTAAATAGGCATAAATCTGTTTCCAATGGAGTAATACAAAGTCCGAAATCCGTAGCTTAGTTTGTTTGGATAGCATTCTTCAGCAGTTAGCAGATTCGTAGCTACCGGTGACTAAGATCACCAGGTTGTCGGCGTAATATACTGCTTTGTACCTATCGGGGTAAGTGTTAGAGTGTTAGAGATCATCCATAATGAAAACCCACAACAAAGATGATAAAATATTACCTTGAGGGTCCCTCTCTGGACTATTTTTACTCTGCTTACCCCGCCCAGTTTTCTTAGCGTTTCAGTGAACTTATGTAAAAGGACATTGTTAAAGGCACTTTCTACATCGATAAAAATAGCCAGATTTTTTAAAGAGAAAACCTTTTGCAATATAGTGGATAACCTCTAACTTTATTGAATTAATTCATTTGCGACGGCGCGAAAGGCCGACGACCGACGACACTGCAGTTTTATATGTAATACTAATTAATTTTTTGTTTTCTCGATTTAATATGTATTTTCGCCTAAATTTATGAAAAACTACATACTTAAGGATTTTGCAATAAGAGGTGTTATTTTAATTAGCCCGCTATTTCGGTAGATGTCACTTTTGGAGCTGTCATTTTTTGACATTTGACAAGTAGAAACTACGCCATTAATAAAAATGGAACGATACACGATTCAACAACGCATTGAAACTATTAAAATTCACTATAAAAATGGTGAAAATGTGGCAGAGACGGTTCGTAAAACTCGAACATTTTTGGGTCGTCGTGAAGCACCTTGTCGGACCGCAATACAGAAATTGGTAGAAAAATTCGAGCTCTCGGAACAAGTTAGTGATGTGAAGAATAAAACCCGTGCACGCCGCTCAAGAACAGCCGAGAATATTGCTGCTGTAGCCGAAAGTGTTGAAGAAAACCCAGGTTTGTCCATTCCTCGTCGTTCTTTGGAATTAGGCATTCCACAAACGTCATTACACCGTATTTTGCATAAAGATTTGGGTCTTAAGGCTTATAAAGTTCAGTTAACACAAGAAATCAAGCCGGCCGATCATCAACAACGTCGAGTCTTTGCTGATTGGGTCCTTGAAATGCATGAAAATGATCCGGAATTCCATCGAAAACTCATCTTGAGTGATGAGGCCCATTTCCACCTCGATGGCTTCGTCAACAAGCAAAATTGTCGCATCTGGGGCTCGGAAAACCCAAGAGTTATTGTTGAAAAGCCTCTCTATCCTCAACGTGTGACTGTTTGGTGTGGTTTATGGTCCCGCGGGGTCATTGGACCTTACTTTTTCGAAAATGAGGCTGGAGCAACAGTTACGGTGAATGGATTGCGCTATCGACAGATGATTAATGATTTTTTATGGCCGGAATTGGATGGTATTGATCTGGACAACGTTTACTTTCAACAAGACGGCGCTATGTGCCATACAAGCAACGAAACCATTGATCTTTTACGGGAAACGTTTCCGGACCGTGTTATCTCTCGAAGAAGTGATCACAATTGGCCACCGAGATCTTGTGACTTAACACCTTGCGACTTCTTCCTTTGGGGCCACGTGAAAGAGAAGGTCTACGCCAACAGCCCAGCGTCGATTCAAGACCCCAAAAATGGAATTCGTGGGGCTATCGAGGACATAGGGCAGCCACTTTGCGATTTGGTTATGGAAAATTTCATGAAAAGGATATGGTCCTGTAGGCGTGGTCGTGGTGGTCATTTGGCTGATGTTATTTTCCATTATTAACGGCACATCTTCCTCTTTATAATGAAATAAAGATCCGATTATTTATCTCAAAAAATGGCATTTTTCTTTGAATATCAAAATAACACCTCTTATTGGAAAACCCTTTATTTGGGCATATACATATACACCTATACATATATATTATATATTAAATTTTAACAAATGGACGAAATCGGGCACGCCCTTTGGTTTTCACTATATATTTGGAAACTGACAGACGGACAGATGGACGGACGCACAGATGGACGTCCGGACCAGACGGACATGCAAAAATAAAAGAACTTTTAATATTATACGTGGGGCCCAATCCACTTTACTCTACTATCATTATAAGGTGCGTTTCATATTTATAACGCCACTAAAAAATTTAAGATTTCTGGAAAACCATTTGTTCTAGCGGAACACAATATTTGGCGAAAATGATGAAATTCACGAGGAAAAAAAACTTACTCAGAAATTGTAATCACACCACTTTATTCATCGGTTCTTGAAAGGAAATAGCGCTTTTTTACTATTTCATAATTATAACGCCACGTACATTTTCGATAAAAGTAACAATTTTATTTCTCCAAAAACAATAATAAGATACAGTAACATAAAATTCATTAATCAAGAGCTCCTCCTTGCTTCAAAATTGTATTAAAAATTCTGGTTATCATGCTACTAAAGAGGTTTTTAATCAAACTCAAATCAATAGCATTCCATTCTTCCAAAATTGCCCGTTTTAAGTCTTCAACGGAGTTGTATTGTCGATTTTCCTTGTACACCCGGCGAACTAAAACTCCCCAGAGATTCTCAATTGGATTAAGGTCAGGAGAGCATGCTGGCCACTCCAAAACCTCAATCGAATTAGAAGAGAACCAGAACCTGGTTTCGCGACTAACATGGACACGAGCATTGTCCTGTTGGAAAATCCACTGTGTTGCAGGATTTTGCCGAATGAAAGGGACTAAACTCATCTGGAGTACATCCGTGTAATCTTTGCTTTTCATTCTTGATGAAGTGAATTGCAGTTCTAAGCAGCCGGACACAGAAATCGCACCCCAAATCATCACGCTTCCGTGAAACTTCCGGGAAACTGTAAGTACTTAGTTAAAATTAAAATTAAAACGCCTTTAAATTAAAAAAAACATATTTAGGCGATATTCTCCGATGAGAAAAAGTGGAACTTAGATGGACCGGATGGCTTTCGAGGATATTGGCGTGACTTGAGAAAAGAACCGTTATATTTTTCCAAAAGAAATTTTGGCGGCGGAAGCGTGATGATTTGGGGTGCGATTTCTGTGTCCGGCTGCTTAGAACTGCAATTCACTTCATCAAGAATGAAAAGCAAAGATTACACGGATGTGCTCCAGATGAGTTTAGTCCCTTTCATTCGGCAAAATCCTGCAACACAGTGGATTTTCCAACAGGACAATGCTCGTGTCCATGTTAGTCGCGAAACCAGGTCCTGGTTCTCTTCTAATTCGATTGAGGTTTTGGAGTGGCCAGCATGCTCTCCTGACCTTAATCCAATTGAGAATCTCTGGGGAGTTTTAGTTCGCCGGGTGTACAAGGAAAATCGACAATACAACTCCGTTGAAGACTTAAAACGGGCAATTTTGGAAGAATGGAATGCTATTGATTTGAGTTTGATTAAAAACCTCTTTAGTAGCATGATAACCAGAATTTTTAATACAATTTTGAAGCAAGGAGGAGCTCTTGATTAATGAATTTTATGTTACTGTATCTTATTATTGTTTTTGGAGAAATAAAATTGTTACTTTTATCGAAAATGTACGTGGCGTTATAATTATGAAATAGTAAAAAAGCGCTATTTCCTTTCAAGAACCGATGAATAAAGTGGTGTGATTACAATTTCTGAGTAAGTTTTTTTTTCCTCGTGAATTTCATCATTTTCGCCAAATATTGTGTTCCGCTAGAACAAATGGTTTTCCAGAAATCTTAAATTTTTTAGTGGCGTTATAAATATGAAACGCACCTTATCTATGCATTACAAACGGAATGAAAAACTTGGTAGACTATGTATACCCTATGATTTCATCATCTAATCCCTAGGATATAAACACGCGATTTTCTCGAAAGTGAAAAAATGCTGATACGCCTTCTTTCCTTAGGACGGCAGAAAAGAAGCCCAAAAAAGTTGGATTGATTCTGTTCTCTGGTCCACTATAATGAGCATTGCTGATTTACTGCTGAAATGATCCTTTTTTCCTAAGAACTTATTTGAAAATATAATTTGTATGTGCTACTTTTATGATTAGGTGGAAACATATCCGGAAACAGAAAATTATACACAAATTGGAATTGATTTAACTATTAGACTAGACAGACTGCATAGCCAAACAAATAATATACAAACACTAAGGCAAGTAGAACAAAAACCAGTAACCCCTCGCTCGAATGAATATACATAAAATCAACGATGGCTCGACGTAAGACGTAATCAAAAGGGTTGCTGCCTTACCTTTTAACTCACTCCAATTTAAAATCAAAGATGCCTCGACTCGACCTAGGGCCAGATTCACTAACTCGGAGAGTTGTGGAGTTGTGGAGATGAGAGCACTTTTGCCACTTAAATCTCCACTCGCAATTCTGTAACTAGAGGAATTTGTATTGAGATTTACCAAACTCACTCGGCAAAACTGTCAGCTGTGTTAGTTGTGGAGAAATAAGAAAAATATTTCTCAACTGACAGTATTGTCTGCTTTTATTGTCCTTTGTGAAGGTACCAATGTACCTAGGATTTTCAAATTGAATTATGGATTCACTGCATATCCTGGCTATGTTTACAAAAACAAATTATGGAAAGCCTTGCAATACTTACAGAGAAATAAGGATTTTGGTGTCTGAAGGTACCCGCTAAAAATTGTAATTCACGCGAAAATGGTCAATTTGGTCGTCTTCCAGTACTGAAGAGATGCTATAAAAATTTTCAATATCCACGTTAAAGCTTGTATGAAGGATGAAATCGCAACTACATTTTGTCCCCTAATTAGATATGTCATTAGTTGTTGAGTCTGGTAAATAGTTTTGGAGATAACGGCAAAAGAAGTGAATCAGTCCTTGTTAAGATGAAAACATGGCCGTTTTTTGGTGCAAAAATGGATATATTTTCAACTTATCATTATGAAAAACTGGTAAGTCATGGAAATTCTCTTTCCATGAGAAAAATGTTCACAACAGAGTACTAATGGATTTGAAACAAAGAACGGAAGAAATATATGCAAAATAGTGGAACTGGGGTGTATATGACCTAAGTGCATAAAACCCGTCTTTCGGCGATAAAAAGTCAGTTATGAAGTTCAAATGATGAAAAAAAACTACAACACTCGATTACCGGCTTCTCCCTCTTTAATTTGATACCAAACATGACGTATTTTGGACAACCCCCAATTGGGGGTGGTACGACCCCCCCCCCTCCAAACACCCACCCACAGAAATTGTTCACCTATATTTTTGTACTCTAGACCCTAAATCCATAGAAAAAAAAACCCAATGCTCTGCGACCCTCCCACACAGAGTTAGCCTTCTTTCAATATTTCCGTTTTCCCTAACTCGCCAAGTATGTTAGAGAATCTCGAATGGAGAGTTAAGGAGTTTTCATCGGGGAAAACGAAAATTCTCATCTCCCAAACTCCCAAACTCTCCGAGCTACAAAATCCGACCCCTGATGTAGGGAAGGCCTCTTAGAAATTTACAGAAAATGTTTCGGCAGAATTTTATTCACTTTGGTGGCCGACTGGAATTATTTTCAGATACAATCGGAAATTATTAAATTGTGCCGAATGGACAATGCTCCGGTGTTGGTTAATGAAGGCAACGACGATCCAGAATGATTCAAAGGGATCATAACTGGTGATAAAACATGGGTATGGATATTACGTTGAAACTATGACCCAATCGACGACGTTTTGCCAAATTGAAGAGATAAAAACAGAATCACTGAATGAGCTGAACTCTTTGCCAAAACTTACATTCCAGAAGTGATTCGAATATTGGAAAAAGCGCTGGCACAAGTGTATTATATTTGAGGTCTAGTTTGAAGGGGACAAAACTGAAAAAAAAAAAACAAAATTTTGAGAAAAACGAAAATACCGCGAATTTTTCTATCAAATCTCGTATTAAATAATAAATATTATGTAAAAAGTATTATAAAAGTAAAGATATTACGAAAATGTGTAGAAATCAAGTTTTCTACATAAAAATACATAACAAAATAATCAAAGGTTTAATTTACACAAGTTTTTTGTTTTTGTATTGCCTGCACAATTCTTATGAGGCCTGAGAAGCAGTTATTATTGTACTGTGAATGCATATCTACTTAGTAAAAATATGTACGAAAAGTATTACTATATTATTACATGGTAAATTTACCTAATATCGATGTAAAATCGCGCATTCATCAAACGTTAAATCTTTTTTCTTATTTGTAAATTATTACAAGGAGAAAGTAATTTTACATGGCTGCACAAATAATGCTGAAAAAGTTGGTGGTAACCAATTCCTTTTAATGTGAATCGAATATTTCTGGATTCTGATTTCATTAGCTTAATTTGAATTTCTATGCATTCTGCCTAATATTATAGACAATGTGAAACCTTCCACAAATTTTGTATTAATTAGTTCGAATATACGAATCCAATCATTATGTAACGATGATATTTAATATACACTGGGTGCCAACTGGTTAACCCCACTGGATAATTTCGTGGAATAGCTTTAAGGAAGAACACAAATTTTGAGCAATTGTTAGGAAGAATTTAACGCTTTTTCTCCTAACGGTAGTAGATATAGTACATATCATTTTAATCTTCTTGCATGTTCTATACATTTAAAACCCCCTTTATTATCAGGGCTTAGAATATAAAACTGTTTTAGGCATTTAAGTTTTACAATTAATTTAAAAATGGATAAAAGAAAGAAGCAGGTAGCAGAGGAAATTGGCTAAATAAAAGTTTATAAAGTAAATAATAATAAAGCGAAAAGCGAGAGAACTGAAGATGAGTTCTAACGAAATAAAGATTTTTTTTTAAGATTCCTGAGAATTATGGACAAAATTATTCTGAAGGAGTAGAATACTCAACAATAGAGCGCGAGACATAGAGTTTGTTACGACTGGTATTCAAGAATCTGCAGACATCAAAACAGTTAGCGGCATTTGTTGAGAAAACGGCGAGCCTAAGAACCGTTTAAAGGATACTAAAAAATTCTGTAACCTTGAACCATCTTCATTTAAAGAAGAAACAACTGTTAACTCGGCGTCAGCAAGCACGGCAGGGCCCATATGGGATAGAACAACGAATGATAGCAGATTGTCATTTCTGATGAAAGGAGGTTCTGAGTAATAAAGTATTTTTTATTTTCACGACCTGAAGAAAGAAGTTGTTTACCTATCACGTTGTCATAGCCGACTTGGAGGGGTCCTGGTATGACGACCCATATCGTAGATCGGCTGGATGGACCTAAACATTTTGCACGGAACACAAAACACCCAAAAACTGAGTTAACAGTTGTTTCTAAAGGTTGACCATAACAGCCGCTTTATAGACTAAGAAAAAATTCATGGAATTATATTAGAAAATTAGACCATCCACCATACTCTCCCCACTTTACATTTGTTAAGCTCGTAGTATGTAAACGCGTCTTTAACTCTTTCACTGACCTCTACAATCCAAAGCACAAGAGATACCTGTCAGTGAAACAGAGAAAAATGGAATGTGCAGGATGCTGGAAATCTGACGTGCGAGAGAAAATCGACCATTAAGTAGTGAACTGTCGAGGAAGATAGACAAGTTTAGCCAGGGGGGGGGGGGGGTGTTTATTTAGAGAGGAACCAACAGAACCGAAATGCCTTGCGAAAGTAGTTGCTGCGACTACGAGGGTGATTATAAGAAAAAAAAATTTTTTAAACAAAAAAACGTAAATTGTATTTTCGCCAATAAATAATTAGTTTTTAACCCTTTCGGTACTACGGCCGCATATATGCGCTCAGAAAAATATGGTAATTCTAGCCTACGGGCACATATATACACTCAAAATAATACGATAGCTTTACGGTTATAGAATTTGAAGAAAGTAACGGTCGTCTTCCGGCACAGTAGAGATTCTATGCGAGTTTTAAATATAAACGTTGAGGCATGTTTGTAAAATGAAATCGCATCTAAATTTTGTCCTCTAAGAGTTTTTCAAGTCGATAATTAGTTTTGGAGATAACTCGAAAAGAAATGAACCAGTCCTTTTTAAATTGGCAAATGGCAGTTTTTTTTAATGGAAAAATGGGTTTACTTTAATTTCATATTTGCGAACAACCGTTGCATCCGGGAAATTTGCCACTTTAACAAAAAACGCTCACAAGAGACCACTAATGCTAATGTGAAAGAATGAACGGGCAAAATATAAGCGAAATGAAGGAAGGGTGGGTCTATTAACCTAAGTGCCAAAAAAACATATTTTTATGGTAATAACGTCCGTATGACGTTAACAGGATCAAAAAATAACCCCATCACTCGATTATACTCTCCACCGGCTTGCATTTGATACCCCACATGCCCGATGTTATGCAACATCTATGGAAGAGAGGGGCAGGGGGTACTACCCCCCCCCCCCCTACACCACTCCTCAACCCTTCAACCAATTTTTTTTTCAATCTATCTTTTTCTCCCGAATATCACAAATTCAAGCAAAAACCCGCATTGTTCTACTCCCCCTCCACGGAAAGTTATATATGTAGAAATACACGAAAAATTGTAGCGCCATGTTACTTCTAATTTTGCTCCGAACATACAAAACGCTTCTGCATTGAGCTATCCGTACCGAAAGGGTTAAAGCGACCGTTTCTCTTTCCTCTCTCCTCCCGCGAGGTCTCTTTCCCTTTCTCTTGCTCTAACAGATACCAAAAATGGCAACAGCTCAATAATACATGCCAACTGGTGCCACAAGGAGGGTGGGGCATAGCACCATGAGGATGGCCAACAACTGATCCTCACCATCATTATGACCAGGTAAGGCGAAGCAAGATCCCTTTAGGACTTGATGTGGTCTACGTTTCTTTTTAGGAATGATTTGGAACGATGCGATGGTAGCGCAGGTTTTTTTTGTATGCACCACATATGCTCCGCCATTAGCCATTAGCTAGCGTGCCGACCTGACATAAAAGCTACAATGGAGTGAACTATCAGCTTCGGCTGACTGACAGGACTGTACGTCTATTCATTCCTCACTCGTACATAAAACCATAACACACTTTCCTTACTTGGAAAAACATTTACAAATAAGGATGAGGTATCTCAGGTATCTACTTCAGGAATATTTTGAAGCAAAGATGCTGGAGTTATATTCGAAGGGAATAT
This sequence comes from Dioctria rufipes, assembly GCA_963924295.1. Taxonomy (NCBI): domain Eukaryota; kingdom Metazoa; phylum Arthropoda; class Insecta; order Diptera; family Asilidae; genus Dioctria; species Dioctria rufipes. The sequence goes on along the minus strand of OZ002743.1, from coordinate 71,226,605 downwards.
ATAATCTAGCAGACAGATGGAGAACAGTAATAGAAAGATTGGGATGCATTGTATGTAGAAGATTGAGATATAGACAAATTGTCTAAAATAAAAAATTTTGTTTTGATTAAAAATCCAACAACCTGATAATAAATATCACATCAGTAGATATGCCGAAATTTTCCTGCAATAACATGCCTATCCTAAAAATACAAATCTTAAATTAATATTGAAAATAATAGATTCAACTTAAAGACTGTTAGGTATATAAAAACTCAATAAATACTGCCCAAAGTTACAACTTTAAAAATAAATTTTTAATTATATATATATCAAAAACTTGTATGGACTTACCTCCCAGTGACTAAAAACCAGTTGAGGACAAGCAAGTCCAGATGTTTGTTTACGAATTTCCTGTGCAAAATTGAAGGACTCGATTACAGGAAGAATCGCTGTAACTGAAAAATTGCCACTTCCATGTGTAAGATCACCAGAAAGTATCTTCCCATGACGTCGTCCAATTACGGCATACATTTTACCTGAAAACAATAAAAATAAAAATCATTTATTAGAAGAAAATATATTTCATGGCTGCGGCGACGACGACGACAACAACAACTACGACTACGAGTATACGACGACGCGCGTATTTGAAATTGATAATTCGCTTCAGGTCCAATGGAAAATAACAAATAACGACAAATCACGCTATCGATCAAGAAAAACATAAAAATTCCAAACATGCAAAAATGAGTTGATCTGGCTCTCGCGATCAATTGATCAGAGAAAAACAAAACAAAAAGAGAAGAAGAAGAAAAAAACTACTCAAATCAAAAGCTCTGAAAAGCGCAATAGGAGAATGCAGAGCCAAGGTATATACTATGGCAAGGCAGAGCTAATAGTGTAGCAAACTCAACTGATCAGTGAGTGGTGACTTTTTATTCCTCTTAATTACTTGCCTCTTTTTGTCTCCACAGGTTTCTTATTAATATTTTTTTTTACCTACATGTTTCTTACTTTTTATTTTTTTAATATTTTTATATATCTTGAGCAGCCTTGCCCCATTGTTGTTGTGGTCGCCGATACCACGATCGGGCCCCCCTTTCATTCGATCACCCGCTTCAACATCACGGAGACCACATGTTTATGGCATGGCAGTGCGCGCAACGATCATGGCGTAGTAAACTCTGACCATCGAACATGGATCCGGAGGGATCGCAGGGGTAAGTGATCGGCACCGAGTTTCATTCATATCTTCGAAACAGGCTTGCGGCTCATTCCTTGTAAACAAGAAAAGGCGGCTCATGGCAAGCCATCGGCCGCGCAACTTGTTGTGTATGCCTGTACTAGCTATGTGTCTCTATATACCTTAGTGTGTGCCTTCCTTTAGCGAGCTATCTTACGGCGTTGCTTCAACCTGGCTAGTTGTGACGTCAACATACATATTACATATGCGACGCGATTGAGTTTCCACAGTTTACCAGGTTTGTGTATATGTGCGCATGTGTGTTTCGATCACGAAATGATTTTTTTTTGTTGGTATTTTTTTTCTTGTTCTTTTTTTTTTTTTCTTTACTTTAAATACTCAGGTAATATCAATGATATTTCGAAAGGTGAATTAGTTAGGTTGTATAGGTAAACAGGTATATAAATCAGGCATGAACACGGTACACTCTAAAATTTGGGAACAGGTGGTATGAATTTAAATACCGTTTCCGTTAATTTTCCACATTATATTAATTACATAAATCTTGCTGCCTGACCATATGGAATTTATTTATTTATTGTTTTTTTTTTTTTTTTTTGAACTTGAAAATTCATTCTGGTATGCACTTCCTTCTTCTTATGTTTTTTCTTAATAATGCCCTATCAGTTACTAAAATTCCATACCTAATGTATCTGTGTGTGAAACAAAATCTAAACGAACGCCGAAGCTAAGCAGAGTATTAATATTTGAGAGATAAACCTAAAAATTAAATCCATTTTTCATCTGTGGGAAAAAAATAAAATTCTGCTACCGACAACCTCTCAGAAATTTGCTATGAGAGTGAAGAATGATGTAAGGATCACAGAAACAGGTCCGCCCAAAGCCTTGTGGAAAATTTTCTAAGAAAGTCACAATATGGTAGCATCTTCACCTGTTGCGTAAAATAGATTCTACCTACCTACCTATCTTCTTTTAAGACATCTGGCAAACAAATGGTGGTATATCATTCAGCACTGACCATGACAATAGTTATTAAAACATATAAACGACAAAAAGTAAGAATAGAACATTTTCAAATGCGACACCTTGCAGGAAATAGTCTAATTCCTACACTCGTATAGTAAAATAACTGAAAGACTAATTTCAGATAAATTTGAACACACCAGACAAGACCACCAAATTTTTTTCTACTGCCGCCGGTCATAATTTTTAATGTCCGATAGGAAGCACATCCTGAGAGACGGCCATTTTGAAATACAATTAGATAGGTAGCTATATTACCAATATATCAGCTTCTCAAATAGAATCAAAATCTTGGGGGTGTAAATATACACATTGCTGTTAATTTCTGTAATAGAGTATTATAGGATGGTGTCAAGTAGCTGGTTTGTATATTTACTGTTTTCTGTAAAGCCTTCTATAAGATTAATATTCGTTTGCTTTTAACGAAACTAGAAACAACTGTACATTCATCATGCCTCGCCCTATTTAAATACTTTCAGGCGTACATCAAGGTAGTCATCTTGGACCCATTTTGTTTAATAACTTCATTAATGTTTAATTTTTGCTTAGGCTTTGCTGATGATTTAAAAATTTTCAGGCGTTTTTCCAATTTGTTTGATGATCTTAATTTTAAATCTGATGTTGGTAAATTTAATCACTGGTGTTGCCTCAATCATTTGACACCAAATTCTATAAAATGCAAACATTTCACTATTACTGAAAAGAGCTTAATTGTTAACATGTTGTCTTTAATAAATGCAATGTTGTCTCGAATCTTCGGATAATTCTAGATTACTCAGTTTTCAGTTTGCTTTCATATTGACTATATTGTCAGTAATGCTAACTCTTGCCTGGAGTTTATAAAACAACACGACTCTGAATTTGCTGATCCCTACTAAACTTTCAAAAGTCTATATTCTGCATTTATTAGATCAATTCTTGAATACTGTTCTGTCGTATGGGATCCTTACTATGGGAATCATAATAAAAGATTAGAGAGCGTGTAAAAGAAGATCACTAGATATGTCCGAAGGAAATTTAATTGATCCGTTGACTTATCTTCATATTATGCTAGATGTCAATTATTTGACTTACAGAAACTTGTAATCTTGCTTTTCGGCGTAAAATTTGTAATGTCATATTTATTTGTAATATTATTGATTACAGGATTGTTTTACCTTATATTTTAGATTCCATCTTATTTTATGTGCCATCGAGACAATAAGGGCCGTAAACAACGTCAATTAAGTTGGGACCGCCATTTCATGGTAGAAAAGCTTTCAATACATCAAAATTTAGGGCTCAATTAGGGCTAATTGAATGCCACTTCCCCGAATTTAATGCTCTAGTACTTTTTAAAAAAAATCCATGGATAATCCAACTTTATTAAAAGTTAGGACCACCAACTTTTTAAATGGAAAACGTTTTTTAAGACCCCAAAAATCGTAGGTTTTAATGGCTATCTGCAACAAATCAACGGCCAACCATGGTTAGAATTTTAAACTCTTACGATACACGGTAATTTAGGACAAACAAATTTAGTTTGTAGTGACCACTGTGTAAAGCTACAAAAACTTAATAAATTGAAGAGAATAAATGTAATTAGTATCTCCACATAAATTTAACGTAAATTCTTTTGTAATTTGACAGATAGCGAAAAGCGCTTATCAGGGTTCAAAAACTAATCTTCGTCATGTTTTACGTTATGAAATTCTGTGGATAACGTCTTACTAACCTTTATCAGTTCGGAAAAGATTAGAGTATTCAACTCCTTTCCAGAATTATTTGTTCATCACAGATTTAATCCGACTGAAAAACACAGTATTATTAAAATGTTGTGTAGGTTAACATCGATGGAGCATTTTGTTTCTTAAACTTTTACTTTTATGGTTTCTTGGCCTCAATTGATTTCTTACTTTCGGAGAAAAGACATTAAATTGGCCCTAATTAAGCCCTAAAATATTATGCACTGCACACTATTGTAACAATACTATTTAACCTATTCTCAGTAGTGGTGGTCCTAACTTTTCATAAAGTTGGATTATCAATGGATATTTTTAAAAAGTACTAGAGCATTAAATTCGGGGAAGTGGCATTAAATTAGCCCTAATTGAGCCCCTAAGTTTTGACGTATTAAAAACTTTTCTACCATGAAATGGCGGTCCCAACTTAATTGACGTCCGTAAACACCAACGAGAATAATCCATATTCACGTATAATAATGCACAAACACCAACCAAGATTACTCGCGATTTAATCCACCATATTACACGGGTGTGATATTTTATCCGAGATTTCCCGAGGATATAATTTCTATTCGAGGATTATTCATATTTCATATTTCCGATTATAAATTTTCATTTGTGAATTTAATTGTAAATTAACTTAAATTAAATTAAATTATTAAAATGGATGCTAATGAATCGGATCAAAGTTTTATATGTGAAGATTTTGAGATGAGTTCTTTGACTAATTCCTTGTCGGATGAAACGGATTTAGAGCTTCTCCGGGCAGTGGCAAGTTTACCACAAAGACCTAGGCAAAGGAAGTTATTCGAAAGAATAAATCATATGGAAAAATATGATAATGACGACTTCATAAAAAGGTTTAGATTTCCAAAAAAATATTGTTTGTGAAATAGCAGAACTGTTGAAGGAAAACCTTGCTTATCACGACAATCGAAACAATCCTATACCAGTTTTAATTTTTTTGCGATACTACATAGTATGTTGGCTCTTTCCAAATAGTATCCGGTGATCAGGTTACATGTAGAAGAGTTGCTAAAAGAGTATCAGTAGCATTGGGCATGTTAGCGCAAAATCCTTCATTAAAAATGCCTGCAACAAATATTAAAAATAAGTTTTATGATAGGTTTGGATTTCCTAATGTTCTTGGGATTGTTTATGGGACCCTTATTCCAATTTCTTCTTCTGGTGGCAATAACGCAGAAAGCTTTAGAAGCAGCAAAGGTTTTTTCGTAATAAATACTCAAGTTGTGTGTGATTCGGATTTAAAATTCACAAGTATTGATGGAAGATAATATTTACATATATAGGTACATAATTTTGTCATATAAAATACTAAGGAAATTTTTTTTTATATGTAGGTGGCCCGGATCAACGCACTGTCTGGTCAGTATTTAATTTTTCACATCTGTTCGCAAAACTTGAACATGTTGTATACATAGTAATGGATACTTGCTTGGGGATGATGCTCGATATGGTTGCAGAAAATATTTCTTTTGACACCTGTTGCTAATGCGGTCACTGACGAGGAAAATAAAGTACAATTTGCATTTTGTAAGAACACGGCAAACAGTAGAAAAGGCAATCGATATATGGAAAAAACGATTTCCAATTTTGTCAAAGAGTATAACAATTTTGATAACATTTTTACATAATTGTGTTTCACCAGTTCCCTTTTAGAAATTTTAGTCGATGTACATTTCGCTGTTATCATAATAGTTGCAATCACCTTTCTGCACAAAATTGGAATTGAGAAGAACGTAATACTACCCCCCCCCCCTCTCAGACGGAAGAGCCAAATTTGAATTTAAGCGACAATGACAACAGACAAGAAAGAATAGCACGTTTCCGTGGCAATGATACTTCGGTTAGAGATGCACTCATTTTGAATTGTTTTTTTTTTAAGATTATGTAACAAAAAAAAAAATGAAATTAATTTTCTTCATTATATTTCTTATTCAACATTTTATTTATTTATTTATTTATTTTTTTCAAGTAAGTATAATACTCCTTTATTTCATCATACATTTTTTTTACTTGCGTTGGCATCGATTTCTGACTCGATTTTTTTTTTAATTTGGCTTTTTCGAATTTGGCAACGAATTTTTGTAGCGACTCGCTATTTTTCCATCTTTTTGGCCCTGTTGGCGGATTGGTATGTAAAGGTTTATTTTTTCTTTCAGCGATAATAAGGCAGCTTTCTGTGGATTGGTGTCCTCTTGAGCCCGTATCTCGGCGATGTTGATGATTGGTACCCTGTAAGCGCAGATAGGGTTGACTGTTTCCGCATCTAATTCTTATACCGCATCCATTTTCAATACTTTTACTTCCATAAATTCATCCAGATCTGCATCTCCATAGTTATCAATATTAGTCTAGAAACAAATAAATTTAACTAATAATAAAATCCCTATTTTTCAAATTTAACTCACATTATTATCGCCCCAATTGTCAGCGTTACTGTCATACCTTCCCGTAGGGTTTTCACATATGTGCCTCCTCCAGTTTTAAAAATTATTAGCTTTATCTAAAGCTAAATTTTGTTTAACCATCCTTTTCATGTTCTTGTAGATTTTACCATAGATGGCACAAGAACTAGATGTCGCATGCAGTACCAAAAAAGTATGCAAAATTTATATGGCTGGGTGCTCCATTCCAAAATGGACTACAGCATTTGAAATGATGTATACGTCGAGTGATTCATATTTTTTTCGCATCTGAAGTGTTGAGGAAGTTGTGGTCCATTCCAGAATGCACTATCCATTTCACAATCTGTATACTCTACTCTGGTATGCCATGCGACATCTAGTTCTTGTGCCATTTACGGTATTACGTAATTGAGCAACCGATTTTTTACACATTGTTGGGAATTAAATTCATTACAAATTATTTTCCAACAATCTATTTTTCTCTGGATGTTACGGCATCAGATTTTTACTTTCCATAATTATTTTATATTTTAATATTTCACCAATTTCACTATTTACAGCCCAAAACAAATTCAAACTTTCCATGTCAAAGTCGTCACTCTGTCACTTGACATACCGAAAATGTCCGAAAGTAATGCCACATAAGCAAAAAATACATGGTTTTACAAGAGTTGGTGTTTATGTCCAAAGAAAGCGGATTATTCTCGAATAAGAATAATCTTTACACGGCAAATAGGATTATCTTCGTTGGTATTTACGGCCCTAAGAGTTCATCTTATTTTATTTGAGTTCTTTCATAGAACCAATTATGACCGTAATAATCCTTTGTCTGGAAAATATGCTACTCGGAAGCTTGAATAATGTGAAACTTAATTTCGAAGGAGATATGAATGCAGTTAAGTGGTCCAAAGTCGTGGTGCATACTACAACTCTTGTTACATCAAGTTCAACAATTCTTAGTTGAAGAGAGCATAAAAGCAAAGGAATATGTAATTCATGAAGAAAGTACATCTGGTGAGAAATGATGGGCATCTTCATGAGTTTTGAACACTATAGCAGATAAAAGAATTTAAAAAATGGCAACAAAACTGCAACATTAGTTGGTGAAGAACAAGAATTTCCGGGAAGATCTTTCGAGGGAAGTCAGATAAAGCCTAGAGCACTTATGGGCTCTATACTTACATAGAAACTCCCTATGCTGGGTACCTGGTCATAAGGATATCTTAAATAACGATATGGCTGATGAGTTGGACAAAAATGGTTCTGAATTGGATAGCCCCGCAGCGGTAGATTTTGTAAGGATCCCAATCGGAGCTATAAAAGAGGTCCGCCTATCAAAAGGCAAGCCTTCGGTGGACCAACAGGGATACCTGCCGTATTGCGAGGCAATTGTGGCCTGCATATGACAGGAAAAGGACAAGGGAGCTGCTTGATGGCAGCACAACAACACCAGGAATCTAGTAGGGGTCCTTACGGGTCACTGGGCCATAGGCGACCATGCTAGAAAATTGGGGATACCGGCGAACGATTTCTGCAGGAGCTGTAAGGATTCGGATGAAATCGAATCCGTCCAACACGTGCTTTGCGAATGCCCCGCTCTGATGAATAAAAGAAGTAGGCTACTGGATAGCTACTTCTTTTGAAGTCTGGGGGAGCTGCAAAACAAAGAATTTAGGTATATCCTGAGTTTTCTGAGAGAAGCAGGATGGATCTAGGTAAAGAGTCTGGGAGATAACTTGAATTCCCTAAGCAGGGCCGCATTTACCATAAGGCACACTAGGCGCAAGCTGGGGCCTCACTCTCTATGGGGGCCACATTTGAAAACATCACTTCTCGAAAACAACAATATAAAAAAAATTCTAAAATCATAATTTAAAAACTAGAGCCTAATGAAAATTTACCTCCATTTGAAACACATATAATATGTATGCATACATATACATATATTGTTCTTTGTTAAGAATATACGGGTATGATAATGAACAGAAATGCGGAAATGCGAAAATATCTTACATGAGTGCGCTTGCGCCTTCATGAGTTCTGCTAACATATTATTTATTTATTTGTTGGAAGATAATAATTTGTTACAGTCTTTAGTTGATTTTATTTTAAATATAAGAAATAAATGAAGAAGAGAATTTAATAACAGATCAAACAAAATTTAAAGAAGAGAAGATTGAGCAAACGAAAAAAATTTCTGACGTAGTTCAAAATCTAACGATGAGATTATATTTCATGGCAAGGAAAATTTTATTGTTAATATTTTTAATGTCATTTGCGAATCTTAAAATCTTGGAAATAATTTTTTTTTTGAAAAAACATATAAATCAAGACTAGTATTACGAAAATTTTACTCAACTTATGGTACTGATATTGACTCAGAAAAATTTTATTGAAGAAAACTTTTTAATTAAAAATATGTATAAATTGATAAAGGAAGGGTTAAGGGCTACTTTTCCGAACGTAAAACAATTTTAAAAATATTTTTGACGATGCCTATTTCTATTGCAAGTGCTGAATGGTTTTCGATGTTGAAACAAATAAAAAATTATTTACAAAGCAACTTGTTTGTATGGGGAAGTGTGAATGGTATTGTTAATTAGTAACGATACAAACGATAGTAGGACTAACAATGCTAATAGTGACAGCAAGAATAGTAACGGCAGCAGGACTTTAATAGTTACAATGTCAACTAACCTAGCGGTGGAACTCCAAGTATTGCTAATTTTGCTCAGGAGTAACAGCAGCTATAATACACAACAGCGGAAAATTCATAGAATAGCAGGTAGAAATTTAGCCGTACTGAAGAGTATTAAGTTTTCTGCCAATACGAAACGTTTTTTCCAATCCATTTTAGAAGTTCAAATTTGCAATTGACAATCGTCATTAGCAAAGTTTCTTTCCTACATAGACGAAATATAACCCACCTTCCAGGAGGCGTTGGGCTTCCTGGATTTTATAACTTATCATAAGTGATGGTTGGATTTTATCGTTCTTCTTGAATGATGGCTCAAGTTTATTATTGTTCACGATTGATAGTCAGATATTATCCTGTATCATTTATCATGAATGATAGTTAGATTTCCTTCAGATGTAAATGTGATCAAAAAATCTCGCCTATATTAATAAGTGTATGTTAATATATAGCCCAAAAATTATATATGTCAGTGATTGAATCAGATGTAATGGACTCGATTAATTATGATGACATTATAGCCAAATTGCTAAAACAAAAGCCAGAAAACAAAATGTTTTTTTAAATACCATGGTAGTGTTATTTTGATGTTATTAAAATGCGTTATTATGGAAATGTCGACATTTGTTTTCAATAAACTAAAAAAATGCATCTGTAGGTCCAATATATATTTTGTTAAATGAAACAGACTTATTTTTTTGGGGCCTCATAATGATTTTGCGCCTAGGGCCTCCAAAAGTATAAATGCGGCCCTGTCCCTAAGGGAAGCAGGATTGATCTGGGGCGGCTTGAAAAGGTTATCCCATGGAGCCTAGGGGCACAATGGACCCACTAAAGGTCTAGGTGATGCAGGCTAGTTATCTTGCGGCACTCTTCTTACCTAACCTAACCTACATAGAAAGTTTTCTTCTAAACAGTTGTTTAGAAGATGAAACATTCAACGAACCCCACAACCTTCCATGCCATTTACATTACTTCACTTTGTGTCTCCTATACGAAATCATTCATCATTATATGAAAAGAAGCTAGACACATAGACCAAGTTCAAAGAAATTATTACAGAGCACAGCTACTTTGGCTCAATTGAGATCCAGTATGCAAGTACGTACTGTCTGCACAATATTTCGTGGAAAAATGAGAATTGATTTCAGCTAAGCTATACTATGGACTAATTCCTGATTATTATTTTACTTAAAAACTGGGAGCAGAAACATAATCATGCAAGGACAGTTGCTGAGGGATCATTTCATGACATTGATATTATTACTTTATCTAATTTGGAATTAAAGCAGAAAGAGATCAGTCTATCTTTGGATGTTACCATTTTTATTTATATTGCGTAAATAAGTAATTAGTAATTAGAATTAAAATTGTTAAATATAGATTACAAAACAATTTGAAAATCAACTTGTAAAAATTGAATTATGGACAGAATTTTCAGCTATAAAACAACAACCTGCCGTACAATTATTTGTTTCAAACACTTAAACATGCCCTACAACCTGTTCATTTGTAAGCATCAATTACAAATCACCCTGTATATCATTTATATTTCTACCAATAACCACTGCGCGATCAGCTGTTCATTTACAACCCTCCCCCGGGCTCCTTTTCCTCAGCAGAGTATAATTCAAAGTAAAATAATAAAGTGGAAACAATGTCTTTAAGAAAGTAAAACAGATAAAAATGACTAGTTCCTAAAGACTTAGAGCCGTGTTCACCGAGCGAATTTAAATAAATTTTTAAATAAATCTCTTCACCCACCCACACTTACCAAATTAATTTAATGAAAATTTAATTTTATTCAAATTTTTAGTCAGGCCTCATCCTCGCTTAAGTAAATTTTATTTGGATATCATATGGGGGCCGGATTCTGTAACAGGGAGAGTTGGAGAGTTTGGGAGATGAGAATTTTCGTTTTCCCCGATTAAAACTCCTTAACTCTCCATTCGCGATTCTCTAACATACTTGGCGAGTTAGGGAAAAAGTGCGAATCGCCAGGGACGATAAAGGGTATCAGTTTTTGTTCTAGAGGTTGAACTTTTTTTATATTCAAGGTGCATGTGTCTATTACTACCTAAAGTCAAGATAAAAAGAAATTTTATTTTTATAAGGGTAGTTTTTGAGGTATGTAATGTAAGAGGGTAGGTTTTTTTGAATTTTTCCGGTATAGCGGGAGAATGGATAGAAAAAGAGGAATGTATGTGGTATAAAAAAAAATTATGGGAGGTCGGGGCGAATATGATAGGAGTAGAAAATGTGGCTGGGAGAGTGCAGGGATATAATTGGGGACTGATTAACAGAAATTTAAAATAAAAAAAAAATTTTAGGAGTTGCAATAAGTAGCAGGGATAAGCTCAGGATCTGTAAGAGCAATAAAAAAACAAAGAAATGACTTTGGTATGCACGGGTCTTATAGGCTATACTTTATTTCGATTAACGATAATTTGCAGATTTGATAGACCTCGGCGGAAAATTTTCTTGTCGCAATATTGAAGGACGCCTAACTCTGTGTGGAAGGGTCGTAGAGCATTCAGGTTTTTTTCCGATGAACTTAGGGTCTAGAATAGAATAATATATGCGAACAATTTCTGAGGGAGGGGTTGTTGGTGATGGGGGGTCGTACTACCCCTCTAGACGGTTGTCTAAAATACGTTATATTAGGTAACAAATTAAAGAGGGAGGAGAGCGTAATCGAGTGGTGTAGTTTGTTTTTGATCATTTTAACGTCATTACTGACTTTTAACCTCCGAAAAACGGATTTTTCCACTTGGGTCATATACACCCCTTATTTTGCATATATTTTGTCCGTTCTCTGCTTGACATCTATTAGCACTCTGTTGTGAATAGTTTTCTCATGGGAAGTCAATTTTCACGACTTACGAGTTCTTCGTAATGATGAGTTGAAAATATATCGATTTTTATACCAAAAAACGGTCATTTCTCCACCTTAAAAAGGACTGATTCACTTCTTTTGCAGTTATCTCCATCGGACTCAAAAACTAATTCCATATCTAATTAGGGGACAAAATATAGATGTGATTTAATTCTACATACAAGCTTTTATGTGCATATTTAAAATTTGTATAGCGTCTTTTCTGTACTGGGAGACAACTGCGTGATTTAAAATTTTTAGGGGGTACCTTGAGACACCGAAATTCACATTTCTATGTAGTATTGCAAGGATTTCGATAATTTATTTTGTAAATATAGCCAGGATATCTAAAACTAATATAATATGAAAATTCGTAGGTACCTAGGTGCCTTCACAAAATACAACAAAAACAGACAGTTGAGAGATATTTTTCTTACTTCTCTCCAACCAAATAAGCCGAGAGTTTTGTCAAGTGGAATAGAAAGTTTGGTAATTCTAAATACGAATTCTCAATACAGAATTCCAAGTGCAGAGTTATATGTCAAGAGAACTCTCATCTCCATAACTCTCCGTATTAATGAATCCGGCCCCTGATGATAAATGACAAATTTTTGACAGCTGTTTATTTAAGTGAAAAGATTGAAGAAATGAGAATTTTATTATACAATTTAATGAGGATATCGTTAAATAAAATCATGCATTTTAGGTTCTAAGTGGATAAGAAATAAATTTTTTTAAGCTTAATTACTGCTATGGAAAAAGATATGAATCTTCAGATTACGAATTTTCCTATTTTACTTCACACGCAGTACATGCTATTGTCGCCGAAAATTGCCTTTTCAAAAGGCCAACAACTCCTAAAATATGATGAGGATTCCCTTGGGTGCAGATTCAGAATACTAAAAAGTCTTATTACGGAAATAGTGGAATAATTAAAAACAAAACTAAAGTTTCCTTTGAAATGAAATAACCGTTTTTGTAAAAGGTCAAATACTGTTTGGTCTTAGATATTATGCTAATTTTCATATCCCCAAAATCCCAAACAAACGATCGAGTTTTTACCTAGAAAACGTGAGCAGCTTAAAATTTTGATTTTCGTTTATTGCATAGAAGCAGCTAAATTTATTTTACGATCTGATTCGGATCAGGTCCAGAAACGTATCTAGGAGGGGAGCAGGGGGAGCAATCGCACCTGGATAACATAATCAAAATGTGGCGCCTTCAAAACAACGAAATTCAGATGTTACGAATTCAAGCACAAATATATTGAATTTCGTGTGAATAAGGTAATTTTTCATACTTATTCTTAGTAGTAAGCAGTGTTGGGCAAAATGCAATCTGTTTGATGATTAACGATTACAATTACAATCTGTAATCTGTAATCATGATTAATCAGAAAAGTAATCATTTTTGGCGATTAAGTCGTAACCGTAATTATGATTACATGTTTACATTTTTTTGATTACAAATTTATGAGTTTTAAAATTGTAGTTAAAAGAAAAGAAAACATTGTTGTATTTCTATCCTGAAATCGATAGTGGCACATAAACTAATATTTGTAAGCACATGTCTGTAGTGGGATGGTAATTGAATATCTGATATCTGTGGATTGGTAAACGGTATTATTAGCAATTAAGAAAGGGAAAATTTCATTTACAGTTTTGTTATTAGAGTTACAATCTTCTTTATGATGCTTCTAACTGGTGTATACATAATATGCTGCGTTTCAGAATAACTCACTTTGCCTTATTCGACAACAGTTGCATTCTGCCCTTGGATTCATTCACATTCACATATAATCAAGTTCCTCGAATTAAAGTTGATGATTAGATACATACATAAATATGTGCGAGCCTATATCAATCGAAGCACTTACATATATTCCTTGTTTCCCCTAATATAAATTCTGCCAACTTGTGCGGTAACATGTTGTGTACTTGTTGGGAGCCGACATGTTAGCTTAAACTTCATTAAAATAAATTCTCGCCAACTCTACTCCATTGTCTTCCACTGAACGTTTCCACTGAAACGAAAAACTCACCCAACAAATTCTGCGAGTTTTTACAGCCGACATCGAACAAGTTGCCAACATGTTCTGAATTTTCATATAGCGTTTCCACTTATACAAAATGTTGCCAACTTGTTACAAAACTTGTCGGGTAAGAAAATTTGTATGATCGGAAACGAGGCTTTAGTGGAAACGAGGCTTAATGTTGACCGTTTTTAGTTTGTCTGTCCTAAAAATTGCATTCATTTCATGGAAAAGAAATCCTCATCGGAAAGATGTGACTGTGAGACTTTTATTTACAATAATTTTTTCCTACGAAATTTCTAGGAAATTTTTCTTCAGAACTTTCACATATATGCTATTGGTGGACAACAGCAGCCCAAAAAAAAGTTGGATTGGATTCGGTTGTTAATTTACTGCTAAAATGACCATTTTTCTTAAGAATTTTTTTCGAAATTTTTTCGCCATAATTCTTATGCTAGGTATCGTATGGTCGACACATTCGTCTGCATTATTGTTGGCGCAATACGGTCCAAACTGGGCAGTTAAACATTAGTTTTTTCTTAGAAATTTGCTGAAAGATTCTTCTTTCGAATTTCATACACTATGGTATATCTATGCTATTACTACATTCATATAAATAAATATACAGATAATGAATCGAATAGGAAAATTGAAAATCAGAAGTGATACATGTTGCCAGTCAATTAAGAGGAGTCAGTACCAATATTTGCATGTTTCATACATTTTTCAATGCGAATTTCTGACAAACTATTTGTAGCAGAATAATGATTTATATCCTAAATTAAAGATAACGAAGAGGTCTAGTAAATAACATCGAGAAAAATAAAAAAATGTATTGAAATGGAGATATTAACTCGGAAACTTGTAACAAATGGTAAAAATTGATTTTTTTCAAATCAAATTCCTCTTAGTAGGTATTCTTATTTCTTTATATTTTGACTATCTTAGAGAGATAAAGCCTAGATCTAGCAAATAACGTCGAGTTTTTTTCATTTTTAGTGGCGCATTTTTTAATTGTTTAACTCTAATAGTACTTGTTTTTTCTCTCGATATTTCGCCGACGAGAAATTGCAATATTTCGTTGTAAGTTTTAGAAATATAAAGCAAAATAGCAATTTAACAACTATGTGCAAAATAAAATGTAGGAGAGTTAATTCTCTTTAAAAATTTTCAATTTCTTTGAACTGCAAATTTTCATTTTCGTCTTAAATTGTCGCATGTTGGGTTTCTGTCTTTTACGTTAGATGTCTCTAGTGTGACTTGTGGTCTAGGTCTAGGCTAATTTTATATGTATTTTCATACTTTCAGGACACAAACATACATATAAAAAGTTTTATTGCCTACAGGCTCGCTGGCATCTAAATTGAAATTTTTGCTGAGTATTGACTCCTCTTAAGAGGAAAATTGAATTGAAAATTTCATGTGTCTACCTATTACGGTTCAAGAGATACAACGATTGTTAAGGTCGAGCAAAAAACGCCGAAAAAATCACGATTCTTGTATGGGGGTCTCTTTTATTTTAATTATTTGTTATTATAGCGGAAATAGGAATACACGCTCTGTAAAAATTTCAATTGTCTATTACGGTTCATGATGTACAGTCCGCTGACAGACAGACGGACAGAGGAGGCTTAGTACAGGTACGGAACCCCAAAAATGAGCAAGGCGACCAGGGGTGTTTTTTCCTAGGTACGACCACCTAGGAATGTAGTCAATAACCATGCCAGAAGACTGATTTTTATTTTAATTCGTTTTCTGAGTTAGGCTGTATGAGAATATATCGCAAATGGGGTTTAAGGTTACATGGTTAAATACTGAACAAATTCAAAAACATGTGACCTTTTTTGTTGAGGGGCCACAAATCCCACTTAGTATTGGAGCTATGCGAGTTTTTCATGTAAAGGGGATACTTTTATATGCACTTCCTCCTGGCACAATATATGCTACAACGAGCAGATGTTAATGTTTTCAACTAATGCTTCATCAAAAATAACGGGAGTGGTTAAGTGATGATCTTTTTTTAAAGAGATGAGTTAGGTTTGGATCTTAGGGGCATGGAATTCGACTCGATCACTTTGCACAACCGAAGATATTGTCAAGATCATTATTCAATTTCGTTTAACACATGTGACATTCCCTCGAAGTCCGCAAGAGTGTCAAAGGAATACGCGAAATCAAGTTTCTGTCATCAGCAAAACTATGGATGGGATTGAATTTAAGGAAAAAAGCAGATCATTGAAAATTAAGAGGAGAAACGGAGAAATAATACAGACCTGGGGCACACAGGCATTTATAGGGTGAACTTCAGATGTAAAACATCAAATAGATCTAAAACTTCCAATTCACAATAAAAGTGGAGAGGAGAGACCAAGAGCTTCAAATTTGATTAAAATGTATGTTGAACTAAGTAAAGCTTTATTATTCTAATATAAAACGTTGAAATCCATTTTGTTATATAATACCTTCTTGATTTGTTCCTTTTAATTTAATGAAATTCAAAATATGCTGTTAACTAAAACAACACAGTTTGAATTGAATTACATAGTTTTATTCTGAAGAATGTTATGTTACTGTGAATTATATCAGAACTTATTATTTTTTAATGGCTTTTCAAATCAGGAGTAACGAAAACGTAATAAAGTCGCATCTTTCAAAACGACAAATATTTAACACTCCCATATAGAGGCAGTTTTTATAACTTTTTTTTTTTTAACTTGGACGCGAATTGACACCTTGGTGGACGAAAACTGGCTTAGACTGGACGCGAACCTTAGATTATATAGCAAAATGGATAAGCTAGGCTGTGTAAAATTCGTGTACGTGTGTTAAGCATTTTTCTTTGTGGACATAGGAGGGAAATGACAAGAGGGCTGGATGTTTAGTTTTCGTCAGTTCAACATTTCTGACATTTCTGAATTAATTTGAATTTACGAAAACAACTCTGGTGTTGTTTTAGTGATTTTGTGAGTGAAACCGTAATTAAAAGTGATTTAGACTGTTTGGAATAGTGAGCAAGAATAGCGAAATATTGTTTTGTGCAAGAGATCCAGAGATAACCGAGACTCCGGTGTCTAGAAACTGCAGAAACAGCCGGATTTATTGCCATAGGAAGTCGTTTTTCAGGCGAGTTTAATGTTTCAATAATAAATTATAATATTGTAAATAAAATATAAGCGAAATAGTTTTAAAAATAAACATCTGTGGTAGAAAAATTTAATAATTTTCCATGCCGGTTTGTTTACTTACAATTGAATTGTCAAAGGCAACTCCAAGAAATATATTATCGTAAAATAAATAGGACACTATGGAAATTCTTAAAAATGTAATAAGTTATAAAAGAATTATAAAATTATAAACTGAAAAATGATTTGAATCACGGTGACGAGAAATTATAAAACTTGTTCAATACTTGATAAAGTTTCAACCACTAAATTATGTACCCGCTCAGAAAATATCGTAGTTTACGACTTCCATGACTAAACAAACACATCAATGCGATTTTACTACTTGAAGAAAAATGCTTAAGTTTTTCTTTCCTCATAGCCTATCCTTTTTGCTTTATAATCTAAGACGCGAACTGGTGATTTCAGCATACACTGATATTTTCAATTATTATGCAGACTAGATAAATATTTTGAGTTTTTAATTTAAATTGAATTGTACTACAAAATTTTAAACATCGACATTAAGTAAATTCTACTAAAAACCCTTCTTGTAAGGATGGCATTTCCTTAAATGGACGCGAATTGGTGCGTTTACCCTATTCCAATTAAAATTTTGACACATTGCAGCTGATAGCCTGTGACGTAATTCTGTGACTAATGCATAGATGTACATTTTTATAAGAAAGACAGAGATATAGGAGAGAGAATATTGTGTTCTCTGTATCGTACTTTCTTATACATTTCTATTATATTTCGTCACTAATGGCGGAACGTGGTTCGTAATGGGAATACCTTGATGCTGTAGTTGCAGTTTGCAACGCAAAAAGAAAGAAAATATAAAAAAAAAAAAAAACGCATGATCAGTTGATGACTGTTGACATTAAAAAATCTTTCTACTTTTCAATAACTTCAGTTTTTTATAGGTAGATGGCCAAGTTATCAGGGCGGCACCAACGGGGGAGGATGGCGTGAATACGAGCCCCCCCCCTCCCTCGCAGAAGGTCAGTTTTTCCCAACGTAATTTAAAAATCGGGAATAAAATGTAAGGAAAATTGAAAATTTTAACAAAATATTGACTCAAAAGATATTCTTTTTGTCATCAGAAATGTTTTAAATATAATAAAGTATTTATTGAGGTAAAAATTTCATTGAAACTGCATTAAAATTTTCAAGTAGGGGAATGTACGGTATACCAGACCGATAGGAGGGTTATTTTGTAAATTTCTGTCAGTTTCAGACGTACAGGTACACATCGACATTTATAATCGCCACCAATATAAAATTTGTATGGCCTTAGGTTATTTTAAAATTTTGTAAAAGCGGCACAAATAAATAATAATGTTTATGAAATAATGATTAATTTATTGACGATAAAGAAAACAGTGGCTTTATGCCCCCCCCCCCGCAAACCAATTCCTGGGTACGCTACTGCAAGATATTGTGTTTAATTTTTACTAAATTGATAACTCCGGTAAGTAATTCAAGTAGTTCCGAATAGAATTTCAACATAGCCTTTGTTATAGGAATTTGAAAGCGAAACTTTCCAGTCTCGAGACTGTAATTTGTAATTTGCTATTAATTTGATTAAACTTTTCTTGCAGAAATCGCCTGCTCCGGTGTTTTTTTCAGATTTGGAGCCGTCTGTGTAGCTAATAGGGTTTATCAATGGCTGAACCACAGAATATTATTCCTATTATGCCGTAGATGGAATTTTCGATTTAAAGTTGTTTTTCAGCATAGTCTCGAGGACATTGTAACTGTTCCTGTCGATGACAGGTGCAATAGACTGTATAAATTCAAAGATGGATTCGTATGGAAACTTTACTCAAGTGTGAATCCAGCTCTGATTGAGATGCAGTCTCAACACTGCTATTGATGTATATTTGAACGGAATGTATGTTGTTCAGGATGACCTCAAGAGACCGAGTGCTGGTTGACTTAAGAGCGCCACTTATACTGTATTTGCATCTTTCCCAATATCTTACGATGATTGGCGAAATTCATTGCATTCTACTACACCACAGAAGCATAGGTTAGCATGGGTTGGATGACGCTAGTGTATATATCAATTGGATCATCTGTGGTTTTAGCCGTTACTTTCCCCTATAGCTCTACGGCTCGCTCTGTCTTCAAGGTGTGGTTTTCAGTTTAGCTTTTTATCTAGTATGATGCCTATGAAGCCTTGTCTTTAACGGTGACTAAGATGACCAGATCATCGTTTGACTTTTTAGAGCAAATCTAAGGGATCTTTATGAACTCTCTTTTCGATTTTCATAGATCAGAGATTTTTAGAAAATGGACATAATTGTTAAGAGTATAGAAATTCTAACTCGATCTTACTATACAGTGGATAAGTATCATAGTAGCTGTATTCTTTTGTGTCCGCAGAACAGGGCAGAACAAAAGATACACAAAAGAACGCCGCAAGCTTTTTCATAGAAGATTTATAAATGAAGCGAACAGTACAGATAGTTCGCTGCAATCGACAGAACAATTCTAGAACAAAGTACACAAAATAATACAGCTAGTATGGACCATACTTTATGTCTCAAATTCATACTTTATGTCTTAAATTCATATCTATCCCTTTTTAGATAACTTTTATCTACTCACTAACCCCTGACTAAAAAGCTTTGTTTTTGAGTATCTGAGAGTGCCGTTCGTGAAAAAAGACTTTTAAGGTAGTAAACGTGAATGGATTTACATAAGGTTTTTTGATTTAGAATGAATGACTGAAGAGCTTTCGGATAGAGTAATTTTTTTTTTACGTTTTTGGGGTGGTTTGGGGTGGAGGTGGTAACTATCATCCGTGGGGTTGTCCAATTTGGGTCGTGTGTGATACATTAAACCTCTTGCTGAGTACTATTAAATAGGATTTTTTTTTAATAACATTTATCTACTCACTATCCCCTGAGCTGTTCGTAACGAAAGTGTTTTAGGGTAGTAAAAATAGATGCATCTACATGGTTTTTTGTGATGAGAGAGAAAGAGAGAGAGAGAGAGTGTAAAATGGAGAGTTGATGGTGGAGTGGCGATTGGAGAGTCGAAAGTCGAGAGGTGAGTATCAAAAATGGAGAGGGTATAGAAGTTATGGCTAAAAATTAGAAAAGAAAATACATTTAAAAAAACTTTTAAAATAAATAACTTTTGTAAATAAAATGCATTAAAAAGTAAAAAATCTTTCTCTGTGATATACCTACACCAGAAAAGTTTTATTTCAAAATATGAAATGCTAGAACTCAGATTAAATCTTAAAAGTTTGGGCATGAGTTGCAGTTAGACATTGTGATTATAGTCATGAATGCCCAAACTTATAAATTTAATCTGAGTTCTATAGCATTTCTTATTTTGTAACATAACTTTTCTTCTGTATATCACTAAGAAAGAAACAAATTACTTTTTAGTGCATTTTATTTACAAAAGTTATTTATTTTTAAAGTTTTTTTTTTTTAATATATTTTATTTCTCTAATTGCTTAATTCAGCACTTAAAGATAAGCTAAATTATGAAAAATTCACATTATGTCTTTTGTTTTTTACCTTTTCGAATTCTTATCACATGACATATGATTAAAGTTATTTTCATGACACATTTCTATGCAATATACATCTCAAGCGATTAATATTTCTTATAACACTTGGAACTTCAGTAATAATTTATTAACGCAATATTCTCCATCAAAGAATAAAGGTCAGACGACAAGTGCATTGCTTAGTTTGAAACGACTGAAGTGGGCTTGCATAACATTCATTCCATGACAAAAATGACTAACGCTTTCTAACTTCTTGATGTTTAACAACATAATGAGAAGGCATAGTAAGTTATGTATACTTTGTTTGTAAAATATATAATGTATATCTACTTATTTATTTTACAGTTTTTACATATGATATTAACCAAATTCAATAATTTTTTTTATATGTATTATCGTGAAACTATAATGAAAGATAAACTCCCTCCTCTTCCCGACAAGAAAACAAAGGCTCACATTAAAACAATAATGTTTCCCTTGTAACGATCTCTTTATACAAAAGCTAAGCGTCATAGAACCATTAGCGACATATTGATCATTTGAACTTTTGAACCTGCATTTAACCGGCAACCACCAGCCCAAGCATCAGAAACAGCTCAGCAGAATAAATATGAAATGGAATTGATTTTAACAGTGTGATCTCAAACCTATATGAGCCCGCGCAAGTCCCAAACGATACATATACCGATCGACCAAACCACACAAAGATCACCGAAGAAAAGAGATATATACATAAGAAAAGAAACTATACGGCCATTATATTCGTTTGTGTCTTCAAGAAAAAGATATAAAACTCACGTTTTTATACCACGCTCAACACTACTTCACACATAGAAACGTGTATGTGCATACATAAATATGCATATGCATATATATATATATATAAAATAAGAGCAAAGACGAAAATCGAACATGTGGTAGTTTTCATTCAAGTTCTTTTCTGATCTTTTTTCGTGTTTAGTTTATTTGATCATCTCGGAAAGTGAAGTTGCTTTACGAAAACGTGTGTACGTTGATAATAATTTTGACCGTTAAAGGTAGACAGGTTTATAAACGTGCCGAATCTGATTTTGTCCAGTTTTTATCGTGTGTTTGTTGTATTTTAATGTTAATACAAGTCTATAGATTCGTTAATACAAGTCTATAGATTCGAAAAAAAAACAAAAAATCAAAATATATATTTAATATAAAAACGAACGAACGAAACTCTCTGTGAATTGCAACAAAGTTCTATTTATGTATATACATATATGGTATAGATTGGATAAAAATAATGGTTAAAAAATCGCGCGATCAAACAGAATAACAAAAACGATCGTCAACTGTTTAGATATAAGTTAAAGAGTTGAAAAAAAAAATATGGCAATTGACCAACTTCTCTTCAAATGTTCTTCATAAATTGTGAATAATCAATTCGAATCCGATTCTTGAATGCAATCGAAGTATGTTCGTCGGTGTGTTGTATCGAACAACTCAACACTACAATCTAAAGCACAGTGAACCACAGATAAAAAGCAATATAGCGAATAATTGAAACCGCGACTCATGGATTCCAACCAATTTTCTTTACATTTTATTTAATAATAATAATAACAACAACAAAAACAACGACATAAATAAAATAATAAATAAAAAAAAATAGTAACAAAAAATATTTTTGTTAGATTTAAATTGTGTGTGGTGTATAAATATATGAATAAGATTTTATTCAAGGTTTTCTTCTTCTTCTTCTATATTGTACATTGGACACATGCTTTATAAAAAAAGTTTTATCAAAATCTGTGCTGCACTAACAACAAAAACATACTCGTACTGATTCCGTGCATAACAAAACTTTTCTCGCGAGGATATAATTTGTTTACTTGTTTATCGGTTTTATTATTTTTGTTTCTGCATATATATATAAAAAAAAAAATATGATTGGAATCGTTGTTGTGTTGTTTTTATTACACCATGTAAATAACTCGTTCTGTACGAGGCTACCTCTTGAGGTATTCGAAATACCACAGTCGTCCACACAGGTGGTGTATAACAGCCCAAGTAGTAATTACATTAAACACAAATCCGTTTATAATCATCATCCGGAGAGAAGACGGTCCAGGCAGATGCTGGAAGCGCTACAACCGCAAGGAACAAGAATTTTATATCAAGTTGGGGTAAGATGCTTTTTATTAAATTAATTTTACAGAAAAACAAAAAAAAAAAAGGTGTGTTTACCTACGTACATTTCATCATTATTCTGTTTAGCTAGGTTAAAGTTTTCGAAGAAAACATATAATAAGATTTCACCTAGGTACATGTACTTCCATGTACATATATATGTATGTATGACAAAAGCAGGCGCAAATAAGCACTCTTGGACTCTATTAATTAATTCAATTAAATTCATCTAAGTTTCAATTAAAACTGACTCTGATCTGTGGGTGCTACTTACGAACTGCTGCTGCTGCTGCTGCTTATGAAGTATAATTCAATCGAAATATTCATTTACTATATATTACTGTAAATGGAAGGGCAAATATCTACTATAGTATAAAACATACCTATAAAATGTTATGTTATCGTTGTCATAAGAAATTGTCGCCTGGCCTAATGCGATGGCAGTTGCGCGCGGCACCGTTCTCAACTTAAACAGAAATGATCTTCTGGGGATACTGCCACGCATAGGTCCAAATTTTGAATTCATAATGTTGTGAGTGAGTGAATAACGTAAAAATCTTCTATAAATCTTAAAACTGATCGTGAGAGTAGTTTAAAAAACATTTTTGAATGAAAATTAGAACAAATACATTTATGAAGATCGAACGATCTATACGTGTATCTATATAGATATGCGCATATGTATGTATATATTTCGAAGTATTTTTTGTTTTTTTTTTATGTATGCATGAGCTAAAAATGAATGAACGCATACGTCACTGGCTCCCACCTGTTGATATAAACAACAATTCCAATATACGTGAGTGGTGCTGACTGATCTTGTCAAGGCGATAGTGCGCGTTCTTTCGAGCTCTGCTGTGATAAACGATCGACATTTTTCCCCATGTTGTTTTTCAGCAGATGTTCGTCGAAAAATTGATAAAATAAACATTTTAAGCCTCCAGAAAACGCGCGCGTCTTCAGATATTGACTTGATGTCAAAATTGAAATAGATCGAAGTTGGATGTTTTATTTATTGTTCATATACGGTGGGGGGCGCAGGGGGGAAAAGTTAAGAACATGATCGATATATATATATAGACAAAC
Organism: Dioctria rufipes; assembly: GCA_963924295.1. Lineage (NCBI taxonomy): Eukaryota > Metazoa > Arthropoda > Insecta > Diptera > Asilidae > Dioctria > Dioctria rufipes. Next base: position 71,202,699 of record OZ002743.1, on the reverse strand, counting down.
ATATATTATGTAGATATGTATATTTATAAAGGCGTGCGCATTGATTGAGCAAGCATTGATAAAATTTCTTATACATATACCTATTTATGTAGACTTTCGCCATGGCAGTGAGCTGCGCGCGCAGCGTTGACAGTACAACTATCGGACAGTAAACATATGTATCTACATATGTATATGTATGTACCTTTAGCTTAGCACCTTTCTAAGATTTTTCTAGAGTTGGCTAGTATCAGCAGCTTCTTTTAACGCCTTTTATATTATAGTTTCTTCATCCGCCGTAGTCGTTGTCATCATCATTGTTGTGTCGATCTCCTTCTATACATATTATATTCCCTGCCTGATGTAATTATTAAAGTAGCCTTGAGCATATATTAAATAAATTTCCATTTTTACGATTTCTTTACTGAATATCCATACAAGATGATAGTGCACACACATTTTACACCTGGAAGAGGTTGTTTATAATTATTACAAAACGCATTACCATGATATATGCCGCCTTAACTATATTGTCGCCTGAGTGGGATGTGTGGGCTGAATTGACGTAATTTACGTTCCACGTAGATTACGGAAATACGTTTGAATATATTATAATATTGTACATATGTAGGTACTTAAATATTTAGGTAGGTATGAGGAATGTAGTGTATAATATGTACGTACATACATATATGTACCTATACATTCGATACATTCTACTTTCACTCTCTTAGCTTACTTAGCATCATTATTGTAAACAAGATGAAAACAAGAGACATGAAAGCACAATCGAGTTTACGGTGCAATTTTATTATACATACATAGTTCGTCACTTATTAATAAAAAAAAAAAAATAACAATGAATAAAAAATAAAAATAAAATTAGTAGTAGGCGAGGCGATGAGTTCTAGATAGTTAGTTTGTAGTACAGGTTATTAGACTTGTGTCATAGTTTTTCTTTATTTTTATACTGACGGAATTAATACAGAAGAAAATTGCATCTTTTATTTAATGGTAATATTTTAATATTACATAAGTGATTAGGTATGCGGAAGAAATATATCTGAATGGATATGCATACTTTACATTTGTATGTCTATTGTTAAGTAATTTAATAAAAATATAGCGATACTAGTTATAGTTACACTCCGCGACAAAAAGATACGACAACATATTTTTCCGATTTTCGGAACTGATGAAATTTATGATAAAATTTGTTTTTCTGTTGTAAAGATCATTTAGTAAAAAATTTATATGAGAGATGTTTTTATCAATAGATTAATTTTTCCATGAATTTATTTACATTTATTGAAAAACTTGTACAACAAAAATATACGACAGGGTAGAAAATTTTATCAATCAATCATTTATTTTATTTTATATTTTATTTTATTTGTACACAAGATTAGAAATCTTATACTAGTACAATGAAAAGTACGGCTAGGTTAGCTAATAAACAACATAACAAAATAAAAATAAAATAAATAAAATAAAATATTTACATACAAGTGTTTTGCTTTCGTTTTACCCTAGTTCTAATAATGAGGGTTTTACATAATACGATCATGTTCCACCAAGTGCCCAAATACTCCTCGTTTGAATACATTAAAATAAAAAGATAAAAAAATAATAAAATATAATAGATACTTACAATATATCAGAAAAATAATAAAAATAGAAAGGTAAAGAAAAGAAAAACATAATGGAAAGATAAAAAGAAAAAGTTCCACAAAATCAGCTAGTAATTACTAAATTACAATTACGTTATAAGTTGTTTAAATTCCTGCCAGAAGTAACACTCTGTGCATGGGGGGGGTAGAGAATTCCAAAGGCATGTAACCTGGACCAAGTTAGATCCCTCAAAGATGGATGAATTGAAACGTGGAATCAGAAGTTTACGTCCTCTCAGGGACTGTAGAAATTTGACGTTACAAAACAGATACTCTGACTCACCTGTGCGAATAAGATTATGCAGGAAAATCAGTGCTTTACTCTTTAAGTACGAATCTAGATTACAACCCAAGATCAATGATCTATAAGGAGAGATATGAGCAGAACGCTGCAAACCGAAAGCAAACCGTATACAATCATTGAAAGCAACCTCAAGTTTTCGATTGCAAACCGAGTCTAGTCTCATGTATATTAAACTACCATAAGTAAAACGAGGTACCAAAAGTGTCCTAACTAGTCTCAAACGGAAATCGGCGGGAAGTATATTTGCAGACAGCCAAAGTCTCCAAAACCCACCATAAATTTTGCTTATTATAGATTTGATATGATCACAGCACCTCAAACGATTATTAATTTTCACCCCCAAATTGGTTATACAGTTTACATAAGGTAATTACACTTTATTAAGCATAATTGAGGAAAGATTCTCAATATTAAGATTAGAATTAGAGAGGGCTATGCATTACGATTTATTGGGGTTAAGAACCAGATGATTATCAATTAACCACCGTAAAATTTCTGAGAGATCATCGTTTATTCTGCAGATACAATCAGTCCACGAGGTCTACATAAATACAACTGCACATCATCTGCATAATTGAACATCATGCACTACTATACATCACATAAATCATTAATGTAGATACTAAAGAGGAGAGGTCCTAAGACTAAAACTTGAGGAACTCCACATGTGAAATGCATTCGGAAAGACGGAACTCCTTTTGTGAACACCTGTTGCGACATATTTGAGAGAAAATTGGCTATCATCTTAACAACAGTAGAGGAGAAATAAAAATTTGCATATAATTTACGCAGCAATTTTTCATGTACAACACAATCAAATGCCCTTGAGAAGTCTAACAAAATCATTACACCAAGATCTATTAAAATTAAATCAAGTGATGTGTGAGAAAAAAATAGAAAATATTTAGGTATTGAATTAAAAATGTGTATAGAGTAAATGTATAGAAAAGTTTCTAAAACTAATAATTTAATACAAATACAATACAATTAAAATAAAAACACACTTACTAGGAATACCTATTTCCACACTCATTTTATGCCAGGTTTTATTTCTTTTTTATTTTAAATTATTATAATCCTTTTCGCTTTTTAAATATACATAGAAAGGGATTTTCTCTCACTTGTTCATTCAATTTTTTTTCATATCATGTCATGGAGCTGCTTCCAAAATCAATTATCAACTAATACCGGCTCTGGCTTCTGAATCGAATCCGGAGGCGCCATTGTGTTAAATAGCACTGCAATACTCACATTTGATTATGAGAGGCTTCGTTCTCGAATCCGGAGCCGGAGCCACCATCAATGTGTCATCGCCTTTACGTAAAGATTTATATAGAGACTTTATTGGGAGTACAAATGGAAAACCGGGGTTTTGTTTTATTTTAATTATTTATTTATTTGAGTCTTTATTGTGAGAAAATGGTTACATAATTGTTCTGCAAACTAGTGCTCATCGCTAGTCACAACTTTATCTCATCAGCAAACGTATTCCGCGTAAAAAAAAAAACTGCTCGTCTTTTGAGTCAATCCACGAATCGATCAAATTTTTGGCATCTTCGTAAGAACGGAAGTGCTGCTGAGCCACGACATGCGTTAACGATTGGAATAATAGATGGTAGTCGAACGGGACAATTCAACATTTCTTGGTTTCAACTTATATGGCACCCAATTTCCTTGCTTTTCCATCATTCTCAAATGTTTCAAACGATGTGAAATGCATTCTTGAGTCACGTCCAATGAATCTCCAAGTTCTTATTGCGTTTGACATGAATCTTCGTCTAGTAATGCCTCCAATTCTTCGTCTTCAACTCCTTGTCATCCACGACGAAATCACTAATTTTGTATCGTTGTTGTAACCATTCGCCGACATGTTCTTTCGCTAATATTAGCCTCACAATAAGTTTTTACAATCAGTCACCGTGCCTCAGCCGCAGATTTTTTGAATTGAAAGCAAAAAGAATAACATTTGGCTGAAACTTCGACATATTCGTGAACAAAAAAAGGATATGACACCGATAAAAGTTCACAAATCTAATGATGAGAAGTTATTTCCAGATCAATCCTTACCGTGTGACATTTTTTGATCCGCCATTTTCAACCAGCATTTACTGCTGGCGCCATCTATTGGGTAACGGCGGTTTTCCATTTATACTCCCAATATACATTTTCGAGGAATTAACCCCCAAGCAACTCTCTCAATGTTGCCTACTGCTTGTTACCTGAATACACTGCTCATGAGAAATTGTCTCCACACATATTCTTAATGTTGCAATCTGGTGATCTTGCCGGCCATTCGAGGACGTTTATATTTTTGGCGATGAAAATGTCCTTTACTGAGTATGCTGTGTGTGCTGTTGCATTATGTTGTTGGAAAATATAATTTCTTCCGGATATCCCCTCCGCATTGTTCGGTATTCCTTTATCCAATAATTTAATGTATTCTTTACTCTTCATTTTCCCCTTTATAAACCGTATATTCATTTTTCCGTTGCAATCAATAGCAGCCAAAATCATTACTCCACCACCAGAGTTCATCTTTCCGTAAATCGTAGAAATAATAACTCTATCCATCTGGCCCATCCAATGTAAATCTCTTTTCATTAGAAAAAATTACTTATCACCACCGCTTTTTCCATCTAATGCCGGAGATAGATTTGCAATTTCAATATTGAGATATTCATATTTCAATTAACGTCATTTGCAATTATAAAATTTCAGAGACACACTTGCGGTTTACGGCACTGAGAAATTAATTAGAGAGAGCTTGCATTTCATTTACCACTTGAATTGTCATTTAATTTGTCATTTGACGAAATGCGAGCAAATATTGTGAAAGTAATGGAAAATAAAAATTAAATAGACACTTCAACTTGACAAGTGTCAAATATTAAATCTCATAAAAAGTTGTAGCCAACATAGCAGTATAAAATTCGGCTCTAAAAGGTTCGCGTATTAAATGACTATGGTTTATAACTAGGGCCATATTACAATAAACTCGTATACCGCGTACATTTTTCACCAATTTCAATATTGAGTTCCATTGTACTACATACTGAGTGTTCACCGAGTCTATATCAAGCTGTTTTTCAGTATATAGAGACACATTGCGGTTTAGCGCAAATTGCAAATTTGTCTCCAGTATAAAGTGTTGTTTTGCAAACTTCATTCTGTTTGCTATGTGTTGCTTGGTAAGCGGCAGTTTATTTTTTTAGTTTTTCCATTTAAGATGCTGTGCGTTATGTATGACTCCTTGTACGTTGCGCAAAACGGACTGTACACCCGATTTGCTATATGTCTCGTAGTTCCTGCAGAATTTGACACTATGTACTCTCAAAATTGTATGTGAATCCGATGATTAATCGCTTGAGGCCTTTGAGGACTTTTCGGGGTCTTGAAGTAAAGCTGCAATAGCACTAGTACTCCTGTTTAATATTTTTGTTATTCTACTCATATTTTCACTTCTTAATGCTATAATAGTTTATATTTCACGGTCAGTAAATTATTTACCGTGATCCATTTTAATGAAATATTTAGCACAAAAAGAACTCTTAATACTCAAAATACGACACAAAGATTTAATTCATAGAAGGTCTATGATCACACAAATGACTATTTGAACACCAGATGTTAAATGCACCAGCTATCTTCCCTGTCGTATCTTTTTGTCGCACCAGTTTTTCAATAAATGTAGAAAAATTCATGGAAAAATAAATCGATTGGTAAAAGGATCCCTCAATAGATTTCTTAATAAAGGTTCTTTTCAACAGGTAAACGAATTTTACAGGTTACAGCATGACTCAAAGAATCGGAAAAGTTTCAGGGGTGTCGAATCTTTTTGTCACAGAGTGTAATACTCCCGAATAAACGAAACGTTTTGTATTCCTTTTATGCAATTTCTGGAGAAGTAATAAAATTTTCAGTGAATATTATTATTATGTATCATAAAATAATAGTCACCGTGCGATTTTATTGCTCCCACAAAAACAGACCATTTATGTACATCCCATAATCTTTTAGATACCATAAAATAGAATTTTCAGTATATTTAAATTTTGCAAGCGATTTGTATTTTTTTTTTTTAAATTTTACGATTTAATTTTAATCGAAAATCTTTTCAATGAATGGGAAGCTAATGAATGGCTTAATTTTGAAGACCAATAATCCGGTAATAAATTTAAGTTTTTTTTTTTTTTTTATTGTTCAGGCCGTATGGGTACCTATCATCGACTTGGACGGACGCCTTTTGTTGGAAAAAAAAACAACCGTTTAACTATTATATAAAATATTTTCTTTTTTAGTATTGCTTTTAGTTACTATATAAAGGGTGTTGCCAGAGTATTAAAATCAAAAACAATTCCTCGAAATTTTCTTGCGCAAATATAAATATTAGGAAATGTAAAAGGATGATTGAAAAAACCTATAAAGCTTGTCATCCAATAAAGGATGATGTAGAGATACAGAGAAAACATGCGTGCTGTGATGGTAAGGAAAGGGCAATAAATAAATAGGGCGTGATATTATCGAGAAAAAGAAGGGAGGTTGCCATAGTTCGCAGTAATTTAATTAAAGTTTAAAAAACAACATCTCGAATAACTACGGAATACAGTATATATCCCCCAAAACAAAATCTTTCTCGAGGTTCAAATTCCTGGAATAGATAACGGATAAATTTTTAATCTGTATCAGAAAATTAAATGGAAAATACTGTCTCTTGCTTCCTTCTTAATACATAGTTTATGTACCTACATATGTACTGGATTCTGTAATATATGTACATGTTTTTATCAATCCGGATTTAGCATTTACGCCTATCTCATAAATTCATAAATCTAATTGTATGTATAATACTAGAACACCTACAAAGCCCCAAGAGTGCGTGTGGAAAATTTAATTTCGATATACAATATCACGGAGCTGAATTGAAAAAAAAAATAATAAAAAAATAAAATAAAAAAAACAGATCTTAAAATCATAAAAGTATGTAAATCATAAATTTCGAAACAATGTAACCAAAAATTTCATACAATATAAAAAGCGAGTCCGCAAGAGTATCAAAGGAGTATGCGACATCAAGAGTACTGGCATCGGCAAAGCTATGAATAGGATTGAAAGAAAGGGAAAACAGATCATTAATAAAAATTAGGAACAGAGACGGAGAGATAACAGAACCCTGGGGCACACCGGCATTTATAGAATGAGGTTCGATGTAACGAATTTGACTAACAGATAGAAAACTTTCAATCCATAATCGAAGAGGAGAGAAAAGATCAAGTGCTTTAAGTTTGGCTAAAAGGGCAGGATTGCAGACTCTATCAGAGGCCTTTGAAATATCCAAAGTAACGATTTTGAATTCACCAAAATTGTGGAGACTACGGATCCAACGTTCCCGTAAGAAAAGTCAGCAAGTCTCCAGATTAGCGTCCAGTCCGAAAGCCATGTTGTCAAAAAATTATATAGATAGCATGACAGTGTGATTTGTCAGGATTTAGTGGGAGCCCATTGTTAACCGACAATGTGTAGATACGGGAAAGATCCTCATTGATGCGAGCGACAGAATCTTTTATAAGACCAACAGGCCTACTTAGGTACGATTGTACGTCACCAGCATTAAGATTAGGCTGAACATCTTGAATCACATTTGGTAAGTCATTAATATACATAGAAAACAACAACGTGTTCACAGCAGATCTTTGGGTACACCACATACAGGAGAAGGGAGAATGAAGAATCACCTTTTGAATGTACTTTTTGCGACCTGTCAGTAAGGAAACTATCAATTAAGCTGATCACAGAGGAAGGGAACTTAAAATTACTGTGCAATTTTTCTAATAGCTTTGAGTGGCTAACACTATTAAAATCATCAGGCGAAGATCGTAGAAGACTTTTAGTATAACGGTCTCACAACTATGCCGAGATCGGAAACCAGGCTGCAATTGTGTTAAAATATTGTTGGTTATGGACAAATTCTAAAATCTATAATGACAAAATTTATTCCAGAACTTTAGCCAATTAGCAAAGAATGCTAATTTCCCGAAAAACAGCAACTGATTCGGGAGAAGGTTTCTCTTCTACTGGAATGATACTAGCGATTTTCCAAGCCCTAGAGAAAGAAGAGAGGAGTTTAAACTATGAAGAATAAATGGTGAAAAGTAAGGTAATAGAATTTTAACAAATAGCGGATGAATTCCGTTCGGACCAATAGCATTGGAAATGAGAAGCAGGTTTCTTGATGCTGGGAAGAAGGGGTGTTCAAATGAAGAAAAGGTGATTTAGTATCACTAACGGAATTATTTAACACGCCATTATCAGGATTAGCAGAAGTAAAGTGTATGTTAAGTTCGTTAGGGTTGAGGTTACAATTTCAGTTCACTATTTCAATAGATGCCAGCATTATGAAAATTGCGCCAGAGCATTTTCGGAGATAGATTTGTGTCAAATTTGGTATTGAAATATTATAGACGTTTGGCATTTCGAATAGCAGTATTGACGCGATTGCGTGGTTTCGAGAAAATTGGTGCATATTTATAATTCTGGTACAAGTATTCCCGTTCGGATATATCTAAATGCTAAAATTTAGCGTATTTTTGTTTTTTGAAATTTCGTAAATAAAAAATCTTATAATTTGATAATTATTTCAATGATTTCGAAAGGTGGGGTTAGGTTTCCGGAATTTATTTTAAAATGCAAGATTTGATTAATAGAGATTTTATAATTTTAGAATACTTTTTTCTTATATTCATTTTCACCAAATTTATTTATTTATTTTTTTCTAATTCGTTATTTTTAGTCCATTATTTTGTACGCTACACCCTTTCTTACAATTCCGTCTGTTCAAGATCATATCTATCAAAATTAAATTAAGAATTTCTTAAAAGGCGCGTAGTTTTAAATAAGTTTACTTCCAATATATCTCGTTTTTTGACATGAAAAAATTCACTTATTTAACCTGCTTGGGTACGATAATATGCTATTTTGAAAATCTGGATTTTCTAAATATACTGTCTGTTTAAAGCCCCATTTTACAAAATTATATTTCTTTAAAATTCGTAAAACTAGCACGTCTTAAAAGTTTGGATACGAAATCCTAATTCAAAATTTTGTTAAACATATTTAGGAATAAAAAAAATATTCCAATAAACAAAAGACGCAAGGGATTTTTCCAGGAGTTTAGTATTTTCGTAGATCTTGTACTACTATATTTTATGTTCCGGGAATTTTAAATGTTCCTGCACTTGGGATTATAAATTTCAGGATACATTTCTCCACGATTTCGAGACTAATCGCGATTTAAAGGGAAACACAATATCAAGCGATAAGTGAATTTCGTAAAAAAAAGGAATAATAAAGCGAGATCATGATAGGTTGGAGTTTTTAGAAACAATATATTAAAGCGTTCAATTTCTAACATGAGTTGGGTACAGCATTCTTTTTCCTTTCCCACTTTTTAAATGTCGAAAATCCGTTTTTGACATTTCATACAAGGCACATTTTTAATCGGAGCTGCATTTTATAAAGTTATTTTAAAAAACGCGCATTGAAAATGGGACAGGCACAGGAAGCTCACAAGCAAACAAAAATCCCACAAATTTTTTTTTTTTTTGCTCAAAATCCCGTTTTTTTTTTTTAAAAAAAACTTCTTCTTATACCCTCAAGATGATGAAATCGTAGGGTATACTAAGTTCGTCATTCCTTTAGTAACGCATAGAAATAATGATCATAGAGCAAAATGGATTGGACACCCATTCATAATATGAAAATATATTTTGATTTTTGCATGCCCGTCCGTCCGTCCGCACGATATCTCGAGTTAGCGTTCACTTAGAGTGCTCAAATATTGCACACGGGCTTTAAGAAGAAAAGAAAAAAAAAAGTTCAAAATGGGATCAATCAAGAACTCCTTCGTAGGATTGAACAAAAAAACAATTTCGTTTTTCACTATATACTTGGGCATTGCCTGAGAAGGCGTCGACCTAGAGAGCTGAAATTTGGTACTCAGCGTTTTCATAAAAATAGTAAATAAAATCTCAAAAATGAACTAAATCGGGCAACCCCTTCTTAGTTTTTCCGTACAAAACTTTTGATTTTCACTTTATTTAACTTTTACTCTCATCTTAGACAAATTATAACTTTTAAAACTTGTTAAAGTTTTGTTTTTTCGTGTTGTTTTTTTTAATAAAAAACATCCGGCTTTAAGTCCCGAAAAAGATTATGACAACGCTATAAACAAAACAATATTATTTTTGCTTTCTAGTCATATTGTTAACACTTCTACAATTAATCAAAGTAACAAATTATTATCAATTTGAGTACAATACAAAATAATACCTATTGCAGATAATTGTTAAATGTATTATTTTACAAAGTATGTTTCTTTATACTGTCCTTGAAAAATAGTTAACATTAATAAAGTTTTATATTGCGTGGCATTTTTAAGATTGTTACAATTAAAACTACTTACGAATTCGAAGATTTCTGATTCTAGGACAAATACTAGGCTTTTGATCATTATAATCTGAAGACGACATTTGTCATCAATATTCGTATTTGGTTGCAAGCTGTTTTTTCTGAACTTTTAGTCCAAAATAAAACAGGCATCCTTTAAAAACAACACTGAAAAAATATTTGGATTTAGTATATGGAAATTCTTCATTTGGCCGAGTGGGGGTCATTTACATGAGTTTTCATCACTTAATACTCTGAACTTTTTTACTACGTACTTTACCCTGTACGCCAAAAATTATTATTATTGAAAATTTAAAACAGAAAATCACTATAAATTTTAGCGATTTTTGAAATTAGGAGCTTCATAGCTTTTTATTGGATAGAAGAAAGGGGTAATTGAAGATTATGTGGAGCACCAGAAAATTTTTTAATCGAATCAAGTGTAATTTTACATTACAGAGTGCATAGTAAATACAATTTATTGCTTATCTGGACGTAATCTACAACCCTTCGGGACGCGAAATCTATCACCCTGTATCCCTGTATAAGAAAAGATTTAAGATATATGAAAGAAAAATGATTTATGCTTCGCATGAAGATATTCGATTCGTCAAAAATTAAAATTCTTGAAATGAAAACTAGCTTCAATTTATTGGCTTTTGAATAGTTTGTTAATTAGTGGAAAACACTTTCAATGTTGTCCCATCTACATAAATATAATGAGTCAAATCCTTCCCATCGAGTACACAATTCTATTTTACCTCCCATCTTTTGTTTAATGAGTTCACAAAGAGCAAAGAATTTTGCACGGAATCAGGCATGAATGAATTGCGTGCGACTTTCAGCATTAATATGAACCATAAATTAATTCTAAGTGACTTTTAAATGGTTTTTGTTTTTACGCAATTAAATAAATATTTCTCTCCACTGATCATACACCTTGGCTGTCTCTATTGGCGGAAGACAAAAAGAACATCTTTCTGCTAAATATGGCAACCTGAAGGAATTCATGGGGTTGCCAAATATGCCTTTCTATGAAGTCGGAAGACTACCGTTTATAATGACATTTATTGCTATCTTCCGCTACATTTAGATAAAGAGAAGGTGCAGCTTTCGTTAAATAGTAGTTTAGTCCTCTGTGCACAGAAGTATATAATGGTTGCGAAAGGGTGTTACGTTGTTGTACAAAACAGGTGGACATTAGTAAAATTTTACATTTGTCCAATATTTTTTTTTTAACAAATACGATTGACAATTTTTAAACAACCAACACGCCATATTTCAGGAGATATTGCAGATTGCTTCCCCCCCCCCCCCTTTTGCTTAAAATAAATCAAGGAATCACTACTTATAGAATTACCATCTTAAATCAGAACATCCTGTATATTTTCCTAGTAAATTTATAATTTTCGTTATGTCTGACTTAACAAAGTTACTCGAGCAATAAAATCTGCAGATAGAGGTGTCGACGTATGGCCCTGTGTCTTACTAAGGTAGTTCTGTTTGCAGTCATAAGACCTATTACAAATGCTTGACTCATAACATTCACTTTTGCAAAGACATTTATGTAGGTACAAAAGACTTTGTAATCACTGTTCCAAAAAGAAAAGAAAAAACTCCAAACGACCATCTAAATTTTCTATCTCGAAGGTATTGTAAAGCTCATGTTTTGGCAGATGTGAATTATCTGAAAGCTTAGTAATCTATTAAGTAAATTGCAATTTAGAACGTAATTCTAGAATACTGCAGTTCCATTGATAAGAATTCACAAGCTTATACTAATTATTAGTGGAATTGGCAAGCAAAAAAAGTTACCAAACCTTCAACACATTTTCAACACAAGCTCTATAATTTTTTTTCTTATAATCTTCTAATACAATCTCTTCTTCTTCTTTTTCTTTTCTCTTCTTCTTCTTCTTCTTCTTCTTCTTCTTCTTCTTCTTCTTCTTCTTTTCTTGATTTTAGTGTCGAAACTGTAGACTCCACTAAATAGGAGCTGGAGTTTCTTCTCTCCCAGCTCGACCTCATGAGGTATAACGTCAAAAAGTTGTCAATTAAGTTGTCTTATAATGTAATAGTTGTTTTGTAGTATAATTTGTCGAAGTCGACGAAACACAAGTATGGTTCATGATAATGAAACTACCATTAACCGACGGCACGCTTATGTTAGAGTTGATGAAGTTAACTGAAGAACAAAGTTTATATTATATGAGTCATTGATAAAAAAAAAAGTGAACATACTAAAATATATGCGATAGACTCCAAGTCTAATGATGATGCATGGGAAGCATCACTAGGGAAAAGAACATTAATGTGGTCCAATAGCCGAAATGGACGCATTAAATACGGACGTCCGACCGCGATGAGTGGAGTCAACCTGGAACTGTAATAAAATCTCAAAAGTGCAAGTAACCAATAGCATCTTAAAAAGGTGACATATGAATTTGACATTTGAGTATTTACAGGTACTAGAATTTAGAACAATTTTCTGAACCGATTGAACACATTGTGGAAACAGTCACAAAAATCCGTGTACAGGACAAAATTTCCACAGCATGTTTTTAATCCAATTGCAGCTATAAAGCTACTCTGATTGAGGGGGGCGGGGGGGGGGGGGGACTGAGGATAATATTTCCCTTTTTTTGTCCTACTATATATTTTTCTTCAAATTTCTAGCCATCAGGTTTTATTATCTAAACTTAACAGAGATTTTAATTTAGGAAATTCCGATATGCAATTTATTAGAAGTTTTTTATTAATCGCAGTAGATTAAAATAAAGTTCCACAAGGTTCGATATTAGGACCGCCTCTTTTTTTTTTTTAAATGAACGCCCCGATAATGTAGAGTTCACAAAATAATACTGATGATGTTTAAATTGGCTATGATTGAAGATTACATATGTGACTCTGTTAATTGCGGCAAGCGTGATTTCAATAATTGTATTCGATGTGCACATGATTTAAATAGATATGAGCATTTAACTTAGTTTTCTGTGTTATGGACAAAAATCTTTTGGAATTTACTCATACCAAGTCTGATTCATATAAAAATGTCTTAAGCTGTGTACAGTTGTTATGATCAATTAAAACTTAGGTAGGACATACATATCTCTAACTAATTCTCTGTTAACAATTTCTAAATCTTGTAAAATCTAGAAAATTTAATAATTGTCTCAATCTTTCAATGATTCTCTATCACAGAATCCGTATTTTTCTTGAATTCTATCTAACATCTTATACAAAATTTATATATAAATACACATAATATGTAATCGAAATATTCTTTAGTTCTTAAATTCACCGATCATGGCCATCTTCAAAATTAAAATTCTTGATCTTATATATACATAATATGAAAAGAAATCCGAAACCAGAAAATTCTAAATCAATTACTATACTTAGATATGTAGTTTGGAATGAAGCGGAGCGGACAACTTGTTTGAATCAATCTTCATTAAAGTGTTCGAAGAAACGTTTGATTTTGCGCAATAGAAAAAATTTTCAATTAGATACCTCTAGAACGAACTGCCGGGCACAATCCATCTATGATCTGAGTATTCTCTCTAACCGGAAAAGTAAGCTTTAGATCGCCACTGAAGCAATTGCTGTAGAATCAAAAAAGAAGAAAAAAAGAAGAAGAAGAAAAAAAAAAAGAAGAATAAGAAACAAAAAAAAAAAACTGTTACGTGTAACAGAAGCACCAGCAATAACAGAAGCACACGATCGCGCGGCAAGATTCATAGCAGCTTGCGGAGCGGACGCTGGTAACTAGTTTCTCCGCTTATTTGGCAAAAAACTTTCTGCCCATTCATAAAGTCATCTCAGCCGATCGCATCGATCTGATGCTGATCGCATACCCGTCGCCGTTGTCGTCCATTCATCCGTCCGCCGTTCATTCATAAGTCGCGAAAGGAGTGGAATGCCAGGCAATTAAGCGCGAGCCCGACCGGCAATTCCAATTCAATTCCACTTCGACATGATTCGATTTTTCTTGCGCTGTCACTATGTTGTCGCCAACTAGAAAGAGAGACACTGACATCGACAACGTTGGGTTAGTCGTCGTCGTCGTCGACGTCGTCGCCATTACCATCATCATTATTATCATCATCATCATCATCATCATCAACGTCATCCTCGTCCCGTCCCTAAACCTAACCTATGTAGTAACTATGTAGTAACTATCACCAATTTTTAAGTAATTTTTGTATCATTTTCGTAATTTCGTGTAGCGTGTAGCGCGTACCGCTGGGACGTTGTTTTCCGTCTTATCCGGAAATTGGCGTTTAAATCTTCGACATTCCTAACCCACAAGACTCCCCTCTTACCGACATGCGTGGCCAATCCAATGTGATACTTGATGTCGATTTTTATATATATAGCAACGCGCGCATAACTTCTTCTTTTTGAAGATCGATCCCCTGCGGATGGAATGGCCCCCTGATTCCTTTTCCTGTGTGTGTTTTTTATTTTTTTTTTAAAGGAGACCGGTGCACATCATGATGTGGATGTGGTGCATGCCCTAAGATAGAGAGAGTTGAACCGTGCAAGTGTTCCAGATTCATGTTACGTTAAAACCGGACATCCGGTGCAATGTATGGCTCTCGAATCGAACGCAAGCGGGACTCTCAGCGCTACCGGTGTTTGTGCTTGGTGATAATCATGTCGTGTTTTCGTTACACTCGTCTACCTTCTTCTTTCTTTGTTTTGCTGCTGATGATGCTGATGCTGCTGCTGCCTGCCTGCCTGCCTGCCTGCCTGCCTGCTGCTGGCTTTGTGCCTGATTCTTTTTGTCAAGGCTTTTTTGCTTTTATAATTTTTTTTCTTTCTTTTCTTGGGTCATAGGCTGGCATTATGCGATGATGCCTAAGAATGTTTCATAGTAGTTGAGGGTTTTCTTCTCCCATTTCCGATTCGAATCTTCTTTAATTGATTCGAGAAGTGCTCACATCGCATGGCATGGCATCCCTCACACACAATATAAAATGATGAGACGGGGAAGTTTTCCCACGCTATGATATGCAGATGTTCACGAAATTGAGAACGCAACCTGCCTGTATTTCTTTACAGATTTGAAAGGGTTTAGTTTAGAACAGGATGTAAAAGAAAGTACCCGAAATATATTACATTTTGTAGGTATAAGTGGCTTAGGGAAAAATCTAGAAATAATTTTTATTCTATGTACAATGTAGAGACTCACACAAATACATACGTACATTCATACATAGCATGTAGGTATGTATCGACACATCCGCTATTAATATTGACAACACAGTTTATAATCCTTTTCACTTTAAATACTTCCGGTTTTTATTTTACTACTATATAGGTACATGTTCGTACACCTGAAATTTAAAAAAATAAAATGACCTGCACATAACACCAATTGCAGGTGAAGTACTTCACAGACCCATTAAAGTAGTTCCGGAGTTCCGGTTTTTGTGTATTCAATGTCTTCTTCCTCCTGTTAAAGATTTACAGCCAAAGAAAAAAAAAGATTTTCCGGAAGAAAAGGTCATAAACAGTTCAAAACCAAATAATCAAGTTTCTCGATGTTTTTTTTTCCTTGTAAATGTTCTCTGAAAAGGAACTTACTACTTTAAAGTCGGGATGATAAAAAAAAATAAAAAAAAGGAGAAAAAAACGGGACTCATTACAATGAAGACAGTAAGTAAATCCATAATAGCCGGTAAAAATCGGGAAAAACCGAAAGCAACAAGCAGAACAGTTCTTGGGAGCCTTTTGAAAAATATTGCGAGAAACTGGAGATGAAAACACAAAAAAAAACTTAGCCTTCCTTCCGGCTTTTTTGTTCGTTCGCTTTTTAACGAAATACAAATCCTTATGACACCGAGATTTGATAAAATCGGAAGTAAGGCGCGCATTTCGGAAGTGAAAATGTATTTTTTGTTTTTGGTTTTTAGGTGTATGCACCCTCTTCTTCCACCATCTGTCTATGATGTGCTTTGGTCTGGTGTTATTAATGGGCAAGAGGTCAGGCACTCGTTTATTTTTAGAACCGGATTCAATAGCTTGTTTTGGATTTATATACGTTTCCTATTTTTTTTTTCAATTTTTTTTTTTTTCAATGAAACATCAGGGGCAGATGATTTGCTTTTGTTTTTTGTGACTTTCTACCGTTACTTAGGTAGGTAGGTAGATATCATGTTTCAAATTTTCTACTGATTGCATTCGGTGATTATATCGATCGGTTTTAAAATTTTCATAGAGTGCCTGGTAGATAATGTATAGGCACCCACCCCCCTACATAAATAGAAAAAAAAAACATTTTTTGAAGATTTCCAATTATATTTTTATGAATTTTGTAAACTCATATATGAAACTTAAGGAAAAGGTCCCTTTAAGAAGGAATCAGCAAAAATTAACAATAGATTTTAACGGATAGTAGGTACCTACCTACTTAGCCTAGTTTGGCTTGTTTCCATCATCGTATTGTTCGACATCAGCTTCGAAAATAAATTAAATTTGACAACCAACGAAAATTCCCAGTAAACCCAGTATTATCCTAATTTTATTATCAATTTTCATACGAAAATGGGGACTTCTAAACAAAATCCATTTTCTCTGGCTTGGAGTTGACAAAATTTGAAATTATTTTTTGATTCTTATGTTCAATGAAATTGTCTATCGACAGTCTAAATAATTTTGAAATTCGTCCTTTTTACAACGTTCTTTTACAGCGAAGATTTACGATTCTGATGGGATCGTTGGCGTCTGGATGTACTTCAACCATTTTGCCTATAGATCATTATGGTGGTGGGAAGAGTTAATGTCTCATATTTGCAAAGGGGAATACCCACCTTTCGTACAACTTTGGTACCGACATGAGAAATGTCTTAAACGATGCATTATGATACTTTGACCATATTTGATTAACAATGTTTATTTCAATTAAGCGGGGTAAAGCTTTGGCGATCGAATGCAGTTTGAGTGATTTTCTTGGGCGAAACAGTGGATTTTTCTATTTCTCGTGATTGTGCGAAATTGGTGCATCGTGAAAAATGAGAACAAAGTTCACAACACAGCCGTCATGACCATGGAAGAAAGAATTACAGAAACATATGGGAAATGTAGTAACTGGGGTGTATATGACCCAAGTGGCGAAAACATCCCGAGAAAGTTTTCTGAATCGGGGGAAAAAAGTACACCACCCGATTGCACTCGGCGAGACCTTTGATTTGATATGCAACATGCGGTATTGGAACACCCCCCCCCCCCCCACCGGCGGTTCCTACCCACCACCCTAAAAGTATGCAGAAAAAATGTAATGAGCTGATGCGAAGAGTGAGCCCCGTTTTCTGATCGGACTTAGCCCTATCACGTTAGAGACGATTTTAGGTGCGAAAAATCTAGTACCTCAGTTCGAATAAAAAAAAGCGAAATACTAAAAAAGTGCGTATGGGGATGGCTATTGAAGCCTCCGAGTGTAGAAGTGTGGGTACTCAAACTTCTTCTCATGACCTAAGGAATTCGTTTCAGTAATAGATTTTCCAAAATGTGGCAAGTCGTCCATTCCTTTTTGTACTCTTTTTTTTTTACTTTTTGTTGAATCACATTTTTATCTTGTTGATGTTCTTCATTTTGAAAATTATAAGGAATACAAAAGACAAATGTCATAACGGAAAGCAGCTGATGGCTGATTTATTAAAAAGACACCAATTTTCTCCTGTTTCAGGCTGTGAAAACCTTTGCAGGATTACCAAGTTTTGGAATAGGTTCATCTACAAAATGATTTGTTCATATGTTGCGTGACTTACTCCATTAAGTGGGTCCTTTCCAGCACAATGAATGGTGGTGTAGCTTCAACAGAGATATGGAACTATTCAACGACTATCAGAGTTCGGATTGTTACTTGAAATTACTTTCATTTTTTACCTTCTGCACAACCTCTCCACCATTCTCAGACTACCTTTTATTTTTTGCCGATGTTTTTCCACTTATCTAGTTTGTGCAGGTCTTTCCAAATTTGTTAGCATTTGTTCACGAACTCTTGGATTTTGTTGACGCTAGCTTTCTGGACAAATCATATTTCGCTTCCGTAAAGTAGAATTAACTTCACACAGGAATTGAACATTCTGAATTTGGCATTCCTCATAAGGTGAGAGGATTCCTAACCTACACAGAATCATCCGAAGATCATACCTGCTTTTTTCTCAACCTTTTGATATTGTCTTCTTTAACTCCTTCACCTGTATAGTAATTATACTACGGAGCTAGTTGAATTCTCACATTACGTCTATTTAGTTTACCGTGTACATATTCTTGGGCCAACCTCTCGTGCATATGCTTCCAGAATGTTAATTTAGTAGGCCGGTTTCATTTTCGTAGTCCACAGGTCTTCTAATCGACTTATTGATGTCCATCTAATTTCTTTTGACATTTTGTTTGCTGTTCTCATTGATTTAGGTAATATATTTCATAAATATCCGCGATATATATTTATTTAGGCAGGGGGATAAGAGATCCCAAGTACTTAGGCCAAAAGGGTCCAATGTGCTAACCTGCTAGAAACTCTAATACCAAAACCTTCCTGTCCTCTTAATGAAGCACATCAGGTCTTGGTGAAGTAAATTTTTTAGCTCATCCACAGATAGGAGGACAGATCCAAGCATGTCCAGCTTGTTTCGGGCAAGGGCCGGACAAGCTGCGATATATGATGTGGAATGCTTTTTCTAAATGTACATGGGAGATTTATATTCTGCTGATTTTTCACGATTAATCGCAGTGTTGATCTCTGCAGCCAAGATCTCATCTGAGTCCGGCTTGTTCTTGTCGTATACTGTCCTCCTAGTTTGCTTTCTAATCACGAGAGAGAATTATTAGATCTGGTATCTTTATTACCGAGTTTGGTATAGTGTGATTCGGTCCCAATTACAACTATTCTTCTTTGAGAGATTTATGATGATTGATATCTTCTAGTAATATGCTGTCCTCTCGTTTGTTCATACCTATTTGTTCCAAAATAGACTATAGGATTTCTTCTGTAGTGGTCGTACTTATTTTGAGTAGTTCTGCAGGAACTCCGACAGCACACTCAGCTTTATTGTTCTTAAGCTTGTGGATGCCTTCGCTTTTTATTCTAGAACCTTCACATGTTGTTTTGTTGAGCTGCTTTCTATACTTCTTTCCTTGATGACTTCTTTACATCTTTGTTTTTGCGCGATATTGTTGCTTTTAAGCTACTTTCCTTGTTCTATATTTATCCATGTTTCGTCAGTTATCCATTTTTTTCCATCTGGTTTTGTTGTTATTCCTATAAAATCTCTACTTGCATTTCTCGGTGGTTCTTAATTCATGTTATATTCTCTCATCACTGTTTCATCTAACTTTGATACAAACTAATTTTTTTTTGTATCTTCGTCGCTTAATTTCTGAATATTGAGTCATCTTTTTCTCATGCTTGGGAGAAGAGACGGTTCCACCAATCACCGTGTTATACTACTGACATACCTCTATGAGTGATATCCTTTTAATGATTGATGATCCTATTTTTGTATTAAATTCACTCAATATCTGTTCTTCGAATGATATTTATAGTAACCGAGAGCCGAAGGTGACAGAATTAATCCTTAAAGATTAAGCTTCCTTATAAAATCTGCGCAAAAGAGCAAAACGCTTACACTCTCGGTCGGCTATTTTTTTTTAAGACTAAGCAACTTTTCTCGATTATTTAAGCATCCTACTACCACCATTGTCTTTTGAAAAAATCATCTTAATTTTTTTCTTTATCAATTTCAGGAATCTGAAGAAGATCTTCCTATATGTGCACCAAATGCCGTTTGCTCAAAAATCGATTTATATGAAACTCCTTGGATCGAAAGACAATGTCGATGTCCAGAGGTGATTTCTATAAAAAACTCTGTCAGTATAATACACCGTAAAGAGCAGCAAGCAAGTAATGAAGATAAATATCAAGAAATATTTGAAGCAGACAAAACTTTACAACAAAAACGATTACTGAATTTCGATGACAAAAGACTGGAAAGTATTCATTTGAAGAAGTTAATGCAAAAACTTGGTGCTGTTTATCAAGATGACATAATGCTGGATGTTAACGATTTGGAAGACAGTCAAGAAATTAGCAATTCATTTCATAATCATAGAGGAGAGTATCCAGTAGGAAATCATAAGAATTATATTGTTTCCAGTAAATCACCGCATGATTTAACAAAACTGAGACATTCTGGACATAGAAAAGATATTCCTTCGATTGGAGGATGTCCGAGTAGTCTTGCAGCAGATGATGGACATACAATTGCTGATAAGACAAGACATTATAAACTTTGTAGTCCTGTGCATAAGTTACCACTTTGCAGGTAGGTTTTTGGAAAATTAATTTTTTTTTATTTTAGAAATTATGAAAAGATTTTTAACTTGGGCAAATTGGGAAATTTATTAAGGTTGCTAAAATTAAGAGAAGAGAAGAACGTTGTACCACTTAAAAAATATATTCTCGAAAAATTTTGATCGCAATTCATTTTTATTGGTGTGTAAAATTACTTTCTGATTGTGTAAAATTATATAACTTTTACATTTTACAAATGTAATAATTTACAAGCGAGGAAAGAAATTTTACACCATATGAATGTAATTTTACATTGATATTACTTAAGTAACAATGACTAATTTTTGCTCAACGTAAAATATATTTTCTTACTTACAAAGAGATGGTCCCTACTCGTCATCATCGATTTCATCCAAATTCACAGTATATGTTGGGCTTGACTAGAAATGAAAGTGTCGCAAGTGGGAACTCCAGATGACCAAGTGAAAAGGAAATAATGTAAAATTTTGTAGTTAAAATTAACACTTTTTACCATTTCGCGGGTATATTCGCAACATTTAAGCCACTTTCTTTCCTTTAGAATTATCTATAATCTGTTATCTTTCAATTAGTTGAAGAGATTGCGCGGTTTGCTAAATTACTTTCAACATATATACATATCTATTAATTAGCTGTATATACTGTAAAGCTAACACCCTTTATTTCTCGGCTAAATTCCGACCGATTTTCAAAATTCTTTCTGCTGAATTAATTGTGAATTTGTTATAATTTTTTGAAATTATTACGAGATTCGGC
This sequence comes from Dioctria rufipes, assembly GCA_963924295.1. Classification (NCBI taxonomy): domain Eukaryota; kingdom Metazoa; phylum Arthropoda; class Insecta; order Diptera; family Asilidae; genus Dioctria; species Dioctria rufipes. The sequence continues at coordinate 71,181,206 of OZ002743.1, read as the reverse complement.
TGCGTTTTTCTGATTTTTTGAACGTATTTTCTCTCCCCTTCTGATCAAGTTGCGAAATTTAATTTCGCCTGACAAAATTCTATTTGAAAAATTCATTTCGAAATGTTTTTCTACAACTTATCGATTAATACAATTTTTTTGTTTTTTTTATGGATGGGCTGTTATTAAGAGATTATTTATACAAAATTACAGGAAGATCGGATCTCATTGACCTGTTTAAAAAAATATTAAATCTATAAAAATTTTGCATGACCACTTTGTGCCATCTACCGGCGATCTTTGAAAACGCACGGAAATATCAATTACAGAATCGGTAATCTACATACCTCTTTTGTGGTTGGCATTTTACCCGAATGAATTTGGCGCTTTCGTTAAAATTCTGTTGCAATATAACCGTGACAATTCCCGCGAAAATTTGTAAATTTGAGCATTTTCCAAAGATAAGCCTACAAAACCTCGGGCTGCCCTAGATTATGCATTATTTCAGTTTCGCTTGGTCATCTGGAGCTTCCGCTTGCGTCACTTTTATTTCTAGTCAAGCCCTACTTTTACTGTGAATTTGGACGAAATCGATGATGACAAGTAGGGACCCTCTCCTTATTAGTCAGTAGAATTGGTGCAGTTATTACACTTTCGTTATAAAAACTGATCTTGAATTACAAAAATTAGGCGGATATGCTTTATTTGTACACCGCTTATCGCTGCAATAATTTCTTATCATATCAGTATAAAATATATCCGTTCGTTTAGACACACTTACCATAGACTACATGAGTTTAGCCAAGCTTATTATTAGTGGAAAAATATGCAAATTTAAATTAAGCTTTTCAATATCATTTTTCTAAAATCATGTTTTGCATAATTACATTTTTACAATAAAAATTACTTAAAATTTATTACCATAAAAGTGTATACGCATATAAAAGAGAGGTATAGTCACCATTCTACCTAGTTCTACACAGTGTGTCGCAAAAGTAACCGAACCTTTTAGATATAAAACAAATCACACATTATATTTTGTTTGAAATTTAATATTTATTTAAGAGAGGTTCTATTTGACTGAATACAGCGTTTAGAACGATCAATCATTGCATAAATAAATTTTTCTTATGTCAGTTTCCGGAATGTTCTCCAGTACTGTGTCACAGCTGGCTGCAGGAATGAAATATCTTAATAAAATTTAGCTTTCATTGCAATTTTCAGTTTAGGCAATAGAAAATAGTCACACGGTGATAGATCAGGAGAATACGGTAGGTGGTCGATGACACTAACTAAGAGTTCTCGAGCTTTTAAGGTCTTGTGTGGTGGTGCATTATCATGTAATAAAAACAACTGCTTTCCAGTTGAATATACGGGCCTAACTCGAACAATTCTGGACCACAAATAATGTAAAACTCCTAAAGAGTATCCCATTTTTCTGTCAATAATTTCACGGACTTTTTCAAATAGTTCAGCACGATTTGCAGCTTCTGGACGTCTAGGTTTTGGATCATTCATTAAATTTTCACAACCGTATTTAAATCGTTTAAAGACCATATATAAACTTGTATACGAATCATACAATCAATTTTTTCGAGTTTAATACAAAATTCGATATTTCCTTCTTGTTCCATTATGTTTATACGACATAAGCACCAAACATACTGCCATTAAAATGTGTGTAACTTACAAATCTGTCATCCGATTTGCATGAACTTGGGTGCGGTTGAAAGAACAAGGACCCGTCTTTCTAATGATCTGAACGTTTAATAAATTGGGCTACTTGTTCTATGATCGAAATTAAAAGTTCAGTTATTTTTGCGACACACTGTGTATATAGCTTTGTATATAAAATGAATGCAGTTTTACTATGGATCTATCATGTAAGTAATATTGTGTAAATTTACAATTTCAATTACATCACTCTGGTGTAGTTTTTAGTTAAAAACTCACGAATTACTAGTGAGACATAAGCAAAGGCGATATCATAGTGTACGAAATCCAAGATTTTTTTACACACAATTATAATCATTTTCTTCAAATTGCCTCACTCAGGCGATGGGAAAGTGAAACATCAATGCAATAACTCCTTATTGACTCTACGGCATCCTATTCGCAGCATTCATAAAAGACCCATGAACTCGTTGCAATCTGTACTGTTTTTCTGTCTTGGATCTCCATAAAACTTTCATTAGGACAATTGTTTTCTTGTTTCCGTGTCATATACATACACTCACGTTTCTTCACCTAGGTTACCTACTACATCGCGTTTGAATAATATTTGAGTTGTCAAAAGTGTTAGCTTACATTTTGCTTAATGAAAAAATAGGCTCAATCGAAAACGCAAAATTTTAAACCGACTCGTTTTTTTTCCATTTCTAAGATACTCGATGAAGATGATTCCATGATATCAAAAAAAAAAAAAAACCGATGAAATAATTTCCACCTTTTTGGGAGCAACTCAAGCCTTTAACTATTCTTTTATCTTAGGATTGCATAGTGATGATCAAAGTTTTAAAAAAAGATATAAATCGCGGCAAAGAATCCGACTCGCTTTATTTAAATTTCTCCAATATTGTCTTGGAAATGTTTATTCGAATGAGTGTTTGGTGACAAACACATTCCTTTGAGATGCCCAACGCACATAATCTACCATCTCATTTTAATTTGCCTGTCACGAAGGATCTTCTATTCTATTCTATTCAATTTATTCAGTAACAGTTATAGACCGTCCTGATAGCTCACCATCAACCAAGCTGGAACAATCAACGCTTAAATTCAGCTGTCCATATTTTCACGGTGGTCAATAATGGAGCAGAGTTTCCATAAACAACGCCAAAATCGACTTCAATTTTAGCAGCCGTATATTGCCGATTTTTTCATTTTGACAAAAAACTGAAATCAACTGACACAAACAAACATCCAAAATGGCTGAAAATTTTAAATATCTTTTAGCACTAGAATAGTTCTGACAAGTAACGACATCTACATGTTGATGCTCAAAACTTTGAATGTTACCCTCGTATTTCAGAAAAAAATTCTAGATTTCTTGGAAATTTACTAATACTCAGAAATTTGGCTGAATTTTTACCAAAATGATGTTGTTTCACCTATGGATAGGTCAAGCTTAAACAGCAGCAAAAAAAATTGTATGGGTGGGAGGAGAGAAATCCTAACGGCTTCTGAGATAACGGGTTTTAAATATATTTGAGTATGCCCTGTAACTATAACATATCCAGAAAAAAAGTTCAATAAATGCCAGAAAGTAGGCAACTTACATACATATCTTTTGGGAATGAGCTTTTCAAGGCATTTTCGCTGGATATGTACAAGAAAAACGTAGAAAGGGTTACATTTTGGGTACAGAGTATGATAGGTCATTTTAAAGACGAGTTTTTGGGCTTCTTAAATCGAATATGAAAAATTATTATTGATGACATGTTTTTTTGATAAAAATAGTAGTTAAATTAAACAACGCGAAAATTTAGCTTTGTTGAGCCATAACTTCAAAACGGAGGGGAGGAAGAAACAAGTTTATAGACCAATGGAAAGGCTTAACGATTGTCAATCTAACACATCTAAATCATCATCATTGGGTGGAACGTTCAAAAATTACAGGGTGATGTATAAAAACATACACAAGTATCTTTAAGTCCTGTTATCTCGGAAACCGTTGGGATTTCTCTTCCCCAGCCATATAAGCTGCAGTGAGCATGACCTATCCATAGCTTTCGGGTATAACACCACATATGGGACACCCCGTATTATTTAGTTTTGAGCCTATAGAGTGGGAAAAGAGAATTGAAATGCACTACCACCCTGTGAAAAATTATACCAAATGCATGGGTCACCCTTTATACTGCACAGTATATCAGTAATACTGGGATCAATCAAATTGAGAGATTTGGGGCGAATCCATCTTACATCATTAAATGGCTACATAAAAGACTACCAAAATACTCACTTAGGGTGCTTACGTACGCATTACATTGTAAAATTTCACTTCCAACCAACATCCAATGAACAAATGTTGCTTCAGAGTTTTTCGAAAATAAGGATTCAATTTAGAGTCATAAAAGGGGCTTCTTTGCGGATCAAAGTTTAAATTTCACAACATTTCCAACTTGTTTGTTGTAGCTAATTTAAATAGTATGTTTCGTGTATAACTTTATATTACTGCAGTAGTAGTAGTTCCCTTTTAGACATGATAGAATGTAGATACCTCCGATGTCTTTCAGAAACAGAACATGCCAGTTTAGACGTTATCCGACAGTTGAGGCAAGTTAAGGCAATCTACAAAGAAAGTAGTTCCCCCAGGCCTGGTTAAAACATTCTGAAAGACTCAGGTGAGCTAGTTGCTGGTTAAAGAGGAAGATAAAAAGTTGTTAAGCGCCGTGGCCCCAGAGAGAGCCTATTATGGTCAGTCTTCCATCACCTTAATGGTAGTCAGTCCCCTTGAATAAGTTGAAGAACCTACAAAGCGGGCTGTCCACAAACTCCCCAGGGTAATTTACCAAAGATTGCGATTCTACTTTTGACTATTGCCGAACATTCACACAACACAGTCTGCAAATGGAATCAAGGCCCAAGTCAATAATAATAAGGTGTAACCTCAGTTGACAATGGCCTATATTAGATCAGTTAAGAACCCAACATCCGTACTGCTGTACCTAAAAAGCTCTTCGGCCCTTTTCATAGACGAAATCGCCATGAAACGCTTGGCATGACTCTATCCCACGATGTTCCTCCAGTAGGTGCTATGTCCCTCTAATGTGAGTTGGGAATAGCCCCCTTACGAGACAACCCACACATCGGCCCTGGGCCGACCAAAGATGTAACTGAGCCTTGTCTAGCAGGTTCATCAGCTTTTTCAATATCAGCGTAGCCTTGATATCCTGGGATATAAATAAATTAACCCAATGGGATATAATACTCAGTTTATCAAGAGCACTTTACTAGGACATTTTATAACGGGAGGTGAAACAGCTCTAATTTCAGCTTGACAAAATACTTATGCTTTTATTGATAAGAGATCTCTTTAAATGCTCGTAGATAGGTACAGATCAGTATAGCATAAACCTCGACCTAGAGCACTTTAGTGTGGCTCCCCAGGCTCAGTAATGTCTCAAGACTAAATGCAGCACTCCACACCCTCGTCCCGATGTATTTGAGTTTTGAACCCATCCATTTACCCGACGAGCTCTCCGCTGGGGATAGTCAGAAATTTTAGGCTTCTCAGGCTTATCTGATGTCATAACCTCATAACTCAGGACTCAGAACTCCATTCTGGAAATTGCTGGTATTAAAATATGTAGGCATATAATTTACTATCTTCATTTTTAAATATCGAGAAGAAAGAAAAGCACTACATAAAAAAAAAATTACTAAAATATAATTTAAAACGCAATACCAAACAACACATTTAAATGTATTCTCTAAATTATTTTCAGATATTTCCGTGACTACACCTGGACACTTTCCACATCACCTGAACTAAATGTGACAGAACAAATCGTACACTGTAGATGCCCAAGAAATTCAGTTACATATCTAACAAAGCGTGAACCTCTTGCAACAGGACGAACAGGATATACATACCTTTTTGCATGTTCTCCACAAAGTGTAAGTTGTAAAAAATTGAATAAATTTAAAGTAAAAAATAAAATAAAATTATATTAATTAAAACTTTTCATTATTTCCCTCAGAGGTTACGATGTCAAAGAAAAGAACCATGCAAATTGTTCACTGTGCGAAAAAGACAGGAGTTTCTCGATGAAGTTAACACGAATCCTTTGTGCCAGTGTCCAAAAGGACATAGATGTCCAAAACATCATACAGAACCGGGTGTAATAGCTGGAAAAAGTTTCATCGAGGATAACATTCAAACATACTCTGGATATTGTATGGCGAATGACTAACAAAAGAAATAACAGTGTAAATAAGTGTTTTATTTTATTTTATTATTATTATTTTTATTTTTTTATAATTAATTTATTGTATCCCCCTTTTGGGGGATCGAAGACCTAAATTTAAGCAATCAATGTAAATAAAGAGCAGAACAAATGTGTAAATTTTCAAAGGAACGACAGACATAATTTAATTTAAATTTTAGATTTAGTTTATATATATATATATATATTTTTTTTTTGTACATTGTTTCGTTAGGATAGACACGGACTTCACTCTATATAGTAGTTTCAAAGTGTATATGAATCGTTGAAATATTGTTTAAATTGTGTTTATGAGCCTAATTTAATGCTATACATATTTGAGTATGTTTGTATATAATAGATGTACCTGATGTTTTATTGTATATAAATAATAGGAGAACTGATGGGAAAATGAGAATTCACTGAAAATCTGGTTCGTTTTTTTCTTTTTACGATATTATTTTGTAAAATTTACTCCCAACACCATTGAAAATAAAAGCGTGACCATAATGTGCCTGCCTGCGGATCTGAATACAAAGCCTTCCGATATTTGACGAACTGATTCTTATCCATGAATAAAATGCATCAAATTGCGTCATATTTCCTATATCAGCTCTGTAAGGAGTTAGAGGACCTTGGAAATTTAATATATAGCGTCTGCAGACTTATCGATTAAGAAAAACAATGGTAAGATGAAAATGACCTGTCCGCGAAACACTTCTAACAAGAGAAGTACTTGATTCAAATAAAGAGTTTGAATGTGACGAAGAGTTTTAAGTCCACAAGGGGTGATAAGCACATGATGATGGGCATATTGCGAGGAAGGTAGTGTACCGTCTACATGATGGGCGGTTCACTACCTTCCTAGCAATATGCGCACCAGAAAGCATAAAATTGTATCTCATCTTCCTAGAAAGAAATCTCACAAAAACTAAGAAACAGTTAGCCGAAAGAGAAAGATCCTGTAGGAATACTGATTTTGATGAGTTAAATGCTCTCTTTGTAATGGTCTATATTGCTGGCATAAAAAAAAATGAATTTTGGAATGGATCCAGGATGGAAGAGGTAAAGATATTTTTTAAGGGCAACTATGTCCATGCAAAGGTTCTATTAATTACTGCGAGCATTCCGCTTTGATAATATAAAGATGACAAATTTGTCTACAAAGTGACAATACTGCTGATTTTTGAGAATTTCGTAAAGCGATAGGAGCCTATAATTACCAAGTAGGGGAGGGCATAAGCACAGATAAGTAATACCCAGATTTGGAAACCAATGTTAGAAATTTTCTCGTCATGAGCCAGCCACGATGTATATATCAGCCAGCCATAGCTTTTAGTAAAGGCAAAATCTTTGAACATTAACCAGCCTACAGACCAGCCGAACAATTTGGTTTGAGCCTGCGCTTGTGCTTTAACTTCAACGTGCCTTAGCTGTTTAAATCAAATATATGCATGGACTGAGTACACACGTACCTTAACACGTACGTGGTATACCCATTTTAATATTTTGTGGCTATTGGATGATTCGCATTATGACTGCGTGGTTGGTGAATGGTATTTAGTGCTGGCTGGATGCGTTTGGTTGCATTTATGTATTTATGGAGCTGCATTTGTGCGGGCTAATGCGTGCAGAATTCTGAGGCTGGCTTATGAACTTAACTTTAGCTAATTTCATTCTGCATTGGCATTTGTAAGAGTGATAAACTCAATTTTAGATTTGATTACTATTTGGGAAGTTTTGTTGGCAATTTCTTTATTTTTACTGAACATTATTAATGTGTCAGTTATATTAAAGTACTATTATACTCGTATTATTTTGTAATTTTCAAGGGATTATTTTTCTGTTTTACTAGTGCATGTCCATAAATAATTGATTTGAAGGGTAATTCTATACTTATACCGGTAAATTGAATTTTCTTTATTTTGCTTTTTTATTTCCTGTGTGAATATTTTTTTGTGTATGATCACTATTTTATATTGTTTCGGAGATTCATTGGTTTTGTTTATTGCGTGCAAGATTAATATTTGCATATTTGATCGGGGTTTCAATTGTCCCTCTTTTCTCCCTTTTGATTTCTGTGTACATATTTATTTTTTTAGGGCCATTATTTCATATTTTGTTTGAGTTTGCGTTATCCTTGTTTTCCCCCTATGTTTCTAACCTGCATATTTATTTTTTAAAATCAATATTTTATTGGCGTTTGAGTTTGCCTTGTTTATCTTTTTGTTTTCTGTGTTCGCATATATTTTTGTAGGATCATTATTTCATATTGAATAGGGGTTCGAATTTTCTTGTTTTCGTTTTGTTTTATGTGTGTATATACGTACCTACCTATATTATTTTTAAATCATTATTTTATCGGTGTTCGAGTTTTCTTTTTTTTTTCCCGTTTTCTTTTATATATTTATTTTTTTTAGGATCTTTATATCATATTATTGTACCGCTGCGTTTGAGTTTTGTTTATTTTTCTTTTTGTTTTCTTTATGCATATTCATTCTTTTCTGATCATTATAAAGGGTTTTCCAATAAGAGTTGTTATTTTAATTAGCCCGCTATTTCGGTAGATGTCACTTTTGGAGCTGTCATTTTTTGACATTTGACAAGTAGAAACTACGCCATTAATAAAAATGGAACGATACACGATTCAACAACGCATTGAAATTATTAAAATTCACTATAAAAATGGTGAAAATGTGGCAGAGACGGTCCGTAAAACTCGAACATTTTTAGGTCGTCGTGAAGCACCTTGTCGGACCGCAATACAGAAATTGGTAGAAAAATTCGAGCTGTCGGGACAAGTTAGTGATGTGAAGAATAAAACCCGTGCACGTCGCTCAAGAACAGCCGAGAATATTGCTGCTGTAGCCGAAAGTGTTGAAGAAAACCTAGGTTTGTGTATTCCTCGTCGTTCTTTGGAATTAGGCATTCCACAAACGTCATTACACCGTATTTTGCATAAAGATTTGGGTCTTAAGGCTTATAAAGTTCAGTTAACACAAGAACTCAAGCCGGCCGATCATCAACAACGTCGAGTCTTTGCTGATTGGGTCCTTGAAATGCATGAAAATGATCCGGAATTCCATCGAAAACTCATCTTGAGTGATGAGGCCCATTTCCACCTCGATGGCTTCGTCAACAAGCAAAATTGTCGCATCTGGGGCTCGGAAAACCCAAGAGTTATTGTTGAAAAGCCTCTCTATCCTCAACGTATGACTGTTTGGTGAGGTTTATGGTTCCGCGGGGTTATTGGACCTTACTTTTTCGAAAATGAGGCTGGAGCAACAGTTACGGTGAATGGATTGCGCTATCGACAGATGATTAATGATTTTTTATGGCTGGAATTGGATGGTATTGATCTGAACAACGTTTACTTTCAACAAGACGACGCTACGTGCCATACAAGCAACGAAACCATTGATCTTTTACGGGAAAAGTTTTCGGACCGTGTTATCTCTCGAAGAGGTGATCACAATTAGCCACCGAGATCTTGTGACTTAACACCTTGCGACTTCTTCCTTTGGGGCCACGTGAAAGAGAAGGTCTACGCTAACAGCCCAGCGTCGATTCAAGACCTCAAAGATGGAATTCGTGAGGCTATCGAGGACATAGGGCAGCCACTTTGCGATTTGGCTATGGAAAATTTCATGAAAGGATATGGTCCTGCAATCGTGGTCGTGGTGGTCATTTGGCTGATTTTATTTTCCATTATTAACGGCATACCTTCCCCTTTATAATGAAATAAAGATCCGATCTTTTATCTCAAAAAATGGCATTTTTCTTTGAATATCAAAATAACACCTCTTATTGGAAAACCCTTATTTCATATTGTATCGGCATTTGAATTTTCCTTGGTTCTTTTCTTTTCGTTTCAATTTTACTTGTGTGCATATTTAATTTCGTTAAGAATATTGCATTATATCGGTATTAGAATATTCATGTCTTTTTGTTTTTTCTTCGTGGGTACATTTAACATAATAAATTGCTGTGTATATTTATTTCCCGTATATTGAATTTTTTCGTAAAAAATGGGTAAAATTTGGCATGTCAAGTGCTCCATTTTAAGATGTAAATCAAATACGAAAAATTTTCCTTAAAGAAATTTTTTTTTTATTTCCAAAAAAAAAACACAAATGAGTGGAGCTCATGGATTTCTGCTTGTAGTGAATCTGCACAGGAAATTCAACAAAAAACTAAACCATATATCTGTGATATTCATTTTGATAAAGCGATATTGGAAAAATGAAATTGAAAAAGTTGGCGGTACCAAAATTTCAGCTTGCATCTTCACATACTTCAGAAGTTCTTCCGAATGATCGTTCGTCTCCACCACTTATTGTCAATAGGGATGAAAACATAAGAACTTATGGTAAATTAGGAACAGAAATTAATTCAGATTTGACTTTTGAGGAATTCGATTTAATGTCGAAGGAAATTACAGCAAACAATGCCGGGATTGAAATCTCTTGCAGTAACTGTGAAAAAAATAACAATAAAATAATAAAACTGTACCAGCAGAAGTTTACAGAATTACAAGATAGTTTGAATACGAAGTTGAAAAAAATAAAATTTTTAGAAAAACAAATAAAATGTTTGGAATGAAGTACAACTCGAAAAAAGCAACCGACAAAAATCAAGTCGGAGCTAAAGACTATTAAATTATCTCAGGTTATAGATAGCACACCTACAACAGAAAACACGAAAGTACTATGTAAAATGCTGTTGGAGAAAAATAATACTTACAACGATAGCGAAAAATGGATGACTCAGTGTCTTTTCTATAGAAGATCAGCCTTGTATAACTTCATGAGAGGTTTTCTCGATTTAAGACTTCCTCATCCTAGCTCATTGTGCAAGTGGGCTAAGATAAAAAACTTATCTCCGGGTCTAAATGAAAACGTTTTAGTAGAGGTTAAAAAGGCCATTGATAAGGTCGATGCTAAATCGCGCGAAGTTATTTTGATATTCGATGAGGTGTCAATTAAGGAGGATTTGGTATATAATTCTATTAATGACAGGGTTGAGGGCTACATAAATTATGGGAACACTGTTAGAAAACAGCAAGTAGCAAAAAATATATGTATTTTTATGTTCCGTAGTTTATGTGGAAAAATAACTGACTGACATGAAAATATCAAAATAACTTTTAATATTATGTGTGGGTGCCCAACCCATTTTGCTCTACCAGCATTATTTTCATGCGTTACAAACTGAATGGCAAACTTAGTATACATGTGAGATTTCCCGTAACCAAATTTACTGCACAATATTTTAAATAACGAATAAAATCGCAATCAAGCTATTGCTTAGTACATAACAGTTACTGCAACAATTCAATAATGTGGACCATGTGAATTCCTCTAATAGTTTTCATGCGAAAATGTTCTGTAACTTCAGTAACATGATGTAGTTCATGTTGTTGTTGTTGTAGTTATTTAAAGATATTTAATACGCCACACAAAAAATTTAAAAGTTCCTAACCTAATTTTCCTGGAAAAATGCAAAATTTTGCACCCAATGAGATTGTACTAATCAGCACAATCTCTACTTTTAATAAACTATAAAGTCAAATTCTTGTTGTTTTTCCACATAATGATCTTAACTAATTAATATTTACAAAAAACACTGCTTAATGAGTTCAAATAATTGTTTTATCTTAGTTCTTCATTTATGTCCGTTAATATTACAATCATCATAAAATAAGAAAAAAATTCTACTAAACCTAGTAATCAGTTATGTATTTGGAAAATAAGACAAAATCGTGAAAGCAATAGAGTTACGTCAAGATATTCAAAAGCTTTAGCAAAGACTTTAACCAAAAAGAATGTATAAAAATCTTTGAAGATGTCACTGCCTACGGGGCATGAACAGACTATCCTATCTCCTTCCATATCTGGGTATTACTTATCTGTGGCATAAGTAATTATAACAATCTTACTTCCTTGTATAATGAATGTGATGGTTTACTATGGGATAGTATACTTTATTCGCCTATTGATGAGATGACGAAAATCATGGATCACAATATTAATTACTTATATGAAAAGTATGTTCCAGTTCAAACGAAGCCCAAAAAATTGTATGGTCACTGTTCCTGGTATTCTGTTAAAATTAAACAACTTATTGCCAAGCGAGAGTATGCATATCATAAGTATAAAAGGACAAAAACTATTGAGGCTCGCCTATATTATATATCCTTGCGCAATAGAGTGACAACTACCATCAGAACGTCAAAGTACCAAATATTTTAAAAGCAACTTTGATATCAATCTTTCTCCTAAGGTCTTGTGGAGCAATTGTCTATGGAAAAGAGAATTTTAGCTGCTCCTTCGATCCAAATAAGCTCAATGAATATTTTGTAACGCCATAGCTTTATATAAACTCTACTCAAATCATCTTACTGAAGAATCTGAGAGAAATACTGGTAACAATTTCTGTGTTCGTTGTATAACTCTTGAAGAGCTTGGACTTTTTTCTACTTTTTCTGCTGCATGGAAAATGGCTATTGTGTTACCAACTGCGAAAAAGGCTTCACCAGAATGTTTTTTTTTCTGATTTCAGGCCAATTAGTATTCTTCTCTTCTTAGCAAGGGTTCTGGAAAAAATTATGCACGCGCGAATTTAAGAATATCTATCCAGCAATAAGTTATTAGTGTGCTGCCAATCTGGCTTCCGGCATCATCACAATTGTGAAGATGCTTTACTGAATGTTACTACAGATATTCGCAAGACTATGGATGATGATAAAATTTCTATTTTTGTACTGCTAGACTTCACTAAGGCAATTGATAGTGTTGATCACTGGGTTTTCAATACCTGCTTCTCGTCTTAATCGATAGGTATCAACAGGTAAAAATTGGCAACAATCTTTCTAGATGCTTACCATTAAGATTGGTGTACCGCAGGGTTCGATACTTGGTCCACTGCTTTTCAGTATGTTCATTATTGATATTGTGGGTGCCGTTTGTGATGTTCGACTGCATCTTTATGCAAATGATGTGTAACTTTACCTGAATAGGCCTATTGGGTTATTTGAAGATTGTGTAGAACGAATTAACTGTGATCTAGCGAGTATCTCTTATTAGTCTATGCAAAACGGCCTGGTTTTGAATCCTGGGAAATCCCAATGCTTGGATGTTCTCGTAGATCTCTTGATTTCGATGGTTTACCCCAGATAAGCTTAGCGACAATGTATTACCCTTTGCGGATTCTGTACGAAATCTTGGAGTTTTTTTAAACTCCAACATGAAGTGTTGTGATTATACAAAATGCCAGCTGGCTAAAATATACTCCACACTAAAGAGGCTATACCTTTTAGCAAGCATTCTGCAAACACGACTGAAGTTGGTAAAAATTCTTCAACTTCCTTTTTGCACTTATGGCTCCCTAATTTTCTCAGCGATTGAACAACAGTGCATGTAAACGGACAATGAACGATTGTTTAAGATTTAATTTTGGATTAAAGCGGTATGATCATGTCTCCTCATTTAAATCTCTACTCTTAAACTGCTCACAAGAGTGTTATCTGAAACGCAGGATCCTAATCTTCCTTTTCAATTTAATATGTATATCAGAAATCCTGAATATCTGTTTAATTACATTGAATTTCTGCAATCACATCGACATCGAAATAATCTGCTGCCTCGTGTAAATTGCATCATCTTTGAGAATTCTTACTTTGTCCAAGCTTTTAGATAATGGAACTCTCTTCCCGTGCATATTCAGCGTGCGGACACAATTGGCACATTCAGGAGATTAATAGAGGGAATATATTAATTATTAAGTATTAGGTGTAATTGATTAGTAGATTTCTTTTATTCATTGTTTAATTGCCTTCACTTGCTTTTATTTTATTTTATCTCTTTCTTCCGGTCTTGTCTTATTTTTTTGTAATCAATGTTACTTTTTAGTACTTTTGTTTGTTTGTTTTTTTTTTTTTGTATTTGATTATCCTTCTAATATTATTCCTATTTAGTAGTCCTTGTGCTTTTACTTAATTCTTTTATTTACCTGAACTATTTTTTAATTGTACTCTAAAAGATTATAAATCTGTGGTGTACCTACTCTCCTTGTTTAGCATAAAATAAATTGAATTGAATTAAATTTAGAGACTTGACGTGTATTTGGTAAAATTTATGCACTTGTCGATTCATTTACTTTTTACACCAGCAATTCGGAAATCGATTGTGGAAAAAATCCACTAGGTCCTTATCAGTTAGAAAGGAGGACGAGCACCGTAGTCATACCTTTGGTTGCACCAATATTGAATTCAGATTTATCGACAAAATCCTATTGGTCTCATATGTTCATAAAAAAAAAAATAAAGAAGAATGTTCTTAAGCTGAATAAGTACCTCTCATGATGATGACGACAACATCAATACAGAAACAGGTGAGGCTGCAAAACCAAAAGGGGTGATTTTGAATTAATTTAATGAAAGATGAAAAAGGAAGACGAGTGAAAATACCCGGTAAATTGATAAGCATTACGAGCCCCGTAAAACCTTGCAAATATATTTTTCGTATCTGATCGTCATCGTATTGACTGCTGTATGATCGGTAACAGGAAATGTTCCTTTGTAAACGAGACAGGGTAGCTGCGTTCACATCTTTCTAAGCTTTATCCATGATATAAATTGCATCCAGTATAAACAGTTTCTTTTAGAAGACTTGAGTTATTTCCATCAATTCCATCAATTTTACGGAAACGCTTCGGCTTCAAAAATTTAACAAAAAAAACTTCCAAATGATGCACTTAAAATTCCTTGCAACGAATATCAAAGTTTTACATATGGACGGTCAGAGTCCCTTGAAAACCCAATTAACTTTTCTTTATTTTTTATGAAGTCCCGGTCATTGTATGCACACGAACATCATAGCCTCCAGAAAATTTTCTGGTCTACCTTGAATTTTTAACTCCACTATTCTTTCACGTTTCTCTGCCATCTGGACACTTTCACCCTTATTATAGTTGTCGACTCACTAAAGTGACAAGCTCCGCAGTCACTCTCACTTCACTTCACTTTTCGTATTGTCGTTGTCGAACGGTGTTACGTGACATTTTCTTCGAAACGTTATTATCGTTGTCACTTTAAGTGAGAAATGGCGTAAGGACACAAAACTGGTATTATGATTGTCGTTTAAAGTGACATTTGTCGAAAGCATATGACTTTGAACTTATTACTGTTGTCGTATTAAGTAGACAAATGTCGATGTAAGTGATAATTAAGTGAAAATTTCATGCACTTGGTTTTTGTAAGTGACAAATGTTAGATGTGGTAAGGAAAAGGAAAATGCAAGCGGAAAAAGATAAATTTTGTGATGACTTTTTAAGTTGTTCATTAAAACATAAAATTCAATAGGTTTTTCTATTTTTTTTTGCATTTTTAGTGTAAAAATTACAACAAAAAACAATTTGAAGTCATAATAGATTTTACGGTGAAGAATCCTTTTATAGCTAAGGAGCTGAAATACATCGCATTTATGATTTTTTTTTTTAAATACCTACTTTGAAAAATAACAACAATACCATGAAATAAAAGAAACCTTACTTTTGTCTACAAATGTAATTTATACCCTGACGCATGCCTTGATGCTATCTGTCACTTTAAGTGACAACGATAATAAGGCTTCGAAGAAAAATGTCATGTCACACAGTTCCACAACGACAATACGAAAAGTGAAGTGAGAGTGACTGCAGAGCTTGTCACTTCGGTAAGTCGACAACTATAATAAGGGTGTATACTTTAAGTACACGATACAAGCACCTATTCGAAAAATAATCAGCCTTATTATGGTTGTCACCTTACTTCAAGTGAAACGACAACCGTAGCAGCAAAAACAGAGAGAAATGTGCGGTGAGCTCTCAACGTTTGTCACTTGCATTTTCCTGTCGACAGGAATACGACTGTCAATGGGCTATTCCACACTCGTATTCCTGCATCACTCATTCGAAAAGAAAAAATGAAGCGACTGGAACTTTATTAATCACAAGATAATGGCACTTGTCTGTCAACAAAACAAAAGCTTCGTATACCAATTTTTGAATCGATCGATCTTATTTTATTCCAACTGATATGGAAGTGCGAAATATGGGATCAAGTTTCTGAAGATTTTGGATTCCTTTCCGGCGATCTACTTAGCAAAATGGATGTCGAGAATCTGAAAAGAACCGATACTGACTTAGCGTTGAAATACGATAAAGATGTGAACAATGTGAAATTCTGCAGTGAAATTGTCGACTTCAAGTATTCAAGATCGTTGATCCTGTTAAGCCTGGAAAAGACGTTTTTTTTTTTAGATTTTCTTCAATCAATGCAACACTGTCGCCTCCAAGAATCCTATTCAAATGTTGAAATTAAGCTTAGAATGTTTCTGACATTACCAGTGACGACAGCTTGATGCGAACAAAGTTTCATCAAATTGAAGTTGATAAAAAAGTTATCTTCGATTCACAATGAATCAAGAAAGATTCTCAAATGTTGGTATTTTGTTCATCGAAACAGAAATGGCAATGAATTTCGAGGATATTATAAATAAAATCGCAATGGGAAAAAATAGAAAAGTCCATTTATAAAATCCTGGAAACATTTATATCAAACTGATTCATGTTAATGTTTTTAAATATACGAGGCGAGGCGAGGCTAGGCAGTTGAGCGAGGTGAGGTGAAGATACATCTCGAAGTGTAGTGTTCACAACAAGGCGTTTAGTTTCTTGGTAAATCGCGAAGTGAGAGCATAAATTATGTTATCATATTCTGAAGAAGAAATTTTGTGTTTGTGACGTAATGCAACTATATTGCATTTTTCACATAAGTGTACTTTCCACTGTTTTGCTTGCAACCTGATAAATACGAAACGTCTGGAATTTGGCGACTTTAATCATCTATATGAAGATTTACGGACTGATCTTGATAGATTCTTCCAATATATAAGAATAAATATAGAAACGTTCGATTATATTAAGGAAAGATTTCAACATAAACTCAGAAAAAAAACTACCGAGATTCCATTCTAAGGATATAAAATCATTTTCTGTTTATCCAGTCCTTTCTGCTGTTTTGCACATACAATAACAAGCGATTAGAATTTGGGGAAAAAAAAAATTAATTAAAATATGGAATTACTCTAGGAAGAATAGTAAATCAATGCATTTTGATTGAAGGTGGTCAATGTACTTGACAAAAGCGATCTTCGCAACGAAGCTGACAATGAGTTCCACAATTTGATAGCTTGAATGAAAAACAGGCGTCTACTAACGAGGTAATTAGCATTATAGGCAAAATAAGAGTCATTGTTCGGCTGGACCGAGCGAACGTAAGTAAGTCGAACAGGTATTCAGGTTTGCGCAAATTTGATAATTTTAGCCACATATGCAATCAGTCGAGGCTGCAAGTAAGCTTCAAGAGTACAACCGAAGACTGAAGAAGCATGTTGCGAAACATGATCAAATCTACGAAGGTTATATATATAACTAATCATGGAATTAAATGCAGTTATAAGCATCCTCCAACAGACAGAATCAAGCCTACCATAGATCTCACACCCATATGTTATTAAGGGAACCAGTAGTGTCCGCACTAAATGCAATCTGGTTTGAGTAGGCGTAAAGGAGCCTGTGACCCAAAACGAACGGAGGCCACCGTAGATTCCTTTGAAAGTTTCCAGTAATTGGGAAACTGGCATCTCATAAAGCATGTATTGCAAATATGAGCGAGAGGTGCAAGAAGATGAGGAAGCAGAATACGGATAAATTTTGGATTAATGCCATCGATACTCGTTGCATTTGACTTGATACTGCAAGCTGCATTAAATATGTCATCTTCGGTAACGCGATTGAAGCTAAATGTATTGGAAGCATGCGGAGTCATTGAGGAAACATCGATTACATTACCATTATACAATCTCGCATGAGATAGAAACTGTCTATTAAGTTCATCAGGATCTTCAGTGCAACCAAAATTTCTAGAGGAACCAATACCTAGAGATTTTAAATTCTTCCAAAGTTGTTTAGTAGGTACATTGGTATTTAGAATAGATGAGAAATATATTTTCTTCGCTCGACGGACGGCATTAGTAACTTGATTACGCAAGGATCGAAATTGGTTAAAAAAAACTGTAAGTCGGTATCGTTTCCATACAGTGTAAACCCTATTGCGCAACTGAATCAAGTGTTTAATATTTTCTGAAAACCAAGGACAATCCCTGCGCCTAACACGTTTTGTGACAAGAGGCGCATACTTTTCGTGAAGATAACTGATCGCATCAATTACCAATTCAACTTGGTCATTAACATCGGCAAGATAATTGACGTTATCCCAAGGGAAGAAAGTAGCTTCGTGATGAAGCTCATTTAAATTAATCGCATTATAACTACGGAAGGAAATGGAACTCTGAATAGAAGGTGTCTGCAGATGGAAGTTATATATAAGAAAAATAAGGTCATGGTCTGATATACCCGGCAATGAAGCTTGGTTCATGAAATTGATTTTGGACTGATCAGCGATTAGAAAAATATCAAGGAGTGAAGAGGTTGTATTGGTACCCGTGTTGGTTCGCTAGTAGGTCTATAAAGACCTACAGATAATATAAAGTTATCAAATGAGTTTGAGCTAGAACCATCAAGAAAATTTATGTTAAAATCGCCACATATTATGACGTCACAAAACTGCGGAACAATGTGGGTAAGATCATTTTTGAGATTATCAAGATTGATGTGAGGTGGTCTATATACGCACCCAATGAGACATTTATCGAGACCTGAACCAAGCTGACAAAAGATATATTCAGCACCAAGGATAGAGCTTTCACTACACAGAACAGGTTTATAATGATATCCTTTCCTGAAGTATATGGCAACACCACCACCAGTGCGGCATGAGCGATCATTACGAACAACTTCAAATCAGGGGCGCAAATTTATATGTTTGCTTCAGGCGGCAAAATGAGTTGTTACGGCTATGCAGTCTATAAGAAACCTGATCATGTTTACAATGTTATATACCTGCAGGAAATTGACAGTAACAATATGTAAGCCAGAATAGAATCAAGAGTCGCTCCACTCGAAAGTACAGAGATGTTGCAAATACACAACAACAATAATAACAAGAATAAAACATTTAGAACCACCAACGTGACCCAAGTAACACCACCCCATAGTTATCAATATAAAATTTCAATTCTTAGGAAATATTGCATACAGCTAGGCGCTGGGTAAGCAAAAAATTAAGAAATGAAGTCAAGAAATTAGTAATAAGTAACACGGCAGATAAAAACAACTTGTATTATAAATTCAACGAAATGAAGTCGAACAAGAAGTTTTAATTCCGAGGAAAGAAGTTGAATACCGTTCAACTCGTGCATAATATTGTCTTTAGCTAATTCTATTAAACACAGACATGAATTGAAAGTTGCAAAAACATCGTTAAAGGCGGGCATTATGTTTAAGACTCAAGAACTAAATAAATAAATATAAGTAGAAGAATAAAATTAGTCATAATTGAGTGATATGATTAATGTTAAGATTCAAAGTTAGGTCAGTATCTTTTTCTCTGGTCATGACACGCTTAAAATTAGCTTAAGCCGATTCAATTAAATAAATCCTTGTACGAAGAAAAGTAAAAATAATCATTGAAGTTAATTACGTAAATTGTGAGTTAATAAAACGATTTGACTTTAAAAGTGATCACTTTGAAAAAGTCAATAAAATATATAAATTTAAGTTTCACCTGCACCTCCTTCTTGTGCTATATAAAAAAAACACCAATATTTACTGAAAAAATATTTAATAGAAATTTCATACTGGAAATAATTAACATGAAATTAAAAAAAAATTAAATGTTGATCTTCTCTCATACCACAAAAGTTAAGTGAAATTTAGTACAATGAAATTTCTTGTAGCAGAAATTTATTGAACGCCTTTGTAAAAAATAAAAGTGGGTAGTTCGAGCCTGAACTTAACGAAAAACTATTCGCTGTAAGATGGCGCGCCGTAACATTCTCTCAAGTGATCAAAACTACAAATTTGTCAGTATTCATGTGATCGTCGATCTTTCTGTTTTTCGCTTTCATTTTTTATTTAAATTCATTTTAGTTTTTTTTCAACGCATTTTCAATAATATTCTTCTGATAAAAAAATCGTTTATTCCACAAATAGTGACGAAGTTTTAGGGGCAATGAGAAGAAGAAAAAAATATTATTATCACATTGGTGCAAGGGAAGTTCATAAATTATTATTTTTTTTTTTAATTGTTCTCCAAATGGGCAATAATTTCACAAAATAATTATTATGGAGTTATGCAGTTGTTAACAACTTGAGCAAATCGGAAGCTGTAGATAATGGCAATATCTTTTCCATATATTGGTCAGTATAAATTCAGCAGATATTTAACTCGAGTTTTATACCGAAAGATATTTCTGATTTTCGGTTTATTAACATACGCCCACATTCTGACTAAAGTTTAGGAAAAAATTATGAATACTCAAATAATAAAAACTTTGTCAATATGCATAAGCTAATATCCAATTGCCAATCGGGCTTTCTAGTATAAATTACGACAAACTCGTAGAAAAACTGCTTCAGAGTTTTATAACAGTATTATAGATTCGGACTTTCACTTTCAGGCGACTTACTGTACACTTTCGTACACTTTCCATCAGAGCCTCTTAAAAAGTATTGTTTTCCACTTTTATCTATTCCAATTAATATGAGACCGAGCAAACTCCAGTGCGTTCTTGTTATTCTTATTTAAAATTAGACACATAAGTTAGTATCCACATCATTTAATTATTGACGAAAATTAAATATCCCCTCTTAAAATCTATAAAGTCTAAAGCCTACAAATCACATACTTTTTGGAACTGTATTTTTGCGAAATGAATGGATACAATCATTTGGAAAAATATTCGAAAGTAGAATTGGGTTGAATTATTGTTTTACCTACAAAGTTATTACTGCTTCGAAAATTGTATTCTCGGTCTAGTTATGATCGGTAGATTTAGTTTATTATAGATTACTAATTTGTAAAAATCGATCTGTGGGTTTTTAACACCCTAAATAGGGTTTATCCACGTATTTTTCAAAATCTAGTACATATTTTCCCCTAATTTCGCCCTATTTAAATGATTTTATTAACCCGTAATTATCACTTAAATAGCCGAATTTATCATCTAAATAAATTCTTCCAAAACTGAGACCACGATAAATCACTTTCAAACATCCGAAAACCTTGTTACATTACAATCTAGTATTATCTTCTATTTATGCCTAAATGTCTTCTTAAATTATATTTATACCCACTAATTAAAACTTAATTAGCCCTAAATGTAAATTCCTAAATATCACTTAATTACGCTGAAACTAAAAAAGTTCAATAAGTGCCAGAAAGTAGGCAATTATCAGACAAGTACCGAGGTACTGTCAGTTTCTGGCCTAAAGCCGAAGATCAAAAAATTTTACAAGGAAAGTTTTTGAGAGTGTATACACTGTGTAATGTGTTTCGATCAGCACTTCATCAGGATACCGCTTTCTAATTATTAGTTAGAAATGGGATGTCCAAAAATCATTTTAATTGTGAAGACAAGCAATTTTCCTTAAAATGATTCAAGTATAGCTTTTTAACTCAATCTATATATATCCACAAGCAACTTATTGGCATCTGAGTTCACTGTAGTGTAGATAGTGGCAGTCTTGAGAGTTTCATTGCTATCCTGATGAGATCGTTCTGTTACTGCTGATCGAAACACATTACACACAGTGTAAATTTCCTTGTAGAATTTTTTGATCTTCGGCTTTAGGCCAGAAACTGACAGTACCTCGGTACTTGTCTTTTAATTTTCTCTGCTTATATGCAGTAGGTTGAAAATTACCTCTAGACTCGTATATTGTACGGGTCTCGAAAGAGTAAAAAACTCATTACCGCTTTCTCCTTAGTTGGCAATTATCTTTTGAAAATTACATTTTTGAGCCGCTGGATATACTTAAGAAAAGGTGCAAAAAACGCAGAAAGGGCAATACTTTGGGTACAAGGTATGATAGGTCATTTTAAAGGTAACCTTTTGGGCTTCTTAAATCCAATATGAAATTTGGTATTGATGATGTGTTAAATAAAAAAAAAAACGAGTAAAAGTTCCGAGATTTTACTTTGTTGAGCCATAACTTCAAAATGGAGAGGAGGAGGGAAAAATCATTGGAAAGGTCCAACTAATAACAAAATTTAAATCAACATTGTGGGGTGTAACGTTCAGAAGTTACAGGGTTATCTATAAAAACATACCGAAATATCTTAAAGCCGAGATATCGGAAACCGTTAGGACTCCCCTCCCCCCACCATTACAATTTTTTGCTTGGCTAGGCATGACCTATTCGTAGCCTTCGGATATTACACCACTTATGGGATACATTTTAGATGTGTCTTTTTTTTCCGTGAAGCGTACTGCAGAACAAATGAGATTGTGAATTGAATTGATTTGTGGGGTGCATTAAAGTAGAAACGATTTTGAATGTAATAAAAAAGCTAATCAAATTTCCATTCCTTACAAAATGGCAAAATAGAGCTTGATAAACATCGGGTCAAAACTAAGAATAACTAGGGGGATACATGCATCAGTAGAACTGACTATGTCGCTGAGACTGACAGGTGTAAACCCATACTGATTTGTCAGTAAACTGTCAAAGGTAAAATTAAAATGGCCTAAACTGAAAATAAAAAGCAAGATATTAGTGAAAATTTGTGTTTATATTTTCATTATTCTCTCTTTTTAGTGGGAAATGACTTAAAAAGTTTCATATACAGTGGAATCTTTATTTTTTAGAGAAAAATGGCAGAATAAGGAAGAAGTCATTGGAAATGTATACAAAAGACTGTTTGACGACATTTTCATAATGAACGATGTCAGTACTGACATGTGTAGCATCCGTGTTAAAGTCATGGGACCTTGATTATTTCCTATATGTATATAATTTCAAAAAAATTTCTACTTCTATGCACCTTAAAAGTCAGTTCAATCTCGCAATCTTCTGTGTTCTGCATAGAGCTGAAAGCATTCGGATAATTTGCTATCAAGATTATCCGGAATAATTAGGATCCCATTACTCAAATCCGGATCCTAATATCCGGATCCGAGCTATACGGATGCGGATCCGAACTATCCGGATCCATACAACGCAATAGAGGTTCAAAGTTTCCCCCAGAGTGCATTGTTTCATTGGGAAAATGGAAATTTTGAACTTCTTTTGGTTAGTCTGAATCATGATAGTTCGGATCCAGATCCGGATAGTTTGGATCAAAATCCAGATAGTTCGGTTCCAGATCCGGATAGATGGGATCCGGATTTCAGAAATCGGATAGTTTGCAGATGCGGGTATCGGTATATCCACATGTTAGAAAATCCGGATCCAATTTTCAGCTCTGCACTGAACTAGTCCACTCAATATTAACTTAAAAAAAAAAAACAAAAAAAAAAACAAAAAAAAAACATTTTTTGTACCTTTAATTCAAGATGGCGGACCACGCAGACCCCTTCCAAGGATGAAAACTTGGAATTTTCATCAGGACCTGAAACTAAGTACCTAATAAAGGGTTTTCCAATAAGAGGTGTTATTTTGATATTCAAAGAAAAATGCCATTTTTTGAGATAAATGATCGGATCTTTATTTGGTTATAAAGAGGAAGGTATGCCGTTAATAATGGAAAATAACATCAGCCAAATGACCACCACGACCACGCCTACAGGACCATATCCTTTTCATGAAATTTTCCATAACCAAGAAAGTGGCTGCCCTATGTCCTCGATAGCCTCACGAATTCCATCTTTGAGGTCTTGAATCGACGCTGGGCTGTTGGCGTAGACCTTCTCTTTCACGTGGCCCCAAAGGAAGAAGTCGCAAGGTGTTAAGTCACAAGATCTCGGTGGCCAATTGTGATCACCTCTTCGAGAGATAACACGGTCCGGAAACTTTTCCCATAAAAGATCAATGGTTTCGTTGCTTGTATGGCACGTAGCGCCGTCTTGTTGAAAGTAAACGTTGTCCAGATCAATACCATCCAATTCCGGCCATAAAAAATCATTAATCATCTGTCGATAGCGCAATCCTTTCACCGTAACTGTTGCTCCAGCCTCATTTTCGAAAAAGTAAGGTCCAATGACCCCGCGGGACCATAAACCGCACCAAACAGTCACACGTTGAGGATAGAGAGGCTTTTCAACAATAACTCTTGTGTTTTCCGAGCCCCAGATGCGACAATTTTGCTTGTTGACGAAGCCATCGAGGTGGAAATGGGCCTCATCACTCAAGATGAGTTTTCGATGGAATTCCGGATCATTTTCATGCATTTCAAGGACCCAATCAGCACAGACTCGATGTTGTTGATGATCGGCCGGCTTGAGTTCTTGTGTTAACTGAACTTTATAAGCCTTAAGACCCAAATCTTTATGCAAAATACGGTGTAATGACGTTTGTGGAATGCCTAATTCCAAAGAACGACGAGGAATGGACAAACCTGGGTTTTCTTCAACACTTTCGGCTATAGCAGCAATATTCTCGGCTGTTCTTGAGCGACGTGCACGGGTTTTATTCTTCACATCACTAACTTGTCCCGACAGCTCGAATTTTTCTACCAATTTCTGTATTGCGGTCCGACAAGGTGCTTCACGACGACCCAAAAATGTTCGAGTTTTACGAACTGTCTCTGCCACATTTTCACCATTTTTATAGTGAATTTTAATAATTTCAATGCGTTGTTGAATCGTGTATCGTTCCATTTTTATTAATGGCGTAGTTTCTAGTTGTCAAATGTCAAAAAATGACAGCTCCAAAAGTGACACCGAAATAGCGGGCTAATTAAAATAACACCTCTTATTGGAAAACCCTTTATTATATGCAGATATTACCGATTTATTAAAAACAATTTGTTATAAAATACAAAAGCTTAAAGTGGATTTATATTTATTTACTGTCACAAAGCAACGAAGAAAAGCACGAAAAATTACATTGAACATGAACATGTTGGAACCCACTTTTAATAAGGCAGCAATTGCTACCTTACAAATTTTTTTATTTTTCATGGATGGCTTTTTAATTAATTCCTTCACTGTATAACGAAATTAATCAATTTTTGTCAAGAAGATACGTTCATTTTGATATATTGAAATAATTCACTCTTTTTTATGAAAATAACATTCCCTGAATAATTGTGACACATTTTCTTGAGTAAGTATACCTATCTAGTTTCAAAAATATCACACTGTTAGATTTGACTCTGGAGAAAATATTTTTGAAAGAATTTCCGCCATATAGGTATTTTCTGAATCTATACCCAAATTTATTTCATCTAGGGCTCAGTAATAAAGAGCCTAGATTACAACAATTTTCGTAATTTTCTATGAACTTAACCTGAATTCTTTAAACTGTAAGTAATTTAAATGCTTTCAATCTAATTTACCAAAAAAACCGAAAACAAAAAAAATGAAAAGATAACGAAAGCAGCATCTGCAGTGCCATTTGTTAATTCGACCAGAAAGAGTTTACTGTACTGAATGCAAAGAAGTAACTCAATTTCAAGGAAAAAATTATGAATGTGCTCAAAAGATAAATAAGAAATAGCTGACATCTCTTCTGTTATGGATTCCAATAATTCACATTTCACTGTTATCTGTTAATCGGTATTTCCCGGTTTAACTCTATCTCATTCAAAATCGATAATAATACGTTCATTGTGGACCTTAGAAGTATCATCGTAGATCAATTATAATCTCTTAATCGGTATAATCCGAAGAAAATTAAGAAGAAATCGTTTTATCTAAATACAAAACTGAAAAGGATAATTCAAATATATGATTATCAGAATAAAGCATTAACGGTCAAGATGTGAACAAGAATTTTATAAGGCGTCCCCGTACATGATTAAAAGAAAAAACAACCTCGCATTAAAAGCATTGAAGGTTTTTTTTTTTTCTTACTAAATCATGTGTAAAAGTAACCTTGAACCTGGTGAGATTTTAGATTACTAAAATTAGAAAAATGTTTGCTTTTGTTTGGCAGGTAACAGGGTAATTAAAAAAAATACTTTCGCCAATCTATTTATATCTGTGTGTGTGTATGTGTCCATCCAAAATAATTAAAAC
Organism: Dioctria rufipes; assembly: GCA_963924295.1. Classification (NCBI taxonomy): domain Eukaryota; kingdom Metazoa; phylum Arthropoda; class Insecta; order Diptera; family Asilidae; genus Dioctria; species Dioctria rufipes. The sequence continues at coordinate 71,155,174 of OZ002743.1, read as the reverse complement.
CCACTTTTATTTTTTATTTTTTTTAATGTCATCATCTCCTATAATTTCTCTTCTAATGTACGCCAACAAATTTCCAAATTTCGTCTGAACAATGAAAATCCCAAAAATATATTTTACGACGACGACGACATTAACTGGTGCAGTGAAAAAGTTGCCGCCCCCCCCCCCCCCCCCCCCCCCCCCCCCCCCCCCGAAGAATCTATTTCTTTTCACCGGTTCCCAGGCCAAGACTTCGCCATGATTTTGCTTTAAACAATGCCGACTCAACCAACAATGAATAAATTGCGGAGGCCGAGTGACCTATTGATTGAATTTTTATTGTTGTTGGGCGCGTTCCACTACTATATCTCCGCTTCGCTACCCAAAACCCAAGAAAAATAATCGCTCTTTTGTCAAAAATGTCTTAAGAGAATAACATCATTTATGATGGTCAAGTTTGTATGCGTGTGTATGTTTTTTTTTTTTTTTCATTCTTTCTGACGTCTATTATGACTAGATTTGCCGGTATTGTGTCAACGAAAGTGACCGACTTCAGTTCAGTGAAATGATATACATATGGATATGGATTTTGGCTATTCTCTTATTGTTGTTAATATTTCTATAAAAATAGTTCGGACTCATTGTGGAAAAGATTTCAATTCTTTTTGTTCTTACAAGATTAATGATGGTGACAATAGTGTGTATGCAAATCGTTTTCTTTTATCATTAAAAATAAATTCTTTTACGGGAAAGACTCGACCTACTGCTACTTATTTAGAAAATGAATAAAGGTGAATTCACATGGATACATATAATTATAGCAGTTTTGGACAAAATCGTGTCTTGCAGAGGACAGTTTCATGTAAAGATAAAAACAGCTTTTTCAAAATACATAGATTCAAGTTGACCATTGTTTATTACTAACTTTCATATGGATAAATTAATTTTTGCACTAATACCTATTCATATAAAACAACAACAAAAACTGTTAATTTTTCAGTAGGGAAAAAACGGATTACCCCATTTCTTTTGAGGTTTTCATAACTTTTTTCTAGAATTTTACGATTTCTAATTAAATCATTTCTAAGTACATAATTACATCGTTGGTATAGTTAATGCCCGGGAAAAGCTTCGAATAAATATTCCAGTGCAAGCATAACAAAGGGCAAAATTACAAAAATGTAATTTGAAAAGCATTGGGGTGATAAATGAAAGGTAGCGTTTTAAAATTTATAATAGGTAGGTGGAGGGGGGGGGGGGGGCAAGAAAAGCAATTGCTCCTACATAGCTTCTCATCGATTTTTGTACCTGCACTGCGCCTACAACTACAAACCATTAACATTCACACAAGGAAATCTAATGCTATTCTAAGTTTGTCATTCCATTTGTAACACCTAGAAATAATGCTAGTAGAGAAAGCTACCGACCTATCATTTTCCAGGCAGAAATCTACCCTATAGAGCTCTGTGGTAGCGAAATCATTCATAATCATATGCGTGTAGCACTCAAAGCTGATCTGGGACTGTCTTACTGACTAGAAGCAACTGGCTGAAATAAATAGGGACATTAGAGACACCGCGGAACGCCTTGCAAAGGAAGGTACTATATCTCTGTTTATTTGCCCTGAGTCTGTTTTTGGACATCCAAAAAGCCACCTTTCGACTAGAGTAATATGATTTTAAGTACCAGTACCAGTGAAGTACCAGTACTCATACTAAAAAAAAAATATATTTAATCCAAGGTAAGTTTTTTTACTTTTACTCGAAAATTTACCAGTACCAGTAAAAATATTGGTAATGTCCAGTGCCAGTACTTTTCCAGTACTTACCAGTACTTTACTGGTACTTTATTGGTACTTATTTATAATTACTGGTTTTTATAAATGGGTAAAAACCAGTAATTACAAGTAAATACCAGTAAATTTTCTAGTTTACTACAATAATTAAGACGCAATTGTGTACACAAAAATATTTTATTAAACCAATGAATTCAATTTCATGTAATCATATGTAACCTACATAGCAGTCTTTCAAATCCGTCTCATATATCATATTCTTTATTTTCTTTCATATACTCTAATAATAAATACTCCAGGTTTGCTTTATGTGGAAAAAAAACCCTCATAGTAAACACCAATCAAACCTTTGTCTCCCACAATTAATTTTCACTACGCGATATAAATGGAGTGTTGTACCGGCGAGTACTTGTAAGTACTGGCGAGTACAGGAAGGTACTGGCAAGTACCTACTGGATGTACTGGGAAATACTGGTACCCACCAGTACCAGTACATTTTAAGTATCAGTAAAAAATACACACTTTTAGTGATATAGTACATATATTTCCAGTAAACATAAGTACTAAGTAGTGGGACATGTAATGATTAACAATTTACTTGAATATCATACAACTCTGCTTTCGGAACAAGTCAGGCTTTGGGAGACAGAATTAAATTGGTACTCTGGTAGAACATCCCAGGGTTGAGACAAGCGATGAAAATCTTTACGTATTCGCAACAGAGGGCAAAAGTATTTCTTACGCTCAGCAGGAAGGGATTAAGGCTCATAACGGACTTATTCACTGGGCATTGCACATTTACATATCATCTTTAAAAAATGGGTAAGATCTTCTATATTGAAGACGATGAGACTTCTGAACACGTCCTATGTGTGTGTGTGAAGTTCTGAGCCGTATAAGGCTAAAACATCTAGGAAAGGCATTCCTATTTCTAGAGGATGTTGTAAAAATGGCCGCCAAGAACCACATAGGTTTCCTTAAGTTCCAATGGGCGCCCTAGGATACTTAAGGGTAATGTCAGAAAAGATCTTACAGGTCGCAGTGACTAGATGAGAGGAGACATCTCTGTCTACATACTCCATTTAATAATAATAATAAACTGCTGAAATATGACAAGTAGAACGATGTTGTTGATAGAATTCAAAGCAGCCGGTTCGAAGCTTCGAAGTGGAATCTTTCGAAGCATGAACGTTTTGCCGAAGCTTCAAACTATTCGAAGCTTCGAAGCATGCATATTTTACCAATGCTTCGAAATTTCGAAGCATGAACTTTTCCTGGTGATTGCTCCATAGTGTTAAAATTAAATTATAATATTTGAGGTGAATTGAAATAATTTTTGAATAGTTTAAAGAGTGCCTGAGTTTTTTGGGGAATAGACGTATTATAAGTCTTTTGGTCATAATAAGAATATATAAATATATTTTATTATGTATGATTTAAAGGGCAGCGTGGTTCAAAACCTTTAACGCTAATTTCACACTCTTCTTGGCTTGTCTTGAGCTAAAATTTGCCACCTTACACTCTTCGATAAATGTGCACTTTTAGAACTTTATATAACATAAAAAATATGGTGGCTCCAAAATGGTGGACGAACTTTATGGTCAGATTTGAATAAAAATCGATATCTGGGGAATCTTAGGGATTGTAGATTACGATTTTTTTTTTTTTTGTAATTTTAACTTCACAAACCACTAGCCGAAATTTTGAAGCAAATACATACACAATTATGAGAAATTTCAAAAATACACATTATTAAATTTAATTAATTTTCAAATAAATTTAATCATTAAATCATTGTAAATTTGAAAACAATTTTTACAGTTTGTTTTAACCTTTGTCCGACGCACTATAATTTCGCTGCTTCCACCGTCACATTGGGTCACCTATTTTCGCGTACATTTTTCATTGGGTATAAACGGTTCATAAAATCTAAAAAATATATGTACTCCTAAATAGTTATAGAATGCAAATTGATATTAATTGAAGCCCAATAGTTATTATTTTTATGCGCCGCCCTTTTACCGTTTGCGGGAAATTTCCAAGAGAAATTTCGCTCTGGCCAGTACGCCGAGGCCGAGGGTTAATATTTATTAATGCTACATTTGAAGTCGCTCGAGTTTTTCATCATACTTCGGTAGTTTATTGGTAAAACGTTCCTTCTTTTAAGGGTTCAAATTCCAAACCCTAGCTTCTGAGGTCGAATGCTTCAGCAAAACTAATCTTTCCTTTAGTACAATTTGCAATCCCATAAATTCCATATATCGATTATAAATCGAATCTAACCATAATGATAAAATTCGGCCGCTATCTTGTAGACGCCATCTTAATTTTATATCATATAAAAGTGTTAAAATATATTATCACCCAAAATCAATAAGTGTGTCAAAATGTAGCTCAATGGACAAATTAGCATTGTAAATTTAGAATCACGCTCATTGTAGCTTCGAAGCTTCGAATTTCTTACGTTCGAAAATAAAAATTTATATGTATAAAAAGAAAAAAAAAGGGAAGGAAACATGAGAAAAAAAATAATAAAAACAAGTATTAAAAAAAATAAGTAAGATACAAGAAATAAACCCCTAAATTTACTACCAAAATCTAAATCAAAAACAAAAGGAAGAAACAAAAAACAACTCTTGTACTATAAAACAACCTCAAAATATTTGGCTCCTAGGTATTCAAGAGCACTTGGTTTCAAAAATTCTTTCCTTGGTGGTGGCGAAAGATCTCGACACAACCGATAACTTAATACTGAGCGGTAAGGCATGACTGAAAAACAGACGTTTAGTAATTAAGTATTCAGATCTGGGCAGAATGCAATTAACTGTTCTAAAAGATCTCGCGAAATGAAGAATACTGTATAGGTAGATTGGACTGCGGTATTTGATAATTTTAACTAGAAGAATTACCGATCGAAAATTCAAGAATATTAAAAGATCACAACCTAGAAAAAATATAGCATAAGCTGACACGTGATCATATTTTCTGAGGTGAGATATACATATGTATATCTAATAATGAAGTTAAACGCGATCTGCAATTTGATAAAATTAAGATACTCAAGTTTTCCAAATACTTCGCAGCCGTACATTATGACAGGAATAAGCAGAGAGCGAGCAAAAGACATCCGAGTGGAAAGTGTGGTAAAATACCTTGAAGTCCACAAGGAGCGTAGACATATTATTGATTTGATGTGATCACCCCAAGTAAGAGTGTTATTGATAATTACGCCTAAATTCCGGACAGAATCTACCCAAGGTATGACAATGTCGTTAAGTACAACAGTAGAATAAATTGAAGTATAAAGTTTATTACCATACACAGCTAAATAACATGATTTTCTCCACGATTCAGCATCAAACCATTGTCAATTGTCCATAGATATATTTTTAATTAAGGTCTTTATTAATACAACTAATTCCATCTTCGACAAGTCCTAAGTGTCGCGATAAGAAAAGTTGAGAATCATCAGCATATAAAGATACATTTCACTGTGAGTAAAACAGTCAAACAAATCATAAACAAGCATACAAACAAGCAGCGAGCCTAGAACCGATCCTTACGGGACACCAGAGTTAATTCTAAGAAAGTAAGATTAACCCTTTGAGTAGTGAGTTAATTTTTTTAGCATACACGTCCCAGGAGTGAGTTATTTTTGCATTTTTCGATAGATTTCGCAAATTTAACGGAGTGATCTTTTTTCTGGTTGGGGGAACGGTTTCTCTCAAAAATTAGTTTGCATGTTCGTCGCGACGCCGCGCATCTTTTGGTCAAGTCGGTTTTGCGTGGGGTAGGGGCTAAAGGGGGAAGGGGGTAAAGTTTGGAATGTTTTGGTTATATCTCCTGAACAAAGAGTCGCAGACAGTTCATTGATGTCTTAAATGAGAGCTGCGGTCCTAGGCTAAAGATAATATTAATCGGGCCACTGTGTGTGAAGGGGGGGGGGGGGCGGAGTGGGAGAAATTGGAGGGATATTTAGTTTTTCAATAATAACTAAGCCATTTGACCTCGGACCATAGGAGTGTGGGTGTTCAAACTTCTTCTCAGAAAAAAACATATTTGAATTTATACTAGATTTTCCAAAACGTACCAGAACAAACTTTAACACCCCCCTCCCTGGAGGTGCAGTATATTTTTGATTTGTTTTTAAAACGACATCATTCTTTATTTTTGCCCTTTTTCCCTATACGCAATTTTTAGTACTTCCCTTTTTTATATTCTAACTGAAGTACTAGATTTTTTGCACCTTAGATCGGCACTAACTCTGTAGGATTACCTCCAATCGCAAAACTGATTTATGCATGTACATTTCATTTGAATAAAAGAAAATGTGTTCCATGTGTTCCGAGTTTCGGAATCGTAATAATTCCAGGAAGGGGTTCGACGGCCGCACAAATAACAAGAGATGAATATTTTTCTCGGAATAATGTACAGCTCACCCATATCTTTCCCTCTCAAAAACGAAGCCGAACTTCAATGCAATTTTTTATACTGTAGATAGATAAGGCTTCTAACTTCAAAATAAAAATGTAAAAAACAAGTGCTATAAGTCCTCAATAGTAAATAATACTATTTTTTTGACAAAAATACTATTATTAACAAAAATATAAAGCATTAAGCTTCATTTTGCATTTGAATCAGAAAAATCGGTTACTCCGTTCGCGAGATATGATTTTTTGAAAATGATATTTCATCGTAAAATCACACAATTTCTTTCCCCCAGGGGTGGGGGGGGGGGGTGGTAGAGGAAAACAAAAAAATATGAAATAGTATACCTACAAAGATCATTGTTAGAATTATGTAAAAAAAAAAAAGAAAAACCCGCCCAAAATGGGCTGGACCATGGCTGGACGTACATGTACGGCGATACTCTATCTGGATCACCATGTACGGCGATACCGCTCAAAGTTACACCATTTGAAAACACTGTTTGATAACGCCCTGTTAGATAACTAAAAATAAACTTTGTTTAGCTTATAGAAAAATTAAATTTGGTAATAAGTTTTCTACACAGGATTACATGATCTACAATATCGAGAATGCTTTGGAGAAGTCAAGCAGCACCAGTAGAATTAATTTATTCAAATCTATTGCTTCTCTAATTACATTGAATACCTTCAAAAGGGCAATGGCACAACTATATCGAGGACGAAAACCAGATTGGCTGTCATGAAGCAGACTATTGATACGTAAATAATGAGAAATTTGCAAGAACATTAATTTTTCAAAAACATTAGATAGGAACGGTAAAATGCTAAACAGAAAGTAAACTTTCCATATCAAAATTTTAATTAGATTTATTAAAGCATTTCATATTTAGTATAGCAATTATATGAAACATACATACAAAGAGCAAACAACACTAAAATATTCCCCTACTTAAAATTGAATATTCAAAAGTTGTAAAATATATCGACGTTATACTTACATCGTGTTTTGATTGAATATCATGGACGACTGATTTATAATCAAATGATCTTAATTATTTTCTCAATCAAAATATTTATCATATACTCGTCGTACCTACATACATATGTATGTGTATCCTATATATAATTAAAAAAAAAACTTTTAACGATTGTATACACTTTGCCACCGCAACTAATTGAAAATCTTAATGAGCTAATTTTTTTCAGCGTAAGCATACTTTCCCAAAAACAACATATTGCTTCAAAACTAGTACGCTTGAGGCGGCTGGCTCAGAGATGAATGATCGAATAAATAATTTAATGCGACAATAAACTATCTCTCAGTGGATTGACTATACCTAAGCATCAACATACCTCTACTACATACATATGTATGTATACATAAGTACTAAAATTAAAGTCTAATTAATGAAACAGAAAGTATTCCATGTCGAACTGGAGTATAATAATAATTGAAACCTGTCAAGGTTGAGCCCATTCGACTCATTGGAATAATTGTGTTTCATTGGTCATTAGTATGTCCGTATACATAAATATATGTAGATGTTATAGGCTTGGAATACAGTTACCAAGTTTATGAGTATCAATTACTATAAAGCAGGAGCTTGGCTGTAGTTATGTATATATACAAATTATAATCACTTTAAGAAAGATCCTCTTCTATATGATGAGAAGACCATAGATCATAACTTTCCCTGCATTTGACAAACTGACTTTCATTGTCGGACATCAAACAAAAACTATCGAAATGAAATGCGTGTATATACCTATCTATGTACATATTATGTACTTACATTATGTATGTATCATATCGAGCTCGTCATTTGATAATTAGTTAGAAACTATAGTGGCAGATCGTATACGTTGGTGGTATCAATCATTTTATGTAGCCAATAAAAATCAATTTGACGTGGCTAGTGTGAATATGATGATGATTACGATGATGATGCTGCTGCTGCTGTTGCTGCTACTCTAAGATAGATGGATTTTCACGGGAAACTTATGATTTTCTTGATTTTCATTTTCATAGCAAAACTAGCACAAAATTACACCAAGAAATTCAAAACAAATGCGGAAAATCGTATTAAGTATAATCTCGACCGGATCTAATGAAGGCGTAGCTTATGTAAGTAGCAAACGGATGAACCTTTTAATCTTCATCATTTTTGCTTCATATATGAAGATGTTGTATAGCCTGAGAATTTAGAACGCAAAAGTGTATTCTATTACAGATTTATATATGAACTCATCATAAAGTTCGTACATTTCTCTTTGAGCAAAGGTAAAAAAAAAAAAAAGTGATGATTTCCATTAAGAAATCAATTTCAATTCTCTTCCGTCTTAATGGCTCCGGATTTATGTGCTTTTGTAAAAACAATAATTGGTTCTTTCTTCATATCTATGTACTATGCATGTACATACATATATACATAGGTTCAGCATACTGCACACTGGATTTATGAGAATTGTTTTTTTCTTTGCTTTGGTTTTTTTTTTTTTTTTATATAGATAGAATCGCAGTAGTTACCTACTACTTAATGTTGTGCAAAGAGTTCCTTATTCTCAAAGTGTCGGATTGGATATGCCTGTGAATTTCTTGGATTTCATATAGAAAATTTCATGGTTAATTTTAGAATGAGTAACGGGTTTAAGGGCAATGGTGCTTGTTATGTAAATTTTATAATTTCCTGGCATAACGAATTCTGTTGATATTATGCCCATGGAAAATTATGTCTTATTTGTAAGTACCTACTTAGTACAGGTATAGGAATTTTCATCTTTCGATTTTTTATGTCTCAGCCATGAAATGTATTCTATAGCTACAACAAAATGTTGGCACAATATCACACCGTTAAACCTATAGAATAGACGTTTTAGACGTTTAATTAAAAAGCAGATATCGATTTTTTATGATTGTAATGTGCCAAATCTGAAGATAGTCTGTAAACAGCTATCTAAATTTGAACATAGTCAATCGCTTAATTTCTGTTCGGTTTTATTATTATCAAATTATGTTGTTTTTTTGACAGATGCTGATAAAAAAAATTATTTCCTGATGAAAAACATTTTTGTATAGTAGAAAATAAATTAAGTTTTTGTTGTCGGTGTTTGAAAAATTTCTTACAGACTTACCATAAAAATTTACTTTTTATTATATAATTCAATCTGCTTATGTGTTTACACAGAAATCTAAAGATCAAACATAGATCATCTAAAGGTAGCCTTGATCACGGTTCCCTTTGTCTAAATTCGATACATCAGCTTGAACGCAACCTTGAAGGTTTTTTTAGGAATTCGCAAACATCTCATGGCGAACAAAAACCATTCAATTTCATAATAGCTTTTTGTGGCCTGCCGAAATCAAATATAGCTGAAAATACTGTTACTGATGCATTATATGAGTCGATTGTGAGCTACTTTCTCCGTCAAGACGCGTTCAAACATAAAAAACATTCCCCAAATGTTTGACAAACATTTGTCGAACCTTTGTCAACTGCCTTATAAATTATTTGTTAAATGTTTGACAAATCTTTTTTTTGCCAATGTGTGTTATGTGTGGAGGCCCATTGTACTGTCCTGCTAGAAGCCCATTCACCAAAGTCGTCCTGTCCTATTAATGAAGTGCATCAGGTCTTGGTGAGGAAGGTTTTTCAGCACAGAAGCACACAAAAAGTGTTCGGTTGTCACAGTCTCTTCTTTCAAGCGAGACAGCCACCCAGGGCTGTTTATGAGCGTGAAGCGAGCTGTGGCCGGTGCTGATGACAACCACAGGTCTACATTGTTTCCTTCTGAGCCCCATAAAGAAATCAGAGATATTCCTTTTGGGCGCATTAAGAAAGCAATTTGTGGACCTGCAAGTAATCAGGTTTGCCCATTTTTGCTGATGCTTACTATGAACATCCGCTTTGATGAGAGACCCGATACTCGAGGTGGCAACCCCTACGGCGGGTTCCGGTCTGAGGAACGGAGAATTAGAGGCAGCCCTAGTTAAAATGTCAGCTCTTTCATTCTCCGTGATTCCCATGTGACCAGGAACCCACAGAAGGGACACTTTGTTGTGGATACATAAATTATCCACATACGACCCGCAATCCCCCAGCAACTTAGATGTTATCCGAGGGCAACTCAGAGCCATCAACGGTTGCCTAACTATCCAAAAGGGTAGCAATGTCCTTCCTCTTGATTTGCATATCAAGGGCAATCTTCGCTGCTATTGAGAGGGCAAAGTCTTCAGCCTGGAAGACAGTGGTGTGTCCTCGAAGTGAGTACTCCATACCAATGTCAGATTCAGGAAAGTAGACAACATCAGCCCCAGTTCCCTCATTAGTGAAAGAGCCGTCAGTGAACATTTTTATAACGGACCGGGAAGGCTCGATAAGGCACTTCCCTCAGTTCACGATTCCATTACCATTGCCTAACTATCCAAAAGGGTAGCAATGTCCTTCCCCAAGATTTGCATATCAAGGGCTATCTTTGCTACTATTGAGATGGCAAAGTCTTCAGCCTGAAAGCCGGTGGTGTGTCCTCCAAGTGAGTACTCCATACCAATGTCAGATTCAGGAAAGTAGACAACATCAGCCCCAGTTCCCTCATTAGTGAAAGAGCCGTCAGTGAAAATTTTTATAACGGACCGGGAAGGCTCGATAAGGCACTTCCCTCAGTCCACGATTCCATTACAGGAAGGCCCACAGAGAAGCGACGACCAAAACGAAGCTCAGGTACCATCGCATCACGTGGTATACTGGTAAGAGGATTTTCCCACTACACCCACATGCCAGAGAGCAATGACAAGAGCCAGTCCAGCTGTCCTCCCAACATCCTTATGAGCGCAAACTGCACACAGCTCTTTTGGCATCTGCCTGAATGACAGGATCCAGCGGTGGCAGATTAAATAGAACCTAAAGAGCAGCACTAGCCGTAGATCGCATGAAGCCCGTAATTCCCTTAAAACAGCCTTTAAATTGGCATCATGATATATGTATGTACATGTCGCTAAATATTTTTCTTTTTATACCCTAGATAACCCTACATGATGAAATAACAGGGAATGCTAAGTTTGTCATTCCGTTTGTAACACAAAGAAATAATATTGGTAGAGGAAAATGAATCGGGCACCACTGCATAATATTAAAAGTTATTTGGATTTTTGCATTTCCGTCTGACCGGCTGCCCGTCTGTCTGCATATCTGGATGACAACTCGAAAATGCGTTCTCTTAGATAGATCAAATTTTGCTCACGGCATTTTAAAAAAAAAAAAATGATTTGAGTTCGAAAATTCAACAAATCAAATAACTCCTTCGTAGGACTGCCATAACAAAATTGCGTTTTTCACTATATATTTAGACACTGCCTGAGAACGCGTCGACGTAGAGAGCTGAAAATTTTTACACGGCGTTTTCATAAAAATTTTTACATAAAATTTCAAATATGGAATAAATGGGGCCAACCTTTCGTGGTGTTGTCGTACAAAATTTTGGGTTTTTTACGTATACTGTGAAAACAGTTAGTCCTAAATATTTTTACTGTACTGAAAAGTTCGTTAGAATGTGAAATCCTATGAAATTTTTTATAATCATTTTTTTCTGTCCGACGAACCGTTCTAGAAATATATGCGAAAAACCACTTCAACGAACAAACTTGAACAGATTGGAGACCATACGAAATTACATACAGGTATTCATCTAAGTAGGGTATCATAAGAATTGGTGTTAGACCAATTACAACGTTCTTTGCTTTTTTCATATTTTCATCAGTATAATTTATACTTTAAGTAGAGCAAGGGTAGTCACCCTGGTCCCTACCGCCAGCTAATAGGCGATTCAAACTTTCTTAGGGGACAGTAGAGATTTTGCCCGATCAGCTAATTTAGACACATATACTACTGAAACGGCTTCTCTTCATTTTATTTCATTAAGCATTGAAAAAACTTTTTTTGTTGCTGCGCTGCTATAAGATAAAGCTGACAAGTTGCACATAAATTATGCTATTGGGTAGTCAAGTCACTGTAAAGTTTTTAAGTCCTTAACTATTAAATCAATGATAGTCTGGAAGTGTATTCAAACCCTTAAAAATGTATCGAGGTGAAACAAAGTTATCCTCATCTAGGTACCGAACATGAGAGCCATAAAGGCAATGAAATTGCTGACGGTCTAGACAAAAGTTGAGCAAAAACTCCATTTGTCGGACCAGAGGCATTTTGTGGCAGTTCTAAATGTTACCTCAGAACTATCCTAAATAACTGGGAGAATAAAGAAAAATCCTTATATTGGGAAAGGCTACAAGGACTTCGTAAGGCAAAAAAAAATTTTTTAACACCATTGGCAGAAAAATAAAATAATTCTTACTCCTCCTTAAAATAATCATCGAACTCGTTTCAGTTCACTGTTCCTGGCGGTATCACCTAAACAAGATGGGCTTGGCTGAGACTTCATCTTGCCGCTACTGCCAGGATACTCATGAAGTTCTTTAAGGGGTAACGCCACTGTAAATTTTTTGAAAAATCGTTTTTTTTTATTGGCTTAAAAAAATAGTTTAAACCCTCTAGAATAAGAAAAAAAAGGTACCGTGCGAGAAAAAAATTGTTTTCCTTTAGAAATGGAGGTCGCCACCAAGCGCGTCAAACTTGCTCCGAAACGACTACCTAAAGCCTCAAATACAATTGGAGCTTTTCAGCCAGCTTTATCGCCAGCTTTCTTCTAAAGCTGACAGAAAAAGCCGAATTGAACACAACTGACCTTTTTGACATTTGCAACTTTAACTTGTTTATCCGTTAGTTTAGCGACAGCAAGCGCATTTTTTTTATTTTTTCCAATAAAAAAATATTCTCAAAACTTTAAACGCGTTTTTCTTGAAACACGGTTTTTCAAAATGGCACGCAGCATAACTCGACAATTTTCATATTTTCGACTTAAAATTTTGACCAGATGTGATAATTGACATTATCTAGAGAATGCCGTACGGGATTTTCAATAACTTTATTTGTTAATTTTTTATTAACAAAAAACCTGCCGTTTTTTTCGTCAAAAATCAAACTTTTTTTCAAACGCGCGCCAAATCTACAAAAATTAATATTTTTAAAAATCCGTACGGCATTCTCTACTTATTAATGGGTTTTTTTGTTGTTTTGGTCTAGATTCAAATGTGCATCAGTGGTGCTGCGTGCCGCGGAGCCCTGCAAGTAAAAATGTCCCGGGAAGATGGCTGTGGAGCCGCCATTTTGTTTTTTTTTCACTGTCAAAAATTTATCAATAAAGTTCAATGTATGCCCGATAATACCCTTAAAAAGTTTTTTTCAAACACCTTTAATTTCGCGAGAAAAACATTCGTGAAAAAACCTTTTTTTTTTAGCCGTTACAGTGGCGTTACCCCTTAGGCCTAAAAGGCAATCTAAGCAGCAAGCATCTTCGTAGTAAGAATGATGATGCTGCAACTGGCCACAAAATTTTCAACTTTACCCCCTTTTCCCCCCAAAATCATTATAAACAAGCAATTTTCTCAAGATCTCGAAACTCATTACCTCGAAATCGAAACTGGATAAAATTTGAAATAAATTGGAAATTCTTTGTAAGTTTTTCACTTTGTTATCGTTTAACTCCCGGCATAAGAGCAGTAGACAGCTGGTTCAATATTTTTTGGAAAACTTTAACAGTTAGCTATCATTTCGCGATATCTTTATAAGGTGTATAGTTAAAATATTATAAGGAGTAAAAGGGAGACAAATTAGCAAGACATAAGTTACCCTGCAGCCAAACGACTTATTTTGCAATATTTTGTACATCCCAAGCTAGAAATAGAATCGCTCAAAGACGAATGCATGATCACTTTGTGGGAAACTCTTAGCACTTTCTACCATATCCTTGTTCATATCATTTTAACGTGAGCATGTCCGCAGAGGGAAGCACTCAGTTACAGATTCTAGGGAAGCACTCATGAGGGCTTATAGGGAATGCAGAATGCAGAGGAAGTCAAGAAAAAGATTGATTCAATTCTTTTTCTGCTTTGAATGCACTCCGTTTGATTGTAAACCTGATCGAATTGCAAGATAACATTAAAAAAAAAAAAAAACAATATTATCAGCACCGACAGAATGAAAATTCTTCTTTGCATTGAGATGCATTCACGACGATGAAAAATTCGATTTATTGATTTTTTGTTTTTTACATGATTATCATCCTTTAAGTGTTTAGAATACCGCCCGCTGGCTGGAAAACAGGTAGCTGAGGCGCTCGGAGCGCGCTTACTGGGTAGACCTTTTCTCGCTACCTAAGGTAACATCATAAATTTCAGGAAACCGTTAACCTTCAGATTCAGCACAAGCAGTTCTTGGAGGAAGAAGAACGGCCTCTGTATGGTGCTGGAATAGCTGAAGTAAGTTGTCAAAGATTTTTTATAACGTTAATATGACTAACATTTTTCAGCGCGCGGGGCGCTCTACTGCTCTCTGCGCAATTGAAAGGAAATTCAATTTGCGAAGCCATCAGGAAGCGATTTTTGTCAAAAATTGATTTAGAAATAGTTTTTTGTCCGTTGAAGCAAAAAAATAGGGCAAAAAAATGGGTTTCTCTTTCAAACGGCTGACATTTTGTTATTCAGATTTTTTTTTTAACGAAAACCGGTAAGGCCCTCAAATTTTATCATTTTCAACCCTATTTGTTTCGGACATGCCGTGCACGGTTTTGTTTGATGGGAGCTGGAGCCGCCATTATGGATTTTTTTTTTTATAAATAAAATTGCAATTTACTCTCCATTGATAGAAGAATAAAATAAGTTCAAAAGTATTTATTTTATGTAAAAAAAAAACAAATTTCCAAAGTTCATACCTCTCGACGGTAACCTCTCCTTGTCACATTTCGTCATATAGATATAGCTGATAAAGATAAAGGGCTGATTCCATTCTGTCACGTAAAGCTGTCAAATTTGAACTTACCCAATGCTATATAATTGCTCACATTGTAAGAAACGGATCGAAACGGGGCGGAGAAGTTGAGCAAATTTCAATTTCGACGGAAGACATAACCTTCAAAATTCGGAATTTGTTTGCTTACAATTGCAGACTGTGGTGCTACTTGATTGAATTCAAATTAAATAGCTTAACTTATAATTTAAAAGTGAGTATATACATATATAAAATAGACAAAATGGGTAATATATCTAGTATGATATTTCTGACGGTGCTATTGCCCATTTGAAAGCTCTATGATAAAAATTAGTGCTCACACGTTGGGATCAAATATTGCAATACGATAACGCCAATCTGCATTCGAAATCTTTGTGGGGCGAATTAAGACTTTTGTTAATTGTGACTTTTGTTTTCTTCATTCTTTGGTATGTTGCTACGAAATACTCAGAAATATCCCTTTCCATTTTTAGTGGTTTTACCCACTGCCTGCCTACTCCTTCTGACCCAAAATATTTTATGTTCAATGTAGAAATTGCAATAAGGCAAATAAATTCTCCATTTGGCTGATACCATTTCACAAACTTCTTTAAAAACAAAGTGAAGATAACAGTCAAATAACGTGACGGCCCGGGGCGTTGTGATCATTTCATAGTTGAGTCGAAACGGGTCGAAACGGAATGTAACGGAACGGATGGTATGTAATCAGCACTTAAGCCTAAAATCAGTGAAAGATTTGCTTCCGCAAAGATTCCTATTGAGGTATGTTGAGATATCGTTCCGAAAAAGATATTTACCTAATTTTGTAAGCGCTTGCCACATTTTTCCCATCTCAACCCGTACTAGCATCCCCAGAAAATATTTTCCGTTTATTCCAGAACACCCTGTATATCAATGTCCACAGACATGTATGTGCGCAGAGGATGGGGTAGGGAGATTTGTGCAGGTGGTACATCACCACGCCAGGCGGAAAGGACTTCGTTCAAGCTTTCGGACGACTTTGATAAGAAACAGTTTTTATATTCTACAAGAGATGTGATACCGGCTTTGTAGAGAAAAGATTACAAATTATTTACTCTTCTTGCCTCTTCTTGGCATTTTATTATACGAAGTTTATTATTATTATCCACTCTATATATAGTAGATAACTGTTATAAATTTATAAGTCTCCTATATAGTACATGTATAAAATAAAAGTTAAATTTTCTGAGGTTTACAATATCTATGTACACTTGGACTTTAACACACTTTAACTACTCTCAGTCTTTTATGTTGGATATTATTAATTTAGTCGGGATTTTTTGATGGCATGTACATCTGAAGGAATTGATTGTCAATTGTAAATTTGAACTTCAAAAATGGATTGGAAGAAGCGTTTCGTATTAGTAGAAACCTTAATACTCTTCAGTACTGTGAAGTTTCTACCTGCCGTAGACGCTTGCGAAAATGTGAAAACAAATTTTAAAAATTTTGAAAAGTGTTGCAACAATTGTAAAGTGTTGAAAAAAATTTTCGTAGCTCTTGCAATCATTATCCAGCAAAAACCAAATATGGTGCAAAATTAAAGTTTTACCCTCCCGATACTACCCTTCGCAGACTATAGCTGTGTTATTTTGTGTCCGCAGAACAAAGCAGAACAAGAGATATACAAAAGAACGATTCGTACATTTTCATAGAAAGATTTAAATAAAGCGAACAGTTCGCTTCAATGGACATAAAAATTTGTTCTCTCCAGTATATGGGAGTTCTAGAACAAGGTACACAAAAGAACACAGCTCATGTCTTGGTTCGTTAGGGTACATAATGTAAGGACATACCTGTGTTGCCATTATGGTACACTTAACAGGTACCCGAACGTACCAAGACATGGCCTGCGAAGGGTAATATCGGGAGGGTAACACTTTGATTTTCCACCATATACCAATAACCAAATTGCCGGATAATGATTGCAAGACCTACAAAAATTTTTTTCAACACTTTTCAATTTTTGCAACACTTTTCAAAATTTGTTTCCACATTTTCGCAAGCGTCTACAGCAGGCAGAAACTTAGCCGTACTGAAGAGTATTAAGGTTTCTGCCAATACGAAACGCTTCTACCAATCCATTTTAAGTTTCAATTTTACAATTGACAAATCGTCATTAGCATAGTTTTTTCCTCCATACACGGAATATAACCCACTTTCCAGGAGAGGCTGGACTCCATGGATTTTATCATTCATTATGAATAGGCTTCCTTCAGATGCACAAGCCATCAAAAAATCCCGACTAAATTAATAAACTTTTAAATTTTTGGCCTATATTTAGATCCTTTTCAAAATTCTTGTACCCGTTTTTTAGTCTTTTTTAAGTATTTTGTCTTGTTTGTTTTCCTTTTGTTTTGTGTCTTTTTTCTTGTTCATTAATTTTTCTAATTATTTTAATTGTTTAATTGTCCCTATTGACTTTTAGATTAGCTAGCGACTTTTTGTTTACACTTTGTAGAGCCTTTTGCCACCTATTTTTAAGGAATTTTTAAAAGAGCCAATGAGTCACTAAATAAAGAGTATATACAAAAAAAAAATTATTATTATTATTATTATCCACTCCATATATAGTAGATAACTGTTATAAATTTATAAGTCTCTTATATACTACATGTATAAAATAAAAGTTAAATTTCCTGAGGTTTACAATATCTATGTACACTTGGACTTTAACACACTTTAACTACCCTCAGTCTTTTATGTTGTAGCTGATATTGCCTAAATACATAATTCAATTACCTAGAAGGAAATACGTATGTCCGAAAAATTAGATTGAGCAATTTCAAAATAGATCGAGCAGCTCTAATCGAATTTCAAATTTGATTTTTTTTTTGCGTAGCACATGTATCTAAAATTCACAAAAAACACCTACCGTTTTTTTTCGTAACTAAGAATATACATATAGTGTTCTGTTCTCTACTACCACCAAATTACGTATAATGAATATACCAAGCTAACAGAATCTCTTCATTAACTCAATCTTTTTGTTATCCATGCGGATGTGGGAGGGACAAACTTTAATCAAAGTAAATCACTTTTTTGTAGATACATGAGGCAAATATCTAGGTATATGTGTATGTAATATAAAAAGGTATTTTAATATCAGAGAAAGCAGACAATTTGCACCATTTATTACGAACAGTTTGAATAAAACGTAGCCACTATACGCAAAATTATAAAGCTATCAACACCTGTAAAATTTATAGCAATATTAACCGCATGCACATGACCCATTTTTCTTTATAAACAGCATGCGTCTATACGTCTACGTCGTTGTTGTCCTCGCGTCGTTCACTGATCAAGTGAACAAGTACAGTTTTTTGCCAATTATATTGTTAGCTCAAAATTAGCTCAAAACAAAGTAACGCCAGCCATCGAAATTGCTAAAATGATTTTCCTATGCTTACTACTTTGGACGGCATGTAGCATTCCACGGGGGCCTATAATAATGGCTATTAGCCTGGTAACTACAGCAGCAGCAGCAGCAAATTCTGTTGTGCTTTAAATGATAATGAATCAATACACGAGGCGTAATCCATGTTGCTGTTGTAAGTTAGCTCTTGACCTTAGTTGCTCTCTTTCGCCTCTGTGCCCCTAAAAACAAAGAATAATTAATTTTTAATGAGACTCACTTGGACAACAGAAAATCCGAAGTGGGCCTTTTATTTAATTCACACCTGAGAGTCTCTTACTTTCCTCGGCAAGAATATTTTGTATCTTGTGAAGATCTTCGGTTAACCTTTATGTCTGTTTTGTAGGTGACTAGGTGACGGCTGTAACGGAATGTTTGCTCCCAACATAAACACAAGTCACAAAAGTCTTTTTACGGTGACGCATTGTTGATGATATTGAGACATAACAGCTAGCGCAACAACAGCAGAAACATCAGCAATAAGATAATCAGAGAGATTTACTGACTTCTGTAAATTAAGCTCGTTGTGAACTAAAATGTGCATTCGTTGGCGGTTGATGAATGATTTACCCACAGATATGGGTCACCCCCAAAAAGGTATTTTGGAGAGTTTTTCTTTGATTTAACAGTTAAAATTAAATTAAGAGAAGCTATCACTTTCGAGCAGTCTGGAAAGGTATTGTTTTTTTTTTTTTTTGCGTAATTGGGAAAGGCTAATGAAAATAACACGGAAACGACTAAAACAAGTGAAGCGAAGTCAGATATTTTTTTTTAGTAAATTTTTGGTTTACTTGACTGAGATGAATATAAAATAAAAATTTGTGTGGTGACAATAATTTTAATGAATTTTGCCAAGTTTTAGGTATATGCACTCATGCCAATCGTTCGGTGTAGGTATATGTAGGTACTTGTCTTGGAGCTTCATGCGATTTAGTATAATATAAAGACTATCAGATCATTTTTTATCCAATTTTAATTTAAAAGGATTCCCATTTTCAAGAGAATAAATTTTAATTCTAATCACTCTATTTATCTTGACATATTTAGTCACAAAAAAATTCTATACAGTTTACTATTTGCGCTCCGGGACAAAAATAACCCGAGAAAATTGTAAAAGAGAGTGGCAAGTAAAGCAAGTTGAAGTTTTATTGATTCATATGAACTTCAGATGAGAAAAATGGTCGCATCTGAAACCATATACTTCTCTCACCGGTAAATTTGTTATCTTTTTATATCCTAAGATGAAATCTGAAGATTATACTAGTTTTGTCATTCCGTTTGTAACATCTCAAAATAATGATGGTAGAGCAAAATGGGTTGCATACCCACGCATAAGATTAAAACTTATTTTGATTTTTGCGTGTCCGTCTGTCCGTCCGTCCGCACGATAACTATAGAACGCGTTCACTTAGAGGTCTGAAAAGTTGCACACAGGCTTTCTTTTTTTTAAAAAAAATAAATTTAATTTCGAGAATGGGCCGAATCGGCCAACTTATTCGTAGGGTTGCCATACAAAAAAAAAATTTTTTTTTAATTAAATATTTGGACACTGCCTGAGAACGCGACGACAGAGAGCTGAAATTTGGTACAGGTGTTTTCATAGCAATAGTAAATAAAATTTCAAAAATGGACTATATTGTCATATAAAAATTTAGGTTTTTTACGTATATTGTAAAAATGATTAGTCCTAGACATTTTTATTGTACTGAAAAGTACTTCAGAATATGAAATCCTATAAAATTGATTATAATCATTTTTCTGTCCGACGAACCGTTCTAGAAATATACGCAAAAAACCACTTCAAAAATCAAACTTTCATAGATCGATGACCATACGAAATTTTATACGGGCATTCATCTAGTAGGATATCATAAGGATTGGTCTTAGACCAATTTTAGCTTTTTCACTAGTTTTTGTTTTTAATTCTTGAAATATTATGTACAGGCTATATTCGATACCGGTGGTGATCTTTAATAACAAGGCATCTGTATTGTGTGTCTCTCTCTATCCACCAATCTCTCTATTTAGCTATCTCTATATCGCTATCTTCCTTTTTCCGTCTCTCTATCTCGCTTCTTGTCTATTCAACTATCTCTCTATTTATTTATCTCTATTTCTCTCTCTCTCTCTCTGTTACTCTCTCTGTTACTCTCCCTGTTACTCTCCCTGTTACTCTCTCTCTGTTACTCTCTCTGTTACCCTCTCTCTGTTACTCTCTCTGTTACTCTCTCTGTTACTCTGTCTGTTACTCTCTTTGTTACTCTCATTGTTACTCTCTTTGTTACTCTCTTTGTTACTCTCTTTGTCACTCTCTTTGCTACTCTCTTTGTTACTTTCTCTGTTACTCTCTGTTACTCTCTCTGTTACTCTATCTGCTATTCTCTCTGTTACTCTCTCTGTTACTCTCTCTGCTACTCTCTCTGTTACTCTCTCTGTTACTCTCTCTGTTACTCTCTCTGTTACTCTCTCTGTTACTCTCTCTGTTACTCTCTCTGTTACTCTCTTCGTTACTCTCTCTGTTACTCTCTCTGTTACTCTCTCTGTTACTCTCTTTGTTACCCTCTCTGTTACTCTCTCTGTTACTCTCTCTGTTGCTCTCTTTGTTACCCTCTCTGTTACTCTCTCTGTTACTCTCTCTGTCCACTCTGTCTGTCCACGAATAAAGGACAGAAAAGCAAAAAATATGTCACGATATTCATGTCTGACCGAATTTGTGTCTGAACAACGTTCGGAATAATTTTATGTTTTTTCTATCTTTTCTGTGTCTTATAAAGCTTTCGCTAAAACTGCTCAAACTGAACTATGTATATTTTGTAAACTGTTATATACGGACAATTTTTTTATTTTTTTTTTTTATTTCTTAAAGTTTTTCCATTTTCTTTTTTTTATATATTTTTTCATTAAAAACAGCATGCTGGGATTCGAACGCCTTACAGACTTAGAAAATATAGCAAAAATGATAGTCCAGTATGCCAATTTCGGAACTTCGGAATGGTAAGAGCAAGTTCGGAAAGCGTGCAAAAAAGCCAGAGCGAAGAATAAATCCCCACTTTTAAGGGCCTTTTCAAGTTTTGTAGTGGTATTCAAAAAACTATTAAAATTCAGAAAGAGCCTTCAAAGATGTGTGAATTCGGATTTTTCACTGATTTCATTCTAAATTTTGAAGGCATTTCCGAAACAATTTTGTTCAGAGTTAGTTTAAAGTGGATGACGATTTTCTGAAGACTGGGAAAGGTAAGTAATGTATAGTTGAATTATTATTAATAAATATTTCAGTGCTTTAGTTAGTTGCGTCAATAAGTTATGGTACAGAGCATGTTAAGACAACTGAAATATTGAAGGATGAAACAAGCTGTTCAAGAGCTACATATATGAGCCTTCAGATAAACGCTGCTGTACTTCACCAGTTCCAAATGAATCAAGTGCTTCGACCCTAATATTTTCTATCTTGTTCGCTATTCAAAAGTTAGAGGATGAGAAGTCTTTTATTTGAAGGAGGAAATGAAAGCTTTGAACAAAGCGCAAAAGACACCCTTCAATTTAAGTGGAATGGAAGTAGAAGCTGCCGAAACATTAGTACGCATGGAAGTTTTCTTAAAAATGAAAAATTGTTTATTATTATAATTTTCTTCAACTCTTGGAGAGTCGGCTATGACCACTTTCATCAAGAGATCGTTCAAGACCTTGATGACGGAAGCTGCTAAGCATTTCACGTTATTACAGAAGCGGCAAGCATGGACGACATAGAGAAGCGCCTGAAAGCAGTATTTTATAACGTAAAAGGCAGATTTAGTTAACAAAAAATTGCCATTTGATAAAAACGTACAAAATATAAATATTTATCGTTTTTATCTTTACAACCTATTGATTTGCCGAACTGACAAAACCCAAATCTTAAAAATGTTTTAACGTCATTCTTATTTCTTAAACATCCAATTTGAAAAATAGTTAAAGTACTTATTTAAAACATATACAAAACATTTTTGAGTATGTATTTACCAGTTCAGAACGCTTTGATGTATATTTGTGAGAATTTGGTACGAACTCCTTAGCAAGTATTTCAATCAGAATTCAGATGAGAAGCTTGACAATTTTCTTTAGAAAATCATTATGAATTGACAAACTGACAAACTTTTTTCGCATCGATTTGAGGAGAAATATTCGGCACTTTCGGCGTTTTTGTAAAAATTTACACAATCTGCTCGGAAAGAAATTGTTTGGAAAAAATTTAAGAATCCGAAATATTTTCGGAATTTTTTTAATTTTTCTTTAAAAATGTTTAGAAAAATTCCGAATTTGGCACAAGTCCAGTTGTTGTTTTAATGATTTTGAGATTAAAAACATGCTTAAAAGTATTTTATACTTTGTAATAGTGTAAAACTCTAGTCAAATATTGTTTTGTGCAAGAGATTTAATATAATCGAAACTCCGGAGACTAGAATTATGGTGATGAAGTGTGCTGTGCTGTGCTGCAGAAACAACCAGAGTTATTGCTGGTTAGTTTGCTTACAATTGAATTGTCATTGATAGTCTCTAAATTATATTAGCCATACAAAGGCAACGCCAAGAAATAGTATCAGAAATATTAATTAATTTTAATATTAATTAATTCTTAAAAATTTCAAAAGTTATAAAAAAAATTATTAAATTATAAATTTGAAAATTAAGTAATTTAATAATTTTGCAATATAATGGAATTTCTTCTATTACATTTCTTCAATACTTAATAAAGTTTCAACCATTAAATTATGTGTCCGCTCTGAAAATATCGTAGTCTCCTACGTCCATGACTAAAACGTGCACATCGATGCAATTCTACTACATAAAGAAAATGCTTAAGTTTTTCTTCCTTAAAACCTATCATTTTGCTATACATCTAATCTAAGGTTACACACAGAGTCTGAGCTTTCTGAAGTTTTTTAAATATTTTTTTTTTTTTACTAAAAAAAAGCATGCTTGGATTCGAACGCGTTACAACAGAGTCTGGGCTTTTCTTCTAAGTTTATTGCTTATTATAAGTCAGTCGATCTAGCACCAAATAATTGGGCTTAACAAGAACTATAAATTGTACAGGAAGAGTTGATAAGTTCAATACTCCATAAGAGTTATTCTATGTAAATGTCTCAATGTCTTATATTGCCTTCCTTGGTATACACTCGCATCTGAAGTGTATAGCAAAAAAAAAAAAAAAACAAAAAAACACAAATTGAACCTATTTTAAAGCGTGTTTTATACAACACAATTGTATACCTAAAACATAACATCAGCACTCAACTCCAGTCTCATGTTCAGGATCCATTATATCTACTAGAAAAAATTACAACATCAGAAATGAAACTTCCAGAACAAACCGACTATGGGCTTAATTTAAACATTTCACGTCAATTAAGTTGGGACCGCCATTTCATGGTAGAAAAGTTTTGAATACATCAAAATTTAGTACTAGAGCATTAAATTCGGGGAAGGGGCATTAAATTAACCCTAATTGAGCCCTAAATTTTGACGTATTCAAAACTTTTCTACCATGAAATGGCGGTTCCAACTTAATTAACGAACTAAGGAATATATTTAAATGATATAAGCCACTTCAAAAGAATATTTAAAGAATATGAAAAAAGTATGATAAAAAGTAAGTTCCGTGCAAATCTTTATTTATAAAATATATCTTTTTTGAATATCATTGAAAGTATGCTCTATCGGAAGCTACAACGTTTGCCCATCTTTACAGCACCTTACGGATTCCATCCCTAAAGAATTGCTCGTCGTTCGAGGCGATCCAATTATTGAGCTAAATTTGAATACTTTCAAAATAATGAAACCGTTCTCCACTAAAGGCTGACTGCATCGACTGGAACAAATTTGTAATCGGAAGGTGCAATGTCCGGTGAGTACGGCGGGTGCTGTAACACTTCCCAGTTCAGCCCTTCTAAGTACTTTTCTACTGATTGAGCTATATGAGGTCTTGCATTGCCATGTAAAAATATTATCTTATGGTGTTAATTATCCCATTCTGGTTGTTTATCTTCAATAGCTCGCTTTAAATACATTAGTTGTTGCGTATAGACAACGCCAGTAACAGTTTCAGACGGTTTCAGCAACTCATTATAAATGGACCACGTTTACCAGGCTTAACCTAAGATTTGTTACTCTTAGGATTGTCAAGAGTAACAATACTGTGTAAAAAAAAAAATTATTTCATGAATGCATTTGCAGCAACATTTTACAATTTGTTTTTCGGTTTTATTCTTGCCTTTCGGTTAGCTCATGAGGTACCCAATTTCCTTATTTCTGGATGAGTCCCATTGCTTGCAAACGCTTTTACACAATTGATTGGTCAACCCTTAATCTGTTGCCAATTCTTCTTGAGTTTGGCATGGATCTTTATCGAGTAACACTTCCAGTTGTTTATCAGTAAACTTTGGCAATCAGCATCGTCAACATGGAAAAGGCCCTCTTTAAACTGTCTAAACCATTATCCGCGTACATCCTATCCGAAAAAGCATATTCATCATATCCTTCTACCACAGACAAGAAATACCCAGCTATCGACGGTAGTACAAAAGCTCATAGCAAACCTCAATAACTCACTGATCTCGGCTAAATATATCATGGACACGAACCAAAAATGTTTTTCAATATAGGAAAAAGTCATTTATTTCTTGGAATCTAAATCGACCATATTTCTTCAGAATTCGTGTGGCTTATTGTTGGCTGTAGACCGTCCAAATAAATTCTGTCGAATATGGTCGATTTAAATTCCATGAAAGAAATGAATTTTTTCTATATTGAAAAACATTTTTGGTTCATACCCATGATATATTAGCCGAAATCAGTGAGTTATTGAGGTTTGCTATGAGCTCTTCCATACATCAATTTCTTTGTACTACCGTCGATAGCTGGGTATTTCTTGTCTGTGCTTCTACTATAGCAAACAATGACCTTCAGAAGCGGATTTCTTTAAATTATAGAAGTACAATAATACTTCCCGCAAATGTCGATTAATTGGTACAAAACTCTTCATGTTCAATCGCAAAAAAAAACAAAATCTGTTGTAAACACTTTAATCGATCGACATACAATGAATTCTGACACTGACATTAGACCTGTCAAATACATGTCAAATCAGTTCAGATGTAATACCACTGACATGTATATAAATGATGACAATTATAATTTATAAGATTTTTGGCGTGTTTGCGGATGAATTTTGTGGAGTAATAGTTGAAAATGGATGTGACATTTCTTATAGAGATGTGTGCGTTTTTCAGTGGTACACTTTTTCGAATATAACACTATGGTAATTTTGACATACACTTTTTCTAGCAGTGCACGTCAATGGAACAGTCTTAGTATACTACTGCAAGAAAAGTGTTAAACTTCTGCTAGGCAAAAAGTCATCAATGGAAATCGATATTAAACGCTAGAAGATTTAAATTTACGTACCTTATTGAGGTAGAAAAATGTTCGGGCTCACCGCGAAAGATATTCTTTTAATGGAACATTTTATTTATTTATTTTCCACATAATCTGATCAAAACTCAACACTCTTTTCATATCATTTCTTCAATGCTTTCATTCCTTACAGAAGCCTTGTTTGAATATCAATTAAGTTGGACCCGCCATTTCATGGTAGAAAAACTTTGAATACGTCAAAATTTATGGCTCAATTAATGCCACTTCCCCGAATTTAATGCTCTAGTACTTTTTAAAAAAATTCATGGATAATCCAAATTTATTAAAAGTTAGGACCACCACTACTGAGAATAGGTTAAATAGTATTGTTACAATAGTGTGCACTGCATAATATTGGTCTTAACATTTAATACAGTTGGATTATCCAAGGATTTTTTTTTATAAGTACTACAGAATTAAATTCGGGGAAGTGGCATTAAATTAGCCCTAATTGAGCCCTAAAATAGTATGCAGCTCACATTATTGTAACAATACTATTTCACCTATTCTCAGTAGTGGTGGTCCTAACTTTTAATAAAGTTGGATTATCCATGGATTTTTTTAAAAAGTACTAGTCATTAAATTCGGGGAAGTGGCATTAATTGAGCCCTAAATTTTGACGTATTCAAAACTTTTCCACCATGAAATGGCGGTCTCAACTTAATTGACGTCAGAAATGGCGACATGAAGCTTTTCATGAAACGCACGCATTTGTTCTATCTTTTCATGTTTGGAAACAGGGAAATTATAAGTTTTCAAAAAATGCACTGACTTCTTACAATTAACTTTTTGTTTTAACAGATAAAAATTTGCAACACCTAAAATCACAACCAATTACCGATCAGATCGCCACTCTATGTTGTGGAATTGAAAGGAGGAAGTTTCCATTAAAGAGTTGCCATTAAAAGTCAGCGAATGAAAGTTCTAGACTCCGTCGATGATTTTCTAAAAATATCAAACAGAATTTTTCGATTTGAATTCAAAGCATAAAAATTTATACAATTAAAAAACCACACAGAAAACAAGCATGAGCTTAAGTAATTTTAAAATTTATTCAAATACTAGGCCGGAGAGCCCGCCGGCATTTCCCGGCAATAATATAGATGCCTATAGATGGGTGGGGATCTGCATAAACATCTCCGGAATTTTCAAATATGAAATTTTTGATGCATGGACGCCTTAAAGGATCATGGAACCGTAGAATCGGTCTTTTCTTCCTATGGTATGAATAGCCTGAAGTATCGTAAAGTCCTCAGACAAAAACTCCCTCCGTATCTTGCGCACTATCCTACTGACTATTTAATTTATCAACAGGATAACGCTACGATTCACATAAGACACTCCTCCAAATATGGTTCTTGGGGTACAATATCAACCTTCTCGGCTATCCGATCCATTCTCCTGATGCTAACCCTATGGGGGATGGTTAGTTCCAACAGTTTATAAAGATGCTAAGGAATTTAACAACATCAGTGAGATTCAAGATACCGTTGCAGAACCTTAACTTCAAAATGTTTAGATTTTTCGTGGAATCAATGCTAATAAAATAAGTAAAAAACGAGTTTTCAAACTAAACTAAGGCCGCATGAAAAAGTAGAAAATAAACTTTTCTTCACACACAGAGGTGGACTCAGATTTTATTCGCTGACAATCACCGATATATTTCAGTATGGTCAATCAGAGGTAATAAGTGATTTGATTCAAGAAGAGAAAGAATATTCAAGAGAAATGTCCCAATCAAAAAATCTGAGTCCACCTCTGTGTATGAAGAAAAGTTAATTTCTACTTTTTGATGCTGCTTGGCCTCAAACTATACGAAAACTCGTTTTTTACTTATTTTATTTTCTTTTTTTTTCACGGTAATTAAATTGTTCTAATATCAATTTAACCGAAATTAATTCTAATTTAATTTTAGTTTCTTACTTTCTTTTTAATTTTCCCTTTTCCTTTTAATTTTCCGTTTTCCTTTAATTTTTCTTATATTTATCCTTATATTTCTTTCTTTCTTCTTTATTTTGAGTCAATTTTTGAATATTCGAAGTGAACTTTTTTTGCGTCCATACGACTCAAGAGTTTCCAATCGACTGACCGTACTTCGAACACAATCCGAACAGTTACGATAACTCGGACTACGGTTTACCGAGGTTTCGAAAAATTTGAAATTTTGAAGGCAGTTACGATGAAATTATTGGAAGTCGGCACCGTGGTTGCCTGGAAGTTTTTGTTCAGCTTATCATTACCGACATTTTAAGTCATGTTTGGTGCCGATCCGAAAACAAAATTTTTCGAGTATCAAACCGTTGAAGTACTGCAACGGTTTTCTGAAATTCAAATTATGTTTTAAACAGCGCTTTTTAGCTGTATTCCAACTTGATCCCATATAACATGAATTTTCCCGATTTTCCATGTTTTTCACAAACTTTTCCTATTACTATGAAATTTTTTTTTAAATTTACATGAATTTTCCTCGATTTTTCATGCAAGTTTTCATGATTGTTGAAGAGAAAGTATTGATGCCAGTAGGACGGAAAAAAAATGGTTCTGCATAGCTTATAAAACTTTTTTGTCGGAAAACTTTCTGGAAAAGTCGGAAAATTCCGGAAATTGTCGGAAAATTTTCCAGAAAAATTGGAAAATTCTGCATTTTTCCTGAAACAGATTCATCACTAATCATATCGATGGAAATCTTTCCGATGATTTTCCCACTTTTCCGAGTTTTCCATGGAGTTTTCCCCACAAAAGCAACTTTATGCAACTCATTTCGCTCCTCGATTTTTTCTGCAAGTTTTCACCATTGTCGGAGAGAAAGTAATGATGCTAGTTGATAGGGAACTTGATCCTGCATAATTTAGAAAACTTTTTTACCGGAAAATTTTCCGGAAAAGTCGAAAAATTCCGGAAAGTTTTTTCGGAAAAATCGGAAAACTGCATTTTTCCTGAAACGGATTTATCACTAATCAAATTTGTACCAAATTTTCAAATGATTTTTCCCGACTTTCCGGGTTTTCCATGGAAATTTCCGGCTCAAATTTTGATAGATTCAATTGTCACGCGACATGAACTTGTGTGCCAAATTTCAGCTCGCTGGGATGACGAAAAGTGGGTCTACGAGAGTGTCGAAAATAGTAAAAAAAAAAAGAAATATTTATATAAATATACAGACAGACAAATTCGTGTACGAGTTAAAGGGACGGGCTGGCCTCAAAAAGGCTTCTGAACATTGTGGCGAACAAAGGTGGAACTATACTGATTATTAATAAAAATTATTTATTTATTTTTGTGCAATCTTATTATTAAACAGATTACGTTTGGACTTTTTACCGGGTTAAACTTAATTTTGTTCAAGAAGGAATTTTTTTGGGATTCTCCTGTATATAGCAAAAGCTAAAAAATGTTCTAATTTGTTATTTCATCACACAACCCATTAATTTTTGGTGACAAGTTTCAAGTCTTGGTTCGACTCATCAACACGTCACAAATAGCGAAATTGTGTGATTTGAAAAACAAATGAAAAAATGAAAAAAAAATGAAAGAAATAAAAAGTTTGAGAAAAATAGAAAAAAACAATTTTTTTATTTATTAAAAAAATTTAAAATTTTTTAAAGAAACAGATTCACGCTTCTTCTTCTTCTTCCTTTTCTATTTTGTTTTTCAGCCCACTGCGTGGCGTATACAGGTTCGATTCGCTTCGAATGAATCTGTTTCTTTAAAATTTTTAAAATTTTTTTAATAAATAAAAAAAATGTTGTTTTCTATTTTTCTCAAACTTTTTATTTCTTTCTTCTTTTTTTCATTTTTTTCATTTGTTTTTCAAATCACACAATTTCGCTATTTGTGACGTGTTGATGAGTCGAACCAAGACTTGAAACTTGTCACCAAAAATTAATGGGTTGTGTGATGAAATAACAAATTACAACATTTTTTAGCTTTTGCTATATACCGGAGAATCCCAAAAAATTCTTTCTTGAACAATCTTATTATTGTTAAAATAAATAAAGTTAAGTGCGTCTATAATAATTCAACATTAATTTTACAACTTTTTATCGAATTATTCCAAAAGTACCGATCTTTTCCTAGGTTCAGCAGATATGTCTTGTCATCACACATTTTTCTCTTTCTTGTTACATAGATGGCCTACCGCACTATTGCATGGTCCATAACTTTACAACGCACTGTATATATTAAATGAGCAGATCTCTACATGAACATGTTTCCTAACATAACTCAACCCAACGATATTTCTATGATCAGTATTCTAATACCAAGCTGGACCTGCTTGAAGCTGACATTTATAATTGTTTTATTTTTATTATAATTATATTTTATTATTGTTGTATTCATTTTATTTTGAATTCTGAAATTTGTATTGTGTAATTGAAATGGAAATTTAATTGAATTGAATAAATTGAATTGAATCTAAACCACTATATTAGTAGCGTCTGTAACCAGGGCCGGATCTATGGGGGGGCACTCGGGTGCACTTGCCCGGCCGCTAACATTAAGGGGGCGGCAATACGACGGATTTTTGAACCCATAGCTAAACGAGAAAAAATCTAATTACAAGAATTGGAAAATTTTTTCAGACTATACTTAACACTTCAGTTTTCTTTCCGGAATCTAAAAGCTGCTTTGCTGATATCATACTTTCAATTGTGTTTATACTTATACAGTCAAGCAGCTTACTGTCTATTAAAATTAAGCCTCTGTTAGCTTATTAAACTAAAAATCCCGCTAAATTCTCAAATTGTACCTTTGTCTCATATGAAATGAATTCAAAAATTGTGCAAATATGGCTGGCAACCCTATGTTCCCCATCATCCATTAATCCTACCTCGAATGTAGACAGATTATAAGACAGTAGGCACAAGCGCAAAGTTACCAGAAAATTATTATTAAGTTCGCTAAATTTAACCATTTTAGCCGGAGTTAAGGCCTTTGAATCTGAGTAAAAAATCGGATAAATCCATTCAATCTGAACGGCAGTTTGCCAGAATTCCTACACAGATTTTTTTTTTGAAACTGTCTTAAATTTTAGTAGTTTTAGCCGAGAATATTCATATTGAAAAGCGGCAAAAATAAAAAAAAACTAATATCTAACATAATTTAAATTTTTAATTTGTTATCCTTATGTTAATAATAGCGGAGACAGACTTGCAATTTCAATATTGTATTTTGCGAAATCTGTCTCTATATACTGAGAAGCAGCTCGGTATACGCTCGGTGTACAATCAGAAGTTAGTACATTGGAGCTCAATATTGAAATTGCGAAAAACGTACGCGCTATACGAGTTTATTGCAATATGACCCGAGTTCATAATCATTTAATACATGAACCTTTTAGAAGTGTGTCTCTGAAATTTAAATTGCAATTCACATAATTTCATTATCAATATATAAATATGAAAATTGCAAGTCTGTCTCTGGTATAAAATAAACTGTGTTTGTAATGATACGATTTTTTACTTGCCTTTTATTTTAAAACAGTTTGAGATTCAAACGACATGTAAGATCTACAATGGATCTTACTTTTCGTTTGAATTTCAAATTCGTTTTATTTAACAATCATTTGTTTCAAATTCAAATAGTTTTTAACAATTCTAGTTCTACATAGGTCTAGGGTATGCAGTATCTATAAATAGGTCATCTATCATATATGTACATATAATGCCTGGCCTGGTATACCCTGGAACTGTAATAAAATTTATCCCAAATAAAGATCGTTGTTAGAGGGGGCGGTAACTAACGTCTTTGCCCCCCTTCAAAAGTTTCCTAGATCCGGCACTGTCTGTAACTAATCTCATAAGTCCTATTCGCAGATCGATTCATATCTACAATGAACTGAATTAAGTTGAATTGAATTGAATTGAATTTAAGTGAAACGTTAAAAATTAATAATAACAATAGCTTCCGGTAAATATATAGTAGTTACCTATGTAGGTATATTTTGCGCTACATATTTCTTGTGTGACCAAAAAAAAAGTAAAAAGAAGAAAAAAAACTCAATTTTTTTGCCAATATCCATCCGTCCCAGCATAATAATCTCATTAAGAATAAATTAATTGAAAACTTTCATCAAAACCGTGAACGAATTCATTAACTGACCAAAGGCAATATTTGCCCATGTCGCGTCTTCAGAACACTTTCGATTTGGAGGAAGAAAAAAAAAAAAAAAAATCTCGTATCCAAGTGGCTCTCTGCTCTGCCGGTCGACAATAATTTTACTTTCACGCGTGCTGCTGCGGCTGCTGTAAAAATTCCCATTTCCATGGCAAAGAATCGAATTATCACATTCGGCGAAAAAGCTAATCTTCGATTCGCTGCAGCATAGCATCGACAACGTGCTCACCTGTTTTTGCCGCATTACTATACATAAGTACACCTGAAGTGTATAGATGGGTTTTGATGGGTTTTTGCCACTTACCAAGTGATGCAGATCGCGCACCCAACTGTAATCGGATGTGATGGAATCCGTTGAGCTGCTGCTGGTGCTGGTACTGATGCTGGATGAAGTGGAGTTCTTTTTAGGATTCCTATTTTTCAAAACAGGCTTGCTTAGCGTTACATAGAGAAATGAGAACAAATTTGGTGCTGCAGATCAATCTTGAGTTTGCTGGAGTTTTTCAGTAGTTTTTCAGTAGTTTTTTTTTTTTTTTGTCAATTGACAAGGCGGCGACACATCGTTGAAGAGATTTTGGGTAACAATTGGATCGTGAAGTAGTTAATTAGATTGCTTTTAATAAGATCGTTAATTCGAATCTGGTGCTTCTTGGTGCTGATTTTATGGGAAACTATTTAAGTTTTGGGTAGAACAGTTTTTGTGATAATTTTGAAGATTAAAAGTTTAAAAGTGCCGAAAAAAACAAGGCATGAAATCGACATAAATTATGTGCTTGGACTTGAGTTCTTTGTAAAGTCTCAAGATTATTATTATTATTACTTCTTTATTAGTATGATATACATGCGCGTAGCGACGTAGGGGCACGGGTGGGCAATGCCCCCCCCCCAGAGAAGCCCGTGTAGGCTCTATGCCCCCCCCCCCCACAGAACTACGAAGCAATTATTACTAATAATTTGCAATTTTTTCTTTCATTCATTCTTCTTTCATGTAGTAAGATATACATAGAAGCATTATTCAATTATTTGCAAAATTTTGAATGACTTCAAAATCCTTTCAAATTATTCATAATAATGAATTTTTCGTATATCTACTCTACCTCAATTTTTTAAGAAGACAAATGTCGTTTTGCCCAATGTGCTGAAAGGAGATTTTAAATGTCTATCAGGTAAATAAAATTCTAATTTTTCCCAAGCCCATCAGAGAATGAGTTACAGTAGCGTTGGGAGATTGTTGCGGGTAAAATTCTCTCGAAAATGGGAATTAATGGCGACTTTTCCCACAAATTATTATATTATGCGAATTCCGACCATTTTTATCCTAGGTACCAAAAGCATAAAAAATACACCAAATTAATGAAGTATCTGGAAACTAATCAGCTAATCAACGATCGCCAATACGGCTTCCGGCACGGACGCTCATCTGGAGACTTGCTGACTTTTCTTACGGAACGTTGGAATCGTAGTCTTCACAATTTTGGTGAGTCCAAAATCGTTGCTCTAGATATTTCAAAGGCCTTTGATAGAGTCTGGCATTCAACCCTTTTAGCGAAACTCAAAGCACTTGGTCTTTCCCCTCCTCTTCTATTATGGATTGAAAGTTTTTTATCTAGTCGCCAAATACGAGTTGTATTAGATGGCGTTATATCTGATCCTCATCCTATTAATGCCGGTGTCCCCCAGGGCTCGGTTATTTCTCCGACTCTATTTCTAATCTTCATTAATGATCTGCTTTCCCTTACTTTCAATCCTATCCATAGCTTTGCTGATGACAGTACCCTTGATTTCGCATACTCCTTTGACACCCTTGCGGATTCCAGAGGGAACGCCGCATGTGTTAAACGAGACTGCATGATTAGATCATTGAATAACGATCTTGACAATATTCTCGCTTGGGGCAAAGTGAATCGCGTCGAATTCAATGCATCTAAGACCCAAAGCTGTCTCATCTCATTAAAACAAGACCATCACTTAACCACTCCCGTTTCGTTTGATGGTGCATTAATTTCTGAATCACCGTCACTAAGAATTCTTGGCATTAATATTTCCAGTAAGTTAAGCTGGACAGATCACATCTTCTCGGTTGCCAAAGAAGCATCCAAATGTCTTGGTTTCTTGAAAAGGTGTAAGAAATATTTCAGCCCATCAAATATAGCGCTCCTCTACAAGTCCTACATCAGACCCAGAATGGAATACAATTCCCATATCTGGGCCGGGGCTGGTCGCACAGCCTTAGCTTCATTGGATATTGTCCAAAAGAGAGCCTGCAAGCTCATTGGCGATGTGGCAATTACTCGTCATATCGACTCGCTCGAGCACCGTCGCAATGTTGGATGCCTTTCGCTCCTTTATCGCTATATGCATGGCCAATGTTCTGATGAAATATCTAGTCTGATTCCTTGTAGAATAGTTCCTGCACGCAATACCCGCGCTCATCCTTTTACCCTTCAAATTACCTTCGGCCGTACACTTAAATTCCGTGATGCTTTCTTATCCCGAACTGTGCGAATGTGGAACAGTCTACCATCTTCTGTCTTTCCTCCGGCATACAACCTGCAAAAGTTTAAGGGCGACATAAATCGGCACCTCCGCCGCTCTCCTCATATCCCTTAATCCTTTCCCTATCTCCTTCCTGCCACGCTGTGCTTTGCATCATAGTCCCCTGAGCTTGGCTTAATAATATCAAAAAAAAAAAAAAAAAAAAAAAAAGGAATAGTTCAGTTCACGTAACTTTCGAAAACTAATTAATTTTTATTGATATAGGAGAGATATCTATAAAAGTACATTAGCAACTAGGCGCAAAGTAATCAGTGCTACTACATATTAATTTACTACTTTTCAATATCTTAATGGCAGAAATTGCCAGAATATGGAATTCCCACGATCTCCCAATACTGATAACACCCACCCTCTTTAGAGCAAAGCTTGTAAACAGAAGCACGTTCTGTTCAAATAACATAGGATTATACAGCAACAACTTTGGAGCAAAAAGTTTGGTGACCTCTTTCAATATCTCAGAAAAAAGGGCTTTCACAAAAGTGCGGTATTACATGAAAGTAAATCTGAAAATTCC
The DNA here is from genome assembly GCA_963924295.1 of Dioctria rufipes. Lineage (NCBI taxonomy): Eukaryota > Metazoa > Arthropoda > Insecta > Diptera > Asilidae > Dioctria > Dioctria rufipes. The sequence continues at coordinate 71,119,998 of OZ002743.1, read as the reverse complement.
GCCACTTGTCATTATCATTTATTTATGAAAATTAATCAATTTGCCGCTCTGTTTCGTTGCATGTAAATCTGCGATATCACATTTTTTGTCTTTATTCGTCAAACCAGAAGGCGACATCATAAAAACTGGAAATTAAAAGGCCTTAATGGGCCGGCTACAGCCGTGCAATAATAGCTCACTCCTTAGAATATATAGCAAACAGGAATGGTTGAATCGTGTAAAATTCGTATACATGAGCGTAATTGGTCAAGAGCAGGAGATTATACATAAAAGCAAGTGAGATGCTGCAGGGAAGATATGTCAAAGCTGGGTGCAGAATTGTCAAATGTGTTTTGTGAGCAGATTTAGTCAACTTAAAATTCTTTTGCGAAATTTAACACAAGTACCGAATCAATTCTTTTCAAAACTAAAAAGAACATTTTTTACCACAGATGCTCCGCACAAAACCTTTGTTTACATTTTGCAAATTGACAATTTGCTTAGAATAGGGATGAAATTCATTACGCAAAATCTGGTTCTTAGATATGACAAAATTTTACCAGCAATTTTAATGTGAAGTTTGTATTTGGAGACCGTGTAAAATTTTATTTTGCCAGAACTCGATTGTAGACTTAACCGATATGATAATATAATAATTCAATTCTCATTATATTCTACGAATTTGTGATACAATTATTATTTATATCAATAACTGTAAGTTGATCAAAACTTTTCTGATGACATGCATCTGGGCACAAGTGTAGCAGAATGATTAATATGTGTAGGTTGGCCCAGACCACAGAGAGATAACAAGCTATGGCCGATTCGAAATGAATTTTTTGTGTTGCTACGTCATAAGGTGACAATGTCATTTCCAGCGAATTTGTTTTGAGTTTTTCGTATTTTATTGACTGAAATACGTTTTGAATATATTATAATATTTATCTAACCATTAGTTTCTTCGTTTAATTCACTTCGGGAAAAGTAATTAATTATGTGCTAGTGAGAAAGCAAAGAAATTTTTAGATTGAAATTGAAACGAACAAATTTGTGACAATTGTTGCCAAAGCAGGCAAGCAACCAATTGACAGCTAATTCGGCCATAACTTGTTAATCTTTGTATCATCGGTTGGCCCATAAAATGGTATTAAGTTCATTAAGGGATGGATATATATGAATTTTTTTGCGATTTTTTTCTGAATATAAATCTTACTATTTCTATATAGTACAGTAACTATAATTTGCAAAACCTTTAAATTTTTCCGTAGAAAAATAACGTAGAATTATACAAAAGTGTATTTTTAATGTAACGCAATATCTTTAGAAGCCATTTAATCCCACAAGAAGAAATAAGTCAATCCATTGTATGCACACATTTTAAGATTAGCTGAGGATAATCAGCGTGGCTACTTTATCTATAGAACATTTTAACATTGTCTAACAATTGGTGATTTTACCCTACTTAAACTTATATATCTTATGAGAGTTTTAGATAATGCGAATATCAAGAAAATAATACCATTCCTTGCAAATCTGATGATAAAGAGCTGATTCAGCAGATCTGCAACCTACAAAGATGCCCCACTAGTTTTAATGGGGTGGTAACTGGCAATGGATATGTTTCATTAATCGAATCGAATAAATATTTCGTTAGATATGGCGTTTAATGATTTAATACAGATCTGCTTAAATCTTGTCTATCTCACTGGGAATAATAATTATTTGCGAATTTTGTATAAATTTAAGAAATTGAACTTTGAAGTTAGCACTAATAATAATAATAAATAATAATAATAAGTTTATTTCCAATTCATCTTTACCCAATTCAATTACTTAATCTACAGTCACATTAATATAATATAATAAACGGCAACAATGGCCCCGAGGCCGTCTGTCGAGTTGGCAAGTTTCCCTGCTTAAAGTATATCAATAAGATTAAATAGAAAAGAAAGCAAACTAAATGTAAGAGAAAAAAAAAAAAGGAATAAAAACAAGTACCTACTAGTAAACAAGGAGAAAAGAAAACAAAAAATCTTAAGGTATATTATATACACAGGAGAAGAACAAGACCAAGAGCTACAATTACAATCTTCACACTGATTAATTTTTAGGAGAACTTATATTAATAATTAAACTCTTGAATTAATAACTGTCTATATTTCCAGGCCAGTTTTGCGTATTGTAATACGGCATCAAAATTGCTACCATTCAGGATCGCGATAGCTTCCTCCTCCGTGAGATAGGTTTTACCAAAGGCTATAACTCTAAATTCCTTCAAGACTGGGCATATTGCCAGGTAGTGCAAAAAGTCCTCATCCTCTTCTAAGTTACAAAGGGAGCACATTGAACTTCCTTCTGTGCGCCATGGACTTGTGTTTAGTTGTAGCATACCGCTCCTGTACATCAAAATTAGCTTTATATTCATTATAGAATTGTTGTCCTTAAAATAGCTACATTCTCCCAAACTGTAATTAAGCTTATCGTACAATCCATGCCGTACGGTCTGCCTCGCTCGTTCCTGCGCCTTCATCCAATGCCATCGTTCCTCTTTTTCTATAATAGAATTCAGAATGGACGGAAGATTCTCTACGTTTTGTCATGTATAGTACAAAGTTGTACGTCGTGCTTTTCTGCTAGATTTAACCATTCCTCAAACCAGTAGATCTTGTTATCAACTGCCTTTAAAGCCAATATTCGTGGTAATCTGTTTTCTGCATATAAGCTCAAAACTCTCCGCATATATTCAAAATGACATTTGAGGGTAAATATATATAAATTAGGTAATCCTGCCTCTAGCGTTAGAACGTAATTGGGCGTTTGTCTAGGCAGCCAAAAAAGTTTTTTTATAAAGAAACGCTGAAGTTTTTCAACTTCTTCATAATACTCAAAGCCCCATACTTGAGCAGCGTAACATAATACTGCCCTTGAGGTAGCAGAGTAAATCCTATACTTAGCTGAATGACTTATTTTTGCGTTTCTTATAAAGTTATTCCAAGTGCTGTTTAAGACCCCTTTGGCTGCGCTTAAGCGATCTCTTATGTGGTCCTTACATGAGAGCCCTGGCGATAACTTGATACCAAGATACTTAAATGTCTTGATTACTTCGATATTTCTTCCTTGAAATTCCCATCTTTCCCTATTTGCTCTTCTACCACCTCTCTTTTGGAATATCATTATTTTGGACTTATCTAAATTAACCACCAGGTTCCAGCATCGACAGTATTCCTCTAGCTTCGATATCATTTCTTGCAACTCTGTCCGGTCTTCAGACAATAAAACCAAGTCATCTGCATATAAGAGTGCTTTAATGACAAGTCCATCAATATTCACCCCTCCTCCCATATCATCCTCAATTAATAAATAGTGAGAACAGTAAAGGGCTTAATGAGCATCCTTGCCTAAGTCCCGAGCTTGTATAAAAGTGTTCAGATAGTTTCTCACCATTCCATACTTCTACGCTGGTATTTCTATAGATACCCTGAAGGAACCTAATAAATTTTGTTGATACTCCAAGTTTATAGAGTTTATAAGGGAGAGCAGATCTGTCAATTGTGTCGAATGCGGCCCTAAAATCTACAAAGAACGCATAGACCTTTCCTCTTTTTTTATGTAGCTTGATCTTAACAATATTAAGTAAATTAAAAATATTGTCGATTGTGGAATAGCCAGGCCGAAACCCAGCTTGACACTCATTTAAAACGCCCCTTTCTTGCTCCCATAAAGCTAGCCTGTTGTTTGCAATACCTGTTAGTAGTTTCGCAATCGCATCCATAAATGTGATGCCTCTGAAATTTTCTGGAAGGTTTGGATCTCCCTTTTTATATATAGGAAATATGATCGACTTCGAAAAACTATCTGGGCTATTTCCGCTTCCGTATATGTCATTAAATATTTTCACAAGCTTATGTAAAAAAGCTGGAGGGGCATGTTTAAAGAATTCATAAGGCACTCGATCTGGCCCAGGTGCTTTGTTCTCTTTAACCTTCTGCAGAGTAGTAAGAAGCTCGTCTAATGTTATTTCACTATCTAAAATTATATCATCTATATAAGGGGCTGCATATAAAATGGCATTAGATGGCATCGGTGGATTTAGAAGCTTCTCAAAGTAGCTTTTGAAGTCTTCTGTTGTGATTTCGCTCCCTTTTGTAAAACTGCTCCCACGGATTTCTTTTATTAGGGACCAGAAGAGTTTCTAATTTAAGAGAAATTTTTTCGAAATACTCCTTTTTTTTCTTTCTGCAGAGATCTTTAAATTTTTTTATTTTCCGATAGGTACATGCCTTCTTCGAACTCGCTATTATGCTTCCTAAATAAAGTCAGCCATTTGAAAGATTTTTTTCCTTGCTTTAAGACACGCCGCGTCAAACCATTTTTCCTTGAAAATTTTCTGCATTCCCTGTATTTTTATTGAGGATTGTTTTATTGCAATTATTAGATCATTTGTATTCGCTTCGTCCGGCAGCATGTTAGTTGCATGCTCTAATTTACTTTTATATTGGCTCACATTTTGGCTTTCCATTCTAGCTTTGGTAATAATTTTAATTCAGTACTTAAGGACGCGGTATTAGTTTTGATATTTAAGGAGCAAACTAAGCTTACTGGGAGGTGATCAGAGTATGGTTGAGGGACAACTTCGAGATTTTTGATACATGGTGTTAAATTATAAGAAGCCGCTACAATATCGTTGGTAGAGGTGCCAATTCTACTAATGAATGTATATTCGCCTTCTAAGTCGCCCGGCGTGCGGCCGTTTAAGATAATAAAGCCATGCTCTTCACATAGTTCTAGAAATCTTCTCCCCCTATGGTTGACCGTATTATCTCTAGATTTTCTAATAGCAGTAAGATTAAAATTAGTAATGCCAAATTCAGGCAGTATTTCTTGCTGTGCCCCGATTCTTACATTAAGATCTCCTAATATTATAATGTTTTCCGTACGTAATTTTTCTATGCACTCCATCAAAGCTGCAAAGTCCTCGTCCCAGTTGTTACAGTTTAAGTAAGTAGGCATCAGAAAGAAAGCAGAATTTTTCATGTTAATTTTTACCAATTTAAAATTATTCACAAGCTTAAATTTAGCCATGCCGCTCAATCTGCAATTTTTTTTAATACCGTAAAGACATCCACCCTTCGCTCTACCAAAAGATGCGGTCCTAAATGCACTAACCCAGCACAGCTCGTATTCAATAAAATATTTTCTATATTTATCTATGTTATCTTCTACATGCGTCTCAAGGAGAAAGAAGACATCGTATCCGTTGATAAAATCGAAAAAACCTGGAAACAAGACTTTGTTCTTTAACCCTGCAATATTATAAGCTAAAATTTTAATATCTAAAAAGTTTTCATTTACATCATTCGGAGCTAGTTCGTAAAAGGTACTTAATTCTAATTCTCGACAGACATTGTAATCGTGAAGTTAGCACTATTAACTTATTGAAGAATTGTTGAATATGTTTGAACAGCGATAGATTCTGCAAGAATAATTTAAATCTGTTTAAAGTTTTTTTTGTACGTCATTTATATAAAGCAAATGTATATGTAAATATGTATCCTAGTAATATTTCTACTTTATTTTAAAAATGAATAAAAGTACTTAAGCGTATCTAACAACCACTTAACAGACGAATATCTTGCACACAACAGTGTACTTCGCATCGCTTTATTCTGGACTGTTTACTGAATATTATACCCTAAATGAAATCTATTGGGTAAATTGAGTTGGTCATTCCGTTTGTAACACATAGAAATAATGAAGGTCTAGCTAAATGGATTGGACACTCAAGCATAATATTAAAAGTTATTTTAATTTTTGTATGTCTGTCCATCCTCACGATAGCTCCAGAACGGATTTACTTAGAAAGCTGAAATTTTGCACACGAGCTTTTCGAGAAAACCATACAAAACTTTGGTTTTGCACTTTATATTTAGACACCGCTTGAGAACGAGTCCACGTAGAGAGCTGAAATTTTGTACACGACATTTTCATAAAAATGATGATGATTTCAAAAATTGGATAACTCCCGCAACCGCTTCTTGATGTTGCCATATAAAAATTTAGGATTTTATGTACAAGTACTGTGCAGACGATCAGTCCGAGATGTTTTTATTGTACTGAAAAGTTCTTCAGACTATGAAATCCTATTAAATTGGTTACAATAATTTTTACTGTCCGACGAACCGTTTTAGAAATATATGCGAAAAACTACTTCAAAAATCAAATTTTCTAATTTCAGGGCTATTATTGGGATACATTCACAATTTATTAAAACCATGAATTTGAAATAACTTTTTTTAGAAAACCATATAATTATATGTTAGTAAATTATTCTTATTTTATTCTTGTTTTTAGGAAATATTCTTATTGTTGTTTAATTTAAACATACATTGGTTGAAAAAAACAACGGTAATCAATGAAATAGTTTGCTTCATGTAAGGAAACTTGGTTTTAACACTGATTAACGTTTTAGAAAGTTATACACATTTTTGAAAAACAATACTTGCTTGAAGAATATTCTTCTTCAATATTGTGTCAGTCTGCCCCCTACTGCCTACCCCACAACAAAACGCTGGCTACGCCAATGATGATATATAATCTCTTTACACATCTATTATATTATGTAAATATTCAAGGCTTGGTAATCTATATAATCATGATAATTGTTCAGTATTCACTTAATTAATATTCATAACAAATTCTATACATTTTTTTTTGTTTTTATAAAAATTCCATCTTGTTTCATTTTTTATATCACTAGGAACTCATTGAAGAGTAGAAAGCCTTTATATATCAGTGACTTCGGACCAGCTCGTGTATTACATCTCGGCAGTCTCATATCATTGTTTCTTCTTAGTTGATATGGTTAGACATCCCCCACATATTGTATAAGTTCATTTAGGTATCTCTCGAGGGTTTTTGATTCTTCACTTTATAAATAAATAGAAGCATATTCAACTGCAGGTTGTGTCGGACATGTGGGGCTTTTATTAATTATTAAAACCACATTACAATACATTAAAATGCCAAACGTGTTACTTTATTAATTTTTATTTTTTTACAGAGGCGACTTATTTCACTGCCGACTGCTATACCAGAACTGTTAAAACTGATGAGAGCTTAAAACTATTTCTGCCTATTCTAATCTAACTGTCTTACATGAACGAATGTTTTATTGTGTTAGTTCGAGTGAGTGTGATGCGAATATTTTATATATGTGTTTGAATGGCTACATCACTCCCCCTCAATAAAAAGGTTCTACATATCTTATTTTTAAGGATATTTTAAATATTTCTTCATACTATATATGTAATTAGCAAAATTCAATATCTTTAGTTAAATTGTTAATTCTCTCCACCAGGACATTTTCTTTCCGTGGGGTTGAAACTTATGAACTTGTTTCCTCCATTTTTTCCATCAAATCAGAATCTATTGATCCTGATAGTGTACCACCGCGTTTTCTTAAATTATTGTTACCCTTTATCAGTAAGTACCTTCTTCACATCGTCAACTGCTGCCTGACGTCCTCCTGTTTCCCGAGTAATTGGAAGTCAGCTATAGTCCTACCTATTCCCAAAAAATCATCTCCAGAAAATCCATCTGATTTTCGGGGCCAATAAGCATATTATGTTTTTTGTCGAAGGTACTAGGGAAGCTTATCTACAGGCAAATACTTGAGCACGTGGAAGCCAATAATCTTCTGATATGTTGGCAAACTGGTTTTCGTGCATCCGACAGTTGCGAGTCCGCAGTATTAAAAGTAACCTCGGACATCAGAACCGCCATGGATAGGCATAATTTTGTTGTTCTGGCTCTACTAGATTTCTCGAAGGCTTTTGACAGCGTAGACCATTACAGCGTTTAGTTTCAGCGCATCTGCAATTGCGATGATTGATAGCTTTTTGAAGGGGCGCAGTCAGTGTGTGAGGACGAAAAGTTTAGTATCTAATAGCCTACCCTTACTGTGTGGAGTACCACAAGGATCTATCTTGGGTCCGTTGCTCTTTAGCTTATACATTAATGACTAGGCGAATGTTACGCAAGATGTGAGCATCCACATATACGCAGATGATGTACAACTGTACATATCTCGGCCTATTAGACTTAAACGCTTAAACGACGACTTAGAAAGAATCCACTCTTGGGCCTTAAACAACAGACTGCCTCAAAAATCGCAATGCATCACTTTCTATGACAATAACGAAGTATTATCCGAAGTCAATCCCGTGGTCTTAAATGGGTACTCGTTACCTATTTTAAGCAAAGTAACAAACATAGGAATTGTATTAAACCAGGATATGAAGTGCTGCAATTATGTCAGTTTTATTCTTAGCAAGATATATGCAGGATTGCGGCGACTATGGCTTTCGGCCCACATCTCATCGAGAGGTATGTGATCTAAGCTTATAAAGGCACTTATTTTACCACATTTCGTATTTGGCAGCATCATCTATTCTAAGCTGGATAGCGTATGCGCTCGCAAGCTAGAGGTTGCATTTAACGATTGCATACGATTTATATTTGGCTTGAGGCGATTCGACCATGTTTCGGTCTTCAGGACTGCTCTCTTTCCTGCTACCTAAAACAAAGGGCTTTAATTTTCCTATATGTCTTACTACAGACTAATACGCCGCGTTATCTTAAAGAATTTTTCCAATTGACCGCGTCCCAAAGAGGTCGAAATTTAATAATGCCTCCCTTCAATAGGTCAGTAATGGAGTGTTCTTATCCTGTTCAAATCACCCGTTTATGGAATGCTCTTCCTCATGTAGGCTAAGACGGCGGGTAGTATCAGGGATTTCAGAAGGCTCATTAAGGCACACACGAATTAACTCTTTCATTTAATATTTTTATTTATTTTTTTTTCTTAATATTTTACTATGTTTCTCCCTCCACAATTGAGGCTCCAGAATAATCATAAGAATTCTTCAACATCATAGTATTTTTCTCATCTTTTTTTTTTTTTCTCTTCTCTTTTTTTGGGTTTGGATTTATCTTAGATATATTTTTAATGTTAACTTAGAATACTATCTAGCTCCATCTACCTAATTGTACTCTAAAAGATTATACAATCTTGTGTACGCAATACAGAAATATATATATTTATTTATTATTACTAGAGACCGGATTATATGCATATGCATTTGCATATTTCGACAATGTTTCGGGTTGGTTGCATATTTTAATCACATTAGATGTTTTTTGCATATTTCTCAAGATTTAAGTGGGAGAAATATGTACAAAAACAAATGTACACGCAGCACTTAATAATACACGTAGGTGTATTACATCTTTATTCGACGTTCGTCGCGTTTTTAGACGGACAGAGACAGCACGAGCAGAGAAGGTAGACCTACTTTTTTAAAAAGAAACTTTTCTTTCCAGTAATGTGAATTTCTTTATTAAGAGTAAACAGGAATATAGAATGAGACAAAAATAATTCTTGCAATCTACATTCATTCTTCTAAAATTTATTGTGCCTAAAGACAGCCGCACACTGGAGTGGGAGATAGCCGTTATTCGGATTTCTGACAAAAAATTCAATGAAATTATTGCGACACCAATTTCATTAAATTTTTCGTCCGAAATCTGATGAACGGCTCTAGTATGCACTGTGCGGCTGGCACTGGCCCAAAGAAACTATTCTATAGAATTGCACACATTCTACTTCTTGTAAATGTTGCCAGACGATAGCGGATTGAAAACGTCATTTCAAGCATAAAAATTATTTAATTTTTAGAAATTTGGTCCGTTTTTGGCTAAAATCATATTGCTTGCTATAAAGTACAAGGGAACCTTTATTTTAGAGGTTAACTTACTGCCGGATCAAAAAATGAAGGTTTGCTGAAATTGAGAAATATCAATCTGGCAACGGTGGTAGAAAGGATCTATTCTATATTCTCGGAAACGAGCATGATGTAATGAATGTCTCTCGAGGGCTGGGCCACCGATGGAAGAATCACACGTCGATTCGATTGATAAGTTGATTCAGTTCGAAACGTTATTTAGCGCATATTGCACGTGACATGTGTTTTATTCAGTTTCTTAACTTGACTTTAGTTAGCGCATATTGCACGTACTGGTTTATTTAGTTTTTTACGCGACGTCTTTGTGTATACTTTGCAATCCCAGCAGATAGAAAAAAAGGGCGTTCTCTCTTGGATAGCCGAATATCCCGGTGTGTTTACCTATGATGGTAATGTTATATTTTGCCGTAGTTGTGAAAAAAAAATTACATGTGATAAGAAGTTTCAAATACAACAGCACGTTAAAACGAGTATTCACATTGCAGCAAAAAGCAAGAAAGGCCCTCGTCAACAACTTCTTATAGGAACCACCGCATCTACAAGTAAAATACTTCAAAAAAACGAATTTTGTACTGATTTGTGTGAAGCATTACTTGCAAGCAATATTCCGTTTAATAAGCTGAATAATCCCACCTTCAAACATTTCCTTCTAAAGTATTGTAAAAATCAGAATATTCCAGATGAGTCAACATTACGCAAAAACTACCTGCCGGCTATCTATCAAACCGTGCTGCAAGAAATACGGAATGAAATCGAAAATTACTTGATTTGGATTTCCACCGATGAAACTACGGATGTATGTGGTCGTTACGTAGCAAATTTAATAGTTGGAAAATTGAGTCTCGAACCATGTACTCCACATTTAGTTGCTTGCAAAGCTCTCGAAAAAACAAATCATTCTACAATTGCAAGATTTGTAAATGATTCTATCAAGAAACTATTTCTCGATTCTTCTATAGACGAAAGAGTCTGTATTTTTATTTCTGATGCAGCTCCATACATGATCAAGGCTGGGAAAGCCCTACAAATATTTTACCCAAATTTAATTCATGTAATATGTTTCGCGCATGGAATTCATCGTTTTGCCGAAGAAATTCGAAGCACATTTGGAAATGTGAACAAATTAATTTCCTCCACGAAAAAAGTATTTCTCAAAGCACCATCGCGAGTGCAAGTATACAAAGAAAAACTTCCAACTTTGCCTCTGCCACCAGAACCTGTGATAACTCGCTGGGGAACATGGTTGGAAGCAGTACTATTTTACAGTGAACAATTTGAGGCAATTAAAGATATTGTTAATGAATCCGATAGCTCTGATGCAATGTCGATCTCTCAATGTAAGGAAGCATTTGAAGATTCTTCAATAAAAAAAAAAATATTTCACTGATCAAAACGCACTTTTCACATATACCTGATTGCATTAAGAAACTTGAAACCAAAGGCATGTCATGTCTGAAGTTATGAAAAAAATGCTAACAATAAATTCTCAATTGCCAGATATATTCCCAGATAACATTAAAAGAAAACTTGAAAATGTGTTAAAGAACAATCCGGGCTATGAACCCTTATGCCAGATAAGTGGATTTATTAATGGTAGTGGTGAACTCTTGCCCAATACTATAAATTATAATATTGCACCTAAGTTTAAGTACTGTCCTGTCACATCGGTGGATGTAGAACGCTCGTTTTCTGCATATATAAATTTATTTTGGAGGATAGACGTCACAACTTCACAATGGAAAACTTGGAGCAATACATTGTAGCACATTTTTATAAAAACAATAAAAAATGTTAATAATTTTTTCTGTTATATGTACATATAATTAAAGATATCTTGGATTCCTATTGCTAGTTTTTTCATAATTTCAGTTCTATATTTCAGAGATATTAGTTGCATATTTTGCCATATTATTGCAATTTTCCTGCATATTTCGAGTGTTTCTTTTGCATATTTGCATGCATATTTTACTGTTTTCATTTTGCATATAATCCGGTCTCTAATTATTACTATTTGTCTTTCCCTTATATTCCTGCTTTTATTAGGTTCTGTCACAAAATTCTTGGCTGTAAGTCACAGTGAAAGTTAGTGCTACAATATCATCATTTCACTAGGCGGGCAGCTATAGTGGCCCTATTTCGTGCAGCACAGTACATGTTTAAAGCTTCATCTGTTTTAAGACACCTGTATCGCTGGTACAAGAATTCCCTCTCATCAATAAAATATTGAACTCTCCGCGAGCACCATCAAGGGCAGCGACGTATATATTCAGTTTTAATGGACACAAAGAGGAAAATATGTCAACCTGGCTATCAAGAGACGAGGAATAGTAAATTGAATCCCATGGTAAGCGAGCACACTCATCAAACAAAGCTGCCGTGTCGATATTATTGAAGTCACAATAAGAGTAAATACTAGGAGATGGGTTAAGGAGAAGATTGAAGGAAACACAAAGTATATCATGGTCGAAGTTACTAAAAGGACACATTTGATCTTGGAAGTTAACTATATTTATACATATGTATCTGAGGTGAGAAAGAAATCCAGCTGCGAAGGATTCGACGTATTATGGTAGCTAGGATGCTACTTTACCACATTCAGATTTTATGTATCAAGAAGATGGACGAATTGGTTTACAGAGCGAAGATCACATAATATATCAATATTGAAATCATCATTCGACAATTACATTGAAAAAACGTTGTCCAAAATATGGTATTGTGTCCCCCGAACTCCTACACCACTTTGCAGCAGATAGAATACATTTATTGCCACAACAATCCATTTCCATCCCAACAAATTGAACTACCTGCACTACCACTCATCTGTGGGAAATTTGAGACTATCCTCGACGTAAACCGACACTCCTCCGTCCAAATCTAATCCAAAAGAAACTAAAATTAAAAATGATTACCAACTTAATTATACGATAAAACAATACGCGAGAATGAATTGAATCATAACAAAACTCCATCAGGGTCCGCCTCGACGATATTGGAAATCTGTAAGGCATCAATTGAATCAGCTGTCTCGAATTTTTGTAAGGCATCAGACGTATCAACAGTAACTGGCACACTGTCCTCAGTTTTTTTTTTAATGGAGACTAGACCACGGCGAGTATTCACTGAAAAGATCAAGTTAACTTTTATGTGAGCGAAGAGCTGCCTGAAAAATTTGGTGATTCTTTGCAGTTAAGCTTTCATACGCTGATCGATTTGCCACAATGATTCACCTTTTTTTAACATAATACTTCCGAAGAAAAGCACTCTGTTCAGCTACATATGAGAATTTTAAAATGAGTGGGCCTTTTGCACTTTTTTCTGTTTTTTTTTCGAAAAACTCGAGTGTACTAAGATGCATTGAAGTTAATTGCTGCAGTGATACCAACTAGTAACTTATGCGGACTTTCATTTTTGGTGTATGGAATGCCACCTGTAATAATAGCGTCACTCAGATAATGAGTACGTCGAATCTTGTCTAGTTCCGCTTAAAATAACAGAAAATTCATGCTGTATGTGCTCGTGTCCATTTACTACAGATTCGGTGTTTAGTCAGTTTATCGCAACTCTGAAACTATCAATTTCTTCGCAAATACTGGTCTCAATCTGCTGAAACCTTTCAGTAGTAATTAATGAAAGACCTCTTGAGACTTTTCTCTCCAGATGTTCCAGCATTTCTGTAGATATAAACGATTCAGAGCGATTTGTCTTACCGGGCGTATTATCAGCTGCAACTCGATGAAAGGAGAATGCTCAGTTTTCATACAGCTTTAATCCCGACATGAACACACATGAGAGATATCTTGAACGCGACATTATGATACTCTGAACATATTTTATTAACAATGTTTATTTGAATTAAGCGGAGGAAAGCGTTAACGATCGAATATAGTTTGAACGACTTACTTGAGTGAAAAAGTGGACCTTTCTACTTCTCGTGATTGTGCAAAATTGGTGCGTCATAAAAAAATGGGTTCCAATGAGAAAAATGTTCACAACAGAGCACTAATGGCGATGGAAGAAAGAACTGCACAAATATATGCAAAATGTAGTAGCTGGGGGTGTATGTGATCCAAGTGCATGAAAATGGGTTTTCTGGCGGCAAAAACGAATTGGGCAAGGACACCACCTGATAGTACTCGGCGAGACCTTTAATTTGATATGAAACATGCCGCATTGGAACCACCACCATCCCCCCCCCCGTCAGGAATTCCTTGCTTCACCCTAAAAATATGCAAAGAAAAATATTTTTTACGAATTCTATCTGGTAATTAGTTGAGGCGAACAGTGAAATCCGTTTTCCGACCGGACATAACCCTACAGCCGATCTAAGGTGCGAAAAATCTAGTACCGCAGTTCGAATAAAGAAGAGGGAAATACTAAAAAAGTGAGTATTGGGATGGCTAAAATTAGCTATTTAAGCCTCCCAGTATAGGAGTGTGGGTACTCAAACTTTTTCTTAGGACCCAAGGAATTCTACCAGATTTTCCGCAAGCCTTCCAGTTTAATTGAAATAAACATTGTTAATAAAATATGTTCAGAGTATCATAATACATAGTTTAAGACACCTCTTATGGCTGGCTATTCAAGTAGGGCCTAAAGTGGGCATTCCCCTTTGCTGTACACGGCTGATAACGGAAGTCGATTGTGTACTATTACTCAAACATCTCCTGCCCTTACTTAACGCCTACACTTTATTGCTTGCAGGAGGCACATTATGAGTTGAGGAAAATAACGAAGAAAATCAAATAAAAACACTCGAGGACAAAAAGCTACTAAAAAAAAAATTAAACTCAAAAACGTAAAGACAACTGCTTTTAGTTAGTTAACAACTTTTTATGGAAAACGTTAGCGAAAACAAACGTGTTTGTTTACTCATTTGTGATCATTACTGTACTAGTATGCTTCGAATAATAAGGTCAGACGATCAAATTTTATCTTTGTTTAACATCCTCCTCCACATTAAAGGCCTAGACGCTCCAACGGATGTTACGATGAAAAGATTTTCCTTCGACAGAAAACGGAGGGCTTCGTAACGGGCCCATGTCTGATAAGTTGACGGATCCAGGAAGGATAGCAAAGTAGGCCGTAGATGTGGTATGTCCCGAAGAGGAATTCTCCATTCCCTTAACTTCCATTTTCAGGCGATAGTCTCTACGCTATAGACGTTGGAAATCGTAAACAGGGGCAGCAAGAATTCCAACATACAGGGTGTCGCGTAAGTGGTGTGATATCCGAAGGCTATGGATAGGTTATACTTAGACGAGAAAAAAATTGTATGGATGGTGTGGGGGATCCTAACAATTTCCGAGATAAGGGGATTTAAAGATATTTGGGTATGTTTTCATAGATCACCCTGTAACTTCTAAACGTTACACCCTATTATAATGATTTAAACATTGGTAGATAGATAATCGTTGGATCTTTCCAATGGTCTATAACTTTTTTTCCCTCCTCCGCGTTTTGAAGTTATGGCTCAACAAAGTTGAAAATTCGGAATTTTTACTCGTTTTCTTCTTTTTTTTAATTAACGTCTATTTTTATCAACAAACACGTCATCAATACTAATTTTTCGTATTGGATTTAAGAAGTCAAAAACCTTAGCTTTAAAATGACCTATCACACTCTGTACCGAAAATGTAACCCTTTCTGGGTTTTTTGCACTATTTCTTAAGCATATCCAGCGAAAATGGCTTAAAAATTTCAATAAGCGCCAGAAAGTAGGCAATTATTTTTTGGAAATGACCTTAGAGGGGAGCCCGTTATGAGGCATTTGAAGGAATTTTTCACTCCCTCTCCTAATTGGTTTTAGCAGACAATCGCTCAAGCTGTTTATTAATGTAGTCATTGGTCAGGGCCCCTTTTATTATTTTTTTAAAAATAGATCTCCTCTGATCGTGGTGTTCGCAGCGTTCTAATGGCCTCGTTGCCCTTACTCTTAACCTAACCTAAGCTACGTATGTGTGTGTGTGTGTATGCTTTTTAGCCTCGACAACATAAAAAAACTACAATATTACTAGTCTAAGGAGCAGACTATTGACTTGTTCGATTAAAAAATCTTAAAGCGAATATTATATTTAATTTCACTAAAAATGTCATAAATTTTAATGATTTATTTCTTTTTGAAACCAAGAGCATCACACTTTTTCGAGGAATACTGTTTAAGTGACTCAATGTAACTCGAAGTAGTGGCAATAAAAAGTAAAATGAAGAAAATTGAAAAGACTTCTATGATTAAAGCAGAGAAATAGATAGAATAAACTGGTGCTGGAATTTTGAAAGAAAACTAAAAAAAGATACCGTTTATGGTAAGTAACAAATTACGAAAACGATTTATTAAAAAAAAAAACATTTTACAGAATACATAAAAAAAAACAATGACAACATTAAGAAATGTTGAAATAGATATTTGAACAAAACGCAAACATCAATCTTCCTGTTATTTTTATTACAGAACATGCAGAAGTTGTGAAAGCATCTTTCTATAGGAAAAGAGTGGAGTATGAAATGAAGACAGAAAACGTACTGACTATACATAATGAAGATGCATCTCTAGGAAAAAACAGCGAATAAAGTAATTTGATAGTTCGAATGAGTAATGACAGGAATACTGAATTATGACGTGGCACAGACGTGAAATGAAAACTAACAAAATTATAATAGCAAAAACAAACAAAAAACTTTCATATAGTTTGAAGAAAATACCACGACAAATAGATAAATTAAATAAATAAGATAAAACAGGAGGCAAAAAGTCAAGCTACACTTTCTCACTAAAAAAAAAAAAAAACTAGCAGGCCCACTTCAGAAATTGTCCGTCATATTCAACAGAGATAGCCGCATCATACCAAGACAAAGAGTAGAGGGGTATCAGTCTGATTTACACTGGGGAGTTAATGAAGTTAATTTCTTTATTTTTTATACTGAAATCCAATCAAAATCACTGATTTAGTAACAAAATGTTGGCTACAATTATTCTGCACAACAAGTTACATACAGTTCAATAACCTTAGGTTCAAAGTTGAATAAAACTTGTTCAAAACAAAACTTGAAAATGGAAGTAAAATAATTAAGTGAATTTACACTTGTTCAACATTAAATTGTAACTGCACGAATGTAAACCTGTTTTCGTAAAAATTTTCTTTACATTGAAAAATTTTATTATATTTTCTTCTTTCTAACAATTAGTTTTGAACAAGTTATAGTACCAAACTCAAATAAAAAAATTGAAAATTTTTCTTTGTTCAAATATTTATGATTATCCCGCCAAATTGTTTGCTAAACAAAAAGTTTTCTAGCAAAAGATTTGAAAACCACATTTCAAGAATAATTTATTTTTATAAATGCAAAATTTCATTAATGTTGCTTCTACCTCGTTCAAGATGAGGTTTACTTGCCGAGAAGAGTAAAATTAATGAAATTATACACATCTTTAAAAAAAAGGAATATGATGTGCTTTCTATGTTCAGAATGCAATTTAGCAGCAAAACCGTTAAAAATAAAACGTACAAAAGTAAAAAAATTTCAAATCATCGATTCCACAATACAAAAAAAAAACAAAACTATTATTTGATGGAAGAAAATTAAAAAATAAATTTTGCAAATTACTTTGCAATCGACTTTTTTATGCTTCACAAACTTAATTTTGATGAAACTTTGCAGTTGGCCACTTCGTGCTTTATAAAATTTTTGAATCATGATATATGGTAAAAAAAATACGGCAAAAAAAAATTCGCAAACATGTTAATTACAAAATGCAAAATAGTTGGTGATATAGGTTTCTGATTTGGGCTTTTTCACAAAGCTTAAAAGCTTAAACTAGACAGATTTACTGTAATTTGATGTCTATAAATCAGGGACCAAATCAGTTCTGACTTTTTATGAAAAAAGCAAACTTTACCTGTTATTCCTGACCGATAAAAATTTGAAGCTAAAAAACCAAGCTTGGCTAGAAAAAATAAAAACATGGGCTCGCTTTTTATATTTTTACCGAAAAAAAATATCAAGCCGTTGTGCTTGCTTTTCTAACTTGAAAACTATTACCGGCCAGGAATAACAAGTAAATTAAGCTTTTTTTCGTACAAATTCATAACTGATTCGGTCCCTGAAAATACGAAGCCAGCTTGGCTTTTTATACTTCCGGCTTCAAAACCTGTTACTTCCAGCTCGAAAAAATTAAAAGTCAAACTGGCTTTTTATTTTTGCCAGATAAAATAAAAAGCCTTTCCAGCTAAGTTTTTTTTAATAAAAAGTTAAGTTTTCAAAAGCTTTACAGGAATCGAAACGGGTTTCATGAGACATCTTTTGGTATTTTCCACTAAATTCCACGAACATGATTTATCCCAGCTTTTTTTGGTTAAAATTTTCAAAATACCAGTTATTTTCGGTCCTAAACAAAATATTTTTATTTAGGTATTTATGCTGTATGTTGGTGGTTAATATAAACCTGCCTATATCCATCTTACATATTCCAAAACCGCATACCTTTATCCATCAATAGAATAGTTGCAAAAAAAAAATTATCAACAGATAAGGACCAGCCGAAAATTTTTGTTATGTTTATAATTAAGAGAGAAAACAAAAATTAAACACGAGATAGAGTTTAAGGGTTGAAAGTGCTTTTTTGTGATTTTGGGCGAATTATGAATTCCTAGCGGAAAATGTTCTTCGCAAAAGTTGTAGATAATAAAAAAATCTAAAACTTTCGAATAAGGTATTTTTCAACATAATCAGGTCTACCGGGGAATTTGATTCGATTTCGATCATCTTAATAGATTCTGAATTTCGATACGATTTTGAATTGGTAGCACAGAATTCGATCAAACTCTTTATTGAGTAAGGTCATACGCAGAACTAAACATATAATAGATTATGAGACTTTTCGTAAAACTATTTGACAAATAAATCAGCTGGGCCATTGGTTATTTTTTATTCCTTTATTTTCAAGTGTATAAATTCTGTTGTGTTCAATTATAAGTTAGTTAAAATGTTCCCAAGTATAGGTTTTTTTTTTTTAAGGGCGGAAGAGTCTTCTGGATTTTCCAAATCATAAGTAAGCACAAATAGTAAATTCTGACGAGTTGTTCACATTTTGTGTCTTATTAAGATTTATCTCGTATTTCAGATTATCAAAAGAAGCTTTCATTAACTTATTAAATGAAATAAGTATTGAAATTTTTTGCAAATAACCCAGTTTAAACCAAAGTATGCTGTTAAGAATAGAATAGAGTTAATTAACGAATTAAAAAACTTAAAATTACCTAATACTGACTATACAATAGTTTCTTTTGATGTAAGTAGTTTGTTTACTTCAGTTTCCTTAGAAAAGTTATCTAATATTGTTCACTCAAACTTGGAAAATGGTGGCTTAGATTCTGAAATGGTATCAGACATGGGGGCCCTGTATGATCTATGTATCAAGCAGAACTATTTTCAATTTAATAATAGATTTTATTCCTTTAAAAACGGGTTGCCTATGGGCTCTCCACTTTCTTCTTTATTAGCAGAAATATATATGGATAGCTTCGAGAAACAGATAATACAAACTGATACAATCTTTAGAGGAAAAATAGAATTTTGGCGCAGGTATGTGGATGACATTTTTTGTATATGGAAAGGCTCAGAGAGCGAATTATATAAGTTTTTAGAATGGATTAACCAAATTGATGACAAAATAAATTTCACGATTGAAGTAGAAAAGGACAAGACTATTAACTTTTTGGATCTTAAAATATCTCATGAAACAGGTAGCTTTAACTTTGAAGTATTTCGCAAGCTTACGTACACGGATAATGTTATCCCATGCAATTCTAAACATCCAATGAGTACAAAAATGTCAGCTTTCCACGCTATGGTGGATAGGTTGTGCAGGGTTCCCATGTCCAATGAAGCTTATAAAAAAGAACTTAATATTATAAAAACAATAGCAACAAATAATGGTTACTCTGGGAACATGATTTCAAATCTAATAAAAAAGAAAAAGAAAAACAGAATAAAACAACTAGTATTTCCTACTGATAGCAATAGCACTAATGATAATTTAAAACCTTGGGTAAAATTGCCGTTAATTGGGAGAATTTCGTATAAAATTAGTTCTATTATACAAAAAAGACTAAATATTAGAGTTTCGTTTTATAATAAGCATACTTTAAAAAATCTTATTGTAAATTCCAAAGATAAAACTGATAATTTCGCTAAATCAGGTGTATATGAAATACCTTGTGAGGATTGCGAAAGTAGTTATATTGGACAAACTGGTAGAAGCTTCAATACAAGATTTAGTGAATATATAAGATCTTTTAAACTTAACAGAAATGATTCTGCTATGGCCAAACATATGAACGAATTCACACACACTTGTAAGAAAGAAAACTTAAAAATTCTTCATGTTGAAAATAAGGGGAAAAAATTGAATATTTTAGAAAATTACGAAATTTGGAAAGCAATACAAGGGGGAAAAATATATTGAATGAACATCTCGAGCCAATTCGCTCAGTTTTGTTAAATATGTTCATCAATAGACAATGATTTTACCAGATTCAGCTACATTCGCAATCCTCTCTTCATAAACATTTGATGGACATATGTGTGTGCATTTTATTGTATTTTATTTTTATTTTAAGTCTAGACGAAGAGATTCTCGAATTTGTAAATGTATACCAGTAGCACTTGTCTATTCTCCGATGATGGTCCAGTTGGACCGAAACAGCTGTCAGAATCAATAAAAATCTTCAAATTGTGAAAATAAAGTACATGTACAAAAGGCTACTAGTTTCATTCAATTGAAATTAAACCTCAAACACGATCATCGTCTGTCCCGACCATATTAAACTTAGCGGAAACATTATGTCATTTTCGACATGGTAGTTATCACCAAGCTATTGGCCAAAATTTTATCCTTGGACTTGCTCAAACAACAGTTTCAGATTCCATTAAACAAATTTTAAATGTTTTGGAGAAAGTTATATGCCCAAAATGGATAAAGATTATGATGACAAACGAGGAAAGAAGTGAATCCAAAATGCACTTCTACAGGAATACTGGTTTTTCCGGAATAGTTGGTTGTGTTGATGGCACACATATCAGGATAATTGAACCAAGTGGAGATAAGGAGATGTTTTACAATAGAAATGGGCTCTACAGTTGTAATGTTATGATTGTAAGATTTTATATAATTTAATGTATTCTGTATTTATTTTTATTTTGCAGGTTTACGATCATCACATGGTAATAAGGGCTTTAGATGCTAAATATGGTGGTGCATCACATGATGCTCTAGTTTGGCGCTTATGTGAATCTAGGGCAATTTTAAAGGACCAATATGATAATGGAGAAAGAAATAGTTGGTTGTTTGGGTTTGCTAGCTTTTGTTGGTTTTTATTTGGATATCTCACTACTTTTCTTATATCTTAAGGAGATTCTGGATATCCTCTGGAGCCTTGGATTATGACCTCTTTTAGAGCTGCAGAAAAAGGGATGCGCAAGGGTTTTTACAATACGAAACACAACACTGCAAGAAACATTGTAGAAAGGACAATAGGCTGTCTTAAAAGCAGATTCCGGTGCTTTTCTGATGCAAGAGAGAAGCATTATAAACCTCTAAAGGCATAATATATGTAATTATTATAAAATGCAACCCGTCAGCCGAATATCATCAACCTATGACATGTACGAGCCTCTTAATAATGAGATTACAGATTCAATATCACTGCACGAGATTGCTAAAGGAATTAGAAAGAGTATATTAAATTCTTTAAGTTATTTTGTCAAATGTATATATACAGGGTGTCCCGTAAGGTAAGTCGACGTCAAGCCCGGAATAGGGTGATAGACCAAATCATAATAGTTACCAGAAATATATAAAAAAAAAATCGAAGTCATGCATTTTTTAAATTATAGACATTTCTTTTGTTTTTGAGAAAATGTACACCCTGTGACGGTTTTTTAGCTCCTGTTGCTGCAAATCTTTACTTTTTTTAATTTTATTATTCTGATGTAATCCCGAATAGTACTTATGTAACCTGTTGCTTTAAATTCTAAGCCAACTGCTCCAGCTTGGAAGAAAATGTCACATTTTGCCGAACCAAGAATAGAAAATTTATACTTCACCCAACCTTAACTGACTGTACTAAAAAAACAAAATGTACTACGCCAGTTAATAAGGATTCTAAAATGGTACAACACTTGCTACATTATTTCTCAGATTACGGAAAAAAAAAACAATTTTTTTTCTTCAAGAAACCCAGTTTCGAAAAATTTCTTTTCACCTACTAAAATTGATTCTAGTGTACCCAAAGCTTGCCGTAAGACCATAACTTTACGATTCTAGTTTGAGTGTGATGGAGAGTCATTGCATGAAGTGTGAGTGAGCCAGATACTGACGCTAGCGAGTCAAATCATCGAGTTTTTACAAATGTGCATCGTCTACTCTCCACAGAGGGCCGACTTCTAGGCCAAGTACTTGGTGAAGGAAGAAGTTCCTTACCTTACGAGGACGTAGTACTTCAAGCAGTTGAAGAAAACCCAAGTACTTCGGTACGTGCCATGAGCACCAGAATTACGGAAGCAGTTGAATTTGTCAACAAGGGAAGATTTGCCCGTTTGATAACCCGATCTTTTTTAAGAAGATGTCGAGTTTGTATTTCAGCTGATGAAAAGCAGTTTGAACATCTTTTGTATATAATAAATCTTAGCATCCAAATAATTGGTGTTTAATTTTAAAATTAGGGAAAATTTGTCTTAAATTTAACAAAAATTTAGCATCTCTAACTTGAAAGTGTCACTATCTGTCTCACTCACACTTCATGTAATGACTCTCCGTCTCACTCAAACTAAAATCTTAAAGTTACGGTCTTACGGCAACCTTTGGGTACACTAGAATCATTTTTAAGGTAATAAAATAAGTAAAAAACGAGTTTTCAAACAAAACTGAGGCCAAGCCGCATGAAAAAGTAGAAAATAAACTTTTCTTCACACACAGAGGTGGACTCAGATTTTTTGATTGGGACATTTCTCTTGAATATTCTTTCTCTTCATGAATCAAATTACTTATTACCTCTGATTGATCATACTGAAATATATCGGTGAATGTCAGCTAAGTTTTGTTTGAAAACTCGTTTTTTACTTATTTTATTTTTTGCCCTTTTCACGTTAACTAAATTTTTATTACGTGCTACTTTCCATGTTTTCCACAGACTTTTCCTATTACTATGAAATTTTTTTAAAAATTTACATGAATTTTCCTCGATATTTCATGCAAGTTTTCATGATTGTTGAAGAGAAAGTATTGACGCCAGTAGGACGGAAAAAAATGATTCAGCATAGCTTATAAAACTTTTTTGTCGGAAAATTTTCCGGAAAAATTTTCGGAAAATTTTCCAGAAAAATTGGAAAATTCTGCATTTGTCCTGAAACAGATTTATCACTAATCATATCGATGAAAATTTTTCCGATAATTTTCCCGCTTTTCCGGGTTTCCCATGGAGTTTTCCACAAAAGCAACTTTATGCAACTCATTTCGCTACAACTTTGTCTTAGGTTGCAAAATGCTCAAACGCTTCCTTGGTCGGAAAAACTCCGTAAAAGCGTTTTACCTGAATTTTCCTCGATTTTTTCTGCAAGTTTTCACCATTGTCGGAGAGAAAGTAATGATGCCAGTTGATAGGGAACTTGATCCTGCATAATTTAGAAAACTTTTTTCCGGAAAATTTTCCGGAAAAGACGGTAAACTCCGGAAAAAATTTTCGGAAAAATCGGAAAACTCTGCATTTTTCCTGAAACGGATTTATCACTAATCAATGTACCAAATTTTCAAATGATTTTTCCCGATTTTCCGGGTTTTCCATGGAAATTTCCAGTTCAAATTTTGATAGATTCAATTGTCACGCGACATGAACCTGTGTGCCAAATTTCAGCTCGCTGTGATGACGAAAAGTGGGTCTACGAGAGTGTCGAAAATAGCAAAAAAGAAATACATATATAAATGAATATACAGACAGACAAATTCGTGTACGAGTTAAAGGGACGGGCTTGCCTCAAAAGATATTTTTCGAAACTAAGTTTCTTGAAAAAAAAAAAATTCTGTAATCTAAGAAATAATGTAGCAAGTGTTATACCATTTTATAATCCTTATTAAATCCGTCAACTTTCGAAATTACTTGCCAAACTAGCGTAGTACATGGTTTTTTTCAGTACAGTCAGTTAAAGTTGGGTGAAGTATTAATTTTCTATTCTTGGTTCGTCAAAATGTGACATTTTCTTCCAAGCTGGAGCAGTTGGTTTAGAATTTAAAGCAACAGGTTACATAAGTACTATTCGGGATTACATCAGAATAATAAAATTAAAAAAAGTAAAGATTTGTAGCAACAGGAGCTAAAAAACCATCACAGGGTGTACATTTTCTCGAAAACAAAAGAAATGTCTATAATTTAGAAAATACATGACTTAGATTTTTTTTTTATTTTTCTGGTAACTATTATGATTTGGTCTATCACACAATTCCTGCTTGACGTCGACTTACGGATCACCCTGTATACGAAAACGGAAAATTTTTATATGCCTTCGCAATGAACAGTGGTATCAAATTTATCTATAACAAACAACAACTAAAAGCTTCCGCGAAAAAAATGAGCTAATAAGCAACTACAGGCTAATTAATTACCAATTCAAGAAACTAAAGTGGAGCCTTGGATATGAACTGATAAATGGAGATGGAGAGGTTGTTTGGAGGTGCTATGCTCACAAGAAATAATATTAAATAAAATTCACCGAATGTGAAAAAACACCAACTGTCATTAATCCTCGGAAATACAATCCATATCTTCTACTAGAAAAAGACCAATAGACGAGCTAGTGGAATCTAATCTTTAAGGACAACTAAGTTCAGTAACCAGGCGAATATCTATGAATGATCCGTCCGAACTCGATCACAGCTGGATATAAACTGACATTGAAATCGTTCAATTTTATTTTTGCACTACCTGTATTGATAAAAACGTAACATCCTTTGTCATCTGAAACAAGTCTTGTGCTCTATCTTTACTGCTAAAAAACTAAAGCACTTCACTCTTAAAATACAAAGAAATAAATTTGTGGAGCTTTCAATTAAGGAGAGTTTTTATAAATAAATTTTTCAAATATTCTGAATTATACAAGTTGTTTTATGGCGTGATTTGAGTTTTATATGAACTATGAAGTGTTTTTTTTTTTTTTATAAAGCGAATTGAAAGTCAATTGTTGCATGTGCAATATTGTCATGGCAAAACTATATCACAACAAAGAAAAGTGTAAAAACATTGAATATTTTTGCTGTCCGAAAGAATAGTTTTTGTCAGACGAGTGGGTAAAAGCTTGTGGAAACCGTAACAAAATTAAAAACTAAATTACAATGTCATAAAATTGTTCCTTTTCACAATTTACGCGAAGATTTTAGTACAAGTAGATTTCCTACTTCTTGAATTGAACTTGTAGTACTTACCATAATATAATTTTATTTTAAAAACAATTAGTAACAAATTACCGTCAATTATTTAAGAAAATATAATTATTTGATTTGTTCCAAAAATTTTTACACAAATTAGCAAAATTTATGAAACATTTTTTCCATATTTTTAAAAGATACAGACGGCGATTTCACTGTGTATAAACTGTTCTTAAATTTTCATTTTAAATAAAATTATGTGTACACTTTTCGAAACACCGCAGAAAAATACAAATTTTCCGAATTTTCCCATACAAAATGCAATTTTTCGTGTCAATTTTGCTTCAACAAAATTTGACATTTGTTAGTACATAGACCTGGTATTCTGTAGACCGCGAATTTAACAAGATAAATAATTCTATTGACTGCCCACTCTGCTAAATTTATTCGAATTTTAATGGCTTCAGGAAATTAATGGTAATATAGCAATAATTGCACTTGTTTATTAAATTTATATGAAAAACAATGTGAGTAGATGAAATGATACACAAATTTTGATCCAAGCTAGTTTATGAAACCATTTAGGAAATATACGAATCATTTGGTGAAGATTCTTCAAAACTTTGTGATGTTTCAACAATCATGTTTTCTTTTAATGGATTTGACATTATCACATGATAATTTATTGGCAATATTTTTAAACACACCATTTTTTCTTCTACTTCTTTTTTTTTCAATTACTGAATCTTTTTGGCCAATTTAAGCTTTTATGATCGATAATAAATCTTGGAACAATTACTTGCGTGTTGAGAGTTATTTTAAGTGTTTGGTAAACTAAGGCAACGGTAATACTTTTTGCCTTAAAAATTGTCAAATTGTTGATAGTTTTTGAGCTGTAAACTACTTATGCCATTAGTCTGACACTCTTTCAAGATGATTTGTTCTTAAAATTAAGTGCTTTCATAAAGTGTAAAAAATTAAAACTTATCTAGTATCAAGGGGATGTCATGAGAAAAGAAGAGAGGCAACAATAGAAAGTAGAACAAAGAAAAATTTAAGGAGGAAAGTTATGAAAGTTAAACAAATTAGTTGTTAGTTGTTTATCAATGAAATTTTTTTATAGTTCTACCTACGAACTATGATTGGCCTCTTTTTACACCAAGTTTGTGTTTTTTTTTGTATAATTGAGACATAAAGCTCTTCCCTCCTCCCCGTTCCAACATGCAAATATGAGAAAGATAGAGATAGATAGATAGATAGAGAGAGAGAGAGAGAGAGTGAGAGAGAGAGAGTGTGTGAGAAAGAGAGGAGAGAGAAAACCTAAGTAGGCTTTTTTGACATCAGGCTGAGATTAAGTAGTACTTTGATACAGGTATGCATACTCAAAAGTATTTTCTGACGCCCAATCTTGTTGCCGTCCGCTTTTGGCGGTCAATAAAGTCAACCTACACCTCAACAAGCTCGACTCCTATCACAAAAAAATGCAGCATTAAAATTAACTTTTAACACGGAGGTTACACCTGCAAGTACAGCTTGCATGCAAGCTGCACTGCCATACTTCTTGCACGTGTAACCTCTACTGCCATGCTGGCAGTACAGCTTTCAGCAAACTTACATGATGAAAAACCATGGCAGCTGAGGTGACAGTAATTTGACGTTATGCAGTTTTCAAGATGGCGGAAAAGAAATGCTTGAGAGAATTTGATACATTTATTCTGGAAATATGAGATTTTCTGGGATCATTTGCATTACATCATTTACCAACACCTTCCTCCTAACATTTTCTTGGGTTTTTATCATTCTGGTGCTTCCTTTATTGCTATAATTTTCCAATACATGCATGACTTTACGCCTCAATGCCATTTTTTAAATGAACTTGCATGCAAGATGATAAGACATCAACCAAACTGCCTTCTGCTGTCAAGTTAAAAATCGTGTTGGAAGGGAGGCTTGCATGTAAGCTGTACTATCTCGTGTAATCCCCGGGTAAAAGTCCGAACTTATCTGTATTCGGAAACCTAGCACTGGGCGAAACCGCCAAGTCGCTAAATCCAAAAGAATTATGGCCGTCTACAATGGGGGAATAATAAAGCTCACACAAACAGCGAAATATCTCTAGGAGTAAATTTCCATGCACTCCTACGATTCAATAACCATGCTAAAGCAACCATTAACAAAGCCAATTTCGCGAACAGTATAAGTTCTATAATAAATGTCAGGGACGGACTCACAACCCAAACAAAACGACTCATGTAGAAGCAACTAGTAAGTCCCGTCATCACTTATTGCTTTCCCCCACTTATTATATGAACCGCCTTAGCAAGCTCGAAAAAAAGATTCTTAGAGCTTGCACAGGACTCCATCGAAGAGCCAACGGAAAATACTATCGCAACGAAGTATTATACGAGGCAGCCAATATAACTCCTATCAAGAAGTATCTGTTCGGTCAAACCGAAAAACAAGTCGAGAAAATCCCTATCCATTCAAACCCACTCATAAGCAACTTACCGGATCTTTTAATACCGGCAAATTTCAAATACTTGACACCCTTGCTCTTGGCTCAACCGGATGCTAGAAACATCTACCTCCACGAAGGTAGAATAAGTTTCTATGATACTAAAGGG
Organism: Dioctria rufipes; assembly: GCA_963924295.1. NCBI lineage: Eukaryota > Metazoa > Arthropoda > Insecta > Diptera > Asilidae > Dioctria > Dioctria rufipes. The sequence goes on along the minus strand of OZ002743.1, from coordinate 71,092,177 downwards.
TATTACTAAAGGGGGTAATCCCAAAAGAAACCCTCAAAAACCCGGGAATGTTTCTGATAAAATCTGCCAGTATAGGAACTTTCCATTCCTTAACTTCCTAAAGATCTCAAAACATATCCAATCCTTACTCCCTCCCAGTCCCTCCTAAATTTAATAACAAACTCTTGCGAGAAATTCATTTACTACAGCCGATGGGGCGCGGCAGCTGCATACAAAAGAACCAACAACAACACGAGAAGTGATCAAAAACCAAATCAAGGCTCAAAACGAAGAAAAGAGAAGACATCGCATCGAACTGAGGGCCAAATATAAACCTCAACGCCTTAAACAAGACAATCTGAAGGATGTGAATAAATTATCAAAATAAATCCAAAGAAGGAACACAATGAAGAATATTGAAAGGCGCAAAAAGCACTTGACTTGACTCTGACGTCCTTGAAATTTGAAGCCACACGACTCAACTATAGTATGCAGTTTTACCGCAAAAATGTTATGTATTTCGGAAGAAAAAGGATTACCTTCCGAATGATTGTAATTTTAGAATAGTGAAAATTGCATAGCACTTTGAATCATTCGGAACTGAAGCGAGAGGGGGCAGTTTTAAAAATTTTGTTTAATTGTAATTCTACTCAAATGTCTCAATTCAATCAATTTATTCCAGCCGTCAACTACATACCAATATAAGTTCTTAAGCTGCAAAGGAATTTCTAATTCGGCCTAAAATCGAGATATTATTTATATCTAGAAGAGAGAATGACAAAGCCAAGGATCCAATAAAATTTCTGAAATTTTGGTTGGAATTTAGGCTAAATGGTTGTCGTCTAAGGAAGGTGTAACGATTGACTATTATGTTTCTCGTGGTTGATCAGTCCTTTCGTCATCATCGGGTATGTTCAGAGCAACAGGCTATAGTGACCTTGAAAATGTTTTGAAGTAAATCTGTGAATTTGACGTTAGCCTAAACAAGAAAAGCGAAAATTAAATTTGAAAGAAAATAAAGGGTTTTCCAATAAGAGGTGTTATTTTAATTAGCCCGCTATTTCGGTAGATGTCACTTTTGGAGCTGTCAGTTTTTTACATTTGACAAGTAGAAACTGCGCCATTAATAAAAATGGAACGATACACGATTGAACAATGTATTGAAATTATTAAAATTCACTATAAAAATTGTGAAAATGTGGTAGAGACGGTTCGTAAAACTCGAACATTTTTGGTTCGTCGTGAAGCACCTTGTCGGACCGCAATACAGAAATTGGCAGAAAAATTCGAGCTGTCGGGACAAGTTAGTGATGTGAAGAATAAAACCCGTGCACGTCGCTCAAGAACAGCCGAGAATATTGCTGCTGTAGCCGAAAGTGTTGAAGAAAACCCAGGTTTGTCCATTCCTCGTCGTTCTTTGGAATTAGGCATTCCACAAATGTCATTACACCGTATTTTGCATAAAGATTTGGGTCTTAAGGCTTATAAAGTTCAGTTAACACAAGAACTCAAGCCGACCGATCATCAACAATGTCGAGTGTTTGCTGATTGGGTCCTCGAAATGCATGAAAATGATCCGCAATTCCATCGAAAACTCATCTTGAGTGATGAGGCCCATTTCCACCTCGATGGCTTCGTCAACAAGCAAAGTCGCATCTGGGGCTCGGAAAACCCAAGAGTTATTGTTGAAAAGCCTCTCTATCCTCAACGTGTTACTGTTTGGGGCGGTTTATGGTCCCGCGGAGTCATTGGACCTTACTTTTTCGAAAATGAGGCTGGAGCAACAGTTACGGTGAACGGATTGCGCTATCGACAGATGATTAATGATTTTTTATGGCCGGAATTGGATGGTATTGATCTGGACAACGTTTACTTTCAACAAGACGGCGCTACGTGCCATACAAGCAATGAAACCATTGATCTTTTACGGGAAATGTTTTCGGACCGTGTTATCTCTCGAAGAGGTGATCACAATTGGCCACCGAGATCTTGTGACTTAACACCTTGCGACTTCTTCCTTTGTGGCCACGTGAAAGAGAAGGTCTACGCCAACAGCCCAGCGTCAATTCAAGACCTCAAAGATGGAATTCGTGAGGCTATCGAGGACATAGGGCAGCCACTTTGCGATTTGGTTATGGAAAATTTCATGAAAAGGATATGGTTCTGTAGGCGTGGTCGTGGTGATCATTTGGCTGATGTTATTTTCCATTATTAACGGCATACCTTCCTCTTTATAATGAAATAAAGAGGGCGGTAGAGAGGTTTTGTGATTTTTGTTCTTTCTATCCTAATATCATGTAACTTTCGTGTAACTTTCTTGGTATACACCCTATGAAGGTGACTTGCATCTCAGGTGATAAGTAAACCCTCTACGGTTTCCAACAAATGTCCAACCACCTCTCTATTCCTTTTCCGTCGGCAGTTATAGGACGTCAAAATCAAAAAATTAGAAAATTTTGCAATTTGTTTTTCAATTTCAACGATTTTCCCGCTAAAAGGCAAGATAAGGATAGCACTTTCTTGCACGATTTCGAGACCTCCGAATGTTACCTTTCATTTGATCCTGCATATGTACCTACCTAAATGATACTGTTTTTGAGATATTCCCATTTTTATGATGCATAATTTCATTAATTTTGCTAATAACAATAGAAATCACGTCTAATTTATGCAATTCCACGCAAATTAACAAAAAATTCATGAATTTATGAATCATAGAAACGGTAATATTTCAAAAACGGTTGCATTTAGGTAGGTACGTGTGCATAATCAAATTAAAGATAACATTCCGGGGTCTCTAAATCTTGTAAATAAACTGTATATTTGTCATGTATTTTGGCGGGAAAATCGTTAAAATTTGAAAAAAAAAATAGGATGTTTTTTCCAATTTTTGGACTTTGACGTACTACAACTTAAGATTGAAGATGACAGTAGGGCTGGTTGGACATTCATTGCAAAGCTTAGATGGTTTGCTATCACCTGAGATAAATTCCTTGCCTTGATAGGGTGTACTATATATTAAGAAATTTACAAGGTGTAAAGTGGAAACAGTACTAAAAATCGTAAACCCCCCTACCGCCCACACCGTGCATTTTCCGGCTCTCCTACCATACAATTTATTTCTCGAAATTGAGTGAGTAATCCGGGGTATAAAGGCTAGTAGGCTTAGTAGGCTACTGATAAAGGTAACAAATTGATAAATGGAAGAGGGAAAATCATCTGTCTCGTTAGCTCAGTGGTAAAAGCAGTCGCCCGGCAAGCGGAAGGTCCCGGTTTCAAACCTCGGACGAGGCGGTTGTTTTTTTCTTCTTGCATTTATAAATTTGATTTAGAATCATTAAAAATAAAAGTTCTTAATATTCTTCTTTCTCCATCAACGTTAAACCTCGTTTAAACTTAGTTTAAACCACCAAAATTGAACGTTTAAACTCAGTTTATCTTTAAATGTGAATGAAGTGACATTTCGATTTGACACTTGCTCAATTAGATTGGTTTTTAGACAACATTTGTTTAATTATATAATTTGTATGATGAATTCAGACCAGGAAGATATTAGCGATGAAGAAATTTCAATAATTTTGACTATAACAAATCATTTTGATAAGTGGCACTCTGTCAGTCCTTTTACATTCGATGATCTTTTTATGCCTTTCAAAAAATTTCATTAATAATGTTGTTTCTCTTGATGAAAAGTTCGTCGTGCGTTTCAAAGAGTCTTTACTCATTTTCGTATTTTTCACAACGATTTGGCCGGCAATATTTCGAAGTAAATGACTCACAATAGTTTGCTAGTTCACAATTGTACAGAAAATAGCTTGTTAGTTCACAATTCCATAGTACTGCCATGCCATATTAAAAAAGGTCGAACACTGTGAAACTCATTTTGGTTTAAAATCAGTTTAAACTACGAACGGAGTTTAAACTCGAACTGTGAAACCGGCCCTTAGTAGAAAAGATAAGTAATAAGCTGGGTTTTTTTTTAATGATGGCTGCGTGGTTTTAGTGATCTAAATTATAATAATATGGTACACTTTCACCATTTTTTAGATGGGGTTAAATTTTCCACCATTTTTGAGATGTGTAATTATTGAAGAAACGAAATGGAATAGTTTTAATAAAAAAAAAACTCAAAAATAAAAAATGTTTCGTCTACCAAAATTTAAGCATACTACATACTATTACGCCGATTTCGTAGATAATTTTAATATTCAAGTTCAAACATTGGCTCAAAATTTCGCGAATTTGGAGTTATGTCACTATTGCAGCCGGCGTGCTACTATTCTGACAAAAGTACCAAAATACACTAGAGATTCCTCAAGACCATTGGACATATGTCAAATTCTCGTTCAATAAATATTGAAAAAGAAGCCTTGACCTCTTGCGTTATACGTTCACAGAAAGAGAATTCGACTTGCAAGATATATGAACAAAGTAGGAAAGTTGACCAATACTGTACGGTAGGGAGGAATCAAAATATCTACGGTATCTAGCGGTACGCTAGAATCGTATACCATTGCAAAGATGCAAGCTGGTTTGTGTAAATAAGCCTAAAACTAGTGCTTTATGCAAAAGATATGTTTGAAGGGAACAGTTAAGAATAACATTTCTATATTGGCTTATGTGATCAAATTCGAAGTCGAAGTCCATATACGAACCTGCTAAGGACTTTAGACCTATTAGCCTCACATAATTTCTTTTGAAGAATTTGAAAGGCTGATAGAACAACCTGCTCAAAGCACGCATATTTAGAAAGGTAAATCGGTTAAAACTGCGCTACATGACGTAGTAGGAACTATTGAAAATCAATCGAGAACAGAATACACTATACCTGCAGTTCTTAATATCGAGGGAGCCTTTAACAATGTTAAAATAGATGGCATTCAGGATGCCTTGATTGGTCTGGGAGTTGAAACCTATATTCGCCTATGGATTAACTCAATGCTCAATAGCTCTCTATAAAAGGAGTAAAGGCGGTAGCATATCCTGATGATTTAATTGTCCTGACTTCACGAAAATTCTTATCGACGATCAGCGAACTAACCCAAGGAGCATTGAAAAGCTTCTTAACTGGGCTCTATGTTGTGGTCTGGGGGATAACCAGCCATTGCACTTTATACACCCTCGCATCGTGCACCGCATGTACAGCGCTATTTTAAGACGTACCCTCATCTATGGAATCATCCGCATATACATGTATATTAGCATAACATACCCATACCCATAAAATTGCCTAAAATAGCTCTAGAATAGAATAGAACAAGAGATAGTTTTGAATTGTCTTGGAAATGACACTCAACACCATGCGACGTGAAGGATACGGATGAAGTATCTAAAGACACGTAGTGCTGTCTAAGTAATAAATAGAATTCTTTTTCGTAATTATGTTAAATGGCCGAATTTACAAGAAACAATTATGTGGGTTTGTAGGGCCGTAGAAAGAACGTTTATTAAAATTTATGAAGCTACCAACCATGAGAGAGAGAGGGAGAGAGTGTGCGAGAGAGTAGATAGATAGAGAGAAAGAGACGGAGAGAATGAGAGAGACAGTGAGAGAATGAGAGAGAGAGAGAGGGAAGGGGGGAGAGAGTGAGAGAAGGGGGGAGAGAGTGAGAGAAAGGGAAGGGGGAGAGAGAGAGGGAGAAATATAGGAGAGATAAGGGCAAAAGACAGGAGAGAGGAGAGAGAGGGAGAGAGGGGAAAAATAGAGATAGGGGTAAGAGTGAGAGGGCGAGAGGGGCAAGAAAGAGAAGGAGAGGCAAGAAAGAGAGAGGAGAGAGAGGAGAGAGAGGGAGAGAGAGAAAGAGAGAGGGTGAGAGATAGAGGAAGAGATATAGAGAAAAGATTAGTATTATGGTCAGTTGAAATTATATAAAAATTGGGACTGAAAAGGCAGCGAGAAAAAAGAAAGAGGAAAAAAATAGTAATAATAGATTTTTCTGTATTTCTACTATTTATAGATAACAAAAATGTTATTCACAAAATTCTGCATTATTTTTGTCTTCTTATTTTCTCTGCATTTAAACGCAATTCTCTGAAAAATAGTTGGGCGCATTAAAAATGTTTAAATACTTAAATTGTATAGACATGCTCAATATGCTCTCGACATAATCTTATCAAAATCTTGACATGGCTTCCCAAGTAACAATTTTTCCAATTTTAGGTGACTGAAGGTGATGGGTGGTTTTATAAGGGGTATATAATGGTTACTCGGTTATATAAGAATTTGACTGGTTATATAATAGTTTTATAATATTACCAATTGGTGGTGCAGTTATATTAGAGTTTTTTAAGATTGCTAATGGTTGTCGTGGAAGTAAGTTACTAAAGATTTTATAAGTTGGTGATGGAAATGTTTCAATCACCGGTCTATATAACTTAGAGTAACCATTACTAGAAGGTATATAAGAAAGTTTTATAATTGTTTTCATCACTACATTATATAACTGATTGGTAATAAGTGTTTATTGCGATATCCGTGGTTACCCTTATATAACTCGACAACATTCAGTAATTTAGGTGACTTTTACAAAAATTGGGAACTTTCGGTAATACATACACCCCCTATAAAATATCGTAACATTTTTTGGTGGCCTTGTAGTAACTACGGTGACCGTTATAAACACAAATGGCTTTTAGTATCGAATGGAACCATTATAAAACTATTTTCATTTATTTATGGCGTTTTAGTAACGAAGGTGACTGTTATAAAAATTGGAAACTTTTAGTAACGTCAATTTTTTCGTATTTGGCCATTTTAATATGCATTTTCCCGAGCTGTTGGGACAATACACAAAGTAGGTCTTCTTGACCTGCTCCTTTAATTTGCACGATTTTATAAATTTTTTTTTTTTCGTAACTAAAATTATTCACTACACTACCGAGGAGCGTACAACAAAAATTATTATAAAAAGAACATGACACAGACAATTTGTCATTACTTTAAGATATATAAGATTACCAAAGGTAACATATTATGACTAAACGGTATATATATGGTAGTTACTTTAGTTTATATAATATTTCTAGAAGTTTTATAATGGTAATTGAGTTTATATAACAGAGCCAGAGTTTATATAAAAGTAGTTGAAGTTTTATAATTGTAATTTGTTCATTTAAGTACAAGCCGCCATTTTTTCATCTGTGCATTGCAGATAAAAAAGAAAATGTCGGTTAAGCTAATTATTTAAATTGCTGATATATGGACTCCGTTTTATTTTTATATGAAGAAAATACATCATTTTAGGTATATAACATTTCTAAATTATGTAATGTTACTTTCATGAATTAATATCAGCTAAGTGAAAATTGTAGCTTTAGAAATATTTAATTAAAATTATTAAATATTGCTTATTTTTGGAGGGGTCTATATTTTTTAGAAGTATCTATGATGATATTCACAGTAAAATTTTAATTACAGTTGAATTTCACCACGTATATAATATTAAACCGTTACATTATAAAAATGCAGTACAAAAAAATATCGAAATTCTATTTCAAGATAGGTTTCGTAAATATTTGCATTATATTGTTTTATAAAGGTAACGAAAAGTAATTTCCCTAACATTTCAATCACTAAAAGTAATCAGTTTGAAAAATTCCAAGCGTTTTCAACGTTACCAACACCATTATAAACAAAGTTTATAAAGGCAACCGAAACATTACCGCAACCACTGTTGTGACCAAAGTAAATTAATCGAGAGTACCCCAGGTTATATGAGGGTTATATAAGAAGTTATATTAAGATAACCAGAATATTTTTATTACTCATTTTATAAAACTTTTAGTTATATAACGTTACCTAAATCAAGTCACAGTAACCTTTATATAATCCTCAATTTAAGCTCTATAAGGAGTTTATAGTGGTTACAAAGAGGTTTCGAATACTAGTATATATAACTCAAGTTATATAATTTGGTAATGGAAACCTTACGATTACTACTATATAAAATAAATTGTTTCTTGGGTTTCTATTTTAGAGATATTAGTTAAAATGAGTTAAAAATTTAATACATTTACGAAAATCGATATTCAAATTCGGAGCCCATGTGACATCTCCAAATATTCTGAGTTCTGAGAATCAGTATTGCCATTTTGGCTACAATCGTATCAAATGCCTACTTCGGGGCAACGTTTCGCTACAGAGATACCCCTCTAATGATTTGGCTACTCTTGAGAATTTTTGAATACGTGTCCAAAATATTTGCAATATTATTTTATTTATTTTAATTCTCAGCACTGTAGCAGGTTAAATTGTAGTGACATTATTTATGCTGGCTGAACTCGTCCATTATTGTGTGATATAGCCGAGAGCGATTTAAAAGTTCTTTACAACAAGGCTCAAATTTTCAGTTAATTACTCTACAGCACGGGTTGCTAAGTTATGGGTCGCGACCCCGAACGGGGTCGCAACGGGTTTTCTGTGGGATCGCCAACTTACGCAATTAACTAAAAAAAATATTCATTATAATGAAATATCAAGCATGTCCGTAGACGTTAAGGAGCAGATTTTGAATAAAATCAATCACTGTTTTCTTTTAAAGTTGATGAATAAACAGACGAAAATTCGTGTGCTCAATTACTTGTCTTTGTGAAATATGTTCAATCAGATGATATCAAAGAAAAGTTCCTATTTTGTAGTGGACTTGTAACTACTACAAAAAAAGAAGATATTATGGAGAAGAGAGACTGGAAGAGAGACTGGAAAAAATGTGTCTGGGGTTTGTACGGATGGTGCACCATCTACATATGCTTGGGTCAAAATCGGGCTTTAAGAAAAAAGTAAAAGAACTAGCTTCCCAAACAAGAGGAATCTACATTTTTATCCAGGCTGCAAAGAAGAAAAATAAATCTAGGGAACATTACCAAATTTAAAAAAGCCTACATTGTGGTAGATGAATCTGAAGGTGAAATAAATGAAATTTTGAAGGAGGAGATTACTGAGCATCTCGAATCCCTTGAAAACGAACTTCAGCGTTACTTCTCTGAGCTAAAAGAAGAAGAAACTACATTGACACACGAAATCTATTCTCTTACAATATGAATTCTTGGATTTGCGGAATGATCGGAATGATTCCTCGGCACGTAATTTGTTTAATGAAAAATTACTCACACATCACACAATTCTAGGATAGATGCTTGCCTTTCTAATTTTAGTTCCATTTGTGTCTACATATCTCTGCGAGAATGGATTTTCAACCCTACTTCGTTTAAAAACAAAAGAAATAAAAGAAAAAATGTTGAAAATGATATGAGGTTGGCGTTAACAAAAATTTACCCGTGAACTTTTAGGCTGATTAATAACTCGCAATTTCAACAATCGCATTAAATTAATTATTAAACATAATTTAAAATAAAATTATACTAAAAAAAAGCATTTTCGTTGTTGTTTTTTAATTACCTTATTAAAAATGCTTTTATAAAAAGGGGTCGCCACCCGAAAAAGGTTGGGAACCTATGCTCTACAGAGTTATACAGATGTAAAGATTTAAGTTTTCTATAATTTTTTCACGTGGAGCTACTCAAATTTTCAATTTCAATTTATTTGATTATGACATTGTACAATGAAGATGCGGGATCGTATAATTAATACAAGTTCAAAAGTATATACAAAATCAAAAAAAAACAGAACTTAACATATCGAAACTCCAAAATATTGAAATAATGAATACATGTGCAAAAAAAAAAAGAAATAATTGTACCTAATAGTAAAAGGAGTATGTAAACCTATAACTAAACTTAAAACTGAAATAATAATTGCAATCATAAAGAAGTAATCAATTGAGCTAGATGTGAATACACAATATACTAAGTTAGAAATTAAATAAAGTAGAGTTAGATTTCATAAATTCAAACAGTAGGTTTTTAAAGCAGTTGAATGTGAGGATCCCCAAAGAGTTTCTCAAAGAAATTGGTAAAATATTCAAAATTCTGACAGCGTGGACGAAGAACTGACGCTTTGATGTAACACAATTGGAGTGAGGAATAATTAATGTTACAGTCCTGGTAGATCTAGCAAATTGTAAGCAGTCGTATAAATAATTAAGAGATTGAAACTTAATGACCTTAGCCAAAAATAAGGTACACCGAAACTTAAGGTAAAGTGAAAAACTGCAACCGAAAATAGACAAGACGTATCGCGAAACATGATCATACCGCCGAACATTGTAAACATATCGCACTATTGAATTAAAAGCGATATTAAGTCTATAGAAGGACTCCGAGTCAAGTTGACAGAAGACTTCGCACCCATAGGTTACTATAGGAGCAATTAAAGAGCGAGCTAGTAATAAGCGCGTTGAGAGTGGAGTATATGAGGCAGATGACCACAGTGTGCGGAGACCACCATATACTTTTTGAATTACAATATCTATGTGGTTATTCCACGTAAGGGTTCTATTAAATATTACCCCCAAGTTTCGAGCGGATTGAGAAAAAGCAATAGTGGAACCGTTGAGTTCAATCACGGTAAAGCTGTTTAGATCAAGCAATGTCTTAAAAATAACTAAGCATTTAGATTTCTCTGGATTTAATCTAAGTTTGTTCAAAGCTGACCACCTATTTATTGATTCCAAATCCTGAATAATACAAAACACCCCATCCTCAGTCAAACCAATAGGACGACAGATGTATAATTGTACATCATCGGCATAGAGATGTAAACGAGAATGTTGAGGGCAGCCAAATATATCATTAATGAACATAATGAACAGGATCGGTTCCAATATGGAGCCTTGTGGAACACCCGAATTCACTGCTTTTCAGTGGAAAAGACTACCTGAAAGCGTCCACATAAATAGTCGGAAATCAATCGTACGGCATGTATGCCAAAATTAAAGTAGTTTATCAGTTTTAAGCAAAGTGTTTCATGATAGACTGAATCGAATGCATTGGAAAAATCAAGAAAAACGACCGCCGAAAATATATGATTATCCAAACTTTCTCTAATATCATTTGTAATTTTCAGCAGTGCAGTAATACAATCATGCTTTGCTCTGAAACCAGACTGGCATATCATTTTCGGGCTACTCTAAAAAGCTAGACTAGAAAGACCCTTCAAGCGAACCTCAAAAAAACATATCGGGTTCATACATGGCATTAGCCCTTTATTTATATAATGTGAATTGCAGCACCTAGTACTATATGGACGTGTTATACATATACATTTACCTAAAATTATATTTTTGCAGGGAAAAAGGAAAGATTGTTAACTAGTATCCTTCTTCATAATAATCTCCTCGAAAGTTGGTTACATTAAATGAAATGCTTAGTCTTCCATATCTTTACCTGAACAGTAGGGCTTTAGGTGCTTAGTGTGCCAGTTGCCCGCAGGCTTACCATTATTATCAAATAGTTCGTACGTCCATGGTGATAGAACTTTTGTTACTTTAAAAGGACCTATGAACTTAGGTGCTAATTTCGCTGCCTCGCTGAGAACATAATTTCTCCGTCACACCAGATCGTTCACGTAGAACCTCTGATCCCTTCTCCGAAGGTTATAGGTGTGCTTTGAGCACTCGGCTGCAGCCATCAATCTCTTTTTGACATCCTTTCTCATTTCTTCCAAACCCAGAGATCTTGCTTCCGGATCAAAAACTTCCCCATCATTCAGAATTCGGTGCTCTTTCCCATTAGTTCTCATCTTATAGCCAAAGTTAATGAAATAGGGGGTCAAGCTAGAAGCTTCCTGCTTAGAGGTGCGGATAGCGCAGACGATTTTCGCCAAATGTAGATCCCACACTCGGTGGTTGTCCGAAACGTATGCTCGGAGCATTGTTTTTACCATCTGATTAGTTCTCTCCGCTGGGTTCGCCTGCGGATGGTATAAGGCTGTGTATTTTAACTGTACACCATATTCTTCACATAATTTCGTAAATTCCCGACTTCTAAATTGGGTCCCATTGTCGGTAATGAGAACTCTAGGTACTCCGAAGATTAAAAACACATGATCTTCTAACGCTCTACATATCGGACCAGATGTTGCTGCTCGTAAAGGAAACAACATAGGGAACTTGCTGAGTTGATCAACAATAGTTAGTATGTATACATATCCACGTATCGAACGAGGTAAAGGCCCAACTAAAATCCAGACTTACACATTCCCAAGGTTTGCTGGCAATATTTCGAGACGCCATAAGTCCTGCTGGTTTCTTCAGAATAGGTTTGATGGACTGACAAATTGTACACTTTCAAATATAGTCACCCACGTCGGCTTTCATTTTCGGCCAGTAAAAATCTTCGGAGAGGCGATCATAAGTTCTCTGGATACCCGTATGTCCTGACATCGGAGCATTATGTGCCCTAACTATCAGAGCTCTCCTCTGACGTTTTGGCACTACCTGCCTCCAAAAATCTGCTTGTACCGCCAAGGAAGGGTATCTAGGATGATGATGCTTGAATAACATCTCGTTTTCAATTTTCCAATCTGGATACTCTGAGGGAGTAGATCGAACACTATCCATCATTTTTTTGTACCATTTATCACCGAGGTCTTGAGCTTCTTTAATGCAACTTACTACGGTGAGACTGCTGAGAGTTTTTGTTTTGGACATATGTAATTGTTTTTTTGTTTTTTTTAATGGATCCAAACCAAACAAATTTAAGAATTTTTTTTTTTTTCTGTATATTTCACAGATGATCAGTTGCAATTTTAGTTTCTTTCTTACTCATTTTTAGCACACATATATACATATAACTGCTAAGCAGATAGAACATAAATTAAAAATTAAAAGCTTCAAAACAATAAAAATAAATAAAAATAACTAATTAGGGTCATCTTTAAATACAACTTCCTCGCACATTAGTTATAATCGGTAAAAACTTAATTTACATAAATAAGAGAGAATTTTAAATCAAATAAAAAGATAAAAACATTTCAGGAAAATTATTATTAACATTTTAATATTCACAAAGTTTTCTCTTTCCTTGATATGCTTTTATGCACACAAACATATAATTTCGTTCATCTTCCGAGTATTCATCTAGCCGGGCGGCTAACGTCCTCCGATCTCTTATTAATCTACTTTTCATATTTTCGCCAGTGCAAACATATGTATGTATGTAGGTAGGTAGGTATGTATGTATATGAAAAAAACTTCAAATCTTACCGCCTTCTTAAGCCTACCGCCTCATCGATCTTAGTTATGGCGCTTACTTACTTAGTTAATTGCATCTTGACACGAGAGTTTTTGTTAGCTCAACTCAACTTAGAGGTGATTGTGTGAATTTGCAAAACAACACAAATTGTTGTTAAAAGACAGTGGTTTTAGTTTATCCAACAACAACAACCTCCCACTTTCTAATCTCGCACTGTTCAAATAAGCTTTTAAGAAAGAATTTCGAATTTTTATTGCCTTAAAGGTAAAAGAGAGTTCACAGTGATGAGTTTGAAAGTGACTTGATGATGTTGACGTACGTCAGGCACAATTAAAATTAATAGCCGCTGCCAATTTGTTATAGTGGACAGCCTAAACGGGCAGCAACAAAACTATTAGGATAGTGCGCAAAAGCGACAAACTTATAGCGTCAAAATTAGCCAACAACGGTCAATTTGGGAATGGAGTGTACATAGGATGTGTGTATGTATGTACAAAAACGTCTTGTCGTCATGTCGAATGGCAAATGAAAATATGTTTTTAGCTTTTTTTTTTATATTTTTTTTTTCTATATAGTACTTTGGTGCGCTTTCACCCATTCCATCCAAACTTTAACGGTTCATTGGAGGAACCTTATTTTCATGGTCATTTTCTCAGTTAAATAATTATTATCACTCGAGCTAGCAAATGTAAAGACTTTGTGTGGCTGTTTATCTCAAGTTATGTATACCTACCTACCTACCTACCTACCTGCATCTAGTCGAAGAGCTGTTTTATTTCTTGTAATTTACTCCGGATAGTAAATACGGCTTTGGCCCCGGCTCATGCAAATTACGAGCCGTATATACGGCTTACAGTCATTTCTCCGCAGAAATTCCTTCAAAAGATGTTAAATATCTGTGATTTACCTTTATGTCAGATAACTAAGTTGCGCTGCAAACATAAAAGCGAGTTTTTATAATCAAATTAAATGGAGATCTCATTTTCAGGCAATTTTCAAAACCTCCGAGATTTGATTTGATTTATATTCTGAGAGTATAATGAGTGCGCATCGTGCATTTATGTATATGCCGTTAAGCCTTTAAGTGTTTTTAATGGTGATTTTAACGATATGATTATTTTGAAAACCAGTATATAAATTAAGTGTATAGAAAGGAGATCTGTCTAATCAGATCGGTGATGAGCTTTAAATTTTCTAAATTAGACATGAAAAAGAATTTACGATGATAATTACTAAAATTTCGATTCATCTTAAACTGCGATTATCATTCAACTACACCTAAACACCTAAACAACCTAAATTTGAGTCATCTTGACTACAGTTCTTTTGATCTAATAGTACAAATTTTAGCACAATTTCTACAAATAAGACAAATCTTATAAAATAGTGTAATTTTATTTTAAGAAAATGAGATAAATCTAAAACAAAATAAAACACAAAATCTGTTATGAATCCTAACAACCTATACACAAGTTTCGATAGAAAACTAATTGTAAAGGTGGAGAGTAGGAAAATCGTGATTAAAAAAAAATAATATTTACTCGTGAAAATTCATACAGGGTATACCGCTCATATATGATATAATCTATCATTAGGGTTGCCAGATATTGACAGACAAAGTCGGGACTTTATTTGCTGAAAATATAATAAAAAACCGAAATGGTACTTTTGGCCAATTTGGAAATGACTATCAATGATGACATACAGCATGTACACGAATGGGCAATGGATAATGAGCTTGCTATTAACCCAAACAAGTCTTAATGTCTGCCGATATATAGAAGCATTTTTCCAATATCTGATTTGCCGTCAGTTCTTTTGAATAATTCCACTCTTGAATATGTTGAGTCAGTAGGCATTCAACTTAATTCGAAATTTAGTTGTTGCGAGAACATTAGCGCTTTGATGGGGAAAACTTATGGCACTCTTCGTCAACTATCTATTTTCTCCAGTTGTCTGTCTGTGGATTTTCACAGGAAATTGGCGATGATTCCTATTGTCCCCATTTTACCTATGGGAGCCCTATTTTTAGCAGACTAAACCCAATTTGTCAAAGAAGAGTTACTGTCGCCTGTAACGACGTCCTTCGTTAAATTTATAAACTTCATCGGAACGCTCGTGTATCTGCTCTTGCTACATCCGTACGCGGAAACTCCGTAGAGGCCTATTTGACTCGTCGTAGGCTTATTTCATTCATAGGTTAATTTATACTAAATCCCCTGCATATCCCTCTGAGGGCCTACAGTTCTTGCACTCGAATAGAGGTGTTCAACTTCTTGTCGTGATATGTACATCTAGGTACGGTGACCACACTTACTTCGTCCAAGTTGCCCTTAAGTGGAACTCTCTTCCAAATTTAATTCAGGTTCAAATGTCAAAGATTACCTTATTTAATTATTATTAGATTGTGAATGGTATTTCTTCTTAGATCTTCAAATTCTTGTTGCACTGTTTTAATTAATTGCTAATTTTATGCATTTTTTTTTTGTCTTCTCTCTCTTTTTAATTTTTAATTTGTTGTATTTTTTTTTTATTTTTGTTCTTTTTGTTTAGGCGCTTTACCTTTAAGTTTTCTTTTTTTCTTGATCTTTGGATGTATTTCTTTTATTTATTCATTTCTTTATTTATTATTATCTTTTTTTCCTTCAATTTTTGATATTACTTATGTTGTTTTTTTCACTAATTGTACGTCATAAGATTTCGTAATTTTCTGAACAGTGCGTAATAAATGTATCGTAATGTATTGTAATGTATTGTAGCAACTTCTCGATGAATCATTTTCGGGGTAATAACTTTAGCTCACCCCTAGTCGATGGAACTCTTCCAAATTATTTAGCATTTACTGGTCTCCTTATTTGGTCTTTTGGTATTAAATTGCACCTGAATGAGGCCAATCCACTAACATTAGCTTCGTCTCACTTTACGCGTCGAACTTGCACTGGGCTGTTCCTAATCTTGACCTTATCAAATATCTAGGGATCCTTCAATATATCATTCCATTAGATTATAGAGAATTTTATGCATTTACGAATGCCACGGTATCTGCGTACATACATACTCAAATCAGAGACGCAAAAATCACTTGCTATCTGATGACAGTCAAATCCATGGCAGCACCTATACAACCTTACCCATGACCAGCCTTGAACTTAGACTTGCTCTTTTTTATACCCTAGATGATAAAATCATAGGATATATGTACATAGGTACTAAATCTGTCATTCCGTTTGAAACGCATAGAAATAATAATGGTAGACCAAAATGGATTGGACACGCATGAATTATATTAAAAGTTATTTTGATTTTTACATGTTCGTCTGTTAGTCCGTCTGTCTATACGTCTGTCCGTCTATCCGTTATACCAATTCTAGCTTTTGAACTTATTAAGCTGGACTTACCTCTCTCGTAAACAACCACTTTGCATTTCTGATAGAAAATTTGTGCAGGCGCGTATCCAGACCTGCAGTCTGGAGGGGGTCACAACTAAAATGTTCATGGGGAAGGAAGAAGTCGCTTTTAAATCTAAAACAGAATAAAAGATAAAATCTGTTATGAATCCTAACAACCTATACACACGTTTCGATAGAAAACTAGTTGTAAACGTGGAGAGTAGGAATATCGTGATTAAAAAAAAAATAATATTTACTCGTGAAAATTCATACAGGGTATACCGCTCATATATGATATAATCTATCATTAGGGTTGCCAGTTTATTGACAGACAAAGTCGGGACTTTATTTGCTGAAAATATAATAAAAAACCGAAATGGTACTTTTGGCCAATTTGGAAATGACTATTTATTTTTTTGTTAATCTTTATTATATATTAACTATTAAGAATTAAAAAGCTAAAAACAAAGAACAAAAAAAAATTTGCTTTAAATTTTAATTAAAAAAAAAAATTAACTGAAACATAGAGTAAAAAAACAAAATTGCGATAAAAAGCTAAAGCAAAACAAAAACTTGTTATAAAATATATTGATTTTTTTTTTATATAATTCAAATGGTTTTTTGTAGTTCAATTTTTCATAATTTAAAATTACTTATATCCATGTACGAAACGAAAGTATATATAGGGTCCGCCAAATAACTTTTTTTTTTTTGGAAACAGAGCGCAAAACATCGAGTGTAGCTTCGGCTGTGTGGCACGTAGCGCCGTCCTGTTGAAACCAAATGTTGCCAATATCCTCCTCTTCAATTTTCCTGAACAAAAATTCGTTCAACATGGCCCGATAACGATTGCCATTGACTGTAACGGCCACTCCTTGCTCATTTTCGAAGAAAAATGGCCCAATTATGCCTCTGGACCAAAATCCGCACCAAACAGTGACTCGTTTTGGGTGTATCGGCTTTTCAATGTATGCGTGCGGGTTTTCTGTGCCCCAAATGCGACAATTTTGCTTGTTTACATACCCGCCAAGATCAAAATGAGCTTCATCCGAAAAGATGATTTTTTTGGCAAAATCGGCATCTTCTGTAAGTCGATCGCAGGCCCACTCAGCGAAGCGAAAACGCATTGGATGGTCAGTTGGCTTCAACTCCTGAACCAATTGGACTTTGTATGGCGTCATACCAAGATCTTTATGCAAAATTCGTCTCAATGATGTCTCCGAAATGTTCAATTGTTGAGAACGACGGTGAATTGATGTTGATGGCGCTTCACGCACACTTTCTGCCACACAATCAATATTCTCGGGTGTACGCACTGTTTTTGGCTTTTCACGCTTTGGTTTATCGATGAGGATGCCAGTTTCTTTCACTTTTTTCACAAGATAACGAACATAATCCGTACACAATTTTCGCACACATTCTGCAACATTACCATGATTTTCAAAGTAATGTCGCAATATTTCCCAGCGTTGTTCAAGCGTATACACAACCATATTCGTTCAGCGGAAGAATAAAACTAATTATCTGTCAAATCAGACATGAGCTAAGTGTTACCATTCACGAAATAAGCACTAGTTGAAAAAAAAAACGTTAGATGGCGGACCCTTTATTATATTATCACGTTTCTTAAATGTCAATTATTCTTTTAATGATTCATATTTATCATTTACTTTTGCCACTTGAAGAAGAATTCTTTTTCCGGACTCAGTATTTAAAAATTTACGAAAATCCTTACAACGTCTTTCGAAATTTTGCTTCACCATCAACTCTGCTTCGAAATTTACCATCAGTAATTTATTCCTATCTCTTCTCCATGCATTTCCCATTAAACTAAACTAAAAATTCTCTCGCTTATCGCGTTGGAGTGTTGTAAAGATAAAATAAAAGTTTTTTAGAATTAGGATTAATCTTGAAAAAATTTACCCATTTGCCAGATACGATATTTTCTTTATCAGTAGTATCCAAAACAAATGTTTTTAGGATTAAAATTTCTTCAAATAATGAGTCAATATCGACATTTTTTATATTGAAAGATTCAATAATTTCTATAAAATTAAGAAAACTTGGTTCGGTTTTTAATGTCATCGCTATGATAACTTTAAATTTATTATTCTCAAAGTCGAACCATTTTTCAATATATTTAGCACTAGTATTCAAAAAATTGTTTGCGTCTAATTTTAAAAACGGTTTACAGCATCATTGTTGTCACTTTGTTTTAAATGGTATTTGTAATGGAACCATAAAAGGCTGCATTTGTACGCTCCATTAAACTTCGTCTCACATTATTCATAAGTTCAAATATTTCACAAGCCAGTGCCTCATTGAACTTTAATTTAATTATTATTGGTTGGAAATTGGTAGAACATATGTTCATAATAAATCCCAAGGATACTTCATCTTCAAAAAACAATCTTAAAATTGGGGAAATAGCAGTTTTTGATAAAAAGTAACTTTTCACTGGATCATAGTTCGTAATTAATCTTTCGATAGCTGGCAAAGGACTAAACCAGCGAGTTGAAATATGTCGAAGCAAGTCACACCATTCAACTTGTGATCACGCAAAAAAATTCTTTAATTCCTTTGTTTTTTATTTTTGTGCAAGAGCTAAATTCGTTGTATATTTTTATCACAGTCAATTCTAAATCATATTTTAATTGGTATGCAGTTTTTTTATGGCATTGCTTAAAATGCCGCAATTGCAACCCACATACAGCAATAATTTTATTATTATGTTTTAATATTTCTGTATAAACACTTTGGTTTTTCCCAAAATTTACCGAAGCATTATCTTTCTACACAATAAGCTGTCACATTGGTGAACGCAACAGTGTAGCGACCTTTAAATCTCATCCAAAAATTAAGGGGAAAAACTTCTCTTCATATTTTATAGTAGAGAATCGTATGAAAAAGTATAATATTTCGAAAGTTGAAAAATAAGGACCACCCTAATGTATATACTATTGAGAGAATATTTTTTTTTTATTGGACAATAAAACATTTATTGAAACATTTCATTTCCCTAAAACCGTAGTGCAGCAATCAGATTTAACGAAAATTTACTCTGAAAAGCATAAAATTCTCGGTTTTCTGTTAATTTCAACCTATATACTTCTATGCTTCTTTTCCTTGGATTGCTAAGATTTTAACATGTTCGAGTCATACAAAGTTTAAGCTACTTCCAAAATTACATCTATTGACATTTTTTTTTTTTTGTTTTTGTTTTATCTAATAAACTATATTTTGATTATACAATCGTATATGGAAGAATTTATGCTTTGCTACATGCAGCAAGTTTAACCTGAAAAATATTTTAGACTTCTACATTGAATCTAAAAGTCTAGGGAAATTTAAAATTTCCTATAAGAAAGCGAATAATTTTTGTGGTACAGAATCTACAAATACTAATAGAACAAGAATATTAGTATAAGGGTTGTTAGACTTGTACATTTTTAGTTTTGTGGAATGAGGCCCAGATAGGACTTCACGTCCTATACAACTCGTCCGATCTCTGTACATATAAATAACACAAATCGCAAATATAGATTGGATTGCAGTGAGCTTCATTAATAGTTCTAGTCGAAAATTGAATTGATCGAAAGCTTTTGGATAATCGTTGTACAAGGCTTCTACCAGGGTACCACTTACTAAAACATCACTGTAAAAATTTACAAAAATGATCAAAGTCATTTCAGTGGAACGCCCTTTCGAAAAACCATACTGACTTTTACAAAGATATGTTCGTTAACAAAGACAAAATTCTAATTTTATCATAGCTAATGGATTCAAAGGCTTCGGAGCTTTTTATAAGAATTAACCTTCTTTTTATATAATTTAGCGGCACCGAAATCGTTATTTTTTTTTTTTTTCTTGAATTTACTTATATTACTTAAAACAATGAAAATAAATAGTTTTCATTATTTTAATACAATTAGTCAGTGTTAAAAATTATAATAAAAATTAGAAGTAATTAAAAGTCCAAAACATATTTAACAAAAAAACAAAAGTTTACTTCTTAAACGATCAAAAATAAAAAATAAAACTAACCTGTACTTGACTAATGTCAATATAAAAAATTCTTATGTATTTGCCACTCACCTGAAAAAAAGAAACAAAAATTAATAATTAATTTTTTTTTTTAGAAATAACGGAATTAATTAAGTGTAAATAAATAAAGCCAAGATTTATGTACATATATCACGAATGAATTGTATGCGGTGTAGGTACTATGTTACTGTTACAATTCGTTTCTCTCGTAATCTGGTGAGAATGCATAAATCGTGTATTCGCAGATACGCACTTATGTAAATATCTTGGGAAATTTCCCATTCGTGTAATTACACAAATCAATGAGGGCAGGAAAAAGATCTTCATTTTTGCGGTTTGAGCAAACCGGAAAATAAACTGGGTATCAATGACAGAAGTAATTTTTTATCTCTTGTTTGCTTTAAAATGGGGCACCGTATCAATTTACTGAGTTCTAGGTACATACATACATACATATGTATCTATCTGATAACAAATACTTTTCTATATATGTATGTAATGTAAGTATGTATAGATAATAAATAAAACTTTCTTTAACTTTTTTTCTAAACTATTTTGAATTAAAATAAACTTTTCGAAGACATATACTTTCCGGACGAGAGTATAAGACGAAAGAAAATGTGGCAGAGTACATAAAAGTCATTGTGGGCAGTAAATGAACTTTGTTAAGGCGTGTGTTCCCAAACTTTTGCTTTCCTTTCAGTAGGTCAGTCAGACAGTTTCAGGTTTTCTAACGAATCGAAATTTTTATTTATCTATTTTTTTTTCTTTTTTTTCATTTTAACTACAATAAACTGAAAGTCGTCGTGTTTGTTAACACCCACACAATTAATTTACACCTTTAAATTGAAAGTATAGTCAACACTATGTTTTGTAAGTTTAGCTCAAGCATGATAACTAGATGAAAATAAATGGCTGCGTTGGAAAACTCAAATTCATTTCAACGCCTTCGATTCGTGTGTGTGTGTGTGTATAAATTGGTTTTTTAATGTCACGATGTTTTACTGATTGAAGGAGCAAATTGAATTTATGTTTGAAATGGAAAAAAAGAAAAATATGTTATAATTGATTTCAAAGTGAAAATAGCTTTTTATCAATACCCTAAGCGTTAACCATGTCGCGCTGCGTGGATTCAAGTATGCCTTTATTTTGAAAATGGGTTTTGTTGACAAAATTGGTTTTTTTTTCATATTTTTATTTATTTATTTCTTCATTTATTGCTTTTTTTTTTTTTTTTTTTTTAAGGATGCTAGAAATTTTTGATCAAGGTTGTAAATTTGACACCAATTTTGATGAAATTTTTATTAATTGGTAGAATTCTTACTAAATCATATAAATACGAATATGTTATGCCGCTGTTGTTAGTAAAAATTTTTCTTGGACCCAGCGGTTCACATTTAGAAAGTGAAATTTCGAAAAACATTGTATTTGAAAATAGTCGGTTTATCAAGCAGATTGCGTATTTTTGTCTTATTAAAAGAACCTAGACCTAATTGGATCCCGTTGTTGGTTGTGATTAAAAAAAAAAAATATCGGAGCACAAATAATCAAAATATGAACATTGCAATCCTTTTGAAATTAAATTATATACAGGGTGTCTCAGACTAATATGACTATATTTTGCCAAATGATGAATAGACTTTGTAACAAAAATTAATGTTAGTGGTGGTAAACGAAAATATGTAAAAGATAGCAGAAAAAAACCGAAATTTTGAGTTTGAATAGTCATAACCCTGGGGGGGGGGGGGTTACGAGGGTGGTTGAGGAGTCGTTGGAAATGCCATGTAGGTCTGCATACAATTCCTTAAAATATACCGTACAGGGTGTACTTTTGAATATATAGGGTGTTTAATGAAGAGACAATATTTTACTAATCACCCTAATCACCCTGTAACTCGACGGGGTGACGTTTTGCCCCCTCTCCCTGCCATACAATTTTTTACTTTACTGGACAAGAGGAATCATTCGGCAAAATATAGTCATATTAGTCTGGGACACCCTGTATATAGGTCTACCCTTAAGTAATCAATTATGTATTTGGAAAGGATTTAGTTCTGTACCGATCGTTGAAGAGCAAACACTCTTTTGCAGTTTATGGTAAATATTCTAAATATTCTAAAAAATACAATTTTTTTACTGCCCTGTAATAAAATGTCGGCGTTCGTACCTTCCGAGGATCATATTCGTTATTGTAGACCTTGTCAATAAGGATCAGTCCTCGATCAATTTGCACTTCGTTGCTATCCAGATTTTGTAAAGATAAAGGGTTTTCCAATAAAAGGTGTTATTTATATTAGCCCGCTTTTCGGTAGATGTCACTTTTGGAGCTGTCATTTTTTGACATTTGCAAAGTAGAAACTACGCCATTAATAAAAATGGAACGATACACGATTCAACAACGCATTGAAATTATTAAAATTCACTATAAAAATGGTGAAAATGTGGCAAAGACGGTTCGTAAAACTCGAACATTTTTGGGTCGTCGTGAAGCACCTTGTCCGATCGCAATACAGAAATTGGTAGAAAAATTCGAGCTGTCGGGATAAGTTAGTGATGTGAAGAATAAAACCCGTGCACGTCGCTCAAGAACAGCCGAGAATATTGCTGCTGTAGCCGAAAGTGTTGAAGAAAACCCAGGTTTGTCCATTCCTCGTCGTTCTTTGGAATTAGGCATTCCACAAACGTCATTACACCGTATTTTGCATAAAGATTTGGGTCTTAAGGCTTATAAAGTTCAGTTAACACAAGAACTCAAGCCGGTCGATCATCAACAACGTCGAGTCTTTGCTGATTGGGTCCTTGAAATGCATGAAAATGATCCGGAATTCCATCGAAAACTCATCTTGAGTGATGAGGCCCATTTCCACCTCGATGGCTTCGTCAACAAGCAAAATTGTCGCATCTGGGGCTCGGAAAACCCAAGAGTTATTGTTGAAAAGCCTCTCTATCCTCAACGTGTGACTGTTTGGTGCGGTTTATGGTCCCGCGGGGTCATTGGACCTTACTTTTTCGAAAATGAGGCTGTAGCAACAGTTACGGTGAATGGATTGCGCTATCGACAGATGATTAATGATTTTTTATGGCCGGAATTGGATGGTATTGATCTGGACAATGTTTACTTTCAACAAGACGGCGCTACGTGCCATACAAGCAACGAAACCATTGATCTTTTACGGGAAAAGTTTCCGGACCGTGTTATCTCTCGAAGAGGTGATCACAATTGGCCACCGAGATCTTGTGACTTAACACCTTGCGACTTCTTCCTTTGGGGCCACGTGAAAGAGAAGGTCAACGCCAACAGCCCAGCGTCGATTCAAGACCTCAAAGATGGAATTCGTGAGACTATCGAGGACATAGGCACTTTGCGATTTGGTTATGGAAAATTTCATGAAAAGGATATGGTCCTGTAGGCGTGGTCGTGGTGGTCATTTGGCTGATATTATTTTCCATTATTAACGGCATACCTTCCTCTTTATAATGAAATAAATATCCGATCATTTATCTCAAAAGATGGTATTTTTCTTTGAATATCAAAATAACACCTCTTATTGGAAAACCCTGTATCTAATTTTATGACATAAAAAAAAATATACTTGCAACGTTTCAAAAAAATTGGTGGATTGATTCTGGTGGTTCACTCCTTCGGACAAGGGCACAAGCATTCGGTTTTTTTAGAGAGATTTGACATTTTTTCTTTAGATTTTTCATGCACTACTGGTGGCCAACCATGGTTCCAAAGAGTTATTTTGATTCAAGTGCCTTGGCTGATCTTCTTGGTCGCTAAAAATATTTATGAGCGTTGGCAATCATACATTTTGTACTTAGAAATTTACTTGAATATTTTTCTTTCGAATTTTGGTGAGGGAAAATCATCAGTTGAATTGATTCGAGTGGCGCAAAAATTGATTCCACAATTTTTCATAGTTGCCCTTGCTTTGCTTGTATTAATTCGTATTAATTCAAGTGTTGCTTAATTTAACTTCACGTGTACTTTTAATTTGTAGAAGAAGAATAAACTTGATATATTAGTTAGCGATGGAGGTAGATATAGTAGCTAAAGTGTAAAGCGGAAGATTGATAAGACCATTGAAAACTTTTCTCAGAAGAAAGCAAGATCAGTTAAGTTCCCATCAAAAGAAATAGTCAGTAACATATCATGCACTCCTATTCCCATTCCTTTAAATGTGGCTCAAGGTGCAAGTTCGCTGTCAGTCAATTACTTCACTCGTGACAAAATAGCTTGCATCTACTTCTACAATATCTGCACGAGGCGGCATATCTGGTTATGAGTCCTTGATGTCCACCTTGAGATCAACATTGATGTTGATAATATTATCGATAGGCTCTCCAAATCATATCAAAAATTGGATTTTGTGATATAACGTAAATATGAATAAAAAAAAAATTAAAAGCAACTTCTTCCGACTTTTTCCTCCCCTTTGAAGATTTTAGTTGTGACCCCCCTAGGCTGCAGGTCTGAATACCAGTCTGGCTTAGTGTGTAATTGGAGGACGGCTGTAGGTTTATCTAAACCAAGGAAAGGAAACTTTGTAAAGGGATGTTAAAATGGCCTAAATATTACATAAAAAATTTAAATATAAAGAAATTATTCTCTTATTTTTTTTTCTCGTACCTACTTGTAAATAATATTTAAATTTTTCAGAACTAATACTGCAAGACAAGCCCACCCCTAGACTCTTGATTTACACTAATTCATTGAGTTAGGATCTGCAGATATTTAAGAGTCTCAAAGCATCTTCCCAATTTTTTAAATTATCAATTTCAATGTAAGATAAACCAACCACCACTAAACCTTAGAAAGCAGTAATCAATTTTATACTCTCTGAAAGATTCTTTTTCGCAGTATTAAAATATTTTCGTAACTCAATTTCATTTTAAAAGAGAGCGCGACACAAGCATGAAATTTTCATATTGCAATTGAGTTTAAAATCTCAGACTTATACAATCCAAAAATATACCTTTCTACCAGGCCTAGTAAATCCAGCCAAATAATATTCAATTTAAAAATCAACTTCTAATACCCATGAAAGTCTGCAAAATTCAAAATCTTGCAATTCGAACTGCTGCAAACAACAAATAGAAAGGAAAAATTCTTAACGATGCCTTTCTTCCTCATTTCTAAAAGCCCTGATAGATTTCTGCAAAAAGAATGAATTTTAGTCACGCAGCACCATAAAAAATACTCAAATCGTGCCAACAAAAATTATTCGAAATGAAAGAATAAAAAAAAAATATCCGGTCAGAACGTGTGTCATTTGGATTTCATTTTCGAACAAATACGCGGTCAATTGGAATTGTTTTGTCCGATAGAGCGCAAGCGTACCGCGATCATAATCTAATCCAAATATGATTCGTATAGGCAAAATCAATAAATGTGTCATGTCAGGTAAAAAATGAGTCGATCATCAAGGTATCAAGCGGCTTAAGTAACTATAAGGAAGAGCACTCGATTGAATCTGTAACAGCATTTGGGCTATATTCCCTGCGACACGCCGAATGACAGCAGTAGGCAAGACACGACAAAATAAATGACACACATATTTACAGCGCGGATTTATAGGTTTGTACGAGCAGCTTCGAACTGCTTATAGAACCATGATGGAAGAATATCGGTAAACCATGCCGACCGACCATGGTAGGGTATTGTTTCGAACCGCAATCCACAAAGTAACATGAATCGCTGGCTCAATTTGAAATGGAGCTATTTATGTGTATGTGTGTGTGTGTGTATAGATCCCCTGCCATATCAAAGTGAGTAAGCCTATGGCCAATGTATAGAACGTGACGATATGCGCTTCATTAAGCCTGCATTAATCACAATACGGAAGTACGCCCAAAAGTAAGTGATAATTTGATTGATGATGCTAGTGGCGCTGCTGCAAACGTTTTGTTTGACAACAAATCGAGATTAGGCTTCATTGTTGGAGATTTTCTTTTCAAATTTGAAAAACGTGATATGTAAAATTGTACATACGCTTTAGTGCATTATATGTGATGCATCATGTTTAGCTGGTGCGGTCCTATGTGTGGTTGTTTGTAGATTTTACCGCAACGAGTGACGTTAATAACAAGCTATGACCGCTGTGGTCAAGAGAGACTGCAACGAACGAAGTATTGTTGTTGAAAGCAAATCGTGTACATTTCTGTTATGAAATGTAATTGACAAGTTACAAAATGCATAACTGAAATATTACGGTAGATTCCCAGAAACAGAGGCAGCACCACACGTATCCATAATTAAGAGATACTTTGAGATATTATTTTTTTGTTACTTTACGTTTATAAATTTATCATTAAAGAAGATTTTTTCCGACAAATCGTCATGTGTTAGTGTGAATTTGTATTTTTTTTTTTTTTTTTGTTTTATTTAGAAAAATTGAAGCATATCTATTAGTTTCAGAGACAAGGGTGGATCCAGATATTTGGGGGTAATTTTAAAATTAGAATTGAAAATAAGAAAAAAATCAATTGGGTTTTCCAATAAGAGGTGTTATTTTGATATTCAAAGAAAAATGCCATTTTTTTAGATA
Source organism: Dioctria rufipes (assembly GCA_963924295.1). Taxonomy (NCBI): domain Eukaryota; kingdom Metazoa; phylum Arthropoda; class Insecta; order Diptera; family Asilidae; genus Dioctria; species Dioctria rufipes. Next base: position 71,065,122 of record OZ002743.1, on the reverse strand, counting down.
AATGATCGGATCTTTATTTCATTATAAAGAGGAAGGGATGCCGTTAATAATGGAAAATAACATCAGCCAAATGACCACCACGACCACGCCTACAGGACCATATCCTTTTCATGAAATTTTCCATAACCAAATCGCAAAGTGGCTGCCCTATGTCCTCGATAGCCTCACGAATTCCATCTTTGAAGTCTTGAATCGACGCTGGGCTGTTGGCGTAGACCTTCTCTTTCACGTGGCCCCAAAGGAAGAAGTCGCAAGGTGTTAAGTCACAAGATCTCGGTGGCCAATTGTGATCACCTCTTCGAGAGATAACACGGTCCGGAAACTTTTTCCGTAAAAAATCAATGGTTTCGTTGCCTGTATGGCACGTAGTGCCGTCTTGTTGAAAGTAAACGCTGTCTAGATCAATACCATCCAATTCCGGCCATAAAAAATCATTAATCATCTGTCGATAGCGCAATCCATTCACCGTAACTGTTGCTCCAGCCTCATTTTCGAAAAAGTAAGGTCCAATGACCCCGCTGGATCAAAAACCGCACCAAACAGTCACACGTTGAGGATAGAGAGGCTTTTCAACAATAACTCTTGGGTTTTCCGAGCCCCAGATGCGACAATTTTGCTTGTTGACGAAGCCATCGAGGTGGAAATGGGCCTCATCACTCAAGATGAGTTTTCGATGGAATTCCGGATCATTTTCATGCATTTCAAGGACCCAATCAGCAAAGACTCGACGTTGTTGATGATCGGCCGACTTAAGTTCTTGTGTTAACTGAACTTTATAAGCCTTAAGACCCAAATCTTCATACAAAATACGGTGTAATGACGTTTGTGGAATGCCAAATTCCAAAGAACGACGAGGAATGGACAAACCTGGGTTTTCATCAACACTATCGGCTACAGCAGCATTATTCTCGGCTGTTCTTGAGCGACGTGCACGGGTTTTATTCTTCACATCACTAAATTGTCCCGACAGCTCGAATTTTTCTACCAATTTCTGTATTGCGGTCCGACAAGGTGCATCACGACGACCCAAAAATGTTCGAGTTTTACGAACCGTCTCTGCCACATTTTCACCATTTTTATAGTGAATTTTAATAATTTCAATGCGTTGTTGAATCGTGTATCGTTCCATTTTTATTAATGGCGTAGTTTCTACTTGTCAAATGTCAAAAAATGACAGCTCCAAAAGTGACATCTACCGAAATAGCGGGCTAATTAAAATAGCACCTCTTATTGGAAAACCCTTTATTATAAAAGTCAAGTTAAATATTGTCTGCACTTATTTATGCTCTCTGACTTTCAAGAATTCTCAAATAATCTATTTTCTGCAAAGTCAGAGCTATTTTTTGACAATCCTCTAGAGCATAATTTAGGTAATTTAAACTATACCAGATCATAGCTTAAATTAGTTAAATTGTGGAGCTAAAAAGTAGTTATAAGAAAATTTGTGTAAAAGATAGAAAATTGGCATGAAGCTATTGTTTTGCACTGGAATTTATTACTTTAAAAAATGTCATGCTGTACCTTTTCTTTATCATTAAATTTATTGTTTATGCATTTTGTTTAAGTATTGCAGAAACTAATTTGGTCGTTCAAGATTATTTCGTACAGATATTAGTTTATTTTACCTGCAAACTAGTAGGCCCCGGTCTGCACAAATAGCTTAGGCTCCAGAACATTAATTTTAAACGCAGCCATGGAATCTAAGTTTTCGCTATTTATGCAAATTTTAATAGAATTTTCCCCCACTAAGTATTCCATTATATTTAAAACATTTGTAATGAGGGAAGCAATAATTATTTCAAGTTAATTTTCTGTTAAAATATTGGAAAACTATGGAATTACACAGAAAAATAGTGATAGCTGCTGTTATTAATGTAATCTACAGGGTGTTTCCCACTAGGAGGTCAATAGAGCAGCAGGTGGTAGTACTCACCTAGACGAATCAAAAATTGTATGGCGGGGGGGGGGGGCATATCAACCGTTTAGGAGAGTTACAGGGTGATTAAGAAAAAAAGCTAGTAAGGATAGAGAAAAATCGGGCAACCCGTTCTTGGTGTTACCATATAAAAATTTTGGTTTTCTACGTATATTGTGAAAACGATCAGTCTTAACGTTTTTATTATACTGAAAAGTTCTTCACAATACGAAATCGTATGAAATTTGTTATAATCATTTGCGCTTTCCGACGAACCGTTCTAGAAATATAAGCGAAAAAACACTTCAGAAACGAAACTTTCACAGATGGGTCACCATATGAAATTACACACCGGCATTCATCTAGGTTTTCATAAAAATTGCTCTTAGACCAATTCTAGCTGTTTTACTTGATTATTTGTAGGTAGTTATAAATGTATTTTTGTGAAACTATCTTGGTTTTTTACTTCTTGATCCCGTTGAGATCCCACATTAAAATTTTAATATGTTTTAGTGGATAATATAAGGTATAAAATATAAAAAAAAAAAAAATAAAATCAAAAGTACGTCTTCCAAGATATTCAAGGATAAAAGATAAAATACTTATTTTTGATGTCCTTTAGCGCATACATTTTTCAGATGCAACTTTTCGTAGATATCTTGAAATCCTAAGAGAGAAAGTTCGTTAAAATTAAACTGTTAGACAATGTAATCCGTCGTTTTCCTATATAATAGACTGGTGCCAATACTTTTTTTTGAAAAGAAAAAATTAATAACAGGCAAGGACAACCGGAAAATTTAGTTAAGGTTATAATTAGAAGAAAAAATTAAACACGAGATAAGGTGAAATTGCGAAATGGGGGTGTTAAGGGGTTGAAAGTGGTTACTTGCGATTTTCTCAATTTTAAGCGGTTTCTTCAAAAATAAACCATCAACATATAGACACCATTTTAAAGTAGACATTTCAACGGTTAAAATGAGCTCAGATAGAATATTTAAATCGAAAAAAACACCAATAAAGTTTCTCGTGGAAGATTTTTTTTTTTTTTTCGAAAATTCCCAGATTCCACAAAAATTATGCTTATTCAATACAAAAAAATATATATATTAATTTTCACAAAATTTCGTGTAATTTCAATTATTTTAACGAGAGAAAAAAATAAAAAACTAAAAATCGGGTATCCGCCATTTTCTCGAAAAATTGGAGATTATGTTGAAAAATTCCTTATATGAAAGCTTTAAATATTTTTATGATCTATAATTTTCGAGAAGAACATTTTCCGCGAAGAAGTCACATTTCGCCAAAAATTGCAAAAAACCACATTCAATCCCTTAACACCCCACATTTGTCAATTTCACCTTATCACGTGCTTAATTTTTGTTTTTTTTTTTTTTTTTTTCTTAATTATAACCTTAACTGAATTTTCTGTCTGGTCCTTGCCTATTATTAATTTTTTCCGTTTTAGCCTTTGGGGAACTCTTTTGGCACCAGCCGAATACAGTAACAGACTTCGGCATAGTTCGTCCTCATAGTGTCATATTTGATCGTGGTCTGCAATCAAATATTCGTAGGGGTCGGAATCTCTTAATCTCAGATCAAATTTTGCATCTATACATCTCCGATGAATATTAAGAAGCGAGAGACAGATCAGAGTTTCCATTTATACAGTGGGTATTGTACGTATTTCTCCTATAAAATCTAGACAAGTGACTTTCTATATTATTTTAGTAAGCTTTGAAGGCACGTCTGAGATCCGTAATAAGAACCGTCATATCGATAAAGCCAGCTGTTATAAATGGACATAATCGTCATATAAGTAAATATTAGAGTAGCTAACAACCATTGGCAAGCCATTTATGAGAAAGTTGAATACCAGACGATGGCACCATATTACCAAGCAACATTTCACCTCTTTTTCAAGTCGAATTTACGTCTATTCGACGTAAATTAGGGCAGCGACTAATCGTGGTTAAGTTGAAATTACCTAATATTTACGTCCGATTTACGTAAGTGGAGATGGAGAATGGAAGGACGTCGAATCGACGTAAATATTTGTGAAATTAGGAAATTTTTCCCTATAGGGCAGAGGACACATTTACTTGATTTGGTAAATTTAATGTAAATTTCACGTCGAATTTACGTAAATTCTCCTTAAGCACGACCTATTTTCTACCTATGTAGTTTAACTCATGTTAACGTCTGTGTTAACGTAGCAGGAATTTCATTTTATAAGTATTGTGTGTATATAGTTTCCCTAGTAGGTAATAAATAAAAAGATTACTCTTTTGGACTTTTTACCGGGTTAAACTTAATTTTGTTCAAGAGAGAATTTTTTGGGATTCTCCGGTATATAGCAAAAGCTAAAAAATGTTCTAATTTGTTATTTCATCACACAACCCATTAATTTTTGGTGACAAGCTTCAAGTCTTGGTTTGACTCATCAACAGGTCACAAATAGCGAAATTGTGTGATTTGAAAAACAAATGAAAAAATGAAAAAAGAAGAAAGAAATGAAAAGTTTCTTCCTTTTCTTTTTTATTTTTCAGCCCACTGTGTGGCGTATACAGGTTCGATTCGCTTCGAATGAATCTGTTTCTTTAAATTTTTTTAAATTTTTTTTTTTTTTAATAAATAAAAAAATTGTTTTTTTTCTATTTTCTCAAACTTTTCATTTCTTTCTTCTTTTTTCATTTTTTCATTTGTTTTTCAAATCACACAATTTCGCTATTTGTGACCTGTTGATGAGTCAAACCAAGACTTGAAGCTTGTCACCAAAAATTAATGGGTTGTGTGATGAAATAACAAATTAGCACATTTTTTAGCTTTTGCTATATACCAGAGAATCCCAAAAAATTCTCTCTTGAACAAAACTAGTAGGTAATGTAAATATTACTAACAAGGCAATAAGTCTAACTTGAATGATTATGAGAAGTATAGAATAGATATTATGTGATTATTCAAAATTAATTCTCTCAGCTTTCTAAGCACTGAATTTAAAACGACAAAAATTTTATTGATAAATATGGAAATAATTTTTCTTATTCTTTGGTTTGCCATTTAGAAGCTTGAAATTTATTTAAATATTCTTTAATCGTTCTGAAATTAAGAAAAATTCATTTATTTTGGTATTTTCTTCAATTAGTATGGAAAAAGTTAAATTAAGGTATCACGCAATTTTTCTATTCATTCCTTTAATATATAGCCAGGGCCGCATTTACCATAAGGCGCACTAGGCGCAAGCTGGGGCCTCATTCTCTATAAAAAAAATTCTAAAATCATAATTTAAAAACTAGAGCCTACTGAAAATTTACCTCCATATTGTTCTTTGTTAGGAACATACGGGTATTATAATAAACAGAAATGTGGAAATGCGAAAATATCGTACATAAGTGCGCCAGCACCTTCATGGGTTCTGCAAACATATTATTTATTTATTTGTTGCAAGCTAATAATTTGTTACAGTCTTTAGTTAATTTTATTTTAAATATAAGAAATAGGTTTGCTGCTTTAAATGAAGAAGCGAATTTAATAACAGATCAAACAAAATTTAAAGAAGAGAAGATTGAGCAAATGAAAAAAATTTCTGACGAAGTTCAAAATCTAACGATAAGGTTATATTTCATGGCAAGGAAAATTTTATTGTTAATATTTTTAATGTCATTTGCGAAAAATAATTTTGGAAATAAATTCAGACATGTTAGATACGTATGATTTTTTTTTTTTTTAAAGACATATACAAGTACCATAAGACTATTATTACGAAAATTTTATTCAACTTATGGTACTGATATTGAAGAAAACTTTTTAATTAAAAATATGTATAAATTTATAAAAAAATGGGTTAAGGGCTACTTTTCCGAATATAAAAACAATTTTAAAAATATTTTTGACGATGCCTATTTCTATTGCAAGTGCTGAATGGTTTATTTACAAAGTAACTTGGTTGTATGGGGAAGTGTGAATGGTATTGTTAACAGTATTAGTAACGATACAAGCGATAGTAGAACTAACAATGCTAATAGTGACAGCAAGAATAGTAACGGCAGCAGGACTTTAGTAGTTATAATGCCAACTAACCTAGCGGTGGAACTCCAAATATTGCTAATTTTGCAGCTATAATACACAACAGCGGAAAATTCATAGAATAGCAGGTAGAAATTTAGCCGTTCTGAAGAGTATTAAGGTTTCTGCCAATACGAAACGCTTCTTCCAATCTATTTTAGAAGTTCAAATTTGCAATTGACTATCGTCATTAGCATAGTTTCTTTCCACCATAGACGAAATATAACCCACCTTGAAGGAGGTGTTGGACTTCCTGAATTTTATAACTTATCATAAGAGATGGTTGGATTTTATCGTTCTTCTTGAATGATGGCTCAAATTTATTATTGTTCACGATTGATAGTTAGATATTATCCTGTATCATTTATCATGAATAATAGTTAGATTTCCTTCAGATGTAAATGTCATTAAAAAATCTCGCCTATATTAATAAGTGTATGTTAATATATAGCCCAAAAATTATATATGTCAGTGATTGAATCAGATGTAATGGACTCGATTAATTATGATGACATTATAGACATAATTGCTAAAACAAAAGCCAGAAAACAAAATGTTTTTTAAACACCATTGTATTGTTATTTTTATGTTATTAAAATGCGTTATTATGGAAATATCGAATTTTGTTTTCAATAAACTAAAAAAATGCATATGTAGGTCCAATATACAGGGTGTTCCGTAAATGTCTTTAATCCTTTAAGGGGATGAAATTAGAGGTCATTTGGGTAAAAAAAGTCTAGATACTTTTATATCGAACTAGGCTTGGTTTTCGAGCAAATCGATAATATCGATTTTCGAGATTTTGCATACCTTTTCAGAGTAATTTCGTTATAAGTTCTATTGTAATTAATGGATTGTGACGTTCAAACCTTTATTTAAAAGAACACATATTGGCTTTTCTAAGAATGTATAATAAGTTATAATTGTGCCTTCAATTATTAAAAAAAAAAACAGTTTTCTCTATAATTTTTTATTTCACCAAAATTTTTGTCGCGCTTCAGTGTACATTTATTCGAAATATCACCATTGCAAGAACTTGGCAAAACTATGAAAAAATTTGCGCATTATGTCTCCTTTCCAAAATGACCTCCGTAAATGCTATCAACAATAACAATCAAAAGTTATAAGCAAACATTTGGAAGATATGCCCATCGAGGTAATCTTAAGTTTTTTCGCAGGATAATATCTCCTCCTACAGTTTTTAACCTACGACAACCATTTATATGTCATTGTACGGGAATCGGAACTGGCTATTAGATAGGGTACTTTCCAATTTCGAATTTCGAAAATTAAGGGGGTAATTTCGAAAAAACACTTTTTTACCAAACTTGATATTTACGTAGATTTCGTTATTCCGCATCTTCATTTTTTCGGGAGGGGCAAGCTCTGGGAGGGGCGGGAGTTTAAAGTTTCAACTTTAAGCGGCTATATTTTCTCAACCAAGCATTGTTCTAGCAAGTAAGTCCTAAATTCGTAAATGGAAAAACATTTTTGGTGGTTTTTATTCAAATATAGCCGCTTAAAGCTGAAACTTTGAACTCCCGCCCCTCCCAGAGCTTGCCCCTCCCGAAAAAATGAAGATGCGGAATAACGAAATCTACGTAAATATCAAGTTTGGTAAAAAAGAGTTTTTTCGAAATTACCCCCTCCATTTTCGAAATTCCAAATCGGAAAGTACCCCATCTAATAGCCAGTTCAGATTCCCGTACAATGACATATAAATGGTTGTCGTAGGTTAAAAACTGTAGGAGGAGATATTATCCTGCGAAAAAACTTAAGATTACCTCGATGGGCACATCTTCCAAATGTTTGTTATAACTTTTGATTGTTATTGTTGATAGCACTTAGGGAGGTCATTTTGGAAAGGGGACATAATGCGCAAATTTGTTCATAGTCTTGCCAAGGTCGTGCAATGGTGATATTTCGAATAAATGTACACTGAAGCGCGACAAAAATTTTGGTGAAATAAAAAATTCTAGAGAAAACTGTTTTTTTTTTTTTTAAATAATTGAAGTCACAATTATAACTTATTATACATTCTTAGAAAAGCCAATATGTGTTCTTTTAAATAAAGGTTTGAACGTCACAATCCATTAATTACAATAGAACTTATAACGAAATTACTCTGAAAAGGTATGCAAAATCTCGAAAATCGATATTATCGATTTGCTCGAAAACCAAGCGGAGTTCGATATAAAAGTATCTAGACTTTTTTGACCCAAATAACCACTACTTTCATCCCCTTAAAGGATTAAAGACATTTACGGAACACCCTATATTATGTTAACTGAAACAGACTTATTTTTTTGGGGCCTCATAATGATTTTGCGCCTAGGGCCTCCAAAAGTATAAATGCGGCCCTGTATATGGCAGCCATGTTTTATTAAATAAATATGGCTCAAATTACATCTCTCGACCTAAAAGTTAGTTTGACTTAAAACTTTTTCTTATATGACGACTTTCCTAGATGGCAAGACAAAAAAACTTTCGGCTTTGAGGGCAAAAATCCCTGTTCGGGTAATTTTGTGCTCAAAGGCAATGATATTTTTTTCCTTTAAAGAAATTTCAACTTCAAATAGGGCATTTCGCCCCAAATTATTGAATTTCGCCTTAAATAGGTAAAAGAGATTTGACAAATGAAACATAAAAAGGAGCAACATTTGCAATATTGTTGGAGCGATTCAAGAGGAAGAACAATTCATTAATTCCAGTGATACTGAAGCGAAACAAAAGTTAATGAACTTTAATTTTTGGTTGTATTATTACGTAAATTCAACTAATAGAGTTTCGCTAAACATGCCCATTTAGTCCAATTTACCTTGAGGTTAACTTTTTTACGAATATGGACTTTGCGGGCGAACACAATCGAATAGGGAATTATTTAGGAAATATTTACGTTTTCTTGCCTTGAATTTGGGAATAGATCCAACTACAAAGTCAATACATTTCCTCAAAGTTAAGTAAAATTTAAGTAAAAAGTAAGCAATTTTACCTCACATTTAGAAAATGTTTCTTATTTATTTCCCTATTTTTCCTTATTCCCAAGAGGTAAATTAAAAAGGAATTATTATACGTTATTTTTCCATAATAATTAACTACAAAGTCAAGATTACTTTGAAGGCCTAATTGAAGCAATTATTAAGTAAAATTTATTACCTTAAAGGAGAGTGGCCGTTGAGGTTAAATTCTTAAGTGTAATTTACGTAATTTTAACCAAAATAGGTCGATCGGCCCTCGATGATAGGAAATTCAACCTCCAATGTTACTTGGGTTAAACCTTGAGGTACGCCTGATTTAATGCAAACTAGAGTGGACAGAAGATTTCAAACTACAGTGGGTTGCCAAATTATTAGGAACAGTTCTATTTCTCTGAAGTTTCTACGTTTAAATGTATTTGATGACCAAATATATTTGTTCCCGTCTGTTTTCTTGTCTTCTTCTTATTTTTCCGGTAGATATAGAAATATGTTTTGTAAACTGGCAACACTTGTAGTGTGCCGCCATATCTGTCAAAAATTGAGGTTACTTTGCTATACGACCGTCCTTCTGGTGAAAACATGTGTTCAAGTTAAATTATAAATTTAATTTTAAAAGCAAATTTTGACAGTTTTAACAGTGGAAAATTATCTAAACGTAGGTTTGTTTGATATTGTATTAGTTTTGCTAATTTTTAAGTCAATATTAACTTTTTTTTTTTTTCATTGTTGATTTTTTCAGTATGGGAAAAGACAAAGACATTTCTCCAACAAAATTTGCAGGAGTAAGCGCGCTATTACTGCACACTAGACATTCGCATAGGCAGATAGCATCAATTGCAGGTGTTTTGAAGTCGGTGGTTAACAGAATAAAGAAAAAAACCGTCGATAATCTGGTTCTGGAAGCGGGTCGTAAGGGAAAATCTGGGAGAAAACGGATCACCGCACCTCGTAATGACCGTAAAATCATGGACTTTGGTGTTGAGCATCGGAGAAAGAGAATGGCTCGTATTGCCGCCACGATCAATGATGAGGGAATTAAGGTCTCTAAGAAGACAGTTCAGAGGTGGTGGGGTAAATAGGACCTAATTGCTCATCGGCCAGAAAAAAAGCCACGCCTGACTGATGTAATGAAACAAAAAATAAAAAATAAACTGGAATATTTCTGAATAATGACTTTTTCATGATTTTGTTAATATTTCACAGGTCCGCTTCTCTGACGTGTCAACTTTCCAAATCTTGGATGATAAAACGTTTGTGCGACGACGCCCCGGAGAGAAATTCCACCCTGAGTGCCTCGTATAGAGAAGGTGAAACACTCAACAAGTGTTATGGTGTGGTCGGTAATATCGGCGAAGGGTATGGGGCGCCTGTATATCGTAGAGAGGACAATAAGGCAAGACCAGTAATTAGAGAGTCCTCAAAAATCATCTGTTAACTCAGGTCGCTGAATGGTTCCCTGCTGATGAGGAATACGACTCAGCCTCATGTCATAAAGCTAGAAGCATTACAGCATTCCTGGCTGAAAATTTGCCATAGCCAGGTAATTCCCCCGACATGAACCACATAGAGAGCCTGTGGAAGCTAGAAAAGAGGGAAGTAGCGAAGGAAATTATTACAAATAAGCGACAACTTATCGAAAAACTGCTACATGTATGGCACCACTCTCCAGAATTAAAAGAATATGAGAAAAGCTGCATTGAGAGAATGCCTCGACCCCTAGGAGATGTAATGCGGCAAAGGGAGGGATAACGAAATATTAGTAGTTTTTCCGGATTTTGTAATTTAAAAGTCATTACGGACAATTAAATAGATACTAATAACTGACATGCTGTTTTTTTCTTGCTCTAAACTAAACCTCTCTAATAAATTAAAAATAATTTCTTTACATTAGAACACAATTTTAATCAATTATTTTTTAATATAACCAAGAAAATTTCATTGTTTAAAGTGTCCCTAATAATTTGGCAACCCACTGTACTTATTAAAAGCAACCAAATAAAAAATTTTGCATAAACCTAACCGACGTGATGCACAATTTAAATTAAGTAGTACACATACAGTAGTGTGCAAAAAAAAAAACACAGCACCGGCAGGAATCCTTGGAAAATCATGATTCCTACTAATTAGTAGATCGTTTCGCGAAGGGCCTTGAAAAATATGATACAATAGTCTATATAAGATTCAAAAGATGCGAGTTTGATTTTTTTTTTAAGTTTAGTGTGCAGATAGTGAAAGCATTTGTGTATTAAAAGGAAATTTTGTGAAATATCGTTCAACTAAGTAGTGAACAAAAAGCTGTGGCAATCAAGTTGTGGCGGGAAAATCATTCTCTGCGTAAAATAGAACGTAGGTTAAGATGTACCGATTCCCACTATTGTGCGGCTAATTAAAAAATTCGAAGAGACTGGCAGCGTAGACCGTCGTGATGGATCGGGAAGACCACGAAAGGCTACCATTTGTCAAGATCCGTTTTTATTTCGTAGATCTTTGGCGGATCGTTTCAAAAACATCTCCGGATTTAAGACAGGAGCTAATAAGTGAGCATAACGTCGATATTTCCTCCTCAGTCATCCGACGAAGACTCATTCAAAAAGGAATAAACGGTCGCCGATCGGTGAAAAAGTCCCTTCTAACAGCTCGAGTGAAACAATTAAGTCTCCAGTGGGTGCGCGCACACCATTCATGGACAGAGGATATGTGGAATAGAGTATCCAAATTCAACCTCCACTCATCTGATGGGTACCTGTACGTGCGGAGAAGAAAAGGAGAGCGACTTCAGTCTGGATGTGTACAAGTAGTACCATTTCGGGATTACGGAGCTATAGTTTGGGCATGTTTTTGTTCACGCGGACGTGGACATCTCACGTTTGTTAGCCGAAGAATAAATGCCAATGCCTACATTGATGTTCTGAAGAATCACTTGAAGCCCTCCACCTTAGAGATGTTTGCAGAAAATGAGAAGCTCCAATTCGAGCACGACAATGCACCTTGCCACAAAGCTAGACAGGTAAAATTTTATTAAAACTGAATGGTAGGAATATCTTTTTTATTATTCAATTGATTATATTGTCGTGAACCTAATTTTTTCGCTTGTATTCTATATTATGGGTTACGAACTACATACCTACTGGAAAATTGTATTCAGACTTTGTGGTGGCCCCCAAATAGTCCCAATCTCAATCTAATCGAGAATTTGTGGTCTATTATAAAACTACGTGTTAGGAGACAACGTCCAAAAACACAAAGGGAATTGGAGAGTGCAATTTCAGAAGTCTGGAATGGAATTTTTGAAGATGTTATAAAAACTCTAGCAGGAAGTATAAAAGACCGCTGTATAGAGGTGATCAAGGCCCGTGGTTGGCCAATAGGTTATTAAATAATAAAATTTAATTTAATTCAATAAAAAAAATTTACCTTAAATTAGGAGAATTACCTCAAGAAATGTGCTCCTTGAATAAATGTAGTTTAATCACATATTTTTTGTTTTTGTACAATATTAACAATAAAAGAAAAAATAATTAATGTGAAGTTGTCGCAAAATGTTATTTCCATAATAATTAACCAAATTAAGAACACTCGCGATGAACCTTGAAATGTAAATATCCAGTAAATCAAATAAAGGATTTTCCAATAAGAGGTGTTATTTTGATATTCAAAGAAAAATGCCATTTTTTGAGATAAATGATCGAATCTTTATTTCATTATAAAGAGGAAGGTATGCCGTTAATAATCGAAAATAACATCAGCCAAATGACCACCACGACCACGCCTACAAGACCATATCCTTTTCATGCAATTTTCCATAACCAAATCGCAAAGTGGCTGCCCTATGTCCTCGATAGCCTCACGAATTCCATCTTTGAGGTCTTGAATCGACGCTGGGCTGTTGGCGTAGACCTCAAAGGAAGAAGTCGCAAGGTGTTAAGTCACAAGATCTCGGTGGCCAATTGTGATCACCTTTTCGAGAGATAACACGGTCCGGAAACTTTTCCCGTAAAAGATCAATGTTTTCGTTGCTTGTATGGCACGTAGCGCCGTCTTGTTGAAAGTAAACGTTGTCCAGATCAATACCATCCAATTCCGGCCATAAAAAATCATTAATCATCTGTCGATAGCGCAATCCATTCACCGTAACTGTTGCTCCAGCCTCATTTTCGAAAAAGTAAGGTCCAATAATCCCGCGGGACCATAAACCGCACCAAACAGTCACACGTTGAGGATAGAGAGGCTTTTCAACAATAACTCTTGGGTTTTCCGAGGCCCAGATGCGACAATTTTGCTTGTTGACGAAGCCATCGAGGTGGAAATGGGCCTCATCACTCAAGATGAGTTTTCGATGGAATTCCGGATCATTTTCATGCATTTCAAGGACCCAATCAGCAAAGGCTCGACGTTATTGATGATCGGCCGGCTTGATTTCTTGTGTTAACTGAACTTTATAAGCCTTAAGACCCAAATTTTTATGCAAAATACGGTGTAATGACGTTTGTGGAATGCCTAATTCCAAAGAACGACGAGGAATGGACAAACCTGGGTTTTCTTCAACACTTTCGGCTACAGCAGCAATATTCTCGGCTGTTCTTGAGCGACGTGCACGGGTTTTATTCTTTACATCACTAACTTGTCCCGGCAGCTCGAATTTTTCTATACCAATTTCTGTATTGCGATCCGACAAGGTGCTTCACGACGACCCAAAAATGTTCGAGTTTTACGAACCGTCTCTGCCACATTTTCACCATTTTTATAGTGAATTTTAATAATTTCAATGCGTTGTTGAATCGTGTGTCGTTCTATTTTCATTAATGGCGTAGTTTCTACTTGTCAAATGTCAAAAAATGACAGCTCCAAAAGTGACATCTACCGAAATAGCGGGTTAATTAAAATAACACCACTTATTGGAAAACCCTTATATGCTTCAAAATTCGAGTGCTGCGTTTTTTTGCACACCCAGTGTATGTTTTCAATAATTGAAGACATGAAAAAATATTTCATTTCCTCAACTCTAAGCAGAGCGATTTTACAACAACAATGACGTCGATATTCCGCATACCAACAAAATATAAATCCGTATCAGATAAGACAGGAATTCCGTACTAAGAAGAAACCTTCTCTAGCACTTTGAAAAGAAAGTATAAAATATTAATTGAATGGCAAATTTTAAAAATGGGAACGATGACATCAATAACATATCATCAAAATAAACTTTACAAATCTTACATATGTATATTATGTATGTAGGTGAGATAAGGTGATTGACTCTATATAAACTGAAAAAACAAAAATAAATATTTCAGACACACCCTTTGAAATTGAAAGTTGTTTATGTACTACATACAAAAAAACAAAAATATTTTTTGCTATTTTTGGCTTCCTTTTGATACCGCCTTTATGCTAATAACTTCAAATTTTGATTTTAAATTGCTTATAGATTTGCTGCTGCACCTAATTGAAGAATTCATTCATTCATTTCTACACTCAAACATTTTTCATTTAAATAGGTTTTAAGGCAACGTTATCTTTATAAAAAGCAAAATAGCGTGAAATTTCTGATATTCACAAATTACTTTAACAAAACAAAAAAGTTTCTCTTTTTGAATCACATTTCGTATCGAAAATTAATGAATTCACCCAAATAAAAATTATTAAAACAAAATTAATTACAATAACCTGCCTTGAGGCGAGTAACTTTTCTTTTCTTAAAAAAAAAAAATAAATAAATAATAAATAAAAATATAACTCGAACATAAATTCTAAAGAGGACATGAGCGCAAAATACTCTTGATATGGGTATAAATTTCACTTAATGATGGGCATGAGAAATCAAGTAGAAGGTCACCAAGAAAACAAAAAAAAAACAAAAAAAAAAGATTGTTCAAAATTATCACATGGAAAATAATCAAATTATACATCCGAAATCCCAAAAAATTTTATCATGTAATCATACAAAAGACCTCAATGACTATGACCATGCAACCATAAACCCGGCCATCCTAATGAAATTTCGTATACTCGCAGCATTCTGGTACCTTTAGCCTGGGAATTTATTGTGCTGAACTTTCACTTCTTACCACCCGTTGTCCAACGTTTGATTAAAATGAAATGTTTCTATGTTTGCACGAACAATCAATTATGTTCTAAAATCATTTTTCGGATAAAATAAGTACAGCCATATTGTGTAGGTATATGTATAGTTGGCGGCATTGATGAGGAAGATCAATAGAGCTTTTTTTTTTTTTTTGTTTTTTTCAAACCGCACAAAAGTAACGTACCAAGACTTTCACTAAGTTGCATTTGACCGACACCTAACCGCGCATCATGCGAGTCAGTTGTTTCAAAAGACACGCCGAATCGAATTTAGTTACAAACAGTAGCTAAAAATGCAGAGATGAAGATAAATCGTGTATGCCACTGAGCATGAAACTTTGTCATCTTTCATTTTTAATATTAATTAATTTCTGGTTTTGCTGTAACAAGACTTTCTGTTTATATACATACAAAAAAAAAATAGAGAAGAATCTCATCGCTTTTAAATTATACACTCAAAATGTAATTTATGCCCATTTATAACAGCACCAGCATGAAATCTTGAATGCTACATTTAGGCTCAATCCAAAAGAATTTTTGTGCCTCGTTACACAAGAGAGCGTCTCTAATTGTGCGCTTAGGATAAATTAAGGTTTCGTTACATGTTAAATGTGTGTGCTCTGCTCTGTCAAATTAAAACGCGATCAAAAGTTACACATTAACACTAATGTTCGCCATCATAATATTTCGGACATACCAACCGATAATAATAATTTTTCGCATCGATTTTATAATTCGGTCACTAATGACCAGCATGCAGAATAATAACTATACCCTGAAATTTCGAGATATGATTTAAGATGTCTAAGGCTGTGCTGGTTTTTTCTTCGAGGACAGATTTACTTACAGACCTCAACTCATTTGCAGTTGGCACAATTCTCAAAAAAAAAAAAAACACAAACCTACAAAATCCCAAAATAATTACCCAATGGACAGGAGATATTTCAAGCCGGACATGAATAGCGAATTAAAGCAATTCGACTTATTTTATATTGTCGAAAATTTTTAAATTTCTTCACAGGAGGCGGCGTGTTGTGAAAATTACTTCAGCTGCTGGGCTCTTATAACCATCAAGTTCCCATCAGTCTGAAAGAGGTTTACACGAGCAATTAATTACGCCCGTAATATTGTCCATTCCATTGTAACTAGGTACATAAGAATTGTTGGAAGAAAAGAACCATAAAAAAAAACAAAACTAAAATTTTGTAATTAGCAAACATTTTACGTTGAATGCAATTTTCAGAGCTAGAATAGTAAAATTCTGTGTGTAAATGATACCTGCCGCAATAGCGCAAGGCACTAAACTAAATATGTAACTAGTAAAAAAATAAAAACTTCTTCACCCATATAATATCTTCTCTTTATAGACTTTATAATTAATTCATAGCAGCACTTCAATTGCTTTATGGAATAAGCTACTTTCATGATAATTTTCAAGAACATATAACTAGTTAGTGGGTGATAAAGAAAAATAATCTGGCGTTATTGCAATCGTATGATTACTAGTTACATGCCCATTTGATATTTATATTCTATTATAAACTTTACGGTATACTACTGTGCCCAAAAAATAAGGTGACATTTGAATTTAAACTGCGCGCGTCAAAGGAGTTGGCGAATCTTTTTTTAGGTTGGTAGGACTGTCTTTGACATCCCTGCCAAATCACACGTCAAAATATTCATTAGTGTTTAAGATACGCTTCGTTTTGTGAGCTGCTAAAAGTGAATTTCTTGTTTTTTGCGATGTTGAAATTTGTTGAGCAAAGAATTTGCATTAAATTTTGTTTGCTGACTATTGACGACATTGACAAGACGAAATGCATGATCACTGGAGACGAGACATGGATCTATGCTTACGACCCCGAAACGACCGATCAATCGAGCAAATATCGTGCGGGTGTGCCGAGACCAAAAAACCGCGCCAAATTTGCTCAAAAATCAAAGTGATGTTGACTGTCTTTTTCGATTATCGTGGTGTTGTGCATTCTGAGTTCCTTCCCCCGGGTCAAACAGTCAACAAGGAATATTATTTGAACGTTATGCGTCGTTTGCGTAACGCTATCCACCAAAAGAGGACGGAATTGTGGAAAGACAACTCTTGGTTTTTGCACCACGATAATGCGCCGTCTCAAGGCCAAAACACAGTGAGGACGACACAACAAAGTCGCCGTAAATTGGTTGCTGTCAAAGATTCGAATATACGAAAGTCCCATATACTTAACACAATGAGGGCGACGCGATAAGTTGCCAACAAAAAGTTTGGGAAAATCTCTAAATTAGTCGCCAACATAATTGACATTCCTGTGTGGATAGTGAATAATTGACATTCATGTTATGTGGATTTGGATATTTTTATGAAACATAGTAAATTAAAAGATAATAGTAAATAAACTACTTATTAAAAACTTGTATAAAATTAATTTCATTTATTAGTTTGATAAATTATGGGTTTTGAGGAGGAATTAATAGAGAAAATGAGGGAAAAAGTTATGTTTTGCAATGAACGTCATCCCATGTATAGAAATCTCTTCTTAGTCTTTTTTTAGTTTTTTCTTTATGCTTTGCAATTTTAAGTAAGCCGCATAAGCTATACTAGCGATTTTCCTTAATTTTTGTCTTTTTGCCATTTCTTTTACAATAAATAAAGCAAAGATAGCTGTCAAAAACATTTGTCGAGTCGCGTTCATTGTGTTTTAAATGCGACATTATCGCCAACTAAGTTGCCAACATTGTTGTGTCGCTCTCACTGTGTTTTGGCCTTCACACTGCACTCGTTCTTCGTGACCATTTCGCCAAAAACTCGACTCATATCGTTCCAAAACCACCGTATTCACCTGATTTGGCGCCGTGCGACTTCTAGCTGTTCAGCAAACTCAAAAGACCGCTCCGAGGGCACCGTTTTGAGACGATAGAGCAGATTCAAGCCGCCGCGAGGAAGGAGCTGAAGGCCATCCCTGAAATCGACTTTTTCAACTGTTTCGAAGATTGGAAAATCCGTTGGCATAAGTGCATTGCATCGGGAGGGGATTACTTTGAAGGCGATGAAATTGATTTGGAAGAATAAATAAAGAATTTTCAATATAAATTCAAATGTCACCTTATTTTTTGGGCACAGTAGTATAACTAACTCTTCCGTGCATAGTGATGCATATTTGAATCATCAAATTAAAGCACGTATTTTACAAAAACAAATTGCACAAAATTTAGGGATTCTTTGCACAAAGTTTTCATTTTGTGTTACAGGATTACCGGAATTATTTTCCTTAGGTAAAACGCGATTGCCGTCAGTCTAGTGGTGCCATTTGAAAGTGTAACATCCTGGTTGCATAATTATTACAAAAAAAAAACATTACTGAGTAGTATATTACTACTTCAATAATATTTAAATTTCATTTTGTGGTATTAGATGCAAAGGTTATTGGGCGCGATCCGAACCACTTTGCGTGAAATCGCGGACATCAGACAAACAAAAGTTTCGAGTTGACTTGAAAAATAAAAGTTTCTTATTTCCAGAAAAGTGGATATGGAGCTATGGGAATGAATTTATATGGTTTCGTGGGAAATTAAAGATTATTATTATTCATGAAAAGTACACAAGATTTTACAATCTTTTCAGCACAAAAACTTTTGGGTATACTTATGGGAACATTTTAGAAATCTAAATAAAAATATCCTAACTATACAAAAACTAAAATAAAATTAAAAATTGATAATTAAAAAATTAAAAATCAAGAATAAAAACCTACTGAAATTAAGTAAAAATTTGAGAATAAACATAAAATAAACAGAAAAAGTATAAGTACCTACTGCTAAACAAAAAAACAAACAAAAGAAACTAAGAAGAAACTAAGAAAGTAATTGAGAATTGAAAATTATAAAATTTTAGGTATGATAAAATTATGAAAATTATGAAAATTTTAAAGTATCTGAAAATGAGCTACGCCGTGAGAACAAAAGAATAGGAAAACAGAAAAATAGAAAGAGGGGAGGATTAATTGAAAGTGTGGATCCTGATTAGATCCTTAAATGCACCGACAGATCGCGCGTTTTGATGACTATTCCAGAGACGGGATAATTGGACAGGATAAGAGGCCTCCATAACTAATCTGTGAAAACGAGGTATTATCACATTCCGATTGCGTTCCGAAGCTGTGTACTGGAAAAATTCACGCAAATAATACGGCTTGTTTGCACGTAATAAGCTATAAAAGTGAATCAGTCCTCTCTGCTTAAGATAATCTCGTATTGAGCAACCTAGTAATTTTGTACGGTAAGGTGAAACATGGTCGAACCTACGAAGTCCATAAATGAAGCGAATACAATCGTTAAAGGCAACTTCCATCTTGCGAAGACAGACGCTATCGAGTCTAGGGTATATCAGACTGCCAAAGGTAAAGTATGGTAGAATTAAGGTTTTAACCAGTTTTGAGCGGATTTCGACCGATAATGAGTCAGCCGAGAGCCAGAGCCTGCGAAGTACAGCGTAAACCTTACCGATAATTAATTTTGTATTGTCGCAGCATTTCATATGTTGGCTCAAAATAATGCCTAGATTTTTAACTTTAGGCACCAAATCCAAGATTGTACCATCCAAGACCACAATAGGTAAATCATGCGGGTCAAAAGTGCCATTATGGAATACAATACACTGGGACTTGTCAGGGTTTAGCTTTAGGCCGTTAGCTTTGGACCAGATATTGATTCTCTCTAGATCGTCGTTAATGCGAGCAATACAGTCCTCAAGCAAACCAACAGGTCTGCTTAGGTAGACCTGAACATCGTCAGCATACATGTGCACGCTAACGTCCCGAACGGCTTCAGGGAGATCATTTATAAATAAGCTAAATAACAAAGGGCCCAGTATTGAGCCCTGAGGAACGCCAGACAGAAGAGGGAGAGGACAGGAGGTATTAGAATCCACTTTTACCACTTGCCATCGATCAGTCAGAAAGTCCCGGATAAGTTGCTGAAGGACAGTGTCTGAATTGTTTCCGGTGTTGGATATGTAACTCCTCCCCCCTTGGTGTGAAGCGACGGCCAAAGAAACTGAATCCTTGAATTTTCTTTTGCAGGAGCTTCCATGATCGTTTCAGATCTTACATCCTTAGAAGAGGTTTCTGTATGTTGTTTTTCTGGTCCCTGGTTGCAGTTCTGTCTTAACTTTTTAAACGCGAAAAGTCCTATGAGAATACAAATTATTGCTATAAGGCTATATGATGTGTAATCCTTGTATGTTGATTTGATTTTAAGAAGATCAATTTCTTGTCAATTTTCGAAGTGGTAAGTTTTTAGTTTTTCCACGTTGAGATCCTCGATGGTTGTGGACGCATTTATTTGGCTGAACATAGAAGGGTATATAAGGATTTCGTTCCAATAAATGCTCGTCTTGCTTTCATATATAATATCATTTATTTTGATATTGCAGTTTTGGAAATGAATTAATGCTGTTCCGTTGATCTGGTTCCGTGAAAGTCCGCTAGTTGATGTCATCGATATTAATGCATAAAACCTAGTTTGGCTCTGGTTGGTATATATTACTGATTTTAGATCCCTTTAGTAGGTTGCAATTTGCTGGTTCATTCCTTATTATGTTGGCTATGCATGCAGGTTCATTTACTTCTGGTGTATTGATGATTTCTTTGCAGTAATAGACTCCTTATATTAGTGGGCATGGTTCATCAAAGTACTGAATGTTGAAATCATTAAGTATAGCATAGTATTTTGTAATTACGGTAAGTGTTTCGTTAATTGGAAGCGGGATTAAGTGGAAAAAGGAATACGTATTGTTAGAAATTACTGGGATCTGAATATTAAAAATAATATTTGTGTCATTATAATACGTTTGCAAACCAAGAAACTCATAAATTTGTTCGTCTGAACTAACAGTAACTGATTGATTTTGAAAATAATTATGAATTTCATATAGTTCATTAGGACTTAAAATTTGCTTTGAAATAATGTTTAATCGGGCAAGCATTATTGCTTCTGCAATATTAGTTAAATGACTATCCAATAAGTCTATATTATAATTTATACGATTTGTATATTGTACATACTTGAGCGATTCTTCTTCTGTTCTTATTTTATTTTTTATTGAATTATGATATACATTCAAAAATTTCTCTATCGTTTCTTGCTGTACATTTATTATTAATTTTGATCTGTTTATTTACCGTACTGTACCGTCCTGGCTTGTCCGAGTTTCATTGGTAGAAGTCCGTGGTTGTTGTTCAGGTCGTGAATTTCCAGTTTCTGTCCGTTCGTTACTAGTATCAGTAACATTATAATAAATGATTTTATCATTCTAATTTTACGATAATCCTTCGTGAAAATGACAATGGTATCCTCAATAAAGTATGCTAGATATGATGTGTACTTCAATGTAGGTCCTTTGGGAACTAAAGGGTTGAAACCCACCAAGTTAAGGGTTGATTATTCTGCTGATTCTGTCGATAATCCTTCGATAGATTTTGAGATTGGAACCTTGCACTTGTGTTCACCTTTTATATTTTATTTATTTGTGATCAATTGGACCACTTGTGCACTGCTACCAATAAACCGTTTGTATACGAAATTTATTCACGATAATCCGTCGTTATAATTTTCGCGACACAAGTAATTAATTTAGCAACTGACCGTGGATACTTTTTAGTATCCTACCCACTGCGCCAGTTAAGATAATTACAATTTAATGGAATAAAAAAAAAATAAAAGATTCAATTTTGTTCAAGAGCCTTTATTCCGTACTTTTCATTACAATATTCTACCGAGAACTGACTTTTATGATCTAATTATTCTACTAGCTACCTTTTACAAAAATGCAACTAATCATATTTTCAGACAAACAAAAGTTTCGAGTTGACTTGAAAAATAAAAGTTTCTTATTTCCAGAAAAGTGGATATGGAGCTATGGGAGTGAATTTGTATGGTTTCGTGGGAAATGTTGCTGAAGGACAGTGTCTGAATTGTTTCCGGTGTTGGATATGTAACTCCCGCGCCTCCACCCGCCCCCTGCGCAGTCCTTCGTCATTTGTCGTTGTGATCTGTGCGTTATCGTGTTTTCCAAATTTCAAGTGCGTGTTTCATGATCGCGGAATTTATTGGAATATACCAAAAGATATCTCGTGAAACCTGTTACGATTCCTGTAAAGCTTTTGAAAACTTAACTTAAAAAAAAAAAACTAAAAGAAATTAACCTGGAAAGGCTTATTATTTTTTCTGCCAAAAATAAAAAGCCAGAAAATTTTTTTAAAATTTTTTTAAAAAATTTGGCTATTTATTTTTCCCAGAAAAAATAATTAGCCTTTCCAGCTTAGTTTTTTTAGCTTCAAACTATTATTGGTCAGGAATAACAAGTAAAGTAGTCTTTTTTCTTAAAAAGTCATAACCGATTCGAAAACATAGCTTGACTCCAGTGTTTCTGGAGAGATACCGGAACTATGTAGAATTATTGTTACGATAGATAATACCACGTGAGGTAAGCGTTTTCTTATTTACCTTTAGTTTGTATCTTTAAAGCCTTGTAGTGGTTTTTAAATAGTTAAATGTTAATGACATGCAATAATAAATAAGACATATTGCCGTTATGAATAGATTTAATAGAGTGGTTATCGTTGGTTTGGTGGGTTATTTTAGGGGGTTTTAACCAGATGATGCGATGGGCCCTGGCATATGAGAATGCGACAATATTATACTTATATTCAAGTAAATTCAACACTACATGGACGACAAGCTATCGAGGATTAGTACTGTTCCTGTATACATGGCCGCCGCACTGTCGGGAGATCCGCGCCACTATAGCCAGTATAGTATATTTTCTGTCTTGGAACAGACTTCAAGAAACTATGAACGCGTCGGCTGCTTTCCTGGATCATGTAATAATTGATTTTGATCAAGCTGAATAAAGACTTATAAAAGTGATTGGCTTATTTTTTCACCACTTATTTAGATGAAAGTGTACACTTAGATAAATATTTGTATTGGGATTAAAAGAGTCGCAGCAATATCATAATTATAAACATAAAATAGTAAAGGTTTCATAGATTTTGAAATTATATGGATTTTTATGCATTTCTAAGTATTTTTTTTTTTTAGATTCCCGTGTCTCACAATGATTCGACCCATATCACTAATAACTAGAGTCATATAGCAATCCAGCCTATCAATTTCGTTCATGTCCGCGGTGGGTCAAACGTCCATAGTAAGGTGCCCAGTTACCTTTGATGGGTAAAATTTGCTTTTAAATAACTAGCGGCAAATATGCATCAGTATGCATTCACCAAATTTTTAAACTGTTGTGCGTTAGGACAAATAAAAACAATGTGTGTTTTTTTATGATTGTGCTCTTATTATGTCAATTTTATACCCTAGATGAAATATATAGGGTATACTAAGTATGTCATTCCGTATGTAACACCTCGACATAATGATGGTAGAGCAAAATGGATTGGACACCCACACATAATATTAAAAGTTATTTTAATTTTTGCATATCAACTCGAGAGCGCGTTCACTTAAAAACCTGAAATTTTATACACGGACTTTTTAAAAAAAAAAAAGTAAAATTAAGTTCGAAAATGAGAAAAATCGGGCAACTCCTTCGTGGGGTTGCCATTCAAAAATTTCGTTTTCCACTATACACTTTCGATATACAAAGCTGAAATTTGGTAAATGCGGTTTTTATAGTAATAACAAATAAAATTTCAACTATGGACTAAATCGGGCAACCCCTTCGTAGTGTTACCATATAACAATTTTGGTTTTTTACGTATATTGTAAAAACAGTCAGTCCTAGACGTTTTTACTGACTGAAAATTTCGTCAGAATATTAAGTTCTATGAAATTGCTGATAATCATTTTTACTGTCCGACGAACCATTCTAGAAATATATGCGAAAAACCACTTCAGAAATCAAACTTGTATAGATCGGTGACCATACGAAATTTTATACGGGCATTCATCTAGGGTATCATAAGAATTGGTCTTAGAATAATTCTAGCTTTTTTACTTGTTTTTGTTTAGAATTATCTAGTTTTGAAGAAGAAAAAATGAAGAAGAGTTAAATTGTTACATCATCGAAGTGTAAAAATTTGAGTGAAAAGCCATTCCGTATGAAAACGATTAAAAAACTTTCACAGTTTGTAGGGAATACCAAAATAGCTCATTCGTATTTATTTGTGTCCTCCTACCACGCCAAGCCCCCCCCCCCTTCTCACCAATCTAGCGAGGTGAGAAATTCAATTTTCAAAAAGTCATATCTCGTGAACGGAGCAATCAATTTTGATTTTTCTGATCCAAATGACAAATGAAGCGACGAGCGCGGACTAGCAACATAAATCTCTTGAACAGCTATTCAACAAACCGTTATTCAGCAGTGCAGTGTGTAAAAAACAACAGTGAACCACTAGACCCTTATTCACCAGTATGTAAAAAACAATGTGCTTGGTTATTGAAAAATGTAAGTATTTATCCTTCAGAAATAAATAAGTATATTTCTCCAATTTCCTTAAAAGCTACATGCAATTCTTTATTTCAAAATTTGGACTCATTTTTTTTTTTTTATTCGA
This sequence comes from Dioctria rufipes, assembly GCA_963924295.1. Lineage (NCBI taxonomy): Eukaryota > Metazoa > Arthropoda > Insecta > Diptera > Asilidae > Dioctria > Dioctria rufipes. The sequence goes on along the minus strand of OZ002743.1, from coordinate 71,040,517 downwards.
ATAAGGCCTACTCTGTGGGTAAACTCTTTCTATTGAACAGCTGTTCAAGTGAATAGGTACTATTTAAGTATACGCTCGCCGAAATGAAGCTTAATGATTTATTTTTTTTATAAAAAAATATAGCATAACTGAACAAACAATTCCTTTGTTAATAATATAATAGTATTTCTTTTTTTGTTTTTCAAAAAAAAATAGTATTATTCACTAGTGAGGCCTCCTAGCTCTTTTTTTTTTTTGTATTTTTATTTTGAAGCTAGAAGCCTTATCTTTCTATGTATTAAAAATTGCGATGGCGTTCGGTTTCGCTTTTAAGATATGAATTTTTAAAATTCATCATATACCCAAATTAAGCTGTGTAGAAGCATTGCAATGGAGGAATGTATTTTTGTTTTCAACTGGAGACCTCTAGTACTTTTTTTTCTGTATTGTTATTTTGAAATAGCAGACAAACCAAGAATTAATATGCCTATAATAACATGTTCAAGAAAGTCCGGACAGGTGGCATCACTTATCAAAATTTTGGATTCAGTAATTCAAAAATAACTTTTTTGGCGCCAAATCGACCGAAAAGTGTGATAGAAATAAAAAGTAACTAATTTTTTGTTATGTACTCGTTGAGACCTTTCTAAAAAGTACCGACATGCCGAATTATGGAAGAAAGTAAAAAATCGCGGTTTTCTTATAGGCTGAAAAATGCTCAAATTTGCAAATTTCCGCGGGAGTTCTAGAAATTGGCGTAGAATTTGAAAAAAAAATTATAGTTTTTGTTATTTTTAAAAAGATAAATGACATCTGATCTTCCTGAAATTTCATATAAATAATCTCCTAGCAAGCGTGCATCCATAAAAAAAATAAAAAAATGGGTTCATCGACACTTCGGTTAAATAAGTTTCGAAATGAGAAATTTTGGCCGTCGAAAATTTATTTTCGTAAACAATTTGGGAGGGGAGGTAGAATATGCTCAGAAAATCACAAGAAAATCACAAAAAAACAGTCGCAAAAGCAATTTCGCAAATGAGGTAAGTATTTAGTCTTTAGTTACAAATCTCAGCAGAGAAAATTCACCATTACAACAACCAAAGGTGCTCGTTTTTATTCGAAAATTTATAAAAAGTAAATAATAAATTAAATAATGAGTTTCGTTTTTTCTTACTAGAAAAGACAAAATAGTTAAAAGAAGAGAAGAAAGAAATTTCTACATATAATCCTAGATTTCATGAATTCAAGAGACACTTTTTCACTTCACATCTATAACGGAAATTGCAAAAGAAATTCTTAGTGAAGTTTTTGAAGAGTTTAACAATGATGGCCGTACTGAAGAGTATTGATTCCTGCTGATACGAAACCTCTTATACACATTGCTTTAACAATGATATTTCTCTTCAAAATTATGAAAAATGCTTCGATTGCCATATTAATTAGATCTAATTTCGAAGATAAAACCTCGAAATTCCTACAGCATATATTAAACATGGTGAAAACGTGATGCACAGAAATCGTAGAACTAAGCGTTGACTTAACAAAGAAAAAACTAGAATTGGTCTAAAACCAATTCTTATGATGTAATTTCGTAGCGTCACCCATCTAGGCAAGTTTGATTTTTGAAGTGGTTTCTCACATATATCTCTAGAACGGTTCGTCGAACAGTTAAAATGTTAAAATGATTATAACAAATTTCATAGGATTTCATACTCTGAGGAACTTTTCAGTACAATAAAAACGTCTAGGACTGATCGTTTTTACAGTATACATAAAAAACCTAAATTTTTATATGGTAACACCAAGAAGGGGTTGTCCGATTTATTCCATTTTTGAAGCTTTATTTAACACCGTGTAGAAAATTTCAGCTCTCTACGTCCACGCATTCTCAGGCAATGTTCCAATATATAGTGAAAAACAAAATTTTTGTATGGAAACCCCACGAAGGAGTTGCCCGATTTGTCAAATTTTCGAACTTAAATTTACATTTTTTTTAAAAAATGATTGAACTTTTCGACCCAGCGATCAGAGAGGTCTCATCGGTATGGTTATCTCTGATCGCCTACCATAGAAGTTCAATGATGGAGGTCACACCAATTGCCCATATAAATACTTTTTATAAAAAGTAAGTGTGAATTATATTGTGGCAAGATTTCTCATTGCACTTTTCAAATTGGGTGATTGTTCAATGCAATGAGAAATCTTGCCACCATATAATTCACACTTACTTTTTATAAAAAGTATTTATATGGGCAATTGGTGTGACCTCCATCATTGAACTTCTATGGTAGGCGATCAGAGATAACCATACCGATGCTCTTAAATGCATTTTTGTAAAATTATTGAAATTATTTTCAATAAATTTCAGTCTGTTAGACGAAAAATCTTCTTCGCATTTTTTTTAAAGCCCGTGCACAAAATTTCAGCTCTCTAAGTGAACGCATTCTCAAGTTATCGTTAGGACGAACAGATAGACGGGCGGACGGACGGGCGAACAGACGGACGGACAGACGAACAGACGGACCGACGGACGAACAGACGGACCGACGGACGAACAGACGGATAGACGGACGGATGGACAGATGTACTAGCATTATTTTTGTGCGTTACAAACGGAATGACAAACTTGGTATGCCCCATGGTATAAAGGGTATAAATTTAAATGCAATAGACAATCAGCAACTCCATCCTCAACACTCCTATAATAGATGGCATACCATTTGTCACCTACTCATTCCAGAGCAGAAAGAGTTTGGAATAAAACAAATCCGAATTCGAACGGAATTGCTGCTTAAAATTATACGGATGACAAAAAAAATCTTAAGAATTTTTTTTTTTTATGGTTTCTTGAAATATTCACCATTATGTACTGTCGCTGGCCTCAAGTATCACACAGCTTCAGACAGCATTTATAATCTCTGGGAAGATAACAGTGGCAGAACGTCCTTCTCGTGGCTAATCTTAAAACTAATTATAGCTACATTAGAAATCTTTCAGCCACCGTCGTACAGTGACTAAAAATAGTGCTTCATCGTCAAATAATCCTTTTAGTTTGTGAGTTAATCCGTCTTTAATATCATTAAAAATCATGACTAAAAAAATTTTCTTTTATCTTGTGAGTATAAACAATTACAGCCATTTTTTTTTTTCATCTGTCAAAGCTGTCAAAAGAAAAAAGACGAAGAAAGATCAAAAATAACATTGTCAAAAGCGACATCTTGCAGGAATTTCAAAACCGAAGTAACAATTCTTGTACGGTATAGAATAGTTAAAAAAAAAACGATATGCGAAAAAAAATTAACACATACAGCGGCGTCGATTAGATCAATAAGATCTTCTAGCATAATTATGCGCTACTGAGCTATATATGTATCAGAACAAGACATGAGAACGCAGGCCACATGATGCACAGCATCTATATTTTTTGGGACAATAGAGCAACTATGTATTCTGACTCCTAAGGCCCCTCCCTAACGGGTCGGTACGACACTGACTCGGTAAGCGTGCAACATACCGAGCCACTGTCAACACCATGTATTTAAATCAGCACCCACATATGGGACTGCACTGCACGGTTGAGATGCAACATGTTTTCTGCGACATGCCTTATCAGTAGAGAAGCGGCATTTACCGAGTTTAGAAGTGAATTTTTTCGTGAAATTAACAAAATGTCTTCTAATTTAGTCCATAGAGTGTAGGACCGTGAAGGAGCTCTATGCAGCACGACATCAACTGGATAAATGTCGTACCGATACCATGTCGCTATCGTATCGACCCATCAGGGTAGGGCCTAAATCAAACAGATATACATCGCAGCCGATATAGAATTATCTACAAAAGCTCAAAAAACCTACCGAACTCAAATATAGTCATCACTATCTGTTTTGTCTATGCATATTAATATTACAGACCAATGAAAAATCAGTCCAATTATAGATAGAAAGGAATCTAGATGGAATTAATGAAACCGGCAGCGGAACATTTCTACACGATCCAAATTTCATTCACAAAAGAAAGTCTGTTAAATGGAGAAGAAAAACTGATGGCTGGATACAATTAAAACCGCTCCAAGAATATAGTAGCTCCAAACTTCTAATATTGAACAGGAATCAATTCCAACGTTTAACTGGGCTGCTGAAGGAACACCACCAGCTGAACATGATTATCAATAAAATTGGACTATCTAGAAAAATACGGGCAGCTCTATACAGACTACGTACGTACGTCAAGAAAAGAAGAGAACTGCTGAGAAAATTTTGTGTAATTGGGAAAAACTGTCACAAATAAGAGGCAGACGGGCAAGATCAATGATCATTCATTTGTAATTGAATTTTTCAAAAAACGCTTTACCTTTGAATTTTAATATTAGTTATTAAAAATGTGCTGTCAATTACATATAAAAATTGACAGAACTTTCGTTTTAATTCACAAAATCTTGGGTAAGTTGATTTTTGAAAAAATCAATTACAAATGAATGATCATTGATTTTATCCATCTGCCTAGGGTATAAGGCTTTTTGAGCAATACTTCATTCCTCTGTCGGAAGTGAGGTTAGGTCACTAAAAAAGATGATACTGAAATTTACAATATATAGTAGTTCATTTAATTACGCTATAAAGCACAGGATTATCACAATAGGCTCGTTGGCCAAACTAAATGACACCATTTTCACTCTCCTCAGGGTTCAAAATTACTTAAGATTCGAAATTTTAATTAGAAAAAAAAACAAAATGCAAAATACCTCGTTAATTTTGTATTCATTTTTAATGAAAAATTTTGCTAGCATGCGTTCTTCTAATTAAAAAATTAGTTAAAAATTATCTAAAAAACAGTCATTAATAAAATTAAAAGTAAGTACAAAAAAAAAACATATTTTGACAGAATGACCACACAACTCCAGGTGTTTATTGCTTGTAATTAAGAACTCCAATGGATCTGCAAAAATACACTTTCTATTAAGTCATTAGCAATGTGCAAAGCCGCAGGAGGTAAAGACAACAACACCTCAAATACCTACCGCCGCCGCGCAATAACGAGGCGCATAGTAGGCCCTCCACATGAGCGTGCCTATACAATATTGTGGCACACATGAAATACCTAGGCATAAACTATGGGGCATCAACAACCGCGGAGGTAGAGCGCAATTACCAATTTTTAAGAATTTTCTCCTCTTTTTTTTTTTTTTTTTCTACTTACTAACTCTAACCCCAAGCCCAGGTAATATACATACATACATAATGTATATATATCTAGGTACATAGGTAGGCAAGGAAATTTTATTCGCAATATACCTTTATAGGAAACTTTAAGCAAAAGAAATGTTCAAATGATAAAGAAAGACCACGAAAGAAGTTAACAATGGATGGATAGAAGAGAAAGACATGGAGATGACTCTGAAGCCCATGTACCATCACCGCTGCCTGCAATGGGCTGCTAGTAGAATTGAACTTGAATCTATGAAACGGCCGCCACGGCTACGGCATCGTCGACAAAACGAACCAACAAACAGCACAACATTCTCATGAGAGTTCACCACAGAAGTGAAGTGAAGTTTTATAAGACAAGGTAAAATCGTTGAATGGAACATTTGTAGTGCAGCGGTGCTTCTGGAGTGTTGTACACCTCCCCATAAATATAACTTCAAGATCCGGACCCTTTTTCTGTTCCAAGAAAACTACACTAAGGAAATTTTTGATATTGTTTTTTTTTTTTTGTTTTAAATAGATAAGATCCATAGAGAAAAGAGATATGTGGTTATTGTGTTTCGTGCAGTAGAAAAAAAATTAATAAAAAATATTTCGCGATCCTATAACGATCTAATAAGACCCGTACGTAGTAAAGTGGATACAAGAGTTCTACTTGATTGTTTAACACACGATCATTGTCCAAGTTTCGAGTTTTTGTTTTTTTTTAAATTGAGAGACTTTACTGGGATTGAGTTTTATTTTTTCAATTCGACATTGAATTTTGGGTTTTCTTTTTTGTTTTTGTGAAAGGAAAAAAAACTAAACTCTACAAGTTCTTGGTGTTTTTTTTCTATGTTTTTATTGTACTAGTTGTTGTTTGTTTATTTTAATTTTTTTTTTTTTTAAATATCTGTGATCCAAAATGAATTTCCTTCGTACTATTAGCGTAACTTTTCTAATATTTACATTATTTATGTTAATGAACAATGCAAACGCATCCAAACATATTAACTTTCCAGGAGTTATTGAATTAGTTGGATATAATAACAATCGAAAGGCTCGTATGGGCCAAGAATTTAATCAAGCAGGAGCAGGAGGAGGAGGAGTATCATTTATTACACCTCCAATGAAAAAAAATCGAGCTGATATTGAAAGAGTTAAACAAAATATCGAGGAATATAATAAATTACTTAAAATGGACACTAAAAAATTATCAGATCAACAAAAAGATATGCTCGAAAGGATTGTTGAACGTGTCGCCCGTTTAAAAGAATCATTAGATATTGAAGTGCCAATTACAACAACAACATCAGCTATGATGACGACCACGACGACGACAACAACGAAAACAACAACAATTACGGAAAATGATAAAGATGATATTATTAATAATAGTACAGAAACTATAACAACTTTATTACCAACAACAACAACAACACCAATTGAATCTGAAACAATACAATCACCAACAACAACTGCAGCTGCATATACCACAATAAAACGTGATCCAAGTGGTGCCCGAGCAAATACTAATAACAGCAATAATTTGAGCATGAAAAATACCAGCAACATCAACAGCAACAACAACAGTAATCTCGGTAAAAACAAAGCAAAAGTCCGAACCAATATATCAAGGCGGCCATCGTCTCCTACAAAGGTTACAACAAAACGAACAATTGGTATAAGACCTTCAGTTAAACCAACTACAATTGTTACTACAACTGCTGCTGCTGCTGTAACCAGCAGTAGTAGTAGTATCAGCAGCAGCAGCAGTACATCTTCGCTGCCAATAGGTGGACAAAAAATCCCAACAATTACCACTTTTCCGCCACAAATAAACCAGCATCAGAAGCAACATCATCAGCATCAGAAACAACAACAACTACAGCAACAACAAGATGTTATACATGATGTCTTAATGAAACAACAAAATCACCAAGAAGAAGATGGTATTGTTGTTGTTGAGCAAAAAACTCTGCCATCAATAACTGACCATCGTCAACAAAATGTACAACAAAGAAATCCACTTGGAGCAGGTGGAGGAGGATCAGAGTTAATTTATGATTCAAATGTGACGACAACGTCGATAATTGACAGCTTAGCCGATCATGCCAGAGAGGATTACTATAACCGTGATTCTTTGAGTGAAAGTAACAACAACAACAACAACAACAGCAACAACAATAAGGAAAAGGTAAGTTTCACTCTTGAGTTCCTTAACTTAACAAAAAAAAAACCCTCATTTTACCAACGACATTATCAAGTTGGTACATACCTACATAGTTAGTTGTGCCCAAGGTCTTAGCGGCTATGTATAAAGTTCAAGATCACATCAGAGTGATCACCACGATCACCGACATTTTCAAATATAAATTAAGAGCAAATTCTCGGCGCGTTCACATTGTTTGCACTGATTTCTTCCTGTATAATGAAATTAATGATGATGTGCACAGCATTTGTGTACTACCCACTGTTTAAGGTTTGCTAAACGATCAACTATTATAGAGCGAGCGGCCGGCGCTGTGCTGCACTGGGGACGTCTTACAATTTCCTTAATTCGAGTCGCTTCTGTGTTCGCGATATCGTGAACGGGAAGAAGCATAAGGAATCCGATGCATTTAAGTTGAAACATGTACCTAACATACATACATTCTTTGCAGATACTTAGTTGAATTCATACATATCTACATACATATATTTATATATCACAGCTCTGAAATGCCCTCGCTAAATGGCCCCAACTATTATACTACGGGCAGAGCAAATCAGTGCCACATAGCACAAAGCACTCAAAGATTTGGGTACGATAATAGCTGCTGCACTGATTTGCTCGATAAGTTGGAGCGGCCCCATCAAAGTGGTGAGATTGTAGGGTAATAAGATTTTATTTATGTACGAAGCAACAATAAGAAATTAACAAACAAAAAACAAAAAACAGCTAAAAAATAAATAAAACTTGAAAATTGTTTCTTCTATTATTTGCCCACGAGGACATAATTTGCATCCAGGGCACACTAGATGGTGCACTGCGCGCATATTTATTAAAATAAATTGAAAACGGTAGTTGAGGATTTTTTTTTTCATTCTCTCATGTTTTTCATTTAATCCTTTCGTAATGCCTTTCAGCTTTTATATTTTTTTGTTGTTGAGTGTGTGTGAGTTTGTATTTCAGTCAATTTATAATTGGTAGAAATTAATTTATACGTCAAGATTTTCGGAATATATTTCACTCTTTTTACGTATTAAAAAAAAATGCTCTATAACGGATCTCAATAATTTTTTCGTTATTTTCTCGTGAATTTTGGTAGCTTGAAGAAAAACGGAGAGATATGAGTCGAAGGAATTTTTCAAAAAAATCTCGTTAAATAAAAATGTTAATTGTATTCAATAAGTGAGCAATATAGTTAGTCACACCCTATGGCTCGCTTATTGAATTGAAAATTAGCATAAATAATTTTTCTCGATAAAAAATGTGTCGATAACATTTTTTATACTCATATTCTCCCTAGACAAGGATGTGGGTGGTAACGGTGGCAGGGAAAAGGATGTAGGAAAGAGTGGCGATGAAAAGCATACTAGTAAGAGGGAACCGGAATGCCTTAAAATATAAAATGGTAGTAGCATATTATGTTGGCATGTTGACCCTCAATTTAATTCAGAATGCATCTCAGCTAATAAATCGTGATTAATTTATTTTATGCGCAATGGTGTTCGTCGTCAAATAACTAATTGGCTCTTTTTGGCTCTTTAGTGATGTGGCAATAACTTTTCATAATGACCAACTCAAGCATTGCTTCATTTATGGTCAATGACGAATTATCCAGTGTGATCCCTTATAGATTAATTCCGGCGTTCTAATTTTGGAGGTCATTTAAAAACAAAATCGTGGAGGGACATCTCCTTTAGAAAAACTCTTTTCTCCACACATGCCCAAAATATTAGCCATTTGATTACCCTGTGAAACCTTCATAAAAATGTGTAGGTGAAAGATACCGTATGATATAAGGGACTACACATTTTTAACGAAAATTTCGAAAATTCTAAATCCTCTGCAGCTTTGATTAGGATTATATAAATCTACATATATAAATCGCTTGTATTATGGCATCTATTGCCGGAAGACTTAAATGATTGATAATGAAATACATAGGCTTGAAATGTGGCATTTTTTTTGTGAGAATTGAATTTGTGCTGATCTATATTTCGAAAAAAAAAGACAAAAAACTATAACTAATACGAAAACACCTCTGATAGAATATTTTGTTTATTTTTAAACAAGGATTCTCAATATTTTAGGGGTATTTCCACCTCTTTGACTAATTTCTCGTAATTTTTTGTGTTTTTGAAAGTTGTTTTATTGTGAACTTTATTTGTTACTTAAATACTAATACTTGTTAATAAGGCTATTTTTTGGATTCTGTGGCACAACAGCAAAAGCGAAAACAATTTTTGGTTTTGACTCATCAAGAGGTCCCAAATACCGAAATTGCGTGACTCGAAAAAACAAACGAAAAATAGAACAAAGGAAAGAAAAAATAAAACCGAAGAATAGAAGAAGAAAAAACATTTAAAAAATCAAATTTATTCGAAACGAATCGAAGCTGTGTAAGCCCGCAGTCGGCTGAAAAAAGAGAGACGGAGAAAAAAATAAGCATTTCGTATCGGCAGAAACCTTATATTCTTCAGTACGGTTTGGTTTCTGCCTGCTCCAGATGCTTGAAAAAGACCAAATTGATCACATCTCATATATAGTCCGAATAAATTTTGAGTGTGAATTATATGAGGCAACTCTCTTATATTCCACCGAGGAGAAAGAAATATAACAAAAGAAAAAATTTCAATTTTTCTCAATTTTTTTCATTTTTTCATTTCTTTCTTTCCATTTTTCAATTTTTCATTTGTTTTTTTCGAATCACTCAATTTAACTATTTGGGACCTGTTGATAAGTCAAAACCAAGACTTTAAACCTGCTACCCAAAATTAAATGGGTTGTGTGATGAAAAATGAATAAAAATAATTTTCGGTTTTGCTGTTGTTCCGAATAATCCAAAAAATTGCTTTTCGGAAACAAGTATAAAGTTTAAATGCCAAAGTTACATGACAGACTGAGCGGCATCTCACAAAGCTTTTAAAATTTTTATTCGTTACATAACCGCAAGTCTAACAAAAAATTATACTGAAAGTATGCCGAATTTGATTTAAAAGTTTTGCTTGGGTAAGTAAACTTTTTTACGAACCAGGTACAGGATTCTGATGCAAAATATTGCTTGAATCGAATTCACAATCTTGCATGTGTGTGTACATTGAATTTTTTGATTGTGTGCAGAGTTTGAATGCATACAATTAATTCACAAAATTATATTAAAACCTTATACAAAAAATTCAGTAAGTATGGCAGTACAATACAAACTAAATTATCAAATTCATATGTGGTGTCAACTTTTGAGTTACCTATTGAAAATTTTGAAATTGTATTCCAAGAAAAATTTACAAAATACGAGTTGAACATGCGTAGAAATTTTGAGAAAATCTTGGTTGCTATGCAAATATTTTTCTATACCTAAAACAATTTTTAGACGATAACAATTAATACAAAACTATGAAAACGAGTCAAGCAAACTGCAGTACTCCAGAGACCCTGAAATTATAATTTTAGCTTGAAATCTGAGTTAAAAAGCGGGAACAACGCTTAGTTGTCTTTGGTATCTTTAAAATAATCAAATTTTTAAGAAGATGATATTTGCGCACCTATAGAATCATATATTATTTTTCGTGACGAACCAAAGTACCGTTATAGAAGGCATCATTATTATTGGATAAGCTCTCTTTTCTGAGGTTATTTTCATTGGTAAGAAATAGCCTGGATATGTACAAATCCGTTCACCTTCATTTCAACTCACAACTCTCAATTGATGCATCTTCGGTATATGAGGCTAAATTGTACGCAGATATGTGCGGTAGTCTTTAAATGACGGTTCCTATACATTCTTTAAAAATAAATTAAAAGAGTCACGAAAAGCTGTGCAACTTAAAATCTTTTTGGGCATACTTCTGCACAAGCATATTTGTATGAGTATTTAAATATTTTACCCTAGAGATAGTTACACTGTTTACCCCGCTTGGGTAGATTTCTACCCTTATTCGTTTTTATTTTTGATTAAAAATGTTTTCTATGAAAAATGTGAATGTAATGATTCAATTCATGTTTGCATTTTATTCAAATATGTAATTAATTACGGAAATTACTTAATTGCAATTTTTTATAAGAAATAATCACATGAAGCCATCTTGCACGATTTGGCTAAAGAAAGTACAATTTCAAGTAGGAAAATTTTCCTCTTTGGTTTTTAAGTAACCTGCCGAATCGGATGTACTTCATTAAAAATAGTATGTGCATTTTTTCAGAGCTTCTTGTACTAATTATATTGGCAAAAACCGGCATTGACCATCTGTTACTCTACTTCTCGATACCACCCTTATTATATAAAATTTCCAATATTTTTCTCGTACTCTATTAAAAATTGCCAATATTACATCACAATAACTCAATTAAGTCTATTGATTTAAGAAAATTTTCTATGATTAATAATTTTTAAGAAATGGATAATATATACAGTCATAGTTTAGTTATATTTATGACGAAAAACTTGCTTAAATAATTTCTTAGGATTATTTATAACTACAAAGTTACCAAAATATCTTCAAATTAATATTTATATAACACCAAAAAGTTTCACAAATAACTTTTATATCGCGAAAATTACTTTTTAGTTTTATTTATTACCAAAAAGTTGCATAAATAACTTCTGAGTTATATTTAATATATCTAGAACATAATCGTTCAGAAAATAGAATATACATGTACCTAATCACTTCTACTGATAAAAATAGGGTAGAGTGAAGTTTAAATATCATAAATACAAAACCTTATATAAATAAATAATACAGGGAAGAACAAATATGAAAATGTTGTGAAGAATTTAGATTTGTCCATTTTAAGAATTGGGCATATCACAAACAAGCCTGCATCGTACTCTACTAATGGCATTATTGGAATAAAGGACTACAAAGTTCAGTTGACCTAAAAAATGGGGTATGCAGACAGTAGTCTCTGTATTCATAATTCCGTATGTACATTTGAAAATTGGATGCTAGAAATGCAGGAAACTGATCACATTTTTATTTAACTCATCCTTAGCGATGAGGTTCATATTCACCTGTAAGGATGTGAGTAGACAAAATTACCACTTTCGGGGATCCAATTTAAATTCAAAGATGATTGTTGTGCCGTCTCTTCACCCGTAAAGCGTATGGTTTTGCTGCGGTTTATGGCGGGTAGGGAGAATTATTCGACTTTTTTTTTAACGATATACATACCAAATTGTATTTATTTATTTTTATACCCTAGGTGAAATCTATGTATAGGGCATACTAAATTTGTCATTCCGTTTGTTACGCACAGAAATAATAATGGTTACGCAAAATGGATTGGATACCCACGCATAATATTAAAAGTTATTTTGATATTTGCATGTCCGTCCGTCTGTCTCTGCGCACGATAACTCGAGACGCATATTCTTGAGAGCTGAAATTTTGTACACGGACTTTAAAAAAAAAAAAGTTAAATTAAGTCCGAAAATGAGACAAATCGGGCAACTCCTTAGTGGGGTTGCCATACAAAAATTTCGTTTTCCACTATATATTTCGACACTGCCTGAGAGCGCGTCGACATAGAAAGCTGAGATTTGGTGTTTTCATAGTAATAGCAAATAAAATTTCAAAAATGGAATAAATCGTGCAACCCTGTCTTGGTGTTGCCGTATAAAAATTTAGATTTTTTTACAGATACTGTGAAAACGATCCGTCCTAGACATTTTTATTGTACTAAAAACTTCTTCAAAATATGAAATCCTATAAAATTTGTTATAATCCTTTTTACTGTCCGACGAACAGTTCTATAAATATATGCGAAAAACCATTGCAAAAATCAAAATTGCTCAAATGGATGACCATACGAAATTTCATACGGGCATAAGAATTGGTCTTTGACTGATTGTTTTTAACTTGTTTTAATTGTAACAATAAAGTTGCAATTATGCAGGCAACATATCTTTGACAGCAATGCTAATTTATATCAACACAATTTTCACTGAAATCTTTTTCTCTTAGTAAACTTACACCACCATCACTACCACCCGTCGAGAATATCTGTATGTAGATTTTTTCAGCATCAATATTCAAAAAATTGAAATCTGAATGTGCAATGAAGCATCATGTACCTTGAAATAAAGATAGCACTCTAGGAAAAGTGGTGGTCACAGATCAGAACAAAAATAAGAAAAAAAAATATATCTCATTCTTAGGAAGAACATGTTATTGATGGCGCACTTTTACAACCAAGCCTTCTAGCCATCTCGATTGCGCTCATGTTCAATAAGAAATCTACAATTGCTTTCTTTATTTTTTTTTTTTTTTCATTTATTGTCTTTATTTTTTATTTATACCGACAAAATTATGGAGCGGCCACAGATAAAGGGTAGAGGTCCACGACGTAAAAACAGACGGACGCGTAAAAGTAATAGCAGGCAGGCAAATGCAAGAGTCCAAGTGAACCGAACCAGCTTTTATATATGCAATGAGCAATTGCCACCTGTCATCTCAATAGCCCCCTGACAAGCAGATATCCCCAAGAATCTAGAAAGCTAGAATAGGTTAGGTACCTACACTTCAATTGCCAAGCGATACATAAGTTTAGAAGAAAATGAACGGCTAAGTAAAAAAAAAATAAAATAAAAAACAAAATCCAGTCGGTGGTGGTGCTCTGGCAAGCGGAAAATTTTCATAGAGATATGGCACAACACAAAATAGTGAGAAACAAATTGCGGAACGATTTTCCCGCATCACATCGTTTCGGTTCGCTTGAGTTTAGATTCTTTTTGTCGCGATTTATCGAGTCATCATCCTATGCCTATCTTCACTCTATGTATATCGATTGCGGTCGATTCGAATCATTCTTTCCTGGTATCAGTAAAAAACGATTTTCGATATTAAATTTGATGTATAATTGGCACCTTTCTAGCCAAGTGCACATTTTATGGTTGTATTCCGGCGTTCTTCTCTTCTTCCGGATATCTGCATATATTCAATTACGGAAAATTATTGATTGTTGTGTCAATGTTTTACAGGTTCTAACAGATAAATTACCGCACTTGAAGCTCTACACTGTGATTAAGTGTAGCTAATGAGCTATTTAATTCAAGCGCGATTTATTCATTCACAGGTTTTCACGATATAATTATGTATCTGCGCGAAACAAACAAAAAAGTTATATGCAACAGGTAATTCCAAGAATCCAATTATGTTTGATTTAAAGTCTTAAAGTTTTTCTTGTTGTCTCTTATATTTCCATTCTTTTATTGCACAATTGGGTCATATTCTGGTTGAAAAATTTAAATTTGAACATTTATTCCACCATTTAAACTAAATTTAATGAAGAGAAACGAATGGTAACATCATTTTCTCGGTTGAAGATTTTCTCATGCGCCATCGCCAATATTCGTTCAATCGGAAAACGTGAGAATGATAATGGTATGACTTGTGGAGAAGGTTCAATGGAATAGAATTGGTACCCAAATAAGAATAGTATTTATTTTTGATATTGATTTTAGTGGGTATTCTAATGTGTGAATTGTGCAGTCCTAGCATGGAACATATCATTTGAGGACTCTAAGCATATCATATTTGATATTAAAACATTACTAATGTTACGGGATGAGGTAATAATCTCTGGACTCACTGATATTTGTGTTCCTGTTCCTATTACACATTACATGACGACGCATATTATATAAAACACATCAAGATCTGTCCAGAAATGGGATTCTAGTTTACTGCCGTCCAATGGATTCGAATTCACAATCTTGGATTTAAAATGAATTTTGTGACTGTGGTACGCAGACTGCAGAGTCCCATCGCTTCACAAAATTGTACTAAAATATAGTATAAATATACAAAATACGGTAAGACTTTACGAACTAAATTGTCAAATTC
This sequence comes from Dioctria rufipes, assembly GCA_963924295.1. Classification (NCBI taxonomy): domain Eukaryota; kingdom Metazoa; phylum Arthropoda; class Insecta; order Diptera; family Asilidae; genus Dioctria; species Dioctria rufipes. The sequence goes on along the minus strand of OZ002743.1, from coordinate 71,025,302 downwards.
ACGTTTCACTTTTTGCGTTAGCTACAGTTATTTTTGAGATTGAAAACTTGATTTGTTGCTATATAAACAAAGCAATTTGGACAATATTACGAACTCGAGTTAAGTGAATGGCAGTGGACCAGCTTTTGCCTGGTGGAGAATGAATACCCCTTGGGTATACACAAAACTACAGACGTATAGCATTACTAAATACACTCGTGAAGACGTTTACTCAGATATTGGCTACTCGTCTTTCTACTTGGGCAGAGAGTGCTGGTATCATTGCTGAGACGCAATCGGGTTTTCGTCCAAAAAGGGGTTGCGTAGACAATATTTTCATCTTATCAGCAATAGTAGACATTAACTTAGGGATTAAAAATAGACCACTCTATGCACTATTCATTGATTTTGCCCAGGCTTTCGATTCCGTGAATCATAACAAGCTATGGTCTAAACTTTGTAACAAGGGAGTTAGCGGAAAGCTAGTGCGACTTCTTCAAAATCTATATAGCACAGCTTCTGTATCGTTATCGGTCGGGCAGGATAGGACTAGGAACATTAATGTTAATGTTGGGGTGTTACAAGGGGATCCATTATCCCCAATTTTGTTCTCGATCTTTATAAACGACATCGAGGAATTCCTCCGGGAAAAAGGGTTTGAGGGGGTTAGTATCAATGCATCTACAGCCTCCTATATGCAGACGACTTAGTCATATTTACGGAATCTCCGAGGTCAATGCGAAGATTACTGGAAGCCTTGGAAGAATACTGCGATCTCAACGATTTAAAAGTTAACACTCAAAAATCGAAACTGCTAGTTTTTCATAAGGGTAGAAGACGGTCAACTCGGGATTTTTACTACAAAGGAGAACCAATTGTAATTGTAAATAGGTACACATACCTTGGCATCACATTCTCTTCTTCAGGCCTGTTCTTAGTTGCTACAAATGAAATGATCTCAAAAGCCAATATCGTATCAGGTAGTGCACGGAAAGTTTTGACCAATGCTAAGGTTAAAAGCTGGAATTGTAGATGTAAGCTATTCGAGTCCTTAGTCATACCCATGCTATTATACTCCTCTGAAGTATGGGCCCTAAGATACCTTGATAATTTAGAAAAAATACAATCCGGTTTCTTTAAATCAATCCTCTCACTACCTAGACGTACGCCAGGATGCATAGTGCGATCCGAATGTGACCGTCATAAACTCTCTTGTTATGTATTCCAAAGAGCACTTAACTGGCTGCTCAAACTGCTCGAAATGCCCAACAACAGACTACCCAAAATTTGCTATTTAAGGCTGACAATACGAGGAAAAATGAACTCACATATAATTGGGTCAGTCAATTAAAAAGGATGTTCGAATCCTGTAATGCTCTTGAAACGTGGAACCTGCAGGATCCAGGTATTCTAAAAGACCGTTCTAATGAGATTCTGCAAAAATACTGCTTATTAAACAGACAGGAAGATCTTACTAAATTATACGCCTTAGAGAACCGTAGTCTTTATAGAATTATTCACCCCAACCAAGCTGTCGCTGAATATCTTCCTTTTACCACTAAAATAGACAAAATTCGAGTAATTGCGCAAATACGTACATATAAAGATGAAGAACTCGTAATTTACAGGAATGGACGGAAGACCACCATTGACTGTTTAGCCAACTGTCAGGTGTGTAATATGAACAGAAAAGAAGATATTTTTCATATTTTTATGGAATGCCCCATGTATAAATCATTAAGAAACATTTATTTGGGGAATTACACTAAAAATTTAAATACTCTAAATTTTTATGAATTGTTTATCTTTAATTCAATTAATCAGCTAAACAATGTTTATCAATTCACAATTAACTTTGTACGCCATCGGCAATTCCTAATGAATGAGCCGTAATAAATCTTTTTCCCCTCCTTATCTGATATGGAAGTCATATAGAACCTATGTAGGAAATTAAATTTGAATATAGTGTTAAATGTGTGTTGAAATGACACCTCGTTATAAATTACATCTAGTTATAGAGATACTTTTATAGCCATAGAAATTAAGATATCTTAAACTAAATTTCTCATTTTCTGATTGATGTCTTAAATATCGTTTTAAATATCGTTAATCTTAGAAATTTGATTTATAGAAAACTGTAAATTGATCGAACCTCTTTGTATGGAAGCTGTGTGTTCCAAGGACAAATAAATTATTATTATTTATTATTATTATTATACCCTCTCTCCTATCTGCGGATGAGCTGAAAAGCCTACCTCATGTGGATCTTAATTAAGAGGATAGGATTGTTTCAATGATCGGTCTATTTTAGCAAGTTAGAGCAATGGGCCACCTCGGCTTCAATGCTTGGGATCTTTCGTACCCCTAACTGAAAAAGAACAATACCATAATCCCGTTGCTAGTATCATTTCAGTAGTAAGAATTGATCATCTGCTGTTGGGAACAAAAATGACAAGATGACTTTCAGAAAACGTCAATGCAATATGATTAGAAATTTTCATTTTGTCAAAATAATTTAGCTTTATCAGAAGTAGTTAAATGAGATGATTACTGCCATCCTAGTCGGCATATGCACATTTATATCGTTTTCAGATTTAATTAAACCTTTGCAAAAGAGAATTAAACCTTTTCCACAAAAAGAATTAAACCTTTTCCACAAAGAATTAAACATAATCCACAACCAATAAAATTGAATTCATAAACAATTAAACCAATGATTTTGTTTTTTACATTTGTAAATAGTTTTTCATTGGTGAAATGGTTTGCCACGCAATGCAAGACTAATTTTCATCATCATATTTATTATGAAATTTATAGCATCTATAGCATTTTCAGACTCAATTAAACCTTTTCCAAATGAATTAAACCTTTTCCACAAATAATTAAACCTACTCCATAAAGAATTAAACAAAATCCACCAACAATAAAATTTTCTTATCTCTTTAATGATATTTTCTATAATCAAAGTAAGGCTGTGCTCAACAGATGTATGTATGCGGGCATTCAAGTCGCATCTTTGAAAATGCTTGCTCTAGAAGATTGAGCACAGGTGAATATGGTGGAAGTAATTGAAGTCGTAGGTTATTACCGGTGGCAACAACCTCTCGAACAGCATTTGTCTTGTGCATCGCGGCATTATCCAAAATAATGAACCATGCATCTTCTTTCTATGTGCAAAATTTTACCTAAGGAATGAACAAAGCAAATAAAAAATCACTGGTTTAATTGTTTATCAATCTAGTTTTATTGTTTGTGGATTTTGCTTAATTCTTTATGGAGAAGGTTTAATTCCTTGTGGAAAAGGTTTAATACTTTTGGAAAAATTTTAATTATTTCTGAAAAAGGTTTAATTCTTTTGGAAAAGGTTTAATTACTTCTGGAAAAGGTTTAATTAAATCAGAAAATGCTATATAGCATTATCTCCCTAACGTACTTTCTATAACCGAAGTAAGGCTATGCCCAACAGATGTATCTGCGAGAATTCTCCTTGCAGCTGTTTTAATCTTAAAAAATGCTTGCTCTGTAGGATTAAGGATAAATGAATACGGTGGAAGAAAAGGTTTAATTCTTTCTGGAAAAGATTTAATTCTTTCTGGAAAAGATTTAATTCTTTCTGGAAAAGGTTTAATTATTTTTGAAAAGGTTTAATTCTTTCTGGAAAGGATTTAATTTAATCTGACAATGATATATATATATTAGAGCTAAAATGTTAATTACTCTTAGAGGACTATTTTCTTATTTATTTAAAAATACAATGCAAGATCTACTTTTATACATACCTAATCACGAAGTTTATTTCAACACTTACCATAGTAGTGAGGTTTTTTATTGCTTCTTCGAAAAATGTCCGTCCAATCACTGCTTTGCAAGATCCTCTGTCATGGGTCCGAACAAATAAAAATCATACCTCCCACAATTGAATTTTTCCAGGTGAACCTTCATCAAATGTACCGAATGAGGTGTGCCATTGTCATGCAGTTTCTGTTAAGAACTTATGGACCCGATTTTTGTCTCCCCTGAGCTGCTTGAAAACGTCATAGTTCTTGTTTTGTTCTGTCAATAAGCAAGTGCACAGCCATCAATTCAAAAATTTATCGAAACTGAAGACGTTCAACGCTGATGTGATGCACAATTTCATACGAAATACCAGACTCATCCATGAATTCGTCTACTATGATTTGCTTGTTTACACAAATAAATTCGTAAAATCATTCATCGCTGCCATTCTTCGTAGAAGTTTAACAGCCCTCTCTGCCAGTGATCCTGCTCGATATCTGTGCGCTCATTCTAAAACAACGTGCAACTTTTTACGAACGCCTGACACGGAATTGCAATTGGAGTTGGCACGAATCCCATATGAACTGACGGACAAATGGAGTCTCTTTTAGACAAAAATAGTTGCGATTCATCAGTCAACGTTGTCAGTACCTAGTTGATGGAAATCCGATGAGGACATTCGCATATAGTATACTGATAGTGAGGCAGCCATTAAGACGTTGAAATCTGTATTAATAAAATCCAAACTATGGTGAAACTGTATAAAGACAACCTGGGGAAGATTTCTAGATACCACATAGTGACTCTTTGTTGATTATCTTTGGCATAAGAGCATTACTGGAAACGAAAAAACATATGAACTAGACAAATAGGTTTCTGAGATGAACAACTCCGTAACAGTCAATACGTCTACAAAAATTCTATTTGAAGGTGTGTCACCTGTGACGTAGAAGGACAAATATGTAATCATTTTTTTGATAAAAAGAAAACATCCAGCAGGAAATATGTCAAGCGCTTGTAAAGGGAAGCGCTTCCACCCATAGCCTGAAAATATCTTCTCCGAAGAGCTCTCTTATTATAGCCTAATGAATCCTTGCGGATGCAGATCTCTTCTCTGAGTTTAGACTTATTCGTTTTTTGTTGCGAAAGATGGCTCATATGCATCTGAAGCACAGGAGAATGTTCATTCTGTAATAGGTAGTCAGTCGAAGTGTGCGATTAATTGAAATTTCAGAATAAAACTGAAATTATTAATAACGCCCTTATTTTGGTTCGCACTGTATTCCCTAAAAGCGCTCCACGAGTGCCACCATACAAGCGTTCCAAGAACGCTTCCCAAGAATCTAGAACTGAGCGCTTCCCTCTGCGGACATGTTCACATTAAAACGATATGACGAAGGATACGGTGGGGAAGCGCTGCAAGCTTTCAAAGAAGCGCTCTTGCATTCGTCTTTGAGCGCTTCCATTTCCCACTGGGCAGAGACACACCTTAGTAGTAGAAAGTATAACTCAAGACCTAGCAGGGATTAAAACGAACCACTGGGCCAGCAGAAATGATGTTACGAGGCTAAGTCTCATTCCAAATAATTTATAACGATCATTTTATGAATTCCGTAAGTTAGTGACCAAAGGGATTGGGTTATTATAGGGAACTACTTCTTTTTGGAACTGGGTGAACTGTAGAGAACAGAGTTCTGTAGTATTCTTAGGGAATCATGGTGACTATAAGTATAACGAGAAGATAAATGGGGCTGATTGCTCCAAGTCTATGGGCACAATGGACCCACACTTGCTGGTCTAAATTAGGCTGGCAGGATTTTTCCATGCGCATCCCTATAACCCAACCTAACATACAAGTATAACTAAAATTAACAAAATAATACAAAAAAAAACTTGTACTAAAATACTGTAACTTCTTAGGTAGGTATAGAGAAACTTTCAGCTAAGCTACAATCATAATGGCTAAGACAACCACATATTACAATTTTTTTTTTAGAACCACACACTTTTTTTCAAAGATCAGAAAAGAAAAGTAGAAAGAATTTTTCGGTCCAAAAAAAAATTATATAAGTGTTCCTTTGAACTGTCGTAGCCACAAAAATAAAATATTTCCAATTATAAAACCTGGATAGGGCTAGTCACATTTCTTCCTTCTAACCTTGTTAGACAGATCAATCGTTAGAGAACGTACAGGATTGGCCATATAAATGGTTATCTCATTTAAAACCGTAGTTTTTGAAATATTTTTTTTTTCTCATAATGGTTATATTAAGTAAATTTAGTGGTGACTCTAAAAATCACAATCTGCCTTGCATGAAGCCTGATTTCAGCATCCTGGACTTGATAAAGTATTATTCTCGGTGGAGCTCCATTTAAGAAATATTGCCTTAGTAACACATTCAAAAAAATTCTTAAAAAGCATTTTCTTGGCTCGAATGTCCAAAATAGCGACAATCCTAATGTTCAGACAATATCCCTTTTCCCAGGTTGATTTTAGTGAATTACATACATAGTTAATTCACTTTAAAAGCCATTGCCATACTCATCCTGGTTATAATTCTGTTTTTTGTCCTGTAGTATTTATTCTAAATTTTCACTTCCCTGCATCTTTAACAGTTCTTTAAGCTGTAGTGCAACCAGGTTATCTAGGCCTCTAAATTAGTAACATACATAAATAAAATTTACATAAAAATATTTTTAAGAAAAGATTAAAAAATAAAAATAAATAAATAGCAAAACTATCGATGTCATTAATTGATAGTAGTTAGGGGTATAGGTAGCAAAATATCGATCTTACAAAACTATCGATACTCTTTAATAGTATCCTTAGAGAGAGATCTATTAAATTTATTATGCTGTTCTTATCTTCCGCATTTCACAAGCTTAATTAAAAAAAAAAAAAACAAATAAAAAATCTCCTCGTACCATCTAAGAAAACAAATTACAAAAATTTTTGCTTCATAATTACAAGAGGTAACTGACCATTTCTAGACAATATTCATTACGCGTATTGCGAAAATTTGCATTTCTTCTGCTACGTTTATAGCATTTTGTCATGCGCTTGCACTCTAATTTTAGCATATTATTGCGAGTACAAAACTCACAAATGAAAATGATTCCATAACACTAAAGTATGCGCGTAGTAATTTAGACAAATAAAGGGGAAAAATCGTTCATTAGGAAAAAAAACTATTAGTTTCTTAATGACTTGTTTTTTATGTGTTCTCATTTTAATAGCTTACGATAGCCCAGCTATTTCTATTATAATTAATTCTAAGAAAATTATCTAGCTTTGACGTTCACTTAAGTAGATCTTACACATTAATCATACTTAGGTATTCGCTTCGTTTCTCTTTGAGTTTATTTTCAGTATGCAGATAAAGATTCCATATTTTCGGACTCGTGTATGTTTGCGATATGTTGTTTATAAAATATCGCTAATGATTTCAAAACGGGATCTAGGCTTGTCTATCAGTGAAAAAATAAAAAGTTAAGATTAGAATCGGTTTAGGTATGCTCAGTGAGTATAAGACACAGAAATTCAAATCAAAATTTCAAGATTCGAGTTTTGATTGCCGATAACCAAATATTTCTTCCACTTCCTTCAATAAGGAGGAAGGGCTTAACCGGGATGGAAAAAAACCTCAAACTACGTTAATTTCATGCAGCGGCGACCATGCTATACAAATTAGGAGATAAAAGACAAACATTTGAGACTAGATGTTATTACAAGATGGCCAAGTTGTCAGATCAAGGCTTCTCCAATCATTGAAAAAGTTTAAATGGAGAATCGAACAAGCCACTAAGGCTGAGTAGGTAGTTGTAAGGTTCGAATCTTCAGTAGGCCAAACGTGATTTTAATCCTAAGATTAAATCGATTACAATCACAGACGTAAAAGACAACTGATGGCAGAAGTTATTTCTGGACGGCTAGTTGTGGGATAGAGATTTTTTCATTAGTTAAACGCAATGGATTAACGTCATTTTGGGTTGTTTTCATATCATAGTTGAGCCCACTATAAAGCTCTTCGTAAATCAGAATATTAAAATACGAATTTCGATCACCGATGAAAAAATTTTTTTCTGAATCTCGATTTTTATGGTGACGTAGTGAAGACGTAACCCTTTTTTTTTTTTTGTATTCTCCTAATAGAAAATGAATTTTGAAGAGAATCTCCTTTCGTCTTTCTCTTCATTTCAAGTTGCATCATATTTAATTCCGTAGGAAATACAAAAATCGAGCAATCCACGTCTTTATCATATCGCATCGGTTTATTTAAAGCGGAGACATTGTCGTTAAAATTTTTATAAACCTTCTAAAACTGCAAACTGTGAACTACCGTCATCTATTGTAAACTCTCTTTTTTATAACATCAAAAAAAAACACTTTTACTAATTTTGAACCTAAAGCTGCAGCCATTTACCATATTATGGTGTACATTTCGTAAAGCTAACAAACTCATAACTTGTAGTTTTAGAAGTGTCCTAATTGCATATCAAATATATGAGTCTATCTCTCAGTATTTCTCTTTTCATTATTTTGCTGTAACGTCAAAAACTCTCTTACATGATGTGATCTTCTGTGCTTGTCACGATTGTTGAAGTAATAATCTCGATTTATTAATTGTTTATATTTGAAGGTCCTTTATTTTCCCTCCTGCATTGAATTTTTTTACGCTTCTCATGAATCTTATTTAGAAAAAACATTCGTAACAAATACTTAACGACCAAAACACCAACTAAGAGTTGTCCCATTTTTAAATATCAATTGTGCCAAAACAAACAATGTCTTAAAACACTTGAATGAAAATATCTTAGGAATGATATAAATTGCATAAAATATATTTGTAAAGAAAGAAAAATAAATAAGCAATTTAAAAAATGTTGATGACAAAGTATCGAAATGTTTACCTCTAAAATATGGTATTCCGCAGGGATCTGTCTTAGGCCCCTTACTCTTAGCTTTAGAACTAAGCGGAGCATGGCCTTTGCACCGCACCCATCATTGGCACAGCTTTGTTTACAATTCGTCCAACAAACCCACTCTTCCTACGAATGAAGTTTCTTCAAATTCGGCAGGCTTTAAGAAGTATGATCCTTTTTTTTAAGGCAGGGGGACGAGAGATTACTAGCACGGAGTTCAGAGCGCCACATTATGCCGTCCTGCTAGAAGTGCTACACCAAAACCTTCCTGTCCTCTTAATGAAGGCATCAAGTCTAGGTGAGAATGGTTTTTTTTTCAACTCCTCTACAGATAAGAAGGCAGAGCCTAGAGCCTGCCCCAGCCTGCGCCGGGCGAGGGCCGAACAACCTCACAAGAAGTGTTCGGTTATCTCAGACTCTCTTTCCAGGTAGGACAAATACTCAGGGCTGTCAACAACTCTCAAGATGAGCGTGAAACGATAATGCCCACCACAGTTCTACATTGTTTCCTTCCGTGCCCCATGAGAGAATCAGAGATATTTCTGTTGGGCCCATCAAGAAACAATTTTGTACACATACAAGTACTCAAGTTCGCCCATCTCTGCTATGAACATCTGCTTTGATGAGAGACCTGATACTCCAGGTGGCAAATGCCTACGGCATGTTTCGGTCCTAGAAACGGAGAATCAGAGCCGACCCTAGCTAAAACGTCAGCCCTTTTATTCCCGATAATCCCCATGTGACCAGGAATGCACTGAAAGGACATCTTGATGTGTATGATCTCTTACTCTTATTTATATATTTAAACGACCTAATTGAAGTAGTTAATATTACCAAGATATACAATTACTATGCCTATGGTAACCCGATCAGCCTAAATGAGAATTGAGCTGACTGACTGAATTCTGACCTAAGAATGTTATCATAGCGGTCTATCAAGAGCAGCATGCTTTTTAATTCAAGTACGTTCAAAGGCATGATACTAAACCAAGGATAAGCTAGATATTTGACAATTGATAAGGATATTCGTAAGTAACACAAAAGTGCAACACGCGCACGTAATCCTGTCTTGACGGCTCATAGAAGATGTTCACTGGCTTCTGAAGGTTCTTAAGATGTCAAGGCAGAGCCGTGGGTATAACCAGTTTACAGCGTACTTAATGTTCAGCTTTTTAGAATGAGAATAAGTAGTATTTGCTTGCTGTTCATTTATCAAAGAACTTTACCAGATTCTGAATGGACATTTTGGATCATACAGAGGTAAATCAAATGTGGCGTAATGTCTCCAGTGACTGTTGAAGCAACCAGACATTTTTCATATATTTTTTTATTTATATGTGTTACATTCAAGGCTTACATCCGTTAAACTTAAGCTCAATAATTGGATGGGCAAAAAAAAACAATAATCTAGAAAGAGAAAAGTTTCAAACAAAAACTGTGCTTTATTATCTATAACGCATTCCGCACTTTCTCAACCTGCGAATTCTCTTGCCACATTTATTTCGAATGACTTTTTGATGCTAATCTTATTCTAAATAACTTTTTACCGGCAACACACAGCTACCGTTAATTATTTACATTTCATCTATGGGAAAATATGCACACAATAAAACTAATTCAGTGAAAGTCAACAGAAGATACCTCTAATCTACATACATAATAGCGTGCCTATATTATATGCGCCATGCCTAGGCTTGTTATTCACAATTCAGTAACCAAATGACCTCAACTTTTACTTCTATAGGTGGTGAGATGTGCTGATTTTTATAGGTCATTCAAGTGCACACTCCTAGATAGAAAATTGATAGTTCGCCTGCGCTTTTGACTTTTAAGATAACACCCAAACAACTGTTGTATCTATGTATACCTACATCATAGTACGTATGTATATAAAGTAAGAAGAAGAAGAAAAAGAAGAAGTAGAAAAAAAAATTATCTTTAAGATACAATGCACCGTTTTATGCAGTTTTTTAGCTAAAGCCAGTACCACCACGAGACGGACGTCTTGCTCGATATTCTTGTAAGTTAAAGTCAAAGTAAGCGTGGGTATCATAGGCTTCGGATGGCAATTTTAGAGCGCAATATCAAGATGTTTCCTAGTTCCGACTAACCCGTACACTTGTGTGTACATAGTAATTGCATTGTGTTACATTTTTTGTTTCATGGCTAATGCCTTTCTAGGTTGACTGTATCTCCTCCACAAGTGAATGCATTGGAATTCTCCTCCACCATCATTTAAACATGCTACACTTTTCACTCTCTCTCTAACTCTCTCTCTCTCTCGGTTTATAGAGCTCACTATAAAATAAAGCTGCAAGCGTAAATTGAAACGCCCCCAATAACGTTTTTAGCTAATAGTGTGGCAGTGAGTAGTGACTGTAACCTCTCCAATTCCAGAGGAATAGAAGATAAGGCTGGATTCTAATCGATTTGACTTAAGTTTACGGTTCAAAATGACTAATCAAAATTACAAATTTACCTTGAAGCTATGCAAAATGAATTTCTGGGCGTAAAATGAGATGCGCGCTTCATTTTTTGTTTGGCGCCTGTCTCTTAGAAATCTTATTTTTTTTTTTTTGTAGAGGTAGGTACATTTTTTTTTTCCTTAGAGATATCTAAGCTGATAGATAAATAGATAGATAGATAGATTATCTGGAGAAAGTTAGTAAGAATGTAAAAAAAAAACTAAAAACACGATAATGGGCGCCTGTGTTATATTATAGTGCTGACAGCGCGTATGCGCTAAGCGTTTATCTAGACCTACTATTAGGTATAGGGTGTTGTATACCTACAAATTTTTAGTAGGTACGTAGATAGATATCTGATGAAAATCTTTAAAGTTAGTTGGGCAATAATTACAGAGATAACTGCAATAATTGAAGAAATTTCTTGGTAAGATCATGATCTCTTTATCAATAAAAAAACACAGAAAACAAAAACGGTTAATTCTGATTAAATATATGGTGTTGAACTTGACAGTTCATGTTAAGTCAGATCTAACAGTGGATTTTTTTTTTCTGATTGCTGTGTGCAGCGTTTTTACGTAAGACATAAATTGAGGTAATAAATAAATTTTCTATTTGAATTTACATTTAATCAGGGATTCGTAGATCGCTTACTATCTAGACACTTTACTATGGCTAACTTCAATGACTAGGAGGAAATTTTGGATAGGGGGAAGCACCAATAGTCGGACAAAATTGCATAGCTGGAACTTTTAGGTAGCCGTAAGATGACTGTTCCAAGACTATTGCTATGAAAACATTTTGTACTGAGAATTTAAAACATTTAACATATGTTTAGTATAACAATACTACATACTAATATATACCCACATTTTTAAAAAAAATATAAAGTTTCAAAAAATACACTTTTACCCTAGAGTCGGCCAACAAAGTCCTAACTTCGGCCATAATGTCACCTAATGTCGGCCAAAGAAAAAGAAAACAGTTTTAAGCAAAGTTCAGAGTTTTATTTTTATACAATTATATTAGTATTCACAGAAACTTATTGAGTTTAGCAAAAACAAACAACAAATATAAAAACAATGAGTAGCAAAAAGTCTTTTCGATATATGTATGTATTAAGGCTGGGTCACTGTCATAAATAGGACAGCTCGGTGCATAATTCGCAAGATGGGGCCGGGCGTTAAGATTTTTGAATAAATCGCAAATTTATTAATGGAATATTTATTTAAACACCTAAGGCAACAAAATAACGTTTTCTAATTTTTAAATTTGTCCCCCAATCCCCCAGTTTTTATTGAAAATGATTTAAAAATGAAAATTCAATGATTTTTTTTTAATTTTTCTGGTTTGCGGAGCGGGGCTGCCACAAATTTGAACTAAATTAAATAAATTTTTAACATAAGCTTTTTGAAGTTAATAAGCAGAAAATAACGTTTTCCGATTTTTAAAATTCTACTTATTTTTATGAAAATTTGATACAATAGATTGGGTAAAATGCAGGTAAAGCAATCTATTGCGTCAAATTGTCGAAGATATAAGTAGAATTTTAAAAATCGGAAAACGTTATTTTCTGCTTATTAACTTCAAAAAACTTATGTTAAAAATTTATTTAATTTAGTTCAAATTTGTGGCAGCCCCGCTCCGCAAACCAGAGAAATTAAAAAAAAAATCATTGAATTTTTATTTTTAAATCATTTTCAATAAAAATTGGGGGATTGGGGGACAAATTTAAAAATTAGAAAACGTTATTTTGTTGCCGTACATGTTTAAATAAATATTCCATTAATCAATTTAGGATTTATTCAAAAATCTTAACGCCCGGCCCCATCTTGCGAATTATGCACCGAACTGTCCTATTTATGACAGTGACTCAGCCTTAAACTAAAGTTCAAGCTCCAGTACCTATGTACTATATATTTGGAAACTGCCTGAGAACGCGTTAACATGGAGAGCCCAAGTTTTTTACACGGCGTTTTCATAAAAAATTGTAGGTACAAGTTAAGTACAAGTTCCAAGATGGACCAAATCGGGCAACCCCTTCTTGGTGTTGCCATACAAATTTTTGGGTTTTCACTATATATTTGGTCACGGCCTGAAAAGGCACAGATGGACAGAACGGAAATTTCAAAAACTTTCAAAAATGAGCAAAATCGGGCAACCCCTTCTGGTGTTGCCACATAAAACTTTGGGTTTCACTATATTTAACTTTTATTTTCATCTAAGGTATAATATTATTTGTCTTAGACCAATTATAAATTTTTCTTTTGTTAAGGTTATATTTGTGACCGACTTTAAAGTATTATAAATCTTTAAGATATCTTTGAATGGATATATGCCAACTTAAGGTTTGGAATCAGCCTAACGTCGGCCATTTGTAGCCGACATTAGGAAAAGTTCGAAAACTACGTTCCCTAATGCCGGCGCCCCGATATATTTTAGAAAAACTAAATTTTTACTTTTTACTTTAAAGGGTGCGAACGAAACGATTAAGCTTTACTTACGAAATGCTTATGAAAGATTTTTATTTTTTAAGTCATCATTATAAGATGATTAATATTTTTCCCATCACGAATAAAAATCATTTGCTGATTTTTATATTCCCTGTTCACAAATAAAAGTCACATCATGATTTTTATTTTTCTTAATTAAGTATAAAAATCATGAAGTGATTTTTATTTTTCTGGTCGATAAATAAAAATCACCAAGTGATTTTCTTCTTGTTCAGTTGACATATAATAATTATTTTTGAATGATAAAGTGATCAGTCAATATAAAATAAAAGTACACTGTGATAATTTTTACAAAATAGTAGGTTCGGATGTCAGAAGTTAAATTTATCGTTACTTATCGTTAGATCTCACATTTCATCTGAACATCTGTACATTAGCACCTACTATTATTTTAAATAGCGCCGTAAATAGTTCATGATTAGAATAATAAAAATTACTTAGCAATTTTTATTTGTAGACCAGAAAAATAAAAATCACTTCATGAGCATTATTCAAGAATAATAAAAATCACGATGCGATTTTTATATATGACCAAGAAAAATAAAAATTTGGAAATGATTTTTATTCCTGATGAAAAAAATATTAATCATCTCATAGCGATTATTGACGACTTAAAAAATAAAACAAAAAAATTTCATGACCATTTCGCAAGGACTGAAAAACTCCTATGTAAGTAAAGTTTAACCGTTTCCTTCGGACTTTTATATTAAAAATTAAATATAATTGGTTTACTATGATTTTTATATTATTGATCAAAAATTTTGTAGTTTCACTATCAATGAACAGAGCCACACAATAGCTGCAAGTAGGTGTAGAAAAGATTTTAATCCGATAAATATTTCCGTGTCACTTTTTCCATGAGAATTTAGAAAATAATCGTTATTTACGAACCCTGTTTTATATTTTTACGTAAGTAAAACCCATTATGGTATCAATGCAAAGCATAGCATGACAGGAAGAAGATAAGGAAAGGATTAGGGACCATGAGAAGAGTGCCGAAGGTGTTGCTGTATGTCACTCTTGAATCTTTGCAGATTGTAAGCCCGTAGAAAGACAGAAGATGTTAAACAGTTCGGGATAAAAATATATTCACGGAATTTTACTCTACGACTGAAATTATTTTCAATGAAGCAGTGATGTAGTGCGAGTAGATATTGTATGCGCAGGAATTAATCTACAAGGGATCAGATTAGATATGTATTTCATCAGTATATTTACCATACATATAACGATAAAGGAGTGAAAAACATCCGTCATTGCAACGGTGCTCGAGTAAGGCGATATGACAACCTATTGTCACATAGCCAATAGGCTTGAAGACTCTTTTTTGGACAGTATCTAATAAAGCTAAACCTATACGACCAATACCGGTCCGTTAATTTTGTATTATGAATGCAATTGGTCAATAATTTTCTTTTTAGAAGTTCTTTTGGACTGTGTCCTAATTTTTTCATCCATTAGTTTTATGTAATCAACACTTTTTATTTTCCCATTTAAAAAACAAATATGGACCTTCTCCCTATGCATCCTATCCCTGCTCATATCATGACCAGGATTGCCACTGAGGGATATAAATATAGGACACGAATTTCAGATAAAAAGGACAGGAAGGGGGCAATAATTAAATATACTTTGGGACTACATATATTTGGGTTAAACGTGGAACATATATTATTAAAAAAATAATAATGGAAATTTTTCGTCTATAGTAGACTGAAATTCACTGAAATTGAATTTGTCGAAAATCGCATTCCACAACTACCACTTTCACTCCTGCATCTCAGTCCGTGCTTTGAAAGGACTTTTATCTTATCTATGATGATAAGGGGTGCTTGTTTCAAAACTTCAGCTTCAGGGTTATCAAGATGCATCGATGTAACGGAAGTATCGAGAAGCGTAACTGAAAGTTTAATTCTGCTGTATACTGTTACCTTTCATCTTAACCGATTTATTTATTATATATTTGGACACTGCCTAAGAACGCCTCAGCGTAGAAAGCTGAAATTTTGTACACGGCCTTTTCATAAAAATTGTAAATATGAACTCAAAAATTAACTAAATCGCGTACCCCCCCTTTTTGGTGTTGCCATACAAAACTTTGAGTTTTCACTTTATTTAAATTTTATTTTCATCTAGGATTATAGTCTTAGACCAATGATAATTTGTTCTCTTGTTATATTATAATACTTCAATATTAAGGAAATTCAATACATGTATCCAAGAAATAAAAATTCGACTTAGGTTTTCGAATCGATCGGGTAGTCGCATAATCGAATTTCGAATACTCTATTTTCTTCGACTTGAGTCGTCGACACCTGTGGCGACATGTTATAACTTCGCATCGAAAGCGATCATCGAAGCGAAGATTTCGCTCTGGCGGTATGTTATAAGATTTTCGTTCGACAGGCGATTTTGCTTGTTTCGAAATTATTTCCGAATTTTTTCCCCTAGCACAAATGACATTTATAGATTCTTTTTCTAGTTGTTGATAAATTTTAATAATAATAAAATTGGAATAGAATCTATTATGTACCTATAGTTGGCATACTGCCTATCATGCTCCAAATATTACACAAGAATTGTGGAATTTCATCTTACTTATCCACGTTCCAGAGATTTGAAGACGTATTTACTTACTTACTAGTTCCATTAATCCCAGATGAGACAAATGACAACTGAAGGTGTGATAAAAGAATCTCAGTTTGTGTTTATAAGCCAATTATTATTAACGACGCATTTAGGCATGAATTGCGAAATTTTTGTATTATCAAAATGATAATTTTGTAGTAAGTTGAATGTTGCCTTAAAAATTGAATAAAGTGTGGTAAAGTGGTACAGATGTTAGAGAAGGTTTTTGACATGTCGAAAACAAGGGTTTATAAATAATACAAACATTTCCGAAAAGTCCACGAATTGAGAGTTGGAAAAAATTATGGACAAGTAAGTGCTGTATAAAGAAGGTTACTCAGAAAGTTTGTGTCTCACATAATGCGAATGAATTTTTTCTTAAGTTTGTATTGAATGAATGTAACCCAAATTTTTTCCACAATTGTTAAATTTTCAAAAAAAAAAAAAAACAAAAACATAAACATCACCAAAATTCGCACAACTAGGTGTTCTCTAAAGTCATTGACGACCCAGAAATACTAAGACCCATTTTAACATTTGATGACATAGAAACAAAAGCTTAATCGTCCCAATGGAAGTTCGTGCAGAGCCAAAAGTGAAAAAGCACGCATTATTCGATGGCATGTCAAACTACTGAAGACTGTTTTCGTTAATTATAAAGGCATATCGACCTAATTCACGTGCATTAATTCTTACCTCGAGGCTGTACAGTGAAGTTTTACGTAGTTTGCTTGAAGCAATCCGAAGAAAATTATCAGAATTGTGCGTGAAGAACTCATGGATTTTGTACTACGATTACGCCCCAGATCATGCTTTACTAATAATTCCTGAATTTTTGGCCGCCATAGATTAGACATGGCCCGTTGATACGACTTTTTCCTGCTTCCGAAGATGAAGGGGACATTGAAAGGACAATGTTTTGTGACCATAGAAATAAAAGAAAAATTGTTAAGTGAGAATTATACAGTGCGTTTCAGAGATTTTTAGCAGACTGCGATAACAACGTTTTCGTAAATGAATCTATAGATAAAATAAATACTTCTTGATAAAAATACAAATTCTGTTTTTTTTTTATTATGTAAAGGGTTTTCCAATAAGGGCAGATCGATGTTGAAATGGAATAAAATAAGCTGTCTGTGAGGTATTAACGAAATTCTTTATTTATATGAAAGGCCCATATATACCATAATGTATGGAATGTGATATCGTTCAAATGTCTGCTGCGGCTTCTCACGTTGGTGGAGATCCGAGAGGTTCAGTTTTCAATGACTCTGACGCATAGATCCGTCTGAATTTCAGCGATGGCTTGGGTTATGTTAACTTTGAGAGCATTGGTCGATTGCGGCTTATTGGAGACCTGTGACTTCAGAAAGCCCCATAAAAAAAAGTTTAGCATGATCAAATCGCACGATCTTTGTTTCCAATTCACATCACCTCTACGAGAGATAAGCATACCTACCCTCAAAACGTTCATGCAGAAGGTCCATCGTGGCGTTCGCTGTGTGGCAAGTATCGCCGTCCTGCTGGAACCACATGTCGTCCATGGCCATGTCGTTCAATTTTGCCCAAAGGAAATTGGTTCTCAACGATCTGTAACGCTCGCCGTTGACCAACGTCGTTTTTGAAAAAGTACGAACCAATGACGCGGCCTGTCCAAAATCCACACCAAACAGTAACTTTTTGTGGATGCATTGCCACCTGGTGAACCTCGTGTGGGTTAATGTCATCCCATATACGACAATTTTGCTTGTTAACAGAGCCATTCATCCAAAAATGAGCCTCGACGTTAAAGATAATTTTTCAGCCAAAATTGGGGTTCTCTTCCAAACACTCCGAAGCCTAGTCAGCGAACAAACGGCGTTGTCTATGGTCATTAACTTTGAGCCACTGGATCAGTTTGATCTTGTACGGGTGCAGGCCCAAGTCCTGGTGTAAAATTCGCCAAGTTGAAGTCTGCCAAAGGCCGAATTCTTGTGCCTGGGGAGGAATTTACTGCCTTGGGTTCTCCTGCACACTTTCACGGATAGCGGCGATGTTTTCTGCCGATCTGGCGTTCGTTTGATGTACGGGTGTTGGCTGATTGTTTACCGAACCGGTCGCCTCGAATTTGGTTACCAAACGTTGAAGAGTCGACTTTGAAGGGCGCAACGTTTGCACTAACGAACACTCATTTTGATAATGAAGTTTTATCATTTGGACGTGCTGCTAAATCGTGTAACTTGACATGATGATATGGCATCAATAACTGAATAATAAACAACAGATTTGACTGACGCCGCCAAAACAACATGGCCACCATAATCTGTCAACATCGACCTGTCTCTATTGGAAAACCTTTTAGAATACCGGGGTTAGGTAGTCATCGGAAATAGTTTCTTTAAAAAAACGCTTGACTTTAACTCTTTTTTTTTTGCATAAATCTTAAATATTGAATTAAACTAAATTGTAATTAATTTTTAATAAGCCTTCCCTTCATAAAATTGTAATTATAGTGTTGTGTTTCTAGAAAACAATAGATGGCACACAACTTGTTAAGAGATTTTGTTTTATTTAAAATTTTTAGTTTGTGTACTTTGTTCCTGTTTTTATTGTTCTTGTAAAGGAATCGAATGGTAAAGCAAACGATTTGAATTATACCAATGAAAAAACCAACTATTAATAAATAAATAAATAAATCAAGATTCACTACTGGCGAACTTTGAATTTTAAATTTGAGAGGGGGCAACTAAAATCACATAAAATCCGAACAAGAAATTTTTAATTAAGTAAAAATATTTGTATTCTCATAAATTAATTAATATTTGTACATTTATTAATAAATTTTCTTCTCTTTTCAGGTAATTAACGTTTCCATGTCATTTACGTGAGTATTTTGGTATTTAATATTATATCAATTATTATATAGTAAAGAATCTGCCACAGACTTTCTTTATCACACAAACAGTTTGTATTTATTTATTATTTAAAATTATTTGAAATCCATAAAACAATTTGAAATTTTTCCTTTTCTCCAGAACGAATAGAACCTGTATTTTTGCCAATTTCTAGAAATTTAATTTACAGAGCTCAAATACCGTTTTGACCAGACGACGTACCCATAGAACCCGTAGAACAGTTTGAGTTATATTCGTTATATTCGTTCTCTAGAAAACAGAAAATTTCAAATTCGTTTATAGCTTAGAAACAGAATATATACTCGCCCAATAGTAACTACAATCCCAACATTCGAAAGCTCTAAAAGCAAAAAGTACGAATTCATCTCAATACTATTTGAGTGCTTTCTATAAAAAATAGATCAAAAATGGCATATTCCAAAATGGATCTAACAAGTGTTTAACAGAGCATTATCAATGTAGATGTAGGAGCACACCAGTAATTAATAGTTTAAATCGTCCGAATAAATTGCAAAGTCAGAGTTGGTAAATACCCATAACATTATTGAATAAGGTAAAGAAAAGGGCCCTAAGTGCCTACCCTGAGGTAAGCCAGAGTAAGACATTATTTCTTCAGATTACGACAACCAATTCAACAATTAAATTGAAAAAAAAAATAACAATTTCAATAGTAAAAGTTAGTCAGGAAACTTTTTCAATACAATGAGCAAATTATTTATAAATATCTTGGCCCATATTACGGGACTAGAACTCACAATTCTTAGAGTCGGTTATAGATGGAATAGAATAATTTTTTTGATTTTTATTTTTACGATTTTAAATTAATTTATTAAATACAAAAGAAAAAAACAACTGCCTCGTTCGGTTTTTAAATCCAGGAGACTGCCCTTATCACTGAGGTATATGCCTTTTCTTTTGTACCTTTTTTTTAATTTTTCTCGTCTCGCTAGCTAAGTGATAAGAAAAGTCGCCCGGAAAGTATAGAAGGTTACGGCTTTAAAAACCAGACGAGACGGTTGCTTTTTTATTTTGTATTTAATAATTTAATTTAGAATCGTAAAAACAAAAATCACGAAAATTCTTCTATTCCATACAGTGAGCTTCGCAATTACGCTCAAAAGATATGAAAAATGTTGTCGTTGACCTTTCTTTTATAAAACTATATTGATGTGGATTAAAAACTCCATTTTGATGAAAAACAAGTTGAGAATACATAACAAGACAATTTAACAATAGGACAATAACTTGTTAACAAATTCAATTTTCCCATAGACAATGGTAGATAATCGTAAATCTGATCGGTTAGATAAAAGTGGTAAGATAGATAATTTTACACTTGACCAGCTAAAAAGGCTGAAAACACGTACTTTTGTACAGCCCGAATGATTCCTGAGTAATTACCATACCATTATTGACAATCACGCTGAATAAGTACACAGTAAAAATTTTGCACAATTGTTGCTACAAAACTATTTTCCCTAATTTGTAGGGAATATTCCCTAAAATGTAGAGAATATTCCCCTAAATTTAATAAAGTTTAGGGAATATTCCCTAAATTTTAGGGAATATTACCAACATTTTAGGGAAAAATACCTAACCTTGTAGCAACAATTTGTGCATTTTTTACAGTGTACGGCATGTGGTGTAGAATCAAAATTTTCGTTGACTTGTTTTGTGGAATAAAAACTTCAAAGATTACCCCGATAAGAATCTAGCTGTGGTTATGATTCTTATTTATTTTCTTACATTACGTTAAATTTTTTAAATATATTTTTAGATAATTTTCTTTAAATAATCACTATTAATTACTATCGATATCCGCTGCAGATAGGCAGAAAATGGAAAAATTTTCTTAAAACAAATACAGTAAACTTCAAAAGCCTATTGATGTATTATGTACCCGTTTTTATTAGGGTTCCGTACCCAAAGCGTAACAACGGGAACCCGGAACCCTATTACTAAGATTTCGCTGTCCGTCCGTCACCAGGTTGTATCTCATGAACCGTAATAAGTAGATAGTTGAAATTTTCACAGACTGTGTATTTCTATTGGCGATATAGCAGCAAATAATAATAATAAAATAAAATTCAAAATTAAAGGGGGGGCCCATACAAAAAACGTGATTATTTCGGCGTTTTTTCCTCGTTTTATTCTCATTCATTATTATTATCATAAGTAGTAATTTTTTTTTTTTTTTTAATGATTTTCAATTGACAGTATTATTATAATTTTTTCAAATGACAGCTTATTTTTTCACATGACGCCTACTCTCATTTAAAACAAATAAATAAAAAGTACCTAGTGTTAAATTTTGTATGATGGTTCGGAACCCTTCGTGCGCAAGTTCGACTCGCACTTGACCGGTTTTTATAATATATTTGCGATGTTAAAATTATGCCTGACTTGCATTATATTAAGAAATTGACACAACATGACTGACTTAAAATTTTTTAAAAATTGCAATGAGTGCCTTAGTTTCGCGAGTCGTGTGGGACCGGCCTTAAGCCAGCTCCAGACGATGCGCCCACTTGCCACATATTTGACAAACATGCACCGCATATGTGTTCGCATTTTCCCTTTCCCATCAAACAACTAGATTTTATAATATGGCGGCAATGCGTGCACTTGGAAAAAGTTTGTACAAATTGAGAAAATGCGCTTGTCAGTTCATGCAGACGATGAGCTTATATGTGAAATGTGTTATGCGAGAGCATTTGTTTCAGTTTGTTGCGTGTTTTTTTTTTACTGTTTTGAATTTGATATTTAGTGTGCTATGTGAAAATTGCAGGGACCGAATCAGTTATTACTTTTTACCCAACTCGAATTTTTCTAGCCGAAAGTAGAAGGTTTCAAAGTTATATTTTTCCAGCAAATATGAGAAGTCAATTTGGCTTTTTACTTTTGAAATGATTAGTAACTGGTTGAAAAGATTCTTTTAAAATTCTTAACTAATTGAGGAATGTCTTAAAAAACTCTTTGAATAATAATGTTTTACTTATTATACCCTAGATGAAGTCATAGGGTATACCACTTAGTTTGTCATTCCGTTTGTAAAGCACATGCTGATAGAGAAAAATGGGTCATTTTGACTTTTGAATGTCCGTCTGTTCGTCTGTCTGTCCGTCCTCACGATAATTCGAGAATGCGTTCACCTAGAGTGCTTATTTTTTTTTTTTTTTTTTTAAGAAAATTCAAGTTCGAATATGGGCCCAATCAGGCAACTGCTTCGTAGGGTTGCCATACAAAAATCTCATTTTAAACTATATATTTGGGAACTGCCCGAGAACGCGTCGACGTTGATAGCTGAAATTTGGTACGTCATAAAGATAGTTAAAGAAATTTCAAAAATGAACTAAATCGGGCAACCTCTTCCTGGTGTTACCATATTAAAATTTCGACTTGAAGTGTATTGGTAAATTGTTCAGTCTTAGACGTTTTTATTGTACTGAAGAGTTGTTCAATGAAATCCTATGAAATTAGTTATAATCATTTTTACTATCAGATGAGCCGTTCTAGACATAAATGCGAGAAACTGCTGTGCTAGTGCTTCGGGTTCCACATGACTTTTTCATAATGCTACTGTCCTTAAAATTTTATTTCGCCATCTATGTATTGAACCAGTAAAAAAAAAAAAAAAAAAAAAAAAAAAAACACGCATTTTAAAAAATCACTACCCTTTTTCGCAATATTGTTTTTTTTTTTATCTATCTAAAATATTAAAATTAATTATATCTCTCAAACAAATCATAGTGTAAAAACAATTGAATGTTGCATTGCCATCGGAAATACATAAATCCTGAAAGTTTCGGAGCTCTAACTGATCCGGAAGTTTGTGGAAAAGGGTGTAAAAATTCCATTATTTCTTGGTACGATGTGCCTTCGATGTGTGATAAGTTCGCCTTCGAAGTGAACCTGATCGCACTAGCGTACACGAATTTGTATAACCATCCAGATAATATGTGCGATAATGTGCCGCGCATTTTTATACCCTAGATGAAATCATAGGGGTATACTAAGTTTGTCATTCCGTTTGTAACACCTCGAAATAATGATGGTAGAGCAAAATGGATTGGACACCCATTCATAATATTAAAAGTTATTTCGATTTTTGCATGTCCGTCCGTCCGTCCGTCCGTCCGTCCGTCCGTCTGTGCGCACGATAACTTGAGAACGCGTACACTTAGAGAGCTGAAATTTTGTACACAGACTTTAAAAAAAAAAAGTAAAATTAAGTTCGAAAATGAGCCAAATCGGACAACTCCTTCGTGGGGTTACCATATAAAAATTTCGTTTTCCGCTATATATTTGGTCACTGCCTGAGAACGCGTCGACGTAGAGAGCTGAAATTTCGCACATGATGTTTTTACTACATTAGCAAATATAATGTCAAAAATGGACTAAATCGGGCAACTCTTTCTTGGTGTTGCCATATAAAAATTTCGGTTTTTTACGTATACTTTGAAAACGATCAGTCCAAGACATTTTTATGGTACTAAAAACTTCTGCAGAATACGAAATCCTATAAAATTGGTTATAATCATTTTGTCTGTGCGACAAACCGTTCTAGAAATATATGCGAAAAACAACTTCCAAATCAATACTTGAATAGATCGGTGACCATACGAAATTTAATACGGGCATTCATCTAGGGTATCCTAAGAATTGGTCTTAGACCAATTCTAGCTTTTTTACTTGTTGAAATCAACACGAATCCAATGCATCGTCGGTATAGACGTTGTGATGTTTCCCTACACTTGACATATATATTTATCGTGTGAACGGCTTTACAGTAGCTCACTGAACGAGCGACGAAACAGATGTTAAATCATCGTAACACAGCGCCACGAAATATATAGAAATTCTGTGTAGTAAAGTTAGTAGGAGTGACGTCACGATTTAAATGTCAAAACTTATTATAGGCATAATTACAAAATGATTTGTATACTGCGATTTATCCTCGTCTTGCTAATAAGACAATACAAAATTATTCAAGAAGTAAAAAATTTCCTTTGTAATGAAATGACCAAGAAATGGAATAGTTAGAAACTGATAAAGCACATTGATACTCGTGTAAACATTAAATAAATAACTAACAAGAAAGTGGCATATCGGGTGAAAACTCATTCACTGACAGAATCTTTAAATATATTAGTGCGCAATAATTTTACAAAACACTCTCCTGGTAGACATATCATGATGAGCTCATCAATGAGCTCCTCATGAGCAATCAGATAAACGTACTAATGAAATTTATTCGCGTTTGAATCAAATCCGGGAAAAAACTCATTTATTTACTTATTCACAGATAGTGTGCATGAGAATTGCATCTCTTTCATTTATTTAGAAATGTATGCTGTGCTTCTCCTTTGTGCATTTTACAATATTAGATGACCACTTCGATGAGTACATAATGAGCGTTACGATGAGCTTATTAATGAGTATGTCAATGAGGGTCACGATGATCTTATTAATAATCATGTCAATGAGTGTCACGATGAGCTTATTAATGAGCGTAGCACTGAGTGTCATGATGAGTTTATTAAGGAGCATGTCAATGAGTGTCATGATGAATTCATAAATGATAATCTGCATTTACGATTGATTTCATATTTTTTTCCGAATTCAAACTATAAGACGCTGAGGCGTAAGGATTTGGGCATAACGTCTTGTTCAGCATACCGGCGATCTTTCCGCGGAAAACAAATCAAAAAATTAATTTAAAATAAATAATTTAAAAACTTAAATAAATATAAATCACAAAAATCAATTCAAATTTTCCTAGTAGAAATGTCATCTGACAAGGTGATGACAATAATAAATATTTATTTATTGCTGGTTTAGTATATAGGGAACAGTTTCATCCTATCTAATGAGCCCTTCGATGATTAAAAAAATTAATGTATTAAAAAACATCAATTTTCTCAAAATTTTGTTTTCTGGACTTAACCGCATTGGCTTCTGAGCGACTAAACTTCAACCCTAAGAAGTCATAAAATTCAATCAAACTATAGTTATTAATTTGATAATTAACTGTTTATACGATTTCCTAATAACATGCTATTTTATTTTATTAATTTCTCAAATATCTTCAATTCATCTTCCCCTCAGCTTATTATATTTAAAATTTCTTCATATCTTTTACACCATCAAAAAAAAAATATTTCCCTGTGGTTTTCTCTCATAAAAAAGGTTCATAGGTTCATACCTACCTACAAACATACATATATACTTCTTTTCACCACATAATTAATTAAAAGTGATTTCATGGAAAATTATTCATAAGTAAATGATGACATTAAGACGCCTTAATAGCAGTATCCACCATGAACGAAGAAATGAGGCCAAATGCGACTATTTCACTTCTCTTAATTCGTGCTCAAGAAGGAAACGCAAGCCAAAGCTTCGCATATAAAAGATAAAGAAAAAATTAAGATGCGCAAAAGTTTCTCTATGCGCAAATGAATTAACGTCGAGCACCTATAGATGATGATAACATATGAGAATTAAAAGACCGCAATGGAAGTTTCAAGCCGTGAACGTGATTCGGCGGCGCAAGCGCAATCAGTGTCATTTGCCGTAAATTGAATTGAAGCCTGGCTGACATATGTTAGGCTTCTTTACGACGGCGCGCCGGCCGCCATGTTCAGTACGGCCATGTAGTTTTCCATATAAAGTTAGGGAGCCATAGGTGAATTTATACAGGAACGTAAACAAAGCATTGATTCACTTGAGTAATGATTTCTCTTTGCTAAATTGAATTAGAAGTTTTACTGAAAACGTCATTTTCTTTACACACTTTCCTTACCTTGCGATACTCTGTAATTATTCAAACAAAAAACAAAGGCGAAAACTCTGCAAACATTATAAGTATTACAAAACAGAAACTTGAGAGCTTTCATATCGTTGAAGGAACCGCAAACCGTTAATATATGCAGATTGTACCTACGTACATAGTTAGATGCATGCATTATGTACTGTTAGTTACCACACTGCACAACCTACCGATTTGACTGACTTCTTAAGTAAACACAAAAAATTGTTATGGCAGTAGCAAGGTAAATGTAAATGGAAACCTTCTTCTTATTTCTCTGCGTCTGAACATATTGTCTTCAGTTATCTTCCTTCATATGTGTGTGACTTCTTTCTTCTTATTCTACTTACCGCATGGCTCGCATGAATGGTTGATTGGGGCCTTGGGGATCTGACGTCTGTTCAATGCAAACAGCTCGAGACGGTGTTATATGCGGGGCGCCGTGCATGTCGTACTTAATTACGGCGCTGTTAACAAATTACCAATTTTATTTGCGATATTAAAAACGCGTTGATTCGTGGTGAATTACTCCCGTAACACCGCATGTTCGCGCAAAATACATAATTACAGGAAGTTAGTCTTTAGAATGATAGATTTGAATTTTCGCGGTAAAAAATCGATTAGCGTTTATTGTTATCTGGTCTTTTACGAATTTCTGCACAAATCGTTAAGGCTGTTCACGCTAATAAGACGTAGCTAATTGATGATCATTTAACAAATTACAGGAAGAAAAATTTTGTTTTTGTAAAATTTAATTTCATTTCTTTCTCTTCGGATTATGTACATAGACGGGAATAAGAATTTCTGAACGTATAGAGTTAATTTTGTTTTTGTTTTTTAAGATTAGAGACTAGATAAAAATTTAGCAGGGCGAGTGTCTTTTGCACTGTAACCGTTCATTGACTTTTGCGCACCGTTTTCTTTACAGTTCATCCAAAAACTCATTCCTAGAAAGGGCAGTATTTTTGTTGCATAATATTTCTTCATAGTCGGCAAGCTTTAAGAAATATGTCCCAAAGGCCGGAATCTACATTGTATAATAGCTTCGCATTCGGAGATATGCCTATCCGTTGCAGTGTTTATTAAGTTTGCAGTCTCGGGTTAGAGCTCCTGTAATGGTTCTGAGTTGATTTCTAGATAGCTTTAAAAGCTCCAGACACTTCTTTAGTGAAGATCCTTTAATGAATTTGTTGGCTTATTTGGAGCCTATCTTTGAAATCCATCTCTGGTCCATTTGGTTCTGGACCAAGTTTTGAATGATAAGCTTCACGGTAAGAGATACCACAAAATGGTTCCCGTCCTATGAAGGGCATGGGTGTTCCTTTTTTTGGCCAGTAAATCTGCTTCTGCATCATTCCCATCAATTCCCGAGTGTCATGCCACCCATTGAAGTGTTAGGTGGTTCTTTGTGCAACGGTTTGTTAATACTTGAATGCATTCCCACATTAACTTCTGGTTCACCTCAGTTGATGAGATGGGTTTCAATGACGCTTGGATATCTTTATAAATATATATATATTTGTGAGACCGGAAAGTATTGTCGATTTTTTAACATTAAAATTAAACAAATAAATTTTTAACAAATTTTCATTTTTAATCAATGGTGTAATCACCCTCGTTATCAACAACCTTTTTTCATTAGTGAGTAAATTTTCAATGCCGGATCGATAAAAATCAATTGGTTTTTGAACAAAATACCTGATAAGGGCAATTTGGATGTAATCCAATTTTTCAAATTTTTTTTTTATCACAAGAAAGATCGGAATAAATTTTAATCCGATGGTGCAATGTCGGCCAACTATGGTGGATGAAGCAGTACCTCCCACCCCGTCTTGTGCAGTGCGGTCTTGCATTATCGTGTTGCAGAAAAACGCCTTTTCTGTTGACAGTCGCTAGACACTTTTCAATTAACAATTGATTTACTCGATCTAATTGTTCACAGTAAAGGTCTGCAATCACAGTTTGTCCAGGTTTCAGCACTTCAAAATGAACAATTCCGCGAATACCCCTACAAACATACACAACTGCCTTTTTGAAATGTAAACCTGGTTTTTGAGTTTTGGATTATCATACAGGACCCATTTTTCGTCTCCAGTGATCAAGCGATTAAGGTTGGTTAATAGTGTTTGACAGTTCCTCGATTGTCTGACACGAATTTGCTTCCACTTCCACTTAAATCATAAACAAATATTCCCATGCACACAAACGACATTACTTTCCCGTCCCCTAATACTTTTATTAGTGTAGAATCGATCGGCTGAAGTTTTCAAATGCACATGATGGCATATATCTCTACCTGAAATATTGAGGCGTATTTTCCTATGCTTTGATAAATATAAACTCTTGGCTTTACACCATATATTCCTGCTTCTACTCTGGAAACACATAAAGGTTACAATCGAACATTTATTAATTTACAAGGTAGTTGTAATATCAGTGTAATATTACTCGGTAGGCTCAATTACAACATTAATCAGAAAACAATCTAAATCTAGCCCGATAAATTTAAAAGATTGTATGAAATATAGATGCCGCTCGCTTATATTCTTGAAACTTATACAAACTTACAGTTCATTGGGTTTGAATCTGTGATATATTTTTTTTTTACAATCATGTGAATTTTTTTAGTTTCTATTAAGAGTAGTTTTATTACATTGGTTAATTGTTTTATACCGTTCCACCAATTCCGGAAAATTTAGTAAAATTTCGCAAGTTTTTAACTTTGTAATTTTTGAACTGAAATTGGAGAAATGATTAAGGACTTACTGAAACAGGCGAAAGTTTCTCTATCAAATGGCACTCTAACAAGCTTCATTATTCCGAATTCACAATGATGCAGAGTAAAATAGAGTTGCGTAAAGAAGAGTGGCAAGTGGCATCTCTTTTTTCGCATGCACTAGTATACAAATGGCCATCTCTGTATGGCACTAAGTAGAGCAAAGTGGAGCTGCATGAAAATAGGTTCTACTCCTATTTTAACCGTGCTATTTCCGAAAGCTTATAAACTGGAATTTCGAACTACTACCATGTAGATGGAGTGGAAAAAGCTCCATACTTTCTTTTTATCATAACTAAGTGTTTTCATGCCATTTCCTGATTTAATATATTTTATTAATGCTAATAATAAAACAAGAGAAACTTCATGATTTAAAAACCAAAAAAATTATGTTAATTTTTAACTAGTTTCGAAGCAATCTGATGTTGCCAATAGGTGTCTCCTTTTTCGAATTTATTTTTTTGACAACGACAATTGTTTGCTTGTTTGTTGATTTGGCGTTGTTATGGCAATTTGTTACGTTAATTTCAAAGTTCGAATTTCACTCTGCGCTATATTGTGAACGGATTTGTTCTAGGTTTAAAGCTTCTCTGCTCCATTCTACTCCACTTTGCATTGTGAATTCGACCTAATAGTATACACTAAAAACTTTACCTGGCGTTAAGTATAAAAAATACCCAAAAATATTATTTTGAGCATTTCGTTAAACAAATTACTATTTATTGATTAAAAAACAAATATTTATTATGTAAAATCTACTGACGGACTCTCGGATCCTGAAACTGGATGGATGTCTGTCAATAAATGACAATCAACATCTACATGTCTTCTTTTCATATATAATCCATGCTTTCTTTCAAATTTTATAATCATTTAACCGCGAAAACTATCAGCAAATTTAGCAAACTCCCGATTTCACTTTTCGTCTCTAGCCCTCCAGGTAGGGTGCATGATTTTTGAAAAGCTCTCGGGGAGTACATTGTGCCTAATGGGACAATATGCTGCCTCTGTTATACGAAATATGTTGGTAAAATGATAGATGGGGGCAGCAATGAAGTGCAACTTAGAATTCGACGGCAGCTATTATGCTATTATGAGGACGTGATCATTCCAGTTTCAAGCATTACAATGTGTAGTTGTTATCTTTCATAATTTGTGGATATATTTGTTCAACCAACTGCAAGACAGCAAGAACAGCAAGTTGACTGATCCAATCATGAAAGGCAGTTTTGGGTAACTCAAAGTGCACCTCATACTACCCTCTAAACTGGCTGTTTACAGAAGTAAAGAAAAAAAATGTTCTCCTCCCTCAAATTGAACTAAAAACAATTTGTACCAAAATCTATGAAACGAAATCGAATTTTCATATTCAAGTTATGAAAGTCGCCCCCAAGAGTCCAGCGGAAATCAAATCACTGGAAATGTCATAAGTGACATGACTATTAGAATCAAGCATTTTCGATACGAATTACAATCACTATATATTTCTATATAACTCGAACATGAAACTAGGATAAAGGTAACACAAAGCTACGAAAAGTGCAATAGAAAAACACTATTAATAGTTAAAATACAACTAAAATACTTTCTCATCTGCCCTCTACACATCTATCTAACATTTTCACAATATATGATAGGTAGAAATCGGAGAGGTTGAGTAAAATAAACAATTCATTTTCTAAATGAATGTAACATAATCCTGAGTATTGCCCAAAATGGGTAAAAAAAGTGGTAGCAATAAAAAAAAGTTTAAATAAAATAATACTGAGTAAAATTATCAAGCTTTTAAAAATACTGAAGTTTTGCCCTGATGTCTTTCAAAAAGGCTTGAAAAACAACCAAAAGGGCGAATTTTTCACCATTGCAGGAAATAAATTGAAATCCAAAAATCCACCAAAACCGTATTAATTACCCCGAGAATCCGCAAAATACAAAAAAAAAAAAAAACAGATTTTCCCGAAATATCTCAAATTCGGATTATCAGTAACGAGTTTTAATAAATCCGAAAATCCGGATAATTCCAAAACTCAAAATCCGAACGTGTGTACGAAACTTTTAAACGAGCAAAAGAAAATTTTTTAAGTCAAAATAAATAACTAATTTAAATAAAATTTAGAACGTAAAAGCTTACTTACAAAAGAAACATCATAGATGGCGTCACTTACCTAAAAAAGAAAATATTCTCAATAAAATCTGTAAATAAATTAATTTTGAAAATAATATTTAAAAAATTATACATAAAAAGGAATCGATATATAGACCAGTAGGTATACCTACCTATGTATGTATGTACAGGTTGTTCTAGTTTGAGTATGCAATACTGAGATGAGGTGATTTGGAACCGAAAAAGTTATATTAACTTTTTTCGAATTCATGTTATTTTCGAAATTACAGGGTATTTTAGATTTTTATAAAAGATTGGGCCGTGTAACGCGTTTTTAGTTATAACTCAGCTCGTATTGCTCATATATACTAAGCCGCCATTTTGGTCTTGTTTTATTCGTATTACTACTGGCTTTCATTAATAATAATTTAATTTAAAAAAACATGAGAAAAAAATTAACAATATAATTTCAGAAATGTTTTTCTCCACGAAAAATTATCTTCTTTGAGAGTCAGTCAAAAATCTCCTAAATTAGTAATATTAGCAAACTGTTCCGTACCCACAGAAAATATTCCTAATCTGTTACCTTTCAGATAAATCCAAAATTATTAGCCCAGCTCAAGTACTTCTCGAGATACAGGAAAAGATGTCTTTCAACATATCTTGCCCATAATTGAACGAAAACTAAGCACTTAAGCAAGAAAATCGACTGAAACCTACTTCGTAATTTAGGGATTTACGTTTACTGTTAAAAACATATTTTACACTATTAATTTTAATTTATGGTTATTAAATAAAACAATCTCGAACCTGAGAATGTGTGAGTGGCCAATAACTTCTCCTAGAAATGCGAAATGTGGCGAAGAGAAATCATAATGAAGACAAAACAAAGTTCAGGTATTGCACCAAAAATAGAAGATCAACCATGGCTTAAAGCATATAGATTTTGTGTTTCATCCCTTTACCTTACACATATTGCCGCATAAAATATATTCTCGCATAGGTAAAGAATTCTCCACGCGTAAAGATAAATTGTATTTGTTTTAAATGTACTCTCTTATTTTCTATTAAATATAATTAGTTTTTTTAAAAACGGAAAATAAAACTGGGGAATATTATAAAATTTTACATATGACGCCATCTAAAATACTCGCTCGCAACCACTATGTGACTTGCATACACAATTGTCAATAGCTACAGACATTTCTTCAAAATCATGATTTTGCTTTTTTCAAGAAAACGTTTTACCCAAAATTTTGATTGTTTCCTTAATCTATTATTTCTTTTATTAGGAGTACAACCGCCGTTGCCTAATAGATGGCGCCAGCAGTAAATGGTGATCGAAAATGGCGTATAAGAAATGGCACACGGTAAAGTTTGGCATCTGTCAATAACTCCACATCATTAGATTTGTTAACTTTTATCGGCATCATATCCTTTTTTGTGCGCGAATATGTGTAAGTTTCAGCCAAATAAGCATCATTTGCAGAAAGTTTGGATTTTTGTCTTCAATCCAAAAATAACTGATTGTAGAAAATTATGATGAAGCTAATATTAGTGAAAGTACGTGTCGCGAATGGTTTTAACGCTACAGAATGGGTGATTTCGGAGTTAAATACAAGGAGCGTCCCGGACCGATGAAAAAGTTTGAAGATGCAAAATTGGAGGCATTACTAGACGAAGATTCACGTCAA
The DNA here is from genome assembly GCA_963924295.1 of Dioctria rufipes. Taxonomy (NCBI): domain Eukaryota; kingdom Metazoa; phylum Arthropoda; class Insecta; order Diptera; family Asilidae; genus Dioctria; species Dioctria rufipes. The sequence continues at coordinate 70,992,738 of OZ002743.1, read as the reverse complement.
ACGTAACAAGAACTTGCAGATTCATTGGACGTGACTCAACAATCCATTTCACATCGTTTGAAAACCTTGAGAATGATGCAAAAGCAAGGAAATTGGGTGCCAAAAGAGTTTAAGTCAGCTGCGCCAACGGCAAAAAAGGAAGGGTTTTTTGCATCGCATTGGCGATGAGAAGTGGATCCATTATGATAATACCAGCAATATAAACAAGAACATATTTGGTAGCTTTTACGTTAAACATTGAAATTTACGAAAATTCCGGGTTACATTTTGGAAGAAAAATTAATAATTCTGAAGATCTATTACAAAAATGGAAAAAAATTTAATTACGCAAGCTATTTGGTATCCATACTAGTACCTCGCGATCCGCTATTCGAGAAATTTTAGCGATCGTTTTTATTGCAAGACTAAAGAAACAATACCTGTCACCACCCTTAGAAGTTTGACCGAAAACATCGCCTCTGTGGATGACAGTGTCGCAAAAAAAAAAGCAATTAAACATAACCACAGCAGTACTCTCCAACGAATTTTGAAGGATTTGCACCTTTATGTCTATAAAATTCAGCTGACTCAACAATTGAAGTCGACAACAGCAAGTTGACTATGTATTCCATAAGAAAATCAACTCTAAGTAAAGAAACGCATTTTCAGCTCAACGGCTACATGTGCGAGAATTTTCGATACATCCTCAAAAAGTGACAATTTGGTATATCATATGGGCAGGAGAGAAAGTAGGACCATACTTTTTTTGAAAATAAAAAAACCAAAGTGCCTCCGTGAATAGCATTCACTACCGTGGCATGTTAAACAAAAGTTTTTGTGTCTAAAAGGATGATGCCAGTAAATGTATGGGCTCTTGTACCTGCTCCAATAGAAATAAGGAATCAAATCGATCGCAATTGAGTCCGGTCCAAAAATGTTCATTAGTCACAGCACCTCTCGTGTTAAAATCTAGCATCGTGTCACTAATATGACTAAGCTAGGCTGCATTGAAGTTATGAGTGACATTACAGAATTGAGGTAGTTCGGCACAGTTATTACTTTTTAGATGTTCTCGATACACTCTAGTATGTACCTGCGGAATGTAGAGCTGGTATTCACAAAATATGTGTATCTTTATAATTTCTGATATTTTATGACGGGTGTAATTAAGACAATTGCTAAAAATATAACGCCTGGGAGTGTTAGGTTAGCTATGGGGGGGGGGGGGGGGTATTAAAATTTGTATCATCTTTTCAATGGACTTAGCTTGAATGATATGTTTTTCCAACAAGATGTTGTGACATTATTGCAAACGAAGTTCTCATATATCTCTCACTTTTTAGATTAAAACTGGCCGTCGAGAAGCCACGATTTAATCCCTTTTAGACTTTTTCTTCTGCAGTTTCTGGAAAATGGGGTCTCTGTGTGAATCTCTCTAAAACAATTTAACAACTCAAGAAAGAAATCAAACATTCAGCATACATATGAAATTCAGCCGTCTCTACTTCAAAAGGTCTCCAAAATTTTATCAAAAGAGCACATAGCTACGAACAGAGCCGCGATGCCCATTGGGCTAATATCCTCTACCACTTATAATGTCAGCATTTATACTTTACACATCAATAGAAAAAACTTTGTAAGATTTTATTTAAATACCTACTCTTTGTTTTTTAAATGAAATTCTTCTTGAGACATTATAACATATCGTATGTGTCAAAATTTGTTGAAATTGTAAAACCTAAGTAAGATCAGTGATATCCTAATAGTTGAAAATAAATAAAACCCAACTTCGTCAGAAGAAAAATTTCCAATAATAAAACATTAGATCAGGGAGGACATCCCTCGCACACTTCAACTTACAACAACCCCAAAAAATTAAATCACGTTAGACATTGTCCATGTGATATTTTAATAAATGTTGCCATTAAATAGGTGACAAAAATTGTCACTAATTAACTTAGGCTAACCTAGGATAGTACGAAAATAATTAAAATCTCACACAGACAAATTCCATTATAAAACAAACCCAATCCCACAGAACAAGTCCGTTTTACCATAATAACAGCGTTTTACAATATTTCTATCAAATTACCACTTCTACTATAAATCCTCATACTTCGATTTTGCTATTAATTTGGAGAGAAAAAAAAAACCAACTCATAAATCAATACTCTCCCAACAGCAACAGTGCAATATATCATACGAGTACTGATCAAGGAAACAAGATTTATTTATACCTCGACACAATCATTTGCTTATAGTTTACATAAAAAACTTTATTGTGAACAGTAAAACAAAAAACACAAAAAGCACGTTATCGTGCGGTGCATCGATGAAACTGGACAACTATCTACATATAACTATTAAATCTACATAACAGCAGCAGCAGCAACAACGCGTATCTTTATGAAAACCAATAAACATTTTATCATCAAACAAAGGTGGAATTCTACTTAATATTCCAAAGTATGTGCATTCTGTGCATTCTGTGCATTCAATATTAAGATTGAGAGCCAATTCAAAATGGGAACCCATTTCAAACAACAGCTATTCATCTAACCCAGATTTTTGTGTCTGTAGAGCTGTTTCGAAAAGCTCGGCATATCATTACATTTATGATTGCGTTTGATCCTCAAGATCTTAACTGCTGTACCACCAATGGAAGAAACGACATCATCCATAGAAAAGAAAACATCAATAAATATGTATTAAGGGAATACAAACAAATATCAAACAAGACTCTGAACAGATCGGATTGCAAGTTAGATTTCTAGCCACAACAGATGGGAATTGATTTGGTTACAATTCACTTGATATTGAAGGTACACAATATAAATTTCCCAGCAAAGAGATCTCCCCACCTTTATTTTCTAGTTACCGACTAAAGATGATGATGAAAATAAAAAAAAAAATTATAATAAAAAAAAATTCAATCTGAGGAAATGCTAATTTGATTAGTCATTCAGGTATTTCTAGTATCATCTCAATCGTACCTGTCTATATAGTTTTTCGAATGGGCATCTACATATCTAATAGAATTTAGTGAAGCTACCTTGAACCCTATATTATGGTCATCATGAAAATCTTCAGATATACACTCTCAAAAATCAGGGCTTGGCAGGAAAATTATAAAAAATAAAAATTCACTGCCAATGCTGCTCGATATTAAACTGGTTGGAGACCAAAACTTCCAACGAACTTTCACAATAATTTGTAGAAGGAAAATTGAATTTATTTCAAAAGATTGAAAAATAGCAATAAAAGTCTAAACATAATTGTAAGAGTCCCCCCCCCCCCGCCCCCTCCCAAAGAGTAATTTAAAATATTTTAATTTTATCTGAACTCATTAATGGAATTGATCGTAACCGTCTTTGATCTACTAACGAAAAACTCGTTTTTTTTTTTTTTCATTTCAATTCGAGTGATGAAAGGTGCCATCATATCGATTGCTCTTTTCGCATATTGATTCGTCAGGTAAACTGCGTATACGAACTGGACACCACATTTCTAATGAGGATTAATTGTGCACAATAAAGAGTGAAATTTAATCTGAAAATGCTGTTTGGAAATATAACTGCATTCCTATACCATTTTTAGATTTTTACTTTCGATTCTTTTCTACTTTTATGTTGACTCTCTTGACATTATGGAATTTTCCCCGTTACAGTTGCACATAGATAATATTAACTTCAACATATGAAAACTACAAATAAAGGTGACAAATTTGCTAACACTAATCAAGGTGTTTCGCATAAGACCCTACAGTGATAGGGAGAGGTTCATACAGGTCAAAAGTTATATAACGAGATGGAAGGGGGAGAGGGGTATACTATTAGTTAAATATCACCCAGAGGACAGTCGAAGGATTTAAAGGTGCAGAAGAAAAGTAATTAGAACCCATAATAGAACGTCCGATAAGGGATGTGAATCTGATGCAGAGATTTTGAAACTTATGAAACCTACACGGTAGAATTTATTTTTCAAGAAACGCTTTAGAAAAAAATTTTAAGACGTTTTAAAGGTAATTATCCCCACTTAATATTCAGAATTGCCCATGATTTAATCAGCTTCTTTTGCTTTAAATTTTAATTTTTTTTTTTATGTTCAGAGCTCACTATCTCAAAAATTTCCAATAATTTTTATAATTTTTTTTTTTTTTTTTCTAAAAGGAAAAGTTCAGAGTGTCCTCTTTAAAGGACATTTTACATATTTTGAAAATCTTTTAACCTTAAGAAATTCTAATGAAAAATGTGACACCCTTACCTGAGCCCTAAGATTAGGTTAGAGTGACGGCCATCGTAAAAGCGTGTACGACCAGACTCACTTATGGCCGGTTTCACAGTCCAGGCTTAAGCCAGAGCTTAGTTAAGCCACGGGTGTGACTTAAGCCCAGAACTTAAGCCTACTCGGTTTCACAGTACTCACTAATGGCCGGTTTCACAGTCAAGGCTTAAGCCACAGCGATGGCTTAAGCCAAGGCTTAATAAATATTTCGGTTTCACAGTCAAGGCTTAAGTGAAATCACTGGCTTAAGGAAAGCTTAACTTAAGCCCGTCATCTCGAAGGCTTAAGCCTCAGATTTTGCTGTGAAACACATAAGAAATTATTGCTAAATATATATTTTGCCTAAATATTATAATTTTTGTTATTAAATGAACGTGCATATTTCAAAAGTTATATTTTAAAACTAAATTGAAATTTTCCAAGCGAAAAATAGTTATCTAATTAGCAGTTTTGAGTACTGTCTGGTAGCTATTGTCAGCATTCCATTTGACGATTTAAGAAGAAACCAAACAGTTTAGGACAAAAATGAGTTATTTATCTGATGCAGAGGATATAAGAGACCAAGAAATGTATAATATAATATCGCAAGGTGTGACCCGTGAAAAAATTATAAAGAGTCGCCCGCAACATTTCGAGATATGGGATGACGTTGATTTTTATTCTCGGTTCCGGCTGTAGATACATTCGGCAACAATGATTTTGGATTTGATATCCTTCCAGAAAAAAACCACAACAAACTGGTAAATAAAAAGATCTTCTTCTTTTCGCTTAGTTTTTAATCCACAATGGCAATTTTCCTTTAAAAAAATGCACAATTACCGCAGTGCTGACAACTTAAAAATTTTCATCCGCGGCTTAACTAAGCCTCTGCTAACTGAGTACTGTGAAACCGAGTAGGCTTAAGTTCTGGGCTTAAGCCACACCCGTGGCTTAACTAAGCTCTGGCTTAAGCCTGGACTGTGAAACCGGCCATAAGCTGAGGCTTAGTTAAGCCGCGGATGAAAATTTTTAAGTTGTCAGCACTGCGGTAATTGTGAATTTTTTTAAAGGAAAATTGCCATTGTGGATTAAAAACTAAGCGAAAAGAAGAAGAACTTTTTATTTACCAGTTTGTTGTGGTTTTTATCTGGAAGGATATCAAATCCAAAATCATTGTTGCAGAATGTTTCGACAACGTACACCATCAAAGCCGAATGTTTCTACAGCCGGAACAGAGAATAAAAATCAACGTCGTCCCATTTCTCGAAATGTTGCGGGCGCCTTTTTATAATTTTTTCACGGGTCACACCTTGCGATATTATACTATACATTTCTTGGTCTCTTATATCCTCTGCATCAGATAAATAACTCATTTTTGCCCTAAACTGTTTGGTTCCTTCTTAAAGCGTCAAATGGAATGCTGACACTAGCTGCCAGACAGTACTCAAACCTGCTAATTAGATAACTATTTTTCGCTTGGAAAATTTCATTTTAGTTTTAAAGTTTAATTCGAAATATGTACGTTCGTTTAATAACAAAAATTATAATATTTAGGCAAAATACATATTTTGCAGTAATCCCCATATGTGTTTCACAGCAACATCTGAGGCTTAAGCCTTCGAGATGACAGGCTTAAGTTAAGCTAGCCTTAAACCAGTGATATCACTTAAGCCTTGACTGTGAAACCAAAATATTTATAAAGCCTTCGCTTAAGCCATCGCTGTGGCTTCAGCCTTGACTGTGAAACCGGCCATTAGACTATCTATGGTCCATTCTGATTCCACTTTATTTGGATTCTGGCTGGAAAGGATACGTAAAAACTATGGGGTGCGCTGAGACCAGCCGCAAGAGTTAATGAACTTAACCAGGTCCACCAACTCTTTGTGTGCTAATTCCACCAGTTCACAGAAGAAGTAACTACTAAGCGTATTCCACCTACGCTTAAGAAGGTTTTATGACATTCACACAGCAAGTGCTGAACGCTCTCAACCTCTTCCTCGTCTATACAGCTACTGCAGAAGTCGTTCTATGGAGCTTACATGCGCTCTGCATGTTTGCCAAAGAGGCAGTGTCACAAGATGACTGAATGACTGCAATAAGATTACGCACATCATTCCGGTTCCTCCTCAGCAGAGATTCAGTTTTCACAGATTAAATTTCGAGCCAAAGCTGCTTTGAAATCGTACATGAAGTCATTTCTCTCCATCTGTGATTTGCCAGCTTACAGGCCCTGAAATCGCACATGAAGTCATTTCTCTATCTTAGATTTGTCAGCTTACAGGCCTGTAAATCTAAATCCTCTTCACTGATTCTAAGGGCCGACCTATGGACCCCTCCACTAGACATATATTCATAGCGGAACCCTTTCTGGCCAGAGCATCAGCTGCCTCGTTGCCAGGTATGTCGCTATGACGAGGCACCCAGCAGAAAACAACTTTGTGGTTAGCACCCAGTTTCCTGAACTTTGATTGGAACGTGGCTGTCAATACAAATCCTGATGACCCGAACGCTAGGTACTTCATACGGTGTACGCAGCAGCCTTGCTGCTTTGAAAATGACCAGAACCTTCACCTGACACACACTGCAGTGGTACGATTCTTGTACATATTTGCTGGATTCCTGAGTACATCTTGGGTCGCACTGCAACATCCATTTTCGAATCGTCCGTAAAGACACATATATCAGAGTTACTTGCCACGCGATTACTATTCCACTTCTCTCTGCTAGAAATACTAGTTGAGAACGTTTTCTCAAAGTGTAGTCTTCGAACAATGTAATCCGAAGCACCCCGTATACAGCCTCCAGGACATGCGCCCTTACAGTTGAGATTACTTTGAAAGTTTCAAGTGCCGACAGCAAGTCCTGCGGTAATGATTAGGAGAGCATTCAAAATAACTCTTTTTTAAGAATCGGAATGTCGAAGGACAAAGGACTACCAAAAATGAAACTAAAACTATTTTCCTATAGAAGAACTCGGGACGGTGTAAATTATTTAAGAGTGGACAATTTTTTGCTCATAATACTGCGCTTTTTTTTACAGTCAAATTACTTTGGGTCCACAGGTTATAGGTATCTAAAGGAAGCTTCAAAAATAGAAATTGATTTATATTAAGGTGAAAAACACAAGTATTCGGTACTAATCGAAATTCGAAAATGGTTCTACTAATAAAAATATTATAAATCGCCATTCTATTTGGAAATGTGTATAATTTTTAATAATGCTGTTGTTTTCCATTAGCAGAAACCTTTTGGGCTATTATGTACTCCCCAAAAGTTTTCAATAGGACTGAGATCCGGGGATATCTCAATATATTTTTGAAGAAACCAAAATATTCTAGTTCTTGAATTATGAAATAGACACGTTATCAATTTTCAAATTCTATGATGAAAATTTGTTATCGTATCCAAGTCGAAGCAAAACTTCTTCCAGAATTTGAACAAACGTACATTTCCGAACGTTATGAACGTATGAAATAAAGTCCAGCAAATTAATGTTTTTCAATTAAAACCAAAGGCTGGCTCATGCTGAACTATAAAATTTCAACTCATGGTTTACGTTTAACCAAACCAAATAGATCCAGTCCAGAATGAATTTCTTTCCTTCACAAAATATAAGAAATAATATTTTTCCATTACTCCTTAAAGTGCATGTGGATTATGTACGTGCGAAATTCAGTCTGGATTGCCTATGCCTTTTCCTCTCTTTGAAATAGGAATATTGTATTTTATTTATTTTAATTTGGCCTGCAGTGAACTGCTCAGAAGATGAGGCACAAAAGATTGCCAGACAACGTTCCCGACTTTACTTGGAATTTCTACGTTTGTACTAATTTTTCCCGTACCTTTGTATTACCATCAAGTTTAAGATAATTATTGATAATGTAATGAGAAATATTAATTTTCCTGCAAATTGCACGTGTAATATAGCACTATATCTCCAGCTTTTATTTTGACAATTTCTTCTGGAGTTAATCGAGCTCCTTCAACACTTACATTCTAACATATATTAAGGACTTGTAGTGGGTGTAAGTGATTCCTTAGCTCAGGAAATAACAACAAAAACGTGCGGTTCCAACTCTGGACTATACGAAAAATTAAAATTTCCCAACGAAACTGTTTCGACATTCCTTGAACTTGCCCCAAAGAATCTGTGCTAGTGCATTATCGTGGTGTAACGAAATTCGTTGGTGAAGTTCTCCGGGCCGTTTTTTAAGTTAAACTTACTAACTAATTAGTAATGGGACTGGAACCGATATATAATGAGTACACGCTTAGTTTCACTATTTCGTTTCCTTTAAATCAGCATGAGTTCAAAATTCCTTTTCAAATATGCGTCGGTTATGAGTGAATTGACGTTAGCAGAGATGAGAAGGAGTAGCCCCACTTCTAAATTAGCTCAGTTAAGCACACAAGCACATTTGACATTTTTATTTCTTTCTCATCGCACTTCTCTACTTTAGTAGGAAGACAAAGTTACATGCGTTTCATACAGGGTGTCCGAAAAACCAACGTCAACTTTGCTAATGAGCCAGATCATTGTCAAAAAACTAATTACGTTAATTTTAAGTGGTGTCCAAATGTATAGTGAAAAAGGAAAAATTTGTCCAGCAAATAGCCCTATTTCATCCATGTTATTTATAAACCTTATAAATGTTCGCGATTTCCCATAGAGTGCATTCAGGAGCAAATCGAAGTGGGTCTCGAACTCACAACCCATGAGATTATATTATATTATATTTGCCATTGGAACACCTAAACTACACAATCATTAGTTTGGAGATTGAAGACTTCTTTAAGTCCCTCCATATCAATTGTGTGTGTCCCTAGCTTTATCATTTTGTTTAATTGGAAGACAGAAGACAATCACGTGTTATGTGGAAAACGGGTTCATCATTATCATGCAGATAGAGCATGCATGTTGAAACAGCGAACTTTCCCATAATTCAAGATGTCTGTCAAGAAGACTGTAACCCGTAACGATACCCATTAGGAGACTGCTTTTGGTTCTGGTATTTTACATCAATTCTACAAATACAGATAGGACACGCTTCTGTAGGTATTAAATGAGAAATTATGAATTACAATTTCTTCATCTTGCCGCTTCATTCACGGAACATGGAGCTGAGGCCAAGAATGATGTATTTCCTATACATCAGGGTTGTTAAACCCACGATCACCTATGCGGTTCTCGTATGTTCGCTAAAAACCAAACAAAAGAAAACCTTGTCTTGTCTTGGAATATCGGGTGTCATGAGTACCTGTCCTACAGCATTCATGTAAGCCTTATAGACTAAAAGCTAGCGACCAAAATACTTACGTCATTTCATAAACAAAATTTTCCACCTTATAAGATGGCCTCGAAGTCCTTAAAAACCCGGTTAACTTACGTGATTTCATAAAGCCTAATTTTTGGTGGGGCAAGTGAAAATTATATTTCATTATCAATGGTAACAATGGCAGACACATTCGATAGTGAAAAAGTGGTGCCAAATGTCAACAAAGACGCGGAAAAATGTGTATAACGTACGTCATACCACGATGACTCGAGAACGCTTCAACTTAGAGTCCAGAAATCTTGGACACGGACTTTTTTAAACAAAAGTAAATTTAGGTTCGAAATTGGTACCAATCGGGCAACCCTTCGTACGGTTTCCATACAAAAATTTCGTTTTTCGCTATATTTTAGGGCACTTCCTAAAAGCACATAGCCGTAGAGAGTTGAAATTTGGTACAATGTATTTTCATAGCAACGGCAAATACTAGTTCAAAAACAGACTGGCAACCCTATCTTGGTGCTTCCATACAAAACTTTTGATTTTCACTATATATTTGAAAACTGCCTGAGAACGCGTCAACGCAGAGTTCTGAAATTTGATACATAATATTTTCATAGCAATAATAGCAAATGTATATTCAAAAATAGACTAAATTGAGAAAACCCTTCTTAATGCTGTCATACAAAACTATGGTTTTTCACTATATATCTGCATGCGTCGACATACAACGCTGAAATTTTGCACACGGCGTTTTCATAAAAATTTCTAATACAACTTCAAAAATGGACCAGAAACTCGGCAACCATTTCTTGATTTTATATGGCAACACCAAAGAAAGGGTTGCCCGTCAATTATTTTTTCACCTCTCGATTTTTCGGTGAAATGGAAGCGATTTCCAGTGCTATCAGACTGCAAAAGGAGGAACAGTTTAAGTCAGGTGATCTGGTTGATGACTTAAGTACCTTAAAACAGAGCACATGATAACAATATTTTTGATATAATCACATCCAAGGTGGTTTTTGTAAGACCATTAGACGAGATTTTGGGAGACTGACAACAATGGCATTCCACTAAACCGTCCTTCCAGCAAGGATCAATTTTGTGGTATACAGACGATTCAAAAATGAACAGTGGAATCGAACTGGGCGTGTACGGCTCCAAATTCCATATCTCAAAGGCCCTGGGCTCTAGCCCTACCATATTTTTCTAGCTGAGGTATTATACCCATAGAAGAAATCTCAGTTGGCAAATTTTTGCACTCTAAGCAATTTGGAAATGGAAGTGACAAATATATTAGCTTAATGCAGGCTAAATGATAACAATTAATTGTAAATATACGACAAATTCAATAAGATCCTCGTTGAGATGCAAAATGTATCGGCGGATGTGGTGTCTCAATTCACAATTTTGTGTGAAACGAAGAAAAGTATGGTCGAAGGTTTGTTTAAAAACAACAAAATTGTAATGGAATAATTTATGAATTGAATTTTATTTTTACGATGGAAAATTCACAGTTTTAGGGAAAGGAAGTACCGCGGTTCGATGAGGACAAATTCAAAACATATTTTCGCGTTAACAGAAATACATTTAAATTCCTCATCTCCAAATTGAAAAAAAAAAAATGGCAAAGCAGAACACGATTTGGCGACATGAAATTCCTTTTGCTAAAAGGATAGCAATTGCCCTATATGATTTTGGATCATCGAAGGAATGTAGAACAATTGGCAGTTTATTTGGAATCGGTAGAACGACACTTGGAGAAATTGTTTTGGACTTCGTGACAGAAGTGTATGCAACCTCGATTCTTAAATTAGTTACCCCGAAGATTGTCCATATTTCAATAATAAACATTGTTTCTACAAAATTTAATATTTTTCTTGCTATCGTTAATTTTTCCCTGGAAGTGAACATTTTACTCGTTTCGACTCCATGTTGAAAAAAATTGTTAGTTGGTGTTCTTCTTTTCTGCTTTCTTGAGAAAGCGTAGACATATTTTGGGTTCTTAATTTGACACATTATTATATTATTATTAACAACTAGATGGTGCTGCGGAAAGTAAGAAGTGCCAATGATTAGAGTATTATACCCAGTAATTTTTGAGCATATTGATATCTAGTCTAGTCCAGAAAACTGTATATGTTGGGAATATTTTTGATGACACACATGATCTATAAAAGGGGATATTCCGAATATCTAGATATCGATACCCCATGTCTGTCATAAGCATAATATTCTTTTCAGATTGAAACCGGATATGACTGTGTCCTACGAAACAGAAAATATTTTTATAAAGAAATTCACGAAAGATTTTGTTTTTGTTTAACTCTTTCAGGGGCAATGGTATAAAATATATACTACATTTTCAAAAATTTTCCAGTGAAATTTGGCAACGGTAAAAATTCAATACCATACGAAGATTCGTTCTCGGAACATATTCTTTGTAAAAAAATTACAATAACTTGGTAGGCGTACGTAACTGTACGTAAATTCCATGAAAAACATAAAATATTTTTCCTACTGTCAAAGTGATAACGGTATTTATATTCTTATTGTATCGTGTTCAAGCGAATTAAGGTGTTTTGTTCCTAATTTAGTTTTAAACTGGCGATTATTTGAAATCATATTGTCGTTTACTGTGAATTATTTTTTAAAGAGATTTGAGAGGTTAGACTAAGTGGTTAGTTTTATATACCACCGCGCAAAAAATAATTTTGCGAAAACAGGTAAAATTTTTTAAAAGGTATAAAGAAGAATGTTTTGTTATTAAACTATAATTGAATACAGTCATGAATAGAAAAATTCTGCGCTCCGAGCATATCGCGGCAATTTTATGCTACGATGAAGATGAATCCGTAGAACTGGCAAGTATTCCTTCCGACTCAGAGTCTGAAGATGAGGAAAACACTCTGGAAGAAGATAAGGTACTACCATTTTATGAGGAATCCGGAAACGAAGAACCATCTACTTTCGAAGTATCTCAGCCTTATGTAAGCCACTTTTACCAAAATATAGCATATTTAGTCCTACAAGTGTTGAAACATTATAGATGTCAAGGGATGATTTCGAAACTTATGACGAAATTATTCTGAGCGATTTAAAAAAAGTTTGGAAGGCAAAAGCTTTTAATCCACCGAAATGGAGCAGAAATTTCCGTATAGCTGAACCAGAACAATTCAAGGGAACACACTATGGTCCATCGGAGATCATTGCAAATCTTCCTTCAAACGATCCAAGGGATCTTTTCAGTGCATTACTCACTGATAAAATTGTTGAACATATAGTATTCCAAACTAATTTATTTGCACAGCAATCGGAAAAGTTTTATCTGACTACCAATAACGCAGAAATCAAAGTTTTTATTGGAATAAATATTCTTATGGGAATAAAACCGCAAGCGAGCTACCACGATTACTGGTCTAGTAGACCTGAATTGAACGACCCATATACATATATCCAAACTGATGTCAGTCAAAAGGTTTAGTTGGATTTTAGGAAATATTCATTTGAACGATTCGTCATTGATGCCTGGCAGGGATTCTCCAAATTTCAGCAGACTATACAAAGTACAACCCTTACTGGATATGCTTTTGGAAATAAATCAAAAATGTTTTGATCCAGGAGTACTTCTTGCGGTAGGCGAATCGATGATTAAGTTTAAAGGTCGCAGTTCTCTGAAGCAGTACTTGCCTAAAAAGCCCATAAAAAGAGGATATAAAGTATGGATGCTTTGCGATAAGAGTGGTTACATATGTAACTTTGAAATATACACAGGCAAGGCAATAATATTCAGAAAAACTTAGGCGAAAGCGTCGTTTTGCACATGAGCTCTCCTTTTATTGGTAAAAATCACAAATTGTATTTTGATAATTTCTTTACAACATGTAATTTGATGGTTGAGTTGAAGCGGAATGGGATATACGCATGTGGCACTGTACAAGCCAATCGGAAATTTTTACCATCAGACTTGAAAGAGGACAGGAAACTATCCCACGGTGAATTCGACTGGAAAACAATTGACTCTGGATTACTTTATCTAAAGTGGAAAGACAAAAGATCGGTTACTATGCTTTCAAATTTCCATGATCCTGAAAAAGTAACTAAAGTTACACGAAGAAAGCCCGATGGTACTTCAGAGTTAGTTCCTTGCCCCGAAGTTATTGCTGAATATAATTCAAATATGAATAATGTTGATAAGTTTGACCAGCTCAAAAAATATTACGAGCTTGACCGAAAGAGTCACAAATGGTGGCATAGGATTTTCTTTCATTATTTGGATGTGTGCGTCGTGAATGCTTATATCTTAGCAAAATTTGTCGACTACAAGCAACCTCTAAAGGAGTTTAAATTGGATATTATCAACTATTTGACAACTATACCATTGCCTCAAAGACGAAAATCTAAACGAGAAAAAGTTCAGATAAAAAACAACAAGCCTTATGTTGACCCATCCATTCGAGCGGCAGGCTCATCACATCAGCCAATAAGATGTGTACATTACGTCGCTGTGCCAAATGCAGTAAAAAGGGATACCAAAGGCGAACACAGTGGATGTGCTCTATGTGCAACGTTCCTTTGTGCCTTTGTAAAACAAAAACGTGTTTTACAGATTTTCACAAAAAGTGATCGTATTATGTGCGGTGGTATAAAATTCATACCATGTCCTTACGCAGGACTCTGCAATTAAACAATATTAATTTACATTTTTTTTTTTTTTTTTGTTCAATAAATGGAATAAACTCAGTTTGACTAAATTTTGTTAATTTTTTTAATTTTATCATATCGTGCCCCTGAAATAGTTAATGAATAGACGTTGCGCTTCTGGTTAATATAATTAAATTGAAAACAAAATTGAGGTTTGACATCTCTATTGCGATGGGATCGGAATAATCTGCAAATCCTTTAAAAATCTTTATTTTCCTTAAAAGTTCCCTAAATTCGGTTATTCTTGAAAAATTTAAACAAGTCCGGAAATCCGGATTTCAAATCTAAAATTACAGTTAATTTTTGATTTGACGATAGTCAAAAGGAAATGAAATATAACTGCACTAAATGGTGAAATATAATCTGTTTCTGTTCGTAAAAGAGTCCATCCATTTCATTTCAGTAATTGTTTACTATAGTTACTATGTACATGGCTACATACCTAAACATGTACATATATACCAGATCCCACAGAACAGCAAATCAACATGAGAATGTAATCATGTGTTAAATTGCAGCACTTTGGCTAAAAGGACCGACAAATTTATCTAACAATTTATGCTAAAAGATTAATGGCTGCTGTTGTGTTTTTATCCTCCATTCCATTTCCTCGTCCTCATATCATTGTTAGTTTAGCTTAGCGAGAACATTAAATTTTGAGCAGCGAGGAAGGGGGTAGCCTTTCATGATTCCATCCAACAGTCAGCATGATCTCGTAATTTATTGATCTCGTAGCGTGCAATTTCTAATGCCTTTATAATGATAATTATATCAAGAGTTATTTGTATAGCTAGCAACTTGCCTATACAAAGTATGTACGCGCAAGAATAAATGGCGATGGTACATATTTGTGGCCAAGGAATGTGTCTTCATTTACCTGCAAATTATTTTCTTACGCCATGCCAGACATAATGGCCTCAAAAGTTCTTAAATTAAGTTTTTGCTAGACTTCTTTTGTGCTTACTTCTTTAGGAAACAATTTTGAGGAATCGTTCAATTTGAGGCAGTTTTTTATTCATGTTTTTTGTACTGTGGCGATTTGATGATGTCCATAATGAGTTCTCAATACATTATTGACCGTTATATAAATGAAAAGACGGCTTTTTTTGTTTTTGTTTTTTTTTTTTTTTTGTTAAATTGAAAACAAATTCATTTGCAAACAAAAACTGAAGAACTTTAACTATTTGAAATTCTTATGGTCGTTTTGATCGCATATTTAATGGAGATGGTAATAAGATTACTGACACTGACTGACTGACTGACTGTATGTGTACCTAGTAATTATGCATTGAAAGGTTATAGAAATTACAATATTTGTATATATATGAAGGTTATGATTATGAAAGTTGAGTAGATTCATTCGAGTTGAGTGTTAATTGTAAAGATTATTGGAAAATGCGAAAAATGAAAGAAAAAGTGATGCTATTCTATACAAAAAGAGATGAGATAGATTTAGATTCGTGGAGGGGTGTGTATGCGGTAACGTCGAATAAGACTATTAATAAAGTCTATAACAATTCTGGGATTGAGATTCCACACGTAGTTTGGTGGAGAAAAGGCATGTTCGAGGTGGAGTAATCTTCGCCTGGCTAAAACTTCGCAATTAGAGAGTAAGCGCTCTGAAATTTCATGAGCATCCTGACAGTAGCGGCAGGATGAAGTCTTGGACAAGCCCATTTTGTTTAGGTGTTACCGCAAGGAGCAGTGGCCTGAGAAGAGCTCTGTGAATATATTATCTCTTTTGTTTTTCCACCAGAGGTGTTGATAAAATTGTTTGCCTAACGAAGTTCTTGTAGTCTTTCCCAATAAAGGGATTTTTGTTTATTCTACCAATTATTTCGCATAGCTCTGAGGTAACATTTAAAAGTCCCACAAAATGACTCTGGTCCGATAAAGGCAGTTTCCGTTCCTCGTTTGGCTAGGCTCATTGCCTTTACGCCCCTCACATCGCGGTATCTACATGAGGTTAACTTTTCCTCGATAAATTTTTAAGGGTATAGAGACACTCCCAAACTAGCCTTGACTTAATAAGGACTTTAAAGCCTTGAAAGCGGCTTGACTGTACGAGAGGATCGTGATGGTGGAGCCATTTATGGTTCTGTTAATACAGATATTGGCGACTTGTCTCATCAATACTCCCTTTAATGTCAGTTAGGGGTACTTTAATATCTAAATATTCGGAAAATCCCGATATGAATAACTATCTAGATATCGATAACCAGCGCAGCGTTTTACTAAGAATACGTGTAGGGGAGGTAAAAAAAAATGTTCGACATAACATAGAGATGGCGGTCTAATCGGTAAAAAATTGTACATTTCAGGCGTGAAATGTCATTATAAAATTTCTATCTGTCAAAACAAAAAAAGTTTTACCAGTCGATTGTAGGAACCTAGTCAAGTAATTTTCTGAAATTGTCTGAATTAATTAGATTAAATTTTAATTTAGATTTTAAAATTTCTGACAAAAAAAATTGTTAACCGAAATTACGGGCCCTTTTATTTTCAACAGTAGAGTTTCAAAGCTTGGCCAAGAGTGGGCGCATATCGAGTAGAAGCATTGAAAAAGCGATATGAAAAATATGTGCCGAGGTTCGATGAAATTATGTTGGAAAATAAAAATAAAATTTTTCAATAGTCTATCACTGTCAGACTGAAAACTTTTCCGCCATCCTACGTCCCTATACTGTATATGATTTGGTGTTATACCTATACATAATTTTTGTCGATAGATTTGAAAAATTGAAGGACTCACAAGTTTACTACCAATATCTTATTTAAATTATGTAATGTGCAGAGTGCAGCACAGCATAACAATTTTGGGGCAAGACCATAAGTAAATATTAGTAAACATCCAGTTTCCAAGATTTTTCAATAAAATATCTTTAATAAAGTTGGTGTGTAATGGGTGCTTTACGAAATTATGCATAGGTTTCTTGGGAATATATGACCCAGGTTGAATAAGTTAAGCACGTATTGTGTTATTCATCCGATATATTTCGGTCATGGGTTTCGACCATTCTCAAGGAGCTAGATGTAAAATATAATAAAAGTAACAATACTTATAATACGTCATAGCAAAATTCACTAAATATAAAGGTCATTACCTTAGGAATATCACTACATAGTGTGTTTTTCTCGATTATTGTTTCAAGGCTATGTTCAGCCTTTTGTCTTAATATTAGATTTAGAAAATTAACATGAATCGAGTAAACTGGGCAAACACTTGTGATAATAAATATCTAAAAACTATTAAAACATGTAAACAATAAATTAAATATGTAAAACTGGACTGCACTATTTTTTAAAACTAAGTTGACTAGCGATTGTTGTGTTGTCTATGAGTCTAGTCTAGTCAATAGCATAATTATGTCCTGTCAGTAGTCAGTTTTTTCATGTAATTTGGTCTCATTTTAATTTTATTTGTAAAAATGTTTAGTACAATATTTTATTATATTTGATGTTTTTAATATGTGATATTTAAAATTTAATTTATTATAATTTTAAGGTAATTTTGTTGTAGTTCCAAAAGTTTCACGATATTACTTTACACATTTTTTTATAGCCCCAAGAAGAGGACTCGTAAAACCCGCGGGTCGAAACGTTGGGAGTATATATTTTAATAAAAGACGTCCTCCAGAGCCACTCTTTTTTATTTTTATTTTTCAACTGGACATAGATCGAAGATAATCCCAAAATAATCGCCAAGAAAACTCTTATATAACCCGATCATAAGCACAAAACATTAGGGAAATTAATTTTCCAAACTTTTTCGAAGATCCACTTTTATATTCATATAAACGTGGTATCAAGAATTCACCATGAATGAAAACTTAAGGCGGATTTCCATTACTGCAACATTTATATTTTGTAGAGACTTAGAGCTAGGCAACCACATTTTTAACAACGGCTTACGAAATAACTAGTGAGTAAGAGTAGTATGGCAATTATATCGAAAAAATTTTGTCGGAGATATTTGTCGTGGATATACCATAAATGAGGGGAAAAAGAGATATGCCATAAAAAAGTTCTCAGCACTAGATCAACATTATGGGATATCTCCGACTTTATGGCATATCTCCACGTATTTTACCTCCACGCATGAATGAATCAAGAAGAAGATATAAATTCTTAAAATCATAGAAATAAATTGTTATTTTCATACAGCTACTACAAAAATCATATAAATAATTGATTGAAAATGAAGTTTATTAAAAAATCGATTGTCTTATTTTTTTTTCTAATTTTTTTTATCAAAAGTTACATAAGATTTTTTCGTGCTGTGCCTGACTTATCATAGGAGTAAATAATTATTTATTTATTATCAACATAGACAGAGAGCTGGCGACTAAAATATCATATACAAATCACCGCAATTTTGATTTTTCTTTTGTTATCCACTGTGCTGACAGCTGATCTAAAAATCACCTGTTAGCAATAAGAATTCTCAAAGGTGAACTTCTCCTATGAAAGGATAATGAAATATATTTTGATTTCGTATTCTAATAATTTAATAGTTTATCATTATACATATCAGCCAAAGAACTTCTGAATGTAAAAGCAATAAATAATAGACCCGGTGTTACTGGTATTTGAAACTATTTGTTTTATTTTAAAAACGATCATTTTGCACAAATTTCAGTGCCGGATCTAGGAAACTTTTGAAGGGGGGCAAAGACGTTAGTTACCACCCCCTCTAACAACGATCTTTTTTTTTTGGATAAATTTTATTACAGTTCCAGGGTATACCAGGCCAGGCATTATATGTACATATATGATAGATGACCTATTTATAGATACTGCATACCCTAGACCTATGTAGAACCAGAATTGTTAAAAACTATTTGAATTTGAAACAAATGATTGTTAAATAAAACGAATTTGAGATTCAAACGAAAAGTAAGATCCATTATAGATCTTAAATGTCGTTTGAATCTCAAACTGTTTTAAAATAAAAGGAAAGTAAAAAATCGTATCATTACAAATACAGTTTATTTTATACCAGAGACAGACTTGCAATTTTCATATTTATATATAGATAATGCAATTATGTGAATTGCAATATAAAATTTCAGAGACACACTTCCATTTTACGATACTAAGAATTTAATTAGGGAACTTACACTTGATTTATCACTTGATTTGTCATTTGACTTAAGAAAGTTTCAATTTTACAAGTGTGAAATATTAAATGTCAGAAAAAGTTGTATTAAGTATTAAATTCGGTTCTAAAAGGTTCGTGTATTAAATGATTTTGGTTTAAACCTAGGGTCATATTGCAATAAATTCGTATATCGCGTACTTTTTTTGCAATTTCAATATTGAGCTCCAATGTACTAACTACTGAGTGTACACCGAGCGTATACCGAGCTGCTTCTCAGTATATAGAGACAGACTTGCGGTTGAGCGCAAAATACAATATTGAAATGGCAAGTATGTCTCCGCTATTATTAACATAAGGATAACAAATTAAAAATTTAAATTATGTTAGATATTAGTTTTTTTTTATTTTTGCCGCTTTTCAATATGAATCTTCTCGGCTAAAACTACTAAAATTTGAGACAGTTTCAAAAAAAAAATCTGTGTAGGAATTCTGGCAAACTGCCGTTCAGGTTGAATGGATTTATCCGATTTTTTCCTCAGATTCAAAGGCCTTACCTCCGGCTAAAATGGTTAAATTTAGCGAGCTTAATAATAATTTTCTGGTAACTTTGTGCTTGTGCCTACTGTCTTATAATCTGTCTACATTCGAGGTAGGATTGATGGATGATGGGGAACATAGGGTTGCCAGCCACATTTGTACAATTTTTGAATTCATTTCATATGAAACAAAGGTACAATTTGAGAATTTAGTGGGATTTTTAGTTTAATAAGCTTACAAAGGCTTACAGACTTAATTTTAATAGACAGTAAGCTGCTTGACTGTATAAGTATAAACATAAGTGAAATTATGATATCAGCAAAGCAGCTTTTAGATTCCGGAAAGAAAACTGAAATGTTAAGTATGGGCTGAAGAAATTTTCCAATTCTTGTAATTAGATTTTTTCTCGTTTAGCTATGGGTTCAAAAATCCGTCGTATTGCCGCCCCCTTAATGTCAGCGCCCTGGGCAAGTGCACCCGAGTGCCCCCCCCCATAGATCCGGCCTTGACAAATTTAATACATTTAATATTAAAAAAGTTAAGGTAGAGCTAGCTTCCCCTTAGATTATCCTGTTTCTACTTCAATTGCAAGACTTTTATTCCTCCAGTGCAACTAATATGAAACTGCCGCTACAGTCAAGGACGTGGATGCAAAATGCCTTCCTCCTTTAAACGCCAGTCAGCCTTTTAACCAATTTGTCATTCTGTCCCGACGTCCACATTTTCCCTCTTTTTACGGGGAAGCTCATTACCTTCTGAATCCGAATTGGAGTCGAAAAACAATGTTTTTATAAGTTCTAAATTTATATTTATCTTTCAAAAAACTTTATCACCACATCACACTTAGAAAACTTAAGATGTCAAAGTGACATATCGCCATAATTTGGTGGGGGATAGGATTTCAGCTATAAAAACGTATTCTTTTACTCTTGGAATAGTTTTAATAGCTCTAAATCTCTGCAAAATTAAAATATCGCAGTAATGGAAATCCGCCTTTAAGCGGAGAACCGAACAAAGTGTCTAGTGGCCTAGAAATATGGCAACCAAATATTTTTTCGGATTCCCATAAAATAGGGGCTAGAGAAGATGTAACACACGACATTTAATCTCAAAGAAACCCAAGGGTTAGGAAGTCAGTTTTCTGGAGACGGGATTACGGCTTCTCCATGAATAAACAAAAACTTTAAGCATAGAAGACTAAAAAGCAAAGTACTATCACGGCTCGAGTCTCGATCATCATTAACCAATTATCTTTTCAAATTCATATATACAAAACATAAATGAATACTTGTAATAAATTTCTTGTAAAACTTTTTTTCCCTCATATGATGCAATTCTTTAGCTCATGCCGGAAAGATAAAAGTGCTTTGAAGTTAAGACTGAATATTAAAACCTTCCGGCTGAATGATGCAATTCATAGCTGTTCACTCGATAAATTATGAACACCTCATTATTAGCATCGTCGTTAGATTGACAGTAATAATCTGGAATTTCTAGAATAGATAATTTCACTGATTTAAAAAAAAAAAAAAAAAAGCAAATGTATTTTCTCCAGCATCATCAATTCATAATAAAATTATTTTAACATGCCTTTTGATATCGTCATGATCAGAATAATTATTATTATTGCATCATTAGCTACTGAACTACGATGGCATGACTTTTTGCACATCTCACTGACTGACTATTATGTGCATGCACATACATACATATGTACATATATTGACAAGTACCTGTACCAGGTATATTTTCTTGGTAGATATGTAATGAAATGAAATTATAATAGACCTGCAGGCTGTTTCTATAGCGCAACTTCTATACCCGCTTGACCTCTGTGTCTTTCGTGTCTCTGATATAATCATAATTGCTTCAGGTTTTGCAAGGCACTGAACTTCTCTTAGGGGGTAGGTACTAAGTAATTTCGTGAAATTTCCAAGGAATCAAGTATACAAAAAAAAAAAAAAAGTCATAAAAATCTTGAAATTTAGTAAAAAGTTTTTTTTAAATAATTGTGGAACGTTACTCAGCAAAAACGGAAAGTGTTAGCGTAATTGCACCGTTAAACATTAACTCACATCTTTTGAAAGTCAATGAACTCATGAAGCCACTTAAAAAACATTTGTTAAGTGCTTTGAGCACTTTTGAATTAAAAGTGAGTTTTATTATTTTGTTTTTTTTTTTTTTTTTTGCAATTGTCGACGTTGGAGGTCTTTCTATTGTTTGCTGCCTTCGCAGTTATTCCTTGATTTCTATAGCTTACAGGTATTTAGAAACCCACCTAAGGTTAACTATGTATAGGTTTAAGGGTTCAATAATAAATGATTATTATTATAAAAATTTACATCGTCTCTATTAATCTCTTTCAAACTGGTTTTAATTACAGAAATATTATAAGCGAACAATCAATTCTCATTGTTCACAACAAATCGCCTATTTTCTCTAGTCGATCTGAATCAATGCGGGATGGAGCGGCGGTACAAACTACTTCACTTTTTTCCTTTACATATATGTTTGTACGTACATCGATGAAACGAAACTAGAATTTTTAAATACCCAGCAGCCAATTAGCTTTAACAAGGCAATTTCAGTATGTCTTAAGAGATTTAACAGCAAAAATCCATTCGACAAAACGGAACAATACAATAGTATGGTAGTCACCCGAAGATTATTGAGTTGGGAAACCAACAAGATCTTGTTGAAAGAAAAGCTCCATCACCACCTTTCACCATCTAAATACGTACCTAGACCTACCTTACATAGTAGGTAGGTATGTACTTCCAGTTTTATGCAAATTTCATTTGCATGCAATACCCTCCAGTCAAATGCAAATATACCTTGGCATTAATGTCGAAGACTATATGCAGGTGTATGTAACCATAACAGCAGTTCAGCTTAGCATGAGCGATGAGTTATCAAGAAATTTTAAATTTTCTATTTAATGATAACAATAAATCTGAAGCATGTTTTGTGCGATATGAAGCATGACGATGGATAAAAATTTTCATCTTATCATAATAGAGAAAAACATGGATGGGATGTGATATGATTAGTTATTAGAAGTTTTATCGTCGTTTAAGATTTTCATGATGCATATGTACCTATACTACAGTGGAACATTATTAACATAAATGCCTCAACGGTACTTATTCTATGGTCCGACAATATCAGATCTGTCCCAGAAATATTTATAGTTTGTCTTTTGTGTATAAAAAATTGGTGTGAAGTCGTTTTTTTTTTTAGATACATAATACATATACAGGGTGATTCAGATCAAGATTCCTTCCGGTATACCATGCGATTCCTTGAGGTAAGATGATCAAAAAATTGTTCAACATACCCCCCCTTAGAAACCTTCCTGTAGGAGTTGTGGCCAGTTGAAGATTTCGCTAATATTCGTGAGAATAAATGAGTATAAGTTTTGAACCACCCTATAGATTTTGGTTATTGTTGGCTTATTAAATAGCCAAGAATTGTAGCTGTCGAAAAGTGTAATACTCTGTAATTTTAATTAAGCATCTTTAAATTATTCTCAAGTATTTCCAAAATTTTCATTTTTTTACACACAAAAGTTTTTGATATAAATAACGGTATTTATGAAATTTGTGTAAAAAAATCAATGTTTTGGAAATATTTGTGAATAATTTAAAGATGCTTAATTAAAAAATACAGAGTAATATTTGTAGGTATACCGTATTTCCATGATTGAGTTTTTTTTAGCGAAATTCAATTATAACAAGTAAAAAAGCTAGAATTGGTTTAAGACCAATTCTTATGATACCCTAGACTAGATGAATGCCCGTATAAAATTTCGTATGGTCACCGATCTATGCAAGTTTGATTTCTGAAGACGTTTTTCGCATATATTTCTAGAACGGTTTGTCGTACAGAAAAAATGATTATAACCAATTTTATAGGATTTCGTATTCTGCAGAAGTTTTTAGTACAATGAAAATGTCTTGGACTGATCGTTTTCAAAGTATACGTAAAAAATCTAAATTTTTATATGGCAACACCAAGAAGAAGTTGCCCGATCTAGTCCATTTTTGACATTTTATTTGCTAATGTAGTAAAAACATCACATACGAAATTTGATCTCTCCACGTCCACGCGTTCTCAGGCAGTGTCCAAATATATAGCGGAAAACGAAATTTTTATATGGCAACCCCACGAAGGAGTTGCCCGATTTGTCTCATTTTCGAACTTAATTTTACTTTTTTTTTTAAAGTCCGTGTACAAAATTTCAACTCTTACGCGTTCTCGAGTTATCGTGCGCACAGACGGACGGACGGACGGACATGTAAAAATCAAAATAACTTTTAATATTATGAATGGGTGTCCAATCCATTTTGCTCTACCATCATTATTTCGAGGTGTTACAAACGGAATGACAAACTTAGTATACCCCTATGATTTCATCTAGGGTATAAAAATACTGCGTACCTAAAAATATTTTTTGTTTTTTAAGACGGTTTTTAAGGTAACTGTAGGATCGAAACTAGTAACATTTCTTTACATGTTTTATGATTATTAATCTATCACCAACTCACTCCACAAAATCAAACTATAAACTGACCGGCGACCGCATTCTGATATAATTTCCCGTATAATGATTCATAGCGACGAATCCTGATAAACGTATGAGCAGAGTACTGAAGGAAAAAATAGAGATAAATGCAAACGTCATTACTTATGTTTTATTGCAATTTCCTTTTTAAATATGGGGAATTCAATGCAAATTACAGTATTGTATGGAATTTTACGCAAATTTACATTACGATACAAAAGTTTTGTATGATTAAATGTAAAATCTCAGTACTGTATGGAATTTTACACAAATTGACAGTATGACACAAAAGTTTCGTGTAAAAATTTACAGTACGATACAAAATGTTTATGTAATTAAATGTAAAATCACATAAAATATCTAAAAAATTACTTACTTTACTTATTTTTGCAATTAAAAGTAGGAAGTTTGCAGATCACGTAAAAAGTATTTAATTTCTTAATGATTATGTGTATATACATAAATTTTAAGCGGTAGTGACTATTTTAACCATAGTAATTTTCCACAAAGTTAGTTCATGATTTTACGTTTTTAAATGTAGAATTTCATTGAGAATCGTAACGAAAGTAATTCTGAAGGCCTGAAGCTCTTCAGTTTATTCCCAGTAATTGAAATTATAGTAAGTATATAGGCTGAATACGGTTAGTAAAAACTACACAGTAATTGAGAATTTTAGAAAATATTAGAACAAGAGATTTTGTAAAGGTTTCAAGTCATTTATATTATTCTATCTCAGCCCTACACTGACAAAATGTGAGCAGTTTAAGGCCTAGTACCAACTGACCCTCTGGCCACAAACAACTAGATGCCTGCACATATGACGGTCCAATTATGGTTAATTGTTTCATGACTGCTACAAAGCATTGATACATTTCCGAAGAGTGAGATTATCTAGGAATATTTCAAAGAAAGTGCAAAAATAGAAAAAGTTATATTTGTCAAAAAACCTATGAAAATAAGAAGAAAAAACGGCTGAATTTGTAAATCAAATTCAAAAGTCTGCCAGTGTACCATGCTTATACTCTCAAGGCTATTATAAAACTGTCGGATTGTATGGATTTGCATCCATACTTACCCAGCGGGAAATTTGGTCAGGCTTTTCATGTGAAAGCTTGTGGAAGCAGCAAAACTTAGTCCAAAAAGATGAAAAAGCTGAAAAAATTTTTATGCATTCCAGATTGATCCCGGAAAAAGATTATTGAAAGTTGCAACGTAAGTTTTCAAGCTCATTCTTGTATCGTTTGTGAAACCCAAGTGCACCCAATTGTGTTTACAGATGCACAAGAAATAAATTGAAAGAAGAACTTTCTAAATAATTCATATATGCAAAAATGGAACATCTTCTTAATATGCGTAAGTGGCTAATCCCTTTTGCTTCCATTTTCCTTCGAAAGAAGCTAGGATCTAGGATTAAGCACAAGAAAAAGCTTGAACTGCTTCCTCCCTAGGACATACCTGTACGAATGTCCTATAAAATGTCCAATATAGAGGCATGCATCATATTTTCCAAACAAGGCATCCGGTTTGAATGATGGTATGATTCCATTTCCGGTTGTGTAAATACACACTCCCATAAGCCAACAATAATCGAGTCTGTATCAGGTCGATGATTTAAATTTAAATTTAACATAGTAATTACATTATTTTTGTCGATCGATCTTTTTCATCGACGAATATTTTTGCCGATCGATCTTTTTCATCGCCGATTATTTTTGTCGATCGATATTTTTCATCGTCGATTATTTTTGTCGGTCGGTATTTTCTGTCGGTCAGTTTTTTCAGTCAGATGTGTGCAGTGTCCTGCATAAATCCCCATGACGAACTTTCTTACCAGCAGAATTGCCTATAACCGATTATCTTCCTTGAACGTGTGGACCGGCTTTAGGTAATATTGCCAACATACATACACATTTACTGATACCTGCACAATTTTTCATAATTTTCAATTGAACGGGAATATCTGAGCAGGATTCAAACCATTCATATTATTCAATGCCTGCTTTTCTGCATTTATTGACTGAGTGGTGCCCTTATAAAAACTTCAGGAATACATTTTACAGTCGCTTGAAATAAACGAAAATCTGCGTAAATAAAAATATTCTCAGACACTATGAGCGTTCAAATGATCCGTCGATGACGAGCAAGTTTTCTGTATGTCGGAACAGATTTTTACGATGGACTAGAGATTAGGCTTGTAGTGTTTGCAAGAATTAGTAGACTGTTGAGGATCAACGAATTACTTTCAATGAAAATATCCAAAGTTTACCGCCAAATATTGAAGTGAGTCAGGTTGCGATTGAGAGAAATATCTTCACTACCCAAAATTCTATTACGTTAATACAGATAACAGAAAGGGAAAAAGCTGGCAAAATGTCAAAGTGAAACATTCAACAGGAAAACTTATGACAACAACATTTTGGAATGTATAATCTAATGGATTTACGAGAGCACCAGCCAAGTATGGTTCAATCTCGCGGCATTCTAAATGCATGGATTAGTTACAATGCGACAATCAGTTCCCTCATGAAATATTTCTACCTCTATGAGTCCCCGTTTGGTTAGTGCATGCTTGGCTGAATTACTGATAGAACTCAGACCTATCTGAAATCTCTGCCGATCTGTGGGTAACGGAACCCGGCCATTTAAGCGCAACTCCACGCCGAGATCAAATATCTGAGCATATATACTATTTACTAGACCCAAAAATACACACTCTCTGCTCGTGATATGGACCACCAACAGCCACCACATTGCTCTCATTATGGGGACTCACCATATAGAGGTGGAAGACAAAGCTTTCCAGGGCTCCTCTACCTCGTGGCAGCAAATTAGACATACATGTTTACCTAATTGATGGTTTCATAATACAGGTCTACTAACGTGGTTATTCCCAGTGGTATCTTCATGCAGATATCCCTTCATGAAACTGGACTGGTAACTTCATTCGGGCTTAAAGTCTTATTGGCATTCCCATTCAAGTCTGGAGAGACTAGAGATTACAGCCAGTAATCTTATAGCTACTATGCATATTAAACATGTAAAAACTACTGTCATGCATACTTAACTTCTCAATCCATCAACTTAAACTTATTTTCCCCTTGCCTATGGCTTATGTTTAAAAATTTATTATATCTGACATTACATGTGTACATAAATTTTTTGTACTTGACCTACTAGCAACACGGAAATCATACCCCACTGCAGTACCCACAAAGTCAAATTATCTCATATTTATTTCACCGAAGAATCGCGCATGTTAGCACATAGCTTCTTTGTATGACCTATCATCAGGTCATACCCTACTACAGTACCCACGGAGTGCGATCCAAAGCGATTTTCAGTACAACAAATGACCAGGCAACACAAGTTTTGTTGTTTTATAATAAGACTCGAAGTCCTCATCGGGTTAATCGATTTTTATATTTTTCGGACGTGATTTTAAAACCACATGTAAGACCTTCACATTAAGCAGAACACGACACGCTTATCCTAATACGCGACAGATGTCTTACGGCCGGTTTCACAGTCCAGGCTTAAATCAAAACTCAACTAAGCCACGGGTGTGGCTTGCTTAAGCCCCGAACTGAAACCTACTCCATTTCACAGTACTCTGCTGCAAGCTGAGGCTTAATTAAACTGCAGATGAAAAGTCTTAATGTAATTGTCAGCATTGCGGTAATAGTGCATTTTTTAAAGGAAAATTGCCAATGTGCATTAAAAACTAAGCGAAAAGAAGAAGAAGAAGAAGTTTACAGTTTGTCATGGTTTTTATCTAGGATATCAAATCCAAAATCATTGTTGCAGAATGTTTCGACAACCTACCTAATCCGAGAATAAAACTTGACATCATCCCATGCATCGAAATATTGTGAGCGAATTCTTATGATTTTTTCTTGCCTGACACTTTAGGATATTAAATTGTTCATTTCCTCCTCGCTCATCTCTTCTGCATCGAATAAATATTCCATTTTATGTCAATTTCTTCCTAAAATCTTGGAATTAAGAAAAAAACTTCAAACTTGACAGATAATAACAGAAGCTTAAGCCACCAAGATGCAGAGTTTAAGTTAATCTTGGCTTAAGCCAGTCATATAACTTAAGCCAGTGGAAAAATGTAAGCCTTGACTTAAGACATAGTTATGAACAAGCACAAGAGAACTCCTTAATGACAGCAGAAAATATACCACGAATCTAGTAGGGGTCATTACGGGTCATACTAGAAAACTGGGTATATTGGCGAACAATTTCTGCAGGAGATGTAAGGATTCGGAGGAAATCGAATTCGTCCAACACGTGCTTTGCGAGTGTCCTGCTCTGATGTATAAAAGAGGTAGGCTATTAGGTAGCTAATTCTTTTCAAGTTTAGGGGAGCTGCAAAGCAAAGAGTGCAGATGTATCCTCAGTTTCTTAAGGGAAGCAGGATATCAAATCATGAGCAGACAACCCAAGTAACAATTTTCCCAATTTTTGGTGACTGAAGGTGATGGGTAGTTTTATAAGGGGTATATAATGGTTACTCGGTTATGTAAAAATTTCAGTGGTTATATAAGAGCTTTATAATATTACCAATTGGTGACGTAGTTATATTAGAGTTTTTTAAGGTTACTAATGGTTATCGCGGAAGTAAGTTACTAAAGATTTTATAAGCTGGTGATGGAAATGTTACAATCACCGGTCTATATAACTTAGACTAACCATTACTAGAAGGTGTATAAAAAAGTTTTGTAATTGTTTTGATCACCACGTTATATAACTTATTGGTAATAAGGGTTTATTGCGGTATCCGTGGTTACCCTTATATAACTCGACAACTTTCAGTAATTTCGGTGACTTTAATAAAAATTGGGAATTTTCCGTAATACATAAATTCCCACTATAAAACATCGTAAAATTTTTGGGTGGCCTTGTAGTAACTATAGTAACCGTTATAAACAAAAATAACTTTTAGTATCGAATGGAGCCGTTATAAAACTATTTTCATTTATTTATGGCGTTTTAGTAACGAAGGTTATAAAAATTAGAAACTTATAGTAACGTCAATTTTTTCGTATTTGGCCGAGATGTTGGAACGATGCACAAAATAGGTCTACTTGACCTGCCCTTTTAATTTTCACGATTTTATATGACATTTTTTTTTTTGTTTTCGTAACTAAAATTATTCACTACACTACCGAGGAGCGTACAACAAAAATTATTATAAGAAGAACATGACACAGATATTTTGTCATTACTTTAAGGTATATAAGATTACCAAAGGTAACACAATATAACCAAAGGGTATATAAGGTCACTAACGTCTGTTTTTTGTTACTATAAGATATATAACATTACCAAAGGTAACATATTATTACTTTAGTTTATATAAGTTCTATAAGAGTAATTGAGTTTATATAACAGAGCCAAAGTTTATATAAAAGTAGTTGAAGTTTTATAATGGTAATTTGTATATTTATAAGTACAAGCCGCCATTTTTCATCTGTGCATTGCAGATAAAAAAAAAATGTCGGTTAAGCCAATTATTTAAATTACTGATATATGGCTTAAATTTTAATTTTATATGAAGAAAATACATAATTTAAGATATATAACTTTTCTAAATTATGTAATGTTACTTTTATCAATTGATATCACATAAATGAAAATTTAAAATTTTGTCATATTTAATTAAAATTATTAAAAATTGCTTATTTTTGGAGGGGGTCTGTATTTTTTAGAAGTATCTATGATGATATTCACAGTAAAATTTCAATTGCAGCTGAATTTCACCACATATATGCCGAAAAATTGTACTTCTGAAATGTAAAAATATTAAACCCTTCCATTATAAAAATGCAATACAAAAAAAAAATCGAAATTCTATGTCAAGATAGGTTTCGTAAATATTTGCATATTATTGTTTTATAAAGGTAACGAAAAATAATTTCCCTAACATTTCAATCACTGAAAGTAATTAGCCTGAGAATTCCAAGCGTTGTGGAAACGTTACCATCACCATTATAAACAAAGTTTATAAAGGTAACCGAAACATTACCGCAACCACTGCTATAACCAAAATAAATTAATCGAGAGCACCTTGGGTTATATAAGGGTTTTATAAGAAGTTATATTAAGGTAACCAGAATATTTTGGTTACTCATTTTATAAAACTTTTAGTTATATAACGTTACCTAAATCAAGTCACGGTAACCTTTATATAATCCTCCATTTAAGCTCTATAAGGCGTTTATAGTGGTTACAAAGAGGTTTCGAGTACTAGTCTATATAACTCAAGTTATATAATTTGGTAATGGAAACCTCACCGTTACTACTATATAAAAAAAATTGTTTCTTGGGAAGGGGCACAATGGACCCACTGGTGGTCTACTAAGTGAAGCAGGCTAGGCACATCTAGCGGCACCCCTCTCACCTAACCTAATCTAACCTAACATATGGCTTTAACCTGGACTATGAAACACACCTCAGTAGATGCCCTCCAGTACTTAGTCCTTACAGACTAACAATCAAAATCAAAATGGTAGTCAGGTGTGAGCTTGTACACAAATATTAAACCAACACATCTTTAAAATAGAACATCCATAGATATATTTCAAACGCAAGGAAAAACTCGATAAAACCTATAATTTCACATCAACAAGTATATAAACGCTCTAGGCTAACACAGAAGGTTCTCCGACATTGGCATACTCGTTATCGTATAGGGAATCTTAATTCTGACATACATCATTCCGTCCATCTTAATTAAGAGATATTTTATAGGATTCTACTAAGAAAAAGGTTTTAAAAAAGCAAACAAACAAACAAACAAATTTGCGACACTCCAGAAAATAAAAGTAATTCTCTTTAGGTCTTTTTCTTTTCTTTTTTTTTTTGTATTTGCAGTTTATTTTCATCCAATATGAAATAATTTCATTTTTTTTTTCCGAAAAAAATCCATTGAATCTACTTTCTTCCGATTGAAAGACTTTTTCCCATGCAAATCAGGTCAAGTCTCGATGGCATTTGATTGCTGCCATAGAAATCGAGTTGTAAATGGAAGAATTGAAATGTAATAAAGATGTTCGTCGAGAAGAGCGAAAAAAAAAATTGATATTTTTCTAATAGGTAGATATATGAGGGAAAATAATTATCTTATTGTTGTTGTAGGTCTATTGAATTGAACACTTTCTTGGTTGCACTGCAGGTAACCTTTGTTACATGAACCGTTGATGTTGTTGTTGTTGTTAGTGTTGGGAATTGAAAAGAAATCAAGCGAAATTCTTGAAATTCCTGGGGAGATTTGCATAAATCTTGTTGATAGAATGTGTTTTTTTTTCTTTTTTTTTACTTTATCATTTAGAGAGGAATTAAGAAATTAAAATCAGCAAAAACAGTTAAAATTATCGATCTATAGAAAATGAACATTTTATTGTATGTCAAAAGGTGTGTTTCATTCAACATGTAAATTAGAGCAAAGTTTCTACGATTCTATACTTAGTATTACTTCGATAAACGGTAGTCTGTCTCTCCCCATAGTATGAGTATGTGATAATGATGGCCGGTGTTAATCATGAGAGATGAAAAGGTCAAATGAGATTGATAATTATCTGTGTAATATAAAGATATGTAAAGATGGTGTCTGTTAGTTACCGCATTGTGAAAATAAATAATATTCTACCGAATGCTTTCTTTATAATGCTAATACACGGCATTAACCGATTCTCTTTGCCCACAATTTTTGTATCAAAAAGAAAAACAAACGATTACCTAATTAGTTTTTTTTATTTTTTTGCTAATGTTTTTATAGATTTACAACTGTTTTTACATCAGTTCTGATAGATGATGTCATTTAAATATTTGCCTTGAGCATTGATGCAAAACTGAGCACTTTTTATGAAATTTTTCATCGTATTAGATAAAATTGATGGTTATAAACAGAGGCGTATTTAGACACAGGCCGTCTAGGCTGAAGCATAGGGCGGCAAATTTGTGATGATACAAAAAATTTTATACCTTCAAATATAATATAAAAAAAAAAATTGTGAAAGAAAAATTGCTATATAACTATTGCCATAATTATTATGATGTTGATGGCCAGTTACACAGTAAAAATCCTCTGCCGCAGTGTACAGCACGACTGAGTGCCAATGAAGTTCTACAGCTCTTTAGGTACTGGGCCCTTTTATG
The DNA here is from genome assembly GCA_963924295.1 of Dioctria rufipes. Taxonomy (NCBI): domain Eukaryota; kingdom Metazoa; phylum Arthropoda; class Insecta; order Diptera; family Asilidae; genus Dioctria; species Dioctria rufipes. Next base: position 70,960,154 of record OZ002743.1, on the reverse strand, counting down.
CCTAATCTCCAATAAACCAACCAACCAACAATGGATCGAGATCTGATGTAAAATTGAATGAAATTGTTGTTGTATGTAATAATTTTCAGCCTAGTAGCGGCAAATACTAAATTCGTCTCTGGCTGTAAAATTATCAATTTCATGCTTAAATGTTTTTTTTTTTTTCAATTCTCCAACTTTGGTGATTTATTCACATACACCATAGACTTTAAATAACCTCCGAGAAAGAAGTCTAGAAACGACAAAACGAATCATCTGGGTGATCAAGTCACACTTCTAAAACGTAAGATTAAACGATACGAAAAAAAAAACTCTTTAAAAAAAACTTGATTCGCTCCCTGTTTGTGACGTGGAACTATCTTGTTAGAATTACATTTCCTCTAATTCCCTAATTCATCCAATTTCGGTATAAAAAATTGATTGCATTTAATGGTTCGATAGTGTAATTACCAAACACCACGTAAGTCCAAACAAGACAGACAGACATTATGAAACAAGCATAAAATGGTAGTAATTTATTTCATAGTCTCCATTTAGGCTAAATAACAAATGGAGACAGTTTTACTCTATTATTTGTAACAACAAACACTGTACCTTTGCTTAAAAATTAATATTTGCTGTTCAAAAAGACTATTGCGCGGATTCCAAATAGTAAGAAAAAGAAGATGTTCGAAATATTAGTTGTTAACAAAGATGTGCGGGTAGTAATCATTCGGTACAAATGTATTCGTTACTTTTCTAAAAACTGGGTACCGAATACATACCTAAATATTTACTCGTTATTTGTACTCTTATTCAGTTGGTTCAAAGTTTTCATTTCATGATAAATTTGGTATTCTATTACCTATACGAATACAGTGTAACGGTGGAAATCAAATAACTACAATTCGTTCTAGAAATAGGAAATGCCAACATTTTACCAGTCACTTAATGCCTTGAGTCTAATTTCGAATTCGAGTAAATTGTGACATTTCCATACAAATTCTAGAGCTGGTAAAATCTGAAGCCGAAATATTTTATTGAAGATTTTACTAGTGCAATACGGAGTTTACCGGTAAAAACTGAAAGTTTCCTTTCTATAAAATAGATGGCATTATATATACTCCACTCATTTTACTAGGCAGTGTAATGCGCGAAGCAATAAATGACTGGTAAAATTGTGACATTTTCTATTTCTAAAAGTTAAAATTGTTTTATCAAAGTGTAAAAATGAATTATTTTGTTTTCTCCAAATTAACATTTACCAGCGATTTTAGTGTGAAATATTTTAAGAACCCGTTAAATTTTATTTTGCCCGAACTCGATAACTTTTTGTGCATTAAAATGCTTAGTAAAATGTGTGGAGAATTTATAGTGCCGTCTATTTTATTTTACATAGAGGGAACCTTTAGTTTATACCTAAAAACTCTGTACTGCACTAGTAAAATCATCAGTAAAACTTTCGCTTGTGATTTTACTGGCATTAAAATTTATATGGAAATGTCACATTTTACTCGAACTCTATACTAGACTTAAGGAAATAGCCGCACAAAACTGGAAAAATTCCTCTTTTGGAACCAACTAAGTAATATATGCAAGCGATTTTCACATGAATGAAAGAACTTAACTATGCCATTGCGCTAGTACGACTGAGAAAACGAGTTAAAAACAAAAATTAAGAGAAAAAATCATGACCCGAATGGTAAAATCTTCTTGAGTAGCTTCAAAATCCTTTCAAATTATTCATAATAATGAATTTTTCGTACAACGGGTCACCCTATACCTCAATTTTTTAAGAAAAACAAAAATTTCGCTTTGGCCAACATGTTGAAATTTCTATAATTTCTACAAAATAAAATTCTCACTTTTCCCAAAACTATCAAAGAATCCAGCATGAGTTACACCCACTTAATTTCTTTAGCGCAAAGTGCAATTGCAACAAAATATTTGGGATCAGTTGCAACTTCTCTTCCTTCTAAAAGAATATTTTCGACGGCAGAACTAGTTATAAGAGATAGAAGGAATCGATTTTTTCCTAAAAATTTTGAGAAATTAATATTCCTCCCTGCTAAACAAAATATATCTTAAAAACTATTAATTTACTTCTGAAAAATGTTATTTTTTTTTCTCTTGAAAAGTTTTCTTTTTTATTTTTCAATTCTTGAACTCTAATTGGGTACTATTGTTTTCATATTTAATTAAATACTCCTTTTCACAAAAAGATTGTTTAATTAATAAGTACGAGTATGCTGCTTGAAGAGTATTTTACCTAAAATACCGAATTAGAAAGTAACGAATTAAAAGTAACGAATATTTTTCGTGGAATAACGAATGAGTACCGGGTAACAAAAGTAACGAGATTGCACATGCCTAGTTGTTAATGCAGTGAGGCCAGGCATTCGAGTTTTTTAAATGATTGAGAAAAGTTTTGAAAAATTTTCTAAATTATAATTTTATATTTTCTTTACTTCCCAATTCGGGGAATATCTCACTGATACACATAAATAATATGTGGGCTGCCTGATACACTATTTCATGTGTGCAGAATTTTGTGTGTCAAAAAAAAGTTCTTACGTTGGTGCCAACATTGAAAAACGAACCATTGGCGGGAAGTTGAAAAAATGAGCGTGCAACTCGGAAAAGTGATTTTAATAAAACCTTTTGAGTTTCTGCTGCAGCGTATCTAATGATTATATTGCCTTTAGTAAAACACTTTTTATCAGTAATAACCATAAATAATTAATTTAAAAACATTTATTTCGCCGAATCCACTTATTTATTTGTTGTTTACAGTTCTCTCGCAGTTGATACTTGGTGCTTAGACCGAAAGAAACGGCCATATAAAAGTGAGCCCACTTTCTGCATGGCGAACTTCTGCCTAGGCAAACTAACCTTGTAGGGGGGGGGGGGGGGGGGCTCAGGGTCGCTAACTAATGATGAGGGACACAACGACTGAAAAAATTCAGGTCAAACAATGAAGAAACATGAAAACTCGGTTGATCTCAGTTCAGCATATGCGACGCTGTTAGCGAGGAAGAACACTGCCACTAGAGTTGACAAAAGTCTTGTTCTTCAAACGGAAATAAAATACTGGCACAAGATTTTGAGGTATATTGTAACTGTTGTGAGATAACTGTTAACACGCGGTTCACATGATTTGGATCAAAAAACAGCAGGAAATATATCGCGGCTGAGTTCGATCCTTTTCTGGATAAGCACATAAAACGTCTAAAAAACAAAGGATGCGGCACAACATCATATCTCTCGTCCAGGAAATGCCATGAAATTATCAACATCATGGCTGAAAAATTCATAAGCACGATCGTGACTGAGATAAAGCATGACAAGTATTTTTCCATCTCTATCGACTCAACTAATGACATCTCCCACATAGATCCGCTTTCATTCATCATACATCATACGATATGTATCTGCAGAGGGATGTCCTGTTGAATGGCTTATGATATTCATACCAAATTGTGGACATAAGAAATTAATCCTCTGGCAGTTTTCGTCCTCTGTTCAGCAAACTCCCTAAATCTTGTCGGATCATGTGCTGTTGAGTGTTGTGAAACTGTTATATTTTTTTTTTTTCGGTACTTTGCAAGCATTGTACAATTTTTTCTCCGTCTCAACACACAGATGAGAAGCTTTATTATCGAAGCTAAAGCCAAATGCAGTTGTGAAGAGCCTTTCTCAGACAAGATGATCTGCACGGGCTAACGCCTGCAAAAAGCTTTGTGGCTCCTGGAATGACAGCATGGCAACTCTTCAAATAATCGGCAGTGATACAAGTCAAAAACAATCTATGCGTTCTGATACTTCGAGTCGTCGTAGATTACTTAACTTTCTGGAAATGTGTTACATGATCATTCTGTGGAATGACATCGAACTTCATACGATCACCGAACTTTATCAGTCGTTGGTAACATACCTAGAAGATATAAGGAAGGTCAGTACCTTTGATTATTATGAGTCGAAAGCTATGGCAGAACGCGATGAGCATACGAGGTGTGATCAAAAAATACGGTGAATGAATTTTTATAGCAGCAACTGCTGACACTATATTCATTTGGAGTTATCCGTCTAAATAACCTGATTCTTTAAGAAAATCAGTGTTAAGTTTGAACAAGTTGTAAGTTGTTTGTCGGCTTTTTAGAATAGGAAGAATGAAGTCATGTTCACCGTGTCTGTTGTGCACATCATGGATTTCGAACATCGTGTTGATATTAAGTTTTGTTTTAAGTTGCCGAAAAGTCCCGAAGAAGATCATGAATTGTTAAAATCAGTGTATGGCGATAATGTGGTGACTCTGAAGACTGCCTACAGATAGTATGAGTGATTTAAAACCGGAAATGAGTCGGCTGAAAGCCAACAACAGTCGGGACGTCCTTCGAAGTCCTTTTGCCGAAAAAAAATTCCTTACTGTCCATATCCACCATACTCTCCAGATTTAGCACCATACTACTTCTGGCTCTTCCCAAAAATAAAGAATGCACTAAAATTAAAACGTCTTGACATTTAGCCACGACAGAGCAGTTGAAGGCTCTTCCGAAAGAAGCCTTCCAGAAATGCTTCCAATCACGCAATCAACATTGGAATAAGTGCATCGCTTGCCAAGAAGAGTACATTGAAAGATATTAATACAATTAATTTGATATAAACTTATTACTTTAATTATTATTATTATGATTTCATCTAAGGTATAAAAAGGCGTTACGATTAATGTTGGGCACTCGATTATATTGGCTCTTCTATGTGCTGGGGTATATGGGCTGGGATTGTTCTTGTTTCACTCGATATCCCAAACAAGTATTTATTCCAGTCGGTACCCAGAATACTACAATCTATTTAGGGCTGTTAATTTTCGAAGGTGCGGAAGAATATTCCAATATTGAAGCTTCAACCTTCAAACGGAGGAAATTCGCAACTTCGAAGCTACCATGTGACCGGTATTCAACATTTGTAACGCTATTTTTACCCCCACTTCCCGTTCTATAGCTCAATAAATTCAACTAAAATGTGACACACTTTTATAGATCTTGAACGACAATAGATTTTCTACTTCTATAATTTAATATAAAATCAAGATAATGGCTACATGATGGCGGACGAATTTTCCCATTAATTATCTGATTCGACTTAAACTCAATGTCTGGAGGTATCGGAGTCGCGGATAATGAATTTTTGGTAAACATTTAGAATTTCAAGATGACGGCTATAAGATGGTAGACGAATTTTTTTGTTTATAATCCGATTCGACTTAAAATCATTACTAAGTCCTTCATGGTTGGAAATTACGAATTTTTGGTCAAAATTAAGAAATGGGAATTTTAATGGTCCGATTCGACTTTATCTGGGCATTTTTGAGGAAGCGGATTACAAATTGTTGGACAAAATTTATAAATTCAATATGGCAGACAATTGTAGATATGTATATATTATCAAATTCGGTATCTTGGGGATTTGGAGTTGAGGATTATAGTGCAGGTCAAATAACCACTTTACTTCTTCTGATCACAATTACATTTTTTTTTATCTGTTAAATCTGTCAAATCATGAAAAACGTCACAGAATCGGAAAATAACATTTTCAAAAGTGATACCTTATAGGAAATAGCCTGAACGCAACATCCTATTTTGATCGAAAAACTATTTTGCTAAAACGGAATCGCAGAACCTTTTAACCTATTTATTTGGACCGATTTTGAGTCAATAGGTGACTGCCTGCATACTGATTAAAAACAATCCGTACTATGCTGAAATCTCATAAAGAGAAGGAATTTGCGAAAACATCAAGTGTGAAAAGTCCAAGCGCAAATATCGCTCCTTTTACTAATATATATGCAGTAGGGTAAACAAACTAATGTAAAACTATTTCTTCTAACCGCAAGACTATCGGTGGTAAATTCAGTGTTGCAAATCATGCAATCAAACCAAGATCTCACCATGAAATCTTCAACTAAAGTGTTAGTTTCTTGTTGACTGCTGCACTTCAATTTATCTATGAAATTGCAATTTCAATCTTCGACAACAAGACATAAAACTCTCCGAAAACACCGTAAACATGATAAAATTCCATAAATCGAAACGTCTATCTTTCTTGACCCTTTAACTTTTGTGAAAGAAGAAAGTGAAAATTTATCCATAAATGTTTGTGTCACTGTCGTTTTATACTATATATGTACATATGTCTACATAACATATATGAATGTGGTAACTACCTTTTGGGTCTCTCTCTTATATTGGCCATGTATCATGAACATGAAATGTTATCGAAAACTAAGCACAAATCGACATTGTTAGCGTGACAATGTAATCGTACAGAGTAGATCAATCGTGCGCAGCACTAAAAGCCGGAACAACAGGTAAAAAGTGGTCGACCCAAAGAATCAGAATAATAGACGAGATTGGATGGATTGGATGAATTCGATAATAGCAAAAAGAAATTAAACTCGTTTTATCCATAGTGTGTATAGGTAGTGTTTATAGTAATGCAAGATTGATTGATTTTGCCTGGAAAATATGTATAAAATTGTGGAAATTATCAGACATACACGTGATACATACATATGTATATATGTACGAGTATTCCTATACCTATACCAGTTATATTCTCACTCAATTCTGGTTTTATAGTTTTCATTTCATTCAGCCTGCTTTCATATACTTCATTGGGAGCCTGTTTTTTTGCTTTTCTCACGCACTATAAATCGAATGATGCATGATGAACTCTAATAATCTATTGTAAGACAAAAAAAAATCATATATCTTTTTTTTTTTTTCCATTTTCCAGAAACCTGCGGGAACAGCAAAGCCTACAAAATACCATTATTATCCACACAATCAGCACATTTATCTGTTACCAGAATGCGCTATTCAACAAGTATGCAATGCTGTCTACGTTCGACTCAACTACACCCAGCCTCTTTGCGCATGTCCATCAAGGTAATTATAATTTTTCGATAAATGTTTTTATGAGCTGCGAAACTTTTCTTTCTATTTGTCGTGTATAGATACCGAGATCCTTGTTCGGCTAGTCTGAACGAAGATGATCAACATACAACGAAGTTAGTAGGAGATGGAAAGAAAAAGGTAGGATAACATTTTTTAAGATTTTAATTTAAAATTAGAATTTTAATTGGCATTTCAAAATGCATAGATAATTTTTTCTGTTTTTAATAAAAGAGTTAATGGAGTTTCTGAAACTAATCAATACTGATTATGTGATTTTATAGTGGAAATGTGTTGATTGTTCTTAATACTATTACTATGTTGATGGACACTCTTTAGTACTGTTTTAATATATGACATGCACGTGATAAAGGCGTAAATCTGTCAAAAAAAAATTATTCCTTCCACGAAGAGAGACATATGCATGAAGCTATTTGATAAGTCAGTGATTTTGAAATGACACGATCTTTTTTTTTTTTATCGAAATACAATTTATTTTTGGATATACATAGTCTACTTCGATCGATACATGTGGCCAACAGTGATGCCAGATTGGGCGATTTTCCGCAAATTGGGCTATCTTTTTACAAAATCTACGCTTCGGTTTTCATGAAAAGCGCTCAATGCCCAAATGGGCGCGACACTGCTTTTTCTACGCTTTTTGGGCTCTATGTAAAGTAATAAAATAGAATGGAAAATGAGTTTTATTCACATTAAATGATTCTTGGATATCTCATTCTAACTAAATAGAAGAGGGGGGCTAAGTATTTCGAGACTCGTATAATATACAAGTATACAGACAATTTTCTGTCTACTGCGTACAATGTTTAAAAGACAAGTACCGAGGTACTGGTCAGCTACTGGCTTTATAGTCGAAAATCAAAATTTCGTAAAGATATTTTGAGAGCATACTGTGTGTTTCGATTAGCAGTGCAGGACGATCTCATCAGGAAAGCAATGAGGCTCTGAACTGCCAGTTGTCTACACAACAGTGAACTCAGATCTAAATATGAAAAATATGGAAAATGGGTTTTATTCACATTGAATGATTCTTGGGCATGTCAAAAAGAAAAAAGTTTGAAATTTAATTAAGGTAATATTTTCTATTTGTTCAGAAAATGTTCAGTTCACAGCAAAAACAAAAACCAAGGTAAAGGTGGCCCAAAATTGTATGGATTTGCAAAAGTGTTAAAATGTTCATTTAGAATTTGTTAGATAATGTAATTTCTATGCAAAATTTCAGTGAGATTCAGTAATAATCGAAAATAGTGATTTTTTGGCTGTTGATGTAGTGGACCGTCACTAAAACCGTTTCAATATTTCTTTCATAACTTTCTAAATTGACAATATTTTTTTTCATTTAAGGGAGCTTAGTTATCAACTTATTGCATTGAAAGCAGTTTTAAAAAATTGAATATTTATATTTTTTATAAATTTTTTAAAACGAAAACTCGAACATAGAGCGCTAATTTTTTGATTTGGCGGCACTTTTTTTTTTGTAAAGAAAAGTATCACGCGGGTATAATGCAATCTACAATATAATGCAATCTACAATCGATTAAATCGTTAAAAACTAATCAAATAGCAACCCCTTTATCAGAAATTCACCCTTATTAAAAACAAACATTTCGGCGCCTTTTGGGTGATCTTTTATCTTAATTTGGGCATAATCTGGCATCACTGGGCCAAATGGTTATTTCAACTTTTATAAACCTTCCGAAAATATGAAATAGGCGCTTCTTTCAACGATGACCTCTTTGGTCAATGGGAATGGTTTTTCTCATAGTTTTTTTTTTCATGTTTGAAAAGGGAAAAAAGTCACCAGGGCACTAAATTGGATTTATTTAGAAACAGTTCGTAGCACAATTCGACAATTTTGCTGAAGTATTGTCGTTCAAAAAGAAGATATTGTTTTTCTTCTCCAAATGGGGCCCCTTTCCCATCAATTCAGTGTGAAATCGATCCAGCAAAGATGCATAACATTGTCCTGTGATCGTTTTTCACTTTTGCAGATAGTAGTCTATGAAGATTATTTCATGAGAATTCTAGAAAATGTGACAATGAGCTTTCCCGCCATCATAACAAATTTTTACCTTCTTCATAGCAAAAGAAAAACAGTGGTGTGCCTTCCAAGTGAGTACTCCAATCTAATGTCAGGTTCAAGAAAGTAAACACCACCACTGGCTCCCAAATATTAGTGACAGAGCCGTCGGTGAAAATTTTTATAGTGGACCGGGGAAGGCTCGATAAGGCACTTCCCTCAGCTTACGATTCCCTTTTAGGAACGTCACATCAAATGGAATGCAGGTCAGAAGGTTTTCCCATTCCAATTCAGACGCCAAAAAGCAATGAAAGAGCAACGGTGAACAACTGCTTAGGGAAACTAGGCAGTGGCCTAGGGGACCAAGTTTGTAGGGGGCCCCGCCATAGACCGAAATGATAACGGAAATTGTATACACAGACAGCATACAGACATTAACAAAAAAAAAATTATTCACTTTACTGTTCCTGTATTCAGGGAAAAATTCTCAATTGGTGAAGTAAAAGGAAACGAAGTCGAAGTCTCACTATACGGCAGGGTCGGATTCAGTGTAACCGTTTTAATGTCATTATCGACAGGTTGATTGCAGAACTACAAGGACGTGGTTCTGCTTACGAGAAATTGAATAAAACATTTGACATTCTCATGAAGCTGCATAGCTTGAAATCTCAAGATATCCGTGAGGGCGCACGGAGCTTGAAAGCCTTCTATCTAGGAGATTTAAACGGGACTTTGGAAAACGAGTGTCTGCACCCGTGATATTTTATGTCTGCTCGAATATTTTCTAAAGTCGATGTACGTTAGGTAAATGAAAAATAACGGCAATATTTTTATGTTATTCAATTATTTAAAATGAGAGCCATGACCCTGTTAACCGTCTAGGGGAGCTGGGTCTTCATGTCCGGACCTAGGGATGATCCAGTCCAGCCGTCCTCCCAAAATTCCCATGAGCACAATTTATACAGCCCTTTTGGCACCTGCCTGAATAACAAGATCCAGGAGTGGCAGATTGTGTAAGACCTTTAGAGCAATGGCCTTAGGTCGTCTGGAGCCTGCAATTCCCATACAAACAAGCCTTTGCAGGCCCGCCAGCTTCCGGATCGTAGTTGCCACTTGCGTCTTCGGCCACCATATAAATGAGGCATATGTGTGCAGGGATTTTACAATCGAGGTGTACATCTAGTGCATATTACTAGGTTTCATGCCCAATGTTGTGCAGCCAAAGATTTTCCTGCATTAAGCAAAGACCTTCATTTAACTTTTTCCTCTACATGCATCCCCTACGTCTGTTTCGAGTCAAGGTAGACACCGAGATGCTTGATATGGGGAGACAATTGCAGAATATGTACCAAAATGCCTTGCTATTAGATTTAATACATATAAAGTAATACATAAGTAACAACTTATATAGTCTTCTAAGCTGACAGTATCTTATTATATCACCTAAGATTATCAGATTTTCTTTTAAGCTTTATGCGCCTTAGCTTTTGCATTTTTAAGTCTTTTAAGACAAAACAAACAATTTTGGATATTTATTGGATGAGATTGTCTTAATAGAAACATCATTTTTCATGCCTTTATGATTAACGTATAGGAACCTGGTATAAATCATGAGAGTACTTCAAGTTCCACTCACAATTTGAAAAATTGTTATCATAATCTTAAATAGTCTGCCTTATCAAAATTATATTCAAAGATATCTATTTCAATACAGTGAGAATAAAACTCATAAACAGAAATGGAAATAATAACAGTTTTATGATGAAAATCAATAGTTAACGCCTAGAAGTAGGTACCTACTAATTTCATAAACTTCAAATTTTGAATCATTACTTATAAATATTAGATCTAGCAATTTACCGAACATATTTGTTGCAGAATGCTATTGAATTAAATCTATCCCTACCAACTCATCTACAACAAAACATTCTAATTCAGATGTTTCTTTGGAATTAACATAGATTCCTCTCAATTTCATTGCCAATTATTATAAAGCAAATTAAAATCACTACAAAAACATAAAAAATTATCATCATCATACTTCTCAAATAGTGACAAAACATTATTTACATGACTTTTATACAGTTCCATTAAAGAAGAAGTTTGGATATAACGAAAATATCAACAGAGAATAAAAACAAGGCGAATCGCGAACGCATAATTGCTCGATTTCAACAGAATCATTATATAGATGAATCTTCTCACTCACAAAAGGGGTACGAACGGCAATTAGTACTCCTCCATCTCTTGTAAGACCAGACCAGTCGATGACATCATTTTCACGGTAAACAATATATTGTCTCTCATCGTAAAACTTGGTACTAAAGATACGATCATTACACCAAGTTTCAGTGAACACAATAATATCACAGTCATTTTCAATAGCAGCAACAGAAAAATTATTTTGATAATAAATATTTAGCATTTTTTAATTTAATTTTGAACTTGTCTTTAAGTTTAAACATGAATATGAGCTTAACGTTGAAGTTGTGGTTGAACTTGAGCTTGAGCCAGAGATTGGGCAACATTCGTTGTTATTTTCTGGCATTAACTCCTGATGGCCAAATTTTGGCTATCAATAATTTTGATGTTAAATACTCGGGAACACCCAATTTAAATCGAAATGACAACAAGCCAGCATCCATTTTCCAAAAAGGAAAACAAATTAACAGATCAGATGAAACTCCAGCCTTGACGGAAATAAAAGATATAATTTAATCAGGAATGGTACCTGGATGTAAACATGATAGATGTAAGACTTAATTTTGCTTACAGCTGAAAGGTTATCAGCAACGATACTATTTCCTATGATTTTTTTTTAATTCGATTTTTCTTTCGTTGAACACTAATCCAGTTGGAGCGCTTATCATTATCAACAAATGACTGTGCATTCGATTGAGAAGGTTCACTAACCATAAGCGAAGTGGCAAAACTTACTACTTCATTACTATAACCATTCCCTCGAGAACAATTAATATTAAAAGCAGAGCATTTCATTGTGTGACTTTAAATGCGTTAAGTTTGAGTACTCTTTGTGCTATCGACAACCGTTACTGAATTCCAAACACCAACTACGTTGTCAGCATGCAGAGATACCCGGTATGGCATTAAAACGTTATCATTAACTTGGGAAGAAATTTTATTTAAAATTGAATTGGCATCTTTATCATTATTCAGGAGGATTTACATTATGATGGCATGCAGTTTTTCCAGATATTATGATGGAAATAGTACATCGTTATACATAAATTTATTTATGAGTGACGAGAGAAGCAAACGCCTTCTGAATTTTTTCCAGACCTATCGTGTTGTCAAAGTATGCGTGTTCGGAAAACCATATTCCCATAAAAAGTTCTCAAGAATACAAAATTTTTTTTATGAGTGCTGGAACTAAAACATTATTACTGACAACACTAATCTGTCAATTTTGACTACTGGCAACACATTTTACTATAATTTTATAGCAAATATTTATTAAATTATCTATCAAAATGAAAGAAAATAAAAATATGTTTTTAATTTGTAATTAAATATTGTGAAATTGAAAGTTTTTAAATATTCTTTTGGATTCAAGTTATTTCGGAGGTAGAAACAGGAAGCAACATATTCACAGATTCATTACATTGGTCATTTTCGAAACTAATGTGAGATGATTTGGAAATAGATATTCGATTTTGACAGTTTTATTGTTTGACAGCTTGCAATTTTTGCCATAAAATCTAGTGTGGAGTGTATGTGTGAGGTATTACAGTGATTGCTTTGGTAGCAGTTAAATTGCAGTAAGCTATCACCCTCACAATATCTGAAAAAAATGCATGCCATCATAATAGGTCTAATCGCGTACTCAGTTTTGGGACAAAGCATTGCAATGAATTTGCGCGAGCTTACACATTTTCCATCCGTTTACTTTCTCGTACACACAAAATTACACGAGTTTTGCATACGTCACAGCTTCCCCTCTCGCATGAACTTACCCGAAGTTTTTAATTACTGCACCTTATTGCAAGGAAAATTGACAGCTGTCATAAGAAAAGTTCAATATTTTTATTTTCTTAAAAGTTTTTAAAACACAATAAAAATGCCGAATTAAAACTGTTTGAGATTCAATGCTCTCCTGTAACTTTTGCAACAAGTCACAATAATAAAACAATACTCAATTCGCATATGTTTTTCGAGACTTCTTCTTATTGTTTTACATGAAATTGCATGAAAAGCGTTCATTTACTATTTCATGCATTTTTAAATCTTCCCCCACTACACGAGTAATTTTTTACCCAGAAAGGCCTTTGACGAGAAGTACGCAAACAGTCCTAATGTAAATCCTCCTTTACTGTCCTCATATTGGGAAGAAATACAATTTTTATTTATAGAAATCATTTTCTTGATCACACCAAATTCACGAGAGAACTCATTTTTTTGAAGACTCTAATCCGTTCGATAATGTTAAGATCCGAGTCACCAAGAGATAAATCGATACATACAAGGCACTTCCAAAAAGCAGTCGAATATTGTTCTAAACATTTTAACAAACCGTCAGAAGCAATAATTGTTACAATGACCGCATTGAATGGAAAGAAGATCATCGCATTTTCAATTATTATTAGCCATTATCAAAGAACACGTCCGCACTCCACTCTAGTTAGACTAGAATTTATTGCAAAATAACTGGAATTTTCAAGCCGACAGCTGTTAGTTATAGAAGTTATCAAAGTTAATATTGTGACTAGGAAAAGTTGGCAGAATTCACAAGGTTGAAGTTCTTAAAATTATACTGAGGTCGAGGTTGCAAAAGTCAGTACATACGTTGTGTCTAGTTTTCTGATGAATTCATATTTCATCAATGGTTATATAACGCCACAAAAACTCACTTGTCCAAATACTGCATCAAAATTGTCCCATTTTGCCTCAATTGTCAATCAACGCTACGCTTATCTTGCCTATGATGCTAGCTCATATCTACCTAATTCTAAGATTAAATTATTTCTTATGCCCGTATAATTTTGGATAAAGAACGATTTTATATCCTGGATTATCCATACATCGTGCTCAAATAACTAAGATAATCCCATGGCACTTCCATAGTATGTGGACAGATTTAATCTGCTTTGCTAGAGTCTTTAAAAAAAAAAATAGCTAAAAAAATTCTTCCAGAATTGTTTGTGCTTTGGACATTTTATGAGGAACGATCAACTCCTGAGATAAAACCCATTGACTTATAGCCCAACAGAGACCTTTCATAGAGAAGCATATGTATATATAAATCATTTCCCGTAAGTGGGGTTTCAGAGGAGCCCAAACAAAAAAAAAACGCATTTTTATTATCAAAATCTAAAACGGTTGAAGCATAAATACTAGTCATCTTTTTCATGCTTCATGTGACGGAACTTTTAATTTATTTGCTTGACCCAGACTTGGTTGAATAAAGGAATCTTTGTTGATGAGCTCATACTGTCTAACCTAACTATCGAATTTATCGCCACGATCGTCACAGTTAATAGCTTAATGCACCTGTCAGCGATGGTGTTTTTATTGAAGCTCACACCAGTTTATCAATCCTTTATGGTTGACTTCATTATCATGAAATTGAATGTGTTTGTATGAAAATCAATTTAAGGGCTCGCCCATTACCGTCTTTATGCGCTCCAGGCCATGACACAAAATGATTTTTACTTGTAAAAGCACGAAATCGTACTACTCTAATACATTCAAAGAACGATTTGGCTTTGAAAAAGTATACGAAATCGTAATACTCTAATACATTCAAAGAATTTTATGTCACAGCCTGGAACATAAAGACGGCAATGGCTCGCCTGGTTTAATTTTCGCCCGTAGTTGAGTTTTCACTTACATATTTGAATTTATAACACGACAATGTACCCGGGTATACCTTTTGTGTTCTTGAAAAAGGATTTTTTTTATATTATCATTGAGCTATGAGTTTGAAATTACTCGAAAATTCCAATAACCGATGATTTTTTGCTTTTACACTAGTTTACATACTAATGGCGCTATCTAACGGACAACAGTGAGAGTACATGGAATGAAGTCCTATAGTTGTAGCCTCTAATTTATGAAGTCCTTCGTAGATGATCGATATTTTACGCTACATGGGTTTTTGCCCTTATCAAATTATTGAAAATGGGATCAAATTTAATTTAAAAACTACAAATTACAACTAAAACATGTATACGGAGATTAGTGTTTTTGCGAACTGTTTTCGAATAGTATTGATAATGCAGAAAGCGACGAGAGTGAGGGGAATCCTCACATCAACATTGCGCATTCCCACCATCCTCGTGAAGAGTCGTGATCTGATAGCAACAACCTGGCAACTCGAATCCTGCGGACACCGCGACCAGAGTTGATCTATTTTATCCTTCCGTAGAATGGTTAAGATAAATCTGTTCTCTTTATAAGCCAGATTATTGCCTTTGTGGTTAGATTGCAAACCTAATTTGGATGGAGTGATAAGTGCATCTCCAGTGATTTGCATCCTAAAAGCAGCAGTCACCGGACACTCGCATATGATATGCTTGAAGGTTTCGTCTTCCTCTTCGCATAGTCGATAGAGTTCGCTGTTGGATTTGTTTATCTCCTTAAAAAAATAACAGAAAGTGCCATGTCCATTGACTGCATTAATAAAAAGTCTGAGTTACCTGCTAGACCCATTTAGTTTGCGCATTTGGAGAGGAGACGGGGTGAAAAATTCGTTCATATGCCTTATACCGAGCGTGCTACGCCAGAGGAGATCCAGCATATCTTCTCATTTTTGTAGTTTTCCCCTAAAGTGGCTTTATGGCCAAGAGCGCAACTTGGCTACTACTAGACTAATATCGGACATCCGTAACGTATCATTTAAGGACATTACCACTTATGCGCTTGTTAAACGAACAGTGTGCATTCACTGATATCAGACCAAAAAGTCATGGCCGGCCAAAATTTATTCGAAATGATAAAGAAATCGAAATTTTTAAAAAATCTTTTATAACGGGGGCTGGAATCTAGGAATTATTCCACAAAAAGGCAGAAACCTTACGGCCTTCACTCCAAAAGGGAGAATAAAAAAGGTATTAAGTAGGGTTTCTGAAAAACCGGATAATTTAAAGCCGCGGTTTCCGGTTTTGTGAAAATTGATAACCGCGGTTTTTGCGGTTCATACGGTTTCCTAAAAAAATATAGTTCGCAAATAAATAAAAACAGGTACAAATCAAATTTTAATTAGTTTTATTGAATCAAGATACTTTATTTATTATTATTTAAGTAATGAAATTTCAAAAAGGTCAAGGCATTCAAAGAAGATTCGGACAATCTTGATCTTATTTTTGTGCAAAAGTTTGCAGCTATAGAGAAAGCTCTTTCACTTTTTGTAGACGTAGGTCTAATGCTTTTTATTGCATTGTACAATAAAGTTATGTTTTTAATTATTGGTTCTTTCATCCTAATTTTTGATGTGTGTTGAAATTTTAGCGCTTTCAGAATATAACCTTTTTAGCATCTCACTTGCATAACTTAAAATTTGTTTCTATGTTCTTCCAGTTTAGTATAAATAAAATGGATAATATTTGCGTCACTTCTACAAAATGATGAATCTACAGTCAATTTTATTAACACTAATGGTGCTTTTATATTTTCCAATAACTCAAAATCTACAGCTTGAAATAAATGTGAAGCACATAAATCTGTCATACTATCAAAAATGCTATCTTTTAAGAGTAAAGTTCTTTCAATCATTGGAAAGATTGAATTCCATCGAAGATTATAATCCAAGAGTAATTCAAGTTTGTGATTATGTATTTTCTTTACATGACCTTGTAATATGTTATTTCTAATAGTAGAATTTCGAAAAAAATTTCACAACTTTCTTAGTAACTCAAGATTCTGATGAAGATTGGGATTAAGGTTTCTTCTTTGGGAACAAATAATATTATTTTCCTCATCTTCAATGACACAATCAACATCGTCTTCTGATTCTTCAAAACCAATATCATCTCCACCAAAATTCTTCTTCGGAATCTCCTTTAACACAATTTCCATCCATAACAGAGAGATGAGCGCCATGAGCAAGCCATAGTTGAAATTTTTTAGGGCTTTCCCCTCCAAATTTTGCATTAACAGCAGCACCATCTGTAGTACAAGCGACGATTGGCTGTGTCAAACGAAATACAAAATTGTGACAAATGATTTTGAGCTACTTCTTGAGTTTTTTCTGAGCTACATGAACCATTTGTGCGAACCAATCCCAAATTATTAAACTTTCCATTAGCATCATGTAAGTTAATATCAAAATATCTCCTCATCTTGGTGCTGGTCCATTCATCCATTGTAAGACTAAATTTCTCTCCAGGATATTTAGCATTTTGTAATTTGTTTTTCAACTCACGTTTTTTATTTTCATAATCTGTGAGGATTAATTTCATGACATCCGTTTCATTTTTTGGAAGCTTATATCGACGAATATTCATTATATATCGCATAAAACTTGAACGTGTTATTCCATGACTTGAAAAGCCATATATCGCATCTAGTTTGGAAACTGTTACATCTAAAGAATATTTTCTTACAAAATCCACAATAGTTTTTTATTTTTACATAATAAAGTTTCGTCAGATTCTGAAGTCACACTCTTTTTCAATGCAATCCTATGTATAGTTTTGAGGTGAGTTCTCATTGCACTTGTGGATCCACATGAGTATGTAAAAGTTTTTTTTTACAAACTGTGCACTGCGTTTTAGTTAAATCGTTGGACATTTTGGTAAAATATTGCCAAACTATTTGTGTGGAAAACTATAATTCAATTTTGTTTAAATCTAATAAAGTTGTTGTGCTAATGATGAAGAGAAACAATTTAAACTAAACTTATAAGTTTGTCAAGGATTGCTGAGATAATTTAAAATATTTTCAATTTCGTTTGGTATGTAATTTAGTAGTAGATTTTATATTGCTGGTGCTGCTAAGAAGAAAAAGTAGTAACCGAAAACCTGAAAAAATACTTGTGCGGTTTCGGTTACGGTTTTGTGGCCGAAAACCCGCGGTATCGGTTTCGGTTTAAACCGTTTCAGAAACCCTAGTATTAAGGCACGTTTTCACAGTAGATAAATCGCGGCAGAGATCCCGATGCGTATAGAGATGGTAGATATGTGTAAAAACACTTGTAGAATTCTATCTAGAGCCTCTCAACTCTTTTTATTTATAGAAAATTGCATTTCCCAAAGTGATGAAATCTTTATGTCCATCTTTTGGATTAAGGGAGTAACTTTTTCCCATACACATAAACGTCTAAATCCGATTTTGACATATGCAGAAAGTTTTATTGAACCCCACACCATAAGACGATGCGTTCAATCAACTATACAACTGCTCCAAGAAGTGTATAAATAAAGAAGGACCAAACTAATTAGATTAGTCCAGGAGCTCTTTACACACACATACCTTGGATATTGACAGTAAGCCCCGGTGCACACATCAATCTTGTGGATATGCGGTGCCGCAGCATCGCCGCAATTACGGTCAGGGATATTATAAATTAGATTGACCATTGCACACATACCTTCGGCAACGTTGCGACACCGCACGTCCATATTGCGTCCACTTTCTGCCGCAGATTGCTATAGCATCGCAGCGGTGCCGCATTTCCGGACTCTCAGTACTACTGATATAAGAAATATGTATGTATATAGAATAGAAATAGAATAATTTCGAATGAATTTCGATGTATTTGTGTGTATTGATTTTTCACGTGCCGCTATGTCACCGCAGAGGTACCGCACATCCAAAAGACAAATGTGTACACTGGACCTAAATTGAAATGTAAATATTTCATCGATTTTCTCATTAAACGTGTAAAATTATATTCAATGATGGCATGTATTCCAGCATAAAAAATCTCATGAGTTCATATTGAAAATTCCCTCGTTGTCACGCCAGGCTATGCAAGTAATACATTTCAATGACTCCTTCCTGATGAAATTTAAGAGCTTTATGATCTGCAAATTGGTTTTTACTCCCTGACAAAACTGACACAGTCATTCTCTGCCGTTATCACGCTTTTGTTCTTGAGTCTCTAAGAGATTGTATACCAAGTTTCCGTTACAATAATTCTTCGTGAGCTGTCTTACAACTGAAGTTTTATAGTATTATAAGGGAATCGTGTGCAGATGAAGAGCCAGAGAAGACTGATGTCATGAAGTTTTTTCATGTCGTGATCACATGGCCTGAAGTAAAAAACAAAAAAACATTTAAAACAAAACAAAATATTAAAACAAAAAAACAGAAAAATTACATTAAAATTGCGGAGGAGGTAGGTATAGGTATATATTTAGGTAGCTAGGCATTATCCTAGTATGTGCCACGGTACTAATAACCAACCGATGCTGGTGTCAGAGGAATTGTTCAGATTTGTTTTCTCTCGGGGCTCATATTTTATATGTATACAAGAGAGACCGCGTGCAAACGGTAAGGAATTGGTGCAGAAATTTATTACTTGGACGCGATCATTGTTATAGTCAGAAATTGCCGGCGATTATCTACTGTTGGTGGCTTAAAGTGCACAGAAGTTTTTTTTTTTTTTTTTGCTGCACTTTCCATTAATTTTTACAACATGCTTTTTTTGCTGCTGTATATGTACTGCTAAGAAAACAATTTCTTTATATTTTCAGTCATTTCGACTTGACCACTGTTAGTTTTCTGATGTAATGAGGCAATAAGGAGGTCACAGTTCCTTCATGTTTTATACAATCTCAGTATATTATACGTATAGATATAACTTAAAGAATATTAGTCGACTTTAAATCATCCTTTATGGTGAGAATTTAAACAAAATGTTTGCCTCATTAAAAGAAAAAACGAAGAAAAAAAGAAATAGTAGTTAATAACCTCCGTGAAATCAAGCACTCTTGAAACTAGAAGATAGTCTCCACCTAGAGAATTCGATTAAATTTCCAGCCACTTTTGAAATTCAGTCTCTTAGTTTTCTCTAGTGAACCATAACTGAACGACGAAAGAACAGCTTAATGACACTCTGTATCTGATGCCATGATAATTGTGTTAGTCGCGGTTCTCAGGAGTAGTATTCTATGGACAAATGGAGAAAACCCAATAAGAATTACAATTATTCTGCCGGGAAGAACAATTTCAAATTTAATTAAATGCAATTGTACCTGAGGTTTATGCATTTATTAAATACACGCTTCTTTGCTTTGAGAAGAGATCACTGTTATCTCTCCTCCAGAAGCACCGTCGATCGGTCGTCGTCGGTTGGCTTAGTAACATGATGAGATGAGAACGATGCATTGAGTTGTATCGCATTAGCAAATATTTTTAACCTCATTTAAATTACGAATGAATGAGAAATAATAGCAACGGTTTTGTTTTATGTATTTAAAACTCCAACCATATAGCAGAGAATTTTCTGATGCTGAAATGTTGAGAATTGTATTTTTTTGGTCGAGGGGTGGGGTCGGTGTTAATGATAGAAAATCATATATTCTTTTGTATGAGTGCAGTTGTTTACATTAGGTGTAGTTTTCTTTTTTTTTAATTTATTACCGGCTAAAGTAGACGAAAAATGACTTGCTAAGTATAACTGAAAAGCGAACTGTTATCCGCGGAATCACCTTCGTGAAATTAGTTTTTTTACACTACATTGTATTATAAGATCCTCAACTTGTTTGAATTAATGATCAACACAACTTTTATATTAAAATACTGTTGTATGCTACTTATATGTAGCTTGTGCTACATAGATAATTCGTGCATTGAGCGCCCGCGAGCAATAGAACTGATGGGTGCATGAATGACAATTTCTTCAAATGTATTTACAGTCATCGCGAACTCTACTGGATACGAAGTGCTCTGCTCTGTATCCATAATCGTGGCTATCGTAGATATACTATTCAAAATTTGTTTGTTTATTTCGCCAACAGTTTCATTTCATCAATATATTTCTTTCAGCTTGCAGATCACGGTACACATTTGATCTTAGTTCTTCGTCACTGCATACATTACATAAATCCTTTGTAAATATGATGTAACCCTCCGAATGAGTTTCCAATTGCGCTTCACCAATTTTTAAAAGTGTTTCCTTCGTAATTTCCGGTTTCTACTTTGTTATAGATTTGTACCCTTATATATATGATTAAGCTGTATTTCCACAATGTTGACTTCTTCAGACAGACATAAACTTCATCCGCAGATGTGCCCCTCTCTATGACCGGTAGAGTTTCTCGGAAAGACGACCACTCACTCCACCTATTAAAGTATTGTTATCTCTTATGTCTTGTACACTTCTATTCAATGCTTCAATTGTTCTTGTTGGCACACTTGTTCCAAACTAATATCTTAAACTGGCGCAAT
Organism: Dioctria rufipes; assembly: GCA_963924295.1. Lineage (NCBI taxonomy): Eukaryota > Metazoa > Arthropoda > Insecta > Diptera > Asilidae > Dioctria > Dioctria rufipes. Next base: position 70,938,830 of record OZ002743.1, on the reverse strand, counting down.
ATCATAACCTCCCGACCACTGTTTTTACTGAATGTTACAATTGGGCGATTATACCTGTGTAAGATTTAACGGGAGCTTTGGTACAAAGTGCGCTGTACATCCCCCCGTGAGCTAGTAATTTTCTCTGAACTGTACGGGGTAGTCATTCTAAAATCGCTTAAGTATTAGCCAACAATTTTATCTTTTCCTTTCGCCAGAGCCTCGTTACATGCGCCTGTTGCATGCATACTACGTAAAATGTTCTCCGCCCAAGCATTTTTTATTTATCCCACAGCTACTGAGAGTTTGCAAAGCCGTACGGTACTGCAAAATACATTACCAATTCTACTTTTGCTGGTGACCTGGGGGTTAAAAGCTTATTTTAACAATTAAAAACAATTGTTAGATTTATTGCACACCTCAATTCATTTCAAAACACTCGTAGATAAAGGTTTGTGCAAAGTTTGTGGCGACATTTTCGTTCCGGACTGTACATTCGATAAATTCAAGTCGACATTGAATATTCTTGAGCTTGTACTCGGATGATACGTCATTTCTACTATTTGCCTCACAGCTGAACTCATGCTAGTTAGCTAGTTAGTTGAAACAGTTTTGTGCAACTTTATTAATTAGACGTCAAGCTCACACACCACCTGCATATTATTAGTAACAAGAGCAATCAACAGTTCCATTGAAAGCCATTCAAGGACCACAGACCGTCACCAGTCTGTCAAGCACTATAGACTAACTTTGGATATTATATGAAGTTTCAGTACTAGTCCTATTCTGGTTACTGAAGAGCTTTTCACATTCAACCGCCTTCACATTCGCTATAACCATTCAAGAACTCCAGCTACAGCCAGCCCAGGCTTACACAACAAGCCAACTGTTTACTTACACCGGACAGCATCCACGAACTGTAGCGTTCAGAAAACGTAATAACTATTGGTAACCTTGCCTCTACATTACAGCTACAATATCAACGTCAAGTTGTACTACAAAAACTATTGGATCAAAGCTAAAAGTTTATAAAAAACAAAACATTGCAAAATTACAATGCGACGGAAATCCAAGGAAACAATGGAGTCGGAAAGAAAAAATATTATACGCACCACACACAACTGTTATGGCCGGTTTCACAGTCTAGGCTTAAGCCAGAGTTTAGCTAAGCCACGGGTGTGAAAAATTTTAGTTGTCAGCACTGCGGTAATAGTAAATTTTTAAAGCAAAATTGACATTGTAAATCCCGATGAAGAAGAAGACATCAAAATAAAATTGTTATCACTCGTTTGTTTAAACCAATGTTTCCCAAAAGCTGTGTCGCGACACACTGGTGTGTCGCGGACGGGTTCTAACTGTGTCGCAAAATTACAAAAAAAAGTATTTTTCATTAATCGTGAATAATTACTAAAAAAATTATAGTTTCCGTTAAAGTTTTGATTTTCAAATTTAAGGAATGGAAGAACAGTTAAATTCGAGCATCAGTTGCCTATGACTTTCTAAAAATTTATTTTTTTTCTTTTTCCTTATTTTAATTTAGTTTTATTTTGTCTGAATGTATTTTACAAATATAGACTTGTGAATTTACATGTTAATAATATTAAGTAAATTTTTTTCTTCAATTTTTTAAATTAAAAAAAAAAAATTATTTAAAAAGTGTTTAAAAATACAAGAACAAAATACATGTTAAGTGATTTCTCAGCTGTTAGCGCGCGTTGATCACATTCCATATTCTTTCCGTAATTACCTACTCTGCCTGCACGTATATAAGACCTTGCTCTTCCAATATAAAATCAACGAAGTTAGGAAAATACCGCTTTCGAATAACACCATTAGTAGGAGAATTTTCAGTATGTCAAAGGATATTGAGCAACAGGTAATTGAACTTATTACATCAGGAGAAATGTTTGCATTTCAAGTTGATGCGTCAACGGATATTAGAGGAAAAGCCCAACTTTTAGCATTTGTACGATTTGTTTGTAATGGAAATTTAATCAATCAATTTTTTTGTTGTAAAGAACTAACAGAAACTACAAATGATCTAGATATCTTCAATGTTATTAATAATTATATAGAAAAATATGGAATTTCATGGAAGCTTTGCAATAGTATTTGTACTGATGGTGCATCGTCTATGACAGGTTCAGTAAAGGGGTTTTTAACAATTGCTAAGGAACACAACCCAAATATTATAACTACTCATTGCTTTTTACATCGAGAAGCTTTGATAGCGAAATGTATTGTCGCTGATTTGAAAATAGTACTCGATCAAGTAGTAAAAATGATAAATTATATCAAGAGTAAGCCAAAAAACATACGTTTGTTTTCGAAATTGTGTGAATTAATGGAAGCCGATCATTTTACCTTGCTCATCCATACTGAGGTCCGATGGCTCTCGAAAGAAAAGATTCTTTCGCGGTTTTACGAATTGCGTACAGAGATTTTGATCTTTTTCACAATGGACAGCAGCGAATATTGTGATTTATTTAAAAATGATATTTGGTGCTCAAAACTTGCTTTTTTGGCGAACATTTTTGCGCACCTTAATTATTTAAATTCCAGCATGCAAGGAGAACAGGAAAACATCATTCTCAGTTCTACTGATAAGTTAAGTAGGTACGTTCAATAAAAAAACTTAATATGTGGAAACGACGAGTCTTACAAGGAAACCTCGATATGTTTCCCTGCACATCAAAAACTTCTTGCAATCCCGAAATTTTAACGCTTATTGCTGGTACGTTAAGTTTGTTTAATCAGAAAATTGATTTATATTTTCCATCACTCGATATTAGTAGTTTTGATTGGATACGAGATCCATTTAGCAGCAATTTGCATACGGCAATATTTTCATTAACAGAAGAAGAAGAAATTTTGGAAATGCAGAGCGACCGAACTCGTCGAATTAAATTTAATGATAAGGAATTAAGCAGCTTTTGGATAGGAGTAGCAAAAGAAACTTCAATATTGTCATAAAAAGCTTTAACTGTGCTATTACCTTTTTCCACCTCTTATTTATGTGAATTAGGTTTTTCAGCTTTAAATGAAATAAAAAGAAAAAGACGAGAGAGGCTTTTTTCTGTTGAAGAAGAACTAAGAGTGGCCTTATCAAAAATTCGACCACGTATAAAGACTCTGTGATCTGAATAACGCGCTCATACATCACAGTAAAACAATTCACGTGTTATGTCTTTTATTAATAATTTCAATACTTATCTGTATTTTATCTTAATTGGCATCGATAACAAGTTTTTAAATTAATTCAGTTATGTAGGTGTATATTGAAGTCGTGTTTAATAAAATGTTTTTTTTGTTTTTTGTTTTTTTAATTATTACACATGTAATGAATGAAAAAAATTAATAAAACTATTATTTTCAATATAAAATATTTTATATATTTTATATATCTTATAAAATATCGTTACTCAGTTTCCTCTGTGTCGCATAAATTGATTAGTTTGAATACTGTGTCGCGAGAAAAACAAATTGGGAAACACTGGTTTAAACTGTGCGCAGTTTTTACCAGTATAGTCAGTCGAGCTTTTTATATGTGAGTATGTCAGATCCAAAGCCGAATCTTTCGACAGTCAGAACCGAGAATAAAAATCAACGTCAACCCATTTCTCGAAATGTTGCGACCCATTTCTTAAAATTTTTTCACGGTTTACACTTTGCGATATTATATTATTCATTTCTTCGTCGCTTATAGACTCTAAATCAGATAAATAACTCATTTTTGTCGTAAACTGTTTGGTTTCTTCTTAAAACATCAAGTGGAATGCTGACCCTAGATGTCAGACAGTACTCAAAACTGCTAATAACTATTTTTCGCTTGGAAAATTTCATTTTAGTTTTAAAGTTTAACTTTCGAAATATGTAACGTTCGTTTAATAACAAAAATTATAATATTTAGGCTAAATATATATTTAGCAGTAATCTCCATATGTGTATCACATCAACATCTGAGACTTAAGCCTTCGAGATGACGGGCTTAAGTTAAGCTAGCCTTAAACCAGTGATATCACTTAAGCCTTGACTGTAAAACCGAAATATTTATTAAGCCTTGATTTAAGCCATCCCTGTGGCTTAAGCCTTGATTTAAGCCATCCCTGTGGCTTAAGCCTTGACTGTGAAAACGGCTATTAAAGATATAATTGACTGACACGGAATAAGAAAAACTAATAAATGGTTTAAGCCTGAGGCTAGGTCTAGATCCCTTAAAAGCAGGAACATATCCAAGTCTCGAGGCTTCCAACACGGGTTTTTAAATGAAGCAACACAAAACCAAGCTAGCAGCTAGGCTCAGCCGCAAGGCGCGGTTTGCTCAATGTTGGAAATTTTTCTCTATCAGGCCTACTTCTGTTAACAAATTTCTATTTTTTTATTTTTGTTTTGTGAAACGAGATATTTGGCAAATAAGAAACACTTAAAATTTATAATCAACATTTTTGAAAACCGATAATAAATTATTTCTGCCCAGAATGTAAAGGAATTGCCGCAAATACTATCAAAATTAGAATGACACCACCAATCCCGGTGGTGTCATTTTGTTTTCAATTCTCTGAAGCAAGCCTTGAGAGCCTGAGAGTGGCCGGGCCTGAGGTTTGCTTGGATGTGTTTCTGCCTTAAGCGTGTAATAGTTCAGCTTTACAGTAAAAGAAGAATCACCGTGCAAAACGAGTAGAAGACGAACCACCATATGGAGTTAGGGCGAGTAAACGTTTTTTGGACTTAGGACAGTTTTAGGCCTATTAAAATCTGAATTTTTGAAAACCCTCTATGTCTTGTTATCCTAGATATAAAGTGGTAAATGATTATAGACCTTGCACTAATTTTAGGTCTCTTAGGGGTTGAATTTTTCAAAAATATTTCTTAGTGCACCTCTACAGTATAAGAAGAACTACTATGCAAAATTTCAACTTCCTAGGCCTTGTTGTTCTTGAAATACAATGCTAAATCAGTGAGTGAATGGTGTTTATCCTTAGTTTTATATTTCTGTTGTGAACATCTATAGGAACCTCCAACATTATTTAATAAGCCAATCCACATCTAGCTATCTGCCAAATTACTTTAATAAATTTATTTTTCATCTAACCAGAGAAGATTAAAAAATTAACTCCTTGCGCCATAGTATTCACCTTGTTAACTGATGAGAATCTTTTACAGTATTTTATAGTTTCAATCCACGACATGTCATAGCCTTTGAACAATCATTTAATCCTGTATTCTTCATTTTACGTCGTAAGGTCTAAGTCCAACTATTCATGGCCACAGGTAGAAAAAAGGGTGAGAGAGGAGGAGAAAGATAATGGTTACTTTTCACTATAAATATTCTTCTTCCGAAGATTTGTCTGCTTAATGCTTCCTAACCGTCTCATGGATCCCTCCGTCAGAGTTAAATTTACATCCCCGCAGATCTGATTAGAATTCTCCAAATGAAAAATAGTCACTAGTAGCCAAGTCTGGATTATGTTCATGTTATAAGATAGATGATCCAATTCTTCGAAGCCTCATTCCCAAACAGCAGATTTTGTAATAGCAGCAGTGCTTACGGTTGCATTATCATGTAAGAACTGTACACCACCTTGAGACAGTTTTCGTCTTCTCGAGAATTGGTCGACATAAACCATATAAATAAAAAATAGCTGTGTTCTTTTGTGTACCTTGTTCTAGAACTCCCATATACTGGAGAGTACAAATTGTTCTGTCGATTGAAGCGAACTATTTGCACTGTTCGCTTCATTTATAAATCTTCGATGAAAATATATGAGGCGTTCTTTTGTGTACCTTTTGTTCTGCTCTGTTCTGCGGACACAAAAGCACACATCTAATAATTATATCGCAATTACATTTATATTACGTTCCTTGAAATGAAACAAAAAAACACCTTCAGTAGGTATCCCAAAAAATTATCGCCATAACATTCTCGTGCTTTTTTAGACAATTGTTCTCTGAGACGATGAGCTAATAACTCTTTAACGGCTGCACAAGTTATCACATATGTAGGTGTAATAGGTTAACTTAAAAAGGAGAGTCCACAGTTTACAGTTTTCATAAAAAAAAAAATATGTTAACAACCTTTTTGTACAAAACAATAGGTAAGAAAATCGGAAATTTGTAGTTTAGACCACCATAACTCCTGAGAGTAGTACGGGGCTGATTGAACTGTCGTTGGAAAAAAGGCACTGAAGTTCTGCAGACAATGAGCTCTTGACAGTGACCGTAGACCCTGTACTTATTAAGATACAGGGCGTTTGGTGAAAAAGCTACAATTTTTTCTTAATCATCTTGTAACTCCGAAACGGTTGATAAGGCCTCAACTGCCATACAATTATTTGTTTGGCTGGGTGAGTACTATCGCCTCCTGTATTAAATACTTTTTGGACTAAGAATTATAATTTCATCCCCTGTCATAATCCGATGGAGCATACTGACTACGTTTCCAAGATGGCACCAGAGTTAGATGTCGCATACAATACCAGAGCAGATTATACAAATTTTATATAACTGGATGATCCATTCCCGAATGGACCACAAAAATTGAAATAATCGATATACGTTGAGTGATTCATAGTTTCTCCAATCTGCCGTGTTTCTCCAATCTGCCGTGTCGATTAATCGAATACAAAACTTCTATTAAAGAAACATTTGCTCTCGGCATACTGGTCCATTCCGGAATGCACACAATCCGCATACATTGCTCTGTTATAAAGGGTTTTCCAATAAGAGGTGTTATTTTAATTAGCCCGCTATTTCGGTAGATGTCACTTTTGGAGCTGTCATTTTGTAACATTTGACAAGTAGAAACTACGCCATTAATAAAAATAGAACGATACACGATTCAACAATGCATTGAAATTATTAAAATTCACTATAAAAATGGTGAAAATGTGGCAGAGACGGTTCGTAAAACTCGAACATTTTTGGGTCGTCGTGAAGCACCTGTCGGACCACAATACAGAAATTGGTAGAAAAATTCGAGCTGTCGGGACAAATTAGTGATGTAAAGAATAAAACCCGTGCACGTCGCTCAAGAACAGCCGAGAATATTGCTGCTGTAGCCGAAAGTGTTGAAGAAAACCCAGGTTTGTCCATTCCTCGTCGTTCTTTGGAATTAGGCATTCCACAAACGTCATTACACCGTATTTTGTATAAAGATTTGGGTCTTAAGGCTTATAAAGTTCAGTTAACACAAGAACTCAAGCCGGCCGATCATCAACAACGTCGAGTCTTTGCTGATTGGGTCCTTGAAATGCATGAAAATGATCCGGAATTCCATCGAAAACTCATCTTGAGTGATGAGGCCCATTTCCACCTCGATGGCTTCGTCAACAAGCAAAATTGTCGCATCTGGGGCTCGGAAAACCCATAACTCTTGGGTTTTCATAGGGTTAACATAGCCTTTTAGAGGGTATAAGATAAAAAAAGAAACTCCAGAAAAATTCCGATCACAAACCTTCAAGGTCATGCATACTTTAACCTCATTGCGTACACTCGACACTAGACCAGATTTTGAAAATTAGGTTTAAACAACTAAGAATATTTGAAAAAGAAGTATGTAGATAGCTGTAGTACTAATGAAATGGACTAGCCACAAATGCTATGTAAGGAAAAATGAAATGTGCTTTTAACGCAGCATCCCCCAGCCTAATGATACAACAGCTAATAGGCTAGAGACTCTGAATATGGGTTAAGACTGGCATGACAATTATCGTAGTTCAATTTTTAAGATTCGAAAGTTTTATAAAAAATTCATGGCACAAGCCCGAAAGGAACAAGTGTCTCTTTTGAAGCTTTCATCATTTTTAAGTAAATTGTGATCCCCAAAAACTCTCTTAAATTTGTCTCCTTATTTTAATTCAATTTTTCAGTTTTAACACGTATAAAAAAAAAAGAAATCATTAATTTATCGCATTTTCCCTCCTTTTTCAGGCTATTACTTTAGCTAAAACATGCGAAGCTACAACAGAAATGCGAGAATGTAGATCACCAAAGGATTGGTCATTACTTGCTCTTCAAAATACAAGAACAGGAAAATCACATTACTTGGTAATCTGTCGATGTCCTGATCACTATAAGCTCGGTAAATATTATAAACAAAAACAAAAATTACAAACAACACTCTAAAAACAATTTCATATTTTAATATAATATAGAAGGACCAATGGCTCATGATCAACCCACTTATGCTAGTGTACCTGGAATTCGAGTTTTTGGTATGATGTGTGTGAAACCTGGTTATGCAGTACGACGACCATCCGTACAACCACCAAAACGTTACCAACTTCAGAAGCCCTACTATGTATCAAATTCAAATAAATATAGCATGAACAAAGATCGACCAATTAGCTACCAACAAGAAAGTTACCAAAACCAACAACAACAGCCCAATTATCAATATCTCAGCCGTCCAGAAAGTTCACCTATAATCAGTTCTCATACAGAATTTCCTGAATCAATTTCATTGAATAGTTTCGGTGGTGGAATTTACGGAAGAACAAATGAGAAAAATGGCGACACAATAATTGCTGCTGAAGAAGGAAACGGAGACAACAGTAATAATAAAAATTATAATAATAATAACAATACCGAAAGCAAACGTGACAAACGATCGATCATCGATGATTCTGTAGATGATGTTCCAGAATTCCCTTGGCATCGGATACAGGAATTCCAGCAGTCTATTGTATGGGATTAACAAGATTTTAAAACGACTGATAATAAATTAAATTCGTCATATTATCTCATGAACAAGTCATCGCGACCTCACCTGATCAGCTTATCAGCTTATATAAGCCTGAACTAATATTGTATGCAGAACGTGTCAATTGTTTTGCGCTCTCTAAACAAATTTCATTAAGAACATTATTTTAATATAGAATTATTTATTTTAGATTAAGATGCATTTGCTAGACTATATGAAGTATTTTAACGTGAATATAAGACTCTCAAATCAGTAAAAAAATAAATATTTATTTTTATTAATTTTGGTTTTTAGAATCCCTTTTGCATGGCATTTTATTTTTCTTGACATGAACTTGCAAAAAATCACCTTTCATCGATTTTGATTAGCTCTGTAATCAATCTTGAAAGCATTAAACTCACCACAGTTCAATTTTAACCACAGAAATAAGATTTTTACCCGCCGCTCGAGAAATCTTAAATATCAATTCTCGCATTTTAGCCTTTATGAAGTGGAATAAAATTGAAGTCACAAGGTATACCAAGACTACAGGAAGGATGAGTAATCAATTTCAGTCTTGAAGCGATCAAAAACTCGATAGTCCTAAATGCGGTGGTGTACCATTCAAAATTGATTGTGCGACGATCTTCCAGTGAAATTGCAGCAACATGACCCATACGGCCGAAGAATCAATCATGTCTTACTTTGGTTGATTTATCGTCGCTTGGGACGATCAACTGCTGTGATTCTCTCTTTTTGTCTGGATCATAGCAGTTAATCCAAATTTTTTTTTTTTTATATTTATATACTCCAGGCAATTCAGGCCTTCTTTTACGTCTCAGTCAAATTATGCCATATCTACTTAGCACAATACTCCTGCATTGTCATTTTACAAGTTCCCACACTAATTGATATTGAATGACTACGTAGAGAAAACAATGTACGAAATGTAAAAAATAGACTATAACATGAATATTTGACAGATATAACTTCGCTATAAAGTACAAGTGTGTGGAAATCGTTTCTTCAGTGATCTAAATACATAGACTCTCACGTATTTAAAGAGGATGAGATAAGGAACTGAACATGACACTACTTAAGAGTGAGACATTAACTTCGGTTGTGAAGACAATGTTTAACTAGAGATCCCGTGAAATCCCAGCAAGCAAGATGATACGCGAATGATTCGCACATCATATTCCGGCGAAGATAACTTTTATCGCTTAAGATTATCATCTTCTATATTGAGGAAATCAGCCCCTTCGAGAATGGATGTGTCCCGAATACAATACTCCTAGGGAACACAAAGGCAATACCTGCAGAAGATAAGAGGAAAATATCGTTGAGGAATCACATTGAAGTATCAATGAGCATTGCCTGGAAGAGTTGTACAGAACACCCAACGTTACTAATCTATGACAAACAGAAGAGCTATTTTAGTACTGAGGTATTAAATATTGCTAAAGAAGCTACAAGTAAGATGCAACTGTTGGATGTCGATTTTTTAAAACCTTTAGAAACAATATATTATGATGACTACATGGAGTGATTTTAGAGGATGGTTTCGATAGTATTATATTACAGGACTCTTAATTCGATGGTTCCTTTTGTGGATCTGATGCACCAAATATATTTAAATTGGACGATCCTAAAAGAGATTTTGAAATTGAAAATTATTTTATTAGTAATCCAGCCCAAAAAAAAAATGCAGACAGTAATTGACAAAATTATCAAAGACAACGATTTGAGCAGAATTTTTATACTGTCTCTATGCTACATAGTTCTGGTGTTTTTGGTAGTTAGATTGGAGTGATTGTTGATATTGTTAATGTGGTAAAAGCGCAATGAAATCACGTGTTGGTGCGCTTAATATGGCAAGACATTTTAATTGAAGCTGGGAAGTAATCCGCGGCGTTGTTAGAGAAGGCGAAATCTTCTATTGTTCTTACGCCAAAGATAAATATGGCGGCAGAGTAGAATTTAACACGGCAATATTTATCCCATGCCAATGAAAAATCTTTTACCAATTCGCAAGGGTAAAAAACTAAAAAACCTATGCGGCATTTAATATTCAGAGCATAGATTTTAGCAGGACATACATACATACATACGTATATACATGTAGGAAAGGAATGAGGTTTTTTTAATAATGTAAAACTTTCATCTTTTATGCACATAACTATAAACCACGAGAAAGTAGTCGTTTGCAACTATTACAAAACCACTAAATTTAGTATTTGTAAAAACAACCATTTTTCGCACACCACCACGGCAGTTCTAACAAATTCTCTAGGACTGATCGTTTTTACAGTATACGTAAAAAAATATCAATTTTTGTATGCCGGCACCATGAACAGGTTTGACAAATTTAGACCCATTTTTGGGAAATGTATTTATCTACTATTTTTCGAAAATACTGTATACCAAATTTCATGTCTGTATGCCAACGCGTTTTCTATCAGTATCCAAATACATAGATAGTGAAACCCCAAAAATTGTATGGCAACACCAAGAAGTGGTTGCCGGATTTTCTTCGTTTTTAGGGTTCCGTACCCAAAGGGTAACAACGGAAACCCTATTACTAAGACTGCGCTGTCCGTCCGTGCGTCACCAGGTTGTATCTCATGAACCGTAATAGGTAGACAGTTGAAATTTTCACAGAGTGTGTATTTCTATTGCCGCTATAACAACAAATAATAAAAATAAAATAAAATTTAAAAATTAAATGGGCCCCCATACAAAAAACGTGATTTTATCGGCGTTTTTTCCTCGCTTTATTCTCATTCATTATTATTATCATAAGTAGGCATTTTTTTTTTTCAAATGCCAGTATTATTATTATTTTTTCAAATGACAGCATTATTTTTCACATGACGCCTACTCTCATTTGAAAAAAATAAATAAAAAGTACATAGTGTTAAATTTTGTACGATGGTACGGAAGCCTTCGTGCGCGAGTCCGACTCGCTCATGGCCGGTTATTTTGAATTGTTTTTACTATTTTTATGAAAACGTCATGTACAAAATTTCAACTGTCTACGTCGACGCATTCCAAGGCAGTGACCAAATATATATTGAAAGACTAAATTTTTGTATGGCAACCCTAAGAATTGATTTGACTGTTTTGAATTTAAATCTTTTTTAAAAAGGCCGTGTGCAAAGCTTCATCTCTCTAAGTAAACGCCTTTTTGAATATCGTGAGTACAGACGGACAGACAGACACACGGACACGAAAAAATCAAAATAACTTCTAATATTAGGCGTTAGTGTCCAATCCATTTTGCTCTACCAACATTATTTCTATACGTTACAAAAGGGATGACAAATTTAGTATATGAGATTTCATTTGGGGTATAAGAAAACCCCTTAGAGGTCTCTGAATGTTTACTTGATTGATCAATTCTTTAATTTTATAAAATCCTTAAAATAATGTTGAAATATAAATAATGGACTGCGCGGATTGCTATTTTATGTAGCAGCTTATTCTTTCCCATTGGAAATTATTGGCAGCAAACATCAAAGTATACTAAAACGACACACAATTGTTTGGACCTGTTTATGATAATTTTTATAATGTTCAGCAATTCTGATTCTACCTTAAAAAGAAAGACAGCACGTTAAAAAGTGTGCCATTTATTTACTACAGTAAAAAGCATAACTTAGTCTATGTTATACATTATATTGTTACGTGCTATAGAAAAAGGACAAGCGACATCTACACACGTCGCGTGGAAAGACTATTTAAACAACTTTCGGAGAAAAGTATAATATAAAGGGCCAGTGACATCTTTAGGTTCGGAGTATCGATGTTTCGAGAACGGAATATTCGCACCGCCGTCGCGCAACAAGCTGTAATAATTTTTCGACATCGCGTAATATAAAGTTAATAGTTATTTCGAACAATTAAAGTGTAAAGCGTAAGTATCAAAGACATATGTGAAACCTAGGCCAAAGTAAAAGCCTGTACGTAAATATTTTCAAATATCCCGCGATATCGTTCGGTTTATAATTTCGCCATAATACGTTTTGTTTCGTTAATCGCGTGTGAAGAACTCTGATTGATTGCCAAGAGGCGACAGTGAAATGAACGAAAGTAAATTCGTGAAATAAAGTGGTGGCATTTGACTTGAAATTCAAAATCGTGTGAAACTCTCCTTCTTTAAGTGAAAGTTCTGGAAGATAATTTTATATTAAACTGTGAGTGAATTACTAAAATAATGGGACACAAGCTAGAGGAGCTTCACATACAAGATTTAAAAGTGGAGTTGGGGAAGCGGTTATTACTAACAACAAGTTTAAAGAATGTTCTAGTCGAGCGACTTAGGCAAACTTTGATAGAGGAAGAAAAGAAACCTGAGACATTTGTTTTCGAAGAAGAGCCTGAAGCTGAAAAAAAGTCTGCGTTGAATATGGAACAACTTTTGTCTATTTTAATGAGCAACTTGCACCATGCTTTCGACAAAGAAAAGAATTCTCTGGAATCCCGTTTAAATGAAGCAGCAGAAAGCTAATGAGGTACAGAAAAATTCTCTGCAAGCATGTTTAGAAGAACAAAAGATCTCTGGAAACCCGTTTGGACGAGCAAAAAAATGCTTATAAGGAGCAAAAGAATTCTCTGGAAACCCGTTTGGACGAACAAAAGAGCTCTCTGCAGAATTGTCTAGAAACTTATTTGGAGGAACAGAAGAGTTTTAGAAAAATTCATTAGACAAACAAGTGTTGGAAGTTCAACAGCAAGTGTCGGAAATACAAAAAAATGTCACGGAGCAGCTTGACAACTTTAAAGCAGATTTGGAGAGGATAAAGCATCGACAAACTCGGCACGAAGGAATTGAAATATCCGTTGCAGGTAGAATGAAACCTCCAATATTTGATGGACAAAATTCGTGGCATATTTTCAAAAGACAATTCGAGGCAACTTCCGAAATAAATGGATGCAATAATACAGACAAAGCTACAGCTCTGGTATTATTATCCGAGGTCTTGCGTCAGAGCTATTACAAACTATACCGATTGAAACGCAACGTGACTATATTTCATTAGTACAGGCGATAGAATTACGTTATGGAGATGAGCACATGCATCAAGTATATCGCGTGTAGCTACGCTACAGGATTCAAAAGCATGGCGAATCACTACAAGAACTGCAGGCTGATGTGGAAAAATTAGCTTATCTTTCATACTCTAGCGTAAATGTGGATTTCCTTAATGAAGTGGCAACAGAGGCATTTGTGAACGATATTGCAGATCAATATTTACAACAAGCACTAAAGCTAGCAAGAAAGAGGTCAACAGCAGAAGCAGTAGCCTATGCTTTAGCATATGAACCTGCCAGACAAGCTTCTCGGAGTGCAGTACGAGGGAGAGAAATTTCAGTGAAGGAATGTCCTTGCAACAGAATGCAATCATCGCAGAGCACTCCTTCACGTAGTGTTCTTCGAGGGATTATAATAAATTGGGACACCTTCACAGCGACTGCAGGAAGCGCCGTCGAAGGGAATCAATAGAAGAGGAAGGGAGAGACGAATGGTGGCGATCTAGGGAACAAGCTATTTGTAGAGAGACTACACTCCAACCTTATGGCTTTGAGATCCAACACAAGAAAGGACGTATCCACGAAAATGCAGAAGCTTTTTCACAGCATCCATTCGAATCTGAATGTAAGCAGTGCAGCCGGGAAGAAAGAAAAAGAGACAACAGCTACTATTCAGTTGATAACTGTGGAACCATCAACAGGTTAGGACATCGAGAGCATGCACAACAACAGCACAACGAAAAGAACCGGACATATCGCTTGCTTGGAAAGAAGACATGCAAAAACCAGAATACAAGGATATTTCGGAGAGGAGTGAGAAGTTTAAAAACTACTGGGCTCAATGACATTCTCTTCACGTTGAATGCGGTATATTAAAACGCAAGAAACTAACAAAGACTGTAAATGGTCGTGCTGACATCAAAAGTCAACGATGTTCTAGAAGAATCGCATCTTGGAACGTGTGGAGGACATTTGGCATTGAACAAAACAATTACCAAAATACAAGAAAAGTTTTATTGGTTACATATGCGAAAGGATGTGGAGGAGTGGTGTCGCAGATGCACTGTGTGTGCTTCTTGCAAAGAGCCGCCACGTAAAAGCAAAAAGGAAATGTATAAGTATAATGTCAGAGCCCCATTGGTAAGGAAAGCTGATGTAAAAGAGGCTACGAGAGCAAAATTAACAGGAAATTTCGATCGGATAAAGACCCGCTATGACTTACATGCGAGTTCAGCAGGATTTGATGAAGGTGATTTTGTTTAGCTGTACAACCCGAACCGACGTAAGGGAAGTTCTCCAAAATTACAACAACACTGGTTAGGATCGTATTCAGTGAAAACTAGAATAAATGATGTAGTATACTAGATTCAGCGTGGTACAAAAGCCAAACGAAAAATCATTCATCTAGATCGCTTGTATCAATACTACGAGCATAAAGATCGTAAACCACCTGTTGTTCGGGACGAACAATTTTAAGAAGGAGGCAATGTTACGCGCAACAGAAAAAGGGCAAGCGACATCTACATACTTTAACTAATTAAGTACGGACTTAAGTTTCTGAGAATCGTATCATAGAAAGGGCAAGCCACATCTTTTGATTCAGAGTATCGACATTATGAGAACGGAAAGCTCTAGGACAATTTATAAAGTATAAATACGGCGCTTCACACCGCCAGGAGGCGAGTCTTATTTCAGACAGTGAAGTGAACGAAGTAAACTAATTGGATTGCGATAATTAGAAGTACAGTACTAGCGATAACTAAAGTAGAGTTGATTTGTTAATTGTTTGTGAATGTTATAAAAATAAACAGTATAGATAAATAAAGGAAGAACTTTTGAATGATATCTGAAGTATTGTGTTTTAAATAACGAATTAAGGCCACGCTCGCAACAATATGTTAGTGGATCGAAAAACATTTAGCGATATGACACAACATCAACATAACATTATCTTATCGTTCGTTTATAAAATTTATACATACTTAAAAATAACGAGCCAATAGTAAAACAGATGTAAAATAATTATTTACTTACCTAAAACATCTGCGTTGGCAACAACCGTACAGCTATACATTGGAGATACGAGACGTTGTGGTTGATTTTGAAAGGCCTTCCTACAGCCTTCTTTCACTGTTGACATCACTTGTCCTAGAATAATGTAAGAAAATAAGTCTAAGCTATGCATTTTCTAAGTATTTTAGACTTACCTGAAAAAGGACCGAATACTTTAGAATTTAAGTCTTCAATGGCTTCGATTTTCCATTCCAAAATCACAAAACAAACTCCTTGCATAGGTTCTTCACAAAGAGGGCCTGCTAATGTTGCTAATTGAAAGCCATTCACAAAAGAACTATTGTAGTCACGTCGAATATCATTAATTTCAACATCTGGTTTTTCTGTCTGATCCACAATATCCCAAAAGTTTGGATGGATATAATCAGAAAAATTTAATAAAATATTGGTACCACACTTTCTTGGACCGACTGACCAAATTTTATCAAGTGTAGCCTTTCCTTTAGAAATACCTTGGAGATAAAATTCCTCCATCGCTTTTGCCAAGGCACTTGTCATTTGATTTAATAAAATCAATTGTTTTTCAGGCAATTTGTTGACTTTAGTGATTCCGCACATAGTCTGTAATAAATAATCAATGTAAAAGTTTTAATTTGGGTGTAAAACAATATAGTAACATTAATTTTTTTTACCTTAAGGAAAACTGTATATTTTTCCAAGATATCTACAACAGACTGCGGAAGCGGTAATGCTAAAATTTTTATAGATCCCAATTTATTTGATGTTTGCACGGTTACAGTTTTCTTGCTGATGTCTTTAGCTAAATATCAATTTATAAAGAAATTATGTTTTCTATATTTCTTACATTTCCATATAAATATAACTACATCAAGAGCATCTTTATTTTAAATAAGCCTAGAAGCTTTCAAGATACATGATTTCCTTAACAGGAACCTTATAGTACTTCTAAAGAAAGGAGTAAGAGAACTAGTATAAGCTTTTGTCTTGCTCTGTACAGCAATCTATGAGCTGGTATACATTCCTCAAATATAGAGAGACGCCAAAGCAATCTTCATACTCAAGGAAAGTAAGCGTAACATCGCAGAACTTAGATCGTACCGCCCGATCACCCTGACATCTTTTTTCCTAAAAACTATTGAAAGGTACTAGATGAACACAATAGAAGTAGCATGCTTAGCGAAAGACCACTTTACACTTATGAGTATACCTACCAGCCAGGAAAATCAACTACTCAGCCTTACACAATTTCGTCATCAAGATTCAAAAGGCAATTTCGCAAAAGGAAATAGCATTCTGTGCATTCCTCGACATCGAAGGTGCCTTCGATAATATAATGTTTACCCCAATAGAAAGAGCATCACTGAGGAAAAGCTGCAAACCATCCATCGGCAATCGCATGGATAAGCGGAATGTTTAAAAATCGGAATATTACAATTTCTGTAGGGAGTAAATCTTACAATTAGTACATAGAATAACCGCCCACAGATAAAGAGGCTCTGTTGGCCTTTTTAAGGTCGATGGTGATAAACGAGCTCCCAAGACATCTCTCGAATGCGGCGTATTATGTACTCTGGAGACTTAGTCAGTCATCAAAAATTTCCTGAAGAGTTTCATAAGACCGCTAGAGCTGAACGAATAGTGGACCGCTATTCCCATTCGCATCACTCCTCTGGTACACAGATGAATCTAAAGAAGAAGGTAAGGTGGGTGTGGGAGTCTATGGGCCGAGATGTAAATTACACAAGGCCCCTGGATCCTACCCATCTGTTTTGCAAGCTGACAGTCACGCCATAGAAGCGTGCATTAGCATCAATATACAAAGATGCTATCAACACGCAAATACATATACATATAAACATATATATATAAACTCCGGTAGTCAAACCGCGATAAAAACACTAAATTCAAATGCCTTCACTTGAAAGGTGGCTTGGAACTGTAATGATGTGCTAAATTTACTATCAAAGTAACACAGGAAAGAACCTGAAGGTAATTAGACCGCTGACTGCTTGGTTAGAAAAGGATCGGAATCTCCATTTACTTGACCCGAACCCTTCTGCACCTTTACAAAAAAAAAAAAAAAAAACATTTGGGATTCGAGCTCACAATTTTTAGAATCGTTCATTTATGGAATACTAGAAGAATCTTTTGAGACTTTTATTTTCCCGTATGAGTCAAGATATCTATAAATAAATTGCAAAAAGTTGACTATTTATTTGTGCGCTTTCATAGTTACTGGCAGCTAAAAACACTTGTGGCTTAATAGGCTAGAAAAATTTATAAATACAAGAGGAAAAGGCATTTGTCTCGTTTGATTTAGCATGGTAAAACTAAAAATCTCAAAAATTCTTCTACTCTAGAACAGACGTTCAGGATCATCAAGGACGATTTGCAAAATATGAACATGAAATATGCTATCGCCAGTAATTACACCGACTGCTGCACTGCACCACTCTCCTAACTCACTCTCTTAACTGAGAACGGAAACTTGACTTTGGACTCTAAAACTTCATGAACAAAATTTATGTAAACAAATACTAGAGATACTTACCAATCTTTGTAATTGCTTCATTAACCATATCGATAGTAGCTTCCGGCACAATAGTTTCTCGTAACGAGACAATTGGTTTCGAAACGCACAGTTTAATTTTTGCATACTTTTCTTCAAGATCTGTAACACATTTTTCTACATGTACTTCGCCCAATGTCGTGATGACATGTTCACCAGTTTCTTGGATTGCAACCTGCACGCAAGCATCCGCCTGTATCGCAACATAAAAAAACGTAATGTAAAAAATAATTTCGAAACATTTTTATACACTGATTTATACCTGATTTAATAGTTTAAGTCCTTTTACCAATTTCGGCATATCCAATGGATTTTTAGGTTCTATAGCTACTTTAAGAATCGGGGTAGCCATCAAACTTAATTCACTGAACGAAGGGCAATAAATAGTATTACTGATGGTTCCAGTTTTAATTATGTAATTTTCTACACCTCCAATACCTTAAATATTGATCATAGGATAATGTCTAAAAACTCTGAATAACTTTAAATTGCATACCAACTATGTTTCCTGCTGGTACTTCTTCTAAATTTTCTAATTCCCCTCCCATAAATAAATAAAGATTTGTAATAGTTGCCTCACTTATATGAGGTGAATCAGCAGCAGTTAAGCTAAACGGTAAAGAAAAATATTTTTTACCAAATTTTACAAATTTGAATTAATTTTTTTGATGAAACTTACTTCTCACTTCTAGGATCATGTTTAGGGGAAAGAACAAATAGTTTCATTCCTATTCTTAAAGTTCCACTAAATACACGAGCGAAGGCTATAAATCTTTGATCTATTTCATCTTGATTGTCTTCTAAAGAATCTACTTCTTGTGTCTTCTCTGTTTCCTTGCCAGTAGTCAATAAATTCTCAACTCCAGATGTAATTTCAAAAAGCTCTGGATTTTCTTTTTGTTGCTCTGCAAGTTTTTTCTTTTCAAGGATTCTTTGCCTGACAATATCGCGACGCTCTTGTATTTCTTGTTCGGTTAATCTTTTGGGCCTATTTTCTGGTAAATTCGTTACTTTTACAGGAACCATCTGAAATTTTAATCAATAATCATAAAATTTGTGTTATGTTTGGAGATATTATCTAATACATACTAACAATTTTTCAGTATTTTACATAAAACAAAATTTATTATTTATTACTCCTACAGCCTCGACTATTGCACTAAATTTTACTGCAACAAACAAGGGATGGCGATTTTATGGAGCTTTGAAAAAATTCATTAACGAAATAGAAAATTGCACCTGTAGTGGAAATCAGATAAATCATAGATGGAATAATGGGAATTACATTCTACTCTTTAGTAGTTTTTACAAATAAAAACACAACGAGCCATTATAACCCTTAGAGCGGTAAACGAAAGAATTGCAATATGGCTTTCATTAAGATATTGTATGCACAACATTAACACTACGAGGAATAGGAAAAAGCTGTGTTCTATGAAAGGATCAAAATAATAATTAGAATACAATGCAATGTGCCGTCACATGGGTGCTACAAGATTTCAATACCAAGGTAGAAAGAATAGCAGTCCCACCTCGCGACTGGTAAGCACTAACTGCAAATCAAACGTCGAAAACTAAGGAATACAGGATAAAATTAGGAGAAACTGTTATATATAGTCAACAACAACGTAGTATCAAATGTAAAAATATCCAAACAGGAAGCTGCAATGCAGGCCATATGTCATATATAAGTCAAGACCCGACAAACTATGGTTTGATCAAGAGTATGAAATTGCAGTAAGTATAGAGCAAAAAAACAGAAGACAATATGACATGAAAGGGCGACTTCTGAAGGGTTTAAGGCTGAAAAGCAAAAGAGTATACAAAAAAAGGGGTAGTACATGAGAAAATATGTGGAAGATGTGTTAGAATCGAATAAAAAAAATATGCGAAATTTCTCTAAAAATAAAGAGCAAGATAATCAAAACAAGTTCTATGTAGACAAGAAAAACATTCAGGTGGAGATTGAAAAACAAACAAAAACAGCCAGCCCCTGATGGCAATCGCAAAGTATAGCAGGGAAGAACTTGTTCAAGAAATGTACGACCTTATAAAGAATATCTGGATCATGGCAGGAATACCAGAAGAACGAAAGAATGCGGTATTAATACCTATATATAAAAAGAAAAAATGGCGTACTCCATCTTTAGAGAGTGCTGGTCAATTCGGTATACAAAATATTGTTATAGACAAAGAAGGAACGCGAGCGGACTGCAAATAAATGAAAACGAATTTTACAAAACACCTTCAAGAGAGAAAATTTTACTATGAAAGCGTGGAGTTTAGAAGGCGTCCAAAATTTTCTTATGTAAACGTAATTATTGACAGAACAAGTAAAAAAGCTATGATACCGCGGATAAAAACCCGTATGTAAATTCGTATCGTTAAAGTGGTTTTTCACATTTACATATTTCTAGAACGGTTCGTCGGACAGTAAAAATGATTATAACCAATTTCATAGAATTTCATATTCTGAAGAACTTTTCAGTACAATAAAAGGGTCTAGGACTGATCGTTTTTACAGAATACGTAAAAAACCTAAATTTTTATATGGCAACATCAAGAAGAGTATGCCAATTTATCCCACTTTTGAAATTATATTTCCTATTTTTATGAAAACGCCGTGAACAAAATTTCGCCTCTCTACGTTGACACGTTCTCAGGCAGTGCCCAAATATATAATGAAAAACGAAGCCATGTGCAAAATTTCAGCTCTCTAAGTGAACGCGTTCTCGAGTTATTGTGCGGACGGACGGACATGCAAAAACCAAAATAACTTTTAATATTATACGTGGGTTTCAAATACATTTTGCTCTTCCATCATTATTTGTAGGTGTTACAAACGGAATGACAAACTTAGTTATGAGATGCATCTCATCATCATGAGATATTATGACAAGCTTAGTATACACTATGATTTCATCTAAGGTATAAAAATAATATCGTTATAGGTATGAAACACAGAGTCGCTCAAGGAAACAAAACTTTGTACACACTAAGACTATGTTTAAGCCAGTAGTGCTTTACACTGCAAAGCATTGACATTAACGGAAAAGCAAAAGCAGATGCTATTTTATTTCGAAATAAGGTTCCTTAAAATGTTATACGAACACCAAATGGATACAGGAGCTCTGGAAAGTAAGAAAAAATATCCAAATTTGATGGAAATCGCTCTCGCTGACATTATCAGGCAGTGTTGACTTGACAGATTTTAAAGCAGATTTTGCAGAGACACTTAGCTTTAGAGAAAACAAATGCTAAGCAAACGGGACGACTTTGTCAATATAATTAGGATGCCGAAAAACCAAGGAAGAAACGTTTACTTCCATCAAAGAAACCAGGCTGCCTTCCCTATGACGACAATGTTTATTACCCTGAAAAGGTAGATATTAAATCTGTAATGGTCGGTATTATAGGCAACCAAAAACCCCACTGGCGTCATATGACGCCACATCCCTAAATTTTTCTGGTATTCTAGTGTTGTGAATTGACTTAAAATATAAATCTACACCAATTTAAAAAATTTAATACGAAATGGACCATAATTTGGGTATGAAGAGGTTAGGGTGAGGTAATGATGAAAAAGCCATCCGAACTAACAAAACGACGGAGTTCGACTAATGATTTAGGCCTAGTTGTTACTCATCGAGTCTCTTCTGATCGATGATTCGAGACACTTCAGCGCTATGTTTTGCAGTACAAATGATAGGATACAAATAAAGAAAAAATTTGCGACAAGCAGATTACAAAAAAAAAACAAATTGCAATAGATGCCTTCATCAAGCAAGGAAATCAAAAATGCCAATAATGAATTCTAAGTAGTAAATAAAAATTTAACATATTTACCTTTGACACAAACGCAATGATATCATCACTTCTGGAATCACATTTCTTAAAGCTCTCTTTAAGAGCTTGAGTTTCCTTTGGGAATGAACTGAAATCAAAATTTGCTGGACAAAGTAACTTTTCGGCTCTTTCATCTGATATCACGTTGGGCTGAGGAACGTTTTTCACAACCATTTCTAAGACTGCCTTATCAATTGGCAACCATTTTTCAAATATTGTTTTTAATTGAACCCTTGGATCCCTTATTAATAGTTCCCTAGGGGCAAATGTTACCCCTAATTTTTTTACAATATCTGTAAAAAATAAAAGTAAACAATTATTGTTAAATAATGGATTATTTTGAATTCTGTGTAAGTACCTGGCAATTTCTCTTTTTCTTTTCGGACGAGGATTATTTCGTAAAGACTCCAAATGTTATCTAGAATAAACTGGACAAACATAGGCTTCTTAGCTTTTTCCTGTGCACCAGGCACGTAACATTTTTTCTTCGAATTATAGTAGAAATCCCCCCAAAGTACTTTTTCTAATTCATCGCGATCAATTTCGAGACGTTCAAAATACATTTCAGTGAAATCTTTAAGTGTAAACGCCCAACCATCGATAGCTGAACCAAACGCAACATTGCCACAATCGGGTGAAAAATAAAGTTTCGAATCATCACTAGTTTCTAATGCTGAACTATAGTTATCCTGTTATTAACAGAAAAAATAAATATTTGTTTAATATTAAAGTTTCGGAGACCTTTTTTCCGGGTTACCTTTTCTGACAAGTCTTCCTTGGCGAAAACATCAGATGCGAAAATATTACCCATAACAGCATTAACTTGCTCTAAAATTTGTGACAGATGAACATACGCATCTAACGGAGCCATTTTTTTCTCAAAAATCAATCTATCAATTTTATTTAGCAATAATACTGGTTTTAAATGTTCGGAATATGTTTGCTGGAGGCAAGCTCTTGTTTGTGCACAAACTCCTTCGACAACATCAACCTAAAAATAGAAAGAAAGAAAATAATTGAAGGCAGCATAGCTCAACGAAAATTCTGACATTTTTGTTTTTAAATAGTAACTATTCCTCTTTTTTCCTATCCAACTATTTTCCAATCAGTCCATGTCTCAACATCTCTGATTAGCAAAACTAATATCTGCTATTAACTGGGTTATGTGGATTGGAGGCACAACATATATTCATTGCTCTTATAACTATATAAGCAAGACTGAAGTAAAGTTAACTGGCTTTGCTTTAAGTACATAATTCTTGCTAATTTTCATTGTGAAACTACAAGAACAAAAACAAAAAACCTGATTCAGCCGAGCGAATTTCCTCTGCAAAACACAAGCTAAAAAGACAACTGATCCAACTCTTGGAGCACCTGTAATATCCATTACCTCTAATAAGACTAAAACGCGGTTGCAAGTTTGAAGTGATGAAGTTGTAGCGTCGAAGCATTTATTCAAGATGGATCTTACAACTGGAAATACTACCCGCTTTTTTTCAACCAGGGTTGCAACTGTTATTACGATTAGAGCGATTTTAAATAGACAGATTTTTATCTGCATCTTCTGATTATACCTAATGCCAGTTGTATTAGGTCAGTCAAAATATTTCTGCTCAATTGGTCGTTGGAGTTGAAATTAACCTTATTAGATAGGTTAACTACCATACTCTTAAGGTGGTTTGGGTCACCCTTGTACAACGCGAGCGTGACGTAAAAAGTACGGTCTCCTTGTGGACCCCATCTCACATGACGGCCTCAGATTAGCAAAGTATGCTCTAGAATCCCTTACGGCCTCCGCTCCTTATACGCGGTCACACATCACCTGGACTAGTCCATCAGACAATACCTGATATCGTCCCTCATCATGCTACACTAATTCTACGCTGATATTGTAATGTATCCCCTGCATGCCTCCGAAATATCCAAACTGAAGAATACTCAAAGTCTGCGTAAGGTACAATTTTCGACTTAGACGGCATTCTCACGTCTCCTCGATAGTTCATCTGTTCATGTCTGAGTCCCTCAGCTGCTGGAACTAAGAGTTCATAAAGCCAGTTGGTGCTCTCTTCCTGCATATATAAGCCAAATGCTCTCACGGAGCAATCGTAATAACTCCAGACTTGTCCTTCAGAGAACTCGCATCCGATTTGGGTCCAGTGGCATATATTTGGTCAGGGAACTTGCCTCTGGAACTCTCTTTCGGAATCCATCAGGAAAATTGGCCCTTATAAGCAGTTCAAGGAGCTAACTTTGCTTCACCGTATGGCCCCTTATGTTTCTTTACTCATACCCTCTCTACACATTAGCTTTCAATGCGGTGACACTCTCTGCGTTTTAGTGCTTAATCCTTTTTGTTATAATTGAGCCTTTTTTATAATTAAGTCTTGTTCATAGCTTTACCTTGAACTATACCATGTTCCTTGGGCTTGCCCACCTGTTGGGCCTACCCACATGTTTTGTAATTCTACATATTATTTTTATTTATTTTTTATTTTTATTTAATATAAACAACTTAGGCTGTTAAGCCCATAGTATAAAAACATTGTTACTTAAGCAAAATAATAAGAATGGCAGAGTAATCCAAGAATAAACAAAAAGAAAAATATACTAAGATTTACTTAACTCTAATTATGCCGACAAAGCGCATTCGATTGATATCCATCGATATTAGTTGCTAAGGATTTTTTGTTAGTTGTGTAAGGCTTTTAATACGTCAAATAGTATCTCTATCTACTGTATATATATATTTCATTGTATTGCAATCTATAATGCATTACTTTCTGCCGCAATGAGTCTGTTCATTGCTCCTTTGTTAGTTTGCTAAACAACTTTATATTCATAGTCATAGAAAAATTGGGCCCCGGCCACGTCATACACGTGGGCAGATCGAAAAAGTTACAGATACATGTTATCAAGTAAACATACCAAATTTAGCGGACAAAGAGTATACAAAGATATTAGATAGGTTTGAGCTGGCATACTTAATTATATTTAAATACTAATAGATGCTAAGAGCTGGAGTATCAGTATCTATCGATAAGTCCAAGTATCTTTTACTAACTTGATGTGCCTAACGTTTGTAACGTAGGATAAGCTGAAGTTCTTTAATAAATGCTTTTCTATTCTATTTAGATTTCAAAAACTTGTTGTTACCTTTGGTATCTTAAAATATGCCTTAAAATTTGAATAATTTTTTCAGTTCATATTTTTTTTTTTTCATTTTTTGGAATGTAAACGGTATTAAATTGCATTTCTCTGTTAAAGTTTCATTTTAAATTTACAAACTTTCAGTACTTGTCTTACAATGCACTTCCTCAAAACAATAAAATAAAAAATCATGTCTCACCACAATAATTGCTCCATCACACATTCGTACAGCCGTTGAGACTTCACTAGAAAAATCGACATGACCAGGTGAATCTATTAAATTTATAAGATATTCCTGATCCGTTGAAAGAGATCTATAATGAAGTGATATACTACTACTCTTCATAGTGATTCCACGTTCTTGTTCATCGGGTCGATTATCTAAATATCTTAGCTTTCCAGCTAACCGATGAGATATTATACCTGAAAAGAATCCTTACTGTTTACAGGCATTATTTTTATGATAAGATATCAACCATTACCATTGCTAGCAACTAATGAATCAGCAAGTGTCGTTTTTCCATGATCAACATGAGCTAAGATGCAAATATTTCGAACACAAGATATATCTTTTTGTAGCCTAGCTAAGTCGTCTATTTGTATGAACGGCATTTTTCACTGTCAGTGAGAAAATTGGAAAATTAACGACGGAAAACTAAAAGAGTACAGTATTGTTACGAAATGTATACAACGAATAAATTAATAAACAATGCGCGCTGTCAAATCTTTCACGTGCAGTTGACGGTTTCGATTTACTTTGTACGGTTTATGAAAAACAGTGGCTTACAAATTCATTCAAAAAGTAATTGACAGTCGAACAAACTCCGATTTAAGTACTCAACGAACAGACCATTCGGTTTCAACATACATTTGTATTTAAATAGTACCAAACTATGTTGATTTAAAGAAGAAGCTTTTGACAATTAAAACTGACATTTACTTGAATTTTTCTGCCTACATGGCATGGCATTTCCTCAAATTCTCGCTTTAGTTAATCGTCTCTATTCCTTCGAGCCGTGAGGTTATTGATTCGCAGCGTGGTATCCTACACAAAATATTCAACATAAAATAAAGTTGTAACAACTAAAACGAAATAACCGTTCGTTCCATACTGTGGACGGTAACACACCAACAAAATGAGTAATCAACTTTCGCTCGAAGAGAAGAGCAAAATTATAGTGCGAAACCTTCAGGAGGTTCTCGGGGAAGATAAGCTTACTTCCATCCTTAAGGAACGCGATGTTAAAATCTATTGGGGAACTGCAACTACAGGGAAGCCGCATGTTGCCTATTTTGTACCAATGTCGAAAATAGGAGACTTCCTTAAAGCAGGCTGTGAGGTGAGAAGTAGATGATGAAATAACGTAAAAGTGACTAATAATATAGTTATTATCATAGGTTACCATTCTTTTTGCTGATCTTCATGCTTATTTGGATAACATGAAAGCACCTTGGTCTTTGCTTGACTTGAGGACCAAATACTATGAGGCCGCTATTAAAGCTATGCTTACTTCCATAGGAGTACCATTGGACAAATTAAAGTGAGTAAATAATATTCCACGAAAAGTTCCCATTTCGTTTATTTAATCTAACCAATAGCATAATAGCGACTCCACCACAATTGATCATTAATAAACCCTGAATGTAGGTCAGTTATCCCTAGCTTTGATTAGAAAAATATTAGTATTTAGTTCATAAGTACTCTGAAGCGCCCCAAAGAGAAGTAGATCAGTAAGCAACGTTACACGAGAGTGACACCTCAGCCTGAAAACGGAATGTTATCAAGCCTTGTCCGAACGCTATAACTTGACTAAAGCTGAACTTTATAAGGGAAACATTGCTCATTCGGAAAATAAGGGCAGTAACTAAAGCGCAGACTAGTCGGGATTTTGCCGAAGGTAAGAGATGATGAAATACCGCTCAAATGAAATGTAATAAAAACACATTCAAATGAAAGTTCCAGTTAAGATTAGTGTCCATGAGCAATCCAAGCTTTTTGACTTAGTTTGTTTCAAGGTAGGTGGTACACTCTTGCAGGTCAATAGGAGGTAAAGAATGTGGCAATTTCTTCATTCTAATCGGAAAAGTGAAATATGGTGTTAGATTTGGCAGGATTAAATACAAGCCCGTTATTCTGGCACCATCTGCTAATACTATCTTATTTAAACCTATGATAATGTCATTAAGATCCTTATTATAGCAGGAGAAATCTGAATTATTGGCTTACATGTGATAAGTACGTCATTAATAAAGTAATGAGAAAAGGAAGCGCGTCAAGACAGGTGCAGATGCTTTGTTGTGTTTTTAGTTAAATTATCTTTCGCTGACTTTCGGGTCTTAATATGTTAGTTTGACTTTAATGCCATCAATGTTTGCTGTATCATACTTGTTTTTTTTTTTGTCCAAGTATATAGACAAACCGCTATTGTTACTTTTTACTGCTTCGGTGCTTACTGCTATAAAGAGCTCTGCATCTAGAGTTGCTATAAAGACCGTTTATTTATTCGATTATTTTCTGGGCAATATATCTTCGTAGATATTTCTGCCACTTGAGTTGAAAATCGACTCTGAAACTACAAAAGCTAAAAATAGGTGCGGACTGGTAATCCATAGGTTGCCCACGAATATTCTCAGAGTTTCAAATAGGATCTATGCACAAGAACGTCTTATATTCCCAAATCGCTGGATTTTTATCGTGCGATCGACTGCAGATTATATTTTTTCGTAGCTGCTTTCTTCCGAAAACTCTAAAAACGTCTTGTTAAGATCTTTGAAAAAGTGCTTCTGCCACCTCTACAACTGCTTTTCATCGCTGCTTAGCAACTTTCTATATTTGCTGTTTATTGCATTCTTTGCGGAGTGGCTTCCGAGATTACAGCGTTTGAGTTGTCACTGTTTGTCTTCTTTTGTTACCATTGAACATACTGTTTCGCTGTTGTAATGAGGGCACATTTTTTCTTCACTCCATACACATAAACATCTGCATTCTCTGAAACACTCAGCTGATTGATATTATGGTGGAACTTTTCCCTGAATACCATTTTTTAGGTACTATGCCGTAAGTCTCCAGTTAATATTGTATGTTAAGATAGTGATCGCTGCCCGCATTTGTTCTTTCACTATAATTGTCAACCTTCAAACAATAGCCATATAGTTTATCTTCCTTTATCTTCCTGACTCTCACTTTCAGTAAGTCATTGAAAAAAGACTCATTCCTTACCTTCCGCTAAGGTCTTCAAGACAGGTGTTTTCGGCACGGATTTGAGCATTTAATCTGCCCATTAACAGACTAGGCGATGTCTGTTTTCATAGAGCACCTCCTTTAGCCGCATTTCAAAGTTGTATTTAGTATGCTCTTCAGACTGTTTTGTGAGAGTATAGCATTTGCATAATAGTGGGCACTAGTAATCCTTTTAGAAATTGGTGAAAAGCTAATGATATTGGACCTGATCTTTTTAGTGAGTTTTATGTCAACGCCATCAATTTATTGTTCTGTGCCGTTAGATCTCTAAAAAAGTATCAGAAGGATTATCCACTTGAGAAAAAATATTCTCCCGCATTCATACGACATTGTTTTGTTGGGACCTATAACCATAATTCATTTTATCGAACAACCGCAGATTTCTAACATTCTAAAATTTAATTTGTATCAGTGATCGAAAAGATAAGTTCGCCAACTTTATGTAAGTCCTTTTCAGAAACTCCATTTTTCCGGGAGATGGTCGCTAGCCTTCAACCCTACCCTACCCAGGGCCACAATGAGTACTAGATATTTAGCACAACATTAAATTAAATTACCAGGGGGCCACAACGAGAAGCTATTTGTATTGAGCATTTTATGAGCCTGACACACTGAACATTTTCTCTTTGTTCAAGTGACACAAAGGTGGAACAGTTTACAGAGAAATATTGAATTTGTAACATTACCCGTGATTTTAAAGTGGTGTCTTAAATTTGAAAGAAACTGAAAATTTTTGTCCTTGTTTTAGAAGTTTTTTATTTTCTATGAATAAAGTTTTAACTTTCACGATTTTTGTTTTTTTTTTACAGATTCGTTAAAGGTACAGACTATCAACTCTCAAAAGAATATACTTTGGATGTTTATAAACTCTCATCTGTGGTAACGCAACATGATGCAAAAAAGGCAGGCGCGGAAGTTGTGAAACAAGTCGAATATCCATTGCTCTCTGGTCTATTGTATCCAGGCCTTCAAGCATTAGATGAAGAATATCTGAAAGTCGATGCACAATTTGGAGGCGTAGATCAACGAAAAATTTTCACTTTTGCTGAAAAGTATTTGCCACAATTAGGATATGAAAAAAGAATTCATTTCATGAATCCAATGGGTATGTCCGATACGATTACATTTGTATTTTTCAATTCTTATAATGAGATTTCCTTTAAAAAAAAAAAACAAAAAACAGTGCCTGGCTTAGCCGGAGGTAAGATGTCATCATCGGAAGAAGATTCAAAAATAGATTTACTAGATACTCCGGCTAATGTGAAAAAGAAATTGAAAAAAGCTTTTTGTGAACCTGGTAATATACAAGATAATGGTTTGCTGTCGTTCGTAAAGCATGTTCTCTTCTCACTTTTTAAGGAAGGAGAAGGTATGTAGATTTATTCGTTAGAAGTGTGACTTCCAATTATACTTAATGTGTCCTCTAAAGGTTTCAAGATTTCTCGGAAAGAGGAATTTGGTGGTGATATGACATTCATGAAGTATGAAGATTTAGAAAAATGTTTTCAAGAACAAAATCTTCATCCAGGAGATTTAAAAGCTTCAGTAGAATTTTACATTAACAAGTTATTAGAACCAATAAGGAAAACTTTTGATACTCCAGAACTCAAGTAATTTTTTTTTCTTACTTTACTATGGTTTTGAAAATATAGATTTACTTAAATATTTTATCAACTTTTGAAGGAAGCTTAGTGAAGAGGCTTATCCTGCTCCTGGGAAAGCGAACAAAACTGTCAATGGAAGCAATGCAGAAGACGGTCCTCAAAGACTTGATATTAGAGTAGGCAAAGTGGTTGAAGCAACAAAGCATCCAGATGCCGACACTTTGTATGTATTGCAAATAGATTTGGGAGAAAATGCTCCTAGAACGGTACTAAATATATTTCACGAGTTATTTCTCTTTAATACAATTTCCTAATTACATATACAGGTTATAAGTGGATTGGCAAAATTTATCACATTAGATGATCTTAGTAATAGACTTGTAGCTGTTCTTTGCAATCTAAAACCATCTAAAATGAGAGGAATTGAATCTAAAGGAATGGTGCTTTGCACGTCAAAGTAAATATTTCGTGATTCCCCATTGAAGTTTTTAAAATTAAAGATTTCTTTTTTACAGTGCGGATCACACAGTTGTTGAGCCTATAATTGTACCAGAAACTGTAAAACCTGGTGATAGAATAATATTTGAGGGTTACAGTGGCAATCCAGATGAACAATTGAATCCCAAGAAAAAGGTAAGTTACAATGAATATTATGATTTGATTAGTAAGCATCCACATTACTTGATATCATAAATAGCATTCTTACTTGTTTTTATTTCTTTCAAAATATTCCGTACTTAATAAAATTAATTTTTATTTTGTTAGATCTGGGAAAAGTTACAAGCAGATTTGAAGACTAATTCTGAAGGTGAAGCTGTGTGGAAGGATAATTTCTTATTAACATCTAACGGAGAAAAACTTACCAGTAAATTGATGGATTGTCCTATTAAATAAAGAAAGTTTTGTGTTCGGAATAACATTTTCACAGCAAATAGCTTTTTTATTGTGAAAGCAGCTAATAAACATAAACAATAAACATCAAATCACATATTTACTTTTATATAAATAATTTCAGAAGGAACACGAAATCAAAGCTGAGAATTTTTTTCTTTAAATTGCCTCCATCAAAATAGTGTTGATAACAAAACCAAAGCATAAAAATGCCTGTAGAAGGTAGTAAAAATTTCAGTTTGTATTCCTTTTTATTGTAAAACTTATTAAACTCTATGTAGCTTCATGATAAAATCAAACTTTTTACTCAAATTCTCGTAAGCAGAACCACTTCTTTGTAGTTCTGCAATCAACCTGTCGATAATGACGCTGAGAACGATAACTCTGAATTCGTCCCTGCCGAATAGTGCAACTTCGATCTCGTTTCCTTCTAGGATCAATAAAGTGAATTAAATTGTTTTTTAATGTCCCGTGTGTGTATGTCCTCCATACCAATTCGGCGCCTTTCGTGGCCCCCCTACAAGGTTGGTCCCCTAGGCAACTGTCTAGTTAGCCTAAGAAGAAGTTCGCTGCTGCATGTGATCTCGATTTTTTACCTTTCATTACATTATATAGGACAAATCTTTCATTGCCTCTGACTCAAATGGAGCAACACGAACATCGAGATAAGAAAAGCTACCGAAACTAAGTGGCTTGGTGGCTCAAGTTAACCACAGCAAGGAGGAAAGTAAAAGGCCAGTCGCGCGGTTACACGAGATTCAGCAAACTTTCCCGGGTCACATTTTAAAGGCCAACAGCTTTTTACAACATGCAAAAAATTAATTAAAAAATGTATTAAATTTTCGCAAATTTACCGCTTACATAATTTTATTTATAATTTTACATTAGATTAAAAAAAAAAATAGTGCACCACTGCTCAAGTTAATTTACCTGTCGACATATAAAACTATCGCTAGTCAGAGCTGCTCTGAACAAGATAAATGGTGTTTAGATAGAAATACTACAGCGGTACATTCCGCGCCTATTTTAATTCAGGGCGGGCACTAGGCTTCTAAATAATTCCGGGACCCTTCCCCCTAAGAAGTTTTTATGTTCTTTATTCAAGTATGAAGTTTAAGCAGTAACTTGTAGTAATTAAGTGAGAAACAAAAAAAAAAAGCTTTAAAAGTAGCTTTTCTCTTTTGCGATAAAAGTTTTTTTTTATCTGTTCTGATTACTAGGGCCATTTTTAAAAATAAATATTGCCTAATTTTCTCAGATTTCCTGCAAAATATGTATTTGGAAAGAATAATTCTTGGAGACATTTTAATCTAATGCTCTTATTTTTTTTTTTTTTAATTTCTCATTCAAAAAGTTATATTTTCAAATTTCAGAAGCTATGTTAAAATTTGATACTTTCCAGGACCTCGGCACGGACCTACCGAGGCTTTTGGTAAAAAAGGCATGGATCAAAACCCTCGAGAATACTTCACAAGCTATGAAGCAGACTCCGGCACTACCACATGAGAGCCCCAACGGAGTCCTAACGTTCTAAAATATTTGCAGTGTTCTTATGTTAAAGTGACAAAAGTTTGATTTCAATAGCTTCTCCGCCCTAAGCTACTATTCATACAGAAAAATGGTGTTCTGATAATTTTACACTTGCTTTCTTAACTTCCGAACCAAAATAAAAATTTTATACCTTTCCTAAAAAAATTATTTAAAAAAAATTTATCTGAACCAAATGACTACGATTCCTAAACAAAAACTCTCAACTGAATAATCATTGTATATGACGTTGTCCCGTAGTCTGATGAAATCGAATGTAGCTGCCTATAGATTAGGTCTACCGCTGCACATACACACATGCTATTATTACTCAGTTGAGATCGTAAAATGGTAAGATTACTTTGTAATTAAAACTATTTTATTATTTTGTTAAGTAAGGTATATAGTAAGTGTAGCCTATGGGAAGGTAAGGAACCAAGCTGTAAATTACTAGGAGACTATTCTCCTGTATGGATAGAAATTTAGGTAATGTTTGGAACTTTTCTATAAGTATCAATATAGAACATTTTAGAGAACGGACTCCCAACGCACGCATCTAGATTTTTGTTTCATGGCTTGGGAAGTATTCTCGAGGGTTTTGCCTGGATACATTAGCAGTCCATCCAGTTCACTGTTCCAAACCTAATCTTCCTTGTCACGACAGGGTTAGCTGGTCATATTATAACCACGCTTAATTGAAATGTGTATACATACTATTTATGTAAAATTGTAAATTATTCATTATTCAGGTTATCTACCGGGGATTCTACCCCATCAATTCGAAATAGAGCGAACAAAACTATATAGAGGAAAGTAAAGTGGCGATTTGTTGGTCACAACGTATTTCATGAAATCGTATGGCATGGCTTGTGAAGAATGTGCTAAATATGAAGTTTCAACAAGCTTGCAACGAACTCTTGTCTTTTGCAAGTTTTTATTTCAGCTTTCTTTAAAATCGTGGGAGAAGAAATAGATCTTCAAGGTACAAATCTATCTTCATCTAATGAGGAATATTCCATAATATAAACTTAAATATATAAACGATGTGGCGGTTGCGTCTGCAAGCTGCTAATCAATTATAAATGTAATTTTTTATGGAAGAAAATAATGATCTTCTCACCAAAGAAAAAATGTTTTATTTTTTACAAATTACTAATAATTTCCACTTTAAGGTAATGTATTAATAATGTAAATATTAGAATTTGTTTTGAATCGTGGTAAGAATTTTTATCCCACCAGGCCACTGAAAGACCCCGATGCTCATCAAAATAGATTTAATCTGTATTGCTCGCGTGACAATATAAAGGAATTTTCGATTGCGATTGGTATTTACGAAGAAGTTCCATTAAAATTCAGATCAGCGGCATATTCGACAATGCTTATATTGAATATGAGATATTATGACAATTATTTGTTTTTTAAATAGAGGATGCAAACAGTGATTCTGCTTCTCATCTAGTCACTGCGACCGATAAGTTCTTTTGTGACATCACCCCCAAGTGTCCTAGGGTGCTTATTGAAACTTGAGGTCTTCTTGGGGGCCATCTTTGTGACATCCTCTGACAATGGGAGTACCTTTTCTATATGTTTGAGTCTTAAGCGACCAAGAGCTTCACAGTTGCAGATGAAGTTTTCAGCAGTCTCCTCGCCTTCCATACAGTAGCAACAGGTTCTGCTGACAACCCTGTTATTGAGATAATATCTAAACGGGTAATGTCCAGTAAGTAGGAATAGGAGTGAGGAATACTTTTGTCGTTAGTTATGTTAGCAATAGAAGTGAAAATCAACACAAAAAGCTGGCTGAAAGTAGCAACAGTAGAATCCTGTATCAAATACTTAAACAGATCTCTTGAACTTGAGAGAGTTTTACAGAGGGTTATATGTACAATAATAGACAAGGATGTAGATAGCTAATCGAAAGCTATTAATGAGAATATCAACTAAAGTATTCATATTCTCTCTTGTCACGAAAGATCATACTAATGGCCATAGTGACTAGAAGTGAGATGAGTTCTCCGTTTCGTGAGGTACCCTTGGGCTGGTCAGGGTCTTTCAATAAAATATTTTTGTATTGTATAAACTCACATTCTCACCAAAGAGGAATATTAATGCAAGCATTCAGAATAAACGATCTACAGTTATTGGATTATTATCTTTAAACAAAGCACAGCATGAATAAAATTAACAGGAAGCTATGGATAGTTGTTAATTCCCCCTCATCATAAACACTTGAAACAAAAAATAATAAATTAGCTTAACTAATTGTCCGAATGCCCACACTTATGGCATTCTATAAACCCCAGGTCTACGTGCTCTAAGAGCTCTCTAAGTATACTATGAGAAACACTCAGCAGAAGAAAACTCTTAAAGTAATTAAAACTCCCACCGTTGCGTTGGCCTAAACTAATTGGGATTAATTGACAGCGGTGGTCAATTTGATCACTTTTTCTCTTCCCGGTCACTACTTTTGACTATTTCCAATTGACGTAATAACTGAAGTCACTCATCGTTATTGGATCCGATGATGGCATATCTCACCATAACTTTTGGCTGTAAAAAAACTTTTCTTTTTCAATATTATTCAGATTTTTTTTTTTTTTAATTCTTACTAATTAAACTTCCTCTGGCGTTAACATGAAAAAAAAACTGAAGGGGCGACAATTGTGTTACATTGAAAACAACTTCTTATCCGCAATAATTTATGTGAAAAATTTCTTTATTTATAGATTACAACAGGAATGTGGAGGGAGTGAAAATTAACTGAGAGGATTTTGTGTAATTATTGATTATAAATATTTGCTTGTAACAAATGCCAAGAAAAATAAAAGCGCGATTAAAGGTGATGGACTTAGGCTCCCGGAAGTGCACACTTTTCGAATATGTGATGTCGATAAACCTCTTCTTCTTAACAGTTTACGAATGCTTTCTAAATCCTAATAAAAATAATATTGATTATTATTAAAATTGAGAGAAAAAAAGTACAAAAGTTTCAAACAAACTTACTTCCGTTGTTAAGGGCTCTGGTTTACGTGTAAGAATTATCGAAAATAGCTTACTTCCAGGTGATTTATTGCAAAATGTTAATACTAAGTGGTTTCCTACAGCCTTCATTACCTGTATTGTACCCTTAAACTGCTCATACTGCAGGTGTACAAAATCACCGTTTTGAGGACCCGATGAAATCCAAAAACCTCGCCTAGCATTTTCATACCGAACAGTGTACTCTAGAGTGGTGTCATTTTCATCCCAGATCAAACGCAAATAAGAAAAGTGTTTTGAGTATTCTTGCGGTCGAGAGTGTCCACTATAGTCCCGCCAACTGGTCTCTGTACTTGTTATCTGATAAGAAATAAGAAATTAATGTTTTCCTTTCTAATCAATGTTTTCTGTAGCATTTACTTGGCCTGTTATATTTGAAATATGAATCCGTACACAAGTGTTGAAGTAAAAGACCCCTTCTTTATCGCCATCGTTGTGAGTGATTATTTCATTACCGTACCAAGTTCCTAGGATCTGTGAAATTATAATATTTTAGTAAATATAGTATAGAAATAAATTTTAAACTATGTTTTGAAGCCTATTCATGTAGTTCCTTCTTATATTATTTCACAAAAAATTCTCTTTTTACCCGTTATGTATATACATACATAATACAGATTAGCCTAAGCTAAGATTAGAGGCGACTATAGGCGGACACCGCAGGCCAAAGCGGGCCACTGTACTATCCTGCTAGAAACTCCATCACCAAAACCTTCCAGTCCTCTTAATGAAGCGCATCAGCTCTTGTGAAGAAGATTTTTCAGTTCATATACAGATACGAAGGCGCACCCTAGAGTATCCAGCCTTTTCCGGGCGAAGGCCAGACAAGCACATAGAAAGTGTTCGGTTGTCTCAGTTTCTCTTTCCAGGCAGGCCAGACATTCTGGCCTGTCAACAACTCTCATCCTTGTTATATGAGCGTGAAGCGAACTGTGGCAGGTGATGATGCCAACCACAGTTCAACATTGTTTCCTTCCGGCTCCATGAGAAAATTAGAGATATTTTTATTGGGCCCATCAAGAAATGGTTTTGTGCACCTGCAAATACTTAGGTTCTCCCATCTCTGCTGATGCTACCTATGAACATCCGCTTTGATGGGAGACCTGATAGTCGAAGTGGCAGCGCCTACGGCCGGATCCGGTTTGTAGAGCAGAGAATCAGAGCCAGCCCTAGCTAAAAGGTTAACCCTTTCATTCCCCATGATCCCCATGTGACCAGGAACCCCCTGAAGTGACCCTTGTTGTGGATGGAGTTATCTTATTAACATTATTTGGAGTGATAAATAATGCTTCTCTAGTGATTTGGCAACCTTGAGGCTGCAAGCACGGGACACTTACATATAATATGCTTCTAGGTTTTATCTTCCTCTTCGCACAACCAACATACATACTTGGCTGTTGAATTTGTATATCTTCTTCCAAAAAATAACGGAAAGGGTGATATCCAGTGACTGCATTAAACAGCCTGAGAGATTGTCTGCTAAAACTAATTAGTTTTAGCGTCTGGAGAGGAGCAGGGATGACGAATTCCTTTGCCTGCCTCATACCCCACGCGATACATCAGAGGAGATCTAGTTGCCTGTTTTTCACATTTTATGGCTTTTGGTAGGCCAAATGTTGCGTAGAGAAGTGACCAGTATACGGACTGTCGGCTCCGAGCTTAGGTAGGCCAAAACCACATTACATTGCTATCTCCAAACAGCATCTGGAGGATAATTTGGAGTGGTCTGGAGTTTAGGCTTTCCTTAGATCCAACCTCTATAGCGTAGGCTGCCGCCTGAGAAATGGAAGGTGAGGCCCCAAATCGAATGAACTGTTCCGCTTCTGGACCAATCTCCCTGGGCCTCTTTTGGCCACCCGTCTTGGATCCGTTAGTATATGTACACATGTATATATAGACATGAGCCCGTTGCTGGAACTGGATATTCATTTTCATATTTTTTATCTAAACATTCGAACTTATTGTGGAAGACATTCGCTGGAAACAGTTATGTAAGCAATGACACGCCATCGATTAGAAGATTTCATTTCAGTTGAAATGTCATTGATTTCAAAAGGTCAATCTGATTACGACCCATTGTACAAAGTGTGATCAGTCATAAAGTGTTTCAACGGAACAATTCATTTCCGTTCTAATGTTGACGAATGAATGTGTTCCACAAAAATAAAAACAAATCCAACTCGTTTAATATATTCCTGATAGGCCTCATTAATAAGAAACGAAAAACTTCCCTTTTCGCGATGTAAACAATTTTTCGTATTCTATCGAAATTTACTCATGAAAAAGGGCCACATAGAAGTTCGTATCCGAGTATGCAAACCGAAAAAGTAGAATAATAGTTTTATTGATCTAAGCTTTACAAAACAAAAAATAAAAACGTCAGCAATTGGTTTTATTTTATTTAATTAGAGAACCTGGAAATATTCCGAAATCGAATTGTAGGTTTTTTTTGCAAAAAACGGGCGTAGAAAATCTTCGCTTTCGTCATTCTTCAAAAAGAGTGTTTAATTTTTGCCTTCTTCAAATCCAAACCGAATTATCGAAGCCTGTTTTGTACACTATTTTGGCATAAAATGAATATTGATATCTAAGGGCCATTTAATTGCAATTTAATTTAATTTGTGTTTTAGTACTCCTGTTAGAGAGGGTTGGAGCCCACTTAAATTAAAAGTTATATATTCATTATTATGACATGAAATAACCCAAAATTTAATTTTAATTTAATTTTAAGTGTGCTATAACCCTCTCTTACGGGAGTACTAAAACAGAAATTAAAATAAATTTCAAATAAATGGCTTGGTAATTGGCGCTTAGGGATATCAGTGAAATTATTGCTCCTATGAAATGTGATAGTCTAAGATCCCTACTATAATCGACTATCGGTATCGACCTACCCTCATCTGTTATTTTAATTAGAGGTACATATTTATACCCTAGATGAAATCTAAAGGTTATACTAAGTTTGTCATTCTATTTGTAGCGCATAGAAATAATGATGGTAGAGATAAATGGATTGACATCCACTCCATCCGTCTGTCGAGAGGGCGTGCACTTAGAGAGCTGAAATTTTGCATACGAGCTTTTAAAAAAAAAAGAGTAAAATTAAGTTCGAAAATGGGACGAATCGGGTAAATCATTAGTAGGGTTGCTATACAAAAATTTCCCTGTTCACTATATATTTGGACACTGCATGAGAACGCGTCCACGTAGAGAGCTGCAATTTTGTGTATACACATAAAAATAATAAATAAAATTTTAAAAGTGGGATAAATCTGGCAACCCCTTCTTGGTGTTGCCATATAAAAATTTAATATGTTTATATCCCCTGTGGAAGCGATCAGTCATAGACATTTTTTTTTTTTGTACTGAAAATCATTATAATCATAATCATTTCTACTGTCCGACGAACCGTTCTAGAAATATATGCCAAAAACCACTTAAAAAAATCAAACTTGCACAGAGAGGGGGACCATACGAGATTACATTCGGGCACTCATTTAGGGTAGAGCTGAAAGTATCCCGATAATTTGCTATCCGTATTATCCGGAATAATTAGGATCCGATTCCTCAATCCTAGTATCCGGATCTGGATCCAAACTATCCATTTCCATTTTCCCAATGAAACAATGCAATTTGGAGGAAATTCTGAACCTTTTTTGCCAGACTAAGTAAAAAAGGTTCAAATTTTTCTCCAAATTGCATTGTTTCATTTCATTTCAATGCAATTTGGAGGAAATTTTGAAACTTTTTTACTTAGTTTGGCAAAAAAGGTTCAGAATTTCCTCCAAATTGCATTGTTTCATTGGGAAAATGGAAATGGAATTTATTTATTTCGTGCATGGGTTGCCACGTGGCCAGGCTACCCTTTTTTACGTCTCCATTCACTTACAGATTATCTGTAGTTTCAGACAGTAGATGGCATCTTTCAGTACAAATCTGTTTTCGTCCTCCCATTAGTATCAAATCACTTCTTAAGTTTGATATTTGACAGGTAGAAAACTTCAAATAAACTGATGATTAGTGCACACCTACAGTTCGATCTTCAGTTCAGGATTGTCATGCAGTTCGATTGAATTTTTAAAATGATTTGTCAAGAAAGAAAATTGCTGCTCTAGTAATAATAATTTCTTTTTATCAGAAGTACCAGTGAAGAATAAAAAACATTTCTGAATGAAAGATTGGTTGCTTCACAGGCAAAACATCTCACATATGAGGTTATTAATTTTTCTCCTAGCACAATCAGTAGTAGTTTTATAACGCTCTATTTATTCCTCATAACCTTTTTCTATTAACTTTCTATCTGAATTTGAATCATATTTGACTTTCAATGTTTTCCATATACTTTAGAATTCATTGATGTCGTACTTCTATCCATTTTGGAATGATTAAAAACCACAATTATCTGACGAAAATATCAAACTGATCTGAAAATAATGATTGACGATGAAATTGTAGAATTTATATACACTTTACAAATCTGCCGTTCTGTTATCTGTTCTGTATTTATCTATAGATCTACAATATGCAGTTCATGACCTACCGATCTGGTTGACAATCAAATCGTACAAATTTTCAAAATACACAGGCAGATTACATACCAAATCGAACGATTTGAACTTTTAATGGGTGGCGGAATTCAAATAGATCTACAGTTCGAATCTATAGATAATCTGTAACTGAATGGGGGGCTTTAATTACAAATAATTTAATAATATTTTTAAACTCTCCTCTCATTTGTAATTCCAAAAAAATCGTACCAATCGGTAGTACAAGGCATATGTAAAAAGAAAAAATACTTCTAAATTTACAGATATGAATAGGTGGGTTTGCATTATTAATTTACGC
This sequence comes from Dioctria rufipes, assembly GCA_963924295.1. Taxonomy (NCBI): domain Eukaryota; kingdom Metazoa; phylum Arthropoda; class Insecta; order Diptera; family Asilidae; genus Dioctria; species Dioctria rufipes. The sequence continues at coordinate 70,898,394 of OZ002743.1, read as the reverse complement.
TAATCTGTTATTTAATTGGATTATATATATATTAAAATGAAGGTAATTTTATTGCGAACTTGGTGGTATCAGGTTACCTCAGGAAAAATGGTCTAGTCTCACGGCGGTCGTGCTTTATAGTATGAATATAAAAGGACAGTGCGTAACAATAACAACTAATATATGTAGATGGCATGCAAATGGAAATGAAACTGATACCAGTAATCAATTAGTTAATAATTTTTTCGCAGATTATATCTGCGCGATAAAGATGAGCTCTGACCCACAGTATGAGGATAAAACTTTTGACTGCTGTCTAACAGAATATTGGTTTGTTGAAAAAAGATGATATTTCTTTTTGTTTACAAAAAAAAAAAAAAAAAACGAATAAATAATGAAGAAAAGTCTTTCCGTCTTTCCATCTGGACATAAATTTAAATGAACAACGATAGTTGAAAACAAGTAAAAAAGCTAGAATTGGTCTACAACCAATTCTTATGATACCCTTTACATGAATGCCCGTATAAAATTTCATATGGTCACCGATCTATGCAAGTTTGATTTTTGAAGTGGTTTTTTGCATATATTTCTAGAAGGGTTCGTCGGACAGAAAAAATAATTATAAGCAATTTTATAGGATTTCGTATTCTGAAGAAGTTTTTAGTACAATAAAAATGTATAGGACAAAGCGTTTTCACAGTATATGTAAAAAACCTAAATTTTTATATGGCAACACCAAGAAGTCCATTTTTGAAATTTTATTTGCTATTATTATAAAAACACTATGTACTAAATTTCAGCTCTCAATGTCGACGCGTTCTCAGGCAGTGTCCAAATATATAGTGGAAAACGAAAGTTTTGTATGGCAACTTAATTTTACTTTTATTTTTTTATTAAAGTCCGTGTACAAAATTGGAGCTCTCTAAGTATACGCTTTCTCGAGTTATCGTGCGCACAGACAGACGGACATGCAAAAATCAAAATAACTTTTAATATTATACGTTGGTGTTCAATCCATTTTGCTCTACCATAATTATTTCGAGGTGTTACAAACGGAATGACTAACCATAGTATATCTACCCTATAGATTTCATCTAGGGTATAATTATGTGCTGGAAAGGTATTAATATCTTCCTACAAGGTGAAGTCGTAGAAATGCTAATCGGGTATTAATACCTTCTGCGTATGACGTACATTAAGTGTGAGTAAGACTTTGGTAAGAGCGAGTTTTTCATATAATTAGGGTAACCACACACAACCGACAGCTTGATGGTCAGTAACTTCACCATATAATCTTATGGGCGGTATTTTATGACCAGCCATTGAAGGCAATTGAAAAATGGTCCCGAAATACTCTATACACAATGCATTTTTATGTTTACATACATAGCCGAATTCGAGTTTGCTTAACAGTAGATTCGGTATATTTTCCGAATGACTCATGCAACTCAGCAATGTGAACATAAAAATGTATTCTGAGTAGGACTGCTGGATAATTTTTTAATTACCTTCAATCGTTGGCCATAAAACATGGTCCATAAGAATGAATGCATGGTGAAGATATACTGACCGTCTAGAAATCGGTCGTTAAAAAAGTGGTTATTATGATTGAAATCCTGAAAACACCGATTCGAGAGATCCTCTACCATCAACTCGAGGTTTAAAATTATTTTCCTGGGTGACTGTTATTTACACTTTGTAAAATTTCTCTATAAAAATCAAACCTATACTTCAAAGGAAAAATTTTAAGCAACAGGAAAAGTATTCCACATACAATTAAATCGGTAGATGTGGAGCAAGCAAAAAATATCTGGAACGGAGAAAATTATTTTGTGTGGATATCGAGAGAAATAGAAACAAGAATAAGGCCAAGGCTTCTTCTTCTTTCTACTAGGCCTATTGCTAAAAATGTAATAAAAAATAGAAACAACGAAATCAGGATATACATAAAAATCGTCGCTGATTGTGGGAGGTCTCGATGGATCTGATATGATGCTATATATTATGTAGATATGAACGAGGAACAGTTAAATTTTGAAAAAAGAAACTGTTTTAAACATTTTCGAACAATAGTCATAATAATGATTCATAATAATATGCTATAAAGATGAAATAGTTCGTGGAAAAAAATATGAACTTGTGAAAATTCACCATAACATCGGTCTTGAAAAACTACCAGGCCGTTAGCAGGTTAGTAGGTACAACTAGGTTACTAGGACCATACGGATACTGTCATCGGAATTGATGTATTGTGTCCTCTCCTAGAGTCGTTCGGCAAAATATAGCCTTTTTATGAGCTCGATTTGTAACCTTAAAGCTGTAAGTGTAAGACACATACATATAATATGCTTCTAGATTTTATCTTCCTCTTCGCACAGTCGATACTAGTATTCGCGGTCGGATTTGCCTACCTTCCCCAAAAAATACAATTGAAGCCATGCCCAGTGACTGCATTATAAACTGCCTGAGGGACTATCTGCTAAGACCAACTATTTTGGGCGTCTGGAGAGTATAGTGATCACGAATTCCACTATTACGACAGACGAGATCCAATAGCCTGTTTACCCATTGTTGCAGTTTCCCCCTAAGGTGGCTTTTAGGTAGGCCAAATGTTGGGTAAGGATGAGTATACGGACTGTTGGCTCCGGTTTTAGCCTGATCGTATGCTTTTTCATTTCCATCCACTTCTTCGTGAACTTCGAGTGGTAGCCACAGACTATTTTCAATTGAAAGTCTTGGCAGGACACGGTTAGGAGAGGAGCTTGGCTATCTGAACAAATGTAGATGTTCAAGTTCTCGCAGCCCCCGTGCAAGCTTTCGTGAGCTCCAACCTCTGTAGCATAGACCTCCGCCTGAAAAACTAAACGTGGCCAACCAAGCGAAAGGGAGAGTTCCACTTCTATACCGACCACCTCTGCACCTGTTTTACCATCCTTCCTTGAGCGGGAACTGGAGCTCTCTATCTATTATCTAGCTTCTTTCGTTAATGGTTACCTGGTAACCTTTTTCGAAGGAAAAACTTTTGGCCATAACAATCCGCCTTTAATGTTGACCTGCTTGAGTATGTCCCACACCGGAAGAAATAAATGAGGAGTGTCTTTTCAAAAGGGGATATTTACAATTTTCATTTTTTTTAAGTTAAGTATGAGATTATATTCTCTACTCTGAAATTCAAGATTTCGTCACTGTAAACCGAAACAAAACGCGATAAACTCATAGGAAATCTTACTTGAAAACACTTGTTCCGATCTGAATGGGATATTTACATAAAAAAATATGATATTAGTTTTGTTACTTTGGTTTCATTTCAAAAAGGGATATTTACAGTACGATTTCAATAGTCGAAATAAATTTTTAAGGGAGAAGTTTCTGTTTTATATTTCTGAGTAAAAATAGAAGTAAGAATTAAAAAATAAAAACTGATAAGAATACTCAAAATATGCTTTAATAGTTTTATTCTAGTATCATTTACAAATCAAAAGAGGATATTTACAAAAACGTACAACACAAAAAGGGATATTTACAAAATGGTACAGAACAAAAGGGGATATTCTAAAGATTTTTATTCAAAAGGGGATATTTCCAAACTTTGCAAGCCAATATTACCGGAAGTAATAGTCAAATTTTTTTCAAAATAATATATTCTAGATAACTTATCATATCCTTTCCATATATTCCTCCTATTATTGTGTAAAGCTGTTGGTATTGCTACAGTCAGTTTTTTTTTCGATTTTATGAAAAAACGATTAGGACGTAAATATCCCCTTTTGAAAAGACACTCCTCAAATATAATAATTCAAATTAATCCAATTTGAAAGTCATATTAAAAGGACGTAGCAGGATATAGTAAATAAAAATCCATAAAATAGAAATCAAGTCAGTTTAAAAAAAAAATCAAAAATTCGGTTCGAATGAAAATCAATAACAAATCTTAGTATACAGATGAAAATAATAAAAAAAATATTTTACAAATAAACGTAAGGTGAAGTACGCAAAAAGAAGAAACATATGCCATACAAATTAACAGAATTTTAATATTAAAAAAAAAAAAGCAAAAGAATTCAACTACCTACATAACGACTAAAGCAATTCATTAACATTCTCCTCAGTCACTGCAAATTTGTTCAGGGCATACATATTCGCTCCCGATGGTACATTATTCAGGTTCTTATTGGCGTAAAAAGTTCCAGCAACAAAAGAAGGAATAAGAAGAAATTATTAGTTTTTCAAATGATTGTGAAAAACGAGTATTTGAATATTTAAATGTCAATAATATTAACAAATTACTAGCTGATTGCGAGTTAAGCGATACTGAATGGATACATCATATAGGCATTACATACATACTGGTGAAAGCGGAAATGAATATAGCAAACCAGTTTCAAAAATATTAATAAAGCTCTTCAACTGACTACAAAACTAGGAAGTACTATTCTTGCTATTAATCTAGGGACCGTAACAGTTAAGAATATTTTAAAAAAACATCAACATACAGGGTATTTTCCCTTAGAAGGTCAATAGAGCAGGAAGTGATAGTACTCATCTAGACCAGGGCTTCTTAAACTATGGATCTCGACCCCATATGGGGTCGCTTAGCGAAATCTTGGGGGTTTAATAAATACAATTTTACAACTTTTTATGCAATTTTTAATTTTATATTTTTGTATGTTTTTATGGAAGCTCTAAACCTATATTTTTTCATATGTAGATATATATATTTTTACCTAATCAATATGTCATCACAAAATATTTATATACATACATACATATATTTATTTTATATTTTTGGGTTGCGCAAAAAATCTCAATCAGAAATGGGGTCGTAAATGAAAATCACAATAATAAATAGGGTCGTGAATGATAAAAGTTTAAGAACCTCTGATCTAGACTAACAAAAAATTTAAAGGCAAGGGGTGGGCAATATCAATCGTTTAGCTAATAACTCTTTAACAGATGCCGATAGCACATAGGTTAAATTAAAGAGGAGAGTCTACAGCTTATAGTTTTTATAAAAAAAAGTTATATTATATATATATATTATATTAAATATTTCGTTTAAACCCCCGTAACTCCTGACAGGAGGAGGCTAGTTGAGCAGTCGTTGGAAAGGCCATGAAGTTCTGCATACAATGAGCTTTTAACTGTGGTCGTGCACCCCCTGCCATGTAATTTTTTGTTTGCCTAGGTGAGTACGATTACCTCCTGCTCTATAAACTTCCTAAAGGAAAAAACCATGTATATTTTTGTCAGCGTTCCTTTCCTCGTTCAGAATAAAACTCGTCCTCTTTCTCGGGCAGAACCATTTAATTTCAATCTGTCTGCGCTTTTTTCGGACTCCAAATGATTGTGAATGCACCTGGATTCAGGTAAATCATTTTAATTTGTATTCCATTAATTAATTGTATTTAATTTGATTATGATATCGTTTTGTCGATTGACACAAATTCATTCAAGACGCGAAAAGAAACGCAGCATTTAATAGAAAAACTATTTCCTTAAATTCAAATCTTCAATAACACGGAGACATGTTAATATGGGATCCATACAAGAAATTTTGTAAATACCAAAAACATGACTAAAAGTTTTATCATTATTGTAACTTTGAAATTTAATTCCTGGTGGATGGAAAAGGTATCAATTGATATGACATAATATTCCTCATAAATTGTGCAGAATAAAAGTTAGAGGCTGTTAGAAAAACAAAGTTATGTAAAACACAGATTCTCGAGCCACATAAATGAAAAAAATTCCATTCCCAATCTACTGCATATTTCGACTTATATTTTGATATACCTAATATCAACCACGGAATTTTTTTTAACCTTTTTTTAACTCGAATAGAAAATTTGTCAAATGAAAGTCTTCTAACATTTTTAAAATACATAAAAATCTGTTAATCTTATAATTTTTTGATTTTTGAAATAAAATATTATTTTATAATTTTTATTTTTTTATATTTTTACTTTAATCTCTGACTTTTAAAGTATAAATAAAAAAAAAATTATTTTTCGGACCTCTGAATAAAACCAATTAATTTAAAAAATCTATATAGTACTTACATTTAAATCAATCCTACGATAATTTTTTCTAAATAATTTTTTGGTTTATGTATATAATTTTAATTTTCAGTTCCCGTATTAATCCAAATGATTCAATGAGCCTTAAAACTTCACAAAGAATAAAAAAAAATATTACAACAAATATCAGTCAATTTACGTAAACTTAGAAAAAGGTAACTTATAAAATTCACCCAGAAACATAAAAATTAATAATGCAAATTAAGTAACTTATAAGATACGGCATGCGATGAGAAAAGTAACTTTGAACCAATTAAAAAGAGAAAGTTGATTGCGTTGAATTATTGTATACAGATTCTGACACCGAGCAGAACTTATATTGATTTTCTATAATAAGTAATACGAAAAACACCCTCGATTTACACGATTTTTAAAATAACGGATATTATAAAATATGTTAAGAATGAATATTTTGGTTGCATATATATTTCTTTTCATTTTTTAATTCCATTCTTTTGCTAGCACTGGTATCAAATCTAAAAAATGCAGATTCCTCACTCTGTATGCACAATAAAGCTATCTATTGATGTGAATTAATCCAAAAAAATTTTTACAGCAGAAAGGTGTACATCCTTCAGTTTTTTAAAACTTCATTCTTACAGGTTCGTGTTAAATAATTAGTTTTTCTGGCATTTTTATAATTTAATTAGAAATTCAGGGACTTACCACAAAAAAATAATACAAATTACAAGAAGAGTTATTTCTTCAGAAAACAAAATTAAAATTTTATATCGTCTACGAAGACCAATTCCTATGATACCCTAGCTAGATAATGCCCGTATGTAATTTTGTATGGTCAGCTCTCTGAGCAAGTATGATTTTTGAAGCGGTGTTTCGCATATATGTATTTCTAAAATGGTTCGTCGGATAGTAAAAATGGTTATAAATAATTTCTGAAGAACTCTTCAGTACATTAAAACCGTCTAGGACTGTTCGTTTTTACAGTATATGTAAAAATCCCATATTTTTATATGGAAACACCAAGAAGGGGTTGCCCGATTTAATCCGTTTTCAAAATTTTACTTACTATTGTTGTAAAAATCCCATGTACCAAATTTCAGCTCTCTACTTCACGCATTCTCAGGCAGTGCCCAAATACATAGCGAAGAACGAAATTTCGTTATGTCAAACCTAGGAAGGAGTTGGCCCATTCAGCCCATTTTTGAACTTAAATTTACTTTTTTTTTTAAACCCGTGTGCAAAATTTCAGTCCTCTAAGTGAACGCGCTCTCGAGTTATCGTGCGGCGGCCGAATAGAATATTATGCGTGGGTGTCCAATCCATTTTGCTCTGCCATCATTATTTCTATAGGTGTTACAAACGGAATTACAAACTTAGTATACCCTTTAGATTTCATCTAGGGGACTCCATTAGAAAAAATGTAGCAGCTGGATCTTGGTACGAGTATGAGCATATCTTCAATATAAGAGATGTTACAATGGAAAATATGGAAAAGGCATTTATGATATGGCTAGAAACCAATCTCAAAAGCAGATTCCAATTGATAGCAATGCCGTTACAAATAAGGCTTTGAAGGTTTACGAAAAAACTTAGAGACAGTTACCATCTACTTCATCAGTTGAAAAGAAGCTGTCTTTTTCTGCAAGCTATGGTCAGTTTGAAAGATTTTAACAACGACATTCATTACATAATCTAAGATTGAAAGCTGAACAAGCATCTGCTGTTTCAGATGCATCGCATTGCCGCTAATCCCTACACTCCTGACAAAGTCTTCAATGCTGATGAGTCCTGGTTATTTTGGGAAAAAAAATTCCAGAAAGTGCCTCTTGACTAAAGCTCACAAATCAGCTAGTGGTCATAAAGCATAAAGTCGTATGGGACTTCTTTTCTGTGGCAGGCTCATCAGGCGATCATATAAGCTGTATTCTTTTGTGTATACCTTATTCTATGTAGAACTCCCTCCCATATACTGGAGAGAACAAATTGTTCTGTCAATTGAAGCGTACTATTTGTACTGTTCGCTTCATTTATAAATCTCCTATGAAAATGTATGAGACGTTCTTTTGTGTATCTTTTGTTCTGCTCTATTCTTCAGACACAAGAGAACACAGCTATAATGAAACCATTGATTATTAACAAATCTGAAACGCCACGCTAATTTAAAGGTATAAACATTAACAATCTTCCCATTTATCGGATGACCAATAAGAAAGCATGGGTTACTGCCACACTTTTCGAAGAATGGTTTCATAACTTGAGGCTTTTAAGACGCTTTTCTTATTTGACAATGCACAAAACCATCCTCAAGATTCACGACACGAAAATGTAGAAGTTGTCTGTATATCTACCCAAGACGACGACTTCTCTATTGCAGCATTTAGATCAAGGGATAATTTTCACTTTTAAGGCCCTGAATCACATGGTAAACACTATTTTTGCCACACGAACTTTGTGATGATTTTTGTTTTTGTTTAGTGTACCGTCATTAAAAACAATATATTATTTTGTTCCAGTCACATCCAGTTTTTTTCGTGACAGCTATATATTCATGTCTGACCTCTGAATAACTTAATTTAGGCGGCTGTGTAACTATCGAATTCGACTAACTGTAAGCTGCATTTACAAGACGAACCAGCAAGCGACGTAGTTTTAAGAAAATGTATAATTACGAGTATTTTATTAGCCTTATTTCTCAGGGAAATTCTTATTAAAATCCTCCACTTTAAGATAAACACTTTACAACCCCGACTCTTTAGTCATTTTATGATCCTCTGTCGAGCCATGTATTTTCATTTAGGTAAAAGTACATACCAAGGGATAGTTTCAGGTATTTTTATAACCCTTAGTCCAGTCATAACTATAATCAGAATTGTAAACTGCAACTCATCATGCCCAAACATTTAAGATTTAATCTAAGTTCTAGCATTTCATATTTTGCAATAAAACTTTTCTTGTGTAGGTATATCACAGAGAAAGAAAAAATTATTTCTTATTTTTTTGTACAATTTATGTAGGATATTTATTTTACGTTGAATAAATGACTGACTTATATTATACGTATTTTAGTTTGTTTCCGATTTACACAGTTTTACGTATGGAATTCCACGATTCACACGGTTTTCTGAGACCATATCTTCAGTGTAAGTCTATTTAAACGTGATTTTCATCCTCGTAAACAAAATAAAATCCATGAGAAATGAACAATTCGGGTAATTGGTTTATTAAAATTTTATATATATATATATATATATATTTTTTTTTTAATAAAAAGTATTCAAGGGTGCTCTACGTTGCCTGAAAAGATATTAGAGATCGCAGTGATTATATGAGAAGCAGAATCTCCGCCTGCATCATCTCTCTATTAATAATAATAAAGGATGCCCCACTCTCCACTAAATTAAAAAACAAAACAAACGAATTATTTTTACTTGCACTTTCTTGAAAATGAAAACTATTCTTTCTCGGAAAAGTTGAATTACTTACTAGAAGAACTGTAAAAAAAAAACAGTGTACATACAATAATAAACTAAATTAATAAATGTAGTACCTTCAAAGGACACCAAACCTAAACCTTAATCTAAGAGTAATTATGACTTTCCCAAAGTTTCTATCTTTCAAATATACGAGCATTAACTTATAAAACACGATAGGAACAGTATTGTTGAAAAATGAAAACAAATGAAAAGAGAGGACGTCGAATTTGGATCAAGAAAAGGTTAAATTTACTATTGAATTTATAATTAAAAAAATATATTTTCTGAACCCCATAAGGTGATACCAACTTGCTCCATATCCATGCTATTTTGTGGATTCAATTCCATACAGTAGGCATTTTCGTGCTCATTTGATTCGCAAGATATCCAACCGAAAACAAATGAAAAAAATATGAACAACTTCACAATACACTTCCTCATCATATTAGCACTATTTAAATACGGGAAAACGAATTTTCAATTCGGAAAAAACGTTATATCTTGATATAACACTTAAATAAGCAGATTCGAGATGGAGGCAGCGCGCACAATAAACAAAAACGTATCAATCGACTCTACGCTGTCGAGTTTCTGACTACTACTAAATAAGTAAGTCCCTCAACTCAGACACTTCATGGCTCGAACTTGGAGTCCAATCAACGCAATTTTTTCGTATTCCGCTCAATTAATAAGAGCTTCGTTGGACTTATAGTATAGGGGCTGAATGAATCATCAACATCATCATAATCATCATCGATAGTAACATTAAAGTGTAACATGTCATCTCTCATTCAATGCATTTATATTTATGCGAACTGAGCTTTAGCACTGTACGCAAATGGAATACCCATCTCTGTACTTGCATCGTAATTTCCCTGATGTATACTTCCCCAAATAAAAAGTAATAAATTCAATTCGTGCTGGGGTTATCTGGTGTTAAATGTTTGACAGTATAATTTTTATTGGGGTCCTCAATTCAGCAGACTCGAGTTGATAATTATTATTTTGATTAGAGTATAAAAGTAACCTTTTTGACATGCGTGGTTAAATGTACAATGGAAAAAGTAGTTCAATTTTTTTTGTTTTAAATATTATTTTGAGCTATAAGTATTAAAAAGTACAAAGTAGTATTTTTTTATAATGACAAAAATCTTTTTACTATTTTGCAAACAAATTAAATGGATAAAATTCGAGTTTCAGTCGTTATTATCTAAGTATATGAATTAGGATGGTTCTGCCTATATTCGAAGTATGGCTTAAGGCGAAGAAATTTGATTTTTGGAAAATTAGCTTCTTTCATTTCTGATCCCTCCGAGCGCTTAATTCAAAATACAGGCATTTGTACACTTTTGCGTAGCGTCTCTGGGTCGCCCTTCCGTGCTCGATTCCCCACGTTTCCAGTCACCATAAATTAGACATTGGCTGAGTGCAAGGAGCTACATTTTGGACCCAATATTCAGAAGAGGAAAAAAGACAAGCTGCACATTAAAAATATGCGCTGTGATACTTAATAGCATTTTTCGAGCTGGTCAGCATAAAACATAAAAAGCCTATCAATTTAACTTAAATTTTTTTCGTGTGCCTATTGTACAAACCTTTAAGACACATGGCCCATTCTTTTATTTTTTTTTAAAAGTTTGAAATAAAATTAATCAAAATGTTCAAGATAAAATCAATATGTTGCTATTTTGAGTTTTAACAATTTATTTTGTTCGACACGTAAGCTCCTGCGGTAGCCATATATTTTCGAAACACCTCAATCGCACTCGATCGTCTGTTTCAGAACCTCTGATTAGGCATCCAAAGTGCTCAGCATTCTGGGAGTGAATGGGGATCATGATTTCAATCAGCTTTGTCTTTTAACATCATTCATGGACGGATTTTTCAACACTGGGATATCCCAAAACCCTCGAGAATACTTCACAAGCAATGAAACAGACTCCCTCACTACCACATTAGAGCCCCAACTGAGTCCTAACATTCTAAAATATTTACAGTGTTCTTATGTAAAGCTGACAAAAGTTTGATTTGAATAGCTCTTCCGCCCTAAATTACTATTCATTCAGAAAAATGGTGTTCCGATAATCTTAAGCTTGCTTTCTTATATTCAGAACCGAAATAAAATTTTATTAACAAAATTATTTAAAAAAACTTATAACCAAATAACTACGATTCCTCAAACAAAAACTCTTAGCTGAGTAATCATTGTATGACGGTGTGCAGCCATGGCATATCGTGGGCTGTAGTTGCCTACAGATTTGGACTCCGGCTGCACGCACATGCAATTATTACACAGCTGAGTTAATTGGCGTAAAATGCTATTTCATTATTTTGCTAACAAAGGTATATAGTAAGTGTAGCCTTTGGGATGGTAAGGAACCAAGCTGTAAATTGCTAGAAGACTATTTTCCTGTATGGATAGTAGTTTAGGAGGATCTATAGCATATATAAAGTCAATATTTGGCACTTTTCCATAAGTATCAATATAGAACATTTTGGAGAACGCACTTCCAACGCACACATATAGATGTCTGTTTCATGGCTTGGGAAGTATTCTCGAGGGTTTTGGGTACCTCCTTAAACTTCACATACAATAAAGTAAGTTCGTTCGAAAAATGTGAAAAAAGTATATTTATACATATACTATATTAAGCAATATTTTGGAAACTATGTTTAATTAAGCTAACTTCGTTTTGAAAATTTGCTGGAAGGATGTCCCCATGAGTGTAAAATTTCCTCGTTATTGGTTATTGGATATGGTCAAATCCCCTTTTTTTAATATCTACCTAATAGCTACGAGAAATTTTAAAAAAGAATTTTGTAGACCAAGAAAATCCTCAATATTTAAATAAACGCAAAACAGCACTAACTGCAAATATGAAAAACATTAATGAACTAGCCAAAGTTGTGCGTTTTTAAAACGGCTTTCTCTCTTAAACTTATAATTTTTTTTATTTTTAATTGATTAATTTAATTAATATTTAATGATTTTTTTTTTAACTTTTTTTTATTATAAGAAAAGCCATGCGCATTCGTCCGGGTTAAGCCTTGGTTTCCAAGAGAAGGCGCAGCGCAATTGCGCAACGGTAATACGTTTGCGCTGATCACGGCGCCATTGCGCTTAGTGTGGTTTCCTACAATTGCGTTCGTAATAATTGCATTCACTTTATTGTCTCGTCTCCCTAAGTGTTCTTAGTTACAAATTATGTTCTAATCGTAAAAACACTCGATTACCCATAGTAAAAAATATAACCGCATAGGTACTTGAAACAAAAAAAAAAAACGTTAAACTATTATTTTGCGCCGACGCAATTTCGCCGGAATCAAAAACTGTTTGATCCCAGCGCAATTGCGGCCGTAAGCCCGAGCACAATTCCGTTACGCTACTGTTCCTTAGAAACCGTCTTCACTAGTTTTTTTCTTCTTGATTGCAGCGCAAATGCGTTGCCGCAATACCGCTGCGCACTTGAGCCGCCGAATTCTCTTGGACACCAAGGCTTTACAATCAGAGTCTGTAGTTTTTTATAAATGCCTGGGTTTCAAACTAACTTAGAGTTCACTTAATACAAAAACGGACGAAATATTGCACAACACGAAACAAACACCCAGTACCCGTTCCGTGAAATGTTTTTCACATGAATTTATTCTAACATCGCAAAATGAATAACACGAAATATCACTTAATACGAAAACATTTGAAATTCTTACTTACTTATTTTACTGGAAATCTTTCTATTACCACGAAGCAATTGAAATAATTTCAGTATTTCAGTAAATATCTCATTTGTGTTGCTCTGTTGCTTAGCTTCTCCCTTTTCTAGTTTACAAGTTGATAACGAGGGATTTCTCTGAAACATGTACAATAATTTCTAAGATTAATTTCAGTCGGTTCAAGCGTTTTTTATTGTTTGAAATGCAAGCACTAGTAAAAAACAAAATGCAATAAAATGATAAAGGTGAAAGTTGAAATTTTGGAACTTGTTGACAAAAACAGAAATTTGCAACGAATTTAGAATTGCAAATTCGACACTATCGACAATCTTAAAAAATCAGGAGAAGATAAAACAAACATGTGAAGGGGTGCTGAGATAAAATGTCTGCGCTTGGTAAAACATAAACATATGTATTCCGCCCTTCTTCTATGGTTCAAGCAAGCTCAAGCCCAAAATGTTCATATCTTTGGACCTATTTAGCTGAGATCTTAGCAAAGAGTATGAGGATTGAATTCAAATTTAATCCAGGATGAATCGAACGTTTTAAGGCTGAACTACAATAGAAGTAAATAACTTTTCGAAATTAAACGAGACTGAGGTTTACTTACGAAAAAATGATATTTTTAGCCTAAATATATATCGCATTCCGTAAAAGTTATTATCTTGATATTTAATGTTTTCAATTTTAAAAAGTGGTAAAAGTGAAAAAATTAACAAATTGAAGTTGATGTAATTGAAGATTTGTGCCTTCTATTAATTTGCAGTGCCCTAATGACATTTTCTGTGTTAAATTTTAAAAAGTGGTAAAAGTGAAAAAATTAATAAGTTGAGTTGATTTAATTGAAGATTTGTGCTTTCTATTAATTCGCAATACCATTTTTATTCCATTTTAATTTTTACATTGCAATTTTAATCATCTAGTAATAATTTAATTGTTTGGACACATCGCGTTCTTACGGAATGAGCAATTCTTTGTGCACTATACTTACGGAAAATTGGATATTTAAACTTAACGAAAGTTCCCCTCACACGAGTTAAAGTTAATTTGTGAACGCCTGTTAAATTAAAAGGGCGCGTTCGCTTTACGTAAGTCAATGTACTTACGTATACTTCTATTGTAGTTCAGCCTTTAAGTGGAAAAATTGTAAAGCCTTTAAATGCATTTCTGAGGAATTTAAAGAAGTCACCAGCGACATGACATAGGACTGGCTGTCTGCAATATTATCTTGATTTTTTAAGCAATTTGAAGAAAAAGACAACTTTAATGCAGATGAAGCTTAGCATTAAAAGCAGAAGTATGAACCGGAGGTAAAAAATCTATAGAGCGTATTACTGTACTTGTCGCATGTAACACCGATATCAAATAAATTCTACTAAAAACTAAATGGGCGCAAATTAGTACATTTACCCTATATATATAATTATACATAGGTATATAGGTGTCTTTTTTTTTAAATTATAAACACATAATATAACCTGTAAAAAGCAATTAATGACCTACAAATTTACAATAATTTTTGACCGAACCTGTTCTTCTGCCTTGGTAGATTATGTAGAGCTCTTGTAAATCGATCTCATATTCAGCACGTTTACATGAATACTTGAGTACTTGACTTTAAATCTACTTGAAACTCAAGTAGGGTTTTTGGTTGAATTTTAAATCCAATTACTTGACTTGGAACAGTGAATTTCAAATAAATCTTCGAAAAAGATTTTTCTTCCACGATCAAAATATTTTAGTGCAATTATTGAAAGATGCTTAATTCCTGCTATATCTGCCGTTTCGTCAACTAATATGGAAAATGCTTTAGAATTGGTGAATTGGTAACGCGATGCTGTATATGTTATGTGTATTATAATATTATTATTATAAAAAGTTAATGTGGGTACCTAGGACCCCTGCCCCCCTCTCCCTTTATAAATACGTTTCTTACCTGATGTCAGATCTTATAGTAAATTTATGAATATCCTGGCTCCCTTTTGATTATTTCAATTCATCAACACTATTCTGCACTTTATTAAACTTTTAATATAATAAAAATCTTAACATTAATAAATATAGAAAACAAAAGTCACTTTTCTCACTGGTAACCAATATAACACTCCGAGCATTTGGCTCGAACTTACTTAATTTTAGTTTCTTTAAAGAGCACACACCCACTCCTCTGCACTAATCAGGAATCCTGAGAAAATTCTTTATAGTATTGAATGTATTCTGTAGCGCAATGGATGATTTTTTTAAGTTTTTCTATATAACTCCCAAAACTTTTTACTACGTACAAGGAAAACCCTATATAATAATTATTTCTGCAACAAAACAAATCCAGAATGCTCATCTTCCAGTAAAATTTATAAATATGTATTTAAGAATTTTATCTAAACAATAGTTATTTATGTACATACATATTTGAAGTTTGGATTTTGGCTTTCAAATCAATTTTAAAAAATTTAGATAAACTCTTAAAATCGTAGTAAACTGTGCTTTTAATTATTATAGCAATTTGCAATTGGTTTGGTGGTATGGTAAGAGAAAAAGTCAAACAAAAGACAGTTGATGGCAGTCAGTTCGGGCGGAAATGTCGTCTTTTAAAATATTCCAAAGTAATTTTTTTAAATTCCCTAAACCTGTGATTTTATTTAGTAAGAAATTATATTTTCAAATTTTGGCTATTTTTAATTTTAGTCTCTTAGGTAAATTTAATTATTGTACAAGTCAAAAATATGCAAATTCATATTATCGCAGAAAGGAATCTTTAAAAAGACACCAATTGTGTTTGAAATTGGAACCAGCTAATTATCAGCACAGATTTTTCAGTAAGTTTTATCTACAGCATGAACTCAAATATCCCACCCAGACGGCGGAGAAAGAAAGTAAGTTTATAAGGACTATGTATGTCTTATCTTGTGTGTATTTTAATTTAAAAATTATTATTTTTTGTTTGTTTTCACATAAAAAATAAAATTAATTTGACTAGTTTGACGTAAAATTCAATGAAAGAATGCCTGAAAAAGGAATTACATTTTATTTTTATGTCAATTACTGCGAGGGTAGAAATAAAAGAGACATACAAAGTTTTGTGAGTTGGAACTCAACATAAAAATAATAAAGGAGCTATGTAGGTGGTAAAAATATTGTAATTGAAGACGGATTTTCTGGATTAGGTAATCTGTCTTCAAAGGGTGTCTATCTCTCTAGAAAGGATTTCATCCAGAAAATTTACTTAACTCGTTTTCGATCAATTATAGAATTTTTTTTCTAATTGGTTTTGAATTGCACCTGTATGTCGTTATGTTTGATGGACATTCATACGCCACTTTTTTGTGATCAGCTATAACTGTTTTGGAAAGTAATGTGCGTCTCTTAATACATCATAAATACGTAATTTGACCAACGTATTTTTGCTTTTATTTAATATGCTGACCATAATAAGTAGTTTAAAAATTCGCTATACACCTCTAGTTATTTCCTAGTAAGTCAGTAAACTAGGGAAAGTTTGTCGACGTAGGTATATGTAGATACGTTTAATAATCGTGCTGTACCATATTATCGGTTTAAAAAAAAGGCCTTTGCTGACACGAAAGATTTTATGAATGCTGTCATAATAATTCCCTCAATTTCCACAAACAATAAAAATAAATCTGAAAGCAAGCATTCCCCTGCATTCAGAACCTAGGGCTGCCCAGAGCAGACTACACTGAAGGACTAGGATTAACTAGGTATGACCGATTTGAGAGTTGATTTGAACATTGATAAATAATTTGGTGACAGGTTTATACCATGAGGTTTTCATTTTATATTGACTATAAAACTTTTTGAATTATGCAGTGTTAAGTAGCAAAAATAACACCCGACTAATATATAATAAAAATATTAGTTTGTTGTTGTAAATCACCCCGGGAAAAGTAATTAAATATTGATAGGAAATTTTGAATTAGAAAATTCGTAAGACCGATGAATATTCAACCGAACAAATCTGCCACCATATGACCATATTGACAATCCAATAGAACATTCCTTGTTAATTTTTGTACCATGATCTTTATCCATTAGCGCAGAGGCTTATTCATAGCTTTCTTTTTGTCAGGAACAACTAGTGAAATCTCCCAGCCGATTACCTAAGACTGCTAGTGTTTTATGCGGTGTTCCGCAAGGATCGATTTTAGGGCCACGGCTATTTGGATTGTACAGTACATTTTTTTTTATTCACGTCAACTTTATATCAGTGCACCAACCAACTTTATCAATACATATGTAAATTAACTAAATAGTGACTTAGCTCGCATTTATAGGTGGTAAATTGATAATTCTCTATCTCTTAATCCATCAAAATCTTGCTATACTATTTTGTCACCCACGGAGCTTTGCTAAAAGTTTTGTTTATCTACAGTCTGCCTCAATAATTTTTTGCTGTTGTTAATAATAAATTGGCCTGCTGTAACCATATCAACTCATCTCTAGAAAAAATTTATGCAAACTTAAGAAGGCTCTGGATAACTTGCCCACTTCTACCAACAACAATACGTATAAGGTTGTTCGACTTTGGAACTCACTTCCTACTCATATACAAAGGTTGATTATGCTTGGAGCTTTCACAAATTGCATGAAAATCTTCAAAAAATTATTGTCAAATCACTGCACTTTTTTCAATGTGCTTTACAATGCGTACACTGCTGGAATACTGCATCCCACTGTGTTTTTGGCTATAGTCGTAAATAGTTTTATTACCAATGCTATTCCAATGCTGTTACATAGCTTTCCCGTACATATCCGACGGACCAAAAATCCATCCTATCATCTATTCTTCCTTTCCTCCATTCATTCCATTTAACCATCTAATCTATCTAGCCAGTTCATACTTTCAATAACCCTTCAATTCATCTAGTCATTCATTTCATTCATCCATTTGTCTCAACGGAAATTACATGTATCCATCCCATCTATCTACCCTATCCATTCCCCCTACCATACTATCGACAAAGATAACCTAATATTAAGAAAATTGGACACAGCCGAACAAAATTGGAAATTTTTCGTATTTTTTAGATCGAAACAGGTAATGTCATATACTTTCGTCTTTTGCATTAATGGGGGAAAAGAGCTTGGCTATGCACTATTGTAGTGCAACTGAGACAACGAGTTAAAAACAAAAATCGAGAGAACGTGGGATTACCCGAACGACAAAATCTTAATGAATGCCTTCGAAATCCTTTCAAACTGTTCATAATAATATTTTTTAAGAAAAGGGTAAATTTTTAAAATTCCTCTCAAATGAACTTCTCACTTTTCCTGAAAATATCAGAGAATCCAGCATGAGTTTCTCCCACTTAATCTCTTCAGAGCATTACAAATGTAAAGAGAAGCACGTGCTGTTCAAATATCATAGGAATTACACTAACAAACATTGGCATTGCTATAAAAAACATTGGCCAATTCTTTCAATATTTCAACCAAAACCGGTTTTCACAAAAACGCGGGAACATTCAATGAGAATAAAACCTGAAATCTTTGCCCCTTCTCATTTATTTACGAAAATGAATCATTTGCCGTTCTGTTTCGTTGCATGCAGTTTGCGCTTTCACATTTTTTATCGTTGTTCATAAAAGTTTTAAAGAGAGGTTGATTTTTTTTTCTTTCTTTCTTCGTTTTCTTGCCGTGTGCATTTTAAATGTAAAACATTCGGAAACCTCTTCTGTGGTCTAACTTGTCATTAAGTTGCCTACTTTTTCCCACGCTTACTCAATCGCAGTTACCTAAAAATAATAAAAACATATCAAATGTGCAAAAATGCAATCATAGTAAACCACTGATATATATAACATGGACTGCCTGATTTTCTATTTCATGTCAACTTTTTTTGGCAGGGTGTGACAATTATCCTTATTTCAAGTTTTACTTTCGCTTTAATATTCATATTAAAAGTTCAACAAATTACAGTTGCATTTGGAATTATTTCTAATCTTGGAAGCTTATCTCATACAATATCAAATATTTTTTAAACTTTATTTTTAAAGAAATAAAATTAAGCAATTTTTGTCTACCTGCCCCTAAAAGTATGGGGGACAGAGAAAGGATTACAAATATTGTATTGACATCTATTTCTATTCTATATATTATAATCGATTGAAAAACCACTGAACTGAAACTGGACTATGATGTATTTTGTATAGAACTTATTGTTTGTAGTTCCGCGGAATAAAGTAGTTAAACCAAAACGAGACAACTATAGAAAAGTGATCCCATAATAATGTCAAAGAATGTAAGCAATTACAGTAGTATCAGCAGTTCATTTTATATATGTCAGTCTAGTAAACTAAAAACAAGAAAACAAAACATTCCGATGAAAAAATTCTCGCATTTTATCTATTTTCGCTTTCCCAGGCAGTAGCCAGACAGACCAAGCAATCCAGCTTTTAAGAGCCAAGAATAATGTCTCAGAAAACAATTGCATACCGCTAGATAAAAATATACATGAAATGAATGCAAAACATTGCCAAACCCTTAATTCGGTCGGTTCTGAAGACGATGAGCTCGCAAAACCTGGTTCATCAGGGATAGTGAAGCGAAGGAGAATGCAGGTAATTTCCCCCCTTACTCTACCTCATGGTGGTCTGGAAATGAGTTTTTTCGCCAATACGCCTTGCGGCGCTCGTACGCTGAAACTATTCATTTTACAAAAAAAAAAGGTTAGTGTAGAAATTGTAGAAAATTTTCTCAAGCTTAATTTGTTACATAACCATTTTTATCGTAAAATAAGTCCGAAAGAAGATATTGTCAAAAACTGTTTTTGGGCGCCATTTTTTCAATATGGCAGTGCGAGCGGCAAAGATATACGAGGTGATAAAGTAAAAATTCGAAAAGAACACGTCGAAATCTATAAAAATACCAATTTTCAAAACTCCCGGAAAACTTTCCAGGTAGAACTACCAAATGACTGTACTAATATACTGTTTACAGATATTAGTGGATTCCAATGAGATTTCAGTTAGTATTGTGTTGTAGTCACTTCATTTTTCTATATTTTGTATATTACATCATTTTTGAAAAACGGTACTGAAGCGACCCATATGCCCATACCTTGAAAATCTTTATAGCATGAGATCTTCATATTTATTTTTTTGCATCTAAAAATTCATACAACTGAATACTTGGTTTGAAACGAAATATTTTGTTTTAATTATCGTTACGTACTTAAATTTCTACTTTAATTAGCACTTTTTTTACTACCTACATATAATGCCTGTAAAATTATTTTAAGTTCCCGAAGAATGCAAAACTGGTGAAGAAGAACTGGAAAAAGATAAAGTAGAAAGAGAACGAGATGATGATGGAAATAATAGAAAGGATATAGTTATACCACCACCTAGAAAGGGCAAGGTAGTCTACATAATTTTACATAAAATGGTTTTAAACTTAAAAGATATATTATGCCTTATTTATATGCAGGTTGTGGCCGTAATAGGACCCGTAGTGGATGTGATGTTTGAAGATGATGACTTGCCTAACATTTTAAATGCATTGGAAGTGAGGAAGGGAGAAGGCCGATTGGTTTTAGAGGTTTCCTGATTTCTGTTAGAAATTTAATGTTTGTTCTTAAAATTTTAAATTTTTACTTATATACAAAGGTTGCTCAACACATTGGCTCGCATACAGTAAGAACAATTGCTATGGACGGAACAGAAGGCTTGATTAGAGGTCAAGAGGTAACTGATACTGGCTATCCAATAAGAGTCCCTGTTGGACGTGCTACACTTGGCCGAATAATGAATGTTGTTGGAGATCCCATAGATGATCGAGGCCCTATTGAAACTAAACATTATTCTTTTATACACGCAGAGGCGCCTGAGCTAACTGAAATGAATGTTAGCGTCAGTATTTTAGAGACCGGAATTAAGGTATGGTTTTCGCTTATTTCTATAATTTTTATCTTAAAGGATTTTTTAATTTTAATTTGAAGGTAATCGACTTATTAGCTCCTTACGTAAAAGGTGGCAAAATTGGATTATTTGGTGGAGCAGGAGTTGGAAAAACGGTTTTAATTATGGAACTTATCAATAATATTGCTAAAAATCATGGTGGATTCTCTATATTTGTTGGAGCTGGTGAAAGAACTAGAGAAGGCAATGATCTTTATTATGAAATGATTGAGTCTAAAGTAATTTCTTTAACGGATGAAAGCTCAAAAGTAGCTCTTATATATGGACAAATGAATGAACCACCAGGTGCACGAGCAAGAGTCGTTTTGTCGGGACTAACTGTTGCAGAACACTTTCGAGATTATGAAGGTCAAGATGTTTTGTTATTTATTGATAATATTTTTCGATTTACACAAGCTGGCTCAGAAGTCTCAGCACTTCTTGGAAGAATGCCTTCAGCTGTAGGTTATCAACCTACATTAGGAACTGATATGGGTAAGTTTTAATTAAAAAAAAAAATATTTATGTAATTTATGTAGATACAGAATGTACGTAAAGCTAAACAGTCATGTAATTGTTAAGATTTATAAGAACATGTTTTTTAAACTCTTCAGGCACTATGCAAGAAAGAATTACGACAACTGAAAAAGGTTCAATTACGTCAGTTCAAGCAGTTTATGTTCCTGCTGATGATTTAACAGATCCTGCACCTGCTGCTACATTTTCTCATCTAGATGCTACAACAGTACTATCAAGATCAATTGCTGAGCTGGGAATTTATCCAGCAGTAGACCCTTTAGATTCTACATCACGGATTCTAGATCCAATGTCTGTTGGTCAGGACCATTATGATGTTGCTCGTAACGTTCAAAAGATTTTACAAAGCTATAAGTCCTTACAGGTAATTATAGTCAGATTATTATTTACCAAAAAAATGTATGCATTGAAATAGATTGTTTAGAGTGTTGGATTTTGTGTAAAAGTATTATTTACATTCCATACTAACCGAAGCTATTTACAATGTATGTATATATGAATATATTATAGGAAAACCTGATCGAGAACTCAAGCCTGGTAATCTTTCGAGAGCAAAATAGTATTGAAAAAAAAAATGCTCGAAACTCGAATTTGCGATGTTGAATTTGTCATTCCTTATTTTTAATATTACTTCGTTACTTTTGGAGTGCAGTAATGTTGGATGCATTACCATTACGCATAATTCAATTTAAAAAATATTTTGAAAATCGGAAATTTGGAAAAAAAGCTGTAGACAGCATTATAATCAAAGTGTTATGTAGGATATCGCTGTAAGGAAAAAAATTTAGCATTTTCTTTTAAAGTGAGAGGCAAACTAATTCTTAATTTATTGTGGCAGTTTTTGGGGTGCATGATTTACCTACCAGTTCAGGCACTCTCACATTGAGAGGCAAACTAATTCTTAATTTATTGTGGCAGTTTTTGGGGTGCATGATTTACCTACCAGTTCAGGCACTCTCACATCAAAAACAAGAACCGAAAAACTCAATTTATTCCCATTTAAAGCAAGATTTTTGCTTCAATGATTAACAAAATCCAGGGAAATAGTATAAACTAGAATTTTACTGAGAAAATAGTTATATTCATTTCAGATTTTTTTCGATTCTTGTTTTTGATGTGAAAGTGCCTTTAGGTGTTGGAGAAGATATCGCACCCTAAATTTATTGTTTGCAAAGCACAAGAATTTGTTACAAACGCTATTAAAAGGAAAACTCCTGTATAACTAAAATTCCCTACACTAAATCAGGAACCCTCAAAAGCAAAGTAGCACAGTACTTACCAGTTTGCAGCTTCTATTGATGCCTTTGAACGACATGATCAGGAAGATTTCGATTCTTTTGAAAGTGATACAAATGAAAATGGCGATAGTGCTCACGAAAAAGTAGAAGGCCCTTATTAACGCAAATTTTATAACATAATTAATAAAATGAATTTGACTATAGCTTTTGGTTATCCTTTCAGTATTTATTAAACTTCATGCATTTCAGCAGATTCTGTCTATTCCATAAGCATCAATCTGCTGTATTTATTTTTGGAATTGTTATTCTAATAACACGTGCCAGAATCACGAATTGGCCATTTCGGTGATTTTGGCTTTGTATACTTTACTAAGTTCACACATTCATGGTTTAACAATCAGCCGCTTACATGAATACTTGAAATATACTTCAAGTAGAGATCAAGTAATCAAAATATCATGTAAACGTGCATTGATTTCAAGTATACTTGAGTCAAGTAAATCACAAAATTTTTGTTCAAATTACTTGAAAAAATTCATGTAAACGCAATTTCAGTACATGAATATAATTTCAAGAAAATTTCAAGCCAAGCAATTGGAATTAATTCAACCAAAAACCCTACTTGAATTTCAAGTGGATTTTAAGTCAAGTACTCAAGTATTCATGTAAACGTACTAAATAATGTTTAGGTAGAAAATTCAGTCATAATACAATTCAACACAATATTAATCTACATTTCGGCCAAATTCCGTAATCGTTCTTTTGGCATAAAACCGACGAAGATTTTTTAACATTTCATATCTTTCTTTAAGAAATAATGGTCGCGAGAGGGTGTTTCCATGATTTGTTATTAAATGCCGACATTAGTAAGATTTTCAAATTTAATAACATTTTAATCTCTATGACAAATAATTTGTTATAAGTGGGCTATTAAGGAAGAAATATTGTAAAATATTATAATTGCAATAAACCGTATTATAATGTTTTACACTAAATTTGCATTAAATATGATTAAAACAGAAACATGATTAAAATTATTCTTTAAATTACAAACAACGTTTCTTTCCAGGATATTATAGCTATTCTTGGTATGGATGAACTTTCCGAAGAAGACAAAATGACCGTAGCACGGGCACGAAAAATTCAACGTTTCTTATCCCAACCATTTCAAGTTGCCGAAGTTTTTACTGGTATGCCAGCAAAAAGCGTAACCCTTAAAGATACTATAGATGGATTTAGACAAATAATTAACGGGGAATTGGACGATGTTCCTGAGATTGCATTTTACATGGTTGGATCAATAACGGAAGTTGAAGAAAAGGCAAGGTTAATGGTAAAAACTATGTCGGTGCCACCAAAGGTACCTGAAATTCCAACAGTACCACTACCTGAAAAATCTGATGAGAAGAAAGAAGGGGAAAAAACTGATGACAAAAATAAAAAAAACTGAAGAAAAATCTGAAATAAGGCCAAAAGAAGAGCCACAACCACCTGACTCATCAAAATAAAGCACAACAAATTGCGACTATCCGTAAGGAGAAAATAGATCATAAACAAACTTGTAATTATCGTGTTAATATCGCTCAGAATTTATGTCACTCAAATAAACATTTATTTATTGAAAAGAAAATCCGTGTAGGCGGTAGTTCTTAACCGACGCTATGTATACATATATGTATATATTTTATATGGTCTAGCCGACTGGCTTTAGCTTCAATTAGTATAAAACAAGTAGTCAATAGAAAAGCTCAGCGAATTGATGAATTCAGACGGAAATAAAAACTCAAGCTAAGCGTGAAAAAGCTTTTAAATATTTATATGACGTACTAGATGATTTGCATGTTAAGTGGAAGATTTTTAAAATTACCTAATTACAGTCGTCCTTATTAGTTTTCAAAATTTTAAATTTTCCCACTACTTAACATAATTTATGAGGAATTTTGTAGGAATCTGTGATGTCCATTAAAGGTTTCAGTTATGTATTATTATGTTGGCATCACGTTGTCTTTTACATAATTGTTTGTGTGATGGCGATTACACTTATCCATATGTTCTTTTAGATTGTTATTGCAATTACCCAATCTCGAAATAGTAAGGAAAATTATATTTATACTTGTAGGATGGCCCGGAATTAAACAAATTTCTTTCTCTCTGCACTTTTTATTAAACATCACTTTACATCACTTTATCATGGACACTCTACTTCTTCTTCTTCTTCTTCTTCTTCTTCTTCTTCTTCTTCTTCCGTCCCGTCCTTACAATACTCTTATTGACACAACTTGCTACTAGTGCCATCTATTCCTTACTTCTGAACTCTTAAACAATTTCGAAACTACTACAACTCGGCCATTCTGACAACTAATCGACTCGATTGGCTTCAAAACGGTGCAGCTGTTTTACATTTAACTTAAACAAAGAAAGTTCTTGACTTGACTTTTCATAACATAACTAATTGGACAAAATCTTAATCATCGACTTCATAGCTCTCTCTGACATAAACTAGAGCCTTATTGTTGCTAACGCATATGTTCACATAACAGCTCAAATCGCATAATAGTAAATAACATAACTTTGACAATCCATGAGAGATGTCATCCATATTGGTAAACATAATTTATACACATATATGAATACATAAGCAGTTTTACATAATAACATAAACATAAATACATAAATTGCACATAAGTCATTGCAATCGTAAATGACATAAATGTAAACACATACATTACTTAAAAGCATAAATGGACATATTTCTCTCATAAGTTTACGTTTTACTTTAACATAATCAAATAAGTACTAAGATTTAGCTGTTGCTCACATAGGTCTCACATAATTAAAGACATAACAAATGAAATTTTGAATTTAGCATTTTGTTAATTCAAACGTGTACTATATATTTATTTATTTTAAATTTTAATTTTAACTGGTGGTACGGTCTACTTACTTCAGAGACTAAGCATTTTGATACACATAAAAAAAAACAAAATTCAACACGCAATAATTTCGTAAATAATTCTCGTCTTACCTTCATGAAATAATATTAACATAAAATAACGTATAGGTATATACTAATTCAACCTCAAATATGGCTTAATTCTGGACACGTCATAAATACCCTCAAATGGTTTCTGTGTGATGCGGTTATCATCCACATCGGCTATGACATAACGATCATTACCTAAAGACTTTTTTATTACGTATGGTCCTTTATACTTTGGTATCAATTTTTTACATACTCCTGGAGTACTATCTACATTAGTTACAAAAACTAAGTCACCTTTGCTATAAACTTTAGCTACTTTTCTTTTTTTATCAAAATATGCCTTATTGTAACTTTGGCTTTTATTAATTTTAATTATTGCATCAGATCTAATCTTATTCAAGTCTCGCTCTGACTTGTTAATATCATTTTCAATGAAATCCTTAACTCTATCAATCACAGTATTACATTGCCGTACACCAAATAGCATTTCGCTAGGTGTAGTTCCAATGGACCTATTTACAGTGTTATTAATAGTGTATTCAATCTTATACAAAACACTATCCCAATGTCTATTTTCACTTGTTAATTTAGCCAGCATAGGGACTAAATCTCTATTGACACGTTCAACTTGGCCGTTTGACTTCGGGGAACCGGACGCTACCATAATATGCTTAACAGCAAACTTTTTCGCAAAAGTTTTAAATGCATTTGAACTAAATGCGGTTCCTCTGTCAGAAATAATAGTTTCTGGTACGCTAAATGAATTAAAATATAATTTCAAAGCTTTAATTACTTCATTAGTATTTGTGGTTTTGGTAGAATAGAATTTGACAAATTTTGTAAAACCATCAATGACAACCAAAACATGTTTGCTTTTCCGCGGAGTTTCTTCCAACGGTCCTAAATGATCAATATGTATTACCTTAAATGGTTGCCTTCCTTTTGGAATATTGAATAGAAACCCTTCCTTTTTCCCAGAAGGAACATTATAAGAAATACAAGTAAGGCAATTAGAAACATAGTCTTCAACTATCTGTTTCATATTGGGAAACCAATAACTTTGCTTAATTATCTCACACACTTTTCCAGCTCCAACATGCGAGTGTAAGTCATGACTATTTCTTAAAATGTGAATACGCATTGTTTCGGGAACGTAAAATTGCAATTTGCCTTTACCTGATTTTCGGTAAAGCAATCCATTACGTAATTCATAAAATGAATGCTCACTATGACGTAATTCTTCTCGTAATGATTTTATAGTTTGATCTTTAGTTTGACATACTGCCAATTGCTGTTCAAACGGGCATTCTTCTAAAATTAAAATGTTGTGACAGCGACTCAGAGAGTCAACATGTTGCATGCGACTACCAGAACGATGCTCGATCTCATAGTCATAGTCCTGAAGTTCTAAAACCCATCGATTTATTCGAGGATTTATTAATTTTTTGTTCATCGTTAAAGCTAATGAATTACAATCAGTGACTATTTTAAACTTCACACCTTGCAAATATATTCGAAATCTTCGAAGCGCGTAAATAATCGCGAGTGTTTCTAATTCATAACTGTGATACCGAGATTCACAGTCTGTGGTTCTTTTTGAAAAATATAAGACCGGATGCATAAGGCCGTCCTCCTTCCTTTGAAGCAGGATGGAACCGAACCCTTGTGAACTCGCATCACAATGAAGCTCTGTGTAACTTGCAGGGGAATAAATACATAGCACTGGTGCTTGTGTAAGTTTATCCTTAAGCAAAGCAAAACAATCCTGTTGTTTTTTATCAAACGTAAATTCGGAATCTTTCTTAACAAGATCATAAAGCGGTTTACTTAACAATGAAAAGTCCCTAATGAACTTACGAAAGTAAGCACACAGACCTAAAAAACTACGAAGTTCTCTTAAATTTTTAGGCTCACTAAAATTCTTAACCGCGTTTAATTTTTCTGGATTTGGCTTAATACCAGTTTTAGAGATTGTATAACCTAAGTAGTCTATTTCGTTATACAAAAATTTACACTTATCTAATCTTAATTCTAATTTGTTTTTTACTAACAATGTAAACACTTCTAATAGTATCTGTAAATGTTCTGCAACGCTCTCCGTGGCAATCAAAATATCATCTAAATAAATCTGAACTTTGTTCTTAACTATCAAATTCCTAAAAATTTTGTGAATGAAACGTTGAAACACAGAAGGTGCATTTCTAAGTCCGAAAGGCATCTTCACGTACTCAAATTGTCCCATTGGTGTGACAAACCCAGTATATTTAATAGATTCTTCCTCCATGAAAACATGGTGGAAACCATTTTTTAAATCAAGACTGCTAAAGAAATGTTTCTCCCGTAATTGATCAATTAAATCCTCTATCAGTGGTAAAGGGTAATTATCACGTTCAGTGATTTTATTCAATGACCTAAAATCTACGCACATGCGTACGTCACCAGTCTTTTTCCTAACTAACACGATAGGGGACGAATAAGGAGATTCACTAAGTCTGATAATATTTTCCTTTAACAAATTATCAATAATTACTCTAACCTTCTCTTTGTCAGAAAATGACAGACGTCTCGGAACAGAAACAATTTGCTTATCACTTGTAAGACGCAAATTCATTTTGGTTATAATTTCAGGAAACTTAGGCTTGGGTGCCACATAATAATTATTCATAAAATTTTCAATAAAATTTTGTTTATCAGCTTCAAGTAAATTCTCATTCAAATTAATTTTTGGTTGTACCTCGGAGTATATGCTCCCAACACTAATATTTAACAATTCAGTACTTTCTGATTCAAAGTAATCAATAACTGTACGATTTCCTACCGAAAGTTTTGCTCCACATAACTTTAAAAGGTCACGTCCTAAAATTACTGCACATTCCATAGTACTGTCAGGTACCACATAAAGTGTAACAAAATAGTTCTGATCATAAATATCAATTTCTACTGTACATAAACCAATTATTTGTAGTTTTGTATTATTAATTCCAACGAAATTCTGATCATTATTGCAATCGGCAATAGCAAAATCCGGTACAAAACCTTTTTTTATAATACTGATTGGACTTCCCGTATCTATTATACCCTTTAAATTGAAATTAAGATCAACATCTAATGTTTGGTCTCTGAATTTACAAACAACTTTTATTAAATTTCCATTAGAGAAATTATGGTTGTATCTGCCTTTATCACCTAATATTAAATTTTTATTCTGCGACTCACAATCTTGTTCCTTATCTCTAAATGACGTAACACAACTTACTTGGTTATACTTCCTAATTGTTGATGAATTTCCTGGACAGTCTTTTATAAGGTGACTAAGACTTCCACAATTGTAACAGGAACCTCTATTCCTTTTTGGCTTGGAACAAGCAGCCACAGTATGCCCTACTGTATTACAGTTGTAGCATCTAATAACAGGATGTTTAGCAGCACGTCGAACATCAGGTGTCAAGGATGCGCCTGACTGTTTACTCTCCGTTACCACATTTACTTGCTTTAGCTTGTCATAACGCTGAAGCAATGGTAATATCTCCTCAACGGTGTTCAGATTCTGTAAAGAAAGAATTTGTTGCACAGATATATCACGAATACCTTTAATGACGTATTTGATGAGTGACTTGTTATTTAACAAATTTCCTCTAGCTATGTTCTGCATGGCAAAAACATAGTCCTCATAAGACTCGTCTGATCTCTTTTTTCGACTAATAAGAGCAGCATGTATGTCGTAATCGTCACCGAAGGGTGGGAATGTTTTAACAATTGTTGACTTAAATGACTCCCATGTACTCAATCCTTCCTGACCAAAGTACCAAACTTTAGCACTTCCTCGAAGACGTAAGCACGCGTAATGGAGTAAGGTGCTCTCCTTCCACTTATAAACACGACCAATTTCTTCAAGTCGGCTCAACCATTTGTATAAAGATAGATCTTTACCAGGATCAAAAACAGGGATGATTTCATCCGCCTCTACTGGATGTAAGATTTTTTCCTCTACTTGTACCTCTCCAGCAGTACTTAAATTTTTTAAGAACTCGTTTTCACGTTTAACCAACTCAAGCTCCTTTTGTAAAAGGTATTTCTCCTTAACCTCAAATTCACCTTTTGGTGTGGATGTATATACATTTCCCTTGGGGGATGAAGCAATACATGTAACATCATCCTCACCATTGTCAGAGTTATTATCTTTCGCTAAAGACAATCGCTCCAACAAATCCGCCTTTTTACCCATTGTTGACAAATTAAGTTTTTTCAACTCCGACTGTAATTGTTTTTTAGTTATCAACTTACTCATCATAATTGAGTTTAGTGCGCCCAATATGCATAAAGTTTCATAAATTTTATCAAATCGTGCACAAAACAACACTACTTAATATCCTCACAGTATCCCACTTCTGAAATTTGTAGGATGGCCCGGAATTAAACAAATTTCTTTCTCTCTGCACTTTTTATTAAACATCACTTTACATCACTTTATCATGGACACTCTACTTCTTCTTCTTCTTCTTCTTCTTCTTCTTCTTCCGTCCCGTCCTTACAATACTCTTATTGACACAACTTGCTACTAGTGCCATCTATTCCTTACTTCTGAACTCTTAAACAATTTCGAAACTACTACATACTTACTATTTTAATTTCTTCTCAAAAGAATTGTCTAACTGAAGACGGAATTTTTAGTCAGAAAAATAAAATAATGTAGGATGGCCCGGAATTAAACAAATTTCTTTCTCTCTGCACTTTTTATTAAACATCCCTTTACATCACTTTATCATGGACACCCTACTTCTTCTTCTTCTTCTTCTTCTGTCCCGTCCTTACAATACTCTTATTGACACAACTTGCTACTAGTGCCATCTATTCCTTACTTCTGAACTCTTAAACAATTTCGAAACTACTACAACTCGGCCATTCTGACAACTAATCGACTCGATTGGCTTCAAAACGGTGCAGCTGTTTTACATTTAACTTAAACAAAGAAAGTTCTTGACTTGACTTTTCATAACATAACTAATTGGACAAAATCTTAATCATCGACTTCATAGCTCTCTCTGACATAAACTAGAGCCTTATTGTTGCTAACGCATATGTTCACATAACAGCTCAAATCGCATAATAGTAAATAACATAACTTTGACAATCCATGAGAGATGTCATCCATATTGGTAAACATAATTTATACACATATATGAATACATAAGCAGTTTTACATAATAACATAAACATAAATACATAAATTGCACATAAGTCATTGCAATCGTAAATGACATAAATGTAAACACATACATTACTTAAAAGCATAAATGGACATATTTCTCTCATAAGTTTACGTTTTACTTTAACATAATCAAATAAGTACTAAGATTTAGCTGTTGCTCACATAGGTCTCACATAATTAAAGACATAACAAATGAAATTTTGAATTTAGCATTTTGTTAATTCAAACGTGTACTATATATTTATTTATTTTAAATTTTAATTTTAACTGGTGGTACGGTCTACTTACTTCAGAGACTAAGCATTTTGATACACATAAAAAAAACAAAATTCAACACGCAATAATTTCGTAAATAATTCTCGTCTTACCTTCATGAAATAATATTAACATAAAATAACGTATAGGTATATACTAATTCATCCTCAAATATGGCTTAATTCTGGACACGTCATAAATACCCTCAAATGGTTTCTGTGTGATGCGGTTATCATCCACATCGGCTATGACATAACGATCATTACCTAAAGACTTTTTTATTACGTATGGTCCTTTATACTTTGGTATCAATTTTTTACATACTCCTGGAGTACTATCTACATTAGTTACAAAAACTAAGTCACCTTTGCTATAAACTTTAGCTACTTTTCTTTTTTTATCAAAATATGCCTTATTGTAACTTTGGCTTTTATTAATTTTAATTATTGCATCAGATCTAATCTTATTCAAGTCTCGCTCTGACTTGTTAATATCATTTTCAATGAAATCCTTAACTCTATCGATCACAGTATTACATTGCCGTACACCAAATAGCATTTCGCTAGGTGTAGTTCCAATGGACCTATTTACAGTGTTATTAATAGTGTATTCAATCTTATACAAAACACTATCCCAATGTCTATTTTCACTTGTTAATTTAGCCAGCATAGGGACTAAATCTCTATTGACACGTTCAACTTGGCCGTTTGACTTCGGGGAACCGGACGCTACCATAATATGCTTAACAGCAAACTTTTTCGCAAAAGTTTTAAATGCATTTGAACTAAATGCGGTTCCTCTGTCAGAAATAATAGTTTCTGGTACGCTAAATGAATTAAAATATAATTTCAAAGCTTTAATTACTTCATTAGTATTTGTGGTTTTGGTAGAATAGAATTTGACAAATTTTGTAAAACCATCAATGACAACCAAAACATGTTTGCTTTTCCGCGGAGTTTCTTCCAACGGTCCTAAATGATCAATATGTATTACCTTAAATGGTTGCCTTCCTTTTGGAATATTGAATAGAAACCCTTCCTTTTTCCCAGAAGGAACATTATAAGAAATACAAGTAAGGCAATTAGAAACATAGTCTTCAACTATCTGTTTCATATTGGGAAACCAATAACTTTGCTTAATTATCTCACACACTTTTCCAGCTCCAACATGCGAGTGTAAGTCATGACTATTTCTTAAAATGTGAATACGCATTGTTTCGGGAACGTAAAATTGCAATTTGCCTTTACCTGATTTTCGGTAAAGCAATCCATTACGTAATTCATAAAATGAATGCTCACTATGACGTAATTCTTCTCGTAATGATTTTATAGTTTGATCTTTAGTTTGACATACTGCCAATTGCTGTTCAAACGGGCATTCTTCTAAAATTAAAATGTTGTGACAGCGACTCAGAGAGTCAACATGTTGCATGCGACTACCAGAACGATGCTCGATCTCATAGTCATAGTCCTGAAGTTCTAAAACCCATCGATTTATTCGAGGATTTATTAATTTTTTGTTCATCGTTAAAGCTAATGAATTACAATCAGTGACTATTTTAAACTTCACACCTTGCAAATATATTCGAAATCTTCGAAGCGCGTAAATAATCGCGAGTGTTTCTAATTCATAACTGTGATACCGAGATTCACAGTCTGTGGTTCTTTTTGAAAAATATAAGACCGGATGCATAAGGCCGTCCTCCTTCCTTTGAAGCAGGATGGAACCGAACCCTTGTGAACTCGCATCACAATGAAGCTCTGTGTAACTTGCAGGGGAATAAATACATAGCACTGGTGCTTGTGTAAGTTTATCCTTAAGCAAAGCAAAACAATCCTGTTGTTTTTTATCAAACGTAAATTCGGAATCTTTCTTAACAAGATCATAAAGCGGTTTACTTAACAATGAAAAGTCCCTAATGAACTTACGAAAGTAAGCACACAGACCTAAAAAACTACGAAGTTCTCTTAAATTTTTAGGCTCACTAAAATTCTTAACCGCGTTTAATTTTTCTGGATTTGGCTTAATACCAGTTTTAGAGATTGTATAACCTAAGTAGTCTATTTCGTTATACAAAAATTTACACTTATCTAATCTTAATTCTAATTTGTTTTTTACTAACAATGTAAACACTTCTAATAGTATCTGTAAATGTTCTGCAACGCTCTCCGTGGCAATCAAAATATCATCTAAATAAATCTGAACTTTGTTCTTAACTATCAAATTCCTAAAAATTTTGTGAATGAAACGTTGAAACACAGAAGGTGCATTTCTAAGTCCGAAAGGCATCTTCACGTACTCAAATTGTCCCATTGGTGTGACAAACCCAGTATATTTAATAGATTCTTCCTCCATGAAAACATGGTGGAAACCATTTTTTAAATCAAGACTGCTAAAGAAATGTTTCTCCCGTAATTGATCAATTAAATCCTCTATCAGTGGTAAAGGGTAATTATCACGTTCAGTGATTTTATTCAATGACCTAAAATCTACGCACATGCGTACGTCACCAGTCTTTTTCCTAACTAACACGATAGGGGACGAATAAGGAGATTCACTAAGTCTGATAATATTTTCCTTTAACAAATTATCAATAATTACTCTAACCTTCTCTTTGTCAGAAAATGACAGACGTCTCGGAACAGAAACAATTTGCTTATCACTTGTAAGACGCAAATTCATTTTGGTTATAATTTCAGGAAACTTAGGCTTGGGTGCCACATAATAATTATTCATAAAATTTTCAATAAAATTTTGTTTATCAGCTTCAAGTAAATTCTCATTCAAATTAATTTTTGGTTGTACCTCGGAGTATATGCTCCCAACACTAATATTTAACAATTCAGTACTTTCTGATTCAAAGTAATCAATAACTGTACGATTTCCTACCGAAAGTTTTGCTCCACATAACTTTAAAAGGTCACGTCCTAAAATTACTGCACATTCCATAGTACTGTCAGGTACCACATAAAGTGTAACAAAATAGTTCCGATCATAAATATCAATTTCTACTGTACATAAACCAATTATTTGTAGTTTTGTATTATTAATTCCAACGAAATTCTGATCATTATTGCAATCGGCAATAGCAAAATCCGGTACAAAACCTTTTTTTATAATACTGATTGGACTTCCCGTATCTATTATACCCTTTAAATTGAAATTAAGATCAACATCTAATGTTTGGTCTCTGAATTTACAAACAATTTTTATTAAATTTCCATTAGAGAAATTATGGTTGTATTTGCCTTTATCACCTAATATTAAATTTTTATTCTGCGACTCACAATCTTGTTCCTTATCTCTAAATGACGTAACACAACTTACTTGGTTATACTTCCTAATTGTTGATGAATT
This sequence comes from Dioctria rufipes, assembly GCA_963924295.1. Classification (NCBI taxonomy): domain Eukaryota; kingdom Metazoa; phylum Arthropoda; class Insecta; order Diptera; family Asilidae; genus Dioctria; species Dioctria rufipes. The sequence goes on along the minus strand of OZ002743.1, from coordinate 70,863,698 downwards.
TCCTGGACAGTCTTTTATAAGGTGACTAAGACTTCCACAATTGTAACAGGAACCTCTATTCCTTTTTGGCTTGGAACAAGCAGCCACAGTATGCCCTACTGTATTACAGTTGTAGCATCTAATAACAGGATGTTTAGCAGCACGTCGAACATCAGGTGTCAAGGATGCGCCTGACTGTTTACTCTCCGTTACCACATTTACTTGCTTTAGCTTGTCATAACGCTGAAGCAATGGTAATATCTCCTCAACGGTGTTCAGATTCTGTAAAGAAAGAATTTGTTGCACAGATATATCACGAATACCTTTAATGACGTATTTGATGAGTGACTTGTTATTTAACAAATTTCCTCTAGCTATGTTCTGCATGGCAAAAACATAGTCCTCATAAGACTCGTCTGATCTCTTTTTTCGACTAATAAGAGCAGCATGTATGTCGTAATCGTCACCGAAGGGTGGGAATGTTTTAACAATTGTTGACTTAAATGACTCCCATGTACTCAATCCTTCCTGACCAAAGTACCAAACTTTAGCACTTCCTCGAAGACGTAAGCACGCGTAATGGAGTAAGGTGCTCTCCTTCCACTTATAAACACGACCAATTTCTTCAAGTCGGCTCAACCATTTGTATAAAGATAGATCTTTACCAGGATCAAAAACAGGGATGATTTCATCCGCCTCTACTGGATGTAAGATTTTTTCCTCTACTTGTACCTCTCCAGCAGTACTTAAATTTTTTAAGAACTCGTTTTCACGTTTAACCAACTCAAGCTCCTTTTGTAAAAGGTATTTCTCCTTAACCTCAAATTCACCTTTTGGTGTGGATGTATATACATTTCCCTTGGGGGATGAAGCAATACATGTAACATCATCCTCACCATTGTCAGAGTTATTATCTTTCGCTAAAGACAATCGCTCCAACAAATCCGCCTTTTTACCCATTGTTGACAAATTAAGTTTTTTCAACTCCGACTGTAATTGTTTTTTAGTTATCAACTTACTCACCATAATTGAGTTTAGTGCGCCCAATATGCATAAAGTTTCATAAATTTTATCAAATCGTGCACAAAACAACACTACTTAATATCCTCACAGTATCCCACTTCTGAAATTTGTAGGATGGCCCGGAATTAAACAAATTTCTTTCTCTCTGCACTTTTTATTAAACATCCCTTTACATCACTTTATCATGGACACCCTACTTCTTCTTCTTCTTCTTCTTCTGTCCCGTCCTTACAATACTCTTATTGACACAACTTGCTACTAGTGCCATCTATTCCTTACTTCTGAACTCTTAAACAATTTCGAAACTACTACAATAAAAATACTGTAGTAGTTTCGAAATTGTTTAAGAGTTCAGAAGTAAGGAATAGATGGCACTAGTAGCAAGTTGTGTCAATAAGAGTATTGTAAGGACGGGACGGAAGAAGAAGAAGAAGAAGAAGTAGAGTGTCCATGATAAAGTGATGTAAAGTGATGTTTAATAAAAAAGTGCAGAGAGAAAGAAATTTGTTTAATTCCGGGCCATCCTACAATACATATTCCAATTTCATTCAACTTCAAACGTCAAAATTTTAGCGCGGAAAAAGGTTTGAGCGGATAAATCTGATAAATATATGCTTGTTGAAATTACTGCCATCTACTTGTCAAAACTAAACAAACTTTTAGCTGATAAAACACAATACCACTTTCTTCTGCGATTTGGCTAAATATTTCGCAACTAAATTTCACCGCTAAATTTCCATACAAAATTTATCCGCGAAATGAACACAATACCAGGCAATTTGCCCGGTATTGTGTTCATTTAGCGGATAAATATTTAGCAGCAATCGAACAGGGACCTTTCTTTCCGCTAAAATTGTTCATTGTTTTGAACTATAGGTGGCTGATTTTGACAATCATTTGTGATAATCTCTTGTTCTTTTAGATTGTTATTGCAGTGGCTAGTACATATATAAAATGTCAAATTCAAAGGAGGAAGTCGGGAAATTAATTAGGCGATTGCAAGAATTAGAAAACGAAATTCAACAAATTGGTATTAAGACTGAAATTGACAGAAAGGAGGAAATAATGCATCTACTTCATGAATACAACGATTTAAAGGATGCGACACAAGTTGTACTATCTACAATTGCAAATTTTGAAGGTGTTCCAACGAAAGACATTCATTTAAGATATAATTTACCTTTGGATTCATAATATTTCAATACATTTGTTAATCTATTTAGTTGATCTATTGGTTGTTTTTTATCTAAAGAATTGTGTTTCACATTTTGTTTGGGTTTGTACCGAACGCAAAAGCTATACGCTGTCCCAGGGAAAAGTTGGCATTACTTGTTTTAGGGGCTCCGATGCAGGATTTATACTACCCAATTGTCATTCTTGCAAACATAATTTGTGTTATTTTACCCGGCACTTAAAATCCTTAATGATGCAAGCTAAAAAGAAGAGACGGTGAGTCCGACCGAACTGGTCTAAGGCATCTGCTAGGCTAGCCATCCCATCCATTATTGGTTTCTCATTTGCATTTCATACATTTTTACATGTTATTCTATTCTATTAGGTATAAAATTAACGAAGAAACTTTTTTTCTCAATTATTGGAAATCATCTCTGAGAACCTGCTTAAAAATTAGGCAACAAAATTAAGAAAAGCTAGTGTTTCTTTTCGTAATATTGAACTAATAAAGTTAAGGAAGCAATCATACCTCGCTATAATGCTAATATTTCTGGGACAGTACAAGTGTATCTGTATCCATACGGTAGTTTCGTCGTACGGTAGACATTGCTCTCACTTAGTTTTAATCGGTCTACCAAAGTAGACTGCTGTTCAACAAGCACTTCACTTAATTTACATTTAGAAAGCCGGAGAATGCTCTTAACCGAGTGGTGCTTTTGTAATTTAGCACTAAACCATTTATCACATTTTTCAGTTAATATAAAACTATAAACTCGCTTGTAAAAATGGTCCACATGACAAAATAAGGGAAATAGTGCTGGTACTTCTGGGATAAGTTCAAGCTACACAGTCCAATTATTGTTACGTAGAAGCTCTCACTAAGACAGAAAACTAACACGATTCACTGGCGAAGAAAATCCAAGGCATGCAAATGCTATTGTAATCAATGCCATACAAAATATGTGTATTCCACATCCAAGGAGCACACACAATAGCATTCCTTTACGTGGTGGACGAAAAACATGTCCATGAACTAATTTCCATACCAGACAGAGATAGGACAATTACTAATGAATTCAGTATACTAGTATACTAAACCATTGAATATTAGTGTGTGGTGATTCCTGCGAAAATTTTCTCAACGTTAATCGCAGTTTTTTGGATTTTATTGGCTAAAAAAATTAATAGAAAATATTTAAATACAGCAATCACCATTTTCCTGTATTATCCTGATTCACAGTTTTCGTCGCAAATATCTTTAAATTTTTCTATATTTTCATTTCTAATTTGATCAGCAGCCTCTTGTAGAATTTTCTTTGTTGAGCCAATCGTTCATCCAAATTTTTAAGAAATGGGGGCGGAAAATTTTTTAGCCGGTAAAAAAAGAAGTTTCACTCCATGAAACTACTGCTATCGGGAATTTTCCTTGTTGAGCCAGTCGGTCTTCCAAATTATTAAGATATGAGGGTAGAAATTTTTTTAGCCGTTAAACAAAGAAGTTTCATTTCATGAAACTACTGCTATCGGCTTTGTTACATCGCGTTAGAACTTCGTGCAGAACAGCTCGTTGTACGCCTTCCCTGTAGCATCTTTTCGGGCTAGTTTCTTTGGCTGGCTAAGCACATAAAATATTTTCGATCCTACTTCTACTTTTACTTTAAACGGAGGCTTCGAATTGGTACCTACGTCCGCGAAAGGGTACCCCAGGGCACATCTATATAACAAGAAAACGTTATTATCAGCGAGGTGGGATGCATTTTATCCCATCCTTTTGGCAATTCCGCCCTGGTCCTCGGCGCCTTTTTCCTCCGTTTATTTTTTATCCCGCCTGACGCACTCACATCACTCGGGCCGTGTTCCACTCTTTCCAGAATCCTACATGGTGTTGACATGCGTGCTAAGGGTAACTTACTCTATTGAAATAAATACAAAATTATTAAAAATAATTTATTATCGTATGGGAACCAACTTACATGCGGAAAAGTTTTCACTGTGGCTATTGTGCCTATTTCATTAAAGGAATTTTACGCTTGCGGTACAGCCTTTCTTCCCCTGTACGTTAGGGAGTACTTATGCGGTGTTCCATTCCACATAATAATAATAAATAAAAGTTAATTAAAATATCTATTCGAGTTTTTTTCCCGATATTAAGAACTAAAGAAAAAAGAACACTTACTTTTTGTTATTCCTTCTCGATTAATTTTAGCAGACACCGCATTGCGCCCATTATTTGCATCTAAATTCAAATTATCGCAGTCCTTTGGTGTTGGCGGTGGTGCTGCATCTTCATGTTGCGGGTTGTCCAAGGCCAATCTACTCAATTTCCGTGGGCAAATATCTGCTATTTCTAATTCATCGTTATTTCTCTTTAGTGGGGGATTTTTTTTTTGTTGCAGCACAACTTTTTGAAAAGAAATTAAAAAATATTGTAAGTGAGCTTACAGTAAATAAGGAACTAAAGAAAAATGGAGGCAAGAAGATAAGATAAGGCAACATTAACGAATAGCGTAAGTGACAGGTTTAATTATAAACTTATTTACAACATCTATTCTAAAAGAATAAGGTCAGCTAAGAAGGACTATATTACAAGCAAAATTATTGGAGCGGAGAATCCTAAAGAGATGTGGAAAGCCATTAAAAGATATGTAATGAATTAAGATGGGAACGCTATAAAAAGAGTGAAGATTGGAGATAAAGTATATACTACAGATACAGATATAGCAGAACATTTAAACAGATTTTTATTGAAAGCATAAATGGCATTAGCAATACAGTTATAGATTGGTTCAAGCTGATAGTGAGTTTAAGTTTAATTTAATAGGGCTGAATCATCTAAAGAAAAAGTACTTAATATGAATAAAAAGGAAGACTTTAATATAAATATTTATTGAAGATTGCGAAGAAATAGGACCACACTAATGTTGAAAATCATTAACCAATCGTTGGAAGAAGGGGTATTTCCAAATACATGGAAGGAGTCGATAGTAATACCCGTACAAAAAGTAAAAAATGCATTAAAGCCCGAAGAATTTTGACCAATAAATATGTTGGCAATACATGAAAAAATCTTAGAGGACATTTTGTATATATTTAACTGCTGAAATTTTTTTTTTAACGAAACTAGATTATACAACAAATTTTTTTCATTAGCTATAACAACTCCTAATACCAGAAAACCAAATTCAAATTCATCTTTCCACTTTCTAGTTTTGCCTGATTCGTTACAGTGCGTCGAGCAAGAATTCTTTATTATCTATGATTTCTTTAAGGCGCAGCTTCATTTTACATTTTCCCATTTGTTTTTTATAATTTTAGAGTGATCAGCAAAAAATCAAGCAATTCGCTCAATCCAATTATTGTATTTTTTCAAGATATTGGAATGAAAAATTGTTTGCATTTTTTAATTTTTTTGTATAATATGACGAGTCAAAATCTTCCTGTAGTAAACTCTGACATCTTCAACCACTTAATATAAAATTACGTAGCGTACTTCAGAGCAAATTTACTCAAGTAACATTTTCAACATAGCCCATGTAAGCTGAAAAACTAGCCATGCATTTTAGGTCAAAAGACCTAATTTGCAAAAAATTATTATAAATATATATGTTTGTGTATAATCATACGATAAGGTGTAAGAAGTAGAATTTTACTTTATTCTGACTAACTATCGGCATATAAACGAAAATCATTACAATTTCCATAGCAACCAAAGCACAACTTGCGTTCTTGTGGTGAAAAATGGAAAAGTTCAGTGATTATTCCTCAGATGTTGTCGAATTCCCATCAACTTGGAAGAAAGAAAAAAATACGAGATTTGCTCATACCTCATCATTGACCGAGCCCTTAGCTAAATCAGAGAATAAGAATGTCCAAACAAATGAGAAATTCAGTATTATGGTATGAAAATATTTTATAGCTCGGAATTCTATTTAATTTTACAAAATTAAATACAAAGTTACAATTTAGGTACAAACAAATACAGATTGTTTGCAATTAAAACCAACCGATGACAGGAAACTCGCTGCATGGCTTAAGAAAATATACCCTTTAGTCGATGCTGAACTCACCAAAGGGATAACACCTTTATGTGATACAGACTCTGGCTATTCAGATCATGATATAACAATTAAACCGTATCAAAAAATTACTGACGATCCTAGTTGTATGCAGGGTGCAGCAATTTGGTTATCTGTTCGTATAAATAATGCACCGCTTCTTGTAGTAACGACATCACCAACTCATAATGATTGGTGTGACCATGTAGGAAAATCTATAAAAGTTTTTACTCCGAAACGAATGCCATCACAGGATTTTGTAGTATTTTCTGAGCTTTGTACGCTTCCAGTAAAATCTTGCATTAAATTCCTAGCAACAAATCGCTTTAACAAGGATATATTTGCTGGTGGCACATTTTCAGGGGACCTTTATATTTGGGAATACAGAACTCAATCGAATTCAGAAGAAGTTAAAGAATTGCATTGTGTACCTACTGAGCACAGTTGCATTATCACTATGGATTGGCTGAGTGACCGAGAAATCTTAACTTGCCACTCTGATGGTTATATATTTCTATGGAAAATTGGAAAGGAAGTTATCAAAGATAAATGGTATGTGTTGAACTTTATATAACACTAATATTTATTAGCTTTATAATTTTACACATAAATTTGAAAAGTATTACCTGATTATCGATTGCGATAAATTTTGTAATAGAAGTGATCTTTGCACATTATAAGTTTTATGACCTACTGCTCTTTCATCTTCTTACCCATTTGCGCGAAGCTCTCGAGGAGCAATAATCCGAGAACTTGTCTGTTTTACGAATTTCTCGACATGTGGATATGGCCTCAATCAGAATATTTCGTTTTTACGAATCTCTCTCGAAATATTGCGAAATGTATCAGGAGAATTATCGGTGCAGATTTTTTTCAGATTGTGCATGCCAACATTGTTTTTCAAGTATTCGCCCGAAAAGACGCTATTTAGTGAGTGCTGAGAAAAGAAAATTTGCATTTGGTAAATATTTAAATGTTTCTCATAGTTTACTTGGTTTCGCTTTCGATTCGATCTCTAATCGTGTTGTTTGCTGGATAGTTACTACGAACAAAATGTTAACAGATTAAAAGGATTATATGTATGTATGCTGAACTTGAGCATAAGGAAGAACGCCAGGATAATACACACAGATACCTCTGTGGTAGACTTGGTACAATACTCCCCAGGCAGCAGGTAGGAGGCGACAAAATAATCTGTAGAACAGGAGGACACTTTAACCATATTTTTTGATAGCTTAGTATGGGGGTATGGGTCAGGGCCTGGAGCTGAGGGTCTCTTCTGCTGTTTGAGAAAGAGAAGGCTAAACGCATGAAAGAAATTCGCAGGCTATGTTCTTTCCAGCAGCAATATCGAACTGTTTTGGTTTAGGTGCGGACTCAGTTACAGATTACGCTTAGATTCCAAACATCCTATTAATAAAGCAGCTATAAATGCAATAGTATCATTTATTTTCGAAAATTTATAGATTAGTTTGGACGCATATATTGTCAATTAATTTTTAAGTAAACTTGGAGAAATTTGTTGTTGTTGTTGTAAATTATCATTTTTTTTACATTTCTTCCGTTCGGTTAGAGTTTTCACCGACGAGTCTGATCCTAGCCTAGGTGTATGCTGTTTCGTGGCAGACAAACAAAGTAAATTTAGTTTTTCGACAAAGATCTTGATAGTTAAGAGATAAATGTAATGCTAAATTGGCACCAATAAGTACTTTCTTCGCCGTCTATTTTCCTTACCTTTGGTAAAACATGTTATTTAAATCAATTCCCAAATAACTAGTGATCAAATCAATCAAATTTGGTCCATTTTCCATCCATGTATTCCATAAAGTTTGGAAGTCATCTGCTGTATTGCACTAAAACATGAGTGAGATACTACGCCTCGCAGTACTGCAAATGTTTTCTACTTATTGCACTGTACAAGGGCCAAGGGTCATATCGTAATTGTAGCAAATATAATCTTCTTATTGAAATCAGACTTATTTATGAATGAACAGATATATAATTCAGAATGGCGTTTTAAATAAGATTCTACTTTACCCTTTACAACAATTTTGAAATCTTTAATCGTTAACGGGAATCCACATATTCCCATTTCCTCAACATAAATATGCTGAAAAAGTGGCGTAGTCCTCCTTCTGCGTACAAAATTCGAGATTGTCCAGGACGCTAAATATATGTACTTTCTTTAGTTCGTAAATTATTGTTGTGCGGAGAATGTTGAAATGTTTCACTTGCTTTCTTCTGTGTAATTAGTGGCTACTTTGAATCGCATCGAAACAGAATGCTAGCTTTTCATCTAAATAATTACCGTACCAACGAGATCCTAGCTTTGAGTATACTTTTAGTGGGGTTAGTTGTGAAAGTCTCCGTATCCGAGTCCACCCAGAAAAGAAATAACCGGTTAATATTAATTTACTAAAATATTTTGTTTTATTAAACACAAGACCATGGTGTAATATTAATCATTGACCAGCCATTTATTTTTACAAAATTTCCTTTTTATTTTATTTTTACAAAATTACAGATTGTATTATTTTTTTTAAATTACAGAACTCGACTCATACTTCTCGTTCTCCAAAAACAAGTGAAGTGCCAATTTCTTATACATTCATATTTTAATTTTCTGGCACGCAGTGCCAGCGTACTATGATCTATCCAACTTCAATTTACTAGGTGTTATTTGTTTAGCGTAATAAAACCATACAAATGTCCAACTTGACGATACCGAGGGCTCGGCCCGTATGGTGCCGCCACATCACTCCCCCACCAGCGAAACAAATAGTTTCAGTGATTTATTATTTTACTTGGCGGCCTTGTGATTCGTCCAGCTCGAGTGATACGATGCGGTATAAATGTATTACCGTCTGTCAGGAATCTGATTCGTCGTTGTGACTCATTGGACGAAGGCTGTAAACGAGCCTCATTGTTTTTGTTTGGCCGAACATCGGGGTATTCCCTCTCTGGGTGAGAACTTTCTCCAGGATGTCCTGTTTGTTGGGTTATTGGAGAAGACCTTTCAGGAGCTGACTGAACTGGGTCTTCTGGTCCAGGTGGGTTCCTTGAAGAATGAATGTGTGTGGAGCGATCGTGATTCTGATCAATTAGGTGTGATTCTCCAAAACTAGGTTTTAGGCGATTAATGGAAACATTAATCTCCTTATTTTTTATTTTAATAGCAAAGTAGTTTTTGCTTCGTTTAACAACTTCATACGGACCCTCGTAGGGAGGTTGCAAAGAAGCTCGGACTGAATCTGTTCTCAGAAAAACATGAGAACACTTATCCAGGTCCTTGAATATATAGGTGGCTGGATAAGAATGGTTCGATGCCGGAACTGGTCTGATATCCGAAAGAATATTACGAAGCGAGATGATGAACTCGTTTTGAGGTTGATACTGAGAACTTTGAAGAAAATCTCCAGGAAGACGTATGTTCTCTCCGTATACCATTTCAGCTGGAGTTGCTAGAAATTCTTCCCTGAGTACAGTTCGAAGCCCTAACAAGACAAAAGGTAGCGTTTTGCCCCAAGATTTATCGTGTTGAGCCATGATTGAGGCCTTTAATGTTCGATGCCATCTTTCTAGGAACCCATTTGACTGAGGGTGATAGGCGGTAGTTCGATTCCGTTCAAAACCTAATAATTTTGACAGTTGAGTGAAGAGTGCTGACTCGAATTGCGAGCCTTGATCCGTAATGATTGTTCTTGGAATACCAAACCGAGATATCCAAACTCGACAAAGCGCTTCTGCCACTGTCTCTGCACTAATGTCTGTTAAAGGTATTGCCTCAGGCCAACGAGTGAATCTATCGATGGCCGTGAGGCAATATCTGAAACCTTGCGAAGGAGGTAGCGGACCAATTAAGTCGATATGAATTGTCTGAAAACGTCTGGAACTGACTGGGAATAAGTTAATTGAATTTTTTACGTGCCTTGACACTTTGCTTTGTTGGCATGAAGAACAGGAGCGGGACCAGTTGTTAACATCTTTGTTAATATCAGGCCAGAAGTACTTTGCTGTTACCATTTTGTTTGTGGCGCGGATTCCTGGGTGAGCCAGATTGTGAATTGCTTCAAAAACCTGTCTTCGGAATGTTTTTGTTATGAATGGTCTAATACCCGCCGTTGAAACCTCACAATATAATTCTGTTTCCGTTCCGAAAATTGGAAACTTTTCAAATTTGTATTGGGGGCTCAGTAAAATTTGTTGAAATTCCGTATCTTCGGATTGTGCTTGGGCGATAGACCCAAAGTCTATCGTACTACTGAGATGAAGTTCGTCAATCCTTGACAAAGCATCTGCCACCACGTTATCTTTGCCAGCTATATATTTAATGTCCGTAGTAAATTGTCCTATATAGTCTAAATGGCGCAACTGTCGGGGTGAAGCTTTATCTGGATTTTGTTGAAACGCGAAGACCAGTGGTTTATGGTCTGTGTATAGCGTAAAGACACGGCCTTCTAAAAGATATTTGAAATATTTTATGCCCTTATATGCGGCCAACAATTCTCTGTCATAAGTGCTGTATTTGCACTGCGCACCGTTCAATTTTACTGAGTAAAAGCCTATAGTCCCCGCATGGTCTCCATCCACCATTCTTTTTACTTACTAAATGGAGTGGTGAAGACCAGCAACTGTTCGATGGTCTACATATACCCTGGCTTACCAGAAACTCAAACTCTCTCTTAGCTACTGCTAACTTTTCAGGTGAGAGGCGTCTTACTTTCGAAGCAATAGGTGGTCCATTGGTGATGATTTGGTGCGTTACTGTGTGTAAGGTTGTTTTAGCAAAACTTGATTCCACGGTGATGTCGTGATACTTGCGCAGTAGCTTTTGGATTTTGGGGTCAACTTCTGACCCTATCGCAACTGAAAGTGTTGACGATTCCAACGACACTCGTTGTGCTAAAGATTTCATTGAGGTAAGTGGATCGATTAGCGACCTCCTCTTGACATCTATCAATAGCCCATAGTGACATAAGAAGTCTGCGCCTAAAATGGGTCGTTGAATGTCTGCTACTATAAATTGCCAGGTGAATGATCGTCGAAGCCCCAGATCTAGATTTAAAAGTTTTGTACCATATGTTTTAATTGGTGACGCATTTGCTGCTGCCAGACGTAAATCTGATTTTGTTTTCCGATCAGCTAATACTGCTGGAATTACAGAGACATCAGCTCCTGTGTCTATTAAATAATGCTTCCTAGAAGACTTATCGTAAATGTAGAGACGACTGTTTGTAATGCCCTTACCGGATGTCGTCAAAGGCGGAGGGCTGTTTAGTTTGACGAATTTTCGGAAATATTTAACACATTTTCAGACTGCCTATTTTGAAGTTCAAATGAGCAGGGCTGAATGCATCTTCTGGCTCTAAACTGAAACTTTCGGTGGTACCAACAATGCTCTTGGTTTTGGGTAATGGGCGAATTCCTTGTAGCGGACCGATGTCTAGAGCTACTTCTATTTGTTCTACCCCTTGAATTGTCGCGCCGAGGAGGTAATGACTTTTGAACCAGCTTCGTGAGCTCACGCACCTTGCTTGTTAGCTGTTCCATAGCTTGATCATGCTCAGACTTGTGAGAATTGACCGAAAAAACTTCGGGCCGTGTATTCACTTCTGAAATTTTATCCGCACATGCAGCCAGGTTATCCAGAGTGCCAGGATTGCAGGCCAATATAGCTTGCATTTGTGTCGGGAGACGTTGGAGCCAAAGGGATTTAAGCGCTGTATCGGATAGCTTGTTTTTGTTAAGGTTTCTCATTTCTCTGAGCAGCTGCGAGGGCTGTGCGTCTCCTAAGGAAAGATCCGTTAGAAGCTGCTTTAATTTCTGGTTTTCACTTCCCGAGAGCCTATCTATAAGTGACTCTTTAAGCTTTTCATATTTCCTGTTGCTAGGTGGTTCGAGAACAATGTCACTAATGACACGAATTACACCTTCGTCCAGTGCACTGATTACGTGGAAAAACTTCGTTTTATCCTGGCTAATACCTGCAAGCTCGAATTGTGCTTCAATCTGGAGGAACCACAGATCCGGGCAATGTTTCCAGAAAGGAACTGTCTTAACTGACACTGCATTCAGCACCGCTGAGCGAACAGCGTCAGAAGATACAAAAGAAGTTGATGCCGATTGAGGAGTAACAGGCAAACGGTCATCTCTCACACCCTGTCGGGCGCCCGATGGGACACCATCTGGAGCAACCACACTATCATCCGTCAAAACACTTTCCTCAGTCAGTGACATTTTGCTTTAACCTAGTAAATTGACGTTTGATTTACAATATTGCGAAAAAGTTTGGCTTGGAATGACGCGAAATAGGTATTTATTATGAAACTTGCGTGAAATAGGGTAATATAAATAAACGATAATATGATAATATAATAACTTAATTAGTTAAAGGAGGAATGTAAACAAATTTAAATAAAGCAATGGTTTAGGAATAATCTCGTCCTTTAACACTATTACTAAAACTTAATTCTACTTCAAACCTTGACTGCCTTTTGGGATGCATTACTTGAGACAAGTTGAATTGTGGGTGACTTGCTGGGGCTGTCACCATACCTCAATTTTGAGATTGCTGCAAATCTGTGGGTGCCTTCAGTTGTAGCTTTGTTAATTGTTGCGGTTCTTGCTTGTTTGGTGCTGCGTTTTGATGTCGTTAGCAGCTGAGTTTGACCAATGGCTGTTGTTTAGCACGTTGGTAACTGCTGCTTATCACTTCGGTAGGAGCTGCTCTTGACAATGAGTGCTACCGTTCTATCACGTCTGTAGGTGCTGCAATCCTATCACGTCGGGGTCACCAGTTTTAGTGGGGTTAGTTGTGAAAGTCTCCGTATCCGAGTCCACCCAGAAAAGAAATAACCGGTTAATATTAATTTACTAAAATATTTTGTTTTATTAAACACAAGACCATGGTGTAATATTAATCATTGACCAGCCATTTATTTTTACAAAATTTCCTTTTTATTTTATTTTTACAAAATTACAGATTTTATTATTTTTTTTAAATTACAGAACTCGACTCATACTTCTCGTTCTCCAAAAACAAGTGAAGTGCCAATTTCTTATACATTCATATTTTAATTTTCTGGCACGCAGTGCCAGCGTACTATGATCTATCCAACTTCAATTTACTAGGTGTTATTTGTTTAGCGTAATAAAACCATACAAATGTCCAACTTGACGATACCGAGGGCTCGGCCCGTATGGTGCCGCCACATACTGTGTCCTAGCTTTCGTTTACATTTCCTGCCTGTGGGTATAAAATGACTTTGCTCGCACTAGTGCAATTTTTTATGAGCAAAGTACTTCAAATAATCACGATTTCCAAAAATGGCTGCGTTTAAATATTCAATTTCATTTACATGAAATTTTATACCATGATTCAAGTAAATAGAACTATAATCTTCAACCCAATTTGAAATTCTTCATATAAACGTATTTATAAGGTGAAATGTAAGGTGTAGAATATGTAAGAGTTAAGATAGGCAGATCCTAGATCACCAAACATCTCTGATCCTTTGCTTTTCGTTACACCTTATCATAGTTTACGTCACTCAAGAAATATTCGTTTGAGTCATAATAATATTTTACAGCTTTAAAATAACAAGCAAGAAAAACGAAGCGCCTGCAGTAATTTCAGCTATTTTGGGAATTTCAACACTTGACTTTATGGTGGGTACTACGGAAGGACAGCTTTTTGTATGCTCAACTACAAAGTCCAAAGAAGTCTATGAGAACTGCATTAATCCTATAATTACGGAGTTGGAAAGCCATTCGTTTTCAGTTGCATCACTCAATAAAACTAGATTTTTGGCAACCGATGTAATAATGAGCTGTGATTTAAGCGGAGAAGTACTCTTTTACGATATCAGGAATTCTGAGGTGCTTATAATATTATCCTTAACATAATGGCAGATGTTTGAATCAATAACGTTTACAAAATCCATTGTACCTCATGCAGGATGGACCAACTTTGATTGTAAAAATGCCGCTTCCATTTAAAAATTGCATAGGATGTAGCGACAGCGCTAACTATATTTTCTCCCCGGGCATTGGTGGTTCACTAGAGGCTTTCAGGTGAGTTAAATTTTTCCTTTCATATTGTAAATAACGACTTATGTTGAGATTTAACGTTTAGAATTTCAAACGGCAGACATTTTATGGTTGATGGGAATCTTGATGGAAGAGGAAGTATTATTAAACTTAGCGACAACGGGTAAGTGTTTTCTTTTTGAATGTATTAAGCAACTTGGCTGACATTGCTACAAATATGAAATCTTTGAGGTGGATTCCCAGTTGGTTTTAGAGAAATATTTCCGTCTGTAAATATATGGACATTCAATTATTTTTTCAATATTGTAGATTGAAGATCTAGAATTAGTCCAATCAGGCAATTCCTTCGAAGACTTGCCATACAACAATTTTGATTTTTCTTACTTGAAATTAAATTTTTCTTCGATTTTCCAACGTCGCGCGAAATTTTCTTCTTAATATAAAATTGAGATCCCATTAAGATTAAATGGCGATTTTTTAAAATTTATTTCCACAAAATTATGAGAGCTAAATTGCATTTTATCCTCTTCTATACTTACGAATGACTTTTTTAAGCTGACGCTATATTTGGCAACAAGATCTAGGGGGAAGAGAGCAGACAGAGCGATCGTTCCCCTCAATTGCATTCTCAAAGGTGGGGCCTTTTAAAGACCAAGGACAAATGTGTCTGCTTCTTCACTCTGTCCCGCTTGTATTTGGAATCCAGAAACATTGAACATTCTACGGTTGGTATGGTACTACTTATTTCTTTGTAGCAGAAATAACCAAACTTTGATATAGTTACTGCTGTTTAATAAAAAAAAAACCGTAAGTGTCTAATCTTATGTTAAACAATCTCTGCCTCCAGAGGAACTTGATTGAATGGGATCGTAAGATTAATCCAATGTAAAAAATTTCCGAAAGAAGTATACCAGATTGAGAAAAATCTGCGATAATATACCATGCGAGTTGTTTAAAAAACCATCAGGACTTGATGAGGTAAGTTTTTCAGCTCATCCAGGGCCTACTCCGGGAAAAAGTCGGACAAGCACACAGAGAGCGTTCCATTGTCTCAGGCTCTCCTTCCAGGCAGGACAGATACTCAGGGCTGTCAACAACTCCCATCCTTGTTGAATGAGCGTGAAGCGAGATGTGGCCCGTGATGATGCCAACGGCAGTTTTACATTGTTTCCTTTCGAGCCCCAAGAGAAGAAAAAGTTTTGTACACCTGCAAGTGCCCAGGTTCCTTCGGTGCTTATGCATCATACGAACATCCGCTTTGATGAGAGACCCAAAAACCTAGGTGGCAATTTCTACGGCGGAGGTCCAAGGAAGGGAGAACCAGAACCAGACTTGACTAGAAGGTAAGCTCTTTCATTCTCCATGATCATCATGTGACCAGGAACTTATTGAAGGGACAACTTGTTGTGGATACACAGCTTATTCATGGATGACCTGTAGTTCCCCTTAGATGTTATCCGAGGACCACTTGAGCCATCAAGGCTGCCTGACTATCCGAAAGGATAGCAATGTACTTTCCCTTGATGTCCATATTAAGGGCTATGTTCGCTGCCATTGTAATGGCGAAAACATCAGCTTGGAAAATAGTGGTGAGCTTTCCTAGTGAGTACCCCAAACTTAATGTCAGGTTCAAGAAAGTAAACAACCACAACGGCTCCCTCATTAGTGGGAAGGCCGTCGGTAAAGATTTTTAGAGCGGATTTTAAAAGCTGGTCGCTCCAGCCCACACGCCAATAAGCAATGGGAAGAACCAGTCCAGCCCCACGAGCGCAATTTACACACAACCCATTTGACATCTACCAGAATAACAAGATCCAATAGCCGTAGATCGTATAGAGCCTGTAACTCCCAGGCAAGCATGCCTTTGCAGGCCCGCCAGCTTACCGATTGCAGTCCCCATTTGCATCCTCGTCCATCACGCACAGAGGCATATGAGCATGGGTCTTACAATCGAGGACGTGTACATCCAGTGGACAACACTCGGTTTTATGCCCCACGTGCAACCAGAGGTTCTCCTGTATTGAGGAAGATCTTCATAGCCACATTAGCTTTTTCCTCTATATTCGACGGACCTCAAGAATCCTGTCCTTCTATTTAAAAGCCATCCCGTATTCATTTTCCTAGTTACATTCTCTAAATTTCCATGCTTGAATTCAGTCTTGATAGGTCTTTTCCATGGATTTGTTCATAACAAAATAAATGCCCAGGTTGCTTAAAGTTTTTTGTGATAATCTGTTAAATAATCGCTTGTTATTATTACTCATTAAGTAAAAAGGTTTCAAAATTTATTTAAAACCGTTAGCATCCACTGCGGTCAAAATCATTTTTCAAATGTCTCTCGTAATATATTTTAACAGGAAATATGTTATGATTTCGTCTTGATTCTACACAAAATACTGTTTGCAAAAATAATTTAACCTTTAATCACCTATTTTATTCAAATGTTAAAATTTCACTGTATTAAAGTTTAAAATTATTTCAATTACAGATCATGGATTGTTACAGGAATATATAAAGGAACATTCCAAATTTACAAAATAGACAACTGAAGACACTTCTTTCAATTTTTTTCTTTTTCCACAAATTGTGAACATTTATAAATTCTATACTTTCACTTTTATTTTATCAATATCACAATCAATTTTGTCTTGAAATAAATTTTTGTTTAAAGTTTTATAAAATGAAGTTTCAGTGTGCGCCAGGTACTAAAATTAAGTAATGAACGTTTCGGCTTTATATTTGTTTGACTCCAATTTGGAATTGGCTTTATTGTTATTAAGTCGTTTTAAGGGATTCTTCGTAACTAATCGATTACATGTTACTTTCATCATTAGATTATTCCTCATCACTTTGTGGAGTTTTGGCATAGTGTAGCCATTTATTTTCTTTCTTTTCGATGTTCTCAGTTATTGTCATTTCCTTATGAGAAAAACCATCAAAACTTTTGCAATTATTTAACGCGTTTGTTATTATTTGTCTTTCAGGAATTTCATCGTTAATTTTATTCAATTTCTGTACTTTTAGTCTACAATCCATTCCAGAACCTCTTCCGTACTCCTGCATCACTGATTGTTTTGCGCCACACATTTTGCAAGCCCATTTTTTTGCTTTTTTAACAATATCCGTCTGAAAAAGAAATTAACTGAAAATTATGAAACGATAGAGAAAAAATGCTGAAAATAGATAATGGCTATAATTACGTTACAAGAGCCAATAGATATCCAGATAACGCGAAGCTTAAGCACTTACTAGTCGTGAATGCGACCCTCTTTGGTTAGGTTAGTGTGGCGGCCTTCGCACGAACCCCTGCGATCAGCCTCATTTAGACCATTTGCGGTCCGTTGTGATACGTACCTGGGAAAGATATCTCAGATTTAGGGGGTGCGCCGAAATCAGCCACGAGAGTCAATGAACCTTGCCGGATCCCCCAGTTCGCCGAAGTAGCTGCCGAGCGCATTCCTCCTACGCGTGGCAAGGTTTGGGCATTCACACAAACCCCGGCATAAGCGTTGGATATTAAGGGCCTGTCCAGATCCAAGTCCTCGTCTTCGTCTTGTTATTACAGCTTGTGACGTAACATCGAGACAAGCTCTATTCGAATTCATGTCTATGCCACCAAGCTTTGCTAATTTGCATAACAGTTTTGACATTTGGTTAGCTTGATCACCGAGTCAAGGTTCGAGTTGACTTATTTAAATAGACAACGTATTGTGAGGTTATGTTTGTTTGCTGTCTGTGAAATCAAGCTGAGCAAACGAATGAAGTCAGACAGGTTAGCTTTGTCTTCGTCTAACTAATATAATAGCTGTACTTGTTGTGTTACGTCACTAGCTGTAATAACAAGACAAAGACGAAGACGAAGACTCGGATCCGGACAGGCCCTAAGAAGTTAATTACAGAGTTCCATATAATTAGGACTTAAGCAGTATATTATATATACATTCAAATTACTTTTCAATTAGATATTCTATTCAAAGAGCAAGAATAACATGGGGCAAAGCAATAGAACAGAATAGAAAATCATTTATTGAAGAACCTCACCTTTCGATACGTTACAACGTTAGGTACATCGAGTAAGTAATAGTAAGAGTTAATTAGAATATACAAAGTTGTTTAGCAAACTAACAATAAATAAAGCAATCAACGAAAGTAGAAACTGGTGCAATGCAGTTATCTGTTGCCTCCGTGAATGTATTATTATTTTATTTTTATTCTTAATTTAAATAAAAATGTGGAATGAAATAGAAGAAAAAAAATAATAAAACAAAATGATGCATGCAGCATTGCATTCGACGTTGCTACATGTTTCCGGAAGTTTGTTATGTTTAGATCCAATTTGATTATCCTAATTTTTATACATAAACATTTATTTATTCGAGTATAGCATAGCGCTGTGCTGGCACCTTTGCTGTTTATACTATTCATAGACGACGTTACCTCAGTATTGAGTAATATGCGATTCCACATTTATGCTGATGATCTCCAGATTTACTCTGCTGCTCTGGCTGAGATTGCTACTTGGTCTGCAAATAATGGTCTGTCCCTTAATCCCTCGAAAACGAAAGCAACCATCTACTCCATTCTTCTCAGGAATGTCACCAACTTGTCTGCACTTCCTAACTTGCTTTTACAGGGCCATGATCTCAACTAAACCAGTCTTGAATCTGGGTCTTCTAATGGATCCTGGTCTCACGTGGGAGCCACATATAAATAGGATTTGCTCAAAGATCTACTATGGCCTGCGTTCGCTCTATGCGACCTCTCACCACATTGATGTGTGCACCCGTATCAGACTTTTTTCTGCTCTCCTTCGTCCACATTTCTTCTATGCTGATGTGGTACTGTTCCCCATGTCTCGTGGTAACCTCTCTAAACTGTCTCGTGCATATATGGCATGTGCCAGATATGTCTTCGGTTTTAAACGAGGTTCGCATGTGCCCCCCATCTCCTAGAACTACTTCTCCCGTGTCCACTGGCCAACATGTATGAGCTTAGCTCGCTGCAGCTGATATATAAGGCTAGACATGGCTTAATGCCAGGTTATATCATCAACCGCTTTAAATGGAGCAGCCTGAATAGATCCAGGCTTGTCCTTCCTAGGGTCCACTCACAATATGGTGGGAGGAACATTTTCCTCCGCGGGGCAACCATCTGGAATCAAATGTCAGAGGACGACCGGTGTAGCGCTTCGTTGAACGGGTTTAAGACAGCGGCTCGGGATTTCCTGAACATGACCTAATCCTAATCTGATTTGCCTTTCATTATATACAAAAAAAAAAAAAAAAATAATAATAATTTTTACCTGCGGCGCATATTGTGTTGTATATCGCATGATTTAATTTATTTAATTTTGTTTTATTTTATTTATTTACTACTTGCTATCTCGTTGTGCTGTATTAGTCTATAATTATGTTTTTGTTCATTGCTACAATTTTGATACTGTTCCACATCACTAAAACTTTTATATGTTCTAAGTACCTATGTTTGTTCTTCTATTGCTTCACTCGCTACAATGCTAAGCTACTATGTATTTATTTAGTTTTATTTTGCTATATTTTACTAGGCGGTGCTTTGTCCTAAGTGCTGATACTTGTAAATTCATGTTATTTTGCTACAATGTTGTTGCTACATTTCACTAGATTATACTATATTCTAAGTGCCTATATCTGTACTTTTATAATTTGTTTTGCTACAATGTTAATCTACCATGTAACTATCTATGATGTGTCCAGCGCTATGCGTGCCTTTGGCACGGGTACTCAAATAAATTGATGTTTATGTTTACCTTAGTTATATAGTAGATTTACATCGTAGCAAAACAAATAATAAAAGAATGATAATGACATTAGTCTTAATATATAGTACAGTACAATTATATATATTTTTTACCTGAAACGTGTTACATTTGTAACATTTCAAAATCCTTATCTCTTGTGGCATTATAGTAACTGTATTTTATTACAAAGCTGAAATAAAAATTCCTGTATGAGAAAGCAACAAAAGAAACAATGAAATGTCAGTATTACAATGCTACCAACTCAAAAGTATAAAAAGTACTAAAGACAAGGCGGGAAAACAAAATAAGCAAGCCCGGAACTAGTTCTGGAATATTGGCTACTCTACTTTCTCATACCAACCAGCGAAGTTCAGATTCAGAGTGCTAAAAAAAATCAGAATGGCAATCTTCAAATGTCAGAAGGTTTCTATATGGCGGATTTTGTTCTGAGATTGTCGCTTTCGTTTACATTCAATTTGTAGATTTTTTTTTTGCTGATTGTAAAAGAACTTAATTAAAGTATAAAATTGTGTATAGTGCGGTGGGATTTTAAGTAAAGTGAATTTTGTGCCTTTATCTAGTGAAGATTCTGCAAAAGATCCAAGCTGGAGAGCACAATATCTGATAGGTTCTTGAGTTTAGCAGACGAGGAGTTTGTTTATAATGTTGACTTTGATATATGTGATTTTATAAAAAATCGCTCAAATAACAGGTACGCGTACAGTTTTGTGTATTTTAATAGCCTATAAGATCTTTGCAGATAAAAATAAATCTCAAGGTCGACTTCGCTAGTTCATTTGCTTCGCATATTATGCCAGCGAATTACGAATGTCAAACGTAGTTTTCATGAAAATGATTCATTCTTATTGGAGCTTATCCAGTTAGAAATAATTTTCACAATATACATAGGTATGGAATTAAGTGTGTACAATTTGAAGTACTTATATTTACAATTGTTTGGTTCAGGCAATACAATACATCGTTACAAATCCTAGTAGATGATAATCTTTTGTATTTCCTACAAAAACCAGCAATTACATTCTCTTTTCCGGAATCACATTCTTGTTGTATATTATGTATATGTACACCCATCCGCATGACAGACGGAATTGCCCGCAGTTGCTCCCGGTACCTGTCTCAAACGTTCACCAATTTCAAGAGAGCTATCAACCATAGCTTCATTCCAAAGTACTTTTTCCTGTTATTTCATGTAACGATTATATCTTATGCACATTGCTAATAAAAACAAACAAAAACTTACACTTTACATTCTTTTCCTTCCTTACTCTACAAGTCTACATTCGAAGTCTTCAAGCTTCTTGTTATCTTCTCAACATAACATAACCTGAGCTTCAACTGAATGAATCTTGTTATAACCATTGTGATAGCTCAGCTTCTGTTAACTCATGAGTATGAGTTGAGACCGGTTTTGCTGCTATGTTGCATTTGGAGAATTACGTAAATCTTCATAAACGCTTTTAGAGAGTGAGATTAAATTTTGCTTTCAGCACAATACGTAATATGCGATGTGCGCTCGTAATGAGGTTTTTGTGCGTTTTTATGTTGCTCGCTACGTTTATTTTCAAGGCGACCTTCCCATGGTTTTCAAGAAATGTTTTTAAGAAAGTAGCACAGTCCTTTGAAACAACATATTTTTACTATATTAAACCTTTTTCTTTATATACCTATTATTTCTACATTACTTCTTTTTAACAGTGTTTTAATATTTCCACCTGTAAATAACTATCGCCGTTTTCTAATCCATAAAACGTGTGAGAGAATTTCAACGGAATATGACTTGGTGACATTTTCAGTCGGACAAGGACCAACACGGAGGACAGTGGTGTGTTACAAGAAACAACTTCTGGTTCCGCTTGAATTTATCGCCGCAAATAAAAAAAAGTTTGTTCAATATTTTGTATAAACAGTTTTACATATCCCTTTAATAATATTTTAAATTGCAGAAAAGAAGAAAAGCCATTAAGTTGGAGGTCGGTTAGCATCACTGAACCAGCAAAAAGGAAATCAGCTAAAATGGGAGTAGAGAAAAACTTGGAGGAGTCCTCCAATAGACGTGAGTATTTAAATTGTAACTGTAAATTGTAATTATTTACCCAGGTTTAAGGCATATCTGTGTGCCTGTGGTTTACCAGTAATTCGAGTTTCTTGAAAATCTTTGATAGTTTTTTTTTGGTCGGAAGGCTTCGATATGTTCAAATCGTAGGAAATATTCATAACTTTATCTTTGGCTTTATTTAGTTCAGTAAGATGCAGTGAATTTCCTTATTTCGTTGAGTTTTACCAGAGTTGGAAAAATTCATTCGCGAATGAAAAAAATACATTCTTATCGTTTACATACATTCGCGAATGAATATTTGAGTCAGAAGATTCTTGAGAGAATGTTTCCTGCCGAGAATTTTATGAATACATTCTATTCCTGAGAGAATATTCTTCAATGATAGGAAAATATTGAGAAAGAAAGCAAATCAATCATTCGGAATGCAAGAGAACATTCTCATATTTAATTCTTTTACTGTCGGTGAAATCGAGTGGGACATATCAGATGTATTAGTAGGATCAAGATTGTATTAAAAGGAAATTTGTGATTTTTACAAAAATGCTTACGTGTATGTATGTTGCAAATCCAAAATAGACAAAACTAAATTATGATAAGAACAGTGATTCTTCAAAGTGTTTATTATGTGAAAAGCTTTTAAAAGTAAATATGTTCGGAAATATCAAAAGACACTATATAACTGCACAATCATAATATAGAAAGAAGAAATATAAATAACACAGAAACATCAAGTAGAAAAAATGCTGTATATCTGTCAGCAACCGTCGAAGTGCTACTAAATAACTAAATAATAACCTATTAGATTTAATAACTTTCGAAGATAAAGACATGATTTAAAATGAAAACTCTAAATTTAATTATGGCTTAATTATTACCATCAAGAGTCAAATTTTTCAGGACATTTACATTTAAAAAATGTGGAAAATACACTTAAGTGAAAGCATAAAATCACCATTATGTAAATTGACCCTTGATATAAAAGAATAAAAATAGTATTCCTTTTCACTCTTTATCATTCGCGAATGCAAAAGACTTCGGAATGAATAACTTCATTCTCTCGCGAAAGAATGAAATCGACTCAAACATATTTCGATTCATTCATTCACAAAAGATTAGATGTTATTGGAGAGTTTCCCTTTACAAATACGACATTTTGCTTATAGGTAGCGAATAACTTTAATGAATTTAACAAAGAAGCTCACACCTACGTTCAAATTACTTTCTACTTTAAGATACTTTAAAGGCACTATAAGGCTAGTAATTAATTCTGATTTAGTTCAACAATCAAGCTCTTAATTAAGTCAAAAATAGTTCAACAAACAGGCTCTTAGTTTTCTTCAAATTTCTTTGAACTTTAAATTTTAAAGCTAGTAATTAAGTTTGATTACTTCAACGATCAAACTCTTAAATTTCTTCTGGAAAACTATTAAATAATTTCAAACCATTTATCATGAGCATATTTTGTGTTTTTGCTTTCCTACAGGCTACGGTTCTAAAGTCGTCCCTATTTCTTAAATTGTAACTAACTGTTTCGTTGATATATTGTATAACACTTCTATAATTAGGCAACAAATTATTCTTGAGTTTAAAAATATATATTAATACCTTGAAGCATATTCTTTGTTTCACACTCATCCAGCCTAATAATTCTTTCATTCCAGCAACAGGCTCCAATCTACTACACTTCAGAATTATACGCATCGCTCTATTTTGTAGTTTTTGCAGTCTGTTTACAGTTGTAGAATTTCCACAGAAAATGATAGTAGCGCAGTAATCAAAGTGTGTCAAAATAATGGTGTTATAGACGCACAACGCTGCATTAAGATCCAGAAAGTTTCTGATTATTTTCAGGAACCCAAGATTCTTCGCTATCTTACAGCACAATTTGTCTATGTGTGGTGTGAAGCTCAGTTTGTTATCTATTACAATTCCAAGATATTTCACTTCATCTAAAACATCTATACTGGATCCCTGTATAGTTAATGACAAGTGTTCGCTGCTATTTATTAGCATGCAATTTGATTTAGACACATTGAGCTTTAACTTATTCATGTTGATCCACATTTCGATACTTTCTAGATCCTTCTGCAATTTTTGTCTGCAGTCCCTCAAGTCGTTACTGGTTATGTACACCAAGGTGTCATCCGCAAAAAGCACTACTTTCGAATTTTTTACCACACTAGGAAGGTCATTTATATATAGCACAAACAGCAGCGTACTCAGGACTGCACCTTGTGGTACCCCAATGTCGCATCCAACGGGTGTCGAAACATTAAATTCTAGTTTTGTCACTTGCGTTATATTTTGTAGATAACTCTGGAACCATTTATTTTCTGTTGCCTTGATGCCATACTTGTCGAGTTTTTTTAGTAAGATGCTGCGGCTAATTGTTTCAAATGCTCTCTTTAGATCTAAAAAGGCTGCAATCACAAACTGTCCAACGTCAATTTACTTCTGCCACACCAGAACAACCAAATTTAAAGCTGATTCACAGGAATGCTTAGGTCTAAATCCTGATTGATGCTCAATCAGACAATTGTGTTTACATATATATTCTTCAAGCTGGATCTGTACTGCTTTTTCGATGATCTTTTCTATTAATGGCAGGCTGTTAATCGGCCGTATTTCTTCACACTTAGTTGTATTTTTATCTTTGGGGATTGGCGTTATATGGGCTTCCTTTAAGCCGTCTGGGAAGACCCCTTCCTGCATTGACTGGTTTAACGCCGGCCCTGTGAACTGAATACTATATCTTTTCATGTTGACATTTCGGAACCAGAGATCATAGGATTTCTTTAATTTGCTTAGAATTGTTCGCAGTGCATCGATGTCTATACAGTTAAACTTGAATTCGGTAGTAGCCTCAACTCCTGTATACATATATGGCACAATTGGTATACTCTTTTCTATACTTATAGTACTCTTGATAAAAAAGGCATTTAATTTTTCACAGATTTCCGGGATATGCTTAATATTAGTACCTTCATACTCAATTTCTTTAATGTCATTTCCAGTTGTTGATTTTATTAACGTCTTCAGAATATTCCACATGCCCTTTTGGTCACCTCGTTTTGAAATTATTTTTTGCTTAAAATATGCATTCTTCGTTTCTACAGTTCTTTTCTTATAGAAATTTCGGGCTATTATATTATCTGTCCAATCTATTTCGCTTCTCGTTATTTTGGCTTTTTCGTACTTATATAATTTTGACTGCCTTAGCTGTTGCAGTTCCCGGTTATACCATTCATTTTTGTTGCAGCTTTTTACTGTCCTTTTTACTATCATTGATGCTATGCCACTAATAAGAGACTCCTTTAGTAGTGTGGTGCATTCATTCACATTTTCAGTACCCACAACACTATTGATACTTATACTCCTACTAACTTCATTTATAAATAGCTCTGTATTGTATCTAACGTATTGTTGCGAGCGTGGCTCTTGCAGTTCGTTATTTAAAACACAATATTAAATACTTAATATACAAGTTCTTTATTTCACTCTAATCATACAAAATTCACAAACTTTCTATTAATCAACTATGTACACTTTAATTATCGCTAATACTGTACTTTCAATTATCGCAATCTAATTACAACACTTTCGCCCGTTATTACTTTCACTTGTTAACACTGCAACGTCTAAGACAAGACTCTTTTTCTGTATACCACGTCATTAATTCTAGTTACTACTGAATACGGTCCTTCCCAGTGTTGTTGCAATTTTGGAGAACGTCCCTTACGTCGTCTCGGATTGTAGAGCCAAACAAGATCATCTTCATTAAATCCTGCGGAATTAGTACGTAGGTCATAGCGGGTCTTCATCCGATCAGTATTTGTTGCTAATTTCGTCCTCGTGGCCTCGTGCACATCAGCTAATTGTTGTTTGAGCTCCGATACGTAGTCTTCTGGTAACTTTTGTTCACCTCTGGGGGTACCGAATTTGAGGTCGCTAGGTAAACGCATCTCTCTTCCGAATATGACTTTAGCTGGGGTTTGTCCGGTAGTACTATGAATGGCTGATCTATAAGCCATTAGGAATATAGGAATGTGTCGACCCCAATCGCGTTGATGATAGTCAACTACTTTCTTTAGATGCTCGATCAATGTTCTGTTGAAGCGCTCTACCATGCCATCAGATTGTGGGT
Source organism: Dioctria rufipes (assembly GCA_963924295.1). Classification (NCBI taxonomy): domain Eukaryota; kingdom Metazoa; phylum Arthropoda; class Insecta; order Diptera; family Asilidae; genus Dioctria; species Dioctria rufipes. The sequence continues at coordinate 70,837,422 of OZ002743.1, read as the reverse complement.
GTAGAGGAGTTGTTCTAGTTTTTCTTATTCCCAACATTTTACACATCTCCTGGAAAGTCCGCGATTCGAAGTTCCATCCTTGGTCCGAATGAAGTTCGTGAGGCACACCAAACCTACTGACCCAATTCGTTATTATTTCTTCCGCAACTGTGGTTGCCTCTTGATTAGGGATTGCATAAGCTTCAGGCCATTTACTGAAATAGTCAATGGCAACTAAAATATAACGGTTACCGCCATCCGTTTCAGGAAAAGGTCCAGCGATGTCTACAGCTATCCTTTCAAAGGGGGCTCCGACGTTATACTTATGCATTTCTCCTCTGCTTCTGTGTTGCGGCCCTTTGCAAGCAGCACAGACAGTACATCTGCGGCACCACTCCTCCACATCTTCTCGCATATGTAGCCAATAAGACCTTTCTCGTATTTTGGAAATGGTTTTGTTCACTCCCAAATGTCCTCCAGAGGTTCCACCGTGCATTTCTTCTAGAACATCTTTGACGTTTGATGCTGGCACGACTATCTGCATTCGGAAATATTCGCCGTTAGGTGCTTCCCATTTGCGTTTTAATATACCACATTCAACATGAAGAGAGTTCCATTGAGCCCAGTAACTTTTCAGCTTCTCACTCCGTTCCGAAATATCCTTCCAGTCTGGTCTTTCCATATTTTCTTTCCAAGCGAGAATAGGTGAAATGTCCGGATCTTCTCGTTGTGCTGTTCTCAGGTCCTCGTTGTCCCAACCTGTAGATGGTTCCACGGTTACCAACTGTATAGTTCCTGTTGTTTCTTTTTCTTCCACCCGTACGCAATGTTTGCATTCAAGTTTGCATGGACGTCGTGAAAGGGCGTCTGCATTTCCATGGATACGACCTCTTCGGTGTTGGATCTCAAGATCATAAGCCTGGAGTCGCTCTATCCATCTCGCGACTTGTCCCTCAGGGTTCTTAAACTGCAGAAGCCATTTAAGCGCTGCATGGTCGGTGCGAAGGATGAATTTCTGCCCGTAGAGATATTTATGAAAATGTTTTGTTGAACTTACAATAGCAAGTAGCTCTTTTCTTGTAGCACAATAATTTTTCTCTGGCTTTGCTATAGTACGCTACTGGAACTTCTTCACCATTCTCCTCCTGCGAAAGCACTGCACCAATACCTTCATTGCTGGCATCAGTGTCTAATATAAATGTTTTTCCCAGCTTTGGATAATGAAGTACTGGAGCTTCACAGAGCTGTTGCTTCAAATTTTCAAAACTTTCGTTGCATTTATCCGACCATATGAACGGCCTTCCCTTTTCTGTAAGTTGATGTAGGCTTCTTGCTATATCTGCAAAACCTTTCACGAATCGCCTGTAGTAGGTAGCTAAACCAAGAAAACTCTGTAATTGATGTTTGTCCTTTGGAACTGGCCAATTTTTGACGGCTTCTATCTTCTCTGGATCGGTTCTTACTCCTTGTGATGAAACTATGTGCCCTAAATATTTAACTTCATCTTTGAATAGAGCACATTTACTCGCACTAAGCTTCAATTTTGCATCTTTGAGTCTTTGAAGTACGTCTCGTAAGTTGTTTTTATGTTCCTTGAATGTCCTTCCGATAACTATTATGTCATCCAAGTAGACAAGACATGTTTTCCAGGTTAAACCACGTAGAACACATTCCATTAGTTGTTCGAATGTGGCTGGAGCATTACATAACCCAAATTGCATTACTTTGAATTGCCATAAGCCACTGCCAACTGAGAAAGCAGTTTTATCTCGGTCCTCGGGATGTATTTCCACTTGCCAGTAACCACTCTTCAAATCCAATGTGGAAAACCATTGCGCTCCGGAAAGGGTATCCAACGTGTCATCAATCCTTGGTAATGGATAGCTATCTTTTCTCGTCACGTTATTTAGTTGGCGGTAGTCTACGCAGAATCGGGTGCTGCCATCCTTTTTCCTAACCAGAACAACCGGCGATGTCCAAGGGCTGTTAGATTCCTCTATTATGCCTTGTTTCTTCATGGAGTTCATCATGTCTGCAACTTCTGGTTGTTTGGCTAATGACAATCTTCGTGGTGTCTGTCGAATGGGCCTGGAATCTCCTGTATCGATCCGATGCTGGACAAGATTTGTTTTACCATAGTCATCATCATTCATTGCAAATAATTCCGAAAATTCATTGATCACTTCTTTGGCATCGTTGTGTTATTGTTCACTTAAGGCACTGGACGAAAGAAGTTTCTGAACCTGTTGGGTAGTAGCTGGTATAGGTTTTGTCTCCCTCCCTCCCCTTTAAAACGATTACAAAAAAAACATGTAAAACTCAACCAATCAGATGAAATTTTACACCCGAAAATCGAATTAAATTAAAAAAATGTATTTTCTTGTGTCCAAGTGATATTTTAATCGTTTATAAGGAATTAAACTCATTCCGACTTTAATTTTCAAAATTTATTCTTAACTGAATCCTGCTTATGGGCAAGAGAGACGGAGCATGGTAAACACTATCTTTACCTTATTCCTTCTGAAGTGATTGCGTCTGTAGCCAACATAAAAACATCAAATGGCATAAGCAAATGTTCCCGAATGCAATATTTTGTGTTGGTAGCTCCAACTCTGCCACAGGGCGAAAGAGAGAACTATAAAACTTGTGCCATGCTTTCCTATAGGAAAATGGCAATACGCTCAGTCCATTGTTATAAGTCAGTGGTCTACGCTCATAAAAATTGTTGTCGGCCTCCAAAAATACGTATAAACTCTAAGAAAATATTTCCAGTAAATTTCTAAGAAAAAATTGAGGGCCTCCCTATAACACGTCATGCATCGTTGATTTTATATAGGACCGAGGAATTGCATTGCTCTGGTAAAAGATAGATAATTCGGTGTGTGAGCATTAGGAACATTTTCTGTTAATACAACATTTCTTATTTACAATTTTCGTCGTAGCTAACTAACTTGGTTATCAGAAATCTTGATAAGGTTTTCATTTTTCTGATATGCGTTCTTTATCTGTATATTTACTTATTTGTGGTTTTACCTAGTTATATTCATTCCATTTTATTTTGCTTGCGACAAGGAAGAATTTTATTATAGATATTCGAAACATTCGCATACTATTTTCACTGCACCTTAACCTTAGGCGGCCTTACATAGAAAGTTAAACCAAGATTGTTTTTGATGCGGAAATGAACGGTCAAGGCGTCCTTGAACATCTCGTATGGGTCCGTGTAAAGCCAGAAAAATTTTTCAATGGCTTCCTCTTTCATCACGACAACGCCACGTGCCACACGTGGCTTCTGATACGCGAGTCTTTTGTCGAAAAAAATTCCTGTTTGATCACATTCACCGTACTCTCCGGATGTAGCAAGAAGCGACTTCTGTCTTTTCCCAAAAATAAAAACTGCACTAAAAGGAAAACTTTTTGACACCTTTTTCGACATTTAGAGGGCCACGAAAGAGCAGCTGAAGGCCCTTCCGAAAGAAGGCATCCAGAAATGCTTTCAATCACAGAATCAACGTTGGAATAAGTGCATCGGTATCTAAGGAGAGTTCATTGAAAGAGATTAACTCAAATTTAATATACTTGTTTGTAATAAAACCATTCACAGTTTTTTTTAATCACACCTCGAAGATGTTCTTTGGCAAGAACTTACGCGCATATATAATTACATTTTCAAATAAAGTTCCGTGGATATATAATACTGATTTTGCAATAAACTGCAAGAGTAACTTATCTGCGGTCGTGGAGTTTCGCCACTCGAGTTCCAATCCTGAGTGAAGCGTCACCAGATTTTCTTTTCTTTTTCTGACACGCAGACTTGTTTTGTGCGTTTTTTATTTTTTTTTATTTTAGGCTAATACTTTTACAACTACATCTATGTCTTCTGCCATGATCTGTCCTGCTTCAAAGCCAAACTTCCGACATCTGCCCCATTCTGCTTTCAGTGGCTATAGAGACGTTCCACTCGGGCTGGAATCTCTGAGGTCGATTTCGCATTCGACCATAACACTAGTTTCTAATTCTTTTTTTTTTTATCAACTCCCAATAGCCTTCGTTAGTCGAACTTGAAGTGCAATAAGTAGTGGCTAGATCGGACCAAAAAGGAATTTTCTTCCATGATCATCATGGGAGTAAATACTTCTACAGGAATTATATTTTTAAAATTTGAGGCAGTAGATCGAAAGATCCCAAGCATGGAGGCCAAGGCGGCGTATTTTGCTAACCGATCACCGAAACCTTCCTGTCTCTTTAATGAGGCCTTTCAGCTCATTCGCGCATATGGTAGGGCAAAGCTGAGAGTATTTAATTTATCCTGCACCGAACAAAGTCTGCTTCTCATTCACAATAATTCCTGTGTGCTTAGGTACCTATTGTGGAGGCATCATGCTATGAACACACAGCTTATTTAAAGAAGCCCTGTTTAACAACTTCAATTATTCAATGCTCTGGAATAGGGCTGGTATCGTTCCTCTTCCCAAGTGCCGCAAGTGCTCCGAAATGGCAGATTGTCGTCCTATAAGCTTACTCTGATTTTCGAGTAATGTTATAGAAAAGCTGATGCGTTCCCAAATCGTCACCTATTTAAATCAAGGTCGTATGCTGCCCTGTATGCAGTCTGGTTTTAGCCCACGACACAACTGTGAATCAGCCTCCTTGCTTAAAGTTGTATCCGATCTGAAAGATGAAGTTGACAGTATCGAACATCCATTCTGGTCCTTCTTGTTTTCAGCAAGGCGTTCGATTCGATCAACCATGACCGACTTTTCTTTAAGCTTCATCGATACTTCAATTTTTTGAATACAGCCGTCACCCTCATTACAAATTTCTTGCTGTGTCGTGCTTAATCTGTCAAGTTCTGCGATAGTCTTTCTACTTACTTAACTCTCGTGGTATACCGCAGGATTCTGTACTTGGTCCTTGCTCGGCTCTTCATATATAAATGATTTACGATGTCCGTGAAGGATTCAGAAAACCATCTCTATGTGGATGATGTCCAGATTTTTTTTTTGATAGACCAATAGGTTCAGAACAATGATAACTTGATTAGAATTAGCAAATGGACCAAATATAATCGTTTAATACTTAATCCAAAAAAGTCGACGAGTATGCCTATACAGGGTGTTTCCCACTAGGAGGTCAATAGAGCCGGAGGCGATAATACTCACCTAGACGAACCAAGAAAATCCAAAAATTTTAGTTTAGCCAGCCATAATTTTTGATATGAGAGGGGTTAGGGTTGATTGAGCAGTCGTTGGAAAGGCCATGAAGTTCTGCATACAATAAGCAAGCTCTTAACTGTGACCGTACGCCCTGTACTTTTTAAGATACAGGGTGTTTTGTGAAAAACTAGCTTTTTCTTAATCACCTTGTAACTCCTAAACGGTTGATATGCCCCCCCCCCCTGCCTTACAATTTTTGGTTCTTCTAGGTGAGTACTATCACCTCCTTCTCTATTGACCTCTTAGTGGGAAACACCGTGTATACAAAGGGAACTACGATCTAGAAGCGCTACCATCGGTCATGATTAATAATACCGTCATTTCTTATATTACTTCCGTTCGGAATCTGGGCGTTGAGCTGAATGGAAAATTAACTCGTTGTAATCATGTCTCCAATTCAATTGGGAAGTTGTACACCTGCCTGAGAAAGCTGAGATTTTCCACCAACTTGTCTGGTCACATGCGCTTGAGACTGGCCAAAGCTCTGATATTATCCCACTTTATCTTTGGAAGCTTAATTTTTGCTAAACTTGATTCACACTGTTAGCGGAATCAAACTGTCGCTTTCAATGACACAATCTCATGTTTCACTATACATTGACTTTTTCCTTCAATGCTCGTTAGAAACGTATATTATGCATAGAAGGCTAAAATTTTTATAGAATCTATTCCACTCTAAAGAACCGACTTACCTTACGGATCGGGCTCGTTCCCTCAGATCTGCTCGCCAACACAAACTCTTACTACCTAATTACCAAGGTCAAATTAGAGAACGAGCTTACTTTGTGCAGGTCATTCGAATATGAAATAGTCTACCAGTCAGTAATGAAAGAACTTTCTCCATCGTGGCATTGGTCAGATTTCTAATTCTGGCTCGCATACCTTAAGGCGTAATAGATTCCATTGTTTTATTATATGTTGTGCGTGTGATGACACATCCACATTTTTTTCTTTTATATTGTTCTTTTTTCTTTTATTATTATTTTTATCTTTTTATCATACTAAATTTTGTTTTTGGTACTCACCTACATGCTTAGTAAGTCACATTTCCACTAATTTTTGTACTTTTATAAGATTTTAAATCTTTTGTACCTTGCCAGTAAATAAACATTATTATTATTATTATTTTGACACGAAAAAGAATCGATCTTTCGATAGCTAAGAAGTTATTCCGTATCTCAGAAAAATTTATTTTTGTCTTACTGGGTTTATAGAGCTAGCACCAACTAAGTTCATAATTTTCTCCATTACACAAAAAATATTCTAGAAATAACTCTGTACGCACATATGGTATAATTCTCTACTCTACCACGCGCCAAAACATCAAATGAATAATTGGCGCGAACATTTTTACCAAAATATTTTTTTTTCTTTACAAAAAAACTATATAAAATTTCTATCAGACAAATATTTTAATACGCATTAAAAACGCAAACTAAATTCGCCAACTTTTAAATAGATCATTTTATTCTTCAATATGTCCCAGGTAAAATAAAAAGTTTCAAGCGTGTAGGCTACTATTGTTTAACCGAAATTTAAAAACGCAAAACTTGATATTTACATTATATGTACATAATTCTTCTCTCCCTCACATCACAGATACCTACCAAGTAAGTAAGTATAGCAAATTAATTACTATTACGCCATCCATGGTTAAGTGAGTTAAAGTTGAAGACAACTACCGCATAGGAAAAGCTTTTATGGCAATCTCCTCACCAGCCTCTTCTGATATTCTTACTTCTTCTACCTCTCTTACCGCGGAAAGTCCCGTAATACCGGTGTATTGTTTTTATATCGTAGCACTTTCACTTTTACTGTGAAGTATTATGAAATTGCCAATATAACTTTGACCGCAAGATGTTTTGATCTCTGCTCTTCATATTACCTTCACAACGATTTTGAATTTAGTCGGGATAACAGCGATGTGTTAAATTGGACGTGAATTTGTTTTTTAAACTAATTAGTTGATTTAAATTGTAAGAAAGGAAAAAAAGTATATTATAGAATTTTATTAAAAGTTTCAATAATATAATTAGTGATTAGAAATTTCTGCAGTTATTTTTCAAAAAAAAAAAAAAAAAATGTGTTTATTAAAAAACCACGAAATAACAAATCTTTTACCTGGTGATCAAAGACAACCGAATTGAATAATAACTTTTTTGTTCCGATTTTTTTTTTGTATGAATTACATCACATTTTCTACCTGAATCTATATAGCTAGGAATACCTGTGAAAAATTTGCTTTTATTTTGTGAAGAATTTGAAAACGAAACTTGAATTTGGGTCACTCTGTCAATCGTAACCTAAATGTTCATAATATTTTAACGTGCGCGCGCGCGTCGCATATTGTGATATTAAGTTTTGTGTGATGTAACGAAACTACATTTTTTGAATACTGATTAAGCCGGCGCGATTTGGCGATCAATTTATTTGTTTATTTTGATTGTTGTTACGTAGTTTTGAATGATGAAAAAATATATATATATGTACATATTTAAATTGCAGTAAAAAAATCAAACTCCGTTGATGTATATATACCACCTGCACTACGCCGAAGTTTGGAGACGACGATAAAGCAGGAGACTGAGTTAGATGCTACAAATCAATTGATGACTGATGCAACAATCAATCAAAGCAACGACAGAAGCAACGTAATAAGTAATGCACAATCAACTACTACTTCAACTGTAACTCGGTAAGAATGATTTTTGTACCATTCCAATTTTGATAGATTTATTTTCTGCAATTTTTTTTTTTGCTTATTCGCGTTTTAAAAAAAAAATGTCAAGAGATATTATGCGAATTGGCTATCGATTTAGGTTTAGCTTTTTCTAAATTTACAAAATAGAGGTTATATACGGCTGTTATTCGTGGTATTGCAATTTTTCATGTTATGTCTCTGTGAGAAAAAAAAAAACAATTCCTCTAAAATGAATAATCTTTTAACGTATATTCATCGACCAGAATAAGGTTAGATAATTTTCAAAAAAAATATTTTTTTGATTGCTTTGAATTGGTTTTATAAAAAGATAGTCTTGGTCTATGAATAATAATTGTTGTGCTTGTATTTGCTCGTATTTGGAAGATTCATTACACTTAAAAAGTCTGATTGATGGAGGCTGGAGTTAGATATGTAACTATGTTAGTATACATACGTTATGTACCATGTAATAAAATGTGTAAAATGATTTTTCGATATTCAGAATCGTTCGGAAGTTACAGCATTGGATAGGCCAGGTGTTTGGCGCTCGAGTACTCGATGAGGCGGAGCATCGGACCCCCTTCTCTTGCGCTTCGGTTCCTACCTGAGCTCTTTTAATACAAACATCGGTATGAATGTACAATAATAGAAAAGCCGTTATACTCTCTAAACTTATTTCCTGTTTCGAATATAACGGTGTTTAGTCTTAATTGAGCACCAAAAGTGTTCGAATTTTATTTATCGCGTTTTTCTCAAAACTGTCTTTTCCAAACTGGTGACCACGATATCTCGAAATCTATGGAACGAGTTTCTTTGAAATTCATGTAGACACTTTGCAGACTAGGATTATTCTGATTCATCAAGTCGTTTTTTTTTTTCATATTAACAGTCTAAAATGCCGTTTTATTTTTTTGTTTCCGATAAGCAGAACGCCTGCAATCGTGATTACCGCAAACAATATTCTTGAAGATGAGTGGTTACGTTGCCATTTACTCCAGATTTCGGGTTGAAAAAATTGTAAAGTGTGGTCAAAATATGAATAAATATGTGGTGAAAGGTTCGCAGTTGTATGTTTATTTAGTTCGCAAAAAAAGAACCTTCACATAGTATATATTATTACAAGTACCATGTATCACCAACGAATGTGCAAAACGTATAACCTTTAGTAGAAATCCATAATAAGGATATGGATCCAAATTCATATTGTAACGTAGTGTATTCTCAAGGCTATCATTAGTTTTTCTTATTTATCGCAATAATGTCAATCCTTGAAGTTATAATACGTTAATTCGTCTTCTAAAGCAAGCGGAAGTTTATATTGCTTCTACTCTGTATCCTCTGTCGAAAGCGAATACAAAAGCAGATGCCATTGTCAACACATTATTGGGATTAAGTAGGTGGCCTTGAGCAGAGTAGCACTGATTGATAGATGTTTAAGATATTATTTAGAATAGGTATGAAAATTCGTCTACCTACTGAAGTCAAGATAGCTAAATATTGAAAGTACACAGCTTATATATGTATATGCTTTTGCTTTTAATTATCATTAATCATTAAAGATCGACGTAAGATTGTGACGCAATAAAAAAAAGTTTTTTTTATCTTGCCCAAGTTTTCACGAAAGACGTGAAAGGCCGGAATATTTTACTTTTACTCGCAATGTAAATTGAAGAATAATATCACCAAAGCGGTGGCTATACTGATTAGTTAGCAGACTTCGGAGAATCGGAGTACATATATGCTGTCAATATATGAACTTGGAAGTAGTTTGGGCCCATCACGACGTTAACTTGTCACATTGGAAGATTCTAATTCTGCCACTATACAAAAATGGACATGTGTGGCTCTTTATATAATTAACAACTTTAGTCATATGAACGATTCTCGTAATGTTTCATTCACTATCCCTACAATTGCGCAAGAGGATATACTCGATCATATTAACGACCTTCACAACGGGCCCTGATGGCATCCCTCCAGCTTTCTATAAGTCATGTTGCCATGCCCTTACAGCTCCGCTGAGAATTATTTTCCAAAAATCACTTAATAGTGGTTGTTTTCCTCAGCTATGGAAAAATTCTTTTATCATACCTATCCACAAAAAAGGTAGTAAAAGTGAAATTTCTAACTATAGGCCTATCGTAAAATTGTCTTGTATGCCTAAATTATTCGAATCTATCATTTACTCTCAGCTATCAATTTCCTGCAAGAATTTGCTTTCTTCAAACCAGCATGGGTTTATTTCGGGCAGGTCCACAACCACTAACTTGTTGGAATTTGTCTCGGATACCATTGGCGGGTTTGCAAAAGGTTATCAGACAGATTGTATTTATACTGACTTTAGTAAAGCGTTCGACAAGTTATCTCACTCTGTGATACTCTTTAAAATGGAAAAGTATGGGTTTCACCCAACATTTATAAAATGGACGGAGTCTTATTTGAATAACAGAACATATCAAATATTATTCCGTCATTCCATTTCTAGAGTCCTGAAAGCTTCGTCCGGCGTACCTCAAGGGAGTCACTTGGGCCCGTTGTTTTTTATTCTATCTATTGACGACATTGTCTCTGTTGTGAGGCACTGCAAAGTATTGATTTATGCTGACGATATTAAACTTTTCGCTCAGATTAAATCTGTTAACGATTGTGAACTGATGCAGGATGAACTTCACAAGTTTTACGTTTGGTGCAAAAACAATAATTTGGCTCTCAATATCGACAAATGTGAGGTTATGACTTTCCACAGGAATCAGAAACCGATCACTTATGATTATGTGTTCTCGGATTCCACGATTCGCCGTCGCGAGGGTGCTGTTTGTGACTTGGGTGTCAAATGTGACCATAGATTGAATTTTATCTCTCACATTAACTACATGGTATCTAAGAGTAACTCTATGCTGCGCTTTATCAAACGTTGGTCTCGAGAATTCTCGAATCCCACCATAACATTGCATTTGTACACTTGTTTTATGAGACCTCTCCTTGAATACGCTAGCCAGGTCTGGTCTCCATTTTACGGTACACACATCGACCGCATCGAGTCTGTTCAGCGGAACTTCTTGCGCTTCGCTCTTAGGCACCTACCCTGGAATAATTCATTAATTCTTCCACCTTACGAGGATCGCTTGAAGCTTTTGAATATGCACTCCCTTGAAAAACGTCGCATGGTTGCCGATGTAACTTTTGTGCATCAACACTTAAACGCGAATATTGTATCTCCCGTACTAAAGGGTTTTCCAATAAGAGGTGTTATTTTGATATTCAAAGAAAAATGCCATTTTTTGAGATAAATGATCGGATCTTTATTTCATTATAAAGAGGAAGGTATGCCGTTAATAATGGAAAATAACATCAGCCAAATGACCGCCACAACCACGCCTACAGGACCATATCCTTTTCATGAAATTTTCCATAACCAAATCGCAAAGTGGCTGCCCTATGTCCTCGATAGCCTCACGAATTCCATCTTGAATCGACGCTGGGCTGTTGGCGTAGACCTTCTCTTTCACGTGGCCCCAAAGGAAGAAGTCGCAAGGTGTTAAGTCACAAGATCTCGGTGGCCAATTGTGATCACCTCTTCGAGAGATAACACGGTCCGGAAACTATTCCCGTAAAAGATCAATGGTTTCGTTGCTTGTATGGCACGTAGCGCCGTCTTGTTGAAAGTAAACGTTGTCCAGATCAATACCATCCAATTCCGGCCATAAAAAATCATTAATCATCTGTCGATAGCGCAATCCATTAACCGTAACTGTTGTTCCAACCTCATTTTCGAAAAAGTAAGGTCCAATGACCCCGCGGGACCATAAACCGCACCAAACAGTCACACGTTGAGGATAGAGAGGCTTTTCAACAATAACTCTTGGGGTTTTCCGAACCCCAGATGCGACAATTTTGCTTGTTGACGAAACCATCGAGGTGGAAATGGGCCTCATCACTCAAGATGAGTTTTCGATGGAATTCCGGATAATTTCATGCACCCAATCAGCATAGACTCGACGTTGTTGATGATCGGCCGGCTTGAGTTCTTGTGTTAGCTGAACTTTATAAGCCTTAAGACCCAAATTTTTATGCAAAATACGGTGTAATGACGTTTGTGGAATGCCTAATTCCAAAGAACGACGAGGAATGGACAAACCTGGGTTTTCTTCAACACTTTCGGCTACAGCAGCAATATTCTCGGCTGTTCTTGAGCGACGGGCACGGGTTTTATTCTTCACATCACTAACTTGTCCCGACGGCTCGAATTTTTCTACCAATTTCTGTATTGCGGTCCGACAAGGTGCTTCACGACGACCCAAAAATGTTCGAGTTTTACGAACCGTCTCTGCCACATTTTCACCATTTTTATAGTGAATTTTAATAATTTCAATGCGTTGTTGAATCGTGTATCGTTCCATTTTTATTAATGGCGTAGTTTCTACTTGTCAAATGTCAAAAAATGACAGCTCCAAAAGTGACATCTACCGAAATAGCGGGCTAATTAAAATAACACCTCTTATTGGAAAACCCTTTACTTAGCAAAATCTCTTTGCGCGATAGAGGGCACAATCTGAGAAGGTTACCTCTGTTGCATGTTAACTCCGCAAGATCCAACTTTAGTATGTATGAACCCATCAATCGCATGTGTATTGTTGTTAATATTAAGGCTGAGCATTTTGACGTTGGCATATCCAAGCATGTTTTAAAAAAACGTCTATTTAATACTTAATTTTCTATTTCCATGTCGCATTGCATGTCATCTCATTCGGTGTTTGGGCTATGTTTAGTTTAACATACTAATACTAACACCGACTAAGTGATGAAACGCATGTATTGTTGACCGTTTATTTTATTAAACGTGTCCATGCAGCGAGCTTGTGTTAAGCTGGTTCTGATAGTCACTATAACAAGTCAGTTCATATCGTTAAAATTATTATATTGTATAAAATATGTATAAACATAAAACGTATAATTTTTCTTTAAACATTTTCTGAGATTCATCGCCAAATCGACTTATTTCCATAATTACTCCCAGGTTCTAGCTGAAAATTTTTAATTTAATTAATATTTTTTTGTTTAGTGTCAGAAGGGAACGTCGTCCAGATAGAGCTGTGTATGTGCCCAGAGCTCGCCGAAGTCTTACAACGCCTCCACAAGTCTCCTCAGAAGTGGAACAAACAACATCCTCGAACATATCACAATTGAGTAAACCAAATAATCAAAGGCCAACGAGTAATAATAACCAAAAGCGGAAAGACGAACGGGAAACTAATGGCACTGATAAAGAAATAAATAGTACCGATAGAGATTCTACCGCTGTGATTCTAAATTGTGATATTGCGAAGGAAAACGACCATAATACTACACTTCTAACAAATTTAAGTAGTGTCTTATCTACTACATCAAATTCCATACCGGATAAAAGCTGTGATATTGTTGATAAGGGCGTAGAATCAATTGATAGTACAAATAAAGAAAGCATCCATATTTTGAAGCATTCAGCAACTATGACTGAAAGTAAACCACAAGATACTGCCCTTCGGATAGAAGATGTGGTTGACGTAAATAAATCATCAAAAGGTGATCATGATATTGCAGAATTGCAGAAAGCTTCTAAGGTAACAGAAACTTTTTATACTCATATATTCATAAATGTATAAAATAAAAATTTTGTTTTTTACACTTCCAGGAAATCAATCGTAGTAATCGACGAATTATGAAACAAACCTTTAATTCTGATATTCTTGAAATCCCAGAAAAAGTGATAACAGAAGAAATTGAAAACAAAAAAGTAGAAAATAAAAAAGAAACGAAACGCAAAGAAGTTGATCCAGAAAATGATGATTGGGACTCTATGTTTGATGATAATGGAGAATGTTTGGATCCAAAGATCCTTGAAGAACTAAATACATCAGTTGGGAAAGTAAAAATAGAAACGCCTAAAGCCGACTATTCGGTAAGTTCAATAAAACTGTTATTCTACTACCATGTCACAAAACATTGAAACATCAGTGGCGGTCGTATATTCACTGTATAATATTCAACTGTTGAATTTGATTATTGTCGAATACAATCCAAACTAAAGCCCTTTCGTATTTAACAAAAAACAGATATGGATGATCATTCTGTATTTTTTTTAACTTCTTTTCTTAACTTTTTATCTTCTCATTCTTTTGTGAACTGCATGCAGCCTTTCCACGATTACGTTAGCCGGAATTTTTTTCATAGTGGACAATAAGCAGATTCTTTTCCAATTGTTATAATTAGTTAGATCCCCTACTTATAAATTTACAGTGATATCTAATAAATGCCAACCTAGGAAGGGAGGTGCATGTGCTCCATGATCCAAAAAAATAATAATACAATTCTTTCTGATTGCTTGGATCCACTTTAAGCTCTTCAAAGGTTGTACAATTGGCCAGCAATTTAATTTCGGTTACATTGTCGTAAATAATTGCACGTCATTGCTGTTTTCAAGATGTGATAGATATGTCATTGTAAGAATGTTTAAATGCTCCTGTCATTTCCGTTTTGTGCAACCCTTGTTAATTTCCACTACTAATATTAGCCTTTTTCTTTCCATATAAATTCATCACTGATTTATTATAATAGTTTATAAAATAATATTACTTGTACCATTTTGTGCCCATGCCTACTGGTGTTGATGTAGTCCGTTTGCATTGAGATACTTCACGACTTTAGCGGCATTCACATTAAAGATGGTTTCTACGATACATCTCACAAAACGAATCTTGTTAAGTTTGCTGCCAGGCAATACGAGACGGTCTTCAACAATAACATTTAGATGCATGCGTACGTAAGAATCAAAAAATTCTTATATCGTTTCTCAAGAGATAAACGAAAAGTTTATGGAACGTTAGATTATTTGTTCACATGCAGAAGTTTATCTGTACCGAAGGCGGCACTTTTGCCGCAAATGACTGAACATCTTGGTTATGTTGATGGTTCTGTCAAGCTTTACAACATTAAACAATAGCCACACAATTATTTGCAGATATTCTATAAGCTGCAACGTTACAACGAGACAAATAACTTGAAAAATTTTGCTCTCAAACCAATATACAAACATGGGCTGCACCATTTGCAAATTCGCCAATACGGGGTTACATAAGAACCCCAAATCAGAAATTGTTGCGGGCGCTTCAATCGCATTGCTCTATTCTCGAAGTGGATGAGTTCTGCACAACGAAGCTGTGCAGCAATTGCTTTGAGCCGGCGAAGCCGTCTCGGTCTCCACACAGGTACCAGTTCTGTACAAACTGTCGTACCACGTGGAACCGGGACGTCAACTCCGGAAAAAATATTCTGCAAATTGACCTGGCCCAACTGCAGGGAAAGCCATTGCATGCCAATTTCAGCAGAAGTACCCCCTCCCCTGACGAAGGAATAGCACTTAAAGGTTTCCGCTGCACCAAGCCGAAGCCTATTACGTCGCCATGGCTCCCACTGAGGAGTTTACCTGGGGTACCGCGAGCATATTGTGTATATGTACACTCATCCGCATGTCAGACGCAATTGCCCGCAGTTGCTCCCGGTATCTCAACTTAGCACACAATTGTCTTAAAAATTCATTCTCTCCGAAACTGATGCCCCCACCACCTAACAAGGCAAGGTCTGGTTCAATACCAACAATTCCTACCATTTCTCTAAACAGTTTAAATAATAAGTTCTCAAATTTCATTGTCCAAATCGTGTTCTTCTACGAAACCGTATGTCTATGAAGCATCATTTCACCGTCTGTAGCACGAACTTTTAACTCAATCCTCTCTAGGTGGATTAGAGGCCTTCGACATTTAACTCGATTGGTGAAATTCGTAATTGGGTTCCGCCATAATGACAAATGACCCTTTTGATAAAGTCAGCCACAACTTGTAACTACTAGATTATTGGTTTGCTTTATGCTACTTACTCTAACCTTAGATCAGCTTTGATGATGAATTAGAATTTTTAAGAAAATTTATTAAATCTAAAACTTCGTTTTGAACAAACCTATACACGTATACATAAACAACGTACGAACTAGGCTTTTAGAAACTCAAACCGAAGGTAGAAGTATATCTAATACAAGAGCTACGCGTTCATTTATTTAGCTCGGGTACACGTTTTTTCTAAAGCTCATGAACACGTTTTGTCTACTGAACTAAACCCAGCCAAAATAGCAATTTTTCTTGAAATACTGCATAAGCATGCGGTGGTGAGGGTGGCTAGTGATGAGGATGATCGCGGGTAGTTGGTTTGTATCGCGCACGGTAGAATAATTGAGAAATGCAATTTCGGCTACAAAACACTATGCGATGCTACGAATGATCCAATTATTAATTTGGCACTACTTAGTTTAATTTTATAAAATTTAATAATTTTACCTACAATTTGTTCATTAGGAAAACGAAGAAAGCCTTTTAAAAATATTTTTTTTTCTTATTCTAATTTCGGAGACTATGTACACGCCTTTTACAATATCTGCAAATTATGCGTGAATTGACTAGGGAAAAGAGCACATTAAATGAAGACCATGTAATCTCAGTGATTTAATCTGTTATCTACGTTAACCTATTAGTAATAGGAAAAAGATCTGACAGTTTTAAAATTAAAAGTGATACAAATTGTTTTATTGCTTATTACAGAAAGGTGTTCATAAAGATTAATGAAAATAACATCAGACCAACCGATTTCATCCGTTTAAGATCCGAAGATAACGTCCTTTAAATGATGTCCTTCTTTAACCAAGCATTCTTCCAGTCTTGCACTGAAGCTGTCGAGCACCTTCTCTTACATTGCAGGATATAGGTTGGCGATTTCTTGGCTTATACCCTCTTTCAGTTCGTCCAATTTGCGGGGTTTGTTTGTGTAAATTCTTGCTTTAAGAAACCCCCACAAGAAAAAATCACAAATGATAAGGCCTGGGGAGCGAGCTGGCCATACGATGTCCCCAAAACGCCCCCCCCCCACCTCCTCGCTCAACAGTATGGCGGTAAAAACAGTCAGATCTTTTTGTCGCACCCTGTACTTGAAAATAATTTCCTGTAATAAGCAATCTTAAGAAAATGCTCTTATCTGACATTAAAGGAAATGTGATCTCACTCTCTTATATTGTATATATATATTTTTTGAAATTATTCTAATCCCACAGCTGCTATTTTCCAGGCTTATTACCTTAAACAGTCAATACTTAACGATGAAGAGTTTCCGCATGTGCTGGAGATTTCAAACTTTCCTATGGAATTCAAGACTCAAGATTTATTAATGATATTTTCTACGTACAAAGAATCTGGGTTTGACATCAAATGGGTAGATGATACTCATGCATTGGCAGTGTTTAGTAGCTCGAAAATTGGTAAATTGAATTAAATTGCGCAATCCTAATAGGCAGATGTGTAGAAGAAATCTTTATTTTAGCTGCTGAAGTTTTATCGAAAGGTCATCCATTTGTTTTGCTTAAACCTTTAGCGGACGCAACAGTAGAATCACGAATGAAAGCAAAGAAGTGTTCATCTTCCCTTCAGCCATACAGGCCTCGTCCTGAAACGTGTGCAGCCTTAGCAAGAAGGTTGGTGACGGGAGCTTTAGGGGTCCGCTTAAAAACAGCCGCAGAGGAAAGAGAAAATGAAAAGCGTGTTCTGAAAGAAGCTAAAGGTGAAAAAATTAACCAGAAATTTGACTTTTTGTTTTATTTTAGTATTTTATTTTCAGAGCGAAAGCTGCTGGCAGCAAAGCAACGAGACGAAGCATGGGAGAGTTAGGATGTTTTATATATATGTATATATACATATATATAAAATGCTCTTCCTCCTGTCCTCTTAGTGATATAAGTTATGTTCCCGTGAACCAAATATTTTAGTCAAATGTTTATTTACTGTCTTCATTTTAAACGGAAATTTTATTTCCAGATTATGTAAGTTTTCCACTGTACTGTAAACGGATTTTTACTATACTAATCCATAATTGTATTTGTGCATTAGTAATTATTAAGTGTGCAATAATTTGTTGTATTAATTGCTTTCCGATTTGTTAAACATTTAAGAAAATAAATTGAACATTTAATCGCAGACCCAAGCAGTGTTCAATGATGTGCAAAAACATTTTCGGCTGTTGCTATTTAATAAAAGCAACAACAATTTCCGAATAACAAATACTTTACAATAACTGCAATATTTTTTATTACATAAATGTATGTTAGAAAATGTTATTTTTCAATAAAATTTATTTATACCACCTTAAATTGTATCTAAAATGTAAGTGTATGATGAACTAAATCTAATATTAAAGTAGTTTTTACTAACTAATACCCTTGACTGACGAGCAAAATCAATGATCATTCGTTCATAATTAGATTTCTCGAAAATTGCTTTAATTTACCAATAACTTTATAATTATCCAAGACTGCGACACTGGGAAGTGCCTGACAAAGGTAAAACAAAAATTGTTCATCTAGATTGTTTGTGTTTATACAACGAGTACCCTATAAAAAGAAAATATTAACGATGATACGGAAGCGAATATGCGGTTGCCAAAAATATCCTCAAACGTTCTCGGTAAATAATTTTTAATTAATTTTGTTAAGAAAGATATAAAAATTTGTATGGTTGGGAAGCCGGTGAAAAAGGAAGCTTAAGATTATCAAAAGACCATTTTTAGACCATTTTAGGGCGAAGCACCTATTCAAATCATCATTCGGTAAGGAACTTCGCGAAGCAACATTATTGTTATTGCATAAGGCCCAACCCAGTCGAGAAGTTTTTAAGGAAGGAAGGAATTTCCTTCCCTTGGCTTAGACGTGCCATAACAATAATGCTGCTTCGCGTATTTCCTTATATGATTACCGAAATTTATAGTGTGCGTGTTCAATTAAGTCACAGTTTTTGATATAAAGTACGGGACTCCCGATCGAAACTTGGTAGCACGGACTTTTTCCCACCGCCGAGTACTTCTCATCTGTAAAAAGTGCCAATATCCTCCCCTGTGGGCTATGGCTAAGAGAGTGTTTCATGGTTTGGGAAGTATTTCTAGAGAGTTTTGACGAAGTGAGTCACACAACCCAACCCCACTTACAAAAATTCATAAAAAAATCTAGTCAAATTCCGGTTATGCACTCAATTAAAATAAAAAGGTACTGCGCTTAAAAAAATGTGTAAAATGAAGTGATTGTGTATATAGATGAATATATTTTGTTTCCTCGTTTGTGCTTTAAAAAAGTATGGTGAGGTTATGCGGGGCCAATTTTTATGGTTAGCGCTCGTTAGGAAAATTCTTCTTATGTTGCTGTGAAGAGGAAGAGTGCAGGACAACATTTTAGTACAAATCGTCGCCTTGACCTCCGTACTTGGGATCCCCAGTCCCACTGCCTTTTGAAAGAGGATAATATATTATTCGCACAACTTACCAAAAATTTAATTAAAAATAAAATTTGTATTTTTTATTTATTTATACTATGACGTAAATAACTAAATCCGAATTACAATTAATAAATCAATCAGCGTAATTACGGCAAAATGCAAAGATTGCTCACACAAAAATGTATTTTCAACCAATTGACCAAAAAAATATCTCCAATAAATCAATCTCAATAACTGCGTTATAATTCATTCTTAAAAAAAATCCCATTGGGACGAAAAACCAGCGCTTCTGAAAGGAGCTCAATTTAAGCGCTTCTCTAGCCATCATTTGGCTGCTCTTTAGAAACATATTCACTGATCTATCCAGAAAAATAAGAAAAAGCGCAATTAGTATAACTAAAGTGCTTTCATGTAATTTTCCACGACTTTAAACTAGATTTTTCCACTATTGTGCGAAGAAAAGCATTTCCCAATTTGAGTGTGTAGTGAAGCGGTAGCTTTTCAATGAGTTAAGTCAAGTGAAGCTCATAAGTGCAATTAGGTACTTTAGCCAAAAGTTTTGTAGATAATTAGTGTTTCCGTATTGTAACCTTTTGTATAAATAACCTGTTAAATAAGCCGACTACGTCATATGAATACACTGCAGAAGGTGGGCTCACTTCTATATTGCCGACTCTTTCGGTCTAAGCTCCAAGTACCAACTGAGAAAGTACTATAAATATGTTCTATGTTCTACCAAAGTATTCATCAGATACGCGGCAGAGACTCGAAATGTTTTAATAAAATCACTTCAATTTCCCGCCAATGATTTTTTCAATGTTGGCATCAACGTAAGCCTTCTTTTTGACACGAACAATTGTGCCCACATAATAAAAAATTAAGCAGTCGATATTATATATGCCAGTGATTTCCACGTTAAACTCCAACTACCAAAATGATATTCAAATAAGCAAGCAATTCTACCACAATTTGTATATACCACTGACATATATAATATGGACTGCTTAGCTTTCTATTTCACGTGGGCACAATTTTTTGTGTCAAAAAGAGTTCTTACGTCGGTGCCAACATTGAAAAAATCATTGGCGGGAAGTTGAAAAAGTGAGCACGTAGCTCCAAAAATGACTTTAATAAATCCTTTGGAATTTCTTCTGCGTATATATTGAATATATTGTCTTTAGTAATACAGCTTTTATCTGTAATAGCCCCCAAATAATTAATTTAAAAACATTTATTTCTACGAACCAACTTATTTATTTGTTGTTCACAGTTCTCTCTCAGTTGGTACATGGTGCTTAGACCGAAAGAGTCAGCAATATAGAAGTGAGCCCACTTTCTGTAGTGTATTTCAATGAACGTAGTCAGTCCATATTATATATGTCAGTGGTATATACCCACAATTTGTATATAAATATCACGAATGCTTCTTATGCATCACTAACCTTTGTATAGTATTTGCAATTTGGAAAACTACTGAACTACTGGACTATGGTGGATTTTGTATAGAATTTATTATTTGAAGTACAGTGGAATACAGTCGTTAAACCAAAAAGAGACAACTATAGAAAAGTGATCCCATGATAATGTAAGCGATTTCAGTGGTGTCAGTGGTGTCTTTGCATATGCACATTATGGTTAGGCCTTAAGATGTCCAATTACAATTTCTTTCAGCTTAACGAAGGAATTTACGGACACCATTGCAACTTTCGAAAAAGTTGAATGAATTTATGCACTCAACCTAGTATAACAGCCTGTATGAAACTTAAAAAACTATGGCTGGCAGTGCCGGTTCACATGACAGTTTCATTTAATTGAGTGCCAACATAACAACATTGGAGGGATTTGTGTTGTGAAAGATTTTTGATGTAAAAGAAGTGATGGAAGGGGTTAATTTGTTTTCATTTTGTGGAATTTTACATAAAACTGGACAAATTTCGTATATAATAAATTAAAATAATTAAGTTAACAGTGTAATTATTAAGATTTTCTTCGAAAAGTAAGCATTGCAAGCGATATGTGCACATTGCTGTGATTTCCGGATTTGGATATTAAAATTTCCGAAGTTAGCTACTGGAGCAAGCTGTAGAAATGGCTTCCATGAATGAAATTGAAGATTTTTTGAATGGAGCTCTAGTCTCATGGGTTAGTATTAAAATATTAATAAATTTTAAAAGTAGGTACGCGCATTCAAAAGCGCTATTTATAAGGAGATCATGGTAAATATTTTCAATTGATCTCTTGAGTTTTACAACATGAATAATTGATCTTTTGCAGATAGATTTGGATCTGGGATCTATTTATAAAACAACGTTTACTTCCTACCCGATATCCAACTTATTGGCCCCATTAATAATATCCTCTGAATCCACTCGCTTGTATTCTTCTAGATTTATACCTACCTTAGCATTGTGTCTGCGATATACTAAATTTTCTTTCTACTGCTATTGGGTAGCTAACTATCATTCATGGTTTAATTAACTATCTATATTTTCGTAAGTGGTATCAACGAACTTTGATGTCAATAAAAAAATTCAAATGAAATTTAATTCTACATATGGTTTGAAACTCCTCTTAACAGATAATACATAAGAACAACCAAATTACCTATTACGTGCTGGTAGAAGTTGGTGTCTTAAGATATCGATACAAATGCTCAATGCTAATTGACTTCCTATTATGTCCTATGTATGGCTAAGTGCGTTTCTAGTATTGTATGCAAATTTAACCGATAAATTATTCTTAAATTAGATAAAATTCTTGAATCGTATACATGTGGACCGGACCGTCCTTGAGAATTAATTTCACACTCAATTCGATGTAGGTATTCTTTAAGCTCTTAGTCATGCATAAAGGCTTATTTTGTCAACGAATTTATTTTCCTTGATTATATAAATTAGTTAAATGAAAAAGTGAAATAAATAAACACGTTTTAAATTCTGTTGACAGTGTTCACATCTAAACTACTTAAATTAATTCCAAATTAGAGCACTATTACAAAGCACGTCTATTCATGCAATGACTAACCGCTGGACCAGAATGCAACGTAAAGTTTACGCCTTAGAACATATAACTATGTAGAGGAAGCGAAATATCGAAGGTGGAAAGGCATGAAAAATTTAACCAAAGTTTAGCAATCATTTTCTATATCACTTTGGACGACTTTTGTTCCCATTATCCTAATTTCAAGTTTCAATTTGCTTTAATATTCATGGTCTGTTTTTGTATTCATATTCGGAGATCAGGAACTCAGAGCATCATAATGTTTAGAGGATTACGTAAGTTTAATGAGCTGCCTCATAGACTAAAGTACGAAATAAATTTTAGAGAGAATATTATATCTTATGTAAGAGAGAAAATGTAAATTATTGTTGTAAAAGTGGCTTTGTTAAGCTAATAAATTATTACTATTATTATTATTGTAACTCAAGAAGCGGAAGCTCACGAAACACTTTTCTGAAATTTTTTTAGATCTGTCAACAAAACACAATAATTGTTTAAATTTATGCAAGATTAATGTAAAGAAACTTTTTTTTACACACAAACACACAATTATTATTTGAATTATTCCTCTACAATAGTCCAGAAATTTATTTTTTTCCACAAAAAACGCAATTATTCGAATTGTATCAGAACTGTCAACCCAATTTACAGTTTTCAAATGCCTGGTCGAAGTTACTCCTTCGAAAAAGAGCAGAAAATCTTGCTCTAAACACAGTTCAGTTCAGTTTAAAGTACTTCAGAGCAGTGTTCTGAATCATGAAATGCGGTTTTCTGTCTTTTCTGCTTTAGAGTAACCTAGAGTAGCTCATTAAACAGACCTATTATAAGTTCAACAAAGTCTAAATAGATTCGAAATTATTACTTTTATTTGAAACGTATCTCCTATAACATCAAATATTCCTTAAACTCGATTTGTAAGAAAATAAAATTAAGCAATTTTTGTCAAATATTGTATTGCCATGGAATATACATTCATATGGAAAATCCAGTGAACTAAGCTGAATGCCGTATATAACTTATAATTTCAAGTTCAGCAGAACACAGAACTTAAACCAAAAAGAGCAAACCGTAGAAAAATGATCCCATTTTTATGTAAGCAAATTTCAGTAGCGGCAGTGGTCTACGTTATACATGTCAGTATGTGGTAGAATCTCAAAATACATTTTTAATTCGATTTAAAAAGGATTCAAATTTCTTTGTGTCTTCTCGTAAAACAAATTTGTGAAGAATTAGAATTACATATTTTCTCTAAAGCAAAATTTTCCCGTAAGTACTTCTCATAATAAATTTTTATTTTTACAGCTCGAATCATGTCTTTCACGGCCAGAGCTTCTATCCGGCTACTCTTCACTTCTGGATGGCTCTTTAATACATAATGTTTGGTTACAAATAGATCCAGAACCTCAACATCAGCCCGTTCCCTTAGTTGGCTTGGATGGAATCCTGCTAGGAAATGCTAGAGCCAAGAATTTTGATGCTATTATAAGAAATATAAAATCGCTTTATGAAGAGGAATTGGGACAAATCATTTTAGTTTTACCAGATTGCTTTATTATTGGATGCAATCCCGGTAAGTAATAAATTCTCAAATCACTTCTTTCCATTTATAAACTCATTTACTTATTTACATTACTAGAGACACGTTCTGGTTTGGAACAAATGAAAATCTTACTTATATTATTACTTGGTGCTGCGGTACAGTGTCCAAACAAGGAAATATTTATCGCTCGTATAAAAGAATTGCATGTTGACACACAACATGCTATAGTAGAGTTTATAAAACAGGTACATAATTACATTTTTATGGTTTGTAATTTTCTTTTTAGAAGAAGAAATTTTTATATTATTTCATAATTAGGTAACAGATAACCACAGTTTGGTATTAACTCAAGAATCACTCGATCTCTTGACCCCAGCTACTATGTACGATCATATTCTCAGATTGACAAAAGAAAGAGACAGCTATTATTCCAAGTGGATATCGTCAATAAGTAATGAATTAGAAGCAAATTCTACTGGTTCTGATAGTTGTCAAACTTCCCCAATGTCTCCAGCTGGTGGACTTGCAACAAGTTCATCTTCTTCTGATAGTAATCATATGGCCGTCGAGCTAGCTGATTTAAAATCAAAACTCAGGAAATTACGTCAAGAATTGTAAGTGTAAACTTAAATGAAAAATATATATATGTATATATGTATTTTAGGGAAGAAAAATCAGAAGCTTATCTAGAAATCAAGGAAGAAGTCGATCACAAAAGCAGTCAGTATGAAAAATTACGAACGGAGGTAATAAAGACAAATTTTATTTACGTTGAAAATATATCTTTAAATAAAATAGAGCCAAGAGTGGTATACAGAAGCCAAACGGGCCGCAGCGTATAGGGATGAAGTTGATGTATTAAGGGAGCGAGCTGAACGAGCTGATCGATTGGAAATTGAAATTCAAAAGTATAGAGAGCGGCTAACTGATGCAGAGTTCTACAAAACAAGAGTTGAGGAGCTACGCGAGGATAATCGAACATTAACAGAAACAAAGTAAGTGTTTGTATAAATAAGTTTGAAAAGTTATATTTTGATTTTTTAAACTTGAGCGTTCTTTTGTCTAAATTTATTATTTGAAGAACTCTATGTGGTGTCATATATATTCAGAGTCAAGTAATTAAAGTGTTTTGAAAGTCAGTCCAATCTTCATGAACCAGAAAATTCTTGCATTATTTTCCGATGACTAATACTTCTTTTACTATAATTTTCATTTATTGAAGCTAAACCGACTCAAATTTAAAGATGAAAACCTGATTTATCGTTGAAAATACACGCACATTCCATTATGCATTAGAGGACAAAACCTTTCACTAGGATTTTATTCATGAAATTTGACAGCCTGGTTGTATCCTAGCGAGAACTGAACTATCTTTGTATTTAACTCTTCTAATATCCAATGTCTAAGCCATGTCTCAATACCCAACTCCACAGTAGATTCCTGAGTGACTTTTGTCCAACGTTATTTAAATCTCACTTTCATACCAATATACAAGCATAGGCTGCACCATGTGCGTTTCGATTCATATGCGCTCTATCAGCGCCTACGCGGACTGAAATTTTTTAATTGTAAACATTCGTTCGCCAAGAAGAATGGGCGAAATACTTTAAACTACCGACTTCGGTAGGCCGTAAAAAATTCGATTGGTCTATTTGCACGGATGGCGTAGCACTTACTTTTTCTATGAAGAAGGAAGTGTCAATAGCACCATTGTAAAGTGGATGATGACAAGCCGATGCTCGATATCCGGGCTAAATTTCAATCCAGCTATTATAAGCAACTTGTTGGATTAGATCCTGGTTGTCGACTAATCCCTGGCGGTGTTCGAGCATCGAATGAAGACGAACCTGTTACTCTAATAAGTATACGTAATCGCTTCCTACAAGTGCAGTAACAAGCACGCAAACTCGAGATGTAAGAGGTGTATGGGCAGCGCAAAGTTGCGCGTTGGCGCGTCAAGCAATATATTTGCACAGAGCGTGCAGTGCATCGCTTAGTTAAGGAAATCACCGATAATACTCGTAAAACTCTAGTGTGCATAGGTTCCACGAAAATAGCCGCAAATCAGAAATTGTTGCGGATGCTTCAGTCGCATTGCTCTGTCCTCGAACTGGATGATTCCGCATAACGAAGCTGTGCAGCAATTGCTTTGAGTTGGCGAAGGTCTCCACACAGGTACCAGTTCTGTACAAACTGTCGTACCACGTGAAACCGGGACGTCAACACCGGCACCAAGCCGAAACCTATTACGTCGCCATGACTCCCACTGAGAAATTTACTGGGAGAACCGTGGGGACTGACGTGTCGTGGATGAACAATGTATGTACACTTCATCCGTATGACAGACACAGTTGCACTCGGTAAAAAGCATATACAAAATCAGGTCTTCACAGGTCTGTGGAAGACGTTCCCACACCCCTCAAATCCCCTCCCTTTGACCCTAACACTCTCAACCCAGTCCCCCTAATACCCCCCTGGAGGATCAAGACCAACAGAATCATTACTAACGAACTACAATATAAAGACATAAACAACGACAGCAAAAGACGACTCCACCACGAGACCATAAACAGACTACAAGCGGACAGAATACTCTATACAGACGCATCCAAGGCGGACTCTGCTGTAGCAATGGCGGTCACAGCAGCGAATGAAACCAGACAGGCACAAATCTGTCACAAGCTACCGGACTGGTGCAACGTCTACACGGCCGAACTCATAGCAATCTGGGAGGCAGCCAGGTGGGCAGCCAACCAAGAGGGCACCACGGCGATCTTTTCCGATAGTCTGGCGGCAATCAAGGCCATTAAAAACCACAAAAACAAAAACACCCTGGCGGTAAATGTCAGAGCCACGTTACAAAATGGCAAAATCTGGATCGCCTGGTGTCCTGGCCATGTAGGCATACCAGGAAACGAAAAAGCGGACTGCCTGGCTAAACGCACAGCTGCGAGCGATGAGCCCCCCATCTCTCCTCCAGCCTTTAGAGCTGCGATCTCACACTACAAACGGCTTCGAGACGCAAGCAGACAACTGGCGTGGAATAATTCCAACCACTTCCTGGCGAGCCACCACAGGGAAGTAAAAACACCGGACATGTTCGATCTGCCACGACGAACTATGATCGAGATGGCCAGAGTCAGGCTGGGCCACTTCCTGGCCACGAAAGAACACCTCTTCCACTTCTGCGCAAACTCACCACCTATTACAGCGCACCACATTTTTCACGAGTGCGGGGAACTACCTAGACTACTAGACGAAAGAGGCACTACGACAGGACCAACAGAACTCCTCAAATACACTAGAGAGGACACGAACGCACTACTCCCCGTACTCAAACACTATCTGACAACAAATGGATTAACCACTAGACTTTAACGGACAAACCAACATTAGAGTTAGATATAGAATTAGATATAAACTCACGAGTTTAATTAATAAAACTAAAGTCATAGGTTTCATTGAAATTATAACTTTATCATAGAAGCACGCTAGTCTTAGTATTATGAATTGTTACAATTGAATTTATTTTTATTTACTTTTAGATTTAAGAATAGCAACACGAATCTTGTAATAGAGTTAGTTTTAGAAATAGCAGTAAAATTGTATTCACGCGTCAGACTACACCAATTACAACTGGCAGAGCCCGGATGGCCTTGACGCCGTGGGCCAGAAACTTTATATAGGCTTAAGTTTAGGCTTAAGGTTTTTCAATAAAGGAATTTTTGAATTTGAATTTGAATTTGACAATTTTACGATTAAGCGTATACAAATGTGTTTACTGGAGTTATCAAATTACTTTAGGTGTTTAGTGATGGTAAACTGTGGTGGTGACGATTACTGTCCAGACTATTTGGACACTCAAATCGTCACAAGAGTTTACCAACAGTCAGGATCTAGCAATACAAAATTTATATATCGTAAAAATATTCTTTGTATTTTATTATTAACTTCTGAACATTTCTTGATACTGGGGTTGCAAGCGAGAGGTTAAACGGATCATTTATGCATTACTACTTAAAATAGCTTGTCCAGATCTAGCTAAATCACTTTATTCCACCATAGATTGGATTGATCGTCTGACCTGATCGACATTTTTTTCTCATCGAAATTTTATATTTTCATTTTCATTTCAATTCGATTTAATATCAAAGCTGTCAATTTCGAAAATAAATTATAATGAATTGTTTGGATTATTTAATTTGGATACGTTTAAATATTTCAATTCCAAATTGTTTAATATTATTAGACACATTTTTTTAGGGATATGTTAGAGGAACAGTTGGTTCGAGCGAGAAAAAGAAGTGAACACCTAATGGCTCTGGAATCCGAAATAATTAAATATAAACAGAAGCTAAATGACTTAGTTTTGGTGAGATTTGTAGAAAAGTTTATATAAAGCATAAATACTTTAATCGTTTTTATAAACATAGGAGCGTGATGTAGACAGAACAAGATTACAAGAGCTTTTGGAGGAAAATACTCAGCTTCAATTAGTTGCTAAAAATGTGAACTCAAATCATGATTTCGAAAAATCATTTTCAGAAAATGATGAGGAATGTAATTCTGGAGATAACAGTCTTTCGGAACAGCTAACGAATAGTGCACAAGTGAGTGAAAAAAAATGCTTTAGATTTGTACATTTATTTTTCACTTATTTTAATATCATTATTTTAGACAAGAGCTTTAAAATTAGAATTAGAAAATCGTCGATTACTTGCTGCTTTAGACCAAATGAAAGAATCTTCATTTCATGAGTCCACCAACAAAATACTAGAACTCGAAAAGGACAAAAAGAAATTCTCACTTAAACTTGAGCAAGCGCAGGATAATTGTACACGATTATCTCAACAAAATAAGGAATTAGAAGATGTATTTAAAAATGCTCTTGAAGAAAATAAAAAATTACAGGATACTTTGGATCTTCGGCAAAAAGCGCATGATAGAACGTGTCAAGAACGAGAGGTTTGTTTTATCGTTTTTCATTAATAATATTAATTAGTTTAATAAAAAATTGAAATTTTATTTATCGTAGGTTGATCGGTCTAAAATTGTAGATTTAGAAAAACTAGTTGAATCATTAAATAAGGAAAAACAACGAATTCAAACTTTGTATGAAAGTGTTCAACGAAGAGCTGAAGATATAGAAAGGTTATTGGAATCGAAGACGAAAGAAGTGGAATCTTTAAATGCAAAGGCAATTGAATTAGATTCCGCAAAGAATAGGATTTATGACTTGGAATCTAAATTGAGTGCAATGGAGAGAGAAAATTCAAGTTTGGCTAAGGAAGTGGTAAAACTAAAGGAAAACTTAGAGGTAAGCATAATATTCATAATACAAAAGAAAGCACGTAAGTTGAATAATCCCTAAGCGTGTGGAAAATGTAGTTGTGTTTGTGTAATTTACTGCAATTTATTTTCATTTCAAGATGAATGATCAATTTTCCTTAGTTATAAAACCAATTAATATATACTATTTCTAATTTTATTTTATCTTGTCCCATACTCGAACTCACCTTTTTCAGAATCGGTCATAGATGGAATAGAAGGATTTATGAGAACATTTTATTTTTGAAAATTCTAAATTAAATTATGAATACAAGAGAACAAACAACCGCTTTTCCTGCTTTCTAGGTGACTGGCTCTTACCTCTAAGCTAACGACAGATGCTTTTTGCTCTTATATTTCTTAATTTATCTAGCGAATTAAACCAAAGTTGCTTTAGGTGGCATTAACCCGAAACGATGATAATACACAAATAAATTATCAAATTTTTGCAATTTTTATTTGTATTTATCTTGTCCAACGCGGGACTAACAATTTTTAGAATTGGTCATACGTAGATGGAATAGAAGAATTTTTGAGAACTTTTATTTTTAACGATTCTAAATTATATTATAAATACAAGAGAAAAAAACAACAGCTTCGTCCGGTATATTTATTGATGAATTTGTATTATATATATAATTGAAGGGAGATCTGAAAAGCGAACCGACTATTCGTTGTAAAATTATTCCAATTGCCAGAACCAAATAATGAATGAAATATGAAGTTGTATGGAAACCCGGCAGTAAAAGATTCGAATTGTTAGATGAACGTAGATGATGTACATATGTAACAGGATTTATTACCGGCAAACTTTATACTTGTTCAAGAAGGGTTTTTTTTATTCTCCTGCACAATAGCAAATGTTAAAAAAAAACTTCATTTGCTATTCACATCACACATCACATCTTTTTTCAGCCCACTGCAGGCTTACACAAGTTCGATTCGTTTCGAATAAATCTGATTTTTTAAATAACAATTTTTTTTCTATTTTTCTCAATTTTTTCATATAGTATACATGGTGATTCAGATTAAGATACCTTCCGGTATACCATGCGATTCCTTGAGGTCAGATGATCAAAAAATTGTTCCACATACCCCCCCTTAGAAACCTTCCTTTAGGAGTTGTGGCCAGTTGAAGATTTCGCCAATATTCGTGAGAATAAATTAGTATAAGTTTTGAACCACCCTATAGATTTTGATTATTGTTGGCTTATTAAATAGCCAAGAATGGGGGGGTATGTGGAACAATTTTTTGATCATCTTACCTCAAGGAATCACGTGGTCTACCGGAAGGTATCTTGATCTGAATCACCCTGTATATATACATATTTTTTTTTTTCATTTTTAGGGTTCCGCACCCAAAGGGTAAAACGGGAACCCTATTACTAAGCCTCTGATATCCGTCCGTCTGTCTGTCACCGGGCTGTATCTCATGAACCGCAAAAGGTAGGCAGAGTGTGTATTTCTATTGCCGCTATAACAACAAATAATAAAAATAAAATTAAAGGGGGCCCCCATACAAGAAAAGTGATTTTTTCGGCGTTTTTTGCTCATTTTCTTCTCATTCATTTTTATCATAAGTAGGCATTATTTTTTCAAATGACGCCTAATCTCATTTGTAAAAATAAAATAAATAAAAAGATTGGTAACCTCCATGATACAAAGTTTAATAAGGTATGACCGAATTATCTGTCAATTTGTTGCTTGTCTCATTTGGTGACAATTGTCACAAATTTTTTCGTCTCAATTTCAATCGTCCTTATCAAAGTGAAAAAATTTTTTTATTTGGAAATTTCTTTGCTTTCCCACTAGCACATAATTAGTTTTCCCGAAGTGATTTAAACGAAGAAAATAATGTTTTGTTAAATATTGTAATATATTCAAAACGTATTTTAGTCAATAAAATACGGAAAACTCAAAAGAAAATCGCTGGAAATGACATTAGTCACCTCATGACATAGCAATACAAAAAATTCCTCTCAATCGGCCATACTTGTTATCTTTGTATCATGGGTAACCTTTTTCTATATGACAGCTGTTCATCAATTTCGTCCTTCTTTTGCTGAAAGTTAACTACTTAACTGAGATAAGAATATAACTATTTTTTTTTTGTCTTGCGATGCGATCTACTTGATTGAATTAAAGAACTTTGAAATCTTTAAAATTCGCCGATTTTTGGTGTGCTGAGATTTATTAAAAAAAATTATAACTGGATCTAATTGTCAAAGAGACATGTTCTTTAGCTTATTTTAAATAGAAAAGTGTTTTAGGGAAAATTATAGAAAGATAAAAATAACTTAAATATTTTTTTTTATAAATTATCGTTAATAATTTGTTAAATTCTCAAGATGGGATCGCAATGGATGAGAAAATACATTTTTTCTTCCCGATATGCAACGTAAACTTTTTGCAGTTCGCCATTGTTATGGGAGAGTTTCTAATTATTTTTCTTAAAAATGTTAGCTTTTTAGCACTTAAACCAGAAATTTAATTTTTCCCTGTTTTATATCCATTTTAACGGTTTATATTCACACTTTAATTCTAGAAAATATGCCTTTCTTTAGGAATATTTCAAGCTTAAAAATGATCACGCAACCTTCAATAATAATCAACATGTTCAGTACTTTTTCGCTTTCAATTGTACGCGAGATAAAATTTAAAAGCACATTACACTTGAAAAAAGTTACACATACCTAAACTCAACAATATATTTTTGACAAGACAACAAAAATTGCATTAGTCACCATACAATTATTTAGACTGATAGGTACATGAATTTACATTTGACCTTAAGGTTCCAATTCATTTTCAGTTTGGTCAAATAACGTTTACATACTTTATTTAAAATAACATTGTTCATTGCTATTACCCCCTGACCAATGTGCGCAGTTGCAAGTATCACATATTTTCTAATTTTTTTATATTTCTAGCCAGAGAATAAATATAAAAATATACTGTTGATCTATAGACTATCAATTTGCACCAGTCTATACCCAATTTTCCATGCTTGGCTCCTGGCTCCTGCATTATTGTATAAACATATAAAAATGTAATTTCCGTAATAATGCATGGTTATATGGACCTGCTGTGATCTTGATCCCGATCGGTGTGGTATATCAATGGGTGAAAGATTCTGCTGACAACAGGATACACTAAAGTCTAGTGAGATGTAATATGCGAGTGATATTGTGTTTTGAGGTGCACTTAAAATTGTAAGCCCAATCGTATCGGCATCAAGAAGTTGATAAATTTCTGCATCTAGTTCCTTGTATTCTTTCGAAAAATTTGAAGTAGTTTATTTATTAGGTTAGAACAGTTCTATGAGTAAAGATTACACTGGAACTGTATTTACTTAATCTAAGATGTACCCCATAAAATATGAATTTATTTACTTTTATTTGTGATGTACTTGTCTATTTTTTTCCCGGACGGGAATCGAACCCACACTTGTTAGAATCAGTCAATGATGGATAAAGAAAAAATTTAAGAACTTTTATTTTAAACGATTCTAAATCAAAATAATAAATACAAGAAGAAAAAACAACCGCATCGTCCGGGGTTTGAAACCGGGACCTTCCGCTTGCCGGGCGACTGCTCAGCTGAGCAAGCGGAAGGTCCCGTTTCAAACCCCGGACGAGGCGGTTGTTTTTTCTTCTTGTATTTATTAATTTGATTTAGAATCGTTAAAATAAAAGTTCTTAAAATTCTTCTTTATCCATGATATACTTGCCGTTATTAATTGACTCAATCATAAATGAATAATAATGTTGTCTATAATATATCAATGATATTTTATTTAAATTAAATTTCCAAAAACATTGAAATTATTTTTATGATTTTAATATTATTTTCAGAGTAAAGCAGTTCAACTTGATGAGATCCTCTTAAAATTGGAATCGAAAAATAAAGAAATTATCAAACTTTCAAAAGAAGTTGAAGAATCTACAGTTACTTCAACAAAATTACAAGAATTGGAAAAGCAAAATCAAGAACTCTTATCCCAACGTGAGATAGATTTTGAGACAATAACTACATTAAGAAATGATTTAGTAAACGGAACGCTGGCAACAAATAAAGTCAAACATAATTTAGAGAAATTAGGACTGGATAACACGGAAATTGAGAACACTGATCTCAATGTCGAGCACGTTGTGGAAAAATTAGTGAGCAATCCAGAAACATTCAAAACAGTTCGAGAAATTATGCTTAGTGTAACAACAAAACAAAATAGCAAAACTGATATATGCGTCCTTTGCCATCGAAAAGAAATATTTACTGTAGAGAAAAACATTGAAATTACGGGTGATGACGAATTTAATAAACAACAAAATTCCGAAGATTCTTCAACTAGTGCAAAATTAAGGGAACAATGTGATCAGTTGTGTGCTACAAATTACACTTTACAAAACGGTAAGCCCATTTCAAACTATCCTGGTATAATCTATAATTTTAAATAATTCATATTTAGGCAATGAAACTCTTCAAGCAGAAAATGCTAGACTTAACGTAGATGTTGCTACATTAGGATCACAAATAACATCGCTAAATACTCAACATATAGCTTTACAACTAGCCAATTCACAGCTTGCTGCCGATAAGGATGGTCTTCTCAAGCAAATTGAATATGTTAAGCAAGAGCATAAAAATCTTTTGCATGATCAAATTACCTTGCAGTGCTTACATGATCAACTAAGCTCCGAATATGATTCCCTAAACAAGGATAAGGAATCTCTAAAGTCAGTAATACGTGATTTAAGAAATGAAAATAGAGATTTGAAGGAAACAACACACAGTTTTGAGAAAACAATTGAAGATTTAAAATTGCGTGTATCTGCAGTGAAATCCAGTTCTGAAGATCTTGCAATATTGAGAGCAGAACACTCAAAACTTACGGATGATTTCAGGAGTCTTTTCGCAACAAGTGATCGTTTTAAAAATGAGTATAAAAATATTCAGGTAAAAGGCGTGGCTCTATTAAAAGTTATTTTAGATCTAAACAAATATTTTCGTCAAGGAACAATATAAAATGATAAGAGGAGAAAACGGTCGTCTTAAATTACAAAACACAGAACTTACTGGAGAGCTTAATTTAAGAATCGACCAAGTAAAAACACTTGAAATTGAGTACACAAAAATTGCTCAACGTTGTGAGGTAAAAAAAAAAAACAAAAAATGTTAAAATTTGAATCAAAATAATAATAATAAAGAATATTTTTTTAGATGCTCCTTCAAATGAATTCCAATTTAGATACTGATCGTAGAACGCTAATGGATAATGTATCACAACTTTTGTCACAATATCATGAACTTCTTACACATTCATTAGAGGATAAACAACATTATCATGACGAAGAAAAAAATTATACAGACAAAGTAAATAGCTTAAATCGACAGAAAGAAAAGTTAGAAGAGAAAATCATGGAACATTATAAAAAATCTGAGAGTTGCGCTCCTAAAAAGTATATGAAGTTTTCTTTTTCTATTAAAATTTTTTTTTTAATTAATTTGTATCTTTTAGGAAGGCATTTGGCAGTAGTTTCGTAAAAAGAGTAAAGAAAGCTAGTTCTGATTTAATGAATAAAGTTCCAAGCAGGGTAAGTTCAATAATCATTATTTAAAAAAAATATATGTATGCGATGAAACCATAGACAAATTAACAACATATATTTCCAGATTGAATGAATTGATGATTTGTTCATCAAAATAAAGAAGCTTATGTGTATGCGTGTGTGGGTTTACGTGCGTACATTTTGGGAAATATTTTTGTTTTTAAATCTGTACCTAATACATGACCTGATAGTTTATATGGTTGATTATTCTATGATGAAAGATCCATGGTTTGT
This sequence comes from Dioctria rufipes, assembly GCA_963924295.1. Classification (NCBI taxonomy): domain Eukaryota; kingdom Metazoa; phylum Arthropoda; class Insecta; order Diptera; family Asilidae; genus Dioctria; species Dioctria rufipes. The sequence goes on along the minus strand of OZ002743.1, from coordinate 70,802,479 downwards.
TTTTTTTTACATACAATCCCGTTTGCATTAATACGGAGGTTGAATAGAAACGGTTTTTAAAAAAAAATTCGCAAAATATCCAAAACCGTTTTTAATAATGCTCGGAGCTTTATGTAGAAGCAACTTATACACCGTTTGTGGATGGATGTAATATTTAACAATCTAAAACTTTTTTTAGAGATTCAATTAGGTATTCTCTATTTTTACGTTAAAATTTCGTAAAACCTAAAGCGATCTAAAAACTGAAATGGTCTCTGCTGCGGACTTCGTAGATAGATAAAATTGGGCCCTTGTAACCATTCTTCACTGGCCGAATAAGGCTGCTATATTTGCAAATATTTTTAGTTATCCATGATGCACTGTTTTACGTTTGCATTTAAGATTAAAATTAAGGAATTAAGCGGGGCGAGTGGCCTTTGCACTCTAGATATTTTTTGGCTTATTGTGCCACGCTTTCTTTATAGTTCATCCAAGAATCCCACACTTCGTGGGAAGAGCAGTATTTTTTTGGAAGAAGTATTCTCGAAGTCAGCTTGCTTTAAGAAGTATGAGCCAAAACCCCGGAATCTACAATGTGCAATGGCCTCGCATTCGCATAGGACATGCTCCGATGTTTCATCCTCTTCGAAACGTAGCAAATATACCTCAGTGGTTGATATACCTATCTGATACATGTGTTTGTTTAGTTTGCAGTGTCCAGTTAAAACTCCTGTAAAGATTATGAGTTGAGGCTGTCTAGAGCCTCAAAAGATCCAGGCTCTTTGGCGCATTTGGGGCTTTAATGAATCTTTTGGCTTGTCTGGAGCCTATCATGGAATTCCATCTTTGGTCCATTCGGTTTTGGATCCAGTTTTGAATGGTGTTTTACGGTGTTGTAAGGAATACCGCAAAATGATTCCGGTCCTATGGCCTGGATGTTCCTTTTTTTCCCAGTACGTCTTCGTTTTCATTTCCATCAATTCCTGAATGTCCTGGCACCCATTGAATTGTTACGTGGTTTTTTGTGCCAAGGTTTGTTAATGCTTGCATACATTCCCACATTAACTTTGTTTTATCCTCAGGTGATAAGATGGCTTTCAATGCCGTTTGGTTATCTGTAAAGATATAAATTTTTCTGTTGGTGTAGGATCGGTTGAGGTTTTCGTATGCACATCTAATGATGGCATACACTTCCGCCTGAACTATCGGAGCGTATTTTCCGAGGCTTTGATAATATCTTGGCTATAAACCGTATATTCCTGCTCCTATCCCTTTCTCCGGTTTAGAGCCATCGGAGTACCAGATTAGAGCTTCATTTCCTAGATTCATATCTATTTCCTCCCTATTTGGCATTTTGAATGGCAGACAGAGGTTGTGTTTTCATTTAAGCTGATAACAAATGCAGCCGATATGAATCTCGCCATATGTTAATGTGATGAAAACGTGCAAATTTGTTTCGTAAATCCAAATCTTATCGAAATTTGAAGATGACACGCGGTGCGAATAGAATGAAAATGAAATGGTAAAAATTGCAAGGTTTTACACAGACTCAAAAGTTTTTTACCCATTATGTGTCTGTTAACTTTTTTCATTATGATCTATATAGTATTATATTCTCTACTGAAGGAAAGTTTTTACTTGAATTTTGCTCACATATTTTTACACAAAAGTAAACATACAGACCTCAACTGAATTTTGAAAAATATATTAGCTGTTTACATACACATGCCATAAAAAATATTCATGCATGCGCGTTAAACATGACCAGAAGAAATTATAATTTAAATTTTACAACTGGCATCTCTGCCTTGCTGCCTGTGGCAACAGAATTTTTTGAAATTGTATGACTCGTATTATCCCATTAGTCCTCAAAGGAATTAACTAATAATCAAAACAAGCACTTGCATAAAACTGCCCTCGCGATTCATGTTTAATGGAGCTGTAGTTCAGATCAACTAAGGCGAAGTAGATCTTTGGTGCATGATATATTTTCAAAGTGCTGTATTCAATACTTACAAGAAATTATTGAAAATGGACAAGCGACAGGATGTGTTTCCCACGCAGTATTGTAAAAATTTTGTTGTAGTTTTTGTAATATTAGTTTTTTCTTGATTAAATTTTTATTTTTTACATGTCCATGATCGTTTAGTGCTCGTTTTAATTTATATTACAAGTAGTTCAGATGTAAGTAGTATATCAGCATAATCAAATTATTAACGTTAATAACTGCATAAATGTGTTAATAGGCATACTAAGCCCTCTAAGTGAACTACTATCAGCCGAAAAATTGAGGTTTTCATTTCATTTTATGAAAATTTCAATAATAAATTCTAATCTAGTTATTGGATAGAGTGAGTGCTTTTACTTTTCCTTTAACTGAGTGGTGTAGATGTTTGAACTTAGGTCTGTCAATAAAACGGTTCTATATGTACCTCTACTCAACGGTAAAATATGAAATAATGTTAAAGGTTGTAATTGGAAGGAAAGGGTAAGTTTGGAGCTTGTAATGATTTTATAACGCCCATATATGAGATAGGATTGTTTCGAATTTATTTTTCTTCCTATTATTTAAATAATACAAGCATATGTACATATAATACAAAATAAATAACACTTTCTCACCATCGTTACAAATTAAAATTATCTTATGGGCGTAGAGTTAAACTACGCCAGCTGGGATAGAGTTTTCATGTAGGGCTAGTATGAAGCATTTCCCACAGACGATTGTAATCCAGCAAACATGTCATGTAATTATATGGGAAATTGGGTTACCTCTATCATCGAATTTCTGTGGTAGATGATCAGAGATAACCACATTGATGAGATCTCTCTGATCGCTTGATCGAAAAGTTCAATATTTTTTCTGCATCTCAATGAATTTTGTAAATTCATTGAAAAAAAAAATGAATTTAAATCTAATAAAGACGAAAAATGTCCAGATATCAAGCAGAATCAAATAGAATTTCTTATTATGCTCGTCGCTTACTGAATCAGTAAAATACGATGGAAAACAATTTTTCGAGATATTACATATGAACTTAATGTTGCATTCTAGATTCATAAATTTATGGTGCAGGGATTTCTTAGATTTCTTAGGTACACCCCTTGATGGCACACATTTTCTCAAATGGAAATTTCTTTTCTTTGTAAGCATGTCAATCTACTTTTGCCATTTTTACACATTTGTTTCATTTAAAGCAGCGAAAATGGCTTGCCAAATTCATCCCCAGAGAAAAATTGCCTGTCCTTAGTATTTTCGTTAGTTTTATATTAATAAAAAGTGTTGCATTTGGGTACAGAGGATGATAGGTCGTTTTCACTCTCCTACCAAACGACGCTCTACCCAATATTGAGCAATTTTTTTTGCTTATCGCAACCCAAACTATCAGCGTATGGAAAGCATACTTTTCATTTATGTTCATTTAAATAAAATGTTCATATTTGTTATTACATTACAATTAGGACATTGACAGAAAATTTCCTTAGGTCACCAAGCTGCTTAGCCATCTGGTCGAATCATCTTTAAAAATGGAAATGGTCATTAACGTGTTCATCTCCATAAGATGTTCGAAAGAATAAGTTCGAGGAACCTACTGCAAAAAGTAATCCGGGCTAGAATTCAGTTCTCCAAGCGCTTGCGATCTTTGTTTATTAAAAGAATTAAAAAACCATTCGTCGCGCACAGTTAGTCATACATTTCTAGCAGAAGACAAAAATTAAAAAACAAACACATTTTTCATTCTATGTAATACCACTCTTATATTTAGCCTAGGAATATTTTTGAAAACTTGCACGGCTTGTTCTCCGCACTCTTATATCACTTTTATCTCTCTTACTGGAATTATTTTAGTATCCCTTTTTGTTGTAATAAACACTGCCTTGCACGGCAAGGTGACCATGAAAAGAATACATAGTTTGTCCACAAGGTTTCAAATGCTTAGTTGTTTAAGCTTGATTTGGCTAAAAGTCAATAATATAAAAGCGGCAGCTATGATCCGTGTATATAATAATTAAAAGAAATCTAATATCTTTCATTAACAACAACAACGATATTTTTAATGTTTTAATTTTCTGTAATTAAGTTAGCTTTTCTCTTGCTTAGCATCGACGATCATGGATTGAAGATTCTCGACTGACGCAATCCCAATTCACTCTTGGATCGGAGTCGGGTGGTAATGAATCAGATAATAGCACAGAAGAGCCAAATTCTATTGCATCTGATTCGAATTTAATTCAAAGAAGCGTCCCTATTAGACAAAGTTTTCAACGGTAAGGATTTAAATTTTCTTTTACATTTAACGGTGGAGAGCTTGTTTTTGTTGTGAATATTTTTTTTTTTGTGAATTTTTTTTTTATTTAAATTTTGTTATTTTTTATTAGAAACTCTAGCGACAGTACTGATAATCCATTTTTACGGGGTGGAAAGAGAAGTAGTTTGCAGGCACAGAAAAGGAGTGAAATAAATAGTTCACGTAGAAATAGTGTGCACGGGTAATGTCACTTGCTTTTTTTATTTACTACATTCTTCCATTTAAAAAAAAAACTTTATACAAAGCACAAATTTTTTTTTTTACTATCATCTTTATTTGCTAGTTTAGATCACTTTCTTTTATATTGTAAATTGCGGAGTGTGAATACGGTGGCTTTTCCATTTGGTACAAAAACAACCTAATATACATATATATATATATATACGAATTTTTATGCACATAACTACAATATTTCCATGCACTACTGACAATAAATCGCTTTCACTAAATTGCTTTAACCAAAATATACATAAAAGACAACTTCAAATTAAGGATCTCGATAAGATATTTTAGAAATTTGTTTTATATAGTTTTTATATAATTTGATTTTTATATAATTTGATCAGGAAAAGAGACTATTCTGGTAGTCGGTCAGATTACAGAAAAGAAAGCTTCTTTGCTATACAAAAGAAATCAAAAAAAATTGTCGAATTCATTTCAATGAGCTTTACACCGGTGCACCGTAGTTTTACGTGTTGTTATTTTTCTAATGCAACAACAAAAGCTCATCGAGCTACATTCCACTGGTGTAAAGCTGTTTCAAATGAATAATTTTTTTAAGTATCGTCACGTTGCTGTCGAGGTCGACTTCGTTCTGTAAATACCCTTAAGTAGTAGACTGATTTTCCTCGAATGTAAGTCCAAAAGTTACTATTTCAAAGCTTGTCTGTGCAAATTTGAGAATAAAGCGTATATCAAAAGAAGAACATAAAAAAAAACTTTTACAAATTATGTACACATTAATCGTTCACAAAACTGTATAAAATGTCTTGTTCAGTCTATCTCAGGTACATATTTAAATTGAACTCCAGCATTTATGGTCTTGGAAGCAAACTGGAAGTGAATTTATTAGATTTTTTCGTATAGTTTCATTTATGTTTAATTTTGTTTTAATGAAAAACGTCGTAGATATAATTTTTTTAACTCGTTCAAAGTGGGAGGTTTCCTGGCGAAGATTCGATCCTCGATCGATGTATTCCGAGACAAAGAAATCAATATAACTACGATTCAGAGGATCTCGACCGTCACTCAATACAACCTCTTCGGGTGTTAACTTGTCTATCAAATGCTTGCAAATGTGCAGTTGTGGTTATTGTGGTTTGCTACAATTGCGTTAGTAAAAATGACACTATTGTTTCGTCTCTCTAAGTGGTGTTTCCTTCGAATTACGTTCCAATCGTAAAATCATTCTATTAGTCATCGTAAACAATATAACTGCACACTTGGAACTAACAAAAAAAAAAGTTAACTATGATTTTGCGTCTACTGAATCGCACCGGAATCAAAAATTGTGTGATTTCGATGCAATTGCGGACGTATGCCCGAGCTCAATTCCGTCACGTTGTTCCTTGGAAAAAAATCTCTAATAGTTTCTTTAGTCCGCAAATGCGCTGACGCATTCTCTGGGAAACTAAAGTTGAAAGTAATGGAATTTATGAGGGTATTTTGTAATCCGGTATTATCAGCAGTGCCTAAACTAGTTTGCACTTTTGTCTCCCGTTTGGCACCTTATACAACAGCTGACAACGTATTGAAGTATATTGCCTCCAAGTTCAATATTCCAGTGACCAATGATTACAATTGTCTACATATGAACTCATCCATTGATAAGAGATTTGTGTCGTCATTTAAATATTTTTTCTGACAAAACTGCCACAGTCATTGATTTTACCAAACTTCTGGCCAAGCGGAACAGTGTACAGTGAACAGTTTGTAGCCAGAAGTAATTTTTTAGGAGGAGATTGGCAAGGCATTAAAAATCTATCATCAGAATGTAAACTGGCTTAGAACCAAAACATCTACTATCTATTTTAATTCTTTTTTATCGGACTGTGACATTGTGATATTCACTGAAACTTGGCTGTATACACTAATTTTTGACAAGGAACTTTATTCTGATGAGTTTAATGTTTTTCGAAGTGATAGACATCAGGACAAGCTGCAGTGTCCGGTTGGGAATGGTGTTTTGATTGCAACCAAGAAGGATTTGCTGATTGAAACTATTAATGTGAATGGATGTGACTCCTAGGAATTATTATGTGTCCGTATTAAATCTTATGTTTCCTGGTTTTATATTATTGTTCTGTATATACCCCTGGGATCTAATTCTGCTGTTTCAAAGACTATCTTAGCTGCATCAACTCGGTTTTTGACATGCCGAGTTCAGATCATGGTATAGTGGTTCATGAAGATTTTAACTTGCCTTGTATATGTTGGACTTCATTGCTTGAGGAGGGCTCATTAATTCCAACAGAGTTTACGTTACAGAATGCGATACTCTGGCTGTGTTATCTTTTTGTGGGCTTAGGTAATTAAATGGCATTCGTAATGTTCGCAACTTTGGATATTGTTTTTGATAATGACGACTCCAGTGCTTGTGTTTCTCGTTCATTGGATTCTATAATGGTTGAGGTTTCTGATCATCCAGCTCTTGTCATTTATATTGACGATGCTTATATTGCTACTTCTTATTATTTTTTGATTTTGCTAGAGCAGATTTTGAAGTTGATGCTAGGCAATATTGATTGATCTACGTTGTTTAATGTTTCAGATGTTGATTCTTGTTTCTTAATTTTTTATAAATTAATTTTTAATTGTTTCTTTGACTGTACCTATTCGTAAAGCTAGGAACTTTAGTTGTACTCCTAATTGGTTCGATAACAGTCTACGCAATTTGTCTAATGCCCATAACAAGGCGTGGAGAATTTATAGTAATTCTAAATCTACGAGTGATAATCGCAATCATTCTTGTCTTAGAAAACAATTTGAAGAGGAGGCTCAAAAGGCTTACACTTCTTATATAAATAACGTCAAATGTAATATTAAATACGATTCTAAACGTTTTTGGAACTTTGTTAAAGCTAAGCGTAAAAGCGATGGCTATCCCAGCAGCTCATCCGTTTTAAACAGTCCTAGTCATAATCCGCCTCTTATATCTGATTATTTTTCCCGTCTTTCAGTGTTAACAATATTCTTATGTGTCGTCTTGCATGTCTAGTTCCTCTAGCTTAAATATTAATATTCGGTGTATTAGTTTTGTGTGTGTGTTGTATTAGTATGTTGTGTGAGCATATTCGTGAGTTGGATTCTTCCTGTTCTATTGGACCGGATGGTATTCCCAGCATTGTTCTTAAACAATGTTTTGATAGTTTTTCGCGGCCGTTGCTTTATTTAATTTATCTTTGTCAACGGATGTATTTTCTGTTGCTTGGAAATCGTCATTTGTTATTCCTATTTTTAAAAATGGTTACTAATTATAGACCAATTGCTAAATTATGTTATACCCAAGCTTTTTGAAAGCATGTTTTGTAAACTACTGACGTTCGATTGTAAGGCATTAATTAGCTCAAAACAACAGGGCTTCATTAAGAGCAGATCAACATCAACAAACTTAACACTTTTAGTATCCTTTATCGCAATACCCTTGAGAAGCTGTTGCAGAATGACTGTGTCTATAACGGCTTCTACAAACCCTTTGACAAACTTTCCCAAAGTGCTGCTGTTTAAGCTGTTAAGAGCAGGTTTTTCTCCGTTGTTGGTTGATTAGATTTCATCTTATTTAAGTAGTAGAAATTTTAAAGTCCTCTTCAGGAACGTGCTTTCAAGGGTTGTTTGTACACAGTCTGCAGTTCCTCAGGGAAGCCATCTTGTTTGTCTTATTTATTAATGACCTCGTATCGGTGATAAAATTCTTTGAAATTTTAATAAATGCTGATGATGCTAAGTTCTTTAAACAGATTCATTCACTGAATGATTGTGTACTGTTACAGAATGATGTATGTGCTTTAAATTTGTAGTGTAAGCATAATAACTTATTTCTAAATATTCTCAAATGTAATGTTATTGTCTTTAGCCGTAAGCTTTCTCCTTTTGTGTACCAGTATCATATAGACAACGTGTAGTAAACCAGATTAAGGATCTGAGCATTATCTTTGACTCAAAACTTACTTTTTCTCGTCATCTTGATTATATTATTGGGAGAACCTGTTCAAGGCGCTGGGGTAAATGATTTAATGACCCGTGCGCATTGCGTTACTTGTATGATGCATTTGTAAGGTCTATACTGGAATACGGCTGTCAAATGTGGAGTCCTTATTGTAGTGTACATATTAATAGGATTGAAACTGTACAGAAAAAGCTTTTACGTTTTGTCCTTCGTCGCCTTCCATGGAATAATAGGTTTGAGCTTCCACCTTATTCTGATCTGATCTGAGGCGTGAGTTTATCTTATTTGTTTTTATTCATAAATTTTTGACTGGATTTTCCTGAAATTCTTAAATCTATTTCGCTGAATGTTCCCGGTAGAATTTGAGGCACCGCGATATTCTTTTCATCGAGAGTCATCGAACAAATTATGGATTTTATGAGCATCTCAGTAGAGTTTACAACAATTTTTCAAATACTTTAAATTTGAATATTGATATAAGAGTAATTATAAATTTGATTCTTTGAAGGTGATTTTGATTTATTAGAATTTTCTTTCTCAATTATTCATTATGTAACTTTTCTTTTTATCTATAAGTCAGATTATATATTTATATATGTTGGTCGAATAAATAAATCCCAGAATCAAATGTTACGTGAGAGTACACAGTATCACAAATAACACAGTTATGTCAATTACTAGTTCATTTAATTTAAACTGTCTCGTCGCTGAATAAAATGTGATCAAAAATGGCTAGATCTTCTTGAAACGAATGTCAACATCCATTTATTGCAACAAGTGTTTTGGATGCCGCTTTTGGTAAAGAAATTCTAGAAGTCTCTCTCTCAATGAACATTTTCTAGTCACATTCTACAACTTCTTAAACTTTAACTAGTTATCTCTCCATCGATTAATGTGAACAATATCTTTCACGACGAAGATTATCTTCAATGTTCTCTGTTCACTCCTTAAATAGTTTGATCTAGATTCGAAAAATGTTGTACGGCCTGGAGCCAGGTGTTCGTATTAATTTCTAATCTCTGGGTTTCCATTATTCTTATTATAGCAAAAAACTGGCAGCACTCATTACACAAAAATACCAACAACACAGTGTTAATTAAAATTTTTCAGAATTTCTATACGATCTCGGAACACATTAGCCTTTTTAGCATTGTAGATGTCCTGCAAGTAACTCTGGTCACTGCTCATATTTATCTAATTTATGAATAGGAACTTAATGACAAGTAAACTTATTTTAAATTTAATTTTCCGATACACTTATTATCCTAAAATCAATCAAATAAACTCATGAAATTTTATAAGAGGAAAAGTGGAAGTAAGTTTTTTTCTGTCCAAATTGTGTCCACGGTAACCGATATTTTCTCACCACTTTCATCATCAATGATAACATGATCTTCGTCAGTTTACACACACACATGTATTAGAAACCGAAAGAAGTCAACAAATCGTTTATAACAATGCTGTCTAGAATATTTAAAATTTTACAAATATAATAAATTTTTGAATTTCTCCTTACCTTTCTCCAAGTCGTAGTCGCTTTAATACTAGTGAATTCATGTAAAAATTCATTTATTTCAACTAAGCTGGAACACATTCAAAATGATTCATTGATAATTTCAAAACTACATTCAGTACAGAAAAATTTTCATTTTGCACTTAGTGTACACAGCTGGGGTGTTCGGCAGTTCCGGTATGTTGATGACCGAATAATTACCCTCTTACTCCTCCCCACTCCTGACTCAAAAATTAGAATTTTATGAATTTTTATTTTTTTGTTTTATTAACACTAGAAAGATCTTAGTTTTTGCTTTAATTAGACTTAAAACACTACGTGGTCAAAATATGTACCTACAAATATTAAAGAATTCTTCCCGGTAAATCTAATTCAAAAAGAGCCCTTTGACTATAAAAAAAGGAAAATCCTAACGAGCAACGTGTTTGTGATTTCCACTTCATCGGTAATAGGTTGAATTAGGTTTGCGTGAACGTTTAAGTGATATATAAGTGGCAGCTTTATATTTTAGATGCATTATGCATACTACTATAGCGGTCTGATGTATCTGAAACTTCAAGCCAATTATCTACAGACAGAATATCTAATACACGATATATTATCTCCCGAGATTTTTTTAAAATGATAGTATTTGTGAGAATTTAGATGCTATTGAGGATTGCGTTCGGAAATATTTCCCCCAATCTAAAAAACCTAGTTTTTAGAAACAGGTAGGAGATGCTTACTAAAGGTATAAGTGAAATATGCTTAGTAGTAACATAATGTGAGGGGTATATTGAATTGAACTGCTTATTTAAGAAGTAGATTACAATATATTTATATTTTATAATTAACTCACAAATTCACCAAAAGCAACGTTTTCTTTTCGCATCGCGCTTCATTTCAGCAATATAATTTAGATGTACCCTGTATTGTGCTGCATCGTCCATCCTTGCTTTATGATCTTCAGTCCTCAGAAGTGACTCAACAATCTTTATGTAACACTTAACATTGAGCTCTTTGTTGACGAATTGCATTGCTTAAAATACCACGTATGACATCTTTAAAGTATTGCAAAGCTTGTACAGTAAACTTCCACAAATTGTGGTAACTATACGATCATATTGGACTAGCTGTTATTTTATTTTTTCGATTTTCGATATTAGATAGGTACATCTAAAAGGCGTCTATTCTTCTAAATATCCATGATTTATACCACCCTCCATTTCGAGCATTTATAGTCTGCATGTTATTCAAATATTACTTTTCAAAGTTTTAACAATAATATCGTTCTATACACAATTGCAACGACAGTCGATTGCCACTATAGTTCGTATATACAAGCTCTCCGTGGAATACAATACAAGCCATGGAAGTTCTGATTACCACACTTACAGTCAGATTAGAAATAAAGTTAACATCCCACACAACTATACTGTAGAGTTAGATATGAAGAAGTGCACCTCAAGAATCTATATTTCCACTGTAGAAAAATTTTCAGGAAAATGTAAAATGTATTATGATTATGTTTTTTTAGAAAGTGAAAATGTAGCGCTTTGGGCAGCTCCTCATGATTTTTCTTCAACATGAAAAAATGTAATTTGATTAGTTTGCTTCCTATTTATTGCGATGAGTAACATTTATAAGATACGGTTTGAGGCAGTGTTCCTTATTTCCCATCCGAAGGCACCAAAAATGACTGTGTGTAAAGCTGTTACCTACCTGAGAAATAACCATGGGTTCGTGAACAAATTAATAAGCCGATATAAGCAATAAGGAAATAGCTGGCCAAAAAGAATTTTAACGTTTCAATGAACACATTGAGACAACGTTTAAATGAGTCAGGAATACGCAAGCTTTTAACGATGGAAAAATTGCTTGATCTAAAACGATATTTCTGGGCTGTAGTAGTGTATAGAACATTGACAGAAATTGGTCGAAGGTCAGAGATAAGTCTTCTTTTTCGATCAATACAAACTGGAAGTGTACCTGGATAATATGAATTGAAAGGTTTCTAGTTCAAACCTGCAAAGGTTATGTTTACGGATGCTTCTCTTCCAGAGAACACTTAACGCAAGAAGTTCAGCTCATACAGAAAAGGATCGCTCTTTCATCTACCAGAAAGTTATTTGGGTCAGATGCTGATGATTGAATGCTTCAAGAAGACAATGACCCCAAAACATTGTTTTAAACTCTGTACACAGTGGGAAATGGAAAATAATGTTAATCAGATGGATTGTTCTGCACAGTCTCGACTTCAATCCAATTAAGAATGTCTGGAGTCGTATGAAACAAAGCTTGCGGGGAAAGAGGATTATACTTAAAAAATACTCTGCAGCAGATATGGAGAAGCCTTCCTTTGGAATATGCAAACAATTTAGTGAAAGTTGTATTCGGAGATGCCAAGCTATACAGAAGGCAATCGAATGTATTTTGAATAAAAAATAAAGAGAGTATGTTAGCCATACCAAAATTTCAATCGAGTTGGACTTGAACCAAGCCTTCTGAAAAATCAATTGTGTTGGAGGATTTTGTTGAATAAAAAGGACCGAACTCCATCCGAAAAACTTCCTTGCTCTTCGTTATTGATAAAGTGCATTGCTTTTGAAAAAATGCAGCGTTCTCTTCTTACAGCCGCGCGAGTAACTTTGAAAACCATCCAGTCCATTTATTTCTTATTTTTTCATCGGGTCAATATCACCTAATTTGTTATTTCGTTCTTAATTTAATTTCGATTAAATAGTTAAGAAGAGTTTGTCAGTTTTTTCCTGCGAATGCCATTCTGGCCTGTTTGTGGTATTCGCCTAATCGAAGAGCAGTCTTCATTATTGCGAATTCAATTTTTTTTCACTAGAATTTAACATTCTCCACGTCGTAGCTTCTGAACTAGAAGTTCCAGCTAAATTCCTTAATTCTTGTTAGAGTTGCTTGATGCACATAAAATCCGGCTTTCTGCGGGCTTATCAAATTTTCTTTTTCTTCTAGGATGTTTTACTTGGCTTCAAGATTATTCAAAAATTGTATCCATAACCTGTATAAAATAAAATTTAAGTTCATTTAAATGAGCGCCAATATAATTTCCGTAGTTCATAACATTTCGATGGTTACAACCAAATATCGCTTCGAAAATAATGATGCACTTACCTCTGCTACGAGTACTAGCTGGAAAAAAATTGATTCAAAAAAATCTTTCCTGTAGAAGAGATAAAACTCTGAAGCGGAGCTATTCCAAAGAGCAAAATTATTTTTTTTAACTCCACCAAAATGCTCCAGATACGGAGCAAAAATAAATGTAATAAATCTTACGATTTATTAAAAAAAAATATATCTACATACTGGCTATAATTTCTTGCTCCAATACATGTCCACTAGGTGTCCTAAGGTCCTTAGTTCATGGTCTTAATTGATTGCCTAAGGAGCTATATTATTTATGAGCAAAAAATTATAGAATTTGTTTTATTCAAACCACAAGGAATTTTGCTCCAGAAGTAGCTTGTCAATAATTAAACGTCCAAGTAGCACAGCATTCCAAGCTCTCGTTACGTCTTACAACACGACGCACAATTAAACGATTGAATAAGGTCTATTTGTCGCATTTGTATTTATAGCATTAATTACATACTCCCCATAATACTATTGAAAATGTTTCTTAATATTTTTCACCAATAACCACAAATATTTCATTTATATTCAATTTTTAAATGTTTCAAGCAGATTAGAGCCACCCGATGTAACAGGAAGTAGTCTTACCCTCGGAACAGCTGGAAGCAGACGGACAGTTTATTTAGTTGATGAAAATCCAAAGCTGCCCGAATCACAGTCTCCTACTACACCGGATGTAACTACCCCCACGAATAACTCAAAAAATGATACTCCTTCAACATTTCTAATGTATAATCGTATCAACACTGTTATTGGTGGCACAGATGTTGATAATTCACACTCTAGTGTTGGAGGAGGTGGTGGTAGTAGTGGAGCGCCGAGTGGGAATCAATCCTTAAGCGAAGAGAAACCTGTGCCGCCAAAAAAGCGAACAGAGGACAAAAGCAGCAGTATATGGTACGAATATGGTTGTGTGTGATGAATAAAATAAGTTAAATTATGATATATGAACTCGCTATCAGTATAAATAATTGTAATATTGCAAGCTTTAATTTTTAACCTATATGTTTATGTGTTTATTGAAAGTGTTTTGCATCAAAGCAAAATGTAACGAAATTAATTGTGAATTTTTTTTTTATTATTATATATAAATTAACAAGTTTTTTTTTACAGAATTTCGAATATAAGATTTTATAATGCCTCTATGTATACATGCTTATGTGAACACAAATTTGTTACCATGAAAATATATGTGTAAGTTTCTTAAGAAGAACGCCCAATGATTTTTACAGTTATGGAAAATTTACTGAGTATGCAAAAAGTGTATTTCATTGTGTGCTTTTGATTTTATTAGATATGGATTTGAAGTTTGAGCTTAGTAATATTATAACACAGAAAAGAAATACCCAGATATCGACGGCTGTACTAACAAAGTGATGTATGAGTAGAGCTCGTAGCAAACCTCAATAACTGCCTGATCTGGGCTAAATATATCATTATATCATAACCAAAGTTTTTTGTGAAAATTTGTTCAATGTAGGCAAAAATTAATTTTTTTCTTAGAACTTTAATTGACCGTATTTCTTCAGAATTCGTCTGCATTATTTATATTTTATATAGATTTTCCGGATTAACCGCGTATTAAATATTGAGTGTTAAATCAAGTACTCATCCCGAACGTTTCGCATCAAGTTACATTGAGCGTGGTTGCTTGAAGTTGTTACTTATTTTCTATATTTTTGATTTTAAGATTGTTTTAAATTTTTGATTAGGTTTTTCATAATGTCAACTTAGAAAAAATTAGAGAAGTTCATTGTGAAGCCTTATTTGGTTTTCTATGGTGTTTCAAAGGAAGACCCCGAATTAGATATATGAAAAGTTGATTCATACGGTAAGATTAAATGAATTATAAAAAACTAGAAATATGAGCTTACATATGTTTGTTGGAAGGATTCTCCCCTTCCCATAGAATCAATAAAAAATTGAAAATGTGAACAGTTCCATCATTATTTCTTAATACTGGTATTGAGGCGACAATTTGAGATTACAGAATTCGACATCGGCTTATCCCAACCGACAATTCACTCGATGACATTGATCGATCGACTACCATCAAACCTGTTCCGTTTATTTGTTTTAGAAACAAACAAATTAAGCACAATGATTCTTAATACAGTTAAGAAGAAATATCTACAATTTTTCTTACTCTTAGATATTTTGTATGAAATCTTGCCCAAAAATACGACACAAAGTAGTAAATATACCGATTTATCAAAATGTGGTGGTGGTCCAAATAAGATAAAATTTAATATGTAACACTTCTTTATGTACTCGATAAGTTCAAGAATAACAAAATTAAATAAAATTGACAAGCTCTATCGAATCTGGAATAATCCCCTGGACCACATAGACCTGCTAGCCGAAAAATATCTCCCACCCTATGCCGCATCAGTGTGCTCAGCTAACAAAGTTCATCTACGCATCATAGAACTTTGAGGACTGCTAATAATTATCTATGTATTTCAAACTTTCATTGACTTTTGTAGAATTCTGCACAGTAAAGTAGTCTCTCAAATAGAAGCTATTTTAAATTCACGGCCTAAAGGGTGAAGATGTCCATATCAATTTAATCCATCTGTCTTGAACGTACTACCTCCTCACCATTTTTTAAGGGAGCAAGCGTTGATTTTTATTGTAAAATCTAAAATATGTCTCGACTACCTCCCGTAACATTTTTTGGAAATTGTCTAAAATTAAGGAATATAAAATTGGACAAAGAAATAAAAAATGAAAGAAGAGTTCTTATTATTAAATATGTATAAATTAAACTATCAAATTCCTCTTAAAAAAAAGTTTTTACAAAAATGCATTACTTTACTCCACTGTAGTAAAGTCAACACAAGAACACAACCGGACTACACGAGAAGTTTAAAAGGCTGTCCATTTACAACGGTGGATTCTCCTGGGTTACTGTACGTTGGTAAAGAAGAATTAACAAACTAAAACAAAAATTCAAAATTAAATATTAATTTCAATTCATTCGAATTTATTCACCTTTGGCATCTTCTGGGTAGTCGACATATATCCAAGACAAAGAGACTTAGTCGTGTGACACCATAATACTTCTCCAGAACACAATTTTGGATAAAATACTAATGAAAGGGCACCAGCATATAATTCCTTATTCTTTGGCAAAAATGATGATTCTAAAAATTTCTCCTTAAAAGTTCTATGCAAAGCTGTAACTGGACAATCATTTGTAAATAAACTATCTGCAATCTCTTTGGCTAAAAAAGTTTTCATCAAGTATTCTCCATTCCCGGTAGTACAAGTAGCAACACGACATTCATCAGTATCCTGTGCCCAGCAACCTGCACCATATGTAGCGGCTTGTCCGATTCGTCCAGCAATTTTTAAAATTAATCCTCCAGAACTGCAACCAGCAGCACAATTTCCATTTGAATCTATACAAATTGCACCTACAGTATCCAATGAATTTAATCGTGTTGACGAAAGATTTTCAAAGCATGCCACTTTTCCTTTGTAATGTTCGTGATGGCGAATCGCTTTTGCAGATCTCAGAGAGTTATTATCAATCATAGTACAACCGACTTCTTTTGCATAATTTATTGCACCTTCACCTGCTAGTGCCATAGGTGGTATTCTTTCTAAAGCTAACATATTTGATTGTCTATCACATATAATTCGCGCTAGCTGAATGGGATTCTTAACTGAGGATAGATTTGTACAAGCTCCGAATTGTAAATTTGATCCATCCATAATGGATGCTTCGCACTCAACTTTTCCATCCCATGTAAGATTTGAACCGAAGCCAGCATTTGTGTTTCCAGAATTTTCAAGTTTAATAATTGCTGCCTCACATGCGTCTAGAGCAGAGCCTCCATTTGTAAGAATATCACAGCTACGTAGGCAGGCTTCTTTAATAACTTTTTGATATTTTGTTTCATCGAGACAGTTTCCAGCTCCTGAAAAATGTTTTGATAATTTAAATAGTAAAAGTGATATCTATATTATTAGATTATGAGTACGAGTTAATTTTAAAATCTTACTAGCAATAATTTCAATTGTTATATTTCACCATTAATTGGTATTGAAGTATGAAGTAAAAGTTTTTGTTTTTTTAAATATATATATGTATAATAGGATTTTTTTAATTACAGAAATCTGCTTCCCACCAGAGAAGATTGAAAGCATTTTAATGGTTTAGATTGTACACATACGAGTGCAGTTTGATAAGTCCGTGACTTTTTGAATTTCCCGCGCAGTAACTTTAAATGCAACATTTCTCTCGCCAACTGACATATATTGATAGACTCCGGTGTTTTGCAAATGGAAAAATTGTATTGTCTACTTTTGTTGCGTTTTGTGAAGGTATCTTATCTAGGTATACCTAGGAATTTCAAATTGAGTTATGTATTCACTGCATATCCTGCCTATATTTAAAAAAATAAATTATGGAAGTCCATGCAATACTTACAGAGAAACATGGCTTTTGTGTCTCAAGGTACCCACTAAAAATTATAAAAATGATACGATGATACGAAAATGATCAATTTAGCTGTCTTCCAGTACAGAAGAGATGCTGTAAAATTTTTAAATATGCACGGTAAAGCTTATTATGTGTAGGATGAAATCGCATCTACATTTTGTCCCCTAATTAAATATGTAATTAATTTTTGAATCCGATAAAGGGTTTTGGAGAACTGTAAAAGAAATGTATCAGTCCTTTTTAAGGTGAAAAAATGGCCGTTTTTGGTACAAAAATGGACATTATTTCATCTGATCATTGCGAAGAACTGGTAAATCCTGAAAATACACTTCCCATGACAAAAATGTTCACAACGGAGTACTAACGGATGTTAAACAAAGAACGGAAGAAATATATGCAAAATATGGGAACTGGGGTATATATGACCCTAGTGCAAAAAACCGTTTTAGTTCCTCGTCTCTCTTTAATTTGGTACCAAACATGACGTAGTTTGGACGACCCCCAAACCCCAAAACATGTGTATATTTTGTACTCTAAACCCTTAATCCATCATCCCAATACTCTACCTCCCACACAGTGTTAGGCGCCCGTGAATATTGCGACAAAATAATTTACTACCGAGGCCCCTCAAATCTGCAAATTAGCGTTAATTAAAATAAAATATAGCCTATAATACACATGCATACCTAATTTTTTTTGTTGGGCTTACAGATCCTGGGCTTACCCCTGCGAATTATTGCAGCTCCTGATATTGTGTTTATTTTATTTTTAATTTCCGTTAATCAGCTCTCATTTCTACCCCGCAGTCTCCCCGCCCCATTTCCTCCACCTATCTTGTTCGCCCTGAGCTCCTATTTTTTAGATACCACATACATTTTCCTTCTTCTCTCCATTCTCTCGTTATCCCAGAAAAACTCGAGAAAACCTACCCTCCTACATCCTTCAAAAACTGCCCCTACTTATAAGAAATTTCAATTTATTTCGACATTGGAAGGTAATAGACAGATGTACCTCAAATATGAAAATAACTCCAACCCTCTACAACAAAAAGTCATACCCTCTATCGTCTCGTCCCAGGCGATTCGCACTTCTTCACATTTTTTACGTTTTACCTAATTCTCCAACCATGTTAGTGAATCGGGAATGGAGAATTAGGGAATTAGAAATTCTAAGAAAACGAAATTCTCATCTCCCAAATTCTCCGTGTTACAGAATCCGGCCCCTGATTATTTTTTGCGTACCAGCACCAAAACCAAGGAAAGGCTTGATAAATACTATAGGCAATCTGCACCATCAATTTCAATGGTAACGAAGTGGTTTACTAAGTTCCGTTGTGTTCGTACCAGCGCAAGTGACGCAGAATTTTCAAGTCGCCCAAAAGAGGTCTTCACGCCAGAAATAATCGATAGAATCCATGTCGTGATGCCGTGTCAGGTCCCACTCGTAATAGCTTCACATATCGTAATTACAAACATATCGATGAAAATGCGTTATATCATGAGTGCCAGCAGTTGCCATGGAGAACTATATTTAATAGAGCATCTGTAGATAACCAAGTGGCTATCCTCAACTCTCTCATTATGTACTTATTTGAAAATTATGTTTCCTTAAAACCGATGAACGTATCTACCAATGGGTGCCTATAGTTTTCGCCTAGTGTGCGGTCTTTAATTGCGGAGCGAGAGTTCATATACCAGTAACATCGGAGCCTTATTTCTGATGCATCTCGGATGCTGTATACAGCTGCGCGTAACAGAGCCAATACTGCCATTCGGGCTGCCAAACGACAATACTATAGCTCTAAGTTCAATGTAAGCCTCCAGCGTAATCTACACCAAACCGAAGTATTTGGCAAGGATAAGTTCACTCCACTTCCACCAGCAGAATTTCGTCTCATTTACAGTCCCCGAACTCGAATTAGCAATCTGAACAGTGCACGGGTACTAGGCCATACCACCAAGACATTTTATTTCCGTGGGGTCGAAACTGATGATATTATTTCCTCCATTTTCTCCATCAGAATCTATTGATCCTGATAGTTTACCACTGCGTTTTCTTAAATTATTGTTACCCTTTATTAGTAAGTACCTTATTCAATTCGCCAACTGTTGCTTTACGTCCTCCTGTTTCTCGAGTAGCTGCAAGTCAGCTATAGTCTTACCTATAGCCAAAAACTCATCTCCAGAATATCCCGCTGATTTTCAGCCAATCAGCATATTATGTTCTTTTTTTGTCGAAGGTACTAGAGAGGCTTATATACAGGCAAATACTTGGACACATGGGAACCAATAATCTTCTAACATGTTGGCTATATGGTTTTCGTGCGTCGCACAGCTGTGAGTCCGCGGTGTTAAAAGTATCCTCTGACATCAGAACCGCCATGAAAAGGCAAGATTTTGTTGTTCTGGCACTAATAGCTTTCTCGAAGGCTTTTATTACTGTAGACCATTGCATCCTCCTCCAAAAGCTATGCAACTCATTTAGTTTCAGCGCATCTGTAATTACGATGATTGATAGCTTGGGGTACTAAAAGGATCTATCTTAGGTCCGTTGCTCTTTAGTTTATACATTAACGACTTGCCGAATGTTATGCGAGATGTGAGTATCCATCCACCTATTCACAGATGACGTACAACTGTACATAAGTCACCGTATTGAACTTTTTGAGATCAGCATAGCTCGCTTAAACGACGACTTAGAAAGAATCCACCTATCTATCCATCTATCTATTCCCCATCCTTAGTTTCTGTCATTAGGTGGAGCACAGTGGAGAGCTCCAGAGGCAGTGACCACTTCCCTATACTATAGAAAATCTAAACTAATAGAAAAAACACTCCCCACTGTACGACATGTTCCGCGATATGTTGAGCACAGGGCGGATTGGGCAAACTTTTAGAGATCAGTCGAAATCTTTCTACAAGTCCGTCCTCCCAGTCTAGTTCCAGACTGGGAAGCATATTTTTATATTTTATTTTATATACATTATTTAAATGAATTTTTGTACACGTATGTATTCAATACTGGAACAGGTTAAGGAGATCGTGAATTTTATTGAACTACAGATTAAGGCTTAGCGTTAATTATTTTACTATTAAAAAAAATGAATTGGAAAATAATCTTACTACACAATGAATGTCATTAAAACTAAGTAGTTCAAAGCGTAAAGTTTAGTCAAGCTCAGCCCCAGGTAAGCCGTAAATGCAAGGAAATGCAAAACCAAGCAAGCTTCAGAACATAGGTATCAAACAAAATAGCAAATTGCATCATAGTTAGGGCAACATTTAATAACTTTTCCCTCATGTTTCAATATTAAAATCAAAACTGGCCTAGATGCCCAAAAAGTTTATTGCACTAGGCTTAAGATTAGACTTAAGTTTACGCAATAAAGAAACTTTTTAATTTGAATTTGAATTAAAGAATCTTTGAAATACTCACTTAAATTATTTATCCTTTCATTGAAATTTTCCCAAAATCGGCGATTTTGTACAAGTATTATTACGTCAAATTTATGGATGACTATGTTATGTAACTATAGTGAGTGATGGACATCAGACGTAAAGTCCAGACTGTCAGCAGGAGCTGACAGATCACTCGACGCACAGCGTTCACTGCAGGGCGGCACGCTAGCTCGCCTCGGCTCATTGGCGGAGAGTGTGGGTTCCACGAAAAACCTGCCGCTGCCGTCAGCCATAATCAAAAAAAATTCGTGCCTACTAAACAAAAGCCGGCACACATTCAGTCCTGAAGGGACCCTACGTCACCTACCTATATACAATCGAAGGCGCAGATGTTTTGCTTTCTTTGCCGGCCCCATCCTCCCATCTGACTCAGAGGGGCATAATTATTCCGAGTCCCTAATTGACCTGTAAAGAGAGAATAAATGAGCGAACCTAAACGACCATCATACGAGAGGGCTCCAGGATAGTGAGAAGGAAAAATAAAAGCGTTCACTGCATGATTACGTTATAAAAGTTCCTTGTTTTACATATATTTTGAAGTATAATTTTATTACATTAATTAAAAGGAGTATTAAGAATAATAATACTAGTAATACCGATACATGTATACGTATAGATATATATATAATATATGTCATTTGATCGAAAAATCACACCGATGTATTTAATTGCCATACGGTTGCATCGCCGATGGCCTGCCTTGTTTTCGCAGAATTTTTAATATAATAATCATAACGACATTCGCTCCTTAGAAAATATAATATAGCAAATAAGATTTAAGTGGAAAAACAAAATAGATATTTAGAAAAAAAATGAAAGTCCTGTCCTGATATTGTGGAAGTAGCTCGTCTATCGAAATATGTGTATATAAGAAGATGGAATAGAATACGATGTATAAAAGCTTGTATCATCTTCCTAATTTTACACGTACTTCGATAATAAGATGAAAGTGAAATACTAAAGATAATAATGACTTTTAAACTCTCATTGTCTTAATGTACACAGCTTATTATTATGCACATGACATATATAGATACATGTATATAGGTAAATTTTTACTCTAGTAATTGTACCAAAAATCTTAAGCTATAATTATTTAATTAATGGTTTTAGCTGCACGTTTTACTAATTGGTTCCATGCTTTTTGTGGTTTTTCTTTCTTTTTGTGGTTCTATTATTAAATTACTTGTTAATAATACTTAGCTGTGTTGCCGCTACAATTTACTCCTCTGTAAAGGGATGTTCTGAAGTTACACTACTATTTCGGCGGTATTGAGCACAGACGATATTTCACCTATCTCCAGGCATTGGCATGTATTCTCCTTCGATATCGGAAATGTGTACCAACGTATCTTCACTGCCTAAATGAGGAAAGCCGTGTCCTTTCGAACGACTAAATGACTTTATAATTCCGGTTTCTATTGGATTCTCTAAGGCCCTTGTTGACCTTTGTATGTAAAGTTTATTGAATGATAAACAGGTATCGACCTCGCACTATTCTTACAATCGAAAACGCAACAGTAAAGGAGAATAATCTTCCGAAGGAAAACCAGGCGCAGCATCACTTGGATAGCGCACTCGCCTGATCTGAATCACTTCAAATCTCCAAATTTTCAATTACAGCGTAGAAGCGGCGACTTTGCTGCTGCCGGAATTTCGGCGGAGTTTTTTTCGAATTTTCCTCCTGGTGCGGAGTTTAATTCCTAAAGTATATTATTAATATATTTCGACACTAAAGAGATTCATGCGAAAATATTACCTCTCGGGCACGATGTTGGGGAGAATTATTGATGACAATTTCTTTCAGGAACTACCTTCCGTGCGCGTCACTTTACTCAAGAAGTAAGACAAATCGATTGTCTTCTTCTTCTTTGTCACCACCGTCAGAATGTCACTCCGAGCTCGAGGCAACGCACTTCTCTCGGTCGGGGTGCTACGACCATAACAACTATTGTTGTTCGATTGCATTCGTAGATAACGCTTGAATGTTTAAGTATACACACATTATTTTTCTTAATTGCTAATTGCATCTAAATTTAATCCGAAAGATTTTTGTTGGAACTAAGACAATTATTACACTGTCTTGCATCATGATGCTCACCGCACTTTGCACACAAATATCAGTCTTACAATCTGCCGCGTTATGAATGTAACACTTATAGCATTGTTTCACATGAGTATGCCCGAACACTGCACACGTATCCCACGTATTGGGGGTTCCTTTACAGTTTTAGCATATGACGCTTGATTGCCTTTAGACGATGTGCCTTTGTCACTACCGGTATTTACGACTTTATCAGTACGTTTGCACATCTTTTCAACCATTTCACACTGTCTTTTAAGCACTTTGAATTTTCATAAATAAAACTTTTGATCTCATCAAATATTTGATGAAATATTTTCATAAAATCGTTACAACTTTCACACATAAATATTATACACGTTTTTTAGTTTATTAGTTGGACATCATACTCTGTGTTAAGCAACTACATTATAAGTGGTAATAGACTCCATACACTCCATTACAAGAAACTGCTTTGTCTTTAGCGTTTCATAGTAAGGGTTTGAAACACACTGTTATTATACATTTTTTTTTTTTTGATAAATCTTGTGCTTTATAAGTCTCAAATCTCTTGAATATTATAAAATTTCTTTTGTGTTTATATCTTTAGCCTAGTACTAAGGTCCGCGCTAAGCTAAATTTTATATGAAAACTTATCGCGCTAGAGCTATTGGCGAAAATTTATCCAAAATTTTAGATAGAGCAATACTAAAGTCAACGCCATAAATTCGGGTCGTTCTTTAGTGCGCTAAAAATATTTATTGTCAGAGTTATGAGATTTGATAAATTTATTGACTGAATTTTTGTAGTTAACGTAGTTTTGTAGGTCTTTGCTCTAAGTGCGGATGAATTGCATTTTTTCTCGTGGCCGTATTTTCAATATCATTGTTAATTTTTTTTATTGTATACATTATATATATAGTTTTAATATTTCCAAATGATTTTAACTACTGTTTTTAGGAATATTATGACCGCGCGTTGTATTTCCGAAAAAAAAAAAATGCAAAGTGCTTCTTCTTCTTTTTACTATATATTTTCTCAGTCTCCGCTGTCATATATTAGCTGCTAAAGAACGGCCCCATATTGGAGACTCGCTAAAATTTAATTTAGCGCGGACGTTAGTAGTACTAGGCTTTTAAGTTTCCAAGTGTGGCTTTCAAGTTCCTACTTCCTTAAATACCTGCTCAATTACTTTTAAGTGATATACTATTTACCTTTTTTCTTTTGTTGTTTTTAGGAATATTATGACCGCGCGTTGTATTTCCGAAAAAAATTGCAAAGTGCTTCTTCTTCTTTTTACTATATATTTTCTCAGTCTCCGCTGTCATATTTTAGCTGTTAAAGAACGGCCCCATATTGGAGACTCGCTAAAATTTAGTTTAGCGCGGACGTTAGTGACTAGGCTTTTAAGTTTCCAAGTGTAGCTTTAAGATGTGTAGTTCCTACCTACTTAAATACCTGCTCAATTACTTTTAAGTGATATACTATTTACCTTTTTTCTTTTGTTATTTGCTATTATTTATGCTAATAATTAAGTAAACACTATCGATCTACATACGTACCCACCGTTTATGGTCATGGCCTTGGCCAGGGTTTTTCAATGAAACATTTTTGTATTGTATTGTAATTGCGCGTTCTCACTTTTTGCAAATTGAGTTCATTTCTTTCGAAGGGTATTTAAAATCCCTATTTCTCCTCGTTACCTAAACGTTTCCTATTGATAAAAAATTTAATAATTTACAATATTCAATTTTTACTTAAAGCCTAGTACTAGGATTCGCGCTAAGCCAAATTTTATATGAAAACTTAGCGCGCTAAGAGCTATTGGCGAAAATTTAACCAGAATTTTAGCGAGAGAAGTACTAAGGTCAACGCGCTAAATTTGGTTTTTAGGTTTTGATTAGAGATGGCACCACCAGTAAGTCTCCAACAAATTTAACTTGAATTTATCCGCCCGGGCCGTGCTTTAGCGTGCTAAAAATATTTATTGTCAGAATTCTGAGATTCAATAAATTTATTGACTGAATTTTTGTAGTTAAAGTAGTTTTGTACGGTTTTTGCTGTAAGTAGGGATGAATTGGATTTCTTCTCTGACCGTATTTTCAATATCATTGTTAATTTTAGGTTTTTTACATATACTGTGAAAACAATCAATCCTAGACATTTTTATTGTACAAAAAACTTCTTCATAATACGAAATCCTATAAAATTGGTTATACGGATTTTTTCAGTCCGACAAACCGTTCTAGAAATATATTCGAAAAACCACTTCAAAAATCAAACTTCCATACCATACCATACGAAATTTTATACGCGTATTCATCTAGGGCAGGGGTCTCCAAACTACGGTCCGCGGCAGCAGGTCAGACATGCCCGATATACGCCCCGTCGTAATTCATTTTAATAAATTTTACAATGTAAGTTCATCCTACGAAACAAAAATGAGATGTTGCTTATTTATCAACCAACTAAGAAACATATTAACTGGCATACTTATATAATGAAATCGGATACTTTAGTTGTAATTAATGATATGAGATTTATCCGAATAACTTACAATAAATTAGTAGTACATAGTAGGTAATTCGACTTCGCTAAGCGACTTCAAAAGCTCATTTGATCAATTTGGATCTGTAAATATTTTTGTATATTTCACTTTGGAGAATATTTTTTCCCACATATTAGTGCCGAAATCGGAAAAAAAGCCACGAGCCAATTTGTGCAACTGATCAAACTGTCTAAGTGAAAAACTCCTATAAAATTCTAGCAATGATGACTTTGAATATTTTTCTTTACAAATAGTGCTACACTACAAATAAATCATTTCCATTCGAATTTCTGTTGCATTGGTTCCTATATCTACGTTAAAAGGAATTTGAAAAATCTTGACATAGTTTGCAATTTCATTAAAATCTGAAAAAGATACTAGAAATTTATTTTCAAAACAACCAAAGCTTCAATTGCGAAATCTACTGGAAATCGAATCTCAGTTTGCTGAGTAAATGTTTAAAATAAAATAATTCTTTGTCGAAAAGACTTAATATGAGTGTATAAATCAGGCAGAAGCCGGTTTTCTTCTTGTAATTTATTATTCGGTTATTCAAATGTTTAGTTAAAACTGTATAAAATGATAACTTCCATAACCACTCATTATTTCGCAGTTTAGCCTTCTTTTCATTCAGGGAAATTTTTATTATTGTTATCGCGTTAGAACTTTTGAGCAACTAAGCCAGCCTACTGCAGTATAATATGGCGATTCATTTCTCCAATCTGTTCAATAAACTCTCGGAATTGACGATAATTGAGCGTAAGTGATCTGATATAATTTACACCTGACATGACTGACTTTAAAGCTTCTGACATAGCCATGCATTTTCCGCACGAGTACTGTTGATGAATGATACAATGTATGGTCTTGATCCATCGTCATTTTCTATGATTGATACGAGAGCAACGACATCTTAATTTTTTCCACAGTGTATTTGCCGCCATCAGTAGTGATACACTTCAAGTTTTTGCATTGAAGAGAATTTTCAACTCCTTTAAAAATATCTTCCCCAGTGGTCGTGCCGTGAATACTATGAGCGTTAAGAAGCTCACCATTCACTTCATAATTCTTACCTATCAATCGAATATAAAGTAACACCTGAGGAGAATCTGAAACATCTGTTGACTCATCCAGATCCAAAGAAAACCACTCTAAGTGTCGATTTTTGTCAGACAATTGAGTTAATATATGTTCTGCAATTTCACCTATCCTTTGAGTCACAGTGTTTGCTTACAAACAAATGTTTTGAAATAAATTAGCTTTTTCTGGACACATTTCTTCTGCTGCTGCAATCATACAATGCTTTATTAATTCGCCCTCAGTAAATAGTTTTCAATGTTTTGCTATTACATGAGCTACATGAAAACTAGCATGAGCTGCTGCATCTTGTTCAGAATTTACTTTCTTAAACATTTGCGAAGATTTCAACCCGCGTTTCAAAGATTCACAATTTTTTAATGGTAGGCTTCCTGTAAACTTGGAGTAATTCTGAAAATGTTTAATCTTATAATGACGTTTTATATTGTATTCTTTGTAGGCTGATATTGTTTCGTTGCAAATTATACACATTACATTATTACTTGACTCAATCACGAAATATTTATGTCCCCATTTCTCTTTAAATGTTCTACACCCATCATCTATCTTTCGATTCTCTTCCATATTTATACAAATCCATAAAAACAGCATGTAACTTCAAATCAAAATAATGCGTATTTTCACTAAATAATAATTCATAACTACAATATTTTGGTATGATGAGCTAGCTTGGCCCCTGCGACTTAGTGGAGGAATCAGGGTGGCCCTTAGGCTAGAAAGTTTGGAGACCCCTGTTCTAGGGTATCACAAGAATCGGTCTTAGACCAATTCAAGCTTTTTTACTTATTTATATTAATTATAAGTTGCTTTATTCTTGTTATTCAAACATACAGATACCCCTTCTTTAGGTCAATTAGACAAACTATAGGTACCAGCCACTGACATGTATATAAAGACTGCTCGTTAAACCAAAAATGCATGAAAGCAAATGGCACCACTTTCATGTTCCTGTCTCTTTCCTTAAGAGCATACTTTCCCACTGGACTGTAACGATTCAGCAGCGTTGCCATACATACGGTAATTACCGTAGTTTCAAGGTAATTGTAGATGAAATCTAGCCTACGGTTGAAGGAAATTACCTTGTATGACACCTACGGTAATTTTAGAATAAAACATTTAAAGCAAAGTAAATTTCATTCCATTCAAGTAAACAACACATCCAGGCCTAGAGGCTTCCTCAAGGTGTTGTCAAAATTTCCAACACGGCTTTTTAAATGATGCAACACAAACAGCTAGCCTCCTCAAGGCCTAGCCGCAAAGCTTTGCTCAATGTTGGAAATTTTTCTCTCTCAGGCCAACTTCTGTCAACAGATGTACTAACAAAATTTCAATGACAGCACCGAGCCCGGTGGTATCATTTTCTTTTCATTTCTCTGGGCAAGCCTTGAGGCGAGCTGCGAGGAAGCCTGAAAGAGGCCAGGCCTGAGGCTTGCTTGGATGTGTTTCTGCCCTTAAGAAGTTTAGTGAAGAATAAAGCATCTAATGCTTGCTAGATAATTAGAGATAGAGAAAAGTAGTCTTTAATACTGCACTAGAGGCTATGTGTTAGAATTATTTTTACTGCCTGATTAAGGTTTTTTACAGAAATCTTGGAATGATTCCGAATTCTTCGGCCGAAAAAGTTTTTCGCCCGATAAAACATAAAAGATTTTATTAATCATGTGAACGCGTTCTCAACTTATCGAGAGGATGAATAGACGGGAAGACGGACGGACGGATATGCAGAACTCAAAATAACTTTTAATATTATGCATGGGTATCCAATTCATTTTGCTCTACCATCATTATTTCTAGGTGTTACAAACGGAATGACGGAAGGAAACTCTAGTATTATTCCTACGGTAAAAAAGTTTGAAACAAAGTAATTTTTTAGCAATCCTACGGTAGAGTCACAAATAATTTCTGGCAACGCTGATTCAGCTGTATGTCCAACCAAAACAGCTTTGTAAAATCACTCCCTTAGCCTTATAATTAAAATTTAACGATACAAATAGTCCCAAATACTTTTGTGGAAAATTCTGTAAATGCCACTGACATGCATATATAAGTAAATTCCCAAATAAATAAATACAGCGACAATCAGAGCATACTTTTTGAAATCAAAACTGGTGCCACATGAAACAAGAGATCAGTCAGTGGTACCAGCGTATAACCATAGATGGCACAAGAACTAATCAAATCAAATCAAATCAAATCAAAGTATATTTATTTCAAAGCCCCTGCTTAAAGCAACGTATAACGTAGATGTCACATGGCATACTAGAGCAGATTATACAGATTGTAAAATGGGTAGTGCACTCTGGAATAGACCATAACATGTTCTAGAGCGTGCCTAAAGCAAATGTTTTTACAATAGTAGTTTTGTATACATGTACGAAAAAATATGAATCATTCGACGTATAAATCATTTCAAATGTTCCATATAAATGTTGTATACTTTTTTCGTACTGTATGCGACATCTAGTTCTTGTGCCATCTATGGTATAACCCATTATATGAAATGCATCTGTTGCTTTCGATTGTAGACGGAGGTATCACTCACATCACACCCATGACTTAATCTCCAAATACAAAAAGCCGAGATCACATCCATAAACGGTGAGTACATATAGATCGACAATAATTACATCTTAAAAAGCAGCAAAAGAACAAAAGGCGAATTAGACATTCGGAAAATACTTAAATTAGTAGAAACATCAAATTTTTTTTTAGTTTCCTCATAAATGATGTACCAAGTGCTTTTCCGGTTTATGCTGTAGTTTTTTTTTTCAACCTTTCCTGAGTCTCTTTTTGTGGCCCCCAGGTATCTTTAATAACTCACTTTCAAAAAGGTAAAAATATACAAATATTCTAAAATGCACCCGTTTAAAGACTTTTACTTTACTTTCACTGAAACTATAGTAAACCTTGCATAATACAATTCTACATATTATATGTAATAGCAAGTTCCATATACCTGTATGCACAGCAATAAAACCAGCCATATGCAAGTTCTAAAAACAAAAGGATTATTTGTAATTTTATTATTACGAGCTCACTACAGAACACTTCAAAATCACGGAAAACTGTGTACGAACAACGATTAAAAGGGAACGCCAATAATAGGCAAAACATTACGAGCTTTACAACATCATCGAATTGCAAAAGTGAACGCTAAAGCCCTAAACACATTGTGCATGATGCAGTGTACGTGTTTTCGTTAGGAGCTTACCCGGGGGTTATACCTGCAAGTATGTAGTATTCTGTTCGAAAGAATCAATGTTTAGATCATGGAATGGAGATGGCGCTAATATGAAGTGGAGACATTTTTTCGCAGCGATTTATATATCCAGACATATATTTCGCACGGAAAAGTTGACAGATATACCATTTGCTGTTTGGCGCTTTGGCACACATATTTAATTTGTGATTTTACGTGTTTTACTTCAGTTAGTTTAATGTTATATTTAATTTGTGATTTAACATTTTCTCCACAACTTTTTTCCGTGTAGAATTATATGCGCAGAATGCAATCGAAATTTTCGCTTGAACAGCGTACTAGGCTTAATATGATTACCGAAATTAATTGTATGTTCAATCAAATTACAGTTTTTGATATAAATAGTTGTATCACAAACTCACACCACGTAATGATAACTGCATTATTATATATTTTCACCTAAATCTCAGTTAAGGAATTGCACAGCCGTCCGATCAGAAATTTCATAATATCATAATGACCCAAACTATTTGATTACTGTAGTATTGGAATCTGCCCGTGCTGCAGCAAAGTGTAGCATGGAAATTTTCCACCCCCTAAAGCCTAGTACTAAGGTCCGCGCTAAGCTAAATTTTGTATGAAAATTTAGCAAGCTAAAAGATATTGGCGAAAATTTATCTTGAATTTTAGCGAAAGCGGTACTAAGGTCAACGCGCTAAATTTGCTTTTGGGTTTTGATTATAGATGGCACCACCGGTAAGTCTCCAAAAAATTTAGCTTGAATTTATCCGCCCGGGCCGTTCTTTAGCACGCTAAAAATATTTATTTTCAGAGTTCTGATATTTAATAAATTTATTGACCGGATTTTTGTAGTTAACGTAGTTTTGTACATCTTTGCTGTAAGTACGGATGAATTAGATTTCTTTCGGTGGCCGTATTTTCAATATCAATTGTTAATTTTTTTTTATTGTATACATAATGCATATTATGTTTATATTTTTAATAGGTATTTCCAAATAATTTTACCTACCTGTTTTTAGAAATATTATCACCGCGCGTTGTATTTCCGTAAACAAATTGCAAAATTCTTCTTCTTCTTGTTTTTAATATATCTTTTCTGTGAGTCTCCGCTGTCATAATTTAGCTGCTAAAGAACGGCCCGATATTGGAGACCCGCTAAAATTTAGCTTAGCGCGGACCTTAGTACTAGGCTTAATAGTGCAGTATGCTAGCACCATGTGGGCTCAGGTGTTGCACTGAAGTCCCACCGAAATCGACATTTGTGTGGATTGGCCTTATGGGGCGAAACTGCAAATATAAAAGAAACTTGAACTGTCACATTTGGTGAAACAACTGTTTGACACTAAAGAAAGCAAGTTCATGGGGAGCCTGGAAAAGGCAAGTGAAGTCAATTAAAATGACTGACAAAGTCCCAAAAGAGAAAAACCCTGCATATCAGCCAGGTGAAGGAATTAGATCTTTGCGTACAACTGCATTGTTTAGAGTTGTCAACTACGAGCTTTACGCAAAACCAGTAAGTGATACTCCATCTAACCTAGAACGATAATATTGAAAACGCAATTTTCACAGAATATAGTTATAATGGTAATTGGTTTAACCTGCTTCGGCACAGCATTAGGATACATGGCTTATATGCGGTCCAAATACGAAGGTTTAGGATACTATGCAGCAGTTCAAGACGACGGGACAGAAGTTTACACAAAAAAGAAATCTAGATGGGAAGCTTAGGTAATTGAAATTTGGAGCAAACAATTTAAAATAAATTACGATAATTTAAACTGAAATAAAAGTTTTATTTATATTTTTTAATTTTGAATAATTGGAAAAGATGACAAAAAAACAATTTTGACCAGTCAACATGCCCAATTTAACATACGAAAGTTAAAGTAGTACTCCCGAAGCCATTTCCAGCGCCTGCAGCTCTTTGACTAACGACGTTTCACTTGCTATTTTTGTTAGCTGATTCGCTTCGAGTAATTCTCCCTTATTTTTCTTTGCCTTTAATTTTGTTATATCTAGTAGCTTCCTCTGTATATTCCGAATCTTCTTGTCGGCGTCTCCGGTAGGAATATAGTTTTTATCTGGCCGATTATTTCTTCTTGGTTTTTGTTGGCCAGATTTTGAATTATGCTGAGTTTGAGAATTGTTTTCACATGAATAATTTTCTGTAGGCACTGTAGAGTTTGTTTGGCTTTCCCCATTCTTTGGTGAAGAGTTAGCCTTTTCAGAGTTTTTGTCTCGCCGGTTGCGAGGTTTTCGTTGTCGATTAGAATTTGACGCATTCTTCTGGCTTGTGTAACCTTAAATATAAGATTTTAGTCAATTATATTATATAATTACATAAATGAAAGACAAATTCTAATATCTCCGTTTTTACCTGGTGGTAAGCCCGGAATTGAAGGCTGCGGAATCGAGTCACCACTTCCCGGAAGTTTTCCTTCTTTCAACAGTCTTACATTGGGTGGCTGATAGACTTGCTTGCTTGGCTCAGGTTGACTTGATTTAATTCCTTCAATTTTGACGGTAGAAATTGGATTCTCTTTGAAAACACCTTCTGGAAATTTTTGCCATCCAACTTCTAGAAGCTCCTGCCCTTGCTGCCATATTGTTTCATGCAATAAGGCACCTGAATAATGCCATACCTTAAATCTGTAAAAATTGTAAGTATGAAATTTGGTTTTTAATTTTTTGTTTACAATTTACCCATTTCCGATTCGCAACCTTGGGGCGGTTGTGGCTGTTATAAAAGTTTCTCCATTGGGAGACCAATCCAAAAACGTCGAGTCAGATGCTTGTAAAGAAGCGATCTGCGATTTTTTAATCATATCCCAGACTTCTACATAACCTCTCAAATTTCCGAAGCCAGCAAGAATCAACAGTGTTTATTAATTAAAGAAAATTACGTTTTGATTTTAATAAATTTAAGTAGCCTTTAGAAATATTTATCATGTAATCTAAATCGAAAGTAAATAAAGTCGTAATATAATCATTAAAGCAAAGGGATGGGTTGTAACTGGTGAAATTGAATACCTGTTACAACTGTTCTTGTTATCTAAAATTAACAGTTCCAAAAACGTCATAAAATAACAGGCTGTTATTTTCAATTTTCCAAACCGCGTAGATTAGCAATACGCATTCAATCGTTCTTAGAAATTTACAGAAAATGTTTCGGTAGAATTTTTATTCACTTTGGGCTGTTATTTTCAGATACAATGCTTTCACAGATGTTGTCGGCCACCAAAAATACATAAAAATTTCCAGGATAAAATTGAGGCCTTCCCTACATCAGGGCGAAGCATCGTGCCTAGTATTTCTTATAACAGGTTCGATTTCATATTATCCGTAACAGTTATTTGTAAGCTTAGTATTTCTTATAACAGGTTACGATTTCATATTATCCGTAACAGCTGTTTGTAATTGTAAGCCTAGTATTTCTTATAACAGGTATTTAAGTTGTAAGTTGTTGTTATCTTCCATGTGTAAATACTTGTTTTTATCTGTTACGATAAATACGCCTCATCCCTACAACTTTCGTAGCATATTATCCTATTCATAACAAATTCTAATTGCACTGGGAATGAGCAAGTAATGGTGCATTGGTCAACAAACATGTTGTGCTGATCTCTTTCATTAGAGTTAGAAAAAATGTAAAATTTTATATCGATAAGTTTTAGATTTTTTCTTACGCTAATGTTAGCCAAAGCAGCTAACAAAGCAAGTACGTATTGTAGTTATGTCGGTGAGTAGTTGGCAAAAATATATGTAGGTAGTATGCTAAAATTTTAGACGCGAATATAGCCACCCCAGGAAGATATTATTTAAATATGTACTTCAGAATTTTTGAATATTTTGAACGTTGAGAGTAAGCCAAGCAATGACAACCCACGTGATAGGACCAATCGCTTCTAATATCAGAGCAACGATTCTCCTATTACAGTTGGCCTAATGAGTTACAATAGTGTACTATGGAGCAATATTGGAAAAATTATGATTTTGAAAAGGATATGATTTCCAAATTCATTAAAGTATGCACAATTCCGAGAGCCTTCTCCGAAGTCGAAGACGACATCACATTTTGAATTGAATAGAGTTGCTCTTGATGGCATATATCCGTACACAACTAAAAATTCTGTTCCCTTTGGACTCCAGGTAACTGCATGAATGGGACCTTCTTTTCCTAAAATTTAAAACACATTTAGGTATTATATTACTTCAATTCATGGGTATTGTATGAATTACCGAGTGTAACGGCAAAAGAATCGCCTTTGGTAGAAAGGAAATGCAAAGCTTGCTTTCCATAATATGAAGCACCCGATTGATCCACTTCAGTGCTTGTGAGAAGGAGGAGACCACTTCCACGTTTATTCCACATCATTTCAACATGATCAGCCTAGCACAAACATTTGTGGATTATGTCCACTGCCAAGTTTATCAATGTGGGTAGGTACTTACCTGGAAAAAACTCTTGCAGGCCACAGTTTGATTCTGTTGTATTGATGGATATTTGTAAATTTTGCACATAGATGGGGATCCTTTCGCCCCAGGGGCGTAGAACGCTAAATGAGGGGGGCTATTTCCAGGAGACAGTGATAATACCCCACCCCGGCCTCCACCTAATTTTCGTGCACTAGACTTAAAGCCATCGGAAGTATTTAGTTCATAAAACAATCCCTCTCCACCTACCATCATTGCAAAGAGGCTTTCATCTGCAGACCAGCAGGGCTCCCTATAAACAATTAAATTTTTGTTTTTTACGTCAAATAACATAATAAGAAATTCTTACCAGTCAGTCTGCTTTTTTTGTACGATTGAAAACACTTCTTCTGCATCCTCACTTTTATAGACATACATATTCGGAGCGCCATCTGGCTTCTCCTTTGTCACAGTATATAATTCCCATGTCACCAGATAATTTCCACAGGGAGAAAATTTCAAGTGGAAGGCCTTCGGTCGAGGTAAAGTACACTGTTGTTCCCAATCCGATGTCCTCATGATTTTTACAAGGTTGCCATTCGTGTAAGCGAAATATCGTCCATCAGGACTAAAAACCATACACCGACAGCTTTTAGTTTCTTCCCGAGGAAATCGTTGATCAGGTTCGAAAGGGATTTGCAAGCCATTGGAACTCCATAGCTCTACCCCAACACCGGATCGAACTAAAATAAATAATTTTTAAAATAATAAATATTACTAATTAACGCTGTGAATTATTAAGGCAAATAAAACATGTGCGCCTTTTTTACAAATTATTTTTGATTGTACACACATTGTGTAAACACAAGTGACGTTAGGCACTAAAATTTTTTTTTAATATATTTAGCGTAATAAAGTTTTTTGTAGTTTTTAGAAGTAAGCTACAAAACTATAATTTGATTACATTTTTGTTAATTAAAAATGCATATGTAAATTAAAGAAACAGATTTACTTGCAAGGGCAGGAGAAATTCCGTCCACAGCCATTGTCAAAATTCTAACCTCAAAATGAATTTACGAATTTTATGGAGATGCCAAGTGATGAAATTAAATGAGAAAATTCGAAGATTCGGAATTGCGGATCTAATCTTGACTTTTCAGCTTCATAGGTAGGCCTGACACTAGAGGGCACACATGTCGAAATGATGTAAAAACGAAAGTTAAACGAATTTTTTAATAATTGAATTTGAAAACAAAACAAATTTTAAAAATCATAGAGTCCTGCGATTAAAAATTTTTGAAACATTAGCAGTAATAAAAATTAAATTTATTTACAAACTTACAAAAAAGGGTTAAAATTATTATATAAAAGATTTACACAGATATGTATTTAATTATTGGTGCTTAGCAGACTTAGGCGATATACATATATACGAGGGCATACATTATTAATCTTATTTTATCTCTAAACAAGCTTTACAGATGCACTGTAAGTGGCTATACGTATCTCGATAAATTATATATGTAGCTTCATAAGTTTTTAACATAAAAAAAAGTAAAATAATGAACCAGTTAGAAAATGAGTGAAGTTTTATTAGCAGAAACATAAAGTTGAAAATAGCAAGATATAAATCTATGCCTCATTACTCTATGCATACAAGCTCCTACTCTGTTTTTGCAGGGTCTAATTGGGATGTCGCAGGTTAATTTGTGCCAGTCTATGGTGGATTTCAATAATATCAGACTAATTGTCAAAGCTCTTATTCACTTCTTTTATACAGACAATATCTCCTCTCCAACAATATTGATTATTTGTTTTCTGTCTCCCCCTCCTCGGAAATCGTCCTGGCAGGCGATTTTAACGTTCATAACATACCGTGGCTCAGACATTGTTCGACCACAAACGCTGCGGGCCGATATGTTTAATTAATATTAATCTTCCAATTTACAACAACTTGTGGATACACCAACACGAACTCTTGATGCAGCTGGAGATAGAGCTAATCTACTTGATTTCTTTCTAACATCTCACCCGACAAATATTCTATCTCAGTCGGCTCCCCTCTTGGTAAAGCAGACCCCTGTTTAATCATGGCTCAATTTACCACCTCAAACCTGTGCCACCCTACCTCTCCGCCCACAAGTAGGCTTCTTTGGCACTATAAGAATGCTGATTGGGAAAGTCTCAATCAGTATAATAGAGAAATTGATTGGTCGGTCTGTTTTCAAGGGATGTTGAGAATGCACATCAGAACTTAGATAGCGATCTTGACAATATGCTCGCCTGGGGCAAAGCGAAGCATTAATTTCCGATTCACTTTCACTATGCATTACTGGCATTGATATTTCCAGTGAATTAAGCTGGACCGACCATATTTTGGATTTCTGAAAAGGTGTAAGAAATATTTCAGCCCGGCAAATCTGGCGCTCCTCTACAAGTCCTATATCAGACCTAGAACGGAATGCAATTCTCACATCTGGCAAGAGGCTGGTCGTACAGCCTTAGCTTCATTGGATATTCTCCAAAAGAGAGTCTTCAAACTCATTGGTGATTTGACAATTTACTTGTCATATCGACTCACTTGAGCACCGCCGCACTGTTGGATGCCTTTCGCTCCTTTATCACTACAAGCATGGCCAATGATCCGATGAAATATCTAGTCTGATCTCTTGTAGATTATTTCCAGCACGCAATACTCGCGCTGCAAGCCGCGTACATTCTTTCACCTTTCAAAATACTTTTGGACGTACAGTAAAATTCTGGTGGTCTACCATTCTGATGGTCTACCATCTTCTGTTTTTCTTTTGTCTTGCAGTATCTTGCGAATTACTCCCGCACTATGCTCGCCAAAATCATCATTAATCTATAGTTAGGTAATAGATTACTAGTCAATTTTCTGGATGGATATATCTCGATGTTCATAGTTCTTATCTAAGATTAAATATGGCTAGTCGCAATTTGAGAGTCATATAGATCTCAGATATTAATAGCTCTACTCAGTGACATTTTACCTTTGACAACTCTGCATTAAGTTCAATACATAATTGCGGATTTTCAGATAAATATCTTGAGAAAAGTGCTAAAAATCACAGCCTGAATTATCAACAATAATCTTCTTCTTGTTTCTCTTTGCCGTTTTCATATCTCGCGCAAATGAAAAATTTTCAAGTACTGAAGTTGCGTTTACATAAATTTTTTCAAGTAAATCGAACAAAATTTTGTGATTTACTTGACTCAAGTATACTTGAAGTCAATGCGCGTTTACATGATATTTTCATTACTTGATCTCTACTTGAAGTATACTTCAAGTATTCATGTAAACGTACTGTATGTTAAACCTTATTTTTCTGAGGAAGATTTAATATCCAGTATCTTGCTCTGTTACTTTATCCTTAATATCTAACTTTAGTGTACATGTTGAATATTATTAATCCTTTTTCTTTCTGTGTTAAACCATAATTTGTACTTCACTCTAGGTTACACGTTGAATTGTCAGACCTTTCTACTGTACTAAATTAAGTCTTACTGTTGCCTGCCATGTAAACTCTCTCTTTAAACAACTTACTACTACTACACATTTCTAGTACCTGATACGTTTATTTACGTGGTGCTTATGCCTGGGCCTGTATTAAATAATTATGAATTGAATTGAATTACAAGAAGAAACTTGTCGTATTTTCAACAAAAGAAAAGCTCTTCTTTTTGTAAGAAATACAACTACCTACTACCATAGAGAAAACAGTTGGTGGCAGATCCCCGTTCTTGATCCTAAATATAAATTTCAACACATTATAATCAAATCTCTGTGACATATTCATCCACTTAAGAGCTAAGAGCATCCACCTAATTGATGCGTATCTACTACATTGCAAGAATACGTCGCTTCCTTTACTTTTCTTTACTGTAAGCTCATTTACAATATTTTTTAATTTCTTTTCAAAAAGTTGTGCTGCAACAAAAAAAAAAAAAACCCCCATTATAGAGAAATAATGATGAATTAGAAATAGCAGATATTTGCCCACAGAAATTGAGTAGATTGGCCTTGGACAACCAGCAACATGAAGATGCAGCACCACCGCCAACACCAAAGAACTGCGATAATTTGAATTTAGTTGCAAATGATGGGCGCAATGCTCTCTGTTGAAATTAATCAACGAGAAGGAATAACAAAAAGTGTTTTTTGTTTCTTTAGTTCTTAATATCGGGAAAAAATACGAACAGAAATTTTAATTAACTTTTATTTATTATTATTATGTGGAATGCAGCACCGCATAAGTACTCCCTAGCGTACAGGGGAAGAAAGGCTGTACCACAAGCGGAAAATTCCCTTAATGAAATAGGCACAATAGCCACAGTGAAAACTTTTCCGCATGTAAGTTGATTCCCATACGATAATAAATAATTTTGTATTTATTTCAACAGAGTAAGTTACCCTTAGCACGCATGTCAACACCATGCAGGAATCTCGAAAGAGTGGAACACGGCCCGAGTGATAAAAAATAAACAGAGGAAAAGGGCTGAATTGCCAAAAGGTTGGGATAAAATGAATCCCACCTCGCTGCAAGTATTGTCGCTCAATATTGTTGCGGATTATGATAATAACGTTTTCTTGTTATACCCGGGACGTAGGTACCAACTCGAAGCCTCCGTTTAAAGTAGAAGTAGGTTCCAAAATATTTTTTGGTCTTGGCCAGTCCAAGAAACTGACCCGTAAAGATGCTGCGGCAAAAGCGTGCGACGAACTGTTTGATACAAAATTCTAACACGTTATGACAAATAAAGCCGATAGCAGTAGTTTCATGAGTAAAACTTCTTTGTTTACCGGCTAAAAAATGTTCCGTTCTCATATCTTAAAAATTTGGATGAACGGCTGGCCTAACAAAGAAAATTCTACAAGAGGCTGCGTATCAAATTAGAAATGAAAATATAGAAAAATTTAAGGATATTTGCGACGAAAATTGTCAATCAGGTAATTAAACAATACAGAAAAATGGTGATTGTTGTATTTAAATATTTTCTATTAACTTTTTTTTGGCCAATAAAATCCAAGACTGCGTTAACGTTGAGAAAATTTTCGCAGGAATGAATGCCACACACTAATATTCAATGGTTTAGTATACTAAATTCATTAGTAATTGTTCTATTTCTGTCTGGTATGGTTGCAATGATTCTGTTACGAACACTACATAAAGATATTGCACATTACAAGCAAATGGAATGTAGAGAAAATGCTCAAGAAGAATTTGGTTGGAAATTAGTTCATGGAGATGTTTTTCGTCCACTGCGTAATAGAATGCTATTGTGTGTGCTCCTTGCATGTGGAGTACACATATTTTGTATGACATTGATTACATTGGCATTTGCATTGGATTTCTTGCGCCAGCAAATCGTGGAGCTTTAATAACAAGCGCTATGATATCATTTGTATCTTTGGGAACACCAGCGGGATATGTGTCGGCTAGAATATACAAGAGTTTTGGTGGTATTAAGTGTCCGGGGTATTTTGAAATGAAATTTGCTCAGAAACTACAATTTTACTACGCTATTTCCATCTATGTACTGAAGACTATCACCGGTGGAGGAGATCATTTCTTACATCAGGATTTATTCATATGTTTCTCACAATATTATTTTAAATAATATATTTTTTGTTATGGAGTTAAAATTATATAAACATTAGAAAAAAAATACAAATACCTTAATTTAAGTTTTAAAGTTTCTTTTTACCTAGGCTATTTAACAATAAATATTTTCAGCACATATATCTAGATGAAGTAAAGAACAATTTGAAATGCTAATAAGGAGGGGGTTGATGTGAGTATTGTTGGCCCATCATACCATGCTGATTTGGCATTTGTCTTTGCAGTTGTGCTACCAAGGCCGGTGTCTGCTGTTGGCCCATACCTTGATTCTGTGCCTGTCCCATTCCTGGTACTCCACCTTGCTGGCCCATACCTTAAATATAAATTTGTTTTTTGTTGTTTTTTGTTTTTTTAATAATGTTTGCCACGACTTTTTTTCATACAATTAATCAATTACCTTGCATCATCATTTGTTGTCGCATTCTTTGTTGCTGTTGTTGCAGTTGTTGTTGTTGTTGTTGCGTCGATACTACTCCAGGTTTCCCGCCAGTTGCTTGTTGACGGGGATAAGGAGGAGCTGCACCTTGACCCATCATGTTATTCATAGTTACATTAGGTGCTTGAGTCATATATTGTCCTCGATTGGTTTGTAATGCTCGTTGTTGAGCTAAGTATTCGGCTTGAGTGTTACGCGGATTTTGATTAAAGCATCCGATCATATTTTGTTGTGCACTCTGTTGGCTCATACCTTGATTTCCGTAACCACTGAAATTCTGGAATTGTGGCGCTTGGTTGACCATTCCTACATTTTGTTGCTGCATCAGCCCACCAGATTGCGCCATGGATGATTGCACCATACCTGCATTTTGTTGTGCCATCAAACCTCCTGCTGCGCTACTGTTCATCATTCCACCGCCTTGAGTAATTAGAGATTGATTTGCTTGCTGTGTTTGACTCATTGGAGCTGGTTGCATTTGTGATTGTTGAGGCATCATGGCGTTAGGATTTATTCCTTGGCCAAGCCCTGATTGGGTTAGTTGACCCATTCCTTGATTCATTGCTGACAGATTTCCTTGACCTCCACCCATTTGACCTGGAGGCATAGCCCGTAAGGAATTACGCATAAATTGCTGCTGTTGTTGTTGTTGTTGCTGCTGCTGCTGCTGCTGTTGTTGTTGCTGTTGCTGTTGCTGCTGGCGTTGCTGTTGTTGTTGCTGTTGTTGCAGAGTGAATGCCGCTGGATTAGTTTGATTGCCAGCCATAAATGGATGACGTTGGCGTAACATATTCGATAAAGCTTGTTTTGATGGATTTATTGGTGGTCTCTCAAAACGATTTACTATTTTATGTAGAAGACATCATAGAAATAAATAGTATATTACCACTGAAAAAGTAATGTACTTACATTGCATTCCTTGTTGATTATAAAATTGTTGTTGTTGCATCTGATTATACCCTGGCCATTGTTGCTGTTGTTGTGGACCCTGATTCATACCTGGTCCTGCGGGAACAAATCCCAATGATGCATTTGGTTGTTGGCCAGGATTCATACCTTGCGGAAGATTTGATTGGTTTTGCATTTGCTGTTGAGCCATCATTTGATTGGGATTTTGTACAATATTCTGTTGATATTGTTGAATATTTGGGCTTATTTGACTCTAAAAAGAGAACGAATTTAGTAAATTTGAAAAAAAAAAAAAATATATATATATATATAAATTTTCGCCTGCATCCTTACCTGCATATTTAATTGCATTTGATTCATTTGATTATTGGGTATCTGTTGAGGCATTTGTTGCGCCTGCTGAGGATTTACCGGTGGAGTTTTTGACTTTGGTTTTCGAGGTTTTCGGACACCTTTTCCTCTTCCTCGACCTGTCAAAACTGCCCCCGGTGATTGATCTACAGAAGATGGAGTATCTGCTTTCATCTCGTCTTTCTGTAAGTTTGACATTTGGAATATACTCCCTGATTCTAACTTCTGGTTCAAAGCAGTTACCGGTTTCTCCGGAAGTGGTTCTAAATCTTCCGGCGGTAATGGTAACGGCTCATAAAAGTAACTACTTGGCTTGACTAAGCTGTGCGTATGATATTTTAAAAGCCGATGCGTTTCTTCATACGCCAATGGCTTACGTTCTAATTTTACAGCTCCAAACCACGCCCATGACAATGGCGCAGGATTTTTATGGCCTTCCAAAATGTCCCAAACACTGATCTTTTGCTTATCAGATATTCGAAGACCCTAATTAAAAGATAATTTGATAAAAAGTTTTCTTTTAATATTTAATTATCATTCTAACATGTTTTTTATCCATGTCAAATCCTGTTAGCTTGTTCCCTTTAGTATCTACACCTCCTGGTTCACATGATATGACCTTGTAACAAAAAAAAAATACTATTATTAGAAATCATAATGTTGTGGTGATTTACTATGATAATAATAGAGTAGTTTTATTGTTAAGAAGACAAGGTGTCTTGTTGAAAATCTATTTTAGCAGAGAAAATTCTTCAAATTCCTGGTGGTAAGTTGCTAAGATAATTTTAAAACTGAGGCTTCGAGTAAAATATAAAACCCACCAAATTTCTTTTTACTAAAAACCGATAGAGCTACACTTAACATCTTATATACCTTAGCAGGGGAAGCCAAAAGCAAGCAAAAATGCTCCCCACTGTAGATATGTAAATCTGGTGTAAATTACAATGTTGGTGTTGCAGCACCAATAATTTCATCAGATTTTTACATCAGGTAGTAAAACTTTCCTCATCCTGTACTCCAAAATTGGATACGGCAATGTACACATTCCGGATTATCAGTACCCAACATCCATGTGATAAAATAACGTATGCTGGCCACATTATTATTATCTTACTGAAGCTTAATTGAACTCTACTTTGACCCATGAAGAAGAAGTGTAATTATAATGATTTGGACCGCCTAAGGTGTTGATACTTCCTTTGACTATAATTTTATAAGAAGTTTTTTAACGACGTTCTCAAGGCCGGTATGTTGCGGTCTATTTGTGCATTCATGTAACTCATCAATAAAACGATATATCTGTGGATGGGAACGAACACCTTATTTACTCACAATAAAATTCGTAGAAGTGTAATACTGAATGATGATCATATTTCTCAATCTGGTTCCTAATCGGACAATTAAAGCTGACTGGCTGTTACTGTTTCGAATTATTTAATTCGGCTTCCCACCGGGGTTGAATAATTAAACGGCACGACTGGATTTAGCACAAAAAGTAAATTTTGATCACTATCCAGGGGCCAGACTCTGTAACAAGGATAGTTGGGGAGTTTGGAAGATAAGAGTTTTCGTTTTCTCCAATTAAAACTTCCAACTCTCCATTCGCAATTCTCTAACATACTGGGGGAATTAGGGAAAACCTGTGAAGTGCGAAAAAGTGCAAATCGCCGCGGATGAAAACGGATATCAGTTTTAAGTATAGAGGATTATTTTTTTTTATATTCAAGGTACATGGGTCTATTACCTCCTGCGATAGAGATAAATTGATTTTTTTTTTTTTAGAAGGGTAGTTTTTAAGAGGGAGGGTAGGTTTCTTCACGTTTTTCCTAAATAACGGGATAATTGAAAGAAGGAGAGGAATGTATGTGGTATGACTATCAACAAAAGAAAAGGACCTCGATTAACAGTAATTTGCAGATTTGAGGAGCCCTGGCGGTAAATTTTTTTTGGCAATATTAACGAGCGCCTAACTCTGATGATCGTAGAGCAATGGGGGATTTCC
The DNA here is from genome assembly GCA_963924295.1 of Dioctria rufipes. Lineage (NCBI taxonomy): Eukaryota > Metazoa > Arthropoda > Insecta > Diptera > Asilidae > Dioctria > Dioctria rufipes. The sequence continues at coordinate 70,758,782 of OZ002743.1, read as the reverse complement.
AATGGACTTAGGTTGTAGAGTAAAAAAAACAAAGGTGACAAATTTTTGGGGGTAGGGGGTCATACCACCCCCCTTAGAAATTGTTCAACATACGTAATATTTGGTATCAATTTAAAGAGGGAATAGAGGGTAATTGAACTAAAGAAAGTGCAATAAGCCCGAAAAATTACTATTTACTATTTATTATTATTTTACTATTTTACTATTTATCAAATCCACCATTACTTTGAATAAATGCTGTAAGCTGATTATGAAGTAGTCTCTCATATACTTTACTGAACACATTGAGGAGCGCTATGGGTCGGTAGTTGTTTGGGTCTCTTCTATCTCCTTCTTTGAAGACTGGTACTATGCATGTAGATTTCGAACAGGCTGGAAACTCCGCCTTTTCGATACAATTATTTATTATTCTCGTTAAAGGTTCAGTAATTATATCTTTGATATTCTTTACGTCTTTTACTCTTATTCCGTCTAATCCTGGTGCTGTGTCCTCTCTCAACTCAGATAGTACCCCTTCAACATCAGCATCATTCACAGGTCTGATAAATACACAGTTTGATCTTGTTACACTTTTAGTTGGTTCACAAGAACACCTGCACTTGTCCTCCAATTTTTTTACTAGAGAGGGGCCCACATTCACAAAGTGTTTGTTCATATAGTTGGCAATTCGTTCTTTGTCTTTAAAGTTGTTATCCCCAGTTTTTAATTCTTCTATACTGCCTTTTCTGTCATCCGAATTACTATTTCTTAATGTCTCGTTGATTGCTTCCCACATCTTTTTTTAGTCGCTTCCCGCTTTTTGCATTTTTTGTTCCACATAACTCATTTTTGCTCTTCATATATTCCAGGTGATGTTGTTCTTAATCCTTTTATAGTTTTGTATCAGTTGTGAATTATTTGAACCCCCTTTTACTTTCTTATATAATTTATTCCTTTGTTTTATTTTGCTTATTATCTCTAATGTGATCCAGTTATTTTCTCGAGTTCTAACGAGTTTGATATCAGTTGCTTCTTGTTTCGCTTTTTGTATTATTTCGATAAGCTTATCAAAGTTTAGACTATCGCAATCGTCAACAGCAGATCTTACCTTTGTTCTTAATTTTTCAGTATTTATTCTTACTGTTTTCTTGCTGGACATTTTTGGTCTCCTCTCTAAAGCCTTTCTAAGCGTGAATATCATGATGCGGTGGTCCAGTTGAGGCCTTAAGTTCCAGTCCAAAGTCGTATCTTTCCACATGAGTAGTTACCACGTGATCAATTATTGAGCAGCTATGTTCCGAAATTCTGGTAGCATACTTTGTGTCAATGTTGTTTAGCACTGTTGCATTATTAGTTGATAGTAGTTCCAAGTATTTCATAGTGTCTTCGTTATCATTAAGCAAGCTTATATTAGTATCCGATATTAGTATACAATTTTTATATTTAGTTAGTATAGATTCTAATGCTTCTAGAAACTGTTCACCATTAGCATTAGGCGGCTTGTAGTATGCGATCATCGTTAATTTTGGAATTATGTCCTCAATCATTATAGGTATCACATTTAGTTGCTCATATACCGGTTCCGTGGTTTGCTCAGTTGAAAATTTTATGGAATCTTTTATATAAATCGCTGTTCCGCCCCCTCTCGTATCAGATTTTCGACAGTTGAATATTGGGGTAAATCCTTGCAAGTTGTAGAAGTGTATTTCATCTTGTTTAATCCAGGTCTCCACTAGTATTACAATGTCCACTTTTGCTACTTCTGTTATCATTAATTCTATATCCTCTAACTTATTTCTTAAGCTTCTTGTGTTGGCGTATAGTATCTTTAGATCCATACTTTTAGATTTGTGTTTCTTGGCGCTTTCCTTTAGTTTCTTAGCATCTCTGAGCTATAATTAATTCTTTCCCTCAATCTGCCAATTAGATCCATGTATTTTCCGCAGTTATAACTTAGTGCATTATGATTTATATCCTTGTGAAACTTCCATGTAACGCAGTTTATACATCTGAGGGTGTTGAAGGAACATATCTGCGTATGGTGTTCTCCCGCACATTTCGCACAACAGATCTTGTTTGTGCAGTTACTTGCTCTATGGCCATACATTTGGCAATTAAAACATCTTATGATGTTTATATCTTCATTTATAAAGTGCGCCCTATATCCCAAATGAATGTGTCTATTAATAATCTTGTTAAAGGTTTTTCCCGGAACTTCAACGATGAGTGTCCATCTTTTTTCTCCTTTTGCCTGATAATAACATCACACAGAATGCTTTTATTAACCTCAACAACAAAATCCCTCCAAAAAACTTTCTGGTTAACTTTCTAGTTTTCTAAACGCACTTACTCCATTCATTTCTATCTTGTTTTGATAGAACGTACCTAAAAATCCTTTCATATTGAAAGGGGAATGCCCACTTTTCATACAACCTTAAGCCCGACACCTCCAAACATGAGAAATGTCTTAAACGATGCATTATGATACTCGGAACATATTTTATTAATAATGTTTATTTCAATTAAACGGGGGAAAGTTTTGGTGATCGCATGTAGCTTCAGAGACTCTCTTGGGTGGAAAAGTGGAATTTTCTACTTCTCGTGATTGCGTGGAATTGGTGAGTCATGCAAAATGACTTCCTATGAGAAAAATGTTCATAACAGAACACTAACGGCCATGGAAGAAATAACTGCGAAAACATATACGAATGTTATGTGTATGTGACCAAAGTGCATGAAAATGGGTTTTCCGGCGGTAAAAACGTCCCAAGTAAGTTTTCTGAATCGGGAAAAAAGTACACCACTCGATAGAACTCGGCGAGACCTTTAATTTGATTTTCAAAATGCAGTATTGGAACCAACCCCTCCGGGTTTCCTACCACCACCGTAAAGGTATACAGCTAAAAATTTTCTTCTACGAATTGTACCTGGAAATGAGCTGAGGCGAACAGTGAAACCCGTTTTCCGATCGAATATAACCCTGCCTCGTAAAGTCGATCTAAGGTGCGAAAAATCTAGTACGTCAGTTTGAATAAAAAAAGAGGTACTAGAAAGTTATGGGGATGGCTACTTAATCCTCCGAGTATACTAGTGTGGGTACTAAAACTTCATAACTTCTTCTCAGGACCTAAGTAATTCAATTCTGTACTAGATTTTCCAAAATATACTAGATCAAACTTTGACACCCCTCTCTCCCCGCTTAATCGAAATAAACATTGTCAGAGTATCATAATGCATCGTTACGACATCTTTCATGTCTGGAGGTGTTGGGCCTAAAAAATAAACCAATAATCAAAGTTACGCACTAATTATAATCGTCATATCACTTTAAATTACACACGACAGTGTAAAATTCATATAAAGGAGAATTATAAACGAAGAATAGACAGATTTTATACTGACAAATTCTTAAAATTGTCGATTAGAAAAAGCGGATGATAATAGTCCAGAGATCACCGCACATTTCTCTCTGCTACTGATGCAGTGGATTTTTTATTTCGTTTGTTATGTGTTCTTATGATTTCTACAGTTTTGTAACGCAACTCTCATAATAAGGCCCTTAATCTTTCCATCACTTCAGCTATTATTTTGTTCCATCCAATACTTTTTCAACTTTTAATTGGAATACCAATTTAGTAAAATCTTTTTATGAAAATTCTCACATATATATTCTAATTTTAGTTGTTCATAAGTAAAAATTTTGTACATTTAACATTTGTCTTATTTACCTCAGTAGTTTGCTTATAAAGTGGCAGCAATTGTCTTATATATTTTATTGACCCATTTGTTTTATCGCCGATCTCCTTTTTCAATTTCTTCATTAGATTTGTATAAAGCTTTTTGTTTTCATCTCTTTCAGATTGACTGTCTGACACTAATGTGGAATGTATTAATGTAGCTAGCATATCCACAACCGTCGTAAAAAGCTCACTAAAATTTCAAACATAAAGTAGACATTAGTTTATTATTTAATATTTCGGAGATCTAGATTATCTTAATTTGCATTATTATGAATTGATGAAGTTAACTTAGAAAATACTTACCAATTTGTTGTCAAATCAATAACTGCTTGGCATACAAGCTGTGTAAGTAACATTGCCCAGTCAGTTGTTGAAGTTCCATTTTTCTGTATTGCTTCGAACATTCCACCAACAAGGGAGAATCGAAGCTGAAGTGCATCTAACATATCTTCTCTTCCTTTCGGATCTTCTATTCCACCAACATCTTCAAACTAAATTAAACCGAACGTTAAATTTTCTTTCTGATAAAAAAAACATATTTTCCTTATTACAACTTACCTCACTAACTGACTGTAAAAATTGTGAAAGTTGTGAATGCAAAGAAGTAAGTAATCCCTCCTTTTGGTCATCTTGACCTTTCAAGCAAGTTAGAACTAAACCTAAGAACGGTTGATTGTTAAGAGGAACTTTCTTCCTTCCAAATCCATTTGATTTTTCTCTTTCCTCGTTACATTCCTTTGATTTAGGAAAGAAATTAGTGCTCTCTAATACTTGTCCCGCCACTTTTAAAATTCTCCCCTGCACTGAACTATTTAACTTGGATACTAACGGAGCAACTAACCAAATAGAAGGTTTCGGTTTTTCATTTTTCAAGCAATCTTCATCAATTTGAAAAACATCAATAGCTGCTCGGGCAACCATGTCAAGCCAATTTGATAATTCTGTTGGATTGGAAGAAGTTTGTTTGTACATTAATTGCAAATCCAACCACGAAATTCTTAAAGTCCATTGTTCAAGATTTTCTAATATTCTGACAATCATTGACTTTTGATCCATATCAGATATTAAATTATATTCGTTTTCAGGATAACAAATCATATGGAATAGGCGTTGCACTTGCTTGGAAGTTAACATATCATCAATTAACATATTACACAGGGCATCCGAATTTTGAAGGCAACGTTCCAAAACCCATTCCTGTGAGCAAATTTGTTTAAGGACATGTTGAGCAAAATCAGCGAGTGAAGTTGTCTGCTCATTTGAGGCAGTAGTATGATGTAAATCAAGCATTATATCATCGCCATCTCCGAGAATGTTAAGGTCACTAGTTCCCAAAATATGACTGAGATCAACTGGACGATCTAAATTTTTTGGAGTGCTACCAGGATGAACTGGAGTATTTAGCCCACTTCGTTTTCCATTATTAAATGTTGTTGTTGAAGATTTCTGAGCAGCAGTATCACCAACAAGTAAAATTCCTTTGAGGACTGTTAAAACTGCCTCCACATTGATATTTTTATGTGCAGCGACTAATAAATGTCGATCACAGCTTAATTTTATATTGCAAGAAGAGCCTGAAGCTGATATTGGATTGGGAGATGTGCTTACTGAATACAGGCCTGGCTGAGGAATTTCTATTGTTTTAAACAGTTTAAGCAACAAATGACAAGATAGTCGTGCCCCAGTCTCTGCATCTGGCGTGATTTCTCGCCCTCCATTACAAGCATTACCTAATGCTGGTAGAGCAATCCTTAGAACAAAATCTTCAAGAGTAAAACAGTGTCGAGCTATCAAAATGCAGGTAAAAACGGATAAAGAGTTATGAATATTCAAATTCTGAATATCTATTTGACCAACCAAATCTTGATAGCGAGGATCAGTTGTAGAGCCACAGAGTGCTTGAAGTGCTCCAATCCATTCAGCAGAAAGTGCATTACAACAGGCTGTACATTCTGCGCAAGATATAGCAATATCATTTAACCGATCATTGTCAGTTTCTCTGCAAATAACTATGACCGCATTGCAAACGAAACTATAAAGATCGCTTGATTCACTTAATTGTCTCGCCCAAGATGGCTCAATTTTTCCACCTCGTTTCGGTGCTGTTAACATTTCCATCATGAATTGAGGATTGTATGCATGTGCAGTAGATGTCGGCTGAATAGGGGATGACATTGCCTGTTTAATTTTCGGATATGTTATTTGAAAAGGTTCTGTGGATTGATGTTTTAATTTAAGTAGAGAACAAGACGAGTAAAGATCATGCAAATAAGCCAAAATACAACGTTCCGCTGAAGTGCAATCGTTTGCATTTGTAGCGTGCTTTACAATTTTACAAAGTCCTTCAAAAACGGATAATGTCTGATCAGGAGATAAGAGCAAACAATTGTGGTAACGACGTAGAATTCCAATTATATATAATCCCAGAGATGTTGTATAACTTTTAATAAGATTTGATTTTTTTGCTATTAGCTGAGCCTCTACTTCAGGTAGTTCCTTAAGAATTTGGTTGCACATATCAATCAATCCGTAAATATTTAAAGCCATTTCCATTAGATCAAACAGAAATGCAACGTGCTCCTGTACAGGTAAGTAATTACTGTTTCCTAATGCAAAACTATTCAACATTTCCTGTACTGTTGCACCGCACTGGTAAGTTACAACATGCTGATCAAAGTATGGCATATTCTGACATTTGTTAGTAGTTGCTTCAAAATTGAATTCACTTCTAGAATGTTTCTTTACTTTCCCACCTTCTGCAACGTCTATACTAAATTTTTTCGAAAATAATTTGCAAATTTCTTTTGACATTTTCTTCACAGCATGCTTTTTCTCGTCTCGTTCTTTGCCAACACCAAATAGCAGAATATAACGTTGATTACTTTCACTACTATATGGAGATGTTGGATCATCTTGATATATTGGGAAATGTTTCGTATAAATGAAATGACGAGATATTGGTGGATCACTAGAGCCAATTCCACCTTGTCCGACATGATCGGGATCTTTTGGACTGTCAGGAGCATCCATTGCACTTTGCTGATCTTTCTCTTTAATATGTTGTAACAATTTATCTAAATCATCATCTACATCGTCATCATATTCCTCCATATTTTGTTTGAAATCGATTCCAGCACCAAACACATCGTCTTCAAGGCCTTGATTTGGTGGAGATGGCTTATTTGAAACTGGCCCAGTGCCAGTAATTGATGTCTGTTTTATGTTAGCACTGCCCATAAGTAAATCTCCTCGCGAAATTAATGTACATAAATAAGCGTTGTGTGAGAAAACATCATGTCTAATTAGTTCGCTAAATAAATGAACGAGATTTGTAAACTGCGCCCGATTGTTTGGAGATCCATTTTCATCTAGAACTGGTGCATCATTATCCAAAAAGTTCATTAACACTGACTGGAATACTGGCATGCCACCTATGAGACCTACACCAGATCCTATTGAATCTTTTTCTTCGCCATTACCTGTAATGTTTATTGATTTTTTTGTTTTATTTATTAACGTTAATATTTTAATTATATTCGATATACTACAAATTAACGGAAGTAAGACTGATAATGCTAAATCTGTATAAATAAATAGTTACTATTTTTAAATGACGAAAGAAGAGCGTGGGAGTTTCTTCGAAAGTGCATACTACAACTTGGGTCAAATGAATTATTTTCACTGTCAGCGAATAAATACAATAGAGGTTTGCTCAGGATTTTCGAAAAGTGCAGTCGTACGCTGAGAGCAAGCGCACAGAAAATTGTGTTGTTACCTGTTTCCTTCATATATATTTACCTTCATTCTCCCAAGTGGAAACCCATGCCACCAATATCAATGCACAAAGCTATTATAGACATGAAAACATATAAATAAACTCCTAAAGTCAAGCTGCGGAAGCGGTTGATTCGTGATTGCGGCTGTTCTGATCTCGTATTTGAATTCTCAATTCGATAACGAGAACAGGAACAGGAAATCACTCGGAAAAATCGAAATTAAAAAAAGAGAAGAATTAATGCATGTCAGACTTTTGCACTGGCAATAGTGAAATCATTGCCATAAAAAAAAACATTTAATCTATGGAGCAATTGATGTGAGACTTTATTTTTCAATGTGGTGTTAGTTTGTAAGTTATTGGTGTTTCATAAAATGTTTGTTTGGCATGGATAGGGCTTAAGTTTTATTCTTCGAATTTTTCACGAACACGAATTACTACGGATGGATGCAATCCTTCAATAAAATTCTAAAATCTAAATTAATAATAACTATTAACATAATTATACTATAAAAATGTAATGTAATTAAAAAATCAAAGGTCTTACCGTTATTATTTCCAGAGTATGGATCACTATCAACTGTAGTCACTTCCGTTTGCCTTTTATCTAGAAGCCATGCTACTGCCATTGCTCTATGTTCACCCCATCGTTGACAAGAAACCGCCCACTCGCAAAGAATTTTCACTGTAGCAGCATCTTGTTGAGGATCATATTCAATTTTAACCTCTTTCGTTTCTCCATTATTTGTAATTTCTTGTTTTATTACACTAAATGGTGGGAATATTTTCGCATAAAGCAGTTCAATAGAATTATTTGCATCCATGCGATCAAAACAGTGCCCGTCGAGCGCATCCAAAATCGCCAATATCATTGAGAATGAATTCGTGTTGGCTTTTTGCCATTTTTCTGCGCACCACCTATTTTCAGCATGCCTTGATCGAATTTTGATCTTTTCCTCAGATTCTTGTAATTGCTTTTTAATTTCGTTATTGGTTTGTTTGCATCCGTTTGGCATTGGTAGGCTAGATGGGGCTACCGGTAAATGATCTAAAGGACTACCAATTAAAGCCGACGAACTTCGATTTTCCCCAATTCCACACCAGACCAAAGCTGTGGAACATTCAACTGTTATTATTTGCAGAATTGCACTTAAATGTAGTACTATGTCTCTGTGATGGGGACAATTCATATAATCATTTAGAATGCTTTCATATGGGTCGGAAGATGATTTCAAATTTTTATCTTTTTCACCGTTGGCTGGAATTTCTAGCTGATTACTTTGAAAATTAGCTGGAGAGTCCTTAGGTTCTACTTTGACATTAACCTCTTGTTTTATTATATCAACAGCCATAGAATTCGTTGAGTTTGCCTGCATTGCTTGATTTTCCATGGCATTGCTTAGCAAATTAGATAACTTTTTGGAAACAATATACGCCAGCTTTCTAGATAATCTCTCAGATTGTGAAAAATCTTGCATATACTGTAAAGCAAATGGAAGTATAAGTTTAAGTAGCCCGTCGTCTGTAGGCTGGAGACGCATTTTGTCTAATAGTTCCAGGACCCAATTTAAAAATTCCTGACGATCAAGCAAAGACTCTTCGTACATATATTTACAGAGTTGTGTACAATAATTCCATTGTTTTAGTGCCGTTCTATTTTCATCCTGATTTGAAACCACAGGAGCTGATGAGACGGTATGTGCTGGACTATGCATAGCTGCAGGACTTGCCATCGGTGGTGGAACTGAATTGGGATGACTGACTGAAGATGAAATGGAATGGGCCGAATTTGTTTTTTCTGAGGAGCATCCTGTAATCAATAATATATATATATATTTTTTTGTATATTTACATACTTTAATATAACTTTTATATTTAATTTGATGTAAGATAATTGAGAGTGGAAATAAGACAACTATTAAGTTATGTAATATGCGTATTATTTTAAAGATTAAGATTGGTAAAAGTAACATAATAATAAGAAATATATACAAATAATATACTGAGCATCTAAATGCCATGGAGTTTATTGAAAGACTACTATTAAGAAAAAAATATATTTGAACAAAGAGTAACGGAATTAGATCTTTTCCCCTATAATCGAGTTTTACTAATTATAACTGGAAATGATCTACAGTTAACACAGAACAAATGTATATAAAAATGGTTTTACAAAAACGTTGCTCTTCCTACTACTTGTCGAAACTAGTCCACGCCGATTGTAGGGAGCTCGGCAACGACAAACCTAAATAAACTGCATGAAGTGATAAGGGCGAATTCCTAATTTTGTTATAATCTTTCAACTGGGTATTATGAGCAATGCCTTATACTTTGAAGCAGCCTTAAATACTTTTAATTACTTTTAAGTACTTTTAATTAATTATAATAGCTTCGCCCAAAAAACCGAAAGCCTTCTGTTACTATTGGCAATATCAAATAAAATTCATATATTGATTTTGCTCAAAAAATATATTATTCTTCGAATTTATTAAAATTAAAAGTTTGTGAAGGAAACAAAATTACTGTACAGTGCTGTAAATTGTAATGAAAATGGACAAAACCACACCTTTAGTCGGAGCGTTAAGAAAATGTAGTAAACTCACAAGACACACGCCGAATTTTATTTATGATGCACAGATATTGTGGAAGATCAGATATGGAATCTTGGCGTGGTCACATACGTCAAATAGCAACTTAATAAAAATAAAGAGAACAATGAGCAAATCACTGAAAAACTTGTACAAATTACACTGGAGGACACAAACGCGACGATATAACGTACATCACTAACTCGGAAATACATACACATAATACAAGAATAGGAAATCATTTGAGGATAACTACGGCCAGAACTGAAAGAGAAAGGCAAGGCTTAGTTAACAGCGCTGCTGCCCTCTTTAATGAACTCGGTGACGACATCAGAAACATCAACAGTTTAGCAAAATTTATGCAATGGATAGCAGCGATCGTCTATACAACCGGAAATGATGATGCAAGTTGAATTAATAGGTAAATAAGGTGAACAAACGTAAACAATAATAGGCATCACCTCTTATACCTACTAATAGTAGACTGAGGGTAGCTAAAGTATAGATTGCATTAAATTAGGAAAAGTAATTGGCTTAAGTAGTATTAGAATATGAATAATGACTGTAGATTTTTTTGTGTACTATTGTAGTTCAAAGTTAGTCATTCAACAAATCAGCAAAAAAGATATTAGGAATGCTTTCAAGAGCATGAAGATTGCATTTATTTTTAAGGCATTGTGTAACAAAAAAATATATAAACATTGATGTGTAGATTTAGTATAATTGTGCCCATTATAAATGAACTACTGCAGATCACTTCATTAAAATTGTAACTATTCTGTAATGGTAATAATAATAAGGAGTTCATTGTGGTGTCCGGTATCCCTCTTAATGATAACAGCCAAGCAGCACTTAAAGCGTTAAACTCGTTTACCTTTGAGTTTAAGCTTGTTTGGGATTGTCTTATTATATTGAAGCAACTGGCCGAAGCAAACAAGGTGACACTGATTTGGGTGCCAGGACATGAGGGCGTTAAGACCAACGAGATTGCGGACCGCCTTACAAAGGTTTTTTGGACCTGAGCCCGTCTTTGGACACCCAAAAAGTCACCTATCAGTTCAGATCAAGCATTGAGAGGACAGAATCAAAAAAGCACACTGGGAAGGGAAAATACCACAGGGCTGAGACAAGCGAAGAAGTTTGTAAAATGTGAGCAACACAGGACAAAAGCATCCCTCACACTCAGCTGAAAGAAGTTAAGGCTTATAACGGGCCTATTTACTGGGCACTGCCCACTTATATATCATCTTATAAAGATGGGTAACCCCGATGATGAGATGTATCGCTTCTGCATGGAAGACGAGGGAACCACTGAGCATTAAAGGTGGGTCACTCCTGTGCGATTTACTCAAAATGAGTAACACACTGTGGTGTGTACACAGAGCCAACACACCAGGATGTAAAAGAGCAACACACAACACACTCAGGCCAGCACACTCGCGAAATGCTTTCTGCGGAGCTGAGCTGCAAGAGCATGTCCTGTGTAACTGTGTACATCTGTACCGTATAAGGCTAAGACATCTAGGAAAGCCAGTGTATGAAAAAGTTTTGGAAAAAATCGTACACCAGCAACTCGATAAATATGTCGAAATAAATAATATAATTATTGAGGAGCAGACTGGCTTCAGAAGAAATTACTCTTGTGAAACGGCCATTAAAATTGTGTTAACATCGTGGAAGAAGGAGTGTTCAAGGAAAATGAAAAGGATGTACCTTTTTGGATAGCTTTCGAAACTGTAGATAAATCTATATTTCTAAAAAAGCTTCTCCCTAACGGAATAAAAGATAAAGAATATGAATGGTATAACTCTTATTTGTGCAATAGATGCCAACGACTAAAAGTTGAAGATAAACTTTCAGATAGCAAAAAGTACTGCATGGAGTCCCGCAGGATTGAACACTGGGAACCCTATATTAATGATGGGAAGAGGGCCTTCAAACATTCTAAACTTGCACATTTCGGGGATGATGTTTTAATTTACATCAAAGGGGATAATATCGGTAGAGTTAGCTATATTATACAAGAAGATATGAATCTATTCAGTGACTTCAAATAAATAATTTGAAATTAAATATTAAAGAAACTAAATGTATGGTGATAAATAGTGTACTGAATATAAATGTAAATGTAAAAAAATATTTATGTGTTATTATAGACCATAAATTCAAATTTAGTTCCCATGTAGAATACAATTCTAAGAAAATTGAAAAAAAAAATCGGTTTTTTAAGTAGAATACGAATGATCAGTGCAATTAATATATATAACGTGATCGTTCCCATACAAAGAATGTTAAATGCTCTTAGATGGTTAAGTATTAAACAAAGAAAATATTTTAATGTACCTACTATATATGTTTTTGTATATAAAATTAAATGATTTTAGATTGCCCCGGAGAATGACGGTTTTTTCTCAAAATAGCTTAATATATAAGGGATTCAAAATATTTAATGAATTGTCAAAGGATATCAAAAATGTTAATGGTTTAGTTGAATTTATAAGAAGAATATCGGAATATGTTAAATTCAGTTATTAGGTATGCGAACGGTCTTTCAGGGAGGGTGCAAAATCTGCGTATTTATACAGTGGATTTTCTAAATACCACCTTCGACAAGTACCTTAAACTCCACAATCTCAACTTTTTGTTTAAATTATTTCACATTCATACACCACAATATTTATTTTCCAGATTAGAGTTTGTTAGGTCCCCTCGTTTTCCACTTAACCTAGTTATTCCTCGCCATCCATCCAATGCTCCGATTGAATTTTGCTCACTACTCGCTTAGTTTAATGGCATTTAAATCGCGCCTCCTTGATTTTCTTAACGTTTCCCAACTGGGTTCTTAATAGGTCGAACTGGTCCCACTCTTCGTTAGGAAAAATACTCGTCCAATGGTTATCTTCTTCGGATTACTTATTACACACATTTTACACTGCTTACCGTAATGATAGGTAGTCCACCTCGCTGTGCCACATTACTTAACAAAATAATAAAATAGTTTTTATTTTAAGCTAACTTGACCATTTTACGCTTAATAACTCTCAGCTGAGTAATAGTTGCAATAGTGTATGTGTGGCCGTAGTCCGAATATGTAGGCAGACTGATTCGATTTCATCAGCTTGTCTATCCTCAAGGGTTTTCACTGAAGCGACTAAGTGTTTACTTTCTTGCGCCATTCTTGAACCATCATGGCTATTTAGCACCATATACATACTTTTGATAATCACAAAGCATTGTATGGGATATATGACGACAAGAGATAAGATAGACAGATTGTTAAAGGTGATAGGAATATCATATAAGAAGTTGCACCCATATGAGATCCCTAAACAGATCCAAGATTGATGATTTGCCAGGTGGAAATTGGGACAACTTGATTCTGTAGAAGATTAGGAAGTAAAAGTAGAGGTTGTTTGATGATCAGTAGCTGATAGCGTACAGAATAGCTTGCGATTTAAAATTAGATAGATTCAGAGTGCGTCCAAAGGTTAGGTTAGGTAAGAGAGGTGTGGTACAACAACTAGCGTGCATCACTTAGACTTCTAATGGGTCCTTTGTGCCCTTAAGCTCTATGGGAGAACCTTTTAAAGTCGCCCCAGATCCATCCTGCTTTCCTTAGGAAACTCAGGATATCTCCAAGACTCTTTACCTAGATCCAACCTGCTTCTCTCAGAAAACTCAGGATACATCTGAATTCTTTGTTTTGCAGCTCCATCAGACTTTAAAAGAAGTAGCTACCCAATAGCCTACTTATTTTATTCATCAAAGTGAGGGATTCGCAAAGCACGTGTTGGCTGGATTCGATTTCCACAAGCTACCGCTGCGGAGCTATCCAATTCAAATCCCTTTTTGGAAAACTCGTCCGCCTTCTCGTTGCCTGAGATATCCTTACACAGAATAGGGTCACGTTGTGCCTTATAGCCAATTCCTCAAGGCTAGTCTTGCATAACTGCACCAATTTTGATTTTACCAGCACAACATCCAGTGCCTTGATGGCTGCCAGGCTATTAGTATATGTATATGCATATATGCCGTGAGGGCTCTATGCACATGGATACCAATGTTGCCTCCTGATAAATCAAACAAAGAAGTTCAGCCTGAAAAACACTGGTTTTTGGAATAAATAGGAATTAATGGATGATATCATTTTATACGTCTTTATTCCTATAGTCGATATCATAACTGAAGCTAGATAATAATAATTCATTTAACATACCTTGATGATAGTTATCCTGTAACTTAGGTAAGAGTTCCTTCATAAATTTTATAAGAGTGCCGGTCCACTCTGTAGCTGGGTCTGGTATCTGTCTTTTCTTTATTTTAGCTTCGGATACAGCAACTGTGTAAGCTGAACTTAGTTTAATAAACCACGTCGCTCGTTGCATGCTGACCTGATTTTCACAGAGCATTGTGAAAATTTCCTCTTTTTTATTAAAGGAAGGAGCTTTTTTCGCTAAACTGATCAGAGGCTTATTTCCGGCAAGATCTTTAAACCACGCATCTAGAATACCCTTAGTTCTGGGCGAAACTGGCCAAAAGTTATCTTTAACGTTTATCTGTTGCTTTTTTCTTCCAGAATCTGGTAATGTCATCAATTCTTCTTTTCTTTGCAAAATTGAATTAAAGAATGCCCCAACTTTAGTGGCATTAACATTTGAATTGTGTGCAGTTCCAAATTCATCAGATAGTTGGGGCATAGTAGCAAATCCATGTTTAACATTCGTGGAAGTCAGCTCATCCTCCTTTTGTTTAGCCTCTTGTGGGTATACATCAGGAGGCCCCAAACGGGGCCTTTTTAATGGGCGTTTTTCATGCAACAGTGCTAACATTTTGTATAGTTTTCACTTTAATTAAAGAATGAAATATCAATACACATTAAATAAATTAAGAAATATCACTTTTATTTAAAATAATGAACAAAAATCAACGAAAACCACAAAGAAACCGACTTCACCACCATATTGATTTTGAATTGTCAATTGTCATAATATTTCGCTCCAGTCCAGTTTTTGGGCTCAATCAGGGTATACATAAAACATAAGGGCTTTACCACACGGGAAGATTTAGAGAAGGAAGGAATTTCCTCCCCTTGTAGTTAGACGTGACGGCACAATAATTTTGCTCCGCGTAGTTCCTTATATGAATACCGAAATTAATTGTGTGCGTGTTCAATTAAGTCATAGTTTTTGATATAAACAAAACTGTATCACAAATTCACAACACGTAATGATAATCTAATTATTATATCATCACCTCAAGTCGCAGTTAGAGAACTGGACAGCCGTCCGATTAGAAATTTTGCAGTTTTAAAAAGGCCGAATCAATTTACTTTTCAGTAGTATTAGTATGCTGGCCATCCTCCCAATCGAAACTTTCGGAATTTTTCCTACCCCGAATACTTCTCTCCAGGAAAAACTGCCTATAATCTCCTGAATGTTGTGGGCCCTGGCTAAGAGCGCGTGCAACACTTACACGGAGTGAACGAAGTGACGTATAATGTATAGAAAAGCACGATACAGAGAATACAATACACTCTCTCCTCTTTCTGTCTTATTTTCTCTATTAACTAAAAAAAAAAAACGTTTTTTGCTTTTATGCACTATAAATTAATTCAATACACAGTCTCCTGTGCTTTGCACGGAAAAAGAAAGAAGCTAGAGCTTACACTTCGCAGTATACTTCCGTTTTCGTTGTAACGTGTTATTAAGGGGAGGAATATTCCGCCTCCCTTCATTACGAAAGGTGAAGCATACAACACGTGTAAGGTGGCCCGTAAATAGCAATATTTTAAAATTACGTATTTGCCAATATTTATAGGTTGAAGGATGTATTTGTTTGGTTTAGAAAGAAGAAAATATTGATATTCCGCTGTCAAAAGTGACATGCAGATTGACGTTTTGAATTTAGTTGAATTATTGAGTGCTGGAGTGGAGGGTTTTTGTTTGCTCGGGTCGTGGTATTTTAACAAAAACCAATTGCCGCAATATCTCTATCAAGTAAACTCTATGTGTAAACTTAAAATCTTTTAACTTTTTTAATTAAGGCTCTGAAATATTTGTTGCATTTCTTCCTTTTGTCTGTAATTGATAATTGTGAAAAACATGAGTGGAGAAGGAACTAGTATAAAAAAACAAAAGACCGTAAGTTCTTAATATTGATATATAATTCTTTAAATTGAATTGAAGATATAAAGTAGAACATATGTTTCGATAGGTCAACACTATTGTCTAAAGTTTACCTATACTTTTTTCTCTGAATTTTTATTTTAAGTAAAAATCTTAAGGAAATGTATTGAGAGAAACTACAAATTAATATTTGTTTTTACTTAGTTTTTGATAAGATAGCAATGTTGAAATGTAAATATTCGAAGATTTTCGGTACCCAATATTTTCCAAGGCAGTGCCAGTGCCACACAGTATATTTTGTACTATGTGCCAACTGGTAGAAGATCTTTTACACATGTTTTCGCAGAAAAATTGTGTTTGCGTCAGCAATAAACAATTACTTTGTATAGTTAATAAATATTTTTTTCATTACAGCATGGTAATTATTCAATGTCAAGTTCCAAAATAAATTCAAACTTATTAGACCGTAAATTCTTTTGTTCATTGATATTTGAAAAGAAATCGTATAATTCGTATATCTGTTTATTAGTTAATTGTAAAGCAAAAATGAAAAGACGACTGAAATAGAAATTAGTGCACTTGTTAAAGTGCAAAGAAGCAGTAGTTCTCTCATTTGCTTTTCTTAAGAAGAAGGCTCGATAGCTCTTATAAATCTATTAACCGTCAGCTTAATGGTTTCCAATATTGTTCTCATAACTGTATCTCTGCCTTCTTTACCTACATACTTGCTTTAATGCAATATGGGTTTGTCTAGCTTGTATTACAATATATACATATGTTCTTTGAGCCTGTCATTTCAGTAAGTTATTTGCCCTTGATTGTTGATACTCGTGTTTTAATATTGCCCTTTTGGCCACTGGAAGACGCTGTGCACATCGCCACGTGTTGCTAATTCAGAAAATCTTTTGCTGCTCAATTCAATCACAGTAAGTTTTACCCTGTCCCTGTGCCATAATAGAATTGGATCCTCATATCTGAAAATTTTGTTTGTTACAGATCTATACACAAATAATGATGTTAGACTTTAGGCCATATTATATTGTTCGGTCTGCTCAATATAACTTGGAGATCAATTTTAGCTCGGTATATTTGCTTCAAGAATATGACGGTTCCTTACAGCTTAAGCTCCGTTACCGTTTATTCAATAATTTGTTCTTTCTTGCCAGAAGATATTAGTATGGTTATTTTATGGTTAAATTTTGATTCAAACTTTCCACCTTAAATTCCTTTCGGGAACAGTATTCCTACAGCTGTAGGCGGTAGTAGGATCAATATATTAGTTTTGCACAGAGTAGCTGTCATTGTCAACTATAAGAAAAATGAGAAAACAAAGCGCTTAAGGTTGGGATTTAGAGAGAGCTACTACACTGTTTCAAATTAAGATAACATTATAAAGGAAGCGATAGATGTATCAGAAACGATTAAACGAAACAAATTTCATGGGAGGGTTGCTAGTATAACTGGTATATCTTCACTGCTGAGAATTTGAATTTTTTTAGATTTTAGTAAGTACCTACCTACATCAAACTTTTATGGAAAGTTATACAAATTTTGAAAATATTGATTTTTTTTTATTGAAACAGCTTGCAAATACTTTTTCCTGTGTCCAATGTTTTCAACTAGTCAACATTTTAAGTTCAAAAAATGATACATTGTTGTAAGTTTTAACAAAATTGATAAATATTTGTTTCATTAAAGTTGTAACGTACAATTTATAGGCTTTTCCAGTTTCCCATTTTATGACAAATTTAAGGTTTTTGCTCGAATAAATATGATTTTTTCCAAACCTAATTAAACATTAGACAAAAGAGATCAGCATTGCCATAGGAACACCCTGTATATTATATGTTATTTAAACCAACTATTATAATGCTAATAATACTCTGTTTTTGCACTACTTTTATGAAAGCAATGGATTAATGTTAGTTAGGATCTCCAGTATTATATAGTTTCGCTATAAATTACAATAAGCATTCCGTTATGAAATGCTCTATTCTCCAGGCATCGATCCAGTTTTGATGATATCAAACCGCTCCGCCGAGACACGACATCAGAGTTTATTAAAAAAATCGATCCGCTCCAGAAATCCTTGATGTTGTTTCTAACTTAAACCGAGATATACTTCCCAAGCCATGAAAGAGAAATCTATTTATATGCGTTGGAAGTCCGTTCTCTAAAATGTTCTATATTGATACTTATATAAAGTGCCAAACATTGACTTTATACATGCTATAGCCTAAGCGTACACTCTGCACTTTTTATGGATGAGAGGGAATCGGGGGGGAGGAAAAATCCCGAAATGCCAAGTTTCGAATTGCAGCACGAGCAGCATATCAATACTACTGCAAGCAAACCACGTCGGCAATTTTTAAATTGTGAAATTTGTGATTGGATGACTGTCCAGTTATCTACCTGCGATTTGAAGTGATGATATAATAATTAAATTATCATTACGTGTTGTGAATTGGTGATACAGTTATTGTTTATATCAATAACTGTACCTTATTTGAACACGTACACAATTAAATTTGGTATTCATTCAAGGAACTGCAGCGGTGTGGGATTACTGTGATGCTTATGACAAATGTGGCACAAGCTCTCTATTTTGCGCGTGCTGCGTAACAACTAAGTGTACGACGGCCCATAGAGCCTAAACTACTATCCATACAGGAAAATAGTCTGCTAGTAATTTAAAGCTTGGTTCTTTACCTTCCCAAAGGCTACACTTACTATATACCTTACTTAATAAAATAATAAAATAGTTTTGATTACAAAGTAACCTTACCATTTTACGTTCACTAACTCTCAGCTGAGTAATAATTGATTACTCTCTGAGTAATAATTGATTACTCAGCTGAGAGTTCTTGTTTGAATCGTAGTTATTTAGTTAAGATAAATTTTTTTAAATAATTTTGTTAGGAAAGGTATAAAAAATTTGTTACGTTTCGGAAGATAAGAAAGCAAGCTTCATATTATTAGAACACCACTTTTCTGTATGATTAGTAGTCTAGGATGGAGGAGTTATTCAAATCAAACTTTTGTCCGTTTTACATAAGAACACTGCAAATATTTTAGAATGTTAGGACTCCGTTGGGGCTCTCATGTGGTAGTGCGGGAGTCTTTTTCATGGCTTGTAAAGTATTCTCGAGGGTTTTGGCTGTATGCATTGCAGATTAGGCATTATTCATCAAAAAATCCTGGGTGCTGCTTGTGTTAGGTTTTGTTTTTAAACTCGTCACTTTTGACGATCTTTACGCTCTCTTGACTGATGCAACCTTACTCTATGGGCCGTCGTACACGCTGCATTTGTTTGCTGATGAGAGACACTTGGGGGAGGAAATTTTCCGCCCCCAACTGTCTCTCATCACGAAAAAGTGACATTCCTGTGCATTGACGTTTATAAACGAATTTTCTGTGCACATGTGAGTCTCCTGACAAAACAACCAGGGTCATATTTATAGGTTATGAAAAACAATTATATTTCCATAATTAAAAGTGCAATGTAAATTATTGTTTTTTACTTTTTTTAATGTTTTATATTATTATTTATTTTATTTTAGTAGAAATCGCAAGCTATCAAGTTAAAATTTCAAATCAATCATTTCTGACATCTATGATCAGAGTGATTCTAAAATTATTTGTATAACAAGTGCGACGCGCTCTCTTTTGCAAATCACAGACTTTAACAAGAGAAAAAGTTATTATTGGTCTAAGACCAATAATAGATGAAAATAAAGTTAAATAAAGTGAAAATTCAAAGTTTTGTATGGCAACATCAAGAAGGGGTTGCCCGATTTCGCCCATTTTTAAAATTTTATTTACTATTTTTATAAAAACGCTGTGTACAAAATTGCAACTCTCTACGTCCACGCGCTCTCAGGCAGTGTCCAAATATATAGTCAAAACTAAACTTGTATAGCAACACTAACAAAGTTTTACCCGATTTAGTCCTTTTCTGAAGTTGTATTCGCAATTTTTATGAAAACGCCGTGCACAAGGCAGAGTCCAAATAATAGTGAAAAAGCAAAATTTGTATGACAACACCAAGAAGGGATTGCCCAATTTAATCCATTTTTGAAATTTTATTTACTATTTTTATGAAAACACCATGTACAAAATTTCAGTAAAGGTCTGAGCATAGAGTAATTTTTTTTTATATAATTTTTGTATTGCTTTTTACGATTTTTTTCATATATATTTTGCTTAATTTATTTAAATTCTCTTTATTGTAGGTGTGAGTTAGACACATTAAACTGACCGAGATGTTCTTAACTGACGTCTCTTTTAAAAAGTAATCAATTGTGATTCGTGACCGCTTAAATTGATTGACAGATTTTATGAATAAATGTTACATGGCCGAATATTTCTTCTCCAGTTAAAAATTTTGTATCATAAACTGTTCATTCAACTTTGTACTCACGTGACGTTCATCTCTTTTATTTCTACCTAACAAAATCAATGATTCACAACAACGCTTTGACCGTTAGGGTCATTAACAACATGTTGTGCAACTGTGTGCGTTTTTTTGCTATTTCACGTGACTAATACATAATTTATGTTGGCAAAAATGTATTTTGAATAATTTTTAGCGAAACATGAACAGGAATGCCCCTCTTATTTTGTCGTCTAAGGTGTTATATGTTATCTTACTTCGTACCACATATTGTATCTTATTTCAGTGTTATATACCTAATAACAGGTTTGTTCGTGTTTCGGATATGGAGACTTTATCTATAAGCCGAGGAATTCACTAAATCCAGAGACGTTAGTATAAATCGGGGGTGGGCCGGAGACCTGGCTCTAGACAATGCGACCTAATGGTCTTTTTTGCTATTAACAAAACGTTATGGACGACATAGTTTTTTACTATTCGACTGGGCTCGAAACCAATCGGTTGAGAATGTTGAGGTATTCTGTTGAAAACGTATTATACTCAATACAAAACCATGCAGATACTGTGTATATAAAACAGAAGACTTGAATATACAAAGTATTTGTCAGCATAATCTATTTATCTTCTCTCTATAGCCTCATGTCCCACGACAAATTCAATGAATAAGTTGAAAAGTAAAAGACGAAACAAGAAATGTTTTCTTTAGCTAGAATTATCGATAGAGTTTAATTGGTGTATCTCGGATTTGTTAAAGATGAAAATATTCTGAGCATTCGTGTAATTAGTTCAATTATATCCTAACGGCATTCCTGACCAGTTTATGAAAATTATACAACTATAGTTTATTAGGTTCGCTTTTCCATGCTTATAATTTTGCTTTTCCCACCGTCTGCAAGGCAACTACAATTGTTCCAGTTCCAAATACCTACCTGTGAAAATTTCCTGGCCAGAGTTACTGGAAAAATTAATGGCACAGTAATTTCTGAATGATGATAATATGAAAACCTCTTTCCAGACTGCTTTTCAGAAACAGTTGTGAGATAATTTTGGATTGACGTTAAGTTCAATATATGGAAATTAATCAATAGTAATCACCTATCGTTGGTTTCTCAAAAGCGGTTGATTTCTTCAATAATACTATTAATTTGCTTGCTTAACTGAAATCTAAATTTAATTATCTTCTTCAGTCTTACTAATTCGTAAATTCAATAGATTTCAATAAGTACAGCCAATAAGTGACTCTCTGTTTGTTGTATTGGATGTGAAACAACAGGGTCGCCTGGAGTGATTAATGACTAATATTAGCATGGATTAATTTGTCTTTGGCTATCCACTGCCACTATGCTTACTAACACCAGATTGTCGCTTGTTAGGTCATTTCTTCTTACTTATTTCTTAATGAAAAATCGATTTCTGCTTTTAATAAGTTCAGTAGATTTATATGTATATGCATTTAGAAGATTCGATGAAACTATTGTGGGGTGCAGGCTTAACTAAATATTGCAATAAAATAAGCTTCTTATATCGTTTCATCAAAAAATTTATATGGGTAAACCCGTTTTTGTAAAATCCGCTTTACCTGAAAATGTAATTATTCCTAAAAACTTTTTCCTTAAAACAATAAAATGCTACCACTTTTGAGTGAATTATTGCTAATTGTTGTTGATGTCAAACAGAAAGTCATATTCAATAATAAGTCAAGATTTAAGGGAGTTATAATTAAAAATTATTTCCTTGATAATGGGGATCCTTGTAAGGTGACATCTGAGTCAATAATTCCTTCTTGAAAGACATAAAATCACCCCTTCAGGACCCATTTTACAGGCAAAGGCTATGAAGTCTGGCAAAGAGTTTCCTGATGAAAGCGAAACTTGCAAGTTGCAGATGTCTGGATAGATGGAAGAAAAGACACTATTCGTCAGCTAAGCATCTGTAGCGAAAAGATGTCAGCTGATGAAGGTGGATTGACAAAGTTTAAAGAAGAATTCGAGAAGCTTGTAGCGGAAGAAGGATACTCGCAAGATCAAATTTATAACTGCGATGAGACTGGGTTAAATTTTAGGATGATACCTCCTTAGACATTGGCTTCACGAGAAGAAGCAGTGGCTCCAGGGTACAAAAAGAATAAAAAAAGGGCTAGCATCTTTGCATGCAGTAGCACGTCCGGAACACACAAACTTCCGCTAATGATTATCGGAAAATCGGTTAAACCCAGAGCGATTAAACACATCAAACCTGAAGTCTTGTCAAAGCACTACGTACATCAAAAGAGTGCTTGATGAGTCGCGATCTTTTCCAAATATGATTTTTCGATCATTGTCAAATGTCAAACGTAACCTCCATTGGACAATCAATGGATCAATGCGTATTCGAAACTTTCATGCGTCATTGCTTGCAAAAACATGAAAAGCATCATTTACTGGTCAGCTCAAGCTTGGGATGCTGTGCAAAGGCTCACGCTTGAGAGGTCATGGGCAAAAATCTTGTCTTCAATCAAAGCGATGAAATACCAGACGATGTAGATCTGCATAGCATCATGGAACAAATTCCTGGTTGCGAAGACAGAAATATTATTGAAGAATGAATTAATGGTGACGATTGTAACCACGAATTTACTGACGATGATATTAGCCATCTCGTGAGTTCTGGAGAAGAAATCGCGGACAATATAGAAGACAGCGAAACGGAACATTAGCTCTTAAATATATTAAGGAACAGCCGGAAAGTAATTCAAGTGATTTAATATTGATGAAACGATAGCGGGATATTGCGGACAAAAACGAATGAGCAGGTTAAAACAGTGGTCTATTACGGACTTTCTTAAGCCGCGCGTTAGTGACAAGTTGCACGTTATGTAGTAACAATGCTTTGTACCCGAAAAATTAATTTACGTTCATTACATTTTCACTTTTAAAAGTTAAATTTTATTCTACCATTTTAAATACATAAAAAATGATTAAAATTTTCGAATTTTTTATTTCTTCCGTGTTATCCGAGCTTTCGCTTATCAGAGGTACCTCTTCCCCACATTACCTCGAATAAACGAGGTTCTACTGTAGTTGTTAATGCTGCTACGTCTTTTACAAAAAACGCAGAAGTCGTAAATTTCTTAACAAAGAAGTAGTAGCAGGTGTTGCATTTTTAAAAATTTTAATTTTGTAACATATTTAATATATGAAATACTATCTATTCTACTTTGGTTTTTGTTTCCCTTAGTCGTTAGGAGGTCGGCAAAATATTTCTCCTATCATTTCCGCCGGTCTGCGGGTGTGAAAACGTTGAAAAATGCTGTCTTAGAGTATAAATATAAGTGTAAACTTAGTTTAGTTTCTTTTCGCTATCTATATATATGTATATAAAAAAAATATTTTCGGGCTATTAAATTCACCTATAGTAGAAAAAACTTCTTTGTGTAAAATATGATTTCCAGCGAAAAAAAAAACTGTATTATCGATAATAAACTTTCATGTAAATTGTAAATGGTGAACGGAAAAATAAAATTACCCTGGACAAAATTACATTTTGTGTACATATGTTATTGACCCTGAAAGTGAAATGCCTGCCACACATATTCAGCATGATGCTGTTGAAAACAGAAAGTATAGTTGCAACCGGAACTCTTGAACGTTTCACTATTTTTACCTCCTCCTCTCCAGAGCTTATGCCGAAGATGTTGTTCAGTGTATCTTTAACATTTATGAAACTTTCCGCTTCGCAGTTTCAGTTTAAGTTTTATTCGTGAAAGTACTTATTTACTTTCTTTAGTGAAATAAGCAAAGCTTCAAACGTAATACCTTTAGTCGAGTAAATTTGATGGCATTTTTAATCTATTAGGCAATTAACCGTGACTGTGAAAAAAAAATACAAATATGTACTGTAAGATGAATTATTACCGAAGTGATAGCAACGGTTTATCAGTTGACCATAATCATAATTACAACAAATTCAACAATGACAAGGTTGGAATTTAAAAATTATTATCTAATATTTTGTTGATGTGCTTCTTTTTTCTCTTCTCCAAGTGTAAAAAGTTTTCACAGAAGAATCTTTTTGTAAATACCGGAAAAATCCGCTCGGCTTAGTTCTTAACAACAAAAAGATAACAAAACTTTGTATACCTACCTGCTTAGTTGTGTGAAGAATTTCTTAACAGCTGAAAGATGTTTGTCGTGAAAGTATCTTTTTCTTGTGCCACCTTTTAAAAGAGGCTTCATATTTAAAGAAGACTCGCACAAATTCAGTTCGGTTTAAGCAATTCTTACTCGCAACTAACTGACATACTTACCTATAGAAGATTTTTGTAAAACTTTTTAAATTACTTAATAAAAGTTAATAAGAACTATGCCTTGTTTTGCTAACAGTTACATTTATGGGAAGAGAATAGTAAGTTTTAGATTATATTGGGTCAGTGAATTTTCTCAAGCAAAAAATGTGAATTTCATTTCTGTGAGCTTAAATAGAACAACTATCTTTTAAAAGTGATAAGAAAATTCATAGCACACTTACATAATTAATTTATGATGATAAAAATTATATTTTAATCGAAAACACAATTATTTTAACAGTGATTTCATATCTACAAAATTAAAGTAAAGTAATCTTACTTAATCTAGATCTTACGCGTTTGCGATTAAAGATTAAATTTATGGACGAATTTTAGATACATTTCAAATTAAGTGATGTATAGCAACAGCAGCATTAATTTTTTCAATACAAAAATTATTATCACATGTACAAAATGTACTTGCGAGATAAAAATTGATTATTGTAAATTTATGCTACAATGTAAGTGTGACGTCTACAATCCATAAAAAAATTCATTTATATTTCCCATTATATTTTTGAAAGATTGTTACACTATGTATATGGAAATATGTGGCTCTACGTAAGTGTTTTTTTTTTTTTTTTAATAACGGACCTACAACGGAATGCCGATATTTCGATATTTATGGAAATTTGTTATAGATTGTACATAACAGTATTGATATTGGTATACATATTCCATTCACTGCGGCCGCCATAGGCTAAAAAAAAATATGATTTTTCAGCAATAATTTCGGTGCTGTGTGTTATTTTTGTGACAGGTTATGGTACGACAACAACTTATGTACAAGCAAAACTTACAACTTTGCTATAGAATTGAATTAAAGTCTGCAAAAAAAGTCGTTGCTTGTGGAGTGGAGGCAAAAGTTAACATCCAATTTTATCTAGTTCAATTCTATAGCAAAGTCGTAAAATTTGCTTGTACGCAATATTTTCGGCCGATTTCATTCATGCCAGAATTCAGCCTCAACTCAAGTTCTGACTTTCGCTACACACGCTCATCGAAATCTTACAACTTGGCCATGCACAACTCGTACAATTTGCTTGAAAGTGTATAGCGCGGCCTTTAGAAACAGAAATTATGAAAACGTAGAAGCGGTAATGCAATGATTTCTGTTCAATTCGAAGTTGTTTCGAGCGGTTGATGTTTGAGTGTTAAATATGCCTATGTCAAGATCAATGCTGGTTTTTCTATATAGGTATGAAAATTTTTATTTAAAATTTAAAAAGTTTTAAAAAAGAAAAAAAAAAGAAAATTGTAGTTTATCCAATCAATAAAAGAAGGTGAATTTCATCACTTATTCAGTTAATTCAGATAACACCCCGAGAGATTTTATGCATATTTTCAGGGCAAGTGCTATTTTACTTCTATGCAATTTCATCTCATAATTTTTTTGTTAGACCTCAGTTGGAATAGTTACTATTTTTCATATCCCATATCCATATCGTCGAAATTGTACAAAGAGCACTCACAAAAATTTTGATCTCTCATTTAACCCCTTCTAAGCTCTTTGAAACGAGTCAGAACGCATCGCATTTAACTGCGCCAACATGAATACCTGCATTGTTTACCATTACAGCGCGAGTGCCGGGCACTCACCCTATTTTTATACCCTAGATAAAATGTATAGGGTATACTAAGCTTGTCATTCCATTTGTAATACATACATAGAAATAATGATGGTAGAGCAAAATGAGAGCTGAAATTTTGTAAACTGACTTGAAAAAAAAGTAAAATTAAGTTCGAAAATGAGACAAATCGGGCAACTTCTTCGTGGGGTTGCCATACAAAAATTTCGTTTTCCACTATATATTTGGAAACTGTTTGAGTACGCGTCAACATAGAGGGTTGAAATTTGGTACATGGTGTTTTCATAGTAATAGTAAGTAAAGCTTCAAAAACTGATTAAATCGGGGAACTCCTTCTTGTTGTTGCCATATAAAAGTTTTGCTTATTTACGTATACTGTAAAAATGATCTGTCCTAGATGTTTTTATTGTACTGAAAAGTTCTTCAGAATATGAAATCCATTTTTACTGTACGATGAACCGTTCTAGAAATATATGCGAAAAACCACTTCAATAATCAAACTTTCACAAATGGGTGACTATACGAAATTACATACGGGCATTCATCTAGAGGGTATCATAAAAATTGGTCTTAGACCAATTCTAGCTCTGGCTTTATAAAGGTTATTATGTATAGTAAGTGAGAGCCGAACCTCTATCAGTTGCTGGCGGAGAAAGGCTGCGCGCAAGGAGGCATGCTTTCCCCGGTACTCTGGTGTATGTTGGTTGACTCACTCATCACGATGCTGAAAAACGTGGGATTCTCATGTGAAACGTATGCGATGACGAATGACATCCCTCTACTCATCTTCAGGCATAGCATGGCTGCTGCTTGTGCCTTCATGCAACGAAGCTCCGATATGGTTGAGGAAAGATCACTGACATATATAATATGGACTGACTACGTTCATTGAAATACACTACAGAAAGTGGGCTCACTTCTATATTGCTGACTCTTTCGGTCTAAGCACCATGTACGAACTGAGAGAGAACTGTGAACAACAAATAAATAAGTGGGTTCGTAGAAATAAATGATTTTAAATTAATCATTTAGGGTTATTACAGATAAAAGCTGTTTTACTAAAGACAATATATTCATTAGATACGCCAAAGAAATTCCAAAGGATTTATTAAAGTCATTTTTGGAGCTACGTGCTCACTTTTTCACCTTCCCGCCAATGATTTTTTCAATGTTAGCACCGACGTAAGAACTCTTTTTGACACAAAAAATTGTGCCCACGTGAAATAGAAAGTTAAGCAGTCCATATTATATATGTCAGTGGGAAAGATGCACCCGTCATGATATGACAGTGAGCACTACAAAGACCAGTTGGTGCTCTTTTCCAGAAGACGTGAGCTTGGGTACTTTGTTCTTCCAAATCTCTTTTGATACACACTGCAACTCTGTCCCCATATCAAGTACCTTGGATCCTACTTCAACTCGAAGCTGACGTGGGAAATTATACTTGAATGTGTTTTAATTGAAATAAAGCTTTAAATATGGATATTTTTTATTGAAATTGTAGCTAAAATAAATATCGAATATTTTATTACATATATTGTGGCAAAATTTGTGTTTTTCGTTTTCGATGTGCAAACGGCTTAGACTCGCAAATTTAAGTCCAAAACAAATATTGGTCCGGCCTTGCTTAATTTAGCTTATATGCATAATTCAACGCAAAAGTGCACATCGCCTCTATCATCCGCTTTATCAATTAGGTAAAACTAAGTCAGAAAATCCCGCCGACTGTCTTTTTGTTTTTTTATTGGTGAAACTGAGGCGCGTATTTTTTACGTTTAATTTCTGTTAGAATTGGTAAAAACGAGGCTTTGTACACCAGCAACTTCAGTCCCATGTGAAAGGTTTTGTCTAAACATTGTCCAAGTACCTACTTACTGTTAAAAGGGATTGACAATTTTATTTGCTTATGTTTTTAATTGGAAACTATGCTGTTTGTTCTTAATTCTATAATTAGAAATCAGTTGAACACACAACGTCTTTTTTTGAATTGAAATACGAAAGGATCGATGGAACGGTTCCGCGGAATCGAGTCCAAATTAGATGATCCAGCCAGATCCGGATCCGGTTCCGAAAATTCCTCAGAACAACACATCTCTAGCTTGTAGTGACTCAGTTAGGAATTCATACAGTCAAAAATTACATTCTTGGTTAAAAGAAGTGTACTAAGTACTACTTATGAAATGTTATCCGCGCGTGTGCTCGAGTACTGGACATGGTCGGACTAATGCAACTCTACCCACACATCAAATAAAACAGAAGAACATTTGGCAGACACTTCTTGACATGGTTGAAATAAGTCTGAAAATTTAAGAAAATTTTCTGAAAATTTATTGATTAAACAGTTTGCTAGTAATTAATTAATTAATAAATAAAATTACTTAAATTGTTATCAAAGTAAAAATATGAACACAGCACAATTGTAGCGAAAAAGTGACACGTGGCCCTGTGGCGCAATGGATAACGCGTCTGACTACGGATCAGAAGATTCCAGGTTCGACTCCTGGCAGGGTCGGGTGTAATTTTTTTTTTTTTATGTTAATATGCATAATTATTCTAATAGTACATATCGGAACTAATTTAGTATATACAATAGAAACTCATTAGTACATAATAAAGAATATTTTATATTTTTTTTAATTTTATCATTGCAGTGCCTTCAAGTAGCCACTAATGTAACTGAACAAAAACATAATGTGACGCGCGAAATCAGAGGTAAAAACTTGGGATTATGTAGAGGCTTCCGAGGTTGCACAATTTGGCTTACTGGTATGTGGTATATTGAGAAAAATAATGTTTTTTTAATAAAAATAAATTCCTTCACTTTTATTAATTTTTATTATTTACGGTAACTATTGCTAGTTAACATTTGATATAATATAAATATTAAATGTTCATCTTTGGATCTGCAGGTGCTCCTTTGTGTAAAAACACTAATTTTACAGAAGAGGAAAAAACTGTCTATTTATTTTCATAGGCGTATATAATAAAATTCTTATCTAAATAATAAAGAAAAATATATTTCCATTATTTAGGTGTATGTTTATGTTTAAATGGCACATGTTCCTTTTAACATTTTGGCATTGTATTTGCAATGTCATATAAGAGGTTTTGTTTTTAGCATTTTACGACGTTCTGATACCTTTTATTACTTACTTCCATAAAATTTCCATCAGATGGGTCTCTTTGAGCTCTTTCCAACGATACCAAAAACTGAAAATCGGGAAATTGTCCACACAGGAGATCTTGCAGATGTTGCTGTTTATCTTATTTTTAGGTTGTTAGATGATATTTCCAGTTTCCCAATGAAACAATACAATCTGGAGGAAAGTTTCAACCTTCTTTGCTTAGTCTGGATCTGGAATCGGATTGATCGCATATCCGGTTATTACCAATGTATCAGAATTTTCAGCTCTAGGACAATGTGCCTATGTTCGAATCAAAGTGTGAAAACGTTTGCGTTTTCCACCTATATTCCCCATAGTTTTTATGATATTTGTTTAAAACTTACGGCAATATTTTAGAAACAGTTCAATTCAAATGAAAGCATTTTTTTATGAAAAATCTCGAAAAACGTGATGTTGTCTCCATACACAGCAATTTTTACGATTTTTCATACATAATCTCTCCAGTCATACTTGAAATTGGAGTAACTTTTCAAATTTATAAAGCCATGATTACTCACTATTATAGCATTTAAATTGCAGAAATGTTATTGCTTCTAACGGCTTATTCCGGTGTTCCACAGGGTAGTCACTTGGGGCCCCTACTCTTCATATTATTCATAAAAGATGTTTCCTATATGTATTTACCAACTCTGAAATGCTAATATAAATAACTAAATTTACGAACCCAAAAGAATAAATGATCAAATTTGTTTTTATTCAATTTAGTTCGACAAAGCTCTACGAGTCGGTGACAGCATCATACTTATGCCAACACATCGTTGCTTATGTGTTGAAATTCAAGTCAAGTAGTTGTACATAGGCATTGCAGTGTTTTAAATTTTTCGGTTTAAAGTCATCTGGATAGAAAGACACCTGAAATTTCTCCTTATCTCTTGGAAGAGAAGTACAAAAGTAAGTTCAAATATAGATGTGATTGACCCACTAAAACATCTTTATCGCTAAAAGTAAACTGAAAAGATACTCGTACATTATTATGTACCTATGTCGATTTTTACATATTTTTATTAATGGAAGTGTCTTAGTGGGCGAATTCACTTTTCCTTGCTGTTGGGGAAAAAGGAAAACATAAAACCTTATCTAAAATTGATCTCAAGTGTGCCCTTAGTTATAAGGAGTTTTCTTATATACACCCGAATTTGACCGCGATTACTTATTTAAATACGGGAAGACAAAGACTCACACTGATCGAAGTTATAGTAAGTTAGTCAATCTTTCAAAAGAACACATCCATTCTGTACATAACTTAGAACTACCGTGGGCTATAATGTATTTTTTTTAAACTTTTATTGAATATGGCTTGATAAGTATCTTCCGGGATTTTACCATACCTCAACCTGTTGAAAAGTTATAAGAAAGTAGAACATCCAGACTGGAAAAGAACTTGTCCATGAAACATCCACATTCCAATCGATAAGACAATTTCATAAGTTCATGAAATGAAGAGCTTAATTAATTTTTTCGCTTTTATAAAGCTGAAAATTAGTTTTTCTCGAGTTAATTTATTATAATAATTTCTCGTTTTCAGGTTTAAGCGGTGCTGGAAAAACTTCAATTGCCTTTGAATTGGAAGCATATTTAGTTTCTCGAGGTATCCCTGCATATGGTCTGGATGGAGATAACATTAGAACTGGCCTTAATAAGAACCTCGGTTTTAGTCCAACTGATAGAGAAGAAAATATACGCAGAGTCGCAGAAGTAGCTAAATTATTTGCTGATAGCGGAGTAGTGGCAATATGTAGTTTTGTATCACCGTTCGCAGACGATCGGGCAATGGCAAGAAAAATCCATAAAGATTCAGATTTAAAGTATTGTTTTATTGCTAATGTATTTTCGTGTAAAAATCTCATCATGCATTGTATAAATTAGGTTTTATGAAATTTTTGTTGACACCCCATTATCTGTTTGTGAATTTCGAGACGTCAAAGGATTATATAAAAAGGCTAGGGAAGGTGTAATAAAAGGATTTACAGGTGTGACACAAGATTATGAAAGCCCAGAAAAACCTGATCTAGTAGTAAATACAGAAGGTTTTACTATAAGAGAATCCACAAAGAACGTCATAAAACTTCTCGAAGATGAAGGAATTATACCAAAGACACTGCGAGATACAGAACAAGTAAAATATTATACATTTTCTTAGTTCTATTATTTTTATTTTTTTCTCTTTTTTAAAATCAGTTGCCGGAACTTTTTATCCCAGCATCAAGGAAACTGGCTGCTCTACATGAAGCCAAATCATTACCAGCAATTCCAATTACAACTGTTGAATTGCAGTGGGTGCAAATATTATCAGAAGGTTGGGCTTTTCCATTGAAAGGTTTTATGCGGGAAGACGAATATTTACAAGTGAGTAAAAAATTCAATAGATACATATGTTAAATGATTGGTGGTGTATGTACATTTGTTTAATAAAGTGCGCTCATATACAAAAAAGTTCCAAAGATTAATGGCATGAGAAAAACACAGCTTTCAGCAATGTTTATATACTTATAAAAGTATTTTTCTGACATTTTAATTTAAATTTACGTATAGGTTTATCCGTGTATGACCTAATACAATAAACTCAATTGCTAATTTTTATTTAGACATTGAAGAAACATCAGAGAACTGTGACTATTTTTTACATCATAAATCCCACTGAAGAATGCTATTATAAATGCCGCCACACAACTGAGATGGAGATACAGGCGGAACATACGGTGGCAATATTAAATCGTTAAAGCTTTTAGTTTTCATACTATACTATACATCTACTGGCATTGACATTTTCCTGATCACTTCAAGTCAATGTTATAATGAATGATGAGGACTTTACCATTTTCGGAAGATGATATAATGGGGTCCTAAATAACTACCGTAAATCAATTAAATATCAATGTATCTATCCATATTATCTGCATAGTGGGAGTTAGGTAAAGGAACAGACAGATTAATACCGTTGATAAATGTATAAAACAAACGATTAACAAACTTGTAGACCGATAAAGAAAACTCGTATAATAATAATAACTACAAAGGACTACTATCAAAAGACTGCTAGGCAATAGCTAAAATTTGTTAAATGACTGAAAGGTCTTCAGATTAAAGATTATGATGGAGCTGTCGAAAATTATCTGACTGATGTATGTTTATACGACCGAATTAACAGCCATCATGCTGTCATGCAAACAGGTGGGCAGCTACCCAAAATGGCATCACGGTGATTTTCTTTGATAGCTTGGCAGCCATCAAAGCCATCAAGAATATCAAAACAAAAAATCAGCTGGTCTGGCTGTCAACGTCAGAGGAACTATACAAAATGACAACATCTTGATCGGCTGGTGTCCGGTCATGTAAGCATATCAGGCAACAAAGCAGCGGATCGCGTAGAAAAACTTACAGCCGCGAGCGAGGAGCGCTCCATCTTTCCACCAGCTTTCGGAGTTGCGTTCTCTAACTGCACGCGACTTCGCGATTCAATTAGGCAAGTTACGTGGAATAGCTCGAGCTACCACACAAATATAGCACGACTGGACATGCTCCATCTCTCAAGACGAGTCATGATTGAGATAGCAGGGGTCAGGCTGGGGCACTTTCTGGTCATGAAACACCACCTGTTTAATAGGCATGTTGAGCACTCGTGCCTATTGAACAGGTGTTCTTCTGTCCAAAGAAGACACAGACGCACTTCTCCCCGCACTACTTACAAACTAATGAGCTAACGATGCACAATCAAACAGAAAATAATAATCATTAAAGTAAATTTTTGTACATGTACTTAATACTGGAATAGGTTAAGGAGATCGTGAATAATAGCGCTAGTTATTTTACTATTAAAAAATTATAATAATCTTATTACACAAGGTTATTGAAACTAAGTAGTTCAAAGCGTAGACTTAGGTCAAGCTCAGCCCCAGGTAAGCCGTAAATGCAAAGAAATCCAAAACCAAGCAAGCTTCAGAGCATAGGTATCAAGAACAAAATAGCAAATTGTGTCTTAGTTAGAACAACATTTAATCACATTTACCTCATGTTTCAATGTTAAAATCAAAACTTTCCCTGGATGCCTTGGGTCAAAAACTAGGTTTAAGATTAGACTTAACGTTACGCAATAAAGAAACTTTTGAATTTGAATTAAATATTATGAATCCCATACGCACTTTACTTTCAGGCTATCTCCATATATATATTAACATAACGTACAATTAGATTAGTAGTTGTGAGTACTCGCAGTATTATAACTTAGTTTAGCCAAAGAATTGAATTATTTTTCAAAACAATAGGCCCCAAATTTAGGTATACCATGAAAAATTAAACTACAGTCATTTGACAGGACAAATCTTGTTCTTAGTTGA
Organism: Dioctria rufipes; assembly: GCA_963924295.1. Classification (NCBI taxonomy): domain Eukaryota; kingdom Metazoa; phylum Arthropoda; class Insecta; order Diptera; family Asilidae; genus Dioctria; species Dioctria rufipes. The sequence goes on along the minus strand of OZ002743.1, from coordinate 70,724,750 downwards.
CAAATGTTTCTGTATTTGTGGAAATTTTTCTATTTGTATAAAGTGATAACACATCTTTCTACTTTTCTTACGAGCTGTGTTTGTCCATTTATTAACATTGTCTTTTTACAAAAATCATTGTGGAAATTTTTCTATTTGTATAAAGTGATAACACATCTTTCTACTTTTCTTACGAGCTGTGTTTGTCCATTTATTAACATTGTCTTTTTACAAAAATCATTGTGTGGACGTGACTCACTCTTTAGACTATGGTTACATTATGAGAGATTTCGGGCGTCACGAGACATCGCGAGAATAATTCACAGCCTTAAAGTATTATAATCATGGCTATACTGCCAACGAAACCATCTTGCAATGTCTCTTTTGGTCGCACGATCTCTCGAGATGAATTTTTCGAATTTAAGTCAATTTGTATATCTCAGAAGTTATCACCCGATCGTCTATGTGAAAATATTGATTGCGAAAAATTGATTTTGAGTGTACGTACAAAAATTGTGGAATCAAAAATTGGAAGATCACGTGGATTGTCGACTCTAAATGTAACCAGGTCATCTTGAGATAAAAAGTGAGGACTTGGTCGCCTGGTATTGTTTATTTTCGCGCGATGAAAGTTCGCCCGAAATCTCTCACAATGTAACCACAGCCTTAGCATTTAGGTAAAAATTAGACCTTTTTTCTGAAGGCATTATTACACAAAATTGTTGAAAAAATTGCAATCTATTATAGATTTAAATAATCTATACCAAAAAAGTCTTCGGTTATTTCGGTTCCGTTATTTGACCGTATCGATGGGCAGACACTATGATGCAGTGAATGAACGAATTGTTATCTGACAAAAACAACTTTATTTAATGAAAATATTTTACTAAAACTAGTAACACAAAAAAAATAACATTTTACAGGAATTAGAGCCCCAAGTAACTTATTATCCTTACTTTCAGGCTTTACATTTTAACTGTATAATGAGCGAAGATGAGGCTTTCCGTGATAATCAGTCTGTGCCTATAGTATTATCTGTTACGGAAGAAAACAAAAATAAATTAGAAGGTAATTATATAATTCATTTAATTTATTAAAATTAATATTACTATTTGAACGTTATTATGTAAGGTGGAAATTTGTGCTACATTTAATAATATAAAACTAACCTGATTTTTTTGATATTTTTGATATTTGTTTTTAGTTGCATATCTTAATATTGAAAAAAGAAATACTGCTCTAGCTAGACTATAATTAAAAACAATTAAGCTGAAAATTATGAAGATAATGTAATAAGTTATCATTCTAGGTGTAAGTGCCTTAACTTTAACATATAATGAAAAGCCAATCGCAATTTTAAGAAAACCCGAATTCTATTATCAGCGTAAGGAGGAAAGAATATCGCGGCAATTTGGAACTAATAACCCATTCCATCCCTACATTAAGGTATATATCCAATACATAATAAGCTTGATTTTCTCAAAATATAACTAATGAATCTGGTTTTAGATGATTTACGAATCGGGACAGTATTTAATTGGAGGTGAACTGGAAGTGTTCGAGCGAATTCGGTATGACGATGGCTTGGATCAATATCGACTTACACCGAATGAACTTAGACAAAAATTTAAAGAAATGAACGCTGATGCGATATTTGCGTTTCAGGTAATTAAAAAAGAATTTGTGTAATAAGTACATAGTAATCAATTTAACTTGATTACAGTTGCGAAATCCTATTCACAATGGTCATGCTCTTTTAATGCAAGATTGTAAACGGCAGCTATTAGAAAGGGGCTTTAAAAGGCCTGTTTTATTGTTACATCCATTAGGAGGATGGACAAAAGATGATGATGTTCCTTTACCGATTAGAATGGCACAACATCAAGCCGTCTTGGATTCAGGAGTTTTAGATCGAAATGATACTCTTTTGGCGATATTTCCTTCCCCAATGATGTATGCTGGACCCACTGAAGTACAGTGGCATGCCAAAGCAAGTGAGTATTGCTTAAATTGGCTTTTCGATTACGAGTTATATATGTAGTTATGTTTTCATCATTAGTAAATTATACTCCTCTTCTCTTTTGAGTTGTTATATTTAATTTGAATCGATAAAGAAAAAACTAAAGTACAAAGTTTAATTCAAAAACAACAAGAAAAAGAGATAAGAATCGTTAATATTGATAATTTTAAGATCCCGATCATGTGTTTCCTCTATAATTAGCTTAGGAAGCCTTAGAGATACTCACTATTAGCGGAATTCAGGTTCGGTAAGGTTAAGTTATACTGACGACCACAAAAACAGTTTCCATTTACCCACTCGTAGAACGCCGTTGTGATATTCTACATTCTGCCAATAAACGAAAGAAGTAAATTGCTAGTATTGAATACTTTCCATTTCCATGCCATCCATACAAATTTTACAAAATTAATTGAACAGGGCTATAATGCGTTCCACATGTTCATCAAAGATGTAGTGTTTAGTGATAACAGCCATGATAATATATGATAATGATATTCCCTAGCAAGATCATTCGCCGCTCTCTTTCTTGGTGCCTTACTATGGCCAGGTATTCAGCAGAGAGTAATCCTATGAGAAGTGTTTTAATGTAAAGAAACTATTACGGCATCGCTAGATCAATAACAATTTGAAGGTATTTGAATCCAGATTTTTTTATTGAAGCTTTACTGTTAATAGAAATTCTAATATCCTTGTTACGGGATATATTTTAAGTTTCTACCAGTAGCACTGCCGCTTGAAAAACACTAACATGTAGTCCGACAAGTGGTAGGACTCTGGTATATTCGAGTTCCAACATCAATTTTTGATCCATCTGTGAAAATACAGATATTGATTCTATGGTAACGCAATTGATCTTCCACTCCTCTCTACAAGGAATACTAATTCTTTAATTAAAATTAAGCTGTGGTTGACTCCCACATAGACAGTCTTTGAAATAGATCGACAAGATCTGTAGTTATTCAACAGCCACACTCTTTTTTAGACTCTCTTAGCACTCTTTACAGTTATAGATCTATCATAGTTATCAGGAGCGTGAGACAGAGCATAGTCTCCATTCTTGCAGTTGGTGTAGGTGTGAAAAACTCATTTGATACCTAAACAAGCAGCTTCTGTATTTTGGTATGATTATTCAGATGGCAGTATTCCTCCACAGTATTATTAAGGATAGAGTTTAGAATATAGGCTTACATTCAGTACACAGTATGCCCTTCTTCTTACAGGCATAAAATACAATAAGAGCAATTTTAAAGCGCGCATGCATCTATGTTTATCCTCCAATAAAATTTACAGTTCAATATATGTCCTAAATATTTAACTTCGCTTTTTTAGTTCAAGTATGGTTACCCAGCTTAGGAAATTCAAAAATCGGAATGACTCTTCCCTGTATTGAACCCAAAACTATATCTTACCCAATTGAAAAGCCTTTGCAATGCTCACTAATCTTAAATGGGAACTTTTCTGATACAAAAATTACTAATTTTCAGCACACAACCTTTTTTAGTTTTATATTCAAGCATAATACCGTCTTGTCTTCTATACCGAAGCTAATTATATGGATGAATTATTTCACCCCATTATTTGTAGGTAGATGTTTATTCAGTTCATTACGATGATGCTTATTTCTAGCTTGACACTCTTATAATTTTTCAGTAACCACTTGCTTATTCATAGTTGTATTTACTTTTTGTAGAAGCATCTACAGCGATCCACCTACTGTTTTGTCTCTGTTCTGGTCATTTTTGTCCAATGATTCTATTTGAATAGCAATTCCAATGTATGACTCAAAACTTCGTTGCTTTTGTTTAGCCTTCTTTAGCAAGAATATCCACTATTTCATTTTCTATCACTCCATTTTGTCCTTAAAGTGCAAGTTCAAATCAAATTTCATGTATTCTTTTAACAAAATCAATACCATATTTTGGGGGAGATTAGCATTGATGCTGTTTGGACTGGCTGTTTAGAAAATAACGACATTTTTTCCCATAGTATTATTTTCTTGGAGTAGGTTAGGTACATAATGATCTATGTATGTCATTATGTAGCTAACTATGATGCCATTTATTCCTGCCTGAAAGACAGCTATTAACAAAAGCCGGTGGCTTGTTCTATTTAGTTAATTATTACAGGAATTATAAGGCATAAGTTTAATGAGGTAGATGAGCTGCTGTTGTCCGGTAAGTCCTTATAAGTAAAACCTGGTTGAATGATGATGTTCCAACAGTACTAATCTCCATTCAAGTTATAATTTAATTTTTTTTCGACCATTTTAATTAAAATATTGTTAATATTTTTTATATTATATTTTGTGTAGTGACTAAAATTATGTATTTGAACCTTATAGGAATGAATGCTGGTGCAAATTTTTATATTGTTGGACGTGATCCAGCAGGTATGCCTCATCCTGATAAACACATGTATCCAGATGGTAATCTTTATGATGGTACCCATGGAGCAATGGTACTGAAAATGGCTCCAGGTTTACATAACATTGAGGTACATATACATACGTACATGCATACATATTATTTTCCCTATATAATTTATCAAAAAACATTTAATTTATTTATTAATATTCATTAGATACTGCCATTCCGAGTAGCTGCTTATGATAAATCCGTATCTAAAATGGCTTTCTTTGAACCTAATAGAAAGAAAGATTTTGAATTCATTTCGGGAACAAAGATGAGAACACTCGCCAGAACAGGTGAAAATCCTCCGAACGGATTCATGGAACCAAAGGCCTGGAAAATACTCGCTGAGTATTATCAATCTTTTAGTAATAATATCTAAATGAAAAACGGCGCACATTTTTTAATTAAGTTTTATTATTTCACGACGAGGGATGATATTACGCATATGAGCATACAAAAATATCCCAACATATCTTAGAACGAAAATAGTGTTTTAACAGGCGGCTAAATTTATGATTTTATTACTGTAACGATCTCTGCGGAAAGATATATATGTTTTTTTTTTCTTTTTTTTTTATATTGTTTTCGAAAGGTATTGAGGTGTTAAACATCCAGACCAATTCCATATTTATTGTGCATTATTAAAATTTATAGTTTATTTATTGTTTTACATATTAAGGAAAAAGAAATAAAGGACACATTTATACACAAACATTTTGTTTTCTTTAATTTTATTATTGTTAATTTTGAATTACATTAATGCTCCTAAATTGGGATATAATAAGCTTTACCTACCTTAGCATTTTGAAGAAAAATAGCTAATCCACACAATAGTCCATTCTGAGCCAATCAACATCGTATTAACAATATTTATGCTCGTCAACGTCCACTTTCACATCCAGAAAGCAATCATATTCATAGTTCATGGCTTCGGCCGACTGTCTCATGGACTTTGTTCTGAGTGTCATCCTTTTGATGGACCATGAATATTTTTGTTTAACTGCAATCATATTTTTGATGCGATTGTTGTTTACTTTGTTCTAAAACTTTTATTTATTCTATGAATTTGAAAATATGTTCTTTTTTGATAGGGACTTGCAGCTCATACTTTTCATTCAATTTTCTTTGCATTACAGTTCTCTTTTTCTACCTAGACTCATTAGTTAGGTTAGCTTAGACAGTTATTACAATATTGTATCATTTTGATTTGGGATTTCCACATTAATTTTTAATTAACACTATCAATATTTTCCTTTCTTTAGTTTGTTGTTTATCACCTCCTAAAATACTAATATCTCTTTCTAAACTTGATTCGAATGATATGTTGCGATATATACATATATCTAAATTGCGTGCTTTTCTTCATAGCCACGCCCCTAGGCGGTTAATAGTTAGGCTCCATTTTATATATAATTGAATAAAACAAAAATGTTACCGTTATTTTGCATTTATTTAACGTACATCGACCTTAGCAAATAAACAAGCAGACTTAGAAATACCACAAATAAGTACGAAATTATAGTCCACAGACTGCATTATTTCTGACTATGTACAGCACAGAGAGTGAATTGAGTCTGATCTCTTCTGTGGTGGATCTTCAATAGTTCTTCATTCGTTTTAGAGCTGAAAACAACTAATCTTCCGAGCAGTTTGACCCTAGTGTACATAACATCCGGACCCGGAGTTTTATTTCCACATTTGGTCCAAAAGCTTTTTTCTAGGATGTACTTGTTAACTCCAGGGCCAATAAATATTTTCCCCGCGTAGCCTTAGCAGACGACAAATGATCTCAGAGGTGTAGACACTCGTTTCCCGTCTAAGGGCGCTTGCACACCGAGAAACGAAAACACTAAACCGAAAAATACAAATGTCCTAAACTAACAGAAATTTTCCGGAATACATGTAATAAAATTTGTATTTATTCTAATTACAGTTTCAATAAAAAAGTATCCATATTTAAAGCTTTATTTCAATTAAAACACATTCTTATGTTTATTCGTACGAGCAACAAATTTTCGTTCCGAACTGTCAATTATATTTTCGTTCCATACTACGTTCCACCAAAGAACATATAACTTAACTGTTAGATGTTCTTTAGTTCCACACACGAACGAATATTTTTTTCGGTCTTACATAACCTCATTTCCGTTTATTTACATTTGATACAAACCCAACCCAAATTTTATTCGTTCGTTTTTGATATGTAAGCATAAACGAATTTTCGGTGTGGAACCGTTTATTCGTTCGTTTTCGTTTTTCGATGTGTAAGCGGCCTAAATCTCCTAGATAGAAGGCTTTCAAGTTCCGTGCGTCTTTAAGCTCTCATAAGCAGAACCACGTCTCTATAATTCTATAATCAACCTGTTATAATGACGTTGAAAACGGTATCTTCGATCTGGTTTCATCCAAGAATTCCACTCTTCCTAGAAGGAGCAATATCTTTTTGATTGAAATTTCTTCGAAATTGGCTATAAAAAATATGAGTCAAAATCCTGGAATCTACATCGCGCAATGGCCTCGTGTTCGGATAAGACGTACTCTAATGTTTCATTCTCTTCGAAGCATAACCTACAAATATCAGTGGATGATATGCCTATCCGATGCATGTGTTTGTTAAGTTTGCAGTGTCCGATTGTGACTCCTGTAATGATTCGAGTTGACTCCCAGATAGCCTTAAATTATCCAGGCTCTTCTTTGGTCAAGGTCCTTTAATCAATCTTTTGGCTTGTCTGAAACCTATCATTGTTGTCCACCTTAGGTGGATCCAGTTTTGTATGGTAATCTTCACGGTATTATAGAAAAAATCACAAAATGGTTCCGGTCCCATGAGGGACATGGATGCCCTTTTTTTTCAAATTTCATCTTGACCTCAGGAGATGATATTGCTTTCCGTGTCGTTAGGTTATCTGTATAGATATATATATCTTTTTGTTGGTTTAAGGGATCATTCTGATTTATCGTTTTTCTTTTCTTACATTTTTCGAAAGTACATCCATGTATCTAAAAGTATTGTGGAAAAAATTTAGGACGATCGGAGCAATCTAACCATACTATTCTGTCGCTTTTGTTTTGTTACCCTCGGCTGACCAGTCTTTTGTCTGATTCGCTCTCCGTGCCTTATTCATTCCAACATTTTTTCTATCAGATTTTATAGAATTTTGCTTCAACTTTCCTTTACCTACATGGTTTTATACACTCGATTCGATTCTGATTGAATCGAGTTCTGGAATAAGGCTCCCGTTTTCTCCATTTCAAGCATATGTAATGATTCTAAATCTTCTTCAGTCATTTTTATTCGTTCTGACTACATAACTATAATTAAGTTTTTGCATCTCAACTAAATTTTATCGGTGGAAATGGAAGTTCTAAGTGTGGATCACTAAGTTCTGTGATACACTGCACTAGGATCGTGCTATAAAGTTCTGATTGCAATACAATTTCATATTATTTGCCACTCAATTCTTTAAACCTTAAATTATATGTAGATTTAGTAAAACAAAATAAATTCACAACATCAATATAAATAAGATCCGTTTTATTGAGCTTTAAATTTACCAATATCATCATAATTATACAAAAGTCAATTACATGTAAACATGCATACATAATCGTAATGTATAAATATAGGAAATAATACCCAATCAACAAAAAGCCTTCCAAAATCGATTAGTTTTTTTTTTTATATATATAAATTACAGAGAATACTTGGTAGAACAGCACTTAAAATAAAAAATGAGGCTAGATACATACATATAAATAAAAATTAATGAGCAAAAAATTATTCAACAAATAACAATAACTGCTTATTACGACTTAAACACTTAAAGCGATTGTGTTTTATGTTTCTCTTTTATAGCTTAATATCACCGGCGGGAAAAGGTTCAGGAAAGTACGCACATTTTTCTTAGATCACCTTCAGATTCATCTACTTCCATTGTAGTACCATTCGACAAGGATCGACCATCAATATTTGGTAAATATGGCTCATAGTCTAAGCCTTGACGTTCATAAAACAACAAGTAAGCGGAGCTGGGATCAATATTCGGACGATTCGGTATCTCTCGGCATGAGCTATCATTGTAGCAATACCAAGAACCATTTGGATTTGAAGCGTATGAAACATAATGTCCGCCATTTAGCATCCCGGAATGTGACTAAGTAATTGAAAAATATTATCTTTTATACAAAAGAATTTTATAAAATATATTATAAAACTTACGACAACTGCGTACAAATTATATTTTAGGTCAAAATCGTCTACACCAGGTTTTAATTTATGATGATGAAAATCCTTGAAATGCCCATCAATAATGGGAGTTTTTGTTAAACTGGTTGAAATCAATCTTCTTCTTCGTTCTATAGTGGAATTTGGTAATTTTCTAGATGTGGATTTTATCTGTTCAGAATTAGTTTGACTAAATTTGTCGCCAATTTGTCTAAGTTGATCGGTTGTATTCATAATATCATTGTTTACATTTTCTTTACAAATATCACTTATTTGTTCTGCGCTCTCTTCATTAATCCTCGGCTCTCGGACTATTTCCTTATCAAAATCCTCAATTTCCTGTTTACAATCTTCATTGCACATATTTTTACTATTTTGTTTCTTGATATCAAGCAACTCCTGATGACGTAGAATGGTTTCTTGTGGTACTGATGCCAAGTATGGTGTAGGATCAAAATCATCAAACGGAAAATTTACAACTTTTTGTGACTTAACCCATTTACCGTTAACGCAATTAAATCGCTTAAGATGGATTATCTAAATTCAGAATAATAAAATAATTAAAGCATCTCTCCTAAGTTAATCATAGTAAATAAATCTCTGGACATACAAGAATTGGTGGTAGTCTCCATATCTGAAGTTTTTTGGTAGCAGGCTTTTTTCCTTTACAATGGCTGCAGTGATACCATTGCTCTAGTTTTTCTTCTGAAGTAAAAGCTCGTAGGCAGTGATTCAGATCAACCGGTTCAATTTGTTGTCTTCGGCAAATGGCAACAGACTCATGCTCAACCCAAATCTATGGAAAAATAATAATAATAACAATAAAAGTTGACTTGTTTATTGTTTATCGTCATTTGGAATATTTTATTAATTCCTTTACTTACTTTTTCTCTTGTACTTTGATATCGTAAATGCAAAGCAGTTGGATCCCAATCAATTGCTATATTTATGGCACTAAGATCTATATTTGATTTTGTGGGTGTTGGTGGTTTATTAGAATCTAAATTGGGTAAAGATGAGAACCGAGCCGAAAGTTTTGGGGTAGATGCATTACCTGTGAAACAAAAAAAAACATTTGTTTTTGTTTAGCCTTGTTTTAGTGTACAAAGAAATTCAAATTAATTCTGTAGCTATTGTAATTATTAAATTACGAAATTACGAAAATTAAAAAAAAAAAAATCATGTAACTGTGAGTCATATGTGGAAAAGTATCATAAAAAATCGTCAGAAGAAATTTCATAGTTGCAAGTGATCATTTCCACGTCAAGTAACGTATGTCGCGATAAAAAGCATTAGACTTTATTCTAAAAAGAGTCACGACGTAAACGACCTATGACCTACGTAAGGGGGCTAGTCAGAACTGACGAAACTCTGTATCGATTGGTTTTTCTTCGCAGTGAAACTGCTTATCGAGTCAAAATTTTGGCTCTAGGTTGTATCAATTAATTTAAATAACTTAAAAAAAAAACCGGTAAGCCCCACTTGTACCCTCCAGAAAGATTACATGGAAGGTGTTTCAAGTTATGATTTCAAAGACGTTGCAATAACTGGAGAAATTTTTTTTCCGCTATAGAGTTACAGATTAGTTATAAACAGCCAGCTGGGTTTAGAAAAGACCAATCATCTATATACAGCATCAATACCGGGCGGATCATCGTGGAATAATTAAAATATTTAAAATCAAAACTATATAACAGGTGTCCGCAATTGATAAAATTTAATTTTCAAACAAAAGGACTTATTCAACATGGAGTCATTGTTTGAACTGCAACAGTCGTGCAGAATCAAATTAATAGGAATAACAATTGGTTAATTTATATTTCGCCTTCTGTAAAAATTTCAATTACAGAGTTTAGAAAGTTGTTATCAGCCTGTATTAAGAAAAGGCAAACAGATTTGCCTGAAACTAATTACGTATATCATTTATTTCTTCACTCTATTTAAACCCGCAATTTATACGTCTATTAACTGTGAAACAAAAGGAATCGACAAAGAAACTTCTTAAGTGAATGATTTATCGTCTTCATTTTTCCCAGCGTGTAAGTTTCTTCAATAAGCATTTTCAATATCATATTACTTAGTTTCAATTTATAGCCCCCTCAAAATTGATGCATGATGAAAGCGTGTCAATATCTCAATGCAGGCTTGGATATTAAAAAGGCAAGAAGTACTGTCATCCTAGAATTTTGAACGCAAGGAATAGCCCACAACTGATATTTCTCTAAAAACTAGTTCAAATTTAAATGCTACTTAAAGTTATTGGGGGTGTATTCATGGAATGTTGTATTTGCTTTTGTAAATATAAAAATATATAAAACTGATCATCTGATACAAAACGCTGAATGATAAAAAAGAAAGGGCATTATTATTCTACGTTGATTCGGGATATTTTATTTGATTGCATAAAAGAGGCATATTTTAGGAAGATAAGAGTGTTTGAGAAGTAATGTTATCATATGTTGGAAAAATATGCAAGGATTTGACTAACCTAACACAAGCTCGCTGCATGGACACGTTTAATAAATAAACGGTCAACAATACATGCTTTTCATCACTAGGTCGGCGTTAATGTAAGTATGTTAAAATAAACATAAGCCAAACACCGGATGAAATGACATGCAATGCGACATAGAAACAGAAAACAAAGTACATATTATAGAGAGGTTTTTTTAGGGTTCCGAACCCAAACGGTCACAACGGGAACCCTATTACTAAGGCTTTGCTGTCCGTCCGTCCGTCACCAGGTTGTACCTCATGAACCGTAAACATAAGCCAAACACCGGATGAAATGACATGCAATGCGACATAGAAACAGAAAACAAAGTACATATTATAGAGAGGTTTTTTAGGGTTCCGTGCCCAAAGGGTCACAACGGGAACCCTATTACTAAGGCTTTGCTGTCCGTCCGTCCGTCACCAGGTTGTACCTCATGAACCGTAATAGGTAGACAGTTGCAATTTTCACAGACTGTATTTCTATTGACGCTATAACAACAAATAATAAAAATAAAATAAAATTAAAGGGGGCCCCCCATACAAGAAAAGTGATTTTTTCGGCGTTTTTTTCCTCCTTTTATTCTCATTCATTATTATTATCATAAGTAGGCATTTTTTTTCAAATGACAGCATTATTTTTTCACATGATGCCCACTCACATTTGGAAAAATAAATAAAAAGTACATATTGTTAAATTTTGTACGATGGTACGGAGCCCTTCGTGCGCGAGTCCGATTCACACTTGGCCGGTTATTTTTTTAACATGCTTAGAAACCTCAACGACAAAATTCTCAGCCTTAATATTAACAGCAATGCACATGCGATTGATGGGTTCGTACATACTAAAGCTAGACCTTGCGGAGTTAACATGCAACAGAGGTAACTTTTTCAAATTGTGCCTACTATCACGGAAATTTTTTTTTTTGCTAAGTAGCAGAAGAATTAGCATTCGCGGTAAAGAGTTGATGTACAAAAGTTACATCGTAAACAATGAGACGGTTTTTAAGCGAGTGCATATTTAAAAGCTTCAAGCGATCCTCATAGGGTGAATCAATAAATTATTCCATGGTAGGTACCTGAGAGCAAAATGTAGGAAGTTCCGCTGAACAGGCTCGATACTGTTGATGTGTACCGTAAAATGGGGATCAGACCTAACTTGCGTATTCAAGAAGTGGTCTCACAAAGGAAATGTTATGGTGGGATTCGAAAACTCTCGGGAACAACGTTTTATAAAGCTTAGAATAGAACTACTCTTTGATACCATGTAGTTTATGTGGGAGATAAAATTCAATCTATGATCACATTTGACACCCAAACAGCATCCACACGACGAATCGAGGAATCTGAGAACACATAATCATAGGTGATTGGTTTCTCATTACTGTGGAAAGTCAAAACCGCATATTTGTCAAATTATTGTTTTTGCACCAAACGTAAAATTTGTGAAAGTCACCTTGTACCTGTTTACAAACGATAAAAGATTTAGTTTGAGCATAAATCAACACTATGCAGTGCATCAAAACATACAATGTCGTCAATAGATAGAAAAAAGAAAAAACAGTGGACCAAGGTGACTTCCTTGAGGTACACCAGATGAAGCCTCCAAGACTCTAGAGATGTAATGTCGAAATAAGATTTGATATGTTCTGTTATCTAAATAAGACTCAGTCCATTTAAGAAATGTTAGAGGAAACCAATGCTTTTCCATTTTAAAGGGGTAACACAGAGTGTGATAACTTGTCGAACGGTTTACTAAAGTCTGTATAAATACAATCCGCCTTTTGCAAACCCGCGAATGGTATCCGAGACAGCCTAAAGGTATGTATGTATTTCCAGAACCGTTCTAAATACAAAAAATAGCTTAATAGAAAAACAATTAGAAACTAATTCAGGAGACCAGAAATGGCTATGGAAAGCAAATAAAAATCTTGTTATAAGCAGAGATAAATTAAGTGATGTTAAGGAAATCAGATTTGAACAACAATATATACGTGACCCAGTAAAAATAGCTAATAATCTCAACATATATTTTGTCGAAAGTATTAGAGAAATGAATGATTCTATTCCCACTGTGCAATATGTTTTACCAAATAGAAGGACATCTTGTAGATTTACAATGACATACTGTGATACAAAAATGATCTGTGATATATTGAAAGAGTGCAATAAGAAGAAAGACTTCAATGGTTTAAACTATGATATAATCTTCCAACAATCAATAGAACTATTAGGTCCTGTTCTATTGAAAGTTATAAATTTATCGCTACAGACAGGTATTTTCCCTAAAACCTGAAAGGAATGGATAGTTGTCCCAATTGAGAAGATACCTAATACAAGTAATTGTGAAGAATTTCGTCCGATAAATATGCTACCCGTGGAAGAAAAAATATTGAAACGACATGTAGCTAACAGACTAGTCGAGTACATCGAATCGACTAATTTATTAGCCGAAGAACAGTCAGGCTTTAGAGGTGGACACTCATGTGAAACTGCCCTAAATTGGATAATATTTGACTGGAAGAAGGAACTGGATGCCGGTAATGCTGTTATAGCTGTATTTCTAGATTTTAAACGGGCTTTTAGACAGACATCTTGTTACAAAAACTTTCAATGTATGGAATAGAGGGAGTAGAATATAAGTGGTTTGAATCCTATCTATCAGAACGATCGCAGAAAACTAAGGTGAATAACATATTCTCAGAGTCAGTCGAAGTTAATCTTGGTGTAGCACACAAGGTTCAGTCCTGGGTGTTATTTTATTTCTGTTATATATTAACGATGTTATAGATGTGATTAATCATAGTAAATTGTTGTTATTCGCGGATGACACTTTAATATTTATAAGTGGTAAGAACATTTCCAGTATGTGCACTAATTTAAATGCAGACATAGAAAGCGCTAACAGCTGGTTACGGGTGAATAAATTAAAGTTAAATCTTGAAAAGTTTAAATGTACGAAGTTTAATTGTGTTGATATATCGGTACGTACAGATGGAATCAATGTTGAATGTGGATAATCTTAAATATCTCGGTATTATATTGGATAATAAACTGAAATTTAAAGAACATGCAGACTAAATATTTATGTGGCAAAATCGCAAAAAAATCGGGTTTTTAAGAAGAATACGAAATATGTTAAGTGTCAAGTATGCAATTATGTTGTGTAATGCATTGGTTTTACCACATTTCCAATATTGTTCAACACTCTTCTATGCGATCTCGAATGAAGTAAAGGAACGTCTTCAATTATTGCAAAACAAAGCTATGCGCATGATTTTAAAATGTAATTTGTTCACACCGATCCAAGATATATTGGAGACCCTACAGTGGATGAATGTAAAACAGCGATTAACATCTAGTACAATGGTCTTCATCCTTCCAGCCAACTTAAGTGGAAATATTGTGTATATATCTGAAGTGCAGCCGTACAATTTAAGGCAAAATAATAACTTCAGGGTAAGATAATGGAACAAAAGCAGCATACAAAATTCACAAAAATAAAGAACTATGAAGTATGGTAAATGAAATATTATTTATAAAGTTCTTTGAAACTAATAAATTCTACTACTACACTACGCATTCAGCCCGTAAGTTTTTCGAAAAACTTTGAAAATAGCACCTCTAATACTAAAAGTCACTTCCTCTGTCAGATTTCGTGAAATTTGTCTACTATATATATGTAGATTGCTACACTCGATTCCAATCTAATGCCAAGAACCGAACTCCCAAACATTAGCTGATTGCAAAAATAAGAAACTAAAAAAGAGGAATACAAAAAATATCTGAAAAACATGCAGACTGCGCATTTGTATTTGTAAATCGGAAGCAGGAGTCTCGCGCATCCAGCATTCTGTTAACTCTGTTTTTTTTTTTTTTCACCACAGATTATCTGCGTCCAAGTCGATTGCTGGCTGTATTTGACGCTCTAGCACGTGTGCACTGAAAAGCAGATTGCTCAATTAATATGCCTCAAATGCGCATCGAACAAACCGCGCACATACTGTGTCCGTTAGTACACGACCTAGCAAGATGCAGGAGCGCGCTTCTTTTTTGTGTAGATATTTAGTTTCTACCAGTACTCGGCCTGCGCACCAAAAACTTTCCGGCGGACACATGCTTTAAGAAATCAACCACCGTACTCAGGTTATATTTGGATCAAAGCGGAAAGCCAAGTTAGTCTTATCACTTGAAAAAGTAATGGCTTTAAGACCTTTTTCTAAGCTAATAAAGACGTTATTGATCCCCTACTTTACTTACTGCAGAATCATTTGTCCTACGCTTATTGGGCACTTTCATTATTATAGAACTGTCCGCCTAATCGTATCAGTCAGTTAAGTCGCATATCATAGTTTGGGTGTACATTAGCACTACATTTTGTTGAGAGCACATTTGTTTAAGAGTTTGTATAAATGTTTTCTTATCCCTTTGTTCATTTCTCTATTCCATTTACGTGATTTTCACAAAATTAATTTTTTTTTCTGTAGATAGATTGTTTATACTTTGAAGAATATTTTAAGCGTTTTACCATTAATTCAAATTATCTCCGAAGTTATAGCAATTAGAATTAAGCGCGGCTGGGAGTATTTGGTTTTTTTTTTGCGTTTTTTTTTCGAAGCTACGTTTTTCAAATTGGTGTACAACCTTTTTCGATAAAATTTAAACTAAATTTCTTTATAATATTATCTAAAATGTAACATAGGATTTTTTGATTGGATTTTTTATAAATTTTTAAAACTCAAAATTTCGATCAAAATCAGCTGTCATTTCTGGAAAAAATCTTTTAAAATCTTTTTCCATATGCTACATCTCAACTGTTACCTTTCTAAATAAGAAAAAAATATATAATCCGGAAAATGCCTGACAGAGAAAAAATCCACCATCAGCAAGGATTTTCAAAATAGGATCCTATTTGACGGCTCATATCTTAACTTTTTTTTCTTTTCATATTATTCATAAAACTACTATGTATGTATGTAAAATAAAAACAATTTTTATTTAATAGCTGCATAAAAAAAAAACTTATTTTTAAATCCATTTTTCCGAGAGCTAAGGTTGTGTAACCCCTTAAGTTCGTAGTTGACTGATTTTGTAGTAGTAGTAGTTAGGAGTTTTTCATATATAATTAAATAATAGCATATCGTACATTATCTCTTTTGTATCCATGTTTTAATTCTTCATTCTTTTCAAAACATATTTATCTTGTAAATGTATATACGAGGTGCGTTAAAAAAATACGGTGAACAAATTTTTATAGCAGCAACTGCTGACGCTATATCCATTTGGAGTTATCCGTCTGATAGCCTGATTCTTTGAGAAAGTTAGTGTTAAGTTCGAACAAGTTGTGACTTGACAGTCGGCCTCCAGAGTAAGGAATAGTGAGGTCATGTTTACCGTGTCTGTCGCACATCATGGATTTCGAACGTGGTGTTAATATTAAGTTTTGATTTAAGTTGCAAAAAAGTGCCAAAGAAGTTCATAGATTGTTAAAATCAGAGTATGGCGATAATGTGGTGACTCTAAAGACTGTATACAAGTGTATGAGCGATTTAAAAGCGGAAAGCAACGGTCAGGACGTCCTTCGACCTCAAAAACACAGGAAAACATGCAAAAGTGACAAAACGGATTCGTTCAAACAAGCGATTGACTATTCGAGACCTTTGGGAAGAACTGAATATTTCGCATGGGTTTCGGCAAAGCCAGAAAAATGGTTCAATGGCTTCATCTTTCATCAAGACAACGCCCCGTGCCACACCTGGCTCGTGATATGCGAGTTTTTTGCCGAAAAAAAAAACCTATTTGTCCACATCCACCGTACTCTTTGGATTTAGCCACATGCGACTTCTGGCTTTTCCCAAAAATAAAACCTGCAGTAAAATGAAAACGTTTTCACACCTCTTTCCTCACTTAGAGAGCCACAACGGAGCATCTGAAGGCCCTTCCGAAAGAAGCCTTCCAGAATTGCTTCCAAATAAGGTATCAACGTTGGGATAAGTCATTGCCGTCTTTATGTTCCAGGCCGTGACATTGAATTCTTTGAATGCATTAGAGTGACGATTTAGTACTTCTCTTAGCATTTGTTCTTATGGAAAAATGCATTACTTTCAACTTCAACCTTCTGCACAATGTAAATAAACCTCCGTACTAAAAGTTTTATTCAGGAATTTTGTTATTTAATTCCTTGTGCATTTATTACCAGCATAAAAATCTAGGTACTTTCTTAAGAAAATTGTTTATATTTTATTACTCAAATATAACACTACACAAATCACACTGGAAAGCAATCAGAGCTTTGTGTTTGTCTATTGAGTTATATGAAAAAAAAAATAAGTCTTTCAATGTTTAACACACAGTAACTTCTTAAGTATAATAAAGACAAAACGACAATGTTAACCATTTTTTTATATTATCCCGTAATGCTTCTATCAATTTAAAAATATTTCCAACATTCCATATCAAATAATTCAGTTTTTTTCATTTCAAACATGACTCAAAGTATTTTTAATCAATGAATCGGCAGAGGTACATATTCACCTCATATTTTCACAAGCTGCGCTTGCTCACTGCGCTGTGAATCGAACGGACGGAAACGGTTTTCTGTGTTTAACACTTCATAACTTTTAAATTATAATTCAAAAGTAATTCAAATATTAGAATATTTTATAGGCAAATTTGTTGCCTTTATGGTAGTATAATTTATACTTTAGGTTTTTATACATTTTCAAAAGAAAATCAGTTTCAAACAAAAGTAGATCTGATTTAAGAACTATTTGCTCCCACTTTGAAGTAAGCTTTCATTTCTCTGTGAGAAAATACCTAGAGAAATGAAAGCTGGAATGAAGGCAACAAAATTCAACGCATTTTCTCATTTTTATGTGTAGTGTTATGTTTGAGTAAAAAAATATAAACAATTTTCTTAAAGAAAGTACTTAGATTTTTATGCTGGTAAATGCACAAGGAATTAAAAACACAATTCCTGAATAAAACTTTTAGTATGGAGGCTTATTTACGTTGTGCAGAAGGATGAAGTTGTAAATAATGCATTTTTCCATAACAACAAATGATAAGGGAAGTGCGAAATCGTACCACTCTAATACTTTTGCAAGTAGCAAAATCGTTTTGTGTCACGGCCTGGAACAAAAAGGCGGCAATGGATAAGTGCGTCGCTAGCCAAGGAGAGCACATTGAAAGGAATTAATTCAAATTTGATGCACACTTATTACTTTGTTTGTAATAAAACCCTCCACCATATTTTTTGATCACGCCTTGTATATACAGCGAATAAATTATCTTATCTTATAATATGGTAAGTAATTATAACAACTTACTTGATCCTGCACTGGAAGGAATTAATTTCCCTTGAAGCAATAAATCATCGTTACAAGGTATCTCACAACCTCTACAGAAATTTGACCATGGACATAATGCACAAATTCTTCCATCACTTGTAACAGCTCTTAAAGTGAAAGGGAAATCATATCCAAGGCTGTCGTCACTGTAAACAAATAAAACTGATTGAAATAAAATATAAAAAAAATTTATCAAAATAATACAAACCAATCTGCAGCATGATTAGATTGATCCGGAGCTGGTGGCAATGGACTAAGAAGACGGCTTACTTGCATCCAAACAGCACAATACAAATCTTTATTTGTACAATTTTCATAGCATGGAATTAATAATGGTACACCAAAAAGGCTTGGCCGAGTTTTATGATATGACAAGAAATATGTATCCTGTCTACTTAATTTTCTATGCACTGCTAATAAATATCGACCTACTCTACAATTTTGCAATGTTCTCGAAAAATATGATTTTTTTCTACAACTTGCATCGAATGGTATTGAATTATTGTCATCATCTTCACAGCTATCGCTTATCGATCGACAAGGGCAATCTGAACGGATGATTTCGGCATCATCATGACTATTTGTGAACACTTCCTCTTCTACAGCATTGCAAGAACTTCTTTCGATGCTGGCCTCATCCGAACTATTATTGCATGACTGAGTATTATCGTTTAACAAATTTGCTGCGGAAATTCTTTTGTGATGAGTGCTTACAAATGTGTTTTCTGGACTTGCGCTAATATCTGCTGATTGCTGGAATAATTGAATGTAACGAATATATATACTTACATGTTTATATATGTATGTATGTGCATGTACGCTTTTAATAACTACTCATACGAAAAAAACTGTTAGAATTAAACTAGTTTTGAATTTTTAAAAAATATATCTAAACATATACAAAAACGAAAGCATAATACTATAAAAAAAAGTAAAGTAAAAGCTGCCCTTTAAGAAAACCAAAAAAGAGAAAAAAAAACAAAATTTTAATTTACTAAAGCTTACTTTCTTCGCGACCACTAAGATATCATTTATTTAAAGCAAATCCTTCAGCTATTTTTAAAAATTAGTGAGTTTAGGAAAATGCAAAATTTATTAAAGCTGTCGTTCAAAATTAATTAATTAATTAAATATTATTAATTATTCTTCAAGCCCTACTTTAAAAATAAAACTTTTTACAATATTAACAGTAGAAGTAGTGTTAAATATTTATTAAATGGATGTGAGTTGTGTACTATAATAATAATAATAATACAATACTCGCATATTCCGATTATAACCACCTTACCAAATCAAAATTTACTAAAAAGCTGCATGTATTTAATATTTAGACATATTTTTTTGTCTTGTGCAAAATTTTTAAGAATAGTATGGATGGAAATAATGATGAATGCACATTTTCAAAAAAAAAAAAAAAATTAACTAAAGGCTTCAAGAAAATGTGCTCCGATTGAATGAAAATTGTTTGGCTCTAAATGTTTAAATAATAAAAAAAAATTTTAATTCCTCTATGTTTTTATCACTATTAAAACCTATCTTGAGAGAAGCGACCTTGTGACACTTTCGAACACTTTTAAAGCATAAAACTAAAACGAGAAGTGTTAGGTTCAAGATTTCAGCTTTATCTTATTTTGTGCAGATGAGAAATTGCATAATAAGTTAATATCTGCACGAAATCTTGAGAAATTGTATAATAAAAGCGAGTTCAAGGTAATAAATTCCAAAGCAAAGCTGGTGTCCTACAAGGTTCTATTCTAGGTCCAATACTCTTTAATCTTTAAACTTCAGTTCAAAGACCCAAACGAGAATGGTACAACACTCCTATACGCAGATGACTCCCTCACGTACTCCCAATCTCGCTGTCCAAATTTGGCTACAAATAAAGTCAACCTTCACCTTAAAAAGTTAGACTCCTACCACAGAAAATGGGGAATTAAAATAAATGTTCAGAAATCTGAGTTGATCTGCATTCGGAAGCCTTGCACTGGGCGAAATCGGCAAGCTGCAAAATCCAAGACCATATTGAGGCCATCTACAACAGGGGAAAAATAATGCCCTCACAAGGACGAAATACCTGGGTATGAAATTCCACGAACTTCTAATATTCAATGACCACGCTAAAGCGACCATTAGCAAAGCCAATTTCGCGTACAGCGCACTCAGTTCAATAATAAACTTCAGGGACGGATCCTCAACTCAGACCAAACTTCTATTGTACCAACAACTCATAACACCTGTCATTACCTATTGCTTCCCTATTTGGCACACAATTTCTCCCAACTATATAGAAACACTCAGCAACTTTGAAAGAAAGATTCTTAGAGCTTTAAAGGGACTCCATAGACAAACCCACGGAAAATACTTTCCTAACAGAGTACTTTACGAGGCACCCCACATCACTCCAATTCAGGAGTATCTATTCGAACTTGCTAACAACCAAGTTCAAAAAATACAAAATCACCCAAACCCATTGATAAACAGCCTGCCGGACCTTCTCATACGGGCAAACTTTAAATCATATTTCAGTCACGATTATTCAGAGAGTGTCTCTGAAGGAAACTAATGCTTTAGGAACCATTGATTCCTAAAACTCTCTGTTGCGTAAACCACGCTAGAATACAAAAGAAGTTATTCACAAGGCTGGTATGAGTGCAACGTGACGTGTAGCGGAATTAAAAACGGAATGCAGGTCCAGTACAATAAAATGCGTGCGTTCACTTCTCCTTCATTTATTGCGCTAAAGTCAATTGTTACAGATTTAAATAAAACTTATTGCCAAAAAAATTCAACTTAAACTATTAATATATAATATAGATAAATTCACTCTATCTACTTTGAAATTCACTATTTTGGAATACAAGTCATTATGGTTAACGAAGTTCCGTGTTACGCGGTAATTTCATCTGATTTTTTATCCTTTAATTGGTTGCAATGACATGTTGAGCCCCGATACCCTTGTTGGTATATTGTGGCTCGATGTCAATTGTTCGAAGCAGTAAAAAAAAAACAATTTGAAATAATTTGAAAGAAAAAAAAAATAATTTACCCTTGTTGAGTACTTCTGCACAATTTAAAGTAGATCACCACAACTTACAAAACTTGTTGTTACGTATGTTCGTAAATACAACGATTTCACAGCTAAAACAAATTATTTTAAGTTCTGGATTTGGATGCTCAAAAAGAAAAATTAACTCGGAGTCACTTGTCGGTTCGCACTGTTGAAAATCACAAACTAAAAAGAGAGTGATGCCTACTTGCAGCGCTCTTTTATAGCCACATCCGCCATGCTGGTTTTATGTTCCACACCAAATTTTTAGGACAAAATGCTGAAATTCATGATCTTGGGGAATGAACCTTGTAAATTTGCATTGATATTTACGTGAAGCATTCCACTCTAGATCTTTTGCAATTTCATTTAATTTTTTTGTTGCCACAATATCGCACAAATTCATTTTTAGATATCGCTTGAGCAAACTGACTCGGGCAGTATTTATGGCTCTTTCGTGGTATGGAACTTGATCATTACTGATCTCTTTCTTACTCTTTTTCTCTTTCTTTCTTATTGGATATATGATAAATTATTAATTCCTTTATATCTTTCACGGGGGATGTTTTTAGTAATATTTATCACCACCAGTGTGTTCTCCGTGAAAAAACACCCCAATTTCATATGTCATATGTTGACAGAAATTGAAGGAATGTCAGTTCGCGGTCGCTGTATTTCGTTTCGCGGGTTTGTTTATGTCGCGAAATTCGTGGTGACCTCAGGTGTAATATCAGGTGAGCGTGAAATAAATCCTAGTTTAGTGTTGCGTTATTGTAAATTTTTGTTTGGATTGCCACAATTTACTCAATTTCTCATAAATTGAAAATTGTGGGTTATGTCAAGTGGGTATGTGTTTTTTTGTGAATTATTTCGATTTCATGCAATAAATTGCTACTATTAGCAATTTATTGTATCCACTAACCCCCTTGACGTGTTTTGTATATGTTGAAAGAAGTGTATTGGCTTAATATATTAGTTTCTGGAATTAATCATCCTCTCAGCGGCAGCTGTCAACAGGTGATTTTCTCAAGACCTCTACCTGAGCTGTTCACGGGAACATGATTAATTGCAGAAATCAAGTTGCTTAGTGTGTGAAGTGATATTGAGTAAAAGATGATGCTATAGATTTGTTTTTTTTTTATTTTATTTAGATGGCTTATAAGGACTGTTTTTGTTTCTTCCCTTTCTCTATTGGCGTGGGACGGAATGGCTTGACGCCTTTCTCAGATCTATGCAGGTATGAATGTTTCGGCTTGATAACTACGGATTTTAATTGGCTTTTTCTTTTTACAGGTGTGGTTGAACATTCTCCCGCCCGTTGAATGCTCGCATTCAACCGTTCCTTGATTTTGTGAATGCCGCGCTTATGATAGTGATGGAAAATGAGTTCTCCATTGTTCTTCACTCTCAGCCTAACTTGATACCTGTCCGGCAGGTTGATCGTTTTTTCCTTATTTTTCCGCTTACGTATCCCCTCATAATCGATGCGACTTAGAATCTCTTGTGACAGGTAGATGTCCTCACCTTCGCGCGTTACAAAGCGTTGATGAGTATTCTCTACCCGCATCTTGAGTTCTTTGAGTGTGGTCGTAGCTCTCAACTTCTGCAACTGGTTAACCTGATAACCGTTTATAATGGCTGGTTGATCTAGTACTGGGGTTGTGTGCGGTGTCTTAACGTATTTGGGCACTGCACTGTGAGTCAACCTCTGCTGAATTTTCGTAGTATCCTGTTCAGTTAGACTGGGTGTCCTTGGTAACCCCGTTAAGACGTCACATCCAGGCTGCACGAATAAGTCCGTCATTGGACTGGCCGGAGGTGAGAAGCGAATGTCTTCCATAATGTACAGGACATCGTTTGTTTCGTCTTGAGCTTGGTACATCTGAAAAGATAATAATAAGTAACCTATTCCCTCGTGAGGACGATCACCAGGGGACAACACTGACAAAAAACATGTATGATTTGAGATTGCAATTTCGTTCTTCAGCGTTCTCGGTAACTGTCACAAAGAGCTGTCCTCAAGAGGCAGTCGACATATTTTTGTGATGGGTCTGCTGAATGTGCTGTTCTGGGTCCTAACCTGGACCACTCTTACTAACCCATCTGACCCCGGGTAAACTTGTTCAATGATGCCTAAAGGCCAACACGTGGGTGGCATGTTCTCATATTTGAGGATTACCACCTCTCCGACCTTTATGTTTGGTTGTGGGGCTAGCCATCGTGGCCTATGTTGAAGTTGATTCAAGTAGTCTCTGGACCACTTGTCCCAAAATTGCTTTGACATTTGTTGTGTATGTCTCCACCTCTGCGACACTGTTGTTGTACCTCCGGCGGGGTCTGCTTCTGGGATTGTGTTTAGCGCATGACCAATTAAGAAATGTCCTGGAGTTAATATAAGTAAGTCCTCCGGATCATTTCGGATTTGGCATAGGGGCCGTGAATTGAGACATGCTTCTATCTGTGCTAAGATAGTTGCGTATTCTTCAAAGGTGCAGATCGAATTGCCGAGTGTTCGACGCAAATGATACTTTATGGATTTGACCCCAGCTTCCCAAATTCCTCCAAAATGCGGAGCTGCTGGTGGATTAAAATGCCAAGTAATTGCCTTAGAGACTAAATATTGTGCTGCCACTGGGGTTGCTTCCTTAACAGCTCGCTCCAACTCTTTATCCAAAATAGTTTTGCCGCCGATAAAATTAGTGCCACAATCTGAGAATATATCGGTACATAGGCCTCTTCTGGCCACAAACCTTTTTAGTGCAGCCAGAAAGGCTTCGGATGTAAGATCAGAGACCAATTCAATGTGTATGGCTCTTGTGGCCATACACACAAATATGCAAAAATAGGCCTTGTGTCCTTTGGCATTGCGATGCTTTGACACTTTCACTGTGCATGGTCCCGCATAGTCAATGCCGACCTTGGTAAAGGGTTTGGTCACATTCACCCGTGCTGAGGGTAAATTTCCCATCAGTTGACTTGTTGCTGCCTTGCGATGTCGCGCGCAAACCACGCATCTGTGCAAGTTGCTTGTAATGCAACGTCGGGCATTCAAAATCCAATACATATTTCGACTCTCGCTCAAAACTAGCGAGGTGCCTCCGTGCAAGGTTTCGCGATGTAGTTTATCAATGATAAGTTGTGTAACATGATGATGTTGAGGCAGAATGACTGGATGTTTGTGATTGTATGAGAGCAGTGCGTTATCCAATCGTCCACCTACTCGTATTAATCCATTCTGATCTATGAATGGGTGTAGTTTTTTGAGTCGACTATTGTTTGCCAATGGTTTTTCCTTTGTTATTTGCTCATGCTCGTCTGGGAAAGATGTTTTCTGTACTAACTTTAAAATTGAGATTTCTGCTTGTTTCCACTCCGCATTGGTGAGGATTCCTAATCGTCTCGATGTTTTATGCATGCAATTGTAAGCAAATCGTTGCATTGTAGCTATGATGCGAATTAATCGAGTGTAAGACGAATATCGCAAAAGAATGTCCTCCTCTGGCTTTATTACAACTGCGGTAAGAATGGGTTTTGCCTCTAATTCTGTGTGACCGTCACTACACTTGATTGACGGCCATTCATCCGCCTTCTTGATTAGCCACGCTGGTCCATGCCACCATAATTTCTGTTTTATTAAGTTGCTGGCTGTAGTGCCTCTAGACGCTAAATCTGCGGGATTGTCTGCAGTGGGAACGTGATACCATCGGTCATATTTAAGTATGTCTTGGATTTCAACGACTCGATTAGCCACATAAGTTTTCCACCGCGACGGATGTTCTTTAATCCACTGCAAAGTTATCGTTGAATCTGTCCATGCGAACATTGGAACTGTTTGTAAATGCATGTCTTCGACAGTAGTTTGCAGTAGCTTTGCCAGAAGCACTGCTCCGTTTAGTTCCAGCCGTGGTATGGTTGTGGGTTTAGTGGGTGCTACCTTAGTCTTGGCTGTTAGCAAGGTGG
Organism: Dioctria rufipes; assembly: GCA_963924295.1. Lineage (NCBI taxonomy): Eukaryota > Metazoa > Arthropoda > Insecta > Diptera > Asilidae > Dioctria > Dioctria rufipes. The sequence goes on along the minus strand of OZ002743.1, from coordinate 70,699,267 downwards.
ACCAAATGTTTGCGTTTTCATCTTCCACCCGCAGGTAGATCGCAGCTGCATACGCTTTCGCTGAGGCATCGCAAAATCCATGGAGTTGCATGAATGCTTCTGTTTGGTATCGTATCCACCTTGGAATCTTGAGATGATGTAAAGTGTTTAAATCGACTTTGAACTCTGTCCACTCCCTTTGAATGGATTCGGACACTGGATCATCCCATGATAGTCCGGTGATCCACAATGTCTGCATCATTATCTTTGCCACGATTATAACTGGTGCTAGCCAGCCTAGAGGGTCGTACAAGGATGCCACCTCTGATAGTATGGTTCGCTTTGTGACCTTACTTGGAATTTTTCTGGGTGTAATGACAAAGGTAAAATAATCTTGTCCAGGATGCCATCGGATGCCAAGAGTTTTAATGACCTCATCCTCTCTAAAGATCAATGAATTCTGTACCTCTACTAAATCAGGCGACAGATGATTGAGCAATAGTGGTTCATTGCTGGCCCACTTTCTCAAATTAAAGCCACCAGCCTTCATCATTGCCATGAGCTCTCCTTGGAGTTCTTTTGCTTCACTGAGACTATCCGCTCCCGTTAACAAATCATCGACATAGAAGTCGGTGAATGTCGCCTTGGATGCTAACGGCCAATTCTCCCTTTCATCTTCAGCTAATTGTTGAAGCGTTCTCACAGCTAGATATGGCGCAGACGATGTTCCAAACGTGACTGTTTTCAACTGATAGTCTTGAATTTCATTTGTGTGTGGATGTGCCCAAATGATGCGTTGGAAAGTGCGGTGTTCTGGATGTATGCTGATCATCCTATACATTTTCTCGATATCTGCATGCATAGCGAATCTATGCTTCCGCCACTTGAGCAATGTTGCGAATAGTTTGGGTTGAAGGGTTGGCCCCTTCAATAAGTGATCATTGAGTGAAGTACCATTAGTTGTTTTCGCTGATGCATCGAAAACGACTCTGGTGTTTGTGGTTGTACTATCCTTTAGTACCGCATGGTGTGGTAGATAGTAATGAGTTTCGCTTGCCGTGGGTGGCTCCACTGCTTCCATATGTTGTAGCTCTAGGTATTCATTGACACATCGCTTATAATTTGCCTGTAGCTCTAGGTTCCTTGCCAATTGTCGTTGTAAGTTGTAAAATCGTTGTAATGCTTGTGGCCTAGATTGGCCTAGCAAGGGACCTTCTTTCTCTCGAAATGGCAGCTTCACTTGATAGTGACCGCTTTCTAAACGTTTTTGAGTTGCTTCATAAAGTTTTTGACACCTCTCATCCTCTTTGTTGAGCATGGATTTTGTCGGAATTTCTTCTATCTCCCAGAATCTTTTGAGTTGTGTACTGAGATCACTGTCATCTGTAGTGACCGCACATGTGGACATAGAATTGATGTTGGTATCTGCTACTGGACCAAGTAAAATCCATCCCAATCTGGTTTGAATTGCTATGGGGGCTGTGTTTGCCCCTCGTCGTATGCCTTGTTGCACAATTTGGGCATACGCTCGTGCTCCGAGTAAGGCGTCAATTTTGCCTGGTCTCCAGAAGTGCGGGTCCGCTAGTTGGAGATCCTGCAAATGTTCGCATTGCACCTTAGATACTGTCCTTGTTGGAAGATAGCCCGTGATTTCCTTCAAGATTAGAAATTCTTCCTTTAAAACTATGGTGTTTGATCCTCGGGATCGAAGATGTAATGTGGTTTGATGTCGTGATGTCGCTGCAGGGCTTGTGTTGATTCCTGTCACGTTCACCAAGGTTGGCGTGCGAGTGGCACATAGCCTTAGACAGGCTTCCTCTGTGATGAAAGAGGATTGTGACCCTGTGTCGATGAGGCATCGCAACATGTGTGGCTCACCATTCTGTGACTGTGCAATTACTAACGCAGTTGAGAGTAATGCGTAATGTGTTTCCCTACTCAGGAAGGTCTGAGTAGCATTAAAGTCATGAACCTCATTGATGGGAGGTGACTCTAAAACTCGCTTGTCCCTGCTGGCTGTTGCCTGAACGGATGAAGTTCCTTGATGATTCACGACAAATTGAGGTGTCTGATTTTCCTCAACACAACTGGGCTTTCGTAAACCTGTGTTGGATTGAATGGCTGAAGCTTGTGCCGTCGACTGTGTTGCTACTTGCTCCAGTTTGTTGCTCTTTTTTTTCGTGGATGTGGCTATGCAGTATTTGTTCTGCAATTCCTTGTGTAACGTAGTGTGGTGCCGTTGATTGCATTTTCGGCATGTGTATTGGCTAGAACAATCTTGGCTGGTGTGATTTCCTGACAAACAATTTATGCAACGCGCTGCTGCTTTAATGAGTTTTAATCTTGCCTCTGTACTCATGCCTTGATATTTCGGGCAGCTTGTAATGAAATGATTTTTGTGACATGCAGGACATCCCTCCTTTCTTGCAGAATGGAATACTTGTGTTCTTTCTTTGGGTGAAGGCTTCGCAAATGCAGGTTTGGCTAGTATTGTATCTGAAATAGACTCCAAGATTTTCAGTCTTTTGTCCAGAAAAGTGCTGAATTGCACGTACGTTGGAAGCTCTGGCGATGCTCCAAGTTCCTCCTCCCACAATTTCAGGGTTGTGAAAGGCAGTTTCTGCACTACTAGATATATTAAGATTGCATCCCAAGACTTCGTATCTAACTCTAGACTTTGCAACTGCTGTAGACAATCTTCGGTTGTATTCACCAGGGCCTTGAGCGCATGAGCTGTCTCAGTGCTGAGCTTGGGCTGATTGATCAGTACTTTCAGCTGGTGATTTACCAGAATCCGTTTGTTCTCGTATCTTTCTTTCAATTTCAGCCATGCTGGAGCATAATCCTTGCCAGTGATAGGCGTGTGGCGTAGTAATTTCTCCGCTTCGCCAGTCAAACATGATTTTAGATAATGAAGCTTTTGCACTGGAGATAAATTAGTGTTTTTCTGTACTAATGCCTCAAATAAATCGTGGAACGATCGCCAGGAATCGTAGTCACCATTGAACTTTGGTAGACTGATTCTGGGTAGGCTTAAGTCTTGTGAACTCGCAGTCGCTGTTTGCGCTGTGCTGTTATCTGATGCGGTCTTTATCGTACCCTGAAATGTTCGCACGCCCTCCGCTAATTCACTTAGGTACGCTGAGTACTTGTATTCCAACTCGCCGAAATAATCTGCCTTTAAATATTCATGGGATGCATCTTTTTGTAGTAAATAGCTGCTTACAGCAAAATCCGTTGCAGCATACCTTTCCCATAGCTTTTGTAGATCAGCCTTTTTTGTCTCAAAAAAGCCTTGCGTTTTTTGACTCGCCTCAACGGCTCTGCCATTTTCTATAATTTTTTCCAACCTATTTCGTATAATTTGCTCTGTAGCAAGTAACTCGTCTACTGTTGGCATGATGATTGGTTGATCTAACAACGTGAATGTATGGATATACTTATATGTGTACCGCAATGTCGCTACCGCAATGTGAGCACAATAACAATGGCTGAGTACCGCAATGCAGGTACCGTAATGTTCGTCGTTTTCGATTAAAACTGTGCCTTCTTGCTCGTGCACGTGTCCTTAATGCAAGATAGAGTTGTTAAAAATGACGCAAAACAAATTGTTATGTTGCCTAGCACTGTAACTTTCTACCCTTTTGCATGCAATCAAGCAAAGGAGGAGGTGCACCGCATATTCCTGGATGGAACCACCAAAAAATGTTGCGTAAACCACGCTAGAATACAAAAGAAGTTATTCACAAGGCTGGTATGAGTGCAACGTGACGTGTAGCGGAATTAAAAACGGAATGCAGGTCCAGTACAATAAAATGCGTGCGTTCACTTCTCCTTCATTTATTGCGCTAAAGTCAATTGTTACAGATTTAAATAAAACTTATTGCCAAAAAAATTCAACTTAAACTATTAATATATAATATAGATAAATTCACTCTATCTACTTTGAAATTCACTATTTTGGAATACAAGTCATTATGGTTAACGAAGTTCCGTGTTACGCGGTAATTTCATCTGATTTTTTATCCTTTAATTGGTTGCAATGACATGTTGAGCCCCGATACCCTTGTTGGTATATTGTGGCTCGATGTCAATTGTTCGAAGCAGTAAAAAAAAAACAATTTGAAATAATTTGAAAGAAAAAAAAAATAATTTACCCTTGTTGAGTACTTCTGCACAATTTAAAGTAGATCACCACAACTTACAAAACTTGTTGTTACGTATGTTCGTAAATACAACGATTTCACAGCTAAAACAAATTATTTTAAGTTCTGGATTTGGATGCTCAAAAAGAAAAATTAACTCGGAGTCACTTGTCGGTTCGCACTGTTGAAAATCACAAACTAAAAAGAGAGTGATGCCTACTTGCAGCGCTCTTTTATAGCCACATCCGCCATGCTGGTTTTATGTTCCACACCAAATTTTTAGGACAAAATGCTGAAATTCATGATCTTGGGGAATGAACCTTGTAAATTTGCATTGATATTTACGTGAAGCATTCCACTCTAGATCTTTTGCAATTTCATTTAATTTTTTTGTTGCCACAATATCGCACAAATTCATTTTTAGATATCGCTTGAGCAAACTGACTCGGGCAGTATTTATGGCTCTTTCGTGGTATGGAACTTGATCATTACTGATCTCTTTCTTACTCTTTTTCTCTTTCTTTCTTATTGGATATATGATAAATTATTAATTCCTTTATATCTTTCACGGGGGATGTTTTTAGTAATATTTATCACCACCAGTGTGTTCTCCGTGAAAAAACACCCCAATTTCATATGTCATATGTTGACAGAAATTGAAGGAATGTCAGTTCGCGGTCGCTGTATTTCGTTTCGCGGGTTTGTTTATGTCGCGAAATTCGTGGTGACCTCAGGTGTAATATCAGGTGAGCGTGAAATAAATCCTAGTTTAGTGTTGCGTTATTGTAAATTTTTGTTTGGATTGCCACAATTTACTCAATTTCTCATAAATTGAAAATTGTGGGTTATGTCAAGTGGGTATGTGTTTTTTTGTGAATTATTTCGATTTCATGCAATAAATTGCTACTATTAGCAATTTATTGTATCCACTAACCCCCTTGACGTGTTTTGTATATGTTGAAAGAAGTGTATTGGCTTAATATATTAGTTTCTGGAATTAATCATCCTCTCAGCGGCAGCTGTCAACAGGTGATTTTCTCAAGACCTCTACCTGAGCTGTTCACGGGAACATGATTAATTGCAGAAATCAAGTTGCTTAGTGTGTGAAGTGATATTGAGTAAAAGATGATGCTATAGATTTGTTTTTTTTTTATTTTATTTAGATGGCTTATAAGGACTGTTTTTGTTTCTTCCCTTTCTCTATTGGCGTGGGACGGAATGGCTTGACGCCTTTCTCAGATCTATGCAGGTATGAATGTTTCGGCTTGATAACTACGGATTTTAATTGGCTTTTTCTTTTTACAGGTGTGGTTGAACACTCTCCCAAGAATCCACATCCTATCCTCACCTATTTCCTTGCCCGCCCTCCCACTAACAACTAGCTTCAAAAGGAGAACGACATGCAGTACGGCTGATACAGCGCATCATTTGTAAGGAACGACAGCGAAACAGACAGTTTCAACAAGGCCCTAAAGACAACTGTCAACAAGAGGACAAGAGAAGACATAGAATCGAATTGAGGGATAAAGATGAGCCCCAACGTGAAAAGTGAACCATATAAGAGAAGAAAACATCGGGCGAAACCACTCAACTGTAAGAGGAAAATGGCGCAGTCGCACTTGACTTGGATTGACAAAGCAAAGCTGCATTTTTTTTTAAATACTTTTGTGACTTCACAAATAAAAGCCCGAGTAAAAACTATCTAAATTTGACATTTTGTCTGACAATTCACATCTGCACAAATCTTTCTATAGAAACTTTTAACTAAAACCTCCGACCATAACTTAAGTTAGCCTCTCGAGAACTATCAAAAACAGCTGTGCCTTTGCAGAAAATAACTTATTTGAGAAATATTAAAGTTATGATATATACAAAGCTCGCTTTGATCAATGTTAGAAAATTATTCTCTCAGGTTAATATCGAAAGAAAAATTTTTATCAATCAATGGGAAAGGCGTTCATAAAAGGAAGATTTGGTACTTTAAGATAGAAAATTATTTAATTTTTCATACGCTAACCGTGCGTAGTTGATATGTAATTTTTATATAAACTTCGAGTATAACGTGTTAAAACTAAAAAATGAGACTAAATTCAACTCACTGTAACTCAATTTTGTATCAAATAATTTAATAATCAATTTTTGTTGGATTAGTGTGATATGAACTCAATCGATTTAGTGTGCAAAAGTTTTGAATTATTATCATCAGGATCAATTTCAAAATGGCTTCCAAGTGTCAAGAGAGTTTTTCACCCTAAGCAAAAGTCGGGTGGTCGGAAATAAATCCTATATTATACCAGCATTGAAAACTTGACTTCCACCCTATGTGAAATATAAACCTAAGAAGAAATTGGAAACAAACATGTTATTTATCGCCGTCTCTAAAAAGGGTGTTTGAGAACAGAATGGTCTTGCTGTAAATAAAAACATCTACCAGAACGAATGCTATAAACGACTTTTGCTACCTTTTATTAGACATTTTCATTAGCACAATTATTCAGTTGTTCTCATCCAAAAATATTAAGTTTGTTCCCACGGCTGATACCAGATACTTCAGGCGTATAAAGGACTTGTGAACATAAATCCACTAAATTAAGGAAGGTGGCTGATCAAGTACCATAAAGTCTGATTCATTTGTTTAAATGTACATTATTCCTGTCATAAATAAATAAAAGAATATATATAATTGTTAATTATGACTTTTTTTATTTCCCCAGTTAGATTTGAATTTTTTCTTCTAATTTTTTAGTAGTAACCTGTTATAATTATCTATTTACTTTCACAAATCCAACTTGAAATTCACTACAGGATCAGAGCTTCACATAGAATAACGCAATGTTATTCAATCCTGTATGGTAACTTTGTTGGCGTTTGGGGACTCTTAATATTAATTAGAACAAGTTTTTCTAACGATCATATACGTAAGGTAGATTAACATGCTTCATGTTTCGATACGAGTCGTCTCCTCCGTCGTCCATTTTTAATTTTATAGCAGTTATCTTTAATCATCAACATTTTGGTATCTAAAGCACTTGGGTTCACAATCTAACGTGAAAACATACATTTTTGGATTCAGAGAATACAACTAGACCATTTTTAAATGCATCAGACGATTATTTATTCACAATAATACGAGAGAGCTCTTTAATTGAGAGGCAGCTTGCAACTGTGCTGGGTTCGCTAATTTTAGTGATAAAACAGCAGTTGTTCCAGCTCAGCTATAAAATGACAGTTTGAATCATAATCCTGCAAGAACAATACTGCTAAATGATCACCTTATGGCACTGGTATCACTGTAATTTGGAAGTAAAGCAGGCTATTAACAAGAATAATCAGTTGAAAAAATTTTCAACACCGTACCAACTGTGGCTTTAAAAACGACAGAGGTGTCAGTTTAGTGTGAGGTTGGGCTAACTGAGATTCTTTAAGTCTTCTTATGAGAAAGTGAACACCAGACTGCTCACTCATTTACATGGTACATATATGTAGTAATATAAGACGTATCCAGGTAAAATAATAAAGCAGAGGAATCTGCTAGTCTAAGAAAATAAGAAAAATTTGCTTAAAATATTTGACCTAGAAGGGAAATTGAACCATTTGTCCGAAATTATATATATATATATAAAAAAAAAAATGATAAATTACAATGCTTTGGGTACCATAAAAGCAAAATTTTAAAATCTTACTTGCATTTAAAATAATTGAATACTAGAACAAAGACTTTAGAGCCAAACAGTGAAATGAATATAACGTTTAATATCTATACATTAAATACGTTACAGGATTCTAGCCATACCTTGAAGCACAACAGAGTCTGGGGCATGCACATGGTGTTTCCAAAGCACCGGCTTACCTTCGATGATCTTCGACCGCATGGAATGTTCTCTGTTATTACATCGAATGTCGATTGTTGATGAATATCGTCTGGTGGTTTATCAAATATATGTTTGGAGGATTGCAAATTCATTGGCTGTGTTCGATTAGGCAGTTCTGATGCAATTAGCAGAGCTTTGAGTTAAATTCAATAAAAATTATTAAACAGTTAATTCTAATCGTTCTTTATTTAAAAAAAATATATATATATATATGAAATTGAAATAAAAGACTTCTCTTTGCATAGAGATCTAAAAAGGCAAGTTAATGTATAAGCAATTCAATGTGAGCCACAAATAAAACCAAAATCCAAATGTATGAAAGAAGGAAATTAAATTCAAAAACAAAAATATACCTTGAATGTGAATGATACTGAACGAAAAGAAATAACTCTCTAGTATATTTATAGATTAATAAAAAAAGATTCTTACCTGGACTTCTTTGAATGTCCTTCAGACCCTTTTCAATATTAACCCCAAGAATTGAGCTGGTACGAGAACGACTTTCATTCCCTTCAGGTAATTGATAAACAAAGAGTTCCGTTGCATTTGAGGATTTAATTTTTTGATCGTTGCTGAAAACGCACTTTATTTGTGAGTTAGACAATTCACAAACTAGCATTATATTGGGATTCAAATGGCATAAAGAAGCCAGAGTTTTTTTCAAATCTAAATATTTTGAATCTGAATTTAAACGTAAACCATATTTTATAGGCACAGAACCATCAAGCAAAATAACTGAAAGAAAATAAATTGAATAATCTTCGTAAATTTTCAAAATACATTCATTGCTTACCCAAAACTTCAAAATATGTAAAGTTTTCTACGGGAAGAGGTAAACTTAAAAGACTAAATGGATCAAACCGAACAGATTCCCTTCCGCAACATAAACAACTAACTTTGGATTTTAACTGGCCATAAAATAAATCTATCACAATGCTTTGATTCCTGGCATGATGCTGAGCCCAGGCTTCAGATGCTACAATTTCATCTGGTCTACCATCCGAATCTTTTAATTCAGTATATGGTTTTTCTGTAACTCGATTCAAATCTTCATGTAGGGCATCCAGCATCCATTCTAAGAGCTCCTGAAAATATTTAAAGGTGCAATATTTAATTTACGTATTTACAAAAAAAGGTCTAGTTTCGTAATAAATTTATTTCAAAAATTAGAAAAATTTATAACGAAAGCCAAATACTCCTTCCCCACACAATTAAAGGGAAAAGTTTTTAGAAACCACATATTGTCTTAATTTTATGACCTCTCAAGATAATTACAGTTCAAGGCGAGAGGCTCATGTAGGGGCGTGCTATTTTGACAGCATCTCCAATTTTCTGATTTTACCAGTACATCTCTACCGTTTTCACTAAATCGTCTATCCATTCTTGCCAATCAGTAATCTGTAGTATCCAAAGATTCAGATTTTTATCACTCAGTTATATCCTGGAACTGCCCTAGCCATTTAAGTCTATAAGATTTAATGTAGCATGTACTTCGCATAAGTTCTTATAATTCTTAATGTGGTTCTTCGTAAGAAGCCTTTGATTCTTCTTATTCTTCAATGAATATAAGTGAGAAACCTGTTGTCAGTAGAAGGCCTTGACTACTGGTGAGCACTACTGGGCTTGAATTCAGACCCTTGGAATCATAAGCTAAAATTTTATCCATTACACTATCGACACCTTGTGTGATACGGGAATGTATGTCAAATGTTAATAGTTGGAGAAAATAATAATTTCCGAGTTAATTTGAAGGAATCTACGAACTCAAAATTCCAATTAACATTTTGTCTCGCCCCATGTCGTCAGTGACTTTCTTTGTTGATTTAGAGAACCACATATTGCCAGCAGACTCTAAGCACTTGCTTGAATTTGTTGTATGTAGGCAGTCTGGTTTAAACATCCAAATTTTGCAGGGGATGATGGAGTAAGTCGAGAGAAACAAAATTTTATCTGAGACAGGAGTAACATTTTTGACGATTTTCAAAATAATGAAACTCCAGCTTTAGACACTCCAAATATCATGGCCCGAACTTGTATGCGGAAACGAAACTGCATGGACCAGTAACTGGCAGGTGCACTGTGATGACTAGTAGTAGGCAATCGCAGAGCGTATTGCTTCATATAGCAAAATGCTGGGCTATTGCGTGCTGTTTACCACTGACTGCCTAATTACTTCACTGGCACAGCTGTGTGATTGTTTACAAACGAAGCAACAAATATCTAGCATGCTATTTCGCACAATAATCTGCTTGAGTGTTGCCGGTTTGTTTACTATAGCCAGCTGCTGACTAGATTGACAGTGACGAGCTGTTTCGTCGACGGCAGTAGAATATTAGCGCATCACAAGTATGTGAGCGTCATGTTCTACTTCCAAGTTCCGCATCTAAGTTAACGAGGTGCGCGACTGACTGGAGGTAAGCAGTTGCGTTTTCAATCAAGTAATTGACGGTTACAAGTTAGATACTAAGAACATATGACTGTTCACGGTTTTTAAGTTTTAAAGTGGATAATAAATTAGTAAAGTAAAAGTCGAAATCTACCGAGTGATAGTTTCAGGGAACAAGACACAAGTACCAAAATGGAAATCAAGAAGTTTTCGTTGCTTTGATGGGCAGATTTGCCGACGAACTTATATCTCCGGAGAAGATAATGTTTAGTAGAGGTGTCGTCAAAATTATGTTATTATCATTTAAAGATGGTTGCAGATATTTGATTGAAATTGATATTATTATTTCCATGGGAGAGACTATCCATCATTTACTAAACTTAAGTCTCAAAATGCGTTACACCAAACAATAACTATAACTGGCATGAGGTAAAAAAACAAAAACTGTACAAGGTACTTATTATAGGAAGCTAGTACAAGATAAGTATAGACATACATAAACATCTTGTAATTAATAATAGGTATAATTTAGTAATTTAAAAAAAAAAACTAATTCTCTAGTTGTTTATTAATAGGTGGGGTTAAAAAAACAAAAAATAAGCAATGAGCTCTCTAATCTTTAAGGGAAAAAAATAGAATGATTGCTACACTAGAAATAATACATAGGACCGACAGAGCCCAGATGGCCTAGTAGCCGTGGGCCTAACAACCTTTATTGTATTAGGCTTATTTTTAAGGTTGTACAATAAAGAGAAAAATAATAATAATAATAATAACTATAACTGGGAAGGAAAACATATTACCATTTTCACTTTCGTCTTTTTCTATTTTAGTGCACACCCACACTTGAATGTAATCAACTTAAACTCGAATTATGCATCCATGTTCGAGTTAATATTTGAACAAAACTTCTCGGCGGAAAAAAAAGATGACACATGTGACTTAAAATATTATCGTTTTACTTCCCAATATATTAGGTTGAATACTAAACTCTGTCGCATGAGAATGGACCAACTTTTGACATCGTTCTTCCAACTGACAAAACTTAGCATCAACTGTAATACGAGTCCTACCGGTAATCACAGTCTGATTCGGTAAACTATTTAATCTTACGGCATGAAATATATATATTTTTTTCAATTATGGAATTGTCACTCCACTGCCCAATTGCTCACAGGACACCTAAGAATTAATAATCTTTGGACATTTTTATCCATTTTGAGTGAATTTGGCTGACCCGGGCCCCGAGAATGTTGGATCGCCGATGAATAGAACTCCGTCACAGAGCTTCGAATGGTTTGCATAATGTATATTTATTTTATCAAATGTAATACCGTTAATCATCCTGGCAATCACCGAACCTTTTAGTCTTGCTAAAAATTATATATCAGTAGAATAATATTAAAAGGAAGACAAAACGTACAATCGAAATTTAATAATCAGCCAGGGGAAATGAAAAATCTCACCTGTGAATCATGTTGACCTCCCCCTGCAAATTGAGGTGCATTTTTTGTAACGCAAAATCGTAACTTCAAGGGAGCAACCGAACGGGTAGTTGCAGTCCACACCTAAAATTCAGATTAAGTAAAATATGTTGAAATTAAGTATTCGTATAGAATTACCTCCTTTAATAATTCTCCATAACGCGTTGCTAGTTGTCCTTTTGTGCCCAGTTTATTCATAGTATTTAATTCAAAAAGATGCATATTTCTCTTAAAATATTGAGTGAGTGGTTGTGTATTAAATAAGACCTGAAGTGCAGCATTCATAAAACACGTATTTCCTAAATTGTGAAGTCCAGTAGCACCTAGCGCATGAAGTGATTGTACAGAGACGCTAGTCGGCCGTCTATCTTGTACACAGGTCTGGTTTAATGAAAGAGAACCTAATTCTTCTGGCCATGTTAGGTCCTTGTTTCTTATTTCCAATAATATTTGATCTTTGTCCTTTATAGTTAGATCTTTCAACGTCATATATTCCTCTTCTAGCAGTATCGGAACATCATCAGATGGACTAAGACCACGATTTGAAATGTGCCAAAGACGAATATCTTCTTGTTTTAACTTCAATTGTTCACACAAAAATTCACCAATTTGCTTTATAGTGGCTAATCTACTGAAAGCTGCTGTATATGCCAAGTATCTTTTAGGAGGTTGTAAAGAATTTGGAACTGATGAAGAAATGGTTGCATAGCCTCCAGATGTAATAGCTCCATATCCCCCTTTAAATGAATGAAATTAATATTTTTGGACTCTGAATTTTATTTATTTATATTTCTAAAATATTGTATAAACTCTTTTTGCACATTATTGAGATAGAAATGTTGGTGTTTTTGAAGTTCTTCGGCAGTTTTTAATAGCAAAGCGTTATAATATTACTACCGTCATTTAAGTATCTAGATAGATATACTGTGAAATAAGAAAAACCATATACAAATCTGCAATCTTTTAAGGCCGAGCTAGGCATCAGTAAATTTAATTTTTCCAAATCTATTGGAGATATGGTTATGTATAATAAAATGAGATAGCAAAGTACAATGTCCAGAGCTACGTTACACATATTAAAATCCAGTTTATTTATTTATTTATTCATCATTAATTGTAATTCAAGTGCAAGTAAATTATGCATTATTTTGAAAAATAAAACGATATTTGTAAAATTTATAAAATAATTAAGACGAAACATTTGCTTTAAAGTACTATAACTTGAGAAAGGAAGGGAGAGCATGACCGGTTAATACATCATTGTCAAAATTGTTTTATTCAGCTATCCAAATATATCACCACCAGTTTACTAAATCATTTAATAACCCACTCTTCCAGATTGTAAGTGCAAGAAAAGCGGATGGTAGACTGTTCCATATTCACAGAACTCGGCATAAAAAAGATCTCCGAATTTTTCTGTACAGTCAAGACGGATAAACAGATGGGGACGGTATGCAGTGCGAATATTGCGTGAAGTAGTTATCCACAAGGAATTAGATTATATATTTAATCAGAACAATGGACATGCATAAAGCAATAAGAAGCGAAGAACATCTGACATTACAGAGTGATCTAGAAAATTGAAATGATAAGTTATCGCCACATAATCAATGAGCTTGAAGGTTCTGTCCTGAACATTTCCCAAGATAACTAAGGCTGTGCGACCTGCCCCAGTTCAAATATGTGAATTGTATAGCATTCTAGATATCATATAGAAGTATTAAATTCGATGGCCTGAAATATTTCTCACACCGTTTCAGAAATTGTTCTCTCGATTGAAGCGAACTATTTGCGCTGTCCGCTTCATTTACATCTTTCTATGAAAATGTAAGAGGCGTTCTTTTGTGTATCTTTTGTTCTGCTCTGAACTGCAGACACAAAAGAACACAGCCATAAGAAGATGTGATCAATGCATTTTAAAATACTGCAAATGTTAACGCCCATTTGTTGCATAACTTAAAGTAAAATGTATAAAAGAAATAGCCAATGAAAGCAGTTAATATAAATACATGGGCTTGCAAAATTAGAACTTTATAAAAATTTTATATAAGGTTTTATTCAGACTAAATCTAATAGTGAATTCTTTTCTGTGGTTCGGTGTTAACACTGCCACCGAATCTGTCATTCTCGTGCTCTTTTCTTCCCTACTGGTGTGATGGGAAGAAAAGAGTCAGGAAATGACAGATTCGGTGGCGGTGGTTACACCGAGTCGCAGAAAAGAATTCACTATAAGGTGCAAATGTTTAGCTATAACAAAATTATTGTAAAATATTCTTACCAGATACACTGCCCCACGTTGATATAGTTTGACTAACAGGTAAATTTTGATGAAGCAAAATTCGTAGATTAAGTGGATACAATTCAAGATCCACGTCTGGCGAATTCGGTGGTTGAATGACCTTATTGAACGTTATGGTAAGTTATTCTTGAAATAATTCAATATCTGATAATGTTTTACCTGTCTTGGAAGTGGTAATATATCACCATACCAACGTGCAAGTGCCTTCCATAATGATTTTGGGACCAACTCAAAGTCATTATGTTGAACAAGTGCAATATCCCTTTTTAAATGACCACCTTCACCAGTTAAAGTTCTTATACTTTTAAAGATATTTGGAGTTATTAAATTCGTATTATCAATTGGCCCCGGTTTGAGCATCTGGCGGCCACAAGAAATGCCACTACTACATGATCCTAAATTAACAAAACAAAATTTTTATATTAAGGATGCATAATTTACTTTACGCACCTAAGCTTGAAGTATCTGCTGTTGCTAGTAAATCTCCCATTGATTCTGAAGAATTTGATGTAAAGCTTTCATCGCAAACCATTGCCTCATCTACGCCAACATTACTCTGTTTACCAACATTGATCGTAGAGTTTTTGCAATAAGCACAATTGGTAACATAATTCTGCGTATATTGCTGCCATCCATTCCACCATTCCTTTGAGATTAAATACCAAAATTGCCCAACTTTATATCCTCGGCGTTCCTCGCGTGATAGCCAACCTTTAACTATAAGCCAATCTTGAATGAGAAGTTTTTAATTTAAGATAAATTTACCAATGTCGTATTCCATGTGTTTGCATTGCGGTCGGAGCCCAAAAACAATATGACAAACTTCAAAAGAAAGATCCAAGAATGGTTGAACTAAAATCAAGGCACTCTGAACACTCCACATCATAAAATCCTCTTGTGTTAATGTAAATTTATGGAAATCATTCTCTACGCTGGATGAAGATTGCTATGAATACATGTACATACCATTTTAAAATATACTTTTACAGATATTATTTGCCAAACTCCATTACCTCATCCAATATAATTTCCGGTATTTGATTATCATTCTTTCTTGAAAATCGCAGAAGATCGTTGATAACGTGATTTTTTGTAATTGTTCTGTAGTTGCCAGAAGTACTGCTTTCTTTTGCGACAAATATAAGGATTTCAATCATTTGCATGATTTCCTCATAGTTCAAAATGCCATCTCTATCGATATCGAAAACTTTGAAGCAAACTGAAGTGATTTTGCAGATATTCAGAGAGTTTTGATTTGATAGTAATAAATATTTTGCACAAACTTACATTTACTCCTTTCCACATTTGGTCCTCTGCAAGCCGCACTGACTCCACAGCACAATTCCTTAAAATCAATGTGACCATCCCGATTTTCATCAAAAGCAAAAAATAGACCAGCTAATGCTGTTTTTGGTATAGGTGGGCTAATTAACGGGCCAAGTGATTCTAAATCCAATTGACCAGTTGGTGAACTGCTTTTTAAACGCCAAAATTCTTTCTCTAAATCCCCAATATCCTAAAAGGCAAAATAAAGTGTATTTTTTTTTTCAAACGATATATATACCAACAATTATGCATTGAAATTTACCTGTTCTTCTAAATGTGTAACTCCAGCTAAGCTTTGGTAAAATGTCGGTGTTTCCAATTCGGATGTCAAATTTATACATGCGTCCGATGATAAAAGCCATTTTGCCAAAACTGTTGAACTCTTATGATTTATAACCCACTCTCGGAATTGTTCAAAATTAACTCGATCTGACTGACCGAACAGTGAATATATAAGACTGGAATTGGGTAAACCTCGTAGCTCACACGAGTCAGATGAATTTAAACTAGATTCCAAGTTTAACGCTTTGGTATAATCTGTTTTGAGGATATATGTACCCGACTCATTACAGTAAAGATTCCAAAGAAAGCTGTACAAAGAAATATTCGATTATATAATTATTAAGAATTATATCACAAATTTGGAAAATTGTTGGACTTAGTTTTTCCCTTCAAAGTAAATAGAAAAATCTTTTTATTCGAATGCGCGAAGTTGCAAGTTCTTTCCGATACACGTGTAGTTTTTGCTGATGTATGTGAGTACGTATTTTCTAATCTGGCCTTAAAGGACCGCAAACCCAAACAATATTTCTTTAATAATGAGTTTAACCGCGAAATTGCACATTTGTAATAGTTTTCAAACAAGCACTAAGATCAGAAAGGTGCAGTAAATATAAAAGAATGGCAAGGCGCTTGCTAGAATTAAGCAATGAGGAACAGCTGTTCAGATGGAAGGATCACTACCTTTAAAATATCCTCAAGGAAATACAAATAAGTCTCTCAAAACCTTGATGTTACGAATTACGAAGAGGTTAATAAGACAAAATCAAATGTGCAAGATATTCTCTCCTTTTAACTGAGAGTTGGCAGCTGGATTAGTCCTACGTAAGTCGACTTACGTAAAACTGGTCCTAAATAGCTGAGGTCTAAACGTACTCACTCACTGTGGTGGCGAGTGACTGGTAGTCTCAAAGTATCAGCACCATAACTAGCGCCTGCACTCCGCATCATGCCCCTGCATTGCAATGCATGTTCTCTTGGCTTCTTTTACCTCTTCCCATGGAAACCGGTTTCATCAAAAATACTCTGTTTGAGAGGATTTTCATTTACATTGCATTGCAGTACAAAAGAGGGAGAATAGTAAGATGATGAATGGGATAGGAATTGGAGGCCGACAAGCAGTCAGGCAGCAAAGTGAAACATGAAACACTATGTGCATGGCAGGCATCGGTGTGTGTACATATAGTTATGGGGTGGCGGAGAAAATATAACAGAGCAACATTCTCTCAGTCTCAAATCTTTGCTTCTTCCCGTCCGTTACCTCCCGATCACATTCACAATTAAGTATACAACTTGTGCATTTTTAGAGACCAGATGAAGTTTCTTGTTAAGTTATATGCTCTTTGCTAACATCCAACGATCGGGGTTACCCCGCGGTTACACCTGCAAGTACAGCTTGCATGCAAGCCTCCCTTCCAACACGATTTTTAACTTGACAGCGGAAGGCAGTACGGTTGATGTCTTATCAGCTTGCATGCAAGTTCATTTAAAAAATGGCATTGAGACGTAAACTCTTGCGTATATTGGAAAATTATGGCAATAAAGGAAGCATCACAATGATAAAAACCCAAGAAAAAAGGAAAATGAAGGTGTTGGTAAATGATGTATTGCAAATAATCCCAGAAAATTGCATTTTCCCGGTATAAATTTATGAATTTCTCTCAAGCATTTCGTTTCCGCCATTTTGAAAACTGTATAAATGTCAAATTACTATCTCCCAGCTGCCATGGTTTTTCAGCATGCAAGTTCGCTGAAAGCTGTACTGCCAGCATGGCAGTAGAGGTTACACGTGCAAGAAGTATGGCAGTGCAAGTTGCATGCAAGCTGTACTTGCAGGTGTAACCTCGGGGTTAATACAACTTTGCATATCAATGTGCGGGCACGCATTCCCCTTATTTGTGTAGTAAAACTTTTATGGGTTCATCCTTTCAAAAGATAACTATCCATCCAGAACACACCAAATCTCATTTGCGCTACAGAGAACTCCAGCTAATACCCTTATTTATCATAAGGTTCCTTAAAAAATTTATAATACGACTTTAAATTTCGATTTTGACTGCACAGTAATATGATTATATCTTCGCAAGGAAAACACATAAAGTACTGCAGAATTGAAAGCAACATTGAATTTACGTGATGAAACAGAGTCTAATTTAGAAAATATTTTCCACCCGTGCCTTAAGTACTCAAGGTAATATTGAGCGAAATCAAAAGCTTCAAAACAAAGCAATGTGGATAATTTTGCGGTGTAATTGATACACACTAATACATTGGATGATAGACGCATCAAAATGGTTGACTGTTAAGCAAAGAATAGATTTAAATATACTTTTGTTCATAGATAACATAAGGAACGATAAACTCCCCAACTACTTGAGTAATTTTGTACAATATGTTGGCAACGTTCAACCCTATCCACTAAGGAGTAACCAAAACTTTCGACTTCCCAAATGTAGAAGTGGAGCAGCGCAAAATTCATTAGGATATCAAGGATTCTCATTATTCAACGAGCTACCTAAAGAAACAAAGAGTGAAAATAGATTTAGTCAGTTTAAAAGAAAATGTATTGAATTTATTAGAAGAAGAAATTGAGTGAAACACTTTTGGTCTGATAGTTATATATTCTGGAACTGTGCACAGGAACTCCACTCTCTTACAAAGAAAAACTAACAATTTTCTTTAAATTTATACACAGCTGGCGAAATCTCCTAATTTTAAGACCACAGGGGTTCTTTCATTGCATAACATGAAGCCCTGCTCCTTGGCAGGAAGTCTTGTTCGTTTCCTGAGGTTAGGCACGACTAGCAAGAGGATACTAATTTCCCTCTTTATTGGGCTCACATTTATTTAAGTGCCAATAAGCTTCATAAATGGGCCCGTATAGTACTCGTTTATTTTTTAATTTATTTATAACAAGCAACTCAAGCCGTTGGGTCAATTATGTATAAAACCACTGTTACCCGAGTATAAATAAAAGTGGTAGAATGAACAAAAAAAAAAAAAAAATAAGAAATATACTAAGATTACGAGATAATTGTATCAACAGTTGTAGGTAATTCGAATTCTATAATACCATTATTTTGCCACACTTTGACTACTGCGCTACCATCCTTTTCTGTGGAAATTCTACAACTGTAAACAGACTGCAAAAACTGCAAAATAGAGCAATGCGTATTATCCTGAAGTGTAGTAGACTGGAGCCTGTTGCTGGGATGAAAGACTTATTAGGCTGGATGAGTGTGAAACAAAGAATTTACTTCAAGGCATTAATATATATTTTTAAACTCAGGAATAATTTGTTGCCTAATTATCTAAGAAGTGTTATACAATATATCAGCGAAAGAGTTAGTTACAATCTAAGAAATAGGGATGACTTTAGAATCGTAGCCTGTAGGAAAACAAAAACACAAAATATGCTCATGATAAATGGCTTGAAATTATTTAATAGTCTACCTAGAGAGTGTAAAATAGAACTAAATTTAATTAAATTTAAGAGTTTGATCGTTGAAGTAATCAAATAGTCCTAAAGTGTAAAGTTCAAGGAAATTTGAAGAAACCTAAGAGTCTGTTTCTTGAACTATTTTTGACTTAACTAACAGCTTGATTGTTTTGACTAACTCAAAATCAAATACTAACCTTATATTGCCGTTAAAATATCTTAAAATAGAAAGTAACTTGAACGTAGTTGTGAGCTCGTTTGTTGAATTTATTAAAGTTATACACTACATATAAGCAAAATGTCGTAATTGTAAAAGGAAACTCTCCAATAAAATCTAAATCTAAATCTAGATAAAAATTAGATATAGTAACTTGAAAAATGAATACATATTTCCAAACCCAGACCGAATACATCCGTACAGAAATATAGGTAGATATTAAAGAAGTAATGTTCAGTCAGCATCTAGAACTGAAATAATAGCTTCCTGCCAGCATTATAGATGGATAATTGTAAAGCAGCAGAAGATATCATCCCCGTCTATTCACTTCTAACTTTGAATACAATTGTCACTACTTGACGTATAAAAGTCTAACCTGCTATTGTTACTGTCACTTATTCTACATTTCAAACTTTATGTTAAGCACTTTATGCTTGCAATTATTTGTCATCATAAAACTAACCATATTACTGTTGTCTCAATCTACCGCAGTGGGCCTGTTCATTGCTCATTTTTTAGTTTGCTTAATAACTTTGTACAATGCCAATTATGCCAATCATCTAATGTTAACTCGATGTACCTAACGTTGTTACGTAGCTTAAGCTGAGGTTCTTCAATAAATGATTTTTCTATTCTATTCTATTCTATTCTACCTGTCCCATCAATGATAAATGTATGAATGAACTTTGATTAATTAAAAATTTAAGAGCCGCCAAAAAGAAGCATTTTATGGAATCTATAAAATTTTTCAAGTAATTGCATTTCCAAATGTATTTTGAAGTCAAGCTTGAAAATTTTACACAATTGCGAAGAGTAAAGACAAAAAATGCAGCTTTTCTATAAACTATTTTTTATACGACTTTTTATTTTTCAAATTTCGGATACGATCGATATGTAAAAAAAAAAACTACAAAGAATTTATTAGAATTTGGTAGAAAACGTTTGATGGTATCGGTGCCCCACTGCTAGAAAATATTCAATACTTATTTCAATAAAAACCGCCATATTATTTATATGGTGCATATACTTATACTTGTAACGACTATTCATACTACCAACTCAAATGGATGAAAATAATTATAAATAAACGTATTATATAGGCATTGATACTCACCGTATTTTTTCTTCTTCTTTTCCACGAGTTAATAAAACTAGGGCACAAAATAGATCTTTATACGCTATTCCTTTCGGTGTTCCACCACATGCGCCATAGAGCCAATCAGCTACAATAGAAGGTACACCTTCGCAGAGCACATCTTGTTGAAAGGCACTTTGACTGATGTGTGTCCCACCGGGGCCAGCAGATTTCTTAAAAGCATCTCTTATTCGGCGAAGCTCCAAATCGCTTACTAAAATTTTTATTTAGTTAATACCACAAACAGATAATTAACGTATAATATATGTTGTTCATTATTTTATCTTGCTAAATATCTGTGGATACCTAACTACTACTTGTAAATATGCTCCATTTCTTCGGTTAAAAAAATTTATCTTAAAAGTCATAAAGAAGTTTTAGAAGCTTAAGGGTGTAGCGGAAAGCTTTAAGAATGCATCACTCTTGTAGCTGAGTGGAAGAAATCACAAAGCGCTAATAAAATCCCCAGATTAAAGTCTTTATTTATAAGTTGAAGTGAATATATCCCTACTTTACAAGTAAAGTTATGTAATGATAAGCTACTGACTGCATGTAATAAACTATAGACGAGATAGAGATAAAAATCGAAGGAATAGCAATTTCATGTATCGAAAATAAATGCGGTTATAATATCTTCACGAAATTATTTTAAAAATGCCAGCTGAGTGAATTAACAGGTGACCTTACAATCTATCGACAACAGCGCAATAACAATTTGCGGTTAATATGCTTTTAGTAAAAGCTAAAAATCGTTGGTATTTTACAATCAGCTGCTTCACAAGATTTTATTACTTTCCCAAATATCACATCCACAGCTTAGTTTTTCCGTCCTTCTTATCAATCTGACAGAGATATGACTACCTATTACTTATGTTTACAGCTCAGTTTCTCTATGAAATATGCACTTACTCTACATTAAAGCGGAAACAGCAAAAATTGCTGTAAATAAAAAATGGAATTACCGCGTTTGCTTGCCTCCTCATAGCTAATACAAGACGGTTTCGACTCCTTTGCACCCATGTTCTCAATTTATATATCATAATTTACAATTTCAAACATTTTTTTAAATATTTATCTACTTTCTTTGAATAAATTTCAATTCATACGCTGCTGTAATAAACATATCACTTTTTTACAAAAACACAGTCCTGTCCTATGACTTATGACAGACAATCAGCCTTTCTTTCATCACGTCAAAGAAAACAGGGTGATTTATAAAATTTCCTGTTTTGAGGTGTTTATTTCAAATTATAAACTTTACATTTGTTGGGTTTAGAACTGTGTCGAATCATGATTAATTTTAAAAGTTGCTATGATAAACGATCAATTTAAACAAAATTTTCTTGTTACAAATTTGTCAATCAATTATATATTATGTATATACATAATTATGATTTTTCTAAAAGCCGGTCCAGAATAGTTTGCTGAAAATATACCACCCACACGCAGTGTACAGTGTAATTAACCAAATCTAGTTCTATCATTTTAAGCTAACTCTTTTCATCAATCTCTCTTTTATAGTATATTTAGCCTACTAAGGTATAAAGATGATATTTAAAAAACACAATTCCGCATCATGCCTCAGTACAGCGATTTTATTTTAGAAATGGTTAGCACATATTATTATTTATTATCACTAATAAATTGTAATTCGCCATTTACAGACATTTGCAGATTAGAAAGTTCTAATTGGTGGATTAAAGCAAAATTATGATGTATTAGAAGGAAGCTTGTTAGTGCACAAGTACTTCAGTGCAAAGAAAAAATATGGGAAGAAATAGCGGAAAAACTAGATTGCGGTATATTATTCCTCCTTATTATATACCTAAAAAGTTTTCGAAAATAATAATTCGCACATAAAAAGCCAAAAAGGTGAGAAATTGACGTTGGAAGTTTATTTTCGAAAGTTCTTTTGTCCTCTTCCTGTCATACGCAGGCCATAATTGCCTGGCAATACGGCAGGTTTCTCTGTTGATCCCCTCAGGCTTACCGTTTTATAGGCGCCCCTGAAGTTCTCCTTTTTCAAAGCTCTGATCGGGATCCTCACATAAGCTACCGCTGCGGAGCTATCAATTTCAAAACCCTTTTTGGCCAACTCATCAACCATCTCGTTGCCTTGAATATCCCTATGGCCAGGTACCCAGCATAAGGTCACCTTGTGCAATCCAGTCATTTCTTCAAGGCTGGTCTGGCATGCACAAATTTTGATTTTATCGGTACAGCATCCAGCGCTTTAGTTTTTTTGTTATATTTTCACAGTCAAACAATCAAAGCATAAAAATTGCAATGCCGCCTATCTTTTAAATTTAAACTGACAATTTTAATACATAAACCTTGCAAATGTTTGTCAATTATAAATATGGCACAACTAAAAAACATGTGGAATTGTGGTTTTTTGTTTTTAATTTTTATGTTGGCTTTCTGTAACTTGTTCGTCAGGTCCAACAATGGTTGCTGACTGAAGTGATCAAAAATAGTGTCGTCAATTTCATTTTTATTATTATATTCGGTTGTGCAAATTCCGGTATTTTATGCTTAATAAATCCCAGCGATATCGTTAAAATAATTCATGTGCTTGAAAGTATATTAATATTTCACGAATGGCTAAAACGTACGACTACTTGTTCAAACTTCTTCTAATTGGAGATTCTGGTGTTGGGAAGACGTGTATTCTTTTTCGTTTTTCTGAGGATGCCTTTAACACAACGTTTATATCAACGATTGGTAAGTTTTTGTTGGGCTTATAAAATGCTTTTAGAATAATATGCAAAAATTAACCTAATTATCGATTAGACGGGGGATGGTTATTTTATTTACTAGATACACGACAAATGATGATTCACACGCAATAAAAAAAAAAAAAAAATCTAGATATCTGCTCTGGATATAAAACTATCATTACACTATTAGTTAAAAAGGGAAATGAACGTTGTATACTCATTCAAATTACATTGAGAGGTGCTATGCTAGATTGCCGCAGCTTCGGATACAATCTCTACAGAACTAGTCTCTGCATTCACTTGTTTGAAGTTTGAACCGTCTGGGTAGTAAAGTGTGCTTTATACGTTCATTCAACATATCAGCCATCCTTGAACTAATAATTGCTGTTTATGTTGAAAAAACCTAGGTAACCGACTTTTCATAAGAGACTGCTCGGAAATTTGCTGCCTGTTGATAACAAGATATGCGTAAAGATCAATAATAACAGATAGCCACTTTCTAAATCTAAAAATATATAGACACTCCTAATACACCTAATTATGCACGGCATATGTCGCCAGCCTAGAGTTTACCACAGGCGAGCCCTACATATATTTCTTGTTTCTTAAATGGTCTCAAATGTAACGTGACGTATGCATTGTGTACAGTGATCCCATTTGAAGGCTTCCGTATTTCATGCTGATCTTGAAATTGACTTTTACCCTTTCAAGTTAAATTTAGATTTGCGAGTTGTAATGATGGATTGTGTTGTGTTTTCAGTGAAAGTCTTCTTGCTCTGTTGTGTATTTAAGTGATGTTTTTTATAAAGCTTTTAGGATTAGGTTGTTTGGTGTTATAGATAGATAAAATGTGGGATTATGTTATTGAAATGGTTTCTTTTTCTAATTGATTTTAATTACTTATAATTGCTTTCAGGAATTGACTTCAAAATAAGAACTATAGAACTTGACGGGAAGAAAATCAAATTACAGATATGGTGAGTCAGCATAATTAACACTTGATATTATTGTCATTAGAATCATTTTTTCTTACAAAAGTTGTCTTAGTCTCCATAGCACAAAGCCATTAAAAATTCATAAAATTTCATTTATATCCCAAAAAAATATATTAATGAAAACTTGTTCTTTTACCGCTCAATATTATTCAAAAATTTATATATATGTATGTCGTAGACATTTGACGTAACTCAGCATTTTACGAAAAGTCTAGACACTATGGAAAGTAGGCAAATAATGTAACGGTTTTGGCTTAGCCCCTTTTTACATTATGTGTCTGAAATTTTTAGTCATTTCATCAAATGCTAAAAGCGTTTACGCCGATACTGTAATACCACCCTATATAACCAAATACTAGTAGTGGGGAGGTCGCACCCAGGCCTGCGACACACGTACCCACACACCACACATACACACACACACCACACATACACACACACACCCAAATACACACTCATATACACACATCACGCGCCGCGCGTAGTGGGAGATGGGTGGTGGAGTGGGAGGTCGCACCCAGGCCTGCGACACACGTACCCACACACCACACATACACACACACACCCAAACACACACTCATATACACACATACACGGGGCTAAGTCAAAACCGTTACATTATTTGCCTACGTTCCATGAAGTGTCTAGACTTTTCGTAAAATGCTGAGTTACGTCAAATGTCTACGACATATGTATATATGTATGCACAAATCGACCCTGGAAAGCATAAACGTCGTAATCGACCAAAATGTCGAAAATACGTTATATACACCATTTGAATCAGAAAAAAAAACTGCATGGAATGGTCTGGATCTCATATCTCTACGATGAAAATAAAATAATTTACGATTGAAAACGCCTGTACTTTTCCCAGTAACTTTGACTTGATTTGCAGTAATAGGGTCAAGAACCGTTACTTTTTAAACAGATGTTGCTTAAAGCAAAGGAAGGTTTGCAAATTTTTAGGCGAGTTACATACAGCATCCGAGGTTTGACGGCTGGAGACTTACATCATTTTTGCGGATCATAAAATGATGACTTCTTTCTATCATCCTAGCTAATAGGGGCAATCATAAAACCTAATATAATCCCACTGTCGGGGGCTGTCCGCTATGTACCTCTTGACCCGACTGAATTGGGGTTCAGCGGATATGTTCTCCGGTGTCTATTGGGCAACTTTATTGTAAGAATTTTATTTTAAATTTAAGTTTGAGATTTGTCAAGATTCATTCGTCAACGGATTAGCAATTTCGGTACCTAGCTGAGAGTTGTCTATTGTCCTCACTGTCGGCCTAAAAAATAAAAATAAATGAATTTTAGCCGTAATGTCACTAGGTAAGGCTCTTTTAATAACAACAGCTATGTACAGGCAATGAATGTCATCATATGTAAGTCCTATCATTTTATTTTTGCTAACCAACATCTATGTACAGACAATGGTAATGACAACTACATCCAAAGTTGTGATTGCGGTATATTTCTCAGTCTGCTTCTCCTGGGGTTATCTTCACAAAATTATCTGTAAGGACTTTTTACCGTCCAACCGATCTAACAATCCTATCTCTTTTTCTTTATGTCTAATATCGGGATGACCTATGCTCTGACCAGCTACACACTATGTTATTTTGCTGTTATACTAAGCTACTAATATCGTAATGCCCAACGTTGTACGTTGCTTCAAGCAGGGGCTTATAAAAAAATTCTTTTTGATTTGATTTGAATTGATTAACTGTCGAAATAGTTCGAAGTTACTGCATTTTCAAGGACTTATTGACTATGACAAATAACTTCTAATGCATTTTGTTATTGCTTAGTTTTACATGAGAGATGCAGTTACTCTATTCTTTTTAACTAAATAACTCAGAATATGGTGCTACTACGTTAAAAGAGTTATAAATAAAAACTTATTAATAACTACTTTTATTTAAACTACCTGTCTTGTTCTGTGCTGTTGTACATCAAAGTTAGATCTTGTTTTGAACATAGAACTTGGATACAGTTCACATATATCATACAAATATATAAGGTATATTTGATACAGCATTTCAGTTGTTATAAGTTTTTTAACATGGATTTCGTTCCATATATTACAGCTATTTATATACAATATTCTTGAGGTTCGTAAAACAAAAAACGGAATGCTGTAACTGGCAAAACTAATACTTATATTAACTTTAACGTAATTCTACTTATTGCAAATTGTGGATATAATTTTTAGAAAAACTCTGTCCAAAAATAGCACTTCTATCACAAATGGTTAGAAGCTATGATTTTTTTTCTGATTTTGAAAAAGTTTTTGGACTCTAGTGAAAAGTTTCATTTTGGTCGGTTATGACATTTAATGCTTTTCAACGTCGATATGTACCTATTGTCCATCACAAATTAATTACACTATTTTTCCATTTTTGTCCAAGCTTTAGCCATAACATTTTTTCTGGAAGTCCAGTTAGTTGAAGAACGGTTGCTGTTTCTCCCATCCGAAAGTCTGTATTAAGTTTAATAGAGAAGAAGAATGCAATAACTTTTTTGTAGAGAATAGAATAGAAAAGCAGTTACAAAAGAACCTCAGCTTACGCTACGTTACAACGTTAGGTACATCGAGTATGAAACATATTAATATTAGTTGTGTTATTTTCTGTACCTTGCTCTAGAACTCCCATATACTGGAGAGAACAAATTGTTCTGTCGATTGAAGCGAACTATTTGTTCTGTTCGCTTCATTTATAAATCTTCTATGAAAATGTATGAGGCGTTATTTTGTGTATCTTTTGTTCTGCCCTTGTTCTGCGGACTCAAAAGAACACAGCTATTATGTCGAATGAGTACAAAGTTTCGAAAAATAACAAAAATGCAACGAGCAGACTCATTGTAATAGAAAACTACCCAGGTAACAGTGGTAATAACGATGTGGTGAAATTATAGGACTGTTGATGCAGTGTAAAATACAATGAGAAAAAGACAATATAATGAAATAGAATAAAATAAGATAAACTAAAAGAATAAAATAAAATAAAAATAAGATAAACGAGATAGGTCTGTCTGTTTACTCGAAAGTTTTTACTCGGTGTAAAAACTTTTACGCATTTTTACTCACAAACCGTCTGTTTACTTTTAACTAGTAAAAATCGAGTAAATTTTTACGTTTCCCCTCTTGCACAAAGTTGTACATTTTTACTCATGATCAAGAGGATGTGTAACTTTGATATGCAATCAGCTGACTGTCAAAAGTATTAAATTTGAGGTTAAGCCGTTTGTTGGGTTATCGAAAGAATGTAAAATGATAATCTAAAGAGTCGAAATTAAAAAAAAAAATTATTAAAGAGGGTGGGTTGTTTAAAACGTATTTCAAATTAATTAATTGTTTTCTGTTTCAGACGCAAAGGTAGCTGCCAAATTTTTGACACATTACAAGCTAAACAAAATTTACTCGAAAGTGTCTGGTAACTTTTCTTGATTTATCCCCTCTACCACATAAAAGTTTTTACTTGATTTTTACGCAAAGATTTTTACTCAAAAGTAAACAGACAGACCTAGAGTAACATATATTAACTTAAGTTAATTACCCTCGAGTGATTGCACATATCATTATGACACCAAATGCATCTTAACAGAAGGTTTGTTTAATGTGTTGCTCTAGGTTAGTCTAGAGCAAAAACGAGCAGAAAATCAAAATCGTATTTAATGAATTCAGAGCACTACTGAACTGTGTTTAATGAGTCTGCTCTAAAGTAAACTGGTGTAACCTAAAGCAAGATTTTCTCTTCTAACTTTTTCGAAGAAGTAACTTAGAGCATGCATTTGACAACTGTAAATTGTGTTGACAGTTCTGATAACAATTTAAATAAGTGCGTGTTTTGTAGAAAAATTAAGTTTCTGGACAATTCTAGTGGAATAATTTAAATACATAATAATTGTGTTTTTGTGTGTTAAAAAAGGATTCTTTACATTAATCTTGCATTAATTTAAACAATTGTATTTTTTGGTGACAAATCTCAGAAAATTTGTGTTTCATGAGCTTCCTGCTCTTTTCTGCTCTACTTTTAATTTGCATTTCGAATGGAATTCCGGCGGTTTTTACTTGTCATTTTTTACGAGTTTACCTGGAAATCTGTACAATTTGCGCACGGATTTCCGCTTCTTTACCCGTAGGGAACTGCGTCGAGATTTTAAGGCTGTGTTCAACTTTTGGCTAGAGCTGGCTATAGCCAGAATGGCTGTAGCTAGGGCTCTTATTTGTGTCAAACTTCCATAAATTGTTTCAATTTCATTGTAAGAATTATGTCGAGTAATAAAAGTAAATTAGTTGCAATAGCAACTATAATAAAAGAATGGATTGATTTCCTATAAAATAAGTGAAGCCTATATTAATAAATAATTTAATCACATCGCAAATATCAACATTACCGTCCTTGTCTGTTAATAATGGCACATTATTTTCTATATAATTTCACCTTTGGTATCCACACAGTAATAAAATTGAGACATTTTTTTTGTTTACTTGACACCAACAACTAAACAAACAAACGTCAAGCTACTTTGGCTTCACCTCCAGAGCACTAACCAATTTGGCTATAGCTGGCTACAGCCAAGAGTTGAACAATAAATTCTGACAATTGAGCTCACATATACATATATGATTTTTCATCATTTATAGCTCTTATTTTTGGCTCAAAATTGGCTATAGCCAACAACTGAACGACCTCATTCTGGCTATAGCCAGCTCTAGCCGGCTCTAGCCAAAAGTTGAACACAGCCTAAGTCTTTGATTGCATTGGTAGTTAGGACTGAACGTGGAAATCTAACTGATTTCCATATGTTTTCCTTATTATTTGCGCATGGAAGATAGAGAGAATTCTTAGACTTTCCATGGCGTTTCTACGTGAAATTCCTAGGGATTTCAATGCTTTTTCTGCATTTTTTATTTTAGGAAATCTGACAGAAATCCAAATCTTTTCCATCCGATTTAGATACTGAATTCATAGAGATATCCAAGCCTTCTCCTTGCTAATTTGATATGAAAGTCCAATAAATTTTCAAATTGTTTACTTATAAATCAGCAAAAATTCCAGATGTGGAATTCTATTGCGGAATTCCAGTGGAAAAAGTGACAGCATTTTCACATACACAACTGTTACTGTTACACGCTTACAGGACGCTACATATGGGCTCGAGCTCGAGGTACGAAAAATTTCATTTCGCATTGTTAATGGCAATTTTGTTTTAACAGTTCATGACTTTATTTTTCTGTGCGGTGCTTGATATTTAATATTTCTTCTGTAATAAAATGCTTCGAAAAGTTTTGTTATATTGTTATTTGATGGTCAACAGGGACAGGTAAAACCAAATTATCTGTACAAATAGCAGAACGTGTTGAATAAATGCAGATTCTATGCGGGTAAAAAGTGGGGATTTGGCTCAGTAAAAAATGAATAAAAAAATGTGTTCGAGGCATATAATTATTACAGTTAATAGTTATTATAATATTATACTACTATACTCAGGTAATTGGCAATCTAGATATGGAAGTTTTTTTTTATTTGTCTAAATTAAGATAAGTAAAGTGTTAAGTTTTATTTTTATCTAATGTTAATGTTTTAATATAAAGTGTTTAAATCCTGACTTGAAATTTTTATTCCGTATTCAAATCCTATACGCCTGACTGCTTCAAGATATTATGAAGGATTTTTGTAACCCAGGAAAGTAAGCAATTTGGAAATTTATTGGATTTTCATAGCAAATTAGCAAGGAGAAGACTCTACGAATTCAGTATCTAAATCGAACGGAAAAGATTTGGAATTCTGTTAGATTTCCTTAAATAAAAAATGCGGAAAAAGCATTGAAATCCCTGGGAATTACATGCAGAAATGTCATGGGAAAGTCTTAGAATTTTCTTTAACTTATCAAAGACTTGGCCTCTCGACACAATTCCCTATGGATAAAAAAGCAATGCGCAAATAGTACGGATTTCAAGGTAAGCTCGTCAAAAATGACAAGTAAAACGACAGGAATTTAATTCGAATTTCTTAATGAGATTAAATAAAGTGAAGTGAGTTTCAAAAATCCATCATAATATCTTGAAGCTGCAGCAGTCAGGCGTTAAAGGATTTCAATTTTGGATAAAAGTCAATTCAAGACTTAAAAGCTTTATATTAAAACACTAACATTATTAACATTAAATAAAAATAAAACTTAACTCTTTCATTACATATCTTAATTTAGACCCAAAAAAAAAAAAAACGTATGTCTAGATTGCCAATTACCTGCGTATGGAATTATAGTATAGTAATAAATAATAACTGTTAACTGTAATAACCGTATATCTCGAACAAAGTATTTATTTATTTATTTTTCACTGAGACAAATCCGCACATTTTACCTGCATAGAATCTGCAGCACAAAAACGTACTGCTATTTCTACAGATAATTTGGATTTACCAAACCCTGTAGACCATCAAATCAAACGAACTTTTCGAAGCATTTTATTAAAAATACATAAGAAAATTTGGATATCAAATACCGTACAGGAAAATAAAGTCACGAACTGTCAAAACAAAATTGTCATTAACAATGCGAAATGAAATTTTTCGTACCTCGAACACATCTGAAAATGGTGTCCTGTAAGCGTGTAAAAACAGCTGTGTGTGTGAGAATGCTGTCACTTTTTTCCACTGGAATTCTGTGAGAGAATTCCACATCTGGAATTTTTCCTTATTGGGGGAGCTGCTCTGCTCTGTTCTGCTCTGAACTTTTTTTGAGTTCATTAAACAGACCTAGAATATACAACTTAACAGAAAATAAAATTATGTATATAAAAAGTTCAAAACTGAGAGCATTTTTTTTTTTAATTATAAAAAAGGAAAGGGAAGTATGCTCGTACAGGAGCGCTAGAGGTCTAACTGATACATCATCGCAAGCTCCTTGGACTGCTCAATGGGAGATGTATTTCTGATAGATTCAGGCAGGTTCTCTGACCAAATAAACCATTGGGTCCCAATCGGGTATGCGATCGGCGTGAGACCAGCCTGGAGGCATTGGGAGAGCTCCATGAGAGCAACTCACATATGTACCTCTGAAGCAGGTTCCACCTACCTTTATGAATTAAACATAGAACTCTGAGCTCAAAGAGTTTGATAAGGGAGCCAGGCATGAAAAGCTGCTGGAACTGAGAGACAAGAGAATGCCTTTTGAGATGAACGCACCTTGAGCGCTCTGTTCAGTTTGGCTATTGCTTTTTCAAGCAAATATTTACTATAAAATCTATAATATCCACCAGATAGATTAACTAGGTGGGTATTAGGTTTAATTAAGGATAAGTTAAGACACAGAAGAACAAAACTGAAAATTTTTCGTGTTTTCAAGAAAGAAAGAAATATGTATAGGTATGTCATATACTTAGTCTTTTGCATGAATGGGGGAAAAGAACTTGGCTATGCATTATTTTAGTGCGACTGGGACACCGAGTTAAAAACAAAAATTAAGAGAACGTAGCATTAGCCGAATGATAAAATATTCTTAAATATCTCCAAAATCCCTTCAAACTGTTCATAATAACGATTTTTTCGTACATCCGGTCACACTACCTCTATTTAAAAAAAAAAAGAAATTTCACTTTGGCCAAGGTGCTGAAAGGTGATGTAAAATTTTTGTCAAATAAAATTCTCATTTCTCCTAAAAATATCTTATCAGAGAATTCTTTCGGAAAACAGAAGGACGTGTTGTTCAAATATCATAGGATTACACCAACAACATTCGACCAAAACTCAATATTTCAGAAAAGTGCGAGAATATTTTATGAGAGTAAAATCTGAAAACTCCGCCCTTTCTCATTTATTTACGAAAATGAATCAATTGCCACTCTGTTTCATTGCATATAATCTGCGCTTTCATATTTTTTGTCTTTATTCGTAAAAGTTTTCAAGATAGTTTGATTTTTTCCTTCTTCTTTCTTTCCTTTTGTATTTTTGTATTTTAACCATTTCTCAGAATATTCATAATATTTTTCGTTGTGATATTTATTTTCTTGTACTGGGATATTAACTGACTTGTTTGATTTTGGAAACAGGTAATTATTCCTTATTCTATTTGAATTTTCGCTATTTGTCTTCTCTGACGAATCAAAGTTTAATCTATGTACAACATTCAGATGGGTTGAATTCAAAATATTGTATTCCAACAGTGAAGTATGGAGGATGAAAATATGTGATGGTTTGGGGATGTGTTTCCGGTCAAAGAGTGGAACTTTCAAATCGAATTGATGGCACCATGTACAAATTCCAGTATAAAAAATATACTGGAAAGTGGTATACTTCCACACGCTGACGATAATATGCCATTAAAATATGGTGTTTCCATCTAGACAACGACTCGAAATTCACTTCCAAATTTTCAAAAACATGGTTGAATGAAAAGAAGATTGATATAATACAATGGCCAGTTCAATTTCCCGACCAAAATCCGATAGAGGATCTCTGGGATATTACAAAATAGAAGGTTAGAAGCTATGGAAAAGTCAGAAATGATTTAAAAAAATTCATAAACTTATTATTTCTATGTCCAAGAATATAATTATATAATAAAAATAAGAGATTCACTTCCTCCAGCTAAAAATATGAACAACACATTTTACCCTATGTTTGCCTTAAATATTGTGAAATAAATATGAGACGACAATATTAATTTTATCCTACACATTTAATTTATCATGGACAGTTTCTTTACATACATACTTACATATATGCTTATAATTTCAAAATTTTACATTATAATATTAATTATTAATAATTTATCTAAAATTCTAGGGATACCGCCGGTCAAGAACGTTTCAGGACAATAACTACTGCCTACTACAGAGGAGCTATGGGTATTATGCTTGTTTATGACATCACACAGGAAAAATCATTTGAAAATATAAAAAATTGGATCAGAAATATTGAAGAAAATGCATCCGCCGATGTTGAAAAAATGCTTTTAGGAAATAAGTGCGAATTAAATGACAAAAGACAAGTAAAATAATGTTTATTAATTACTAAATACATTCGCATTCAATTAATTCATTTATATAACTTCAGGTCTCCAAAGAAAGAGGAGAACAATTGGCTGTGGAGTATGGTATTAAGTTTATGGAAACATCAGCAAAATCTAGCATTAACGTAGAGGAAGCTTTCTTAACGCTCGCTAGTGATATTAAGGCAAAAATGGAAAAACGAATGGTAAATGAACTTTATGAGGTCGTAAGGTGGCTCACTAATATGATTAATCGTTTCATTTAAGGAGGCAAATAACCCACCGAAAGGAGGTCATCAGCTGAGATCAATAGAACCTGCCCGAAAATCTGACAGTTGGTTATCGAGGTGCAGTTTACTTTGACGTGCTAGCTTACTCACTGTTTATAAGAATATTATTTATACATAACTTCTAATCTTAATGAAAAGCGGTCAATATATAATTACAATAATTATATATTTCAAACTTATTCAATCGGTTCTAAAGGGCAAAAACAGCGAAATTAATTAAACAGTAACTAAGCAAGTTGCACAGACTTTTTATATTTGTACTTTAATGAGACAACAACAAAGGATACTGCAAATACGGAAATTTTTCGTTGAAATTTAAGGAATATCGGATTGGTTCCCTCCGTGTAACAATGCCGTTTTATGTTAAATATTTGATATCGTAAACGCACAAGGTGTAAGCTTTTCTTTCGTATGAATTTATTAAATATTATTTTATGAAAACATTGTTTTCCTATACATATTGCTGTCTATAAATTTCATGACCGAAGAAGATATTTCATTTCTTTTGAGGGATCGCATTATTTTATGACTGAGGAGATAACTGTTTGTATGTACATATATATAGGTAATAATATGAAGTATAGTGTTGTCCCTGAAACTTTTACTTATTTTATCGCCCTTGTGCAATTTTAAATTGGTTGTTATGTAAGTTTTAATATTTTAATATGTATAAATATGTTTTTCGGCAATATTTATTTTTTCCTTCTACATAGACTGACAAGAAGGAGCATTTCTTTTGTTTTTAGGAAAATACTTTTCATTTATAAATTGATTATATCAATATAATTAATTGTATATTTGATTATAAAATATTATGTTTTTAAGAATGTGTAAAATTTGATTTTTATAAACTCGTTGAAAGTTGGATAACTTATGAACTATTTACACTTGAATTCAGTTTCACGCGTTAACTGTTTACAGCCTATTGTCGACATTCGAAAATTTATGTTTTCTTTCTTCGTAGACACTTAATGTTTTGTAAGTCGGTCACACATTCTCAGTAAAAACTGAAGTCTTTCATGATTTTGAAATGAATTGGAACGGGGATAGCTGCTCAATCTTAAATTGATTTAATAGATTAAAGAAAACTGCGTAGTTTTAACTGAGCGTTTGTGGCTACCTTTACAATTACACGAGAAATTTTACTACGTAGGCGAATATTCAGAATAGTCGAGCCTTTATGATTTCTTTATCAATAGTGGGATTTTAAGTATTTTCTCTAGATAGTTTGTTTAACCTGTTTATGCCTAGAATACCAGCCAACTTCCATATATGAAACTCCACTCCAAAAGATCAAAACGACCCATTTCCATCATGCTGAATCAAAATTCTTGGTAAGTTCTGGTCACATGGGTTTCCTAAATTATCAGCGACTTGGGCACAAATGGGTTAATGCGAAATTTTTACTTCTTATATTGCTTGCGAAACATTGCGTTATCGTTTGTAGCATATAGAAATAATGTTGGTACAAAACATTTTTTAGAAACACATTCATAAAGATTGTGTTGACGATGATTCTTCGTCATCCAGAAGAGGTTTTTAAAGAAATTGAAACAGTGTTCCTCAAATAGTTTAGTGTCTGTTCAGTGATACCACAGATAATACTTCTGCTTTACAATTTGAAGAAATTAAAAGTCACGAATATGACGTTTTACTGGACAATATTGGCATTTCTAAACCAAGAATGTTGGCGTAGAAAACCTTTCCACTCGATATTTTGTAGGCTACATACTAACTTACTTTCTTCCATAAAGAATTGCCAAAAATATTCCGTTAATATGAAAAGATCTGGGGAAATAGTTAAATTCTCGCACTATTCAGAGTTTTTAAAATATAAAAATTACTCTCATAAACCGAATTTTGGTAGTTTTGTTCCTCCTAGTGACAAGTGCTTTCAGATCTATAAATTGCATGTTACAATTTTTTTAAAAAATATTTTACGAGACCCTTATATGAAAAATTTTAAGCATTCCATAATGAAATATTGTATTGAATCAATCGTGTGACGGAATTTTCAACCTGGTTTTCAACTGATGACAACTGACATCACATTAAAACTCCCGACATATTAATTGGTATCGTCTTGAAAAAGAACTGTTCATGAAAAATATGCAGTTTTCTTTTATAAAAGAAAAAAGAAGAAGAAAAGAACTAATCTGTAAGAATACCAGATCCAAAGATAAATATAATAAAATCGTAATTTTAAAACCCCAAACAATAATGAAATATAAGCTCTTTCTGTTTCCATTTAAGAATTTTTGCTGTAAGTAAATTACATTTGATTAATTCATTGACCGAAAATAACTGTTATTTTGAAAATTTTAAACAAAAAAAGCTGGGATAAATTATGATCGTGGAACCCGTTCGATTCCTGTAAAGCTTTAGGAAACTTAACTTAAAAAAAGAAAGCTAAAACAACTAAGCTGGAAAGGCTTATTATTTTTTCTGGCAAAAATAAGAAGTCAGCTTGACTTTTTAATTTTTTCGAGCTGGAAGTAACAGGTTTTGAAGCCGGAAGTATAAAAAGTCAAGCTGGCCGAATCTGTTATGAATTCTTACGAAAAAAGCTTAATTTACTTGTTATTCCTGGCCGGTAATAGTTTTGAAGCTAGAAAACCAAGTGCAACGGCTTGATACTCTTTTTCAGTAAAAATATAAAAAGCGAGCCCGGCCTTTTATTTTTTCTAGCAAGCTGGCTTTTTATTTTTGCCATAAAAAATAATAAGTCTTTCCAGCTAGTTTTTTTAGCTTCAAAATATTATCGGTCCAGAATAAATAACAAGTAATTCGGTCCCTGCATTAATTTCATTTTTTTTCCCAAGACAAATTACGACTTTTAGCGCGCCACAGTGTGAGCGGGTCAGAAAGTAAATAATTAAAAGACTAGTGCAAATTATTAAAGCACAATATAAAAACAGAAAAATTATGAAACGCACATGAAATTTATTAGCAAATACATGTTTTTGTATTGTAGAAGATTAGATGGTCCTGGTTCACAGTCTTCCTGCTCGGAATACTCATCGAATTGTGGATATTCTTCGATGGTCGAATCATCCACATCATCCTCGTTGAACTGGATGTCTATGGCCACTTTGTTGCATGTTTGTTTACTGTAATTGAATCAAAAAAATCGAACAAGCAATCCCTTTTCGGCACCCACATGCTTAACTATTTTCCTTGCACATGGTACAAGGAATATAAGGTATGCTGGTATCTGAACGTGTTTTCGCCATCTTGAAAGCTTTAAGCCTTTTATGACCTCAAAACGAGCCACTTTTCTTGACGATGGCATTAGGTTGAAACGTGCACAGTGAATGAATGCATAAAAGGTATTTTAATAAATTAATCAGATTTGCATACATATTTAAGGGGGTATTTTAAAATGGACTATATCCTTACATTCAAGTCGATTTAATCAAAATATCATAGATAATTTCTTTAGTGCCATAAGATTTAAAGGTGGTTTGAATGACCACCCTACTACTACAGACTTTAAATATACATACATAGATTAAGATCATACTTATTTGTTTGTTGAATTAGTTCCATTTGAAAACGTATAGAAATCTTAGAAAAGTTGTAATTTACTTTTAACATTTTGTTATCGTAAACTATCTATATTTCTCCTACTTTAATTTGCTATTTTCGTTGAGTTTATTTATAGGACGCAATGAAAATATTCTGTGTTCAGTAGGTATCCTTGGAGAAGTTGATTCTGAAAACCCTACAAGAGTAGGTAGTCATTAAAAGCTGTAGATTAGAACAGGGCAATACTTGCAGGGATCGGATCTTGAAATTGGAGAAATAGATGATTTAAAATATGATAGCTAGATAGATAGATAGATAGAAAAAGACTTATCCAAAAGAAGAAATACAGGAGATGCAAAATAAATATTCTTGAAAGAACTTATTTATACTTCTAAAGGTTTTTTTAAAAAGAATATTAAATTAGCAGAACAAATAGAGACTTAAGAAGGAAGGCTAAATTACTTTCATATTAAGCATTTAAATAGAAGGGAAGAGTGAAATAAACGTGCAAGGAAAAGAAGTTAAATAAAATTCATTTGAACAGAAAATGGTATTTAGTTCATTTTAAAAAGTGGCTCGTTATGACGCCACAGAAAGCTTTAAGGAGCTTTCATTTCATACCAGCATACCGGTATTCTTTGTACCATGGCATTTGCACAATATGAGCTTTAAAAGCTTAAGTGACGAGGGTTGAGCTATGCTGATAACTGGTTCAAATCCATGATTTGTTTGTCGCCAACCCAATTGAAAAAAGAGGATGTGATATCGCAACCGCTAAGAGCATAAAGGAAAAGTATGTTATCGAGAACGAATTTATCTTGCTTCAAACTAGTCGAAGAGTAGAGTTTCGCGGGTTTATTTCCTTTTGCTAGTTTTCGGAAGAATACGTTTATTTTGTTCTGCGCGAGTTCTCTGATTAAAACCAAAAGTTTGATGTTTTCGCCGACGATTTCAACAGATGCTTCCTCAATTGCCTTGATTACGATAAGATTATCTGCACCCTCAAAGGCCTGTTCAACTTTGATTTCGACTTTTACAAAATAACGGCGAAGCATTTGTATAAGTTTTCTACTTTCTTACATTCTCTTCCGACAACCAGTTATCGCAAAAACACAAAATTTATTCCTTTTTCAAGATTGCGGAGAAAGCTCGTAGGAAGTCTTGGTCGACAATTTCAAGTTAACCTTTCTAAGGCCCCCCCCCCCCACAAAATATCTAAAAATTTGCATTCTCGGCTCATTGGACGTAGCATAACTTTTCGCAAACACACGAACAAAACATATTTCATTCATGAAACTAAATTCTAACTAGAAAAGAAGCTTTAATCTAGAAGAATGCCCATATAGACACACACCCCTCTGTATAAGGTAGTTCGTCTTTCTAGAAAGGTTCATCTGACGGTAAAAATATGATGATTGTTTTCCCAGTATATGTGAAAAATCGTAAATTTTGTATGCCAACTCCACGTAAGGATTGCCCAATTTAGTCCATTTTTGAAATTATATACACAATTTTTCTTGCATATCCGTGTATAAAATAGCTCTATATCTATATCTATATAATATATATATATATATCTATATTAAAATTCGTTATTGTATGACAACACTACGAAGGACTTGTCCGATTTTCCACTTTCTAAGTCAACGCGTTCTCGAGTTATCGTGCAGACGGAAGGGCAGAGAAGCCGGCATGCAAAAACAAAAACAAACTTTTAATATTATGCGTCGGTGTCCAATCTATTCTGCTGTATCATAATTATTTCTGTTTGATACAAACGGAAAGCTAAACTTAGTACTCTTTCTTACCCATCAGTGTTAATTATTCTGCAGAAGTAAAAAGTTTAGAAAATGCTTCCTGAAATACATATAACAAGAGTGAAAATAGGCAGAAACATCACACAGTAGACAGCACAGCCAGTGCTCAAGTTAAGTGAATCGCAGTCTGGTTAGGTACATATATAAGCAACAGGTTGAGCGTGCAGTTTTCTTAGTGCACTTTGGGAGGCAATCTCAAACAGAAATTTAAAGAAAAAGCGTTCAATTTCTTTGCTCAGCGTTTCCTATCTACATATGAAATACTTTTTTAATCTATGCCGACGACCACTGCAGATTTCTATGCTATATACACTCCATAAAGCGTTCCTATGATTGCAATAGTCGTCGGCCCCTTTGGTCGTCGCAACTGTGTTTACGGCAATAGACGGCCACTGCAGATTCCTATGCAATGAACTATCTATAAAACGTTCCTATAGAAAATTGTTCCTATTACTGCAAAAGTCGCTATACTCTTCCCATCATTTCGCAGCCAATGAGTGCTCACTCGTCCAAATCGGTGTCAAAATATATTTAACACCTTGTCTAAAATGTAAGACAGTTACTGTCTTGCTAAGTCTTCCAATCATTCAAATAATACTATTTAATTTATTACTAGAATTTTATTTTTAGAAGGTCTTTTGTAATCAATTGCCAGTTATTTTTTTATGTTTTTTAAATTAAAAATCAAAATACATTCCTACAGATTGGGCATGTTGATTTACTGCTGGTAGTAAACCATTTGTACTGCAAAAAAAGAAAAAATATTAATTTACCATCGATTTCATTGCTAAAACATGTCTTTCTCTATTACCAAACAAGGTCCGTGGAATTTCTTTTTACAGGTTTTACACGAAAGTTTCGGTAGTTGACAAGTATCCTGATGTATAACTGTATAACAAACATAGCATTCTTCAACTCCTTCGAATTTCTTATCTAAATTCTTCTTCCACAATGAGAGTCCATCGAAAATTGAACCATTCTACAAAAGTGATGTGAAGTTAGCATAATTAAATTTATTTCACTTATTTTAACATATTTTACTTGATGTGTTAAAAAGATAGTCAACTGCATGCCCACGTTTCTTGACTGACCGCGACCCCCAATCTGTTTGCCACTTTCAACTTTCACAGCACCTAATGGATGATTTTGAGCTAGAGTTATTACTAGCTCCATACGAGCCTCATCTATTGAGTAAACAGCCACAACTTCTCTCGTTGATGTATGTACAGTGACCTAAGGGTAAGATAAATTTTTAATTATTCATGATTAGTACATTTTAAAAGTTTGAAAATCAAGGAAGGAAGGAAAGAAAAGACTTAAAGCAACCATACATGACTATAGGATCACAATGCAAGTCCTACATATATATATATGTAGATAATATCGTGTAGACCATTTGCACGGCATTATATCATATAGGACTTTCCATTTCGAGGTGTTATTTTTAATTTCCCTGTGAAGGATAGATTAACCTGTCAGTTTTTGGCAGATAATGCTATTGATAAATTTGAATATCTTGCCCAAGTTGGTGATCTAAAGATCTATATATAGATTGCATCTGTCGCAGAAAGTATTATATTTGTGGACGATCAAGATTTTTCCATTCCGAGGCATTCCCAGTAACTAGGCATATCGCAAACAAGCTTGCACCTTACTCTGAATAAGGATCTTTGTCTAAAGGTTGACCACGCACAACACGGCACGTTTGTAAAATGAATGTTAGAAAGGCAGGAAGGTTATCCCAATTTTTTCTAGAAAATCATCCTTAGCGATCATTTTCATTTTGGAAGAATACGTCAATATACCGAACTGCCCCATTGGGAATCATTGTTAAGCATTCTCTTACAGTTGCATGTGGTTTTTGGACGTAAGAGTTATTGGGCCTTATATGATTTAAAACTAAGCGGTTCTAGTGAATGAACTGTGCTACCACTTGATGCTAATGGACCTTTTTTTGGTGTGAGGTTGGTGCTGTGGACATATGACGCCAGTAGTACTGTGCTATGGGCCGCACAAACGAAGAAATCATAAAATAAAAAATTGCCAGTTTAAAAAAAAAAGGTTTTTTAATAACTTAAAACGACACCTCTTATCGGAAAACCTATATAGAGGGTGTTTCCCACTAGGAGGTCAATAGAGCGGGAGGTGATAGTACTCACCTATACGAACCAAAAATTGTATGGCAGGGGGGGGGGGGGACATATCAACCGCTTAGGAGTTACAGGGTGATTAAGAAAAACAAGCTAGTTTTTCATAACTACACCCTGTATACAGGGTGTTTCCCACTATAAGGTCAGTAGAGCGGGAGGTGATAGTACTCACCTAAATGAACAAAAAAATTTATGGCAGGTGGGGGGGCATATCAACCGTTTAGGACTTACAGGTTGATTAAGAAAAAAGATAGTTTTTCACAAAACACCCTGTATCTTAAAAAGTACAGGGTAAATGGTCACAGTTAGTAGCTCATTGTATGCA
The DNA here is from genome assembly GCA_963924295.1 of Dioctria rufipes. NCBI lineage: Eukaryota > Metazoa > Arthropoda > Insecta > Diptera > Asilidae > Dioctria > Dioctria rufipes. The sequence continues at coordinate 70,657,878 of OZ002743.1, read as the reverse complement.
GAACTCCATGGCCTTTCGAACGACTGCTCAATCAGCCCCATAGCCCTCCTTATCAAGAATTATGGATGGCTAAACTCAAAATTTCGGATTTTCTTACCTTTTTTTAATTTAACTTCTATTATTTTTGTAAAAAGGTCGTTAACATAACTTTTTTTTTATAAAAACGGTAAACTGTAGACTCTCCTCTTTAAGTTGACTTATTACACCCTATGTGTTAACTTTAGCCGTTAAACAATTATTAATTCATAACCTATTCAGGTCACACCGAAATTAAACGATATTTTGTAAAATAACGTGCTAAGGGAACAAATTATCGTTGAGAATAGGTTTAGAACTAATAACTCTTAAAGGGCTTCAGATAGCACATTGGCTGTAATAGGTCATATTAAAGAGGAGAGTATACAGTTTACAGTTTTTATAAAAAAAAGTCGACCTTTTTGCAAAAATAATAGAGGTTAAATTAAAAAAAAAAAGTTTAGAAAATCCGAAATTTTGAGTTTAGACATCCATAATTCTTGATAAGAGAGGGCTATGGGGCTGATTGAGCAGTCGTTCGAAAGGCCGCGGAGTTCTGCATACAATGTAACCATTTACCTTGTACTTTTTAAGATACAGGGTGTTTTGTGAAAAACTATCTTTTTTCTTAATCAAGCTGTAAGTCCTAAACGGTTGATATGCCCCCCCCCCTGCCGTTCTTCTAGGTGAGTACTATCTCCTCCCGCTCTACTGACCTTATAGTGGGAAACACCCTGTATACAGGGTGTAGTTGTGAAAAACTAGCTTTTTTTTCTTAATCACCCTGTAACTCCTAAGCGGTTGATATGATATCACCTCCCGCTCTATTGGCCTCCTAGTGGGAAACACCCTGTATCTAGTTTGTCTAATTTTTGTTCACACTATCAGGTTTGCTTGCTCATAAGATTAGTAGGGTGTAGTCAAACCCTAGAGAAATACTTCCCAAGCCATAAAACTGGAAACTATATGTGTGGAAGCCGAGTCCGTTCTCTAAAATGACATTGACTTTATATATGCTATGGAGTCCAAACTACTATCCGTACAGGAATATTGTCTTTCAGAAATTTTAAGCTAGGCTCCTTGCCTTTCCAAAGGCTACCCTTACTATATACCTTACTTAACAAAATAATAAAATAGTTTTGATTTAAAAGTAACCTTATCATTTTACGCTCAATAACTCTCAGCTGAGTAATAGTTGCAATAGTGTATTTGTGGCCGTAGTCCGAATATGTAGGCAGATTGATTCGATTTTATCAGACCACGGCACAGCGACACAATTACTATTTAGCTGAGAGTTTTTGTTTGAGGAATCGTAGTCATTTGGTTAAGATAATTTTTTTTAAATAATCTTGTTAGGAAAGGTATAAAAACTTTATTTCGGTTCGAAAGATAAGAAAGCAAGCTTAAGATTATCAAAACAACATTTTTCTGTATTAATAGTAGTTTAGGGTGGAGGAACTATTAAAATCAAACTTTTGTCAGCTTTACATAAGAACACTGTAAATTTTTTATGATGTTAGGTTTGTTGGGGCTCTCATGTGATAGTGAGAAAGTCTGTTTCATGGTTTTGTAAGTATTTCTCGAGGGTTTTTGTGTAGTAGACTTTATAACTAGGAGCTACATATATGATAACATTTTCCTGGCATAAAGATGGATAATCTGAGTAATAAATACGTACCTGCATATTTTCATGTTTTTCTTTTTTATTAACAATAGCGCGTAGCTCTTCTTGGCATATTAAATTTGAGACGAAATTAGTTGTGAGTTTATCGACAAAAGTTTTTTGCCTTGTATTTGTCGCATTCCACCATTTTCGGACCACAGCTGGTAAATGTCTTAATGTTTGCGTGTAAAAATGACAAGCATACCGCTCTACGGTTGTACTAACATCTATAAAACAAAAATATTTCAATGTTAGTAATATTTTAAATTTTGAATATCAGAGAATGAAAGTCACAGAAAATTATACAGTTCAGGGTCCGTCTTTCAAAAATTACTTAACTTACATTTTGTTTCCAATTCCGTTTTCAATATGTACTACAAGCTAAAAAGGAACTTCTAATTACTGCCGTATAGATGGGCCTAATCAATTTGACGCAATTTTTTTCTCGCTATCCTGAACCATAGGATAATTTTAAGCAATAATTTAACATTTTGTAGCAAATAACAGTAAATATATTTTTAATTGCTTAGCAAAACATTTTAGATTAAGCTTTTCTGTGTTTTTATGTAAATTTTCGATAGTTCAGTTTAACCTAAAATTAGTTTCATTCTCGAACCAGATTTCACACTTCCGGGCTTGTGATATTTTAGATGGGATTGTGACACCAATATTTTATTAATTTATTTTATGGACCACTAATATTGGAGTCTTCCTGTTCCTTTAAACAACTGTTTTTTGTTCACTTTTGCAATGCTCCTTCTTGTTCAAGCTATAGCAGTGGAGCCTAAAAAGTTATAGGAAGATTTGTGCATTTGGAAATAGTCAGATTTTACTGGGGGTTTTACTTGTGATGTGACCAATAAATTTGTAAAAAGGTGGAAAACTAGAATGCAGCTATTGCTTTGCATTCAAATTTGTTACTTTCAATAAGTTCAGCAGTAGCTTGCTTCACAAATAAAATATGTTACACATATTCTCAAAGGAATGCAGGAGCTAATTTGGTAGTTCAAGAATTCGTGCAGATATTAGCTTATTTTGCCCACAAAGAAATAAACTCCGGCATGCACAACAGAGCTTAAATCTTTCAGTGGCTGAACATAAAAAAAAATACCAAGTAGGCTTTAAAAATTTCAATTTACTGAACAGCTTGCCAAAAATCTTTCATAAAATAAAAATCGAACAAAAACTACTCTCGTTTCATTGCGGAATTCAAAATTACTAGCTCAAAGTTAGCAATTAGAAATTCGCTGTGTTAATTTAGATCCGAAAATTAAAAGTTTTCACAATGGAAATTTGTAGTACATTTGAAAATGAGGACGTAATATCGATTGATTCGGCTTCGGAAAAAAAGAAAATTCTACCGGTATTGGAGGAACTAGATCGCGGTAATAAATTGTACGATGAAAGACGGTTTTTGAAAACCAGGAGGAAGGGACAATTAAAACCTCTGTATGACGAAGCGAGGAAGAAAAATAATAAATGTTCAAAAATTGCCATTTATAAGCTTGTGTGCTCTACAAAAAAGCCTAAAAATGCATTTGAAAAAGAATACCCTCAATGTAAACATTGGGGTAACATTATACTTGAGCGAGACATCTTATCGCAACAAGAACATATTGCAATTTTAGCTCAACCAAAGGAAGTACATATCCCAGAACCGCAAAAGTATAAAATGCGATGTCATTTTACCAAGAAATATCTGCCCAATACCACAACTCGTGTTGAAGATTTGTCAATTCCTAAGAAAAATAAAGTCAAGGTAACATTGAAAAGTTTCGCTAAGGTCTTATCTGCGAGGCAAATAGACAACCTGTCGAAAATCCTTGTGCCCGAAGAGAATGATTTCATTGACATCCAAAGAACTATCAATCTTCGTCGAGAAGAAAATAAAAAAAAGCTCGTCCGAAAAGCGAAAATATTGCGAGAGTCAGCCAAAGTGAAGCGAAAAATTATTAAAGCACGAAAACAACAAGTACACGAAGTAACTTACGCTATTTACGAAATTATGAAAAGTTTCCTTATGACAGAACACACCATAGACATGAGCGAAGGAATGAAAAATCTCTCGGAAATACTAGAATGTAAAATAAAAGTTTTTACAGGTAATGCGTATAATTCTGTAGAGAATCAGGATCAATCATTAAATTTTTTTTTCAATTTATTGCAGGATTGTTTAATTCATGTGAATTGGTGGATAAATTTCTTAAAAATCTGGCAAAAAATCTCGCCATTTGGATGGATAAATTTATTTCGAATTTCGGATTCGAGTCACTCATTCATTCTATAAGTCCTGAGGAGACTGGTATATGCCCTTGTGAAGAGAAAGAATTCCGAAAACAAATACCGATTGATGACTATATGGAAATGTCTGAGGAATTTGAAATGGAAGAAGAGAATGGAGAGGAACTGTTCGATATTGAAGAATGGGACTACGGCGAAGAAGGTTTATTTGAGTTATCACCTGGGGAGACAGCAGCAGAAGATCTGGGCGAGAGTGAAGAAGAAGAAGGTGGAAGTCCGACGGAGGTGGAAGCCGAAGAATAAATATTTTAAGCTTACCTTTGACTTCGGTGGACGTAAGCGCCTTAAAAACATCGTTGCTCATAACTTTCGAGTCGTGATTTTTTAGTATTTCCACTGGCATTGCTCGGAATAGGAAATTCAACAGAGTCTGTGAAAAAATTTGTTGTACATAAATTTTGTTAAACAATTATATTTCAAAATTACGTGTTCATATTTGTTTTCTGTAATCCACATGGCGTATAATGATCGTAATTCGGCAGGAGCTTTTGAACAAATATAAATAATGCAGTCCCATAGAAAGAGATATGGGAGGGCATCATTATGCGTAATTGATTGTAGATCAGGCAACTCTGTTAATTTGTAACTGTAAGAAAAGTGAATTTCGTCAATTGACATATGATATTGATATATGCAAGAATTGCAAAAAAATATTGGTTTTTTTTATTCCTCTAAGCCGATGGACAAATAGCAAATTTTGTGGTTCTGATGTGAATGTAGATTTTAATTTGACGAGTTTAAGATATTTTCGGAAATTTTTTTTCTATAGATTCTCTGTAGAGAAATTCGTGACATTTGTATGAGTTTTCTTACAAATGTGTGGAAAAGTTACGCATTAAAAAAGTAAATTTTATGATTTCCAAACTTATCTCGTATGAGTGTACTCATTTTATGTGGAGCAGGGAGAGAATGAAGGATTCTCCATGATAAATTTCGTGAAGCATTTCTTGTAACTGACATTACTCCGCCCCAAATACATTGAAATTGCGAAGGCCATGACTGAAGAAGATCGCAGGATAATCTACTGCAACATTATAGATTCTTTTGGGGATTAATATGGGTCAGGCTCAAAGGATCCCGAAGGACCACTTGCGTGTAAGGAAAATTTGCTACCGATGGATTCCACACTCATTAACACAATAGTAATAAGACGATCGTATGAAGTCGTGAAGAGAAATGTTAAAACGATTTATACCGATTTCCATTGTTCACGTTTTCTAGCAGTAGTGTTATACTTTTCTTGCAGTGTTACACCGAAATCGTTCCATTGACCTGCACTGCTAGAAAAAGTGTACATCAAATGTGTCTGGTGCTACACCCGAAAAATCGGCGGTGTTACACCGAAAAACGCACACATCTACATGAGAAATGTCACAACTGAATGTCATTGAGCATTGCATATCAATCTCCAACTATACCAAATTCATCCGCAATCACGCCAAAATATTTTAAATTACAATTTTCATAATTTTTACGTTATTCGAGATGTTATTTTTTCCAGAAAATTTCAATCTGACAAATTACACGCATATCGCGTCAAAAGTTGTTCCACTGAACTCGTTTTTTACTGATTGACGTACACTTTTCTTAAAATATCAATGGAAATCGACATTAGATGAAGTAAAAAAATACGGTGAATGGCTTTATTACAAACAAAGTAATAGGTTTACATCAAATTTGAATTAATCTCTTTCAATGTATTCTTTTTGGCTAGCGATGCACTTACTCCAACGTTGGTTCTGTGATTGGAAGCATTTCTGGAAGGCCTCTTTCGGAAGAGCCTACTAAGTCCGGAGAGTACGCTGGATGTGCACAGAGGATATTTTTTCGGCAAATAACTCGCGTATCAGAAGCCAGGTGTGGCACGGTGCGTTGTCGTGATGAAAGAGGATGCCATTGAATCATTTTTCTGGCTTTGCATGGACCCATGCGCCATGTTTAATTCTTCCCTAAGCTCTCGAATAGTCAATCGCCTGTTTTAACTTTAGATTATATTGCTATATAATGTAAGGTTTGAACGAATCTGTTTTGCCACTTTGTACACGTTTTCGTTTGCTTTTGAGGTCAAAGGACGTCCCGACCGTTGCTCGTCTTCAACCGATTCATTTCCGTTTTCAAATCGCTCATACCACTTGTAGACAGTCTTCACAGTCACACCGTTATCGCCATACTCTGATTTTAACAATCTATGAGCTTCTTTGGCACTTTTTTGCAGCTTAAAACAAAGCTTAATATTAACACGTTGCTCGAGATCCATGATGTGTGGCAGACACGGTAAACATGACCTCACTCTTTCTACTCTGGAAGCCGACTGAAAATTTGCTCGAACTTAACACTGACTTTCTCAAAGAATCAGGCTATCAGACCGATAACTTCAAATGGATATGCGTTAGCAGTTGCTGCTATAAAAATTTATTCACCGTATTTTTTTTTTCACACCTCGTATATGATATGGTCACAGGTCATGAAAGTTTCTTATACTGCTATAAGCCAGAGAGCAAATGATAGTCGATAGAAAGAACATGTTTAAATCTGAAAGATCAGCTAAAGTGAGGAAATGTCCACGTGCTATTCTCAATGAGCGGTCTTGTTGCTACAATATCTTTTCCTACTGGAATTACTGTTAATGTAGAATAATATATCACTTTCTGTTTGTCAATTGTCCCCGGAAAAAATTCACAAGAGACGTCCTTCAAACAATTCATGAGAGAAGTCATGAATTTCTTAATTCAGATATTTCTGAGTCATGATAGCGCACAGAATAACTTCATTTTTATGAGAAAAATAGAATGGTATCAATGAATATAGTCCAGATCCTCTCAACATCAATGCAAGCTCTACGTTTAGACAAACAAAAAATTGTATGGGTAAGGGGTGAGAATCGTAACGGTTTCCGAGATAACGAGACTTTAAAATATTCGGGTATGTTTTATAGATCATCCTGTCACTTCTGAAAGTCAGACCCTATGATAATGATTTAAACTTTGGTAGATAGATAATCGTTGGACCTTTCTATAAAATTTTTCCCTCAACCTTTCCGTTTTGAAGTTATGGCTCAACAAAGTTAAAATTCCGGAATTTTTACTCGTTTTTTTTTTTATTTAACTATTTTTATCAAAAAACAAGCCATCAATACCAATTTTTCATATTGAATTTAAAAAGCCCAAAAACTTAGCTTTAAAATGAGCTATCACACTCTGTACCGAAAATGCAACCCTTTCTGCGTTTTTTGTACTTTTTCTTAAGCATCTCCTGCGAAAATTTATAGACCGACCATTGGAAAGGTCCAACGATTATCTATCTACCAAAGATTAAATCAACATCATAGGGTGTAACGTTCAGAAGTTACAGGGTGATCTATAAAAACATACCCAAATATTTTAAAGTCCCGTTATCTCGGAAACCGTTTCGAAAGTCCAGAATCTCCTCTTTAATTTAACCAATTATACATATGTTATTAGCTCTTAACCTATTCAGGTCATAGCGAACAAATTATCTGTGACCTGAATAGTAATGTAATACTGCTCAGAAAAGTTAAAATTTCGGAAATTTAACTCATATAATACTTGGATCAACATCACATTTTCATGCCAAATTTAGAAATTGATTTAAAATAAAAAAAAAAAAAATTAATACGTCCAGCGATATTCTTAAGAAAAAGTACCAAATACGCAAGAGGGGTTGCATTTTGGTTACAAAGTGTAAAAATTAAAATTCCAAAATTTTACCTTTGAACGCATAAATATCATGTGCCTCTCGGCTCTATTTTTTTCAGTATTTTTTCCTGATTTTCACCATTGAACCTTCATTACTTTCAATCCCAACCATAATTTTGCTGAAAACAGTACCATTGACTTCACTTACTAGTTTAATACTTTTGTAGACTAGAGAGGACACTGAAAGTGTTAACTGATATATTACAGTAATTCGTAATTGTTGCTTGAGATAGAACAAATCATTAAATCATCAAATTGATTGCATTTAAATCCTAAAGCTGTCTCATTTCTTTTAAACAAGACCAACATTTAGATTCTTTGTATTCTTTCGATGGAGTATCGATTTTTGGCAGTAATAATTTCAATGAGTTAAACAGGAAAGCATCGAGATATTTAGGATTTCTGAAAAGGTGTATGAAATATTTAAGTCTATCGAATCTGGCGCATATAAACAAATCATACATAAAATCTAGAATAGAAAGTCGTACAGCATTAACAATATAAAACAATTTCAAGCCTTCAAACTAAATACCGACGAGGCGATAGCAATCCAAATCGACACCTTGGTGCCCCTCCATAATGTTGGATAAGTTTCGTTCCTTTATCTGTAATTCGATGGTCTTTTTCTCAGGTGAATTACCTAATTTGATCCTTTGATTATTAATCCCTGCACACAATACTCTTGTTGCATATCCCTAAACCCATTCATCCTTGAAAATCTTTTTGGATGTGAAATTTTAAGATGCTTTTATTTCCCGAACTGTACGCGTGTGAAACAGTTTAATGTTCTTTGTCTTATCTCATATTTATCATCTGCAAAAGTTCACGCGCGCATAAGTCGTCATTATCCCTAATCCCTACCAGTTTAGATGTGCTTTACATCACTGTATGTATAAATTGTTAATAACTCACCTGAATTCGGCCAAATATTTTTCTATAATTATCGTGTATCTTTCAATGAAAGGCGAAAATTTACTTAAATAATGCCAATCATCTTTTGGAGCTGTCGTACTATTATTTTGGTCAACGATTTCTGGGCGTTTTTCTAACTTCTCTGTATCACTTGTTATTAAGAATTTTGCTATATTATGTGTTATATTGATGCTGGCCATTCTAACACTATGAAGCTCATTAGATAAATGATCTAATGTAAAGTTTAATATGTCATCAATGGAAATTTTGAAACCACTTTTGCATGCCTGAATGAAAAGAAAAAAATTTAACTGTAGATATATATTAAATTAATAATTTCTTCACTCCTAAGAACATACTTACATTAAAAATTATTTCATAATCCAAGTATTCTGTACAAGGACATATAATGTCCAATAGTGCACTGTGTGTAGTTGTGTACCGTTTGATTTCTGTAATTTTAAAAGAATTGAAATTAAGGTTTGATTTTTGAAATATTGCACACCATGTATCTAATAAATATGCAGGTCTGTGTGTAAGTACACAATTTTGATAAGAAATATAATGTCGATTTCAATGAAACTGAACCAGTGTTGCATTATTTTTAGCAGTGCTGCAATGGGTCCAACAAAAACCCTCGAGAAATACATCCCAAGCCATGAAACAGAAATCTATATGTGTTCATGCGCGTCCAATTCTTTAATATGTTTTATATTGATTCTTATTGAAAAGTAATTACTCATTGATTTTATATATGCCATAAAGCCTAAACTACTATCCACACAGGAAAATAATCTTCCAGTAATTTTAAGCTTGGCTCCTTACCTTCCCAAACACTACACTTCTATATACCTAGACCTACCTAGATCAAATTAAAGAGGAGAGTCTATAGTTTACAGTTTTTAAAAAAGTAAGAAAATCCGAAATTTTTAGTTTGGACCACCATAACTCATGAAAGAGTTGATCAGTTTTTGGAAAGGAAGGCCATGAAGTTCTGCATACACAGAGATTTTAACTGTGACCATACGCCCTGCTAGTTTTAAGATACAGGATATTTTATGAAAAACTAGCTTTTTTTCTTAATCACCCTGTAAATCCGAAACGGTTGATATGCCCTCCCTGCCATTCAATTTTTTGTTTGTTTAGCTGAGTACTATCACTTCCTGCTGTACTGACCACCATGAAGGAAACACCCTTTATATTATGTAAGAATCTGAACATAACACGCCGAGATTTTTATTGTAAGAATTTTGTTTTGTTTTTTTGTATTGCTTCATTGCGTCAGACACTGAGTTATTATCACAAGTAGAGTCTTGAGTAGCAGTGAAATTTTTTTGATTTTGTATTTTTCTTTGATTGAACGTTAAATCAATAAATAGTTAATCCACATAGCATACACTTAATTAGGGATACCATCTTTTCATATTCACTTCAATGAAATCGCGCATGTGTTCGTTAAGCTTAAGATGATATTTTTGTCAAGCAGTTTCGTTCTTTTCTTGTTTCTTCATGCAAAAATATGTACAAATCATATATACTCGTACATACGCATACATATTAGTGCATATAATATCGTTTACAAATTTTTAATTAACAATCGCCATTATATCGACATTTTTTTCACTCTGCATATAAAATAGACTCATTGTAACAGTTGCCCTCATTTAGTGCGTTGATAACAAAATTTTTACGGTAGTACAAAATGAAGGCGCGCTAGGTGGTCTGAATTTAATTACACGTACTTTCTGATAGTGAAAATTAAGCGATTTAAATTCTCGAACCTGTTCCTTATTTAAACTGACAGCAAAGACTTATAACCAGTTTATTTCGATCACTACTTTAGTTTAAACTATGAGATTCCTCATAGCGCTTTCAATAGTATCGGGTGCTTGTTCTGGACAAAATGATATAGGTAGGTCCGTTTTATTGAAGTACCTTTTTTACGGTTCTTCTCAATAAGTTATGAACAGTGTATCCTCCACAGGAAATTGAAGAAAAAGTTGTTGGTGGAGTAAATGCGAAACCAGGTGCAGCCCCTTATCAAATTTCTTTACAAAACCAAGAGGGTAGGCATTTCTGTGGAGGAGCCATAATCGATAAAAAATGGATTACAACAGCAGCCCATTGCGTAAAAGGGTAAAACATTTTAATATGTAAATTGATAGAAAACAATAATTTCAATGGATAATTTTAGTCGAAATCCTGAAGATGTTAAAATTTTAACTGGAACCCAGGATTTAAAGAAACAAGGAAAAATTTACTATGCCGACAAAATTATTGTTCACACTCAGTAAGGTTTTTTATTATGGAGATGTGATTATTAGACACAATTTCAATAATTTCAGATATAATTCTCCTGCTTATCATAATGATATTGCTTTGGTTCGTTTGAATTCATCAATCGAATATACTAACAGAACAAAGGTAATTCCTTATTCGCCCGATCAACTTCCAGATGACGCAATATTAACATTAACTGGATGGGGACGTCTTGCCGTAATTTATTACTTACAATTTAAAAAAAAAACTAATAAAACTAAATTATTTCGATCGAATTTTAAGGAAGGAGGTAAACTTCCAGAACTACTCCAAACAATTGACTTAAATTTTGTACCATATGAGGAATGCAAAAGTAAACATAATAACAGTCCCACCGTAGATATTGGACACATTTGTACTTATAATAAAAAAGGTGAAGGAGCTTGTAGGGTACGGAGCTATATAATATATACATATTAAAATTTTATCTTAACTATCTTATCTATTTTAAGGGTGATTCCGGTGGCCCACTTACATATAAAAATGAATTGGTTGCTTTAGTAAATTGGGGAAGACCTTGCGCTGTGGGATATCCAGACGCACATGCTAGAATTTCATATTACCATGATTTCATAAGGACCAATATAAATTTAAATCAAACATAAAAAGATATAATGTCGAATATGTGTAATATTAAAGAACAGTTAGAAAAGTGAAAGATAAAAGAAGAAGTACAGATAGTTATAGGTATAGATTGCAACTATTCAATTACAAATTGTCTACCATGGTTAAACATTTTTTGAAGATATTCTATTCTTGGACCAGAGCAAAAATAAAAAATATAATAAATAGAAATTAAAAAAAAAATGCTCCAAAAAAATTAAAAAAAAATCGTTTTTTTTTGTACCAGAGCTAAGTTGTGTGTAAAAATTTTTCTAATCATTATCAGCCAGAACCCTAAGATTTTAGTGATCTCCACTAAATTGGGTCATCATCGTCCTGAGATTCAATACACATCGTCATCAATCACTAACATTCAGCAAATACAAAATCGAGTGCATCTCTCTCTAGTTACGTTAACTATGAAAATCTACAAAAAACTAAAATTAACTATGACTCTTGCTAGATAACCTTTTGGTTTAGCCAATTATGTTTATCTGCTAAGAACTAGGAGGGACTACTGAACAATAGATTTTGAGATATAAGGTTAGTAGACAATATGCCTCTACTGGCTCAGTCAATAATATTCTCTTCAATAAGATATGTTCCTACTTAATTATTCTATTGCTGGCGAAAGCTGTGCACATGGAAAGAGGTTTCATGGTCCAACTCAATCATGATATAGCAGCACAAAACTCGAGTCTAAAGCCGGCTCCAGACGATGCGCCCACTTGTCACATATTTGACAAACGTAAATTCGCCGCATATGTCTACATTTTTCGTTTCGCATCAGCCAACTAGATGATTCTATAATGTGACAATGCCTGAACTTGGAAAAAGTTTGTACAAATTGAGAAGATGCGTTTATCAGTTCATATAGACGATGAGCTTATATGTGAAATGTGTCATGCGGGAGCATTTGTTTTAGTTTGTTGCACGTTTTTTTTACTGTTTTGAATTTGATATTTAGTGTGCTATGTGAAAATGGCAGGGACCGAACCAATTATGACTTTTGACGAAAAAAGCTTTCTTTACTTATTATTTCTGATCGATAATAGTTTTGAAGCTAGAAAAGCAAGCGCGCTAGCTTAATGCTCTTTTTCGGTAAAAATATAAGCCCAGCTCGACTTTTGAATTTTTCTAGCCGAAAGTAGAAGGACTTTTTTCCAGCAAATATGAGAATTCAATTTGACTTTTTACTTTATGAAATGGTTAGTAACTGGTGGAAAGGATTCTTTTAAAATTCTTAGCTAATTAAGGAATGTCTTAAAAAACTCTTTGAAAAATAATGTTTTTGCTTATTATACCCTAGATAAAATCATAGGGTATACTAAGTTTGTAATTCCGTTTGTAACGGAAAATGAGTTCGACACCCACGCACAATATTAAGTTATTTTGATTTTTGCATGTCCGTCTGTTCGTCCTCACGATAACTCGAGGACTGGCTTTTAAAAACAAAGTAAATTTGAGTCTGAATATGGGACCAATCGGACAACTCCTTCATAGGGTTGCCATACAAAAATCTTATTTTTCACTATATATTTGGGAACTGCCTGAGAACTTGTCGATGTAGAGAGGTGAAATTTGGTACATATTGCTTTTATGAAGATAGTTAATAAAATTTCAAAAATGGACTAAATCAGGTAACCCCATCCTGGGTTTTTTACGTATACTGTGAAAACTATCAGTCTTAGACGTTTTTATTGTACTGAAAAGTTCTTCAGTATATGAAATTGGTTATAATCAATTTTACTGTCAGACGAACCGTTCTAGAAATAGTTGCGAAAAACCACTTTAGTAATCAAACTTGCCCAGAGTGGAGCTTCAAAATCTGGTGCCTCGGATTCTATATGCATTCTTCCACTTCATACAGCGATAAAACTCCAATATAACGTCATTAGACTACTCCATATTTCGCCATCTATCTAATTTCTAAACTGAACAAGTAAAAAAAAAAATCGAGGACATTCTTTTTAAAATCACTACCCGTTTTTGTCATATTGCTTTTTTATCTATATAAAATATTAAAATTAATTATATCTTTCAAACAAATCATTGTGGAAACAATTGAATATTGCATTGGCATCGAAAATACATACATGCGGCGCATTCGCGTTGCAACCAAAAGAGTAAAAATCACAACCCTCTGTCGGGTGTATGTTCAAATTTTTCACGTTCGGGCGCCATGTATAATATCTAACAGAGTCAGTTTTAGAAATCTTTTAATTTCCTATAAAATTTTGGTGAATAATGAGAAATATTATCTGTGAATAAATTAAAAATTAATCTGTTTAATAATATTTTATTTATTTTTTTTATAACGTAAAAAACATTATTATATATTCTAAGGCGACGGAGAGTGTTACAAAATAGCAACTAGTGTATGTGCTCTAACTATTGCTCCCGACGAAGGGTTAATGTTAGCAGTTTCCACGAAAGTGTCTGACGGTCTTATCGTTTATGCGCACAATTACGTTTGAAGAATAAGACATGAAATGAAATTGGTGAAGTAGAGATTTGTAATTGTTGGATTGAATTGATTGAATTTGAAAAAAAGGGCTAAAATTTGACATAATAAATACTGCACTTTTTCAACAACTTTTTTTTCTTCTTTCTAATGCACTCACACAATACCTAACTGCCAAAGGACTAACAAACAGACTTTAACGCACGAAAGACTGAATCAAAACACCCCTAGCACCTAAACCCTCAGGTTAAGAAGTCCTTGCTACTTCCTCTAAGCTACAAAGCTGCAATATGTATAACAGAATAGATTAGCACGCTTTTTCAAACTGAATTCCCTAGCTGTTAGATTTAATTGCCATGAACTAAACTGAATCAGAATTGTATTACACTTAAACTTTTAGTACTTCTTCCTAGACTAAGTAACTTTTGGTTTATACTGTCTGTTGAATTCGAACATGAACTAGCTGCAAATAGATAGTCTCGAAGCTTATACTGTAAAAGCTATATTGACATTCTAGCGATGAAATACAAAAATTAGCTCTAGAAATTGATTAGGACATAACGCAGATAGAGTCCAAATGGCATTGAAGCCGTGGGCCGACCACTTTGTTGTAATAGGCTTCCTTTAAGGTTATACAATAAAGCTCTTTTTTAATTTGAATTTAATATTTTTCGCGATTCCGGTAAGTAATTAAATTGATTATTTTAAAGTAACTGTACTGTTGGACCCAACATTTATTACGATAAATCGGAAATTTCTGTCTGCCACAAAATTTTCAGTTTTCTATATGACTTTTGTTGTAAGAGTAAAAGCGATACCATCTTTTCTAGATTGTAAAATTTTTTAAGATATTTTGCTTACCACCGTTGGAGACTAACTTGTAGAAGCATTTAAAAAGAACGAGATTAACTTCTCGTGAGAACAAATTTTGCCATTCATCTATAACGTTGGATAGCATTTGCGTTGAACTTTTTCTCTTTTCTTCTTCTATAAATTTCGTAAGAACTGCAAAAAGTTTATAAACTGCAGTTGTGAACATTGCAACCTGAAAACAAAGGATGTTTATTATAGCAATAAAAGATATATATTTGCTGAGCACCTTTGGATTTAGAAAACGTTCAATGCTTTTGGATACGCTCAAAACCCATGAACTTAAGCCAAGTCTAACAGTATCCCAATGCTGAATAGTCAATTCAGTGGGAAATTTTTCTAACACTTTTGTTAAGAAATTGATGAATTCAACTACAGTGGTGACTTTAGAAAATTCTACTTTATCAATTTCCCTAAAAAAAAATATATATATATATTTATATAATAATATTGCTGCATTTTAATTAGAAAATATCGAAATAATCTTACTCATTGTACAAAAGGAATTCATTAAGAGTTTGCTGCCTGACTGCAACTTCTGTGATAAGATCTAAACAATATGCAATTATTTTCCGGTCTGAAATTTCATTGTAGTTTGAGGTGAAGTGGTTCGTAACAAACAACCTCAAGGAAGTTTCTTTGACTATCAAATCAATATTATCCATTAAAACATTGTAGTTTACGGGAAGTGTTTTAGCCTCCAGCTTGGGTAACATGATCTGGAAAAGAGAATGATTATAATACAAAACTGTATAAAAAAGTTAACGGTAAGAAGTTATGTCAGCGTATAGGAATCAGTGTTGATTATATAAGAATGAATTTCTCCAACTTAATTTCTTCAAGCAAAACGAACAAAAGCACATGCGTCCAAATATCATAGGATTACAGCAACAACTTTGGAACCAACTCTCTCAATATTTCAGAAAAACCTGTTATCAAAAAAGCGTGGAAACATTTTATTTACGAAAATAAATCATTTGCCATTCTGTTTCGTTGCATGCAATCTCCGCTTTAACCTTTTTTTTATATTTATTAATAAAAGTTTTAAAGAGACTTTGATTTTTTTGTTATTTTTTTTCTTCTTTCTTTCCTTTTCTCGCCGTGTACATTTTAATGTAAAAGAGTCGAAAATCTCGCCCGTGTCCTATCTTGTTATTAGATTATCTTTGGTAATGCATTGCAATGCATTTGCACGAATTTACACATTTCTCGTTCACACAAAATTACACGAGTTTTGCATACGTCACAGCTTTCCCTCTCGCGTGAATTTACCCCAATACCGATTTCCATTGATCACGTTTTCTAGCAGAAGTGTTACACCTTTCTTTCAGTGTTACACCGAAATCGTTCCATTGACCAGCACTGCTAGAAAGTGTCCGTCAAATGACCAAGCTGCTACTCCCAAAAAATCGGCGGCGTTACACCGAAAAACGCACACATCTACATGAGAAATGTCACAACTGAATATCATTGAGCATCACATATCAATCTTCAATTATTACTCCACTAAATTCATCCGCAATCACGCCAAATCCTTTTTACGTTATTCGTGATGTTATTTTTCCCAGAAAATTTTAATCTGACAAATTAAACGGATATGAGGTACTATTGATTTCTCATCGCGTCATAAATTGTTCCATTGAACTCGCTTTTCATTGGTTGACGTGCACTTTTCTTAAAATATCAATGGAAATCGACATAAGTTTTTAGTTACTGCACCGAATGCAAGGAAAACTCACAGCTGCCATAATAAAGTTTCAATTTCTGAACAGTTTTTAAAACGCAATCAAAATATCGAATCAAGAATGTTTGAGTATTCAATGTTCTCGTGGGACTTTTGGAAGAGTATAACAAGTTAAAAGAAATAAAACAATATTCAATTCGCATGTTATTTCACACTTCTTCTTCTTTGTTTTCACGAAGTTGCATGAAAAGCGTTCATTTACTTTTTCATGCATTTTACATTCTTCCCCCACCACACGAGTAAGTTTATGCACTTATCGAACAAGTTTTTGAACTTCAGGGTAAACCTGGTGTAATGACACTTCTCTAACAGTTGTCTTGAATATAAATAATTGTGAAAAGTTATTTATAAATTTTATGTGCTCTTGCAATTTTTCTATTTCTTTTCTTCTAATTCGTTTCTTAAGAAGTAATTTATATACCCCAATCAGCAATAAATTTCAAGTGACAAATGTCACTCTTTCACCAAGAAATTTTTAGTATAACTTTTGGGTAGATTTGACAAAAAATAAGGTAGTGTAGCACTAAGGTGCCCTAGGTTTATCCGGTGTTTTCATCGAACAAACCTATTGGTTTTCATGCAAAATGGAACCTATTGAGAACTTATCAAGATGGAAGTAACAAAGGAACTCATTACCATCAGGTTATTGAATATATTGTATATAAAAAAAAAATTCCAATGCTTCTATTTAGGGCATGGTTCAAATGAAATTATAGTCCATTTACGATATCTTGCTACATATCTTCATGTAAATAATTAAATGTTTAATAAATAATACGATGACAATAACTTATTGGGGCAATTATATAAGATTCTCATAATTTATTACAGTTCAACAGAAATATACTTACATTGGTAATATTGATGTATGCTAAAAAATTTCCATTTTCCAGTACAAAATTGCAGCTGTCTTCATAAAGTAAAATTGACCCATTCTCATTTTTATTAAACGGATTAGTTGAAAGAAGGAATGGTACCGTCCTGGTCCACGAAGTCTCATTTTCGATTATTTTAGAAAAAAGTTGACTTTTAATGGACGAAATAAAGCAATCAGCAGAATGATTAAGAACTAAATTAACTTTTTCTGATAAATTTAAAATGAGAAATTCAACCTCTTCACTTATCTGAAAGTAAAAATAAATTGTTCAGCTAAATTTCGCTTAGAGAAAAATTAAAACTTACAAGTGATGAATTTAACATTAGCGATTCACCTATTGCAGCAACATTAACCGATGTAATGATATAACCGTAAATTTTATCAGACCACGCTCTTAGCAAATGTTCGTTCGGATCAAAATAATCCTCAGTAAACTCATGATCTTCTTCTACAGCTACCTCTTGCAGTTCTATTTGCTTTTCATTTTTTTCATTGCATGTAAGTTTAAATATTGTAGAAAAATTTAATAACTGTTTTCTAAAGAAAATTTTCACATCCACTAGAGGTATTCCTGACATATAATCATCGTTTAGACAATTTAATGTTATTCTTCCTTCGATTAGTTCAAAATAGGCACATAGATCCTCGATTTTATTATAAATTTGTAAATATTTTGGAGAACTTAGCAATTTATCTATCACGAAGTCAATTCTCTTATAACGTTCTTCTTCCGAAGTTATATTCTCTGTTGAGCAGAGAATTAATTTAGCTGTCATATCTGCAATATTATTTATTTCAGGTACAGAAAGTATATCGCTTTCCGTTAATCTTTTGTCGAATATTTCACAGCATATTGCTAGTAATTCATCATCTAATGTTATATCGTTACTTGATAATGCATCCTGCCAACATGTAGTAATTTCCCATAAAGTATCCTCAGATAAATGCTCACTTTCTATCAAATTTATGCTAAATCTAAAAAGTTTTACGAAAATATCACGCTGCAATTCCTTTGTTGAATTTATCGAGCATATTACGGGCATAATTTGAGCAATAAAACTACCACAAGTGTCAAGCATACTTTCTAAGCTTTCATTCGATAATGGTTCTGACATTATACGTGTTATGCCTTCAACTGTTTCAGGGTTTATTAAGATTTCACCTGAATCAATTTGGAAAAAACATTTGTGCAACAAATTGAATTTCTCCTTTGAATTTTCTTTAATCACTTCGGACGCAATATTTTGTATTAATTCTGTAACATGTTTCTGTGATAAAATTCCTCTAATCTCAGGTTCAACGCATAGGGGATATGATAGAAGACGCTGTAATATCCATTGTTGTACATCTTTATTCGGTACCTATTGATGATATGAAAAATAAAAATAAAATGAATGCTGTGCTTACTTGTTTTATAAAGCAAGAAAAGCACACATTACAGGAAACCCCACTTCATATAAGACGAAAATTTGTACAGTATCAATCAAAAATCTATTGAATAAACGCATTATATGACAATGAAAGTCATAAACGTTTTTAATCATATACCTATTATCGAATGCAGGGTTTAAGAGAACCAGCAAATGTCCATGTGCGTGCTCTATACTGCTATGCTATCGCAGAAATTCCTTTTGGAACTGCTGCTATTTGAAATATCACTGCTGGTCTTACTGTTCCCTATCACTGATATAAACTTAAAATATAGACTTCAATAATTATAAACAAAAAAGAGCTTGTTTCTCCAAATACTCAATACTCAGTTTTCCTGTCGAGAGTAATTCTACTTTTTGTTTTATTTTGCCGTTGATGCTATTCTGAACCGACAATTCGTTGTTTAAAACTTGTATTGGGGTTCATTTGAACCCATTAATAAGATGAGTTCTTCAATAACAGTCATATTTCTCAGTGATTCTAAATAAAGCTCAGAGTTTCACGAGCGTACATGGACTTTTACATGAATGTTTTCTATCTCTAGTAAAATTGATAATTCTACTAACATCTTAACTAGTTCTAAAGGTTCGAACTTCTGGAGTTGATGTAGGCAAAACACGTGCATACCAAGTTTAGCTTTAGATTTAAATATACATGTGCACGTACATTAGAAAGCTTTAGGGCAATTTTTAGACGTGTTATATAAGAGGGTTACCTGTATACTGCACTGTACGTGAATTATATTGCCAAAATTACGTAGATATATTGTTTATTAAAAACAAATTTAACATACCTTTAAGAGCTTATTTAAATGGTCCATACGTTCAGTTTTCTCCAAAAGCATTAATATTTCAAAAATAATATCAACAATAGTCTCTAACGGTGGAGAGCACTTCATTAAAAATTCAGTGAATAGTTCCACTGCTGTATACAAATTATTTTTATTTGTAATTTTACAGTAGAAGTCAGCATCACCAAACATATCCGACAAGATTTTCAGTTGGGCCACGTAATTAGTTGATTTCTTATTAGACATTCTATCCAGCATTGAGCGTGTAAGCTCAACAGTAATTGCCTTCAAGTCTTTTTGTAAAGGCAATACAGAATTCTTTTTTTTAGGCACATTAGCAGCTCCACTTTCTTCATCGGAAAATTTGACTTTAGTATCATGAGGAAACGGTGCAGCATAATATAAATTCTGAATGAATTCTACAAATTCTTTTACGTATTTATCAATATTTTCTTCAAGTTCTTGATTTTCTCTAATCAATTTTAGCAACTGTGCCCAGAATAGTTTTAAAAGTTCCTGATAAATTGGATACGTATTTGAAGTTTGCGACCAATACGCAATTAATGATGAAATATGTAAAAATACATACTTTGTGGTGATATTTTCATTAACAATATTCCATTTAAGAATATCTATAATGTAATCATTAACAAGAGCTGTGCAGAAGTTCAATTCTTTAATGGAATTGTTACTTCTTATGCATTCTGATGCTTTAATTTGAATAACGTATCGAAGACATTCATAAAATGCAGAAACTGTGGCTGAAGCGTCTCCTTTACTTATAGAATTTTTTTGATTTAAAGTTAGAGATTGCTTGATGTTATCAAAAATATTTGTATAGAATTCGTTCAATGTATAATTCGGTACTGTTTCATTTGAAAATTTCGAAATAAAAGGAAGTAAATTAGGGTGAATAGCTGTAGCGCAAGTTCCGTCTTTTAAAATTGATGATAACTTGGGTAGTAGGACTTTTTTGAAATTGACATGTTTGTTCCTGAAAATTAAAGCTGATAATTAAAAAACTTATTTCATTTAATGTTAACAAGCACCAATCGCTAAATACAGTCTGCACGAGTAATATACAACCCCAAATATTAGGTAGAGTTAAAGGATCATTATCATCCATATTGAGGAATGTTATTTGTATTACTTGTTCCTTGTTTGACTCGATTAAGTCTGGAGTATCTTGCAAAAATGAATACAACGCCTCAAACCAAGCCGATCTGAAATAAATGAAAAAATAAAAAAAAATAATACACGACACATGCACATTGTAAAGATATACATATTTCCAAAACAAAAATCTAATTTATTATTGATAGGGAAAAGCAAGTTTCGTACAGCTAAATTCCGATCCTTAAATTATAACCACGATTAACTGATTGTAAATACGTACTCTTTTACGATTTTATATCTTATTCACACGGCAAAATGAATCCATATTCAAAAGTGTATAGCTCGGTAGCCAAGTTGTTAGGCGAATTGAGTATCATCCCACAGGTTGTGAGTTCGAATTTTGACAAGACTTTTTACATCCTTTTATAGATCATAGAGATAATCGCACACTAGGGAATTTCTAATATGTATCGGTAGCAAACTAAATTGGTACAATACAATATAACTGGGCGCTGACTATAATACTATAAGCTATCAGTACGTGTTAAAGGGAACAGGAACTCTATTGGTGCTTAGCGAAGATTAATCCGATTTATGTGTACTGTATTACATGACCTTCCGGATATATAATTGCTTACGGATATATCATGTGATGTTTCCCTTTTAACGCAGAATGCTTAGCTATCATCATCACTGAACTTGTAATACCTTAGGTATAGCAGGCAGTATGTTGATGAATCTTCAGTCATCAACAGTGCATTGTATGACCTGTTTTCTAAAATGGCAATTGCGAGTTGGCGATGAACTTCATTAAAGAGGGAGTCAGTATTAAGTTAATACACCGTAAATAACTGTTATATTTGATAATTAGCTAAATGGCAAATAGTTAATAATTGCTAAAAAGCTTTTAAGTCTCGTAATAAGAGTTTCAATAAAATTTTTTATTTTAAAGTTAATAATAACTGTTACCGAAGATATTTATTTAAGTCTTATGATAAGCCTTAGTAGACTTTTATATTTTTAGCTCAGCCCAGGGGCCGGATTCACTAACTCGGAGAATTATGGAGTTGTGGAGATGAGAGCTCTCTTGCCACTTAACTCTCCACTCGGAATTCTGTAACTCAAGGAATTTGTATTGAGATTTACCAAACCCCCTATTCCACTCGGCAAAACTCTCGACTGTGTTAGTTGTGGAGAAGTAAGAAAAATATTTCTCAACTGACAGTATTGTCTGCTTTTATTGTCCTTTGTAAAGGTACCTATGTACCTAGGATTTTCAAATTGAATTATGGATTCACCGCATATCCTGGCCATGTTTACCTGGCCATGTTTACAAAAACAAATTATGGAACTCCTTGCAATACTTACAGAGAAATAAGGATTTTGGTGTATCAAGGCACCCGCTAAAAATTGTAATTCACCCGAATTTGATCAATTTGGTCGGCTTCCAGTACAGAAGAGATGCTTGTATGTAGCATGAAATCGCATCTACATTTTGTCCCCTAATTAGATATGTAATTAGTTTTTGAGTCCGGTAAATAGTTTTGGAGATAACTGCAAAAGAACTGAATTAGTCCTTCATAAGATGAAAACATGGCCGTTTTTTTGGTACAGAAATGGATATATTTTCAACTTATCATTATGAAGAACTGGTAAGTCACGGAAATTCATTTTCCATGAGAAAAATGTTCACAACAGAGTACTAATGGATGTGAAAGAAAGAACGGAAGAAATATATGCAAAATATAGGAACTGGGGTGTATATGACCCAAGTGCATAAAACCCGTGTTTTGGCAGTAAAGTCAGTTATGAAGTTAAAATGATCAAAATAAGACTACACCATTCGATTACCCACTTCTCCTTCTTTAATTTGATACCAAACATGACGTATTTTGGACAACCTCCAATGAGGTGTGGTACAACCCCCCATCCACAAAGGCCCTTACCGCAAATATTTTTCATTTATATTTTTGTACTCTTGACCCTAAATCCGAAGGAAAAAACCACAGTGCTCTACGACACTCCCACACAGAGTTAGCCGTCCTTCAATATTGCGATACTTCTCACGTTTTCCTTAACTCCCCAAGTATTTTAGAAAATCGCGAAAGGAGAGTTAGGGAGATTTAATCGGGAAAACGAAAATTCTCATCTCCCATACTCCCAAACTCTCCGAGTTACAGAATCCGGCCCCAAAAGTGAGAGTACCTCCAAGAAGTTTCTTGCATTAATATATAAATAAAAAAATCGGAGTAAAAAAAATATTAAGAGTTTTTTTAAGAGTCTCGCGTCATTTGTGGGCGGTTTATAGATTAGTGTTGGCCTGAGGAACAAAATGCACAAGTGTTCATTCTGGGCAGCACTTTGTCCATCTCCCATACAAAAACTGTAAATGTCCTTTTATTACTTCAACAATCAAGCTCTTAAATTTATTCAAATTTCTTTCTACTTTACATTCTCTGGGTAGGATATTAAACATTTTCAACTCATTAATCATTAGCATGCTTGTATTTTTGTTTTTTGCAGGCTGTGATTCTGAAATCATCTCTATTTCTTAAATCTTAATAACTGTTTGGCTTTTCTTCTTAGCTATCTTACAACATAATTTGTCAATATGAGGTGAGAAGCTCAGTTTATTATCTACTACAATTCCAAGATATTTAACTTCCTCTACAACATCTATACTGATTCCATGTATAGTTAATGCCATTGGTTTTCATGCCATTTATTAACATACAATTTGTTTTAGACAAATTAAGCTTTAACTTGTTTATTGCGATACT
The DNA here is from genome assembly GCA_963924295.1 of Dioctria rufipes. Classification (NCBI taxonomy): domain Eukaryota; kingdom Metazoa; phylum Arthropoda; class Insecta; order Diptera; family Asilidae; genus Dioctria; species Dioctria rufipes. Next base: position 70,634,277 of record OZ002743.1, on the reverse strand, counting down.
TTCCAGATCCTCTTGTAATTTTTTTCAGCATTTGCTGAAGTCATTTCCAGTTATGTATACCACCGTGTCGTCCGCAAATAACACTAGGAAGGTCATTTATGTACAGCACAAACAACAATATGCTCAAGACTAAGCCTTGGGAGCACTCCAAAGTTGCATTCCACAGGTGTAGAAATATTAGACTTTAGTTTAGTCACTTGCGTCATGTTTTGTATGTAACTCTCGAACCCCTTATTTTCTGTTGACTTGATGCCATATTTGTCTAGTTTTTTAGCAAAATGCTGCGGCTAATGGTTTCAAACGCTTTCTTTAGATATAAGAAAACTGCAATCACCAGTTGGCCAACATCAATTTCCTTCTTCTACTCCAGAACTACTAAATTTAAAGCTAATTCACGAATGCTTAGGTCTGAATCCTGATTGATACTGCACAGACTTTTATTAATAAAAGTCACTTTCTTATCAACTTGTGTGTTGTCTCTGGTTGTACGAAAAACCCTATATTATCGTGTGGTGTTCAGGAATGGAGTGTGGAGAATAATAGTATAAGAACTAACGTACTTACTATGGGGTCGACGTCAACTTTGGCGCAAATTGTTCTCCAGTTCGATTTAGAAAGCATCGTTTACTAACGATAGGTAACGTAACGTTTTAAGGGTAACATGTCAATAATAAGACATATAGGGAAGGATCTACTTGTATTTGCGAAAAATTGACATGAATTCTAGACCAATCAAATCGCACATGTTCAAATTTTATAGTTTTTAAATATGATTAGTAAGACACTTACCTTACACTTGATATTTTATGCTTTGAAAAGTTCCAAAATTTTTGATTTTGTAATAATACTTTCAGTTTTCCTTCTATTTCAGATGTGTATTTTCCAACTGTTTGCTTCAAAAATAAAGCGAGACTTTTTAAGCTGCATATCACAATCCTTAGATACTTATTTTCTGCCTCTTCTGAGTTGCCACTCTTTGAATTGCTTAGGGTAGAAGCAGTGTGATACGTTAAATTCTTCGTTATATAATCAATAATTTCATTTTGACAAAATGTGAATACTTCTTGTACTTTAGTGGAAGAAAACGAAGACTTAAATGTTGTAGACGCTATAGTTGCAACTGGAGCATAGTTGTCGAATTGACTAGATATCCATACTGGTGCCAACTGTTTGAGATACGGAGCGATCGACTTGCCAACTTTTGTTACAATTGCTGCTTGAGCGTTTTGTGCTGCCTCGCGAACTCTGTGTTCGACATCATTTGCAAGATTATGATAAAATTTTGGCCATAGTGGGAGAATTGTTTTTACTACTTCAATATCAGAGTCTGATATTAAATCTGCAAATTCTTGTAAAGCTTTTACTTTCGTTACTGGATCCTTCTTTGACATCTTTCGGAGTATTAATTGGAATTGAGAGCTTACAGTTGAGTCGAAAGTATCTGGTAGGCTTTCCGATGTTGAAAATCCAGGAGCTAAAGGAACAATTCCAAAATCAGAATGAGTAGCAAACCCGACAAATGAGGGAATAGCTGATCCTAATAATTCTGCACTACGTCCACTGTTTGATGGCTGAAAAGTATTTGTATTAAATTAAGTTAAACGAGTAACTTATATTAACATTAAACTTACACGAGAGTTATTTTTCGTCCTCTGTGCTTGTTTTGATTTTCCACCCATCTTATGAAATTATTTATATTCTTTATGTAAAAATATATATTCTGCATATATTAAAATTTTGTCGTTATGCTTTAATTCTGTTTTTAATATTAAATTCACAAGATCTCACAAAATTTGCAAAAATTTGTAACGTCAAGATAGATTTTTTTGACAGCTCTTCTCGGGGAAGAGCACAACCAAACCACTTGAGATTCGGATAATGGGAGGCACTGCCAGACGACCACGTCCACCTAAAAATGTGTTATTCTCGTTTTAGTATTGTACTAAAACATGAATTTATGCTAAAAATTATTGGCATTTAACCTTTTCCACAGCACAGAGAATACAAAATATATAACTTGAATTCTCTGTACCGTGAAAACGGTCAAATATCTTTTTATACTATTGTTTTGCTTATTTTCTGGCGTGGGAGCTACAAAAAGAAGAAGAAGAACAAGGAGAAGAAGAAGACAAAAGAAGGAAAATTTATTCTGAATTGTTTGTTTCACGTTTGTTTTGATTCGCACGTGTCGAATTATTTAAACCAGGATTTTTGGAGCATTTGTAGAAGAATTGTATTTGAAAAAAATCATGGCAAGTTTTACTGCCTATTATAATTTGTGTCCAATACATGACACAAAGGAATTCTTAGGATTATCAAGAGATCGTGAAGAAGGCAATATTATCACGACATTGGGGCGCAATATTATAATAGTTATAAAGGTTTAAAATTGATATTAATTTATATACCATATTTTATTGAATAACTTCTTCAGCTCAGTAACCAAAAGCAAATTCGAAGCTGGACTATATTAGATAAATTGTCTTCTAAGGTTGTTTATGATAATCAAAGTGAACAGTACGTGGGGATTTTCGGCAATCGATACATACGTTGCTGGAAAGAAGATACACTTGATATAAATAAACTGAAAAAGATTAAGGTAAATATTTGCATATTGCGTTGGTAAAACAATATATTTTATAGTTAATAATTAGGAGCAAATATATAGTTCTAGCAATAAAGTTAACAGACTGACTATATTCCCGTAATCACTCCACAAGTGCTGCACTGATAAAGGTGCTTACAGACATTCGTGCGCTGTGTGAAGAGGGCGAAAAGGTAATTGGACATAAAGGCTTTCTATTTGGTACCTCAGTCATCACTCCTCCATAAATTCAGAACCAAATTTGGCACCTCTAATTCAACAGGCGCGCTTGTGGCCAGTTATTTAAATATAAGGACTTAAGTGGTGGACGAAGCTCGGTGCAAGAGCGGTGATGGCGAGCTTCCGTCAGGGAGGTGTCTTAGCACCTCTCTTTCACTTTTATAAATGACATGCATCCATCACGGGCGTAGGGTTTTACCTCAAAATTGGGCTTACATAGAGCTGGTTGCACACGTGAATATTAACCTCGATAAAATAACAGTTGGTGCGTGAGTAGACTTGCACTCTTTTCAAAACTCTGGCAATCATATACTCCTCCAACGGTACAGGATAGATAGCTCTAGACATATTACCTCCGGTTCTCCTTCAGGATCAAATTATTTTATTTGAATCCACACACGTCAAAATTCTGGGTGTGCTCATTGACACCTGTTGGCAAGATTGTCATGTTAACCTGATATGCTCAAAAGTACCTTGAACTGCAATCCTTATATGCTGTCTCGTATCACCTACTTGCGCGGGTTAGATATCAATTGGTAGCTGCATTTATTCTACCCTTATTTATTTATGCGAATATGGCAATGTATCCACTGAAATGTATATCCTTAAGTATAGTTTACACAAGCGAAGTTACTGTCGCAAGCAACTTCGTTTTCCGTCCCTCACCTCTTGACATACGCACCAGTTTACTTGCGCCAGTACGAAAACGAGTTCCACTCACTTCAACTTTTTAGCGAAGTGGAACCTGGGAAATAAGCAAGTTGAGTACATTTTCTGCAACTGGTACATTTTTTGATTTAAGTAGTCTTTAATAATATCAGCTGGTGTGGAACTTGTAAAATGTCAACACATTTGTGTTTGCGTTTTTATAAGAAGGGAGTATTTTTTATTTTTCAGTAAGAAATTTCATAAATTTTAAAGATAATTACGTAAGCAAAAATATTATTCCTAAGAACGTACTCGCACTTTCTTTCTTAGAATTTTTCCCCGAAATTGCCCTTAATTACATTGTTGCACAATTTATGACCTTTTCAATATGTAATTTTTCACTTGAAACCATTTTCTCTCAAAAATGATTTCTTCACATTTCATAAGTTCCACGCCAGATGATATTATAAATGACTACACACATCCAAACGTGTACCAATTGCAGAAAATTTACTCAATTTGACTATTTCTCAGGTTCCACTTTGCTAAAAGGTTCAAGTGAGTGGAACTTGTTTTCGTACTGGCGCAAGTAAACTGGTGGGTATGTCAAGAGGACTGAAAACGAGGTTACTTGGGACAGTAACTTCACTTGTGTAAACTATACTTTAGTAAAGTTAGCACGTGCAATAAGGCATGTCTGCGCTATGTTTTCAGACTGGGACGGCACTCAATAATCTCCTACTACCGGGACCGTTGGACAAGGTCTACGAGCTCAACACACTGACCTTCATTTTTAGGGGCAGACTTGTCTTTCTGCCTACATACATTCAAGAAAATATGACTTTGAGTAGTCATGACAGTTGTAGACTAGTCCTGCCTAGATTCAGAGCGCATTTTGGAAGTAGAAGCCTCTACCAAGTTGGAGAGAGCTTCTGGAACTCTGCCGGCTAGGTCAGGTCAGCTGGTTCGATTGGTAGATTCAAACAGCTTGAGGCCGAACACATTACTAGCTACTCATATAGACCGAACTTTTTGGGTTTAACCTAACGCCAGGACTCAATTATACGGGCTAAGTTTAAAATTAATTTATTATTTTTTTTTTATTTTTTTTTTTATATGGACCGATGGACGCTGGGTTACCTATCTCAGGCTCTGTTTATTTATATATATATAAAAAGTTAACATAGTGCTTAAATTAAATTTCATTTTCGGGGTCGTGATATTAGCCGATGTGATGCTCATTTATCTTAGACCGCACGAAGTCTTTCAGCATGCTCAACCACCTTATTATTTAACATCTGATTATTTAATTAGTATACTCTGACTCATATTCTGTTATATATTTTATATTTCATAGTTGAATTGCATAGTTCTGCCCACAAATTATATAAATATATTTAGGGCGACAAATACTGTATTGCCTTTTTGTTTATCAGTTTTAACCAACTGACTTATAGTCTTATTAGATTTTAATATTTAATATGTTATGCTTCATATGCATTGTTGCTCTGATCGGATTATCCGCAAAGAATTTAAGTATATTCAAGGCACATACAGGGCAACAAACATTGTTTATCTATGCAAGATTAGCTTAGATCTTTTATTTTTTATATTAATGCTTATTCTTCTCAGCGTCTATAACAATCTCTTTCTTGACATATCTAATAGCTTCATACAGTTTGCAGTCGGTAAAACACACCTTTTTTTTCTATAAAATTAATAAGCCTCCAATGTAAATCTCGTAACTTCCAGATACCCACCGTCCTACGACGTGGCTTTGTGGCCGCGTTATTTTTCTATTCTATTGTTTTCTATTCTAATAGATGATTCTTGTAACTAAAGCCCTAGATACAATGAGAGCCACGCATTTTTTTACACTTGATAGTTCGAACTATCTGAGCTGTGTTGATTATTTCTGTGAAATTGTGAAAAGTATTTAAAAATGAATAAGAAAAAATTAAGTATGATAATTAAAGCAAGTATTCTTGCCCTAAAGGTTTATTAAAAAACTATTACCAAAAAAGTGAAATTTTTTATTTCAAACTTGTTAGTAATTTCATTCGTTCTCTTAAAATGAAACAAGGAACAAACGTAGAAAAAAAAACAACGCGCCGCAAAGTTTAAAGTTTGATCATACTTTGTGGCGCCCCAAAGTAGCGTGGCTTACATTGGCTCTAGCTATATATGAAAACCCTTGATTCAAACCCATTTTGCGGAGCGTAAAAAACGCGTGGCGCTAATTGTATCTAGAGCTTTAGCTAAAACTGGGCTATGATTGCCCATTTTGCAAGCAGTAAGTTGTTTTAGCCTTTTTGGACGAAATCGAAGGCACCTTCCTGAACTCATACCTGCACTGCGAAGAGCAAAGTAGGAGCATTACCAGAGCCAAAGTAATATGCGACACACATTTGAGGAAGAAAACGTTGTAACAAATTCCTTAAAAATATATAGAACCTGAACATAAGGTAGGGAATAAAACTACATATATCAGCATAAAAAATGTTGAAAAATCGCGACAGCTTGAACCGAACGTAATTCGGAGTACATCTACTAGCAGACCGAATTTACGTGCGTTTGCCAGTGTTGATGAACATACGAAGATTCTTGATATGTTTGTATAAAGAAATATGTCATTCCCCATAATGGATATGGGATTATTTATTTATTTATTTAATGTTATCTATATACAATTGTGTACATTATTTTATATTCAATAATGACAATTTAAAAGTATGTATATCATTAATTGTAATTATTCTTATTCTTATTCATTACTCCTTTACCCAATGCGTGCTTCCCCTCATTACTCGAACCAATTACATTTCCTAATTTACTGCCTTCTATATTTAAGCAACCCTCAGTCTACTATTAGTAAGTATAAGAGCTGTTGCTTATTATTGTTTTCATTTGTTAACTAAATTAACCAATTATTTAGCTTGCGTCACCATTTCCGGTTGAAGAGACGATCGCGGCTATCCTTCCAGTGAATTTTGCTAAAATATTGATGTTTTTGATGTCATCACTTAGTTCATTGAATAGGGCAGCAGCGCTGTTGACCAGGCTTTGCCTTCCTCTTTCAGTTCTGGTTGAAGTTATCCTTAAGTGATTATTTATTGTGGTATTATACGTATGTATGTCCGAGTTAGTGAGATTTGTTATGTTTGGCGAGTCCATGTAGTATTTTGTAAATGAATTTGAGTTTATCCATATAAATTATTTGCTCGATGTTGAAGCGTTTTGATATCTCATATACTCTTTTCGTTGGTGTCCTCCAGTGTAATTTGTACAAGGTTTTCAGCGCTTTGCTCATTTGTTTTTTTTAAATTTTTACTAAGTTACTATTCGACGTATGTGACCACGCTAAGATTCCATATCTGATTTTCGATAATATATGTGCATCATAGATAAAATTCACTGTTATCAGTTTACTACATTTCTTCAACGTTCCTACTAAAGGTGTATTTTTGTCTTGGATTAGCTGTACATGTTTGTCCCAATTGAGTTTGCTGTCAATAGTGAGCCCTAGATATTTGATGCTATGTGGATAGTTGAAATAAGGTTACAAGTTTGGCCTAGACAAATACAGTAAACTACAGCTTGCGACATTGCCTGAAGACTAAACAACAATCTTGGTAGTATCGTTTATGGCAGCAGCAGTGTCACAGAAGCTTTCCCAAAGTAGACCTGAGATAATTCACGTATAACGTTCAGTTTGCTCAGTTTGCGGGTGTGAACAGAAGCAGAGCCAAACCATTCCTCTGCAGAACAACAGCTAGGGTAGGTATCACAGACCAGCTGAAGGAATTGGTACATAAGAAATCTGTGAGCCATGTAGCTGCCTATCATATAGCAAATTAGGAGGAGAAGCCAAAGGAATTCTTATAATAAAAATATAGGCATCCATTTCAAATGTAGTACTGCTGGTTGAAGGTATTCGCCTAAAACTGATTGTAAATTAGAAAGAAGATTATTTGTACTGATATTAAAAGCAATATTGTCGGCAATAAGGATCTCTAAAAACTTTAGACACACTTCTATTTTTCGATTCCTAAGCTACGTTTATTTATTAATATATAACAACTTAGACCTAAATAGCACTAATATAATAATAACTAAACTAAGCTGGAACGATCAAATTTACATTAAACATGGTCCTTGACACTTTTGTCCGGAGAAGTTACCTACGTAGTTAACTATGTTAAGTTTCGGCACAATTGCTGTTGCAAGTAGTCAACTGGAGTAATACCGGATCAAGAAAGGATTGCTATAATTTATTGAATAGCACCTGAAACTCTACTTAAGAAGCAGTAGCATGGTGGATGAGCTTAACAAAACTTCCATTAGCAGTATCACAACCTTTCAAAGCAACTAATGCTAAGGCAAGGAAAACTTACAGAAAAACCACTTTTAACAAAAATTGATTGCTTTTAGTTATACTTTCTATGTTTTCATAAAAAAGAAATATTTTAAATAGTTTCAGAAAAACATCGCCGCACTTGTTTGTACCGAGAAAGATGGTGTTTTATTATTGTACAGCGATGGCAGCTGTGAGTCACTTTCATGCGGAATTGAATCTAGAAAGAATGAAAAAGATCCGCCTTCAACAAATGAAGGTCATTCACAGAGTGTCATTGATGCAAATGTTTTCGTATGTCCTGATGAAAAAAGACTATTAACATATTTTTCCAAAAATGATGTAACTGGCAATATGGAACTCATTACTGTTATCTTAGATGAGGAAACCTTAAAGCCTATAGGAGAACCAGTTAAATATAAACTGAGTAGGCAAGATCAGAATGCTTCACTAGCAGGATTTACTGTAATGGAAGGACAAAATTCACCTTGTCTTTTAACAATTTGTAAGTCAATCTTGTTTTTATGCTAATTTAGTTTAATTACGGTTGTATTTTATCAGGGTCTGACAAGAGAATTTTTACCATGTCGCTAACGGAAGACACATCTCCAAAGGATGCTCCGGGAAATTTTATATCAATGCTTAGTATTTTGAATGTTGATCATCCATTATCTCTTGTAGGTATTTCAAAGCAATGTGTTGCAATATATGGAGCAAATGCTATTCAAGAGGGAGCATCGTTAATTTTATATAACACTCAATTTAAAGTAGTCAAATCCAAACAGTTTTTCAAGATCTATTTCAATTTTTCTCGATTATGGACAGTTAAAGACCACATACTACTGGCTATGGGACAAAATCTCTCTGTTGTGTCATTTAGGATGTCTAAAGAAATGTTATCTGAGCTGATTGGATCGCAAGTGTCGAATGAATTGCAAGAATATATTGGAGATGGTTTTATCAATGAAGAGGATGAATTGGAAGACATTTTATGCTTTAATCCCAATCCGATGAAAAGTAATTCAAAGTGGAACGATGTATTTGATTTACCTAGTGATGAAAATGCTGCAGACGGAAAAATAATTCCCTTTAAAAGTTATGATGATTTTGGAAAGCAATTGAATGGACTGCCTGAGAAAAATTTGCACGTTGAATTCATAACTGATGATAAGGAGAGTGATTTTCATGTAAATCTTATGGCAAATTTCCATGATAGCGGTTTCCTAACAGACGAGATTGATATCATAGCGAAAGAATTGGAAAAGCGTGGAGCAGGCGAACAAGAAATCACGGAAAAACTGATTTATCTTTTAATTAAAGCAGATAATCCCATTGATATATCTGTATGCCTTAGAAGATATACAAATATATCAGAGAGAATGCTGGCTAAAGTTCTGAATTATGCTTTAATTGATTTAAAAGTAACACCAATAACTGTAGAACCAAAACCTTCAATTCAGGCTTGTGATAATAACATTGAAAAAATGGAATTAGACAATAATGTTTCACAAGAAAGTTTTCCGGATCGCAATATTTTCATTAAACAGTCCACCAAAATTCGAGTTTCAGAAAAGAGTGATTTAGTAAATCTAGTTCTTTCCTGTTCAATAAATCCAGACACGATTGCCATTCATATTAGAAAAGAAGTGGAATTCGATTGTGTCATGACGTTACTAAACCATCTCTATAATCTTATTTCCTGCCCTGGAAATTGCTTGGAGGAACGGCCGGAAACTAGCATAGCTTTTGATGATGATATGAAAATTTTACAATGGTTTGGTATTATCCTTAATACACACTTTCAGGATATGGTACTATCACGCGACAAGAAAGTTATTGGCATATTAGCAAAATGGACTGAAGTACTAGCTCTTTACAGGCAAGATCTGAGGGAGCTTACACAATTAGCTGCTGTACTGTATAATGTCGTAGATAAGAAACTAATAGCTAATGATAAGTTATATTCCAAGTGGTATTCAATTGAAGAAGTGAAACTTTACTGATGAATAAAGGCAGTTTTACTTTTATATGTTTTGTTTTTCCCATTAAATAGATTATTTTTATTTATTAAATCTAGAATGGACTGCCATTTGGACAGCTTTGTTAGCAACTGCCAGCGAACTTGAAAATTTCATTAACTGCAGGAATTTATGTAACTATGCTTTCGTTTCGAGTCCTTCCTTATGAGGAAAGCGTGCTACCACTTGATCGCCTGTTTCTGACACAATTGTGGAAAATAAGAGATGCATAGGGAAAATAACTTTAATCGTTAAATAGCTTTTTCAAAAAATCATATGCCTAAGTAAGATTTTCCAATCAGGCGAATGTTTTAAACGTTGAATTCAGAGGGGATCAATATTGAAAACTCTTTTGAGTTCAAAGAACCACTTAATAGCCGCGATCTTGATTCCGCCGGTAGCGTGGTGTGATGTAAGTATGATATCCCTTTTACTAATGTCCTCATCTGCCTTTTTTTACGAACGATAGAGGAGAAATGGGAGTTAATCTCTAATATGACTAACATTAAAAAAAATTAGTTCATGGAGATCTTACAATTCTACATCATTGAATTTAATTATTTTCTATTTGATGGAAAACTATCCCGGGTTATTTTGGAAAGTCAATAGGCAATTATCTCTACTATCATTGCTGATATTGTCATGGAAATGTTATTAAGCTTCTACATCAACCTAAAACTCTGGTTAAGTATATTAAAGATTTCTTGACTGTACTGCCACAGAAACTTATTGTCGCTAAAGTAAACATCAACAATAGTATTCACAGAAAAGTACAGTTCCCTGTAAAGATTGAATCGGATGGTAGGATTCCGTACGTTGAAGTAGTAGCAATAATATCATTACAAAAATCCACCTCACCTCGTTAGGTAGATTGTATAACTCTTATCATCAAATATATCAGGAAATAAGTACAGCTAGTAATGTCCTTAATAGAGTACTTTGATTAAGTGACAAGTCCTCCTAAAGTAAATAAAAATTACAGAATATTATCGCAAGATTAAGTATATAATTACCAAAAGTGGTAACCTAGATCTCTTAGCAAAAGTATCACAGAAATGATAACTGTCAACCACACAATGCAGTAGAGTAGAAACACTCAAATATATTAACGTAAAGAAAGAAATATTAATAAAAGAGTAGAACAGAACAGAGACTGACGAAAAACGAATAAATTCCGCGTACTGCTCACTTTTTAATTAGTATATAATTAGGGTTGTCCCTCCCATAGTTAATACAGGGTGGGCCAAAAGTCACCATGGGGCTTAAAAATAACTAACTTTTTCGTTTGTACATTGCTCCACACCCTGTTGACCGTTTCTCTTCATTCCTTTTTTACATGATAGCCAACTGTCTGTTCTTCATAGGTAAGCATGTTTCCCCACCCCACCCCACCCCTCCTTTTTTTCACCTACCATATGTTACCAATTTAATTTTTAAACCCCATGGTGACTTTTGGCCCACCCTGTATAAACATGGGTATGTATGTGTAATATGCAGATGGCTGATCAGATATTACTAGTGTAATCATGGACAAATCGTGTAATATGAATACTTTTACATTTTATTCTTTATTTAAAATATGTGTATGTAATTAGATTTTCTGTATTATAAAACATATTTTTATTTTTGTTTAGCGTTCCATACTTCAAAAGGAAAAAATGGAACCTTTATGAGATTGCTCTTGCGTCCGTTTATCTGTCACAGACCTTTTTCTCGACCATGTCGTAACATAGATATTTGAAAGGATGATGCAAATGTTGGTACCTCCCTCCAATAGCCATATGTAATACATAGTTGGATAGCTCTTTTTGAGTTTAATAGAAGTTAGTATTGCGCCTAGTTCCAAGTCCCTGTCCGTTCAGAGTTATACTGTACTATACATGACAGTTTTAGGAATAGTCAACTGTCATAATCAGACCCGGCATAGAATACCAGAAGTTAGAAGTATACCAGGCATTGCTGGATGTACAGCCCCTGCCTTATTTCTAAACGATGTGATAGTAGACGATTAATGACACTTTTTTTATTTTAATGAATAAATGACAACCGAAAATACCTTATCATTGCGTTTTATTTAGATTTTATTTCAATCACCAACTAATAAAATCAATCTTCAACTGGACGTTATAACGTAAAAAAATCCATACTACTCGAGGCTATATTATTCCGATCGGACAAGGAATCAAGACTAGCGCCATCGGAATTCCTGTTCCAAATTTTAATATCTTTCTAATGATTAATCACTTCTTCTTATTGGAGCCGGTACCAGAGTCAATATATTTACTGGCATCATCCTTTGTTAGATCTTAGGTATTCCTTTCGAGAATGGAAGATGATTTCCATTCTTGAAGGTTATCGAAAATTGATGAGATCAGATTGATTTCTAAATGTCAAGAGAACTTTAATAGTAGTATCAAGTTTATCATATAACCATTTGTGGTTATATGTGTACCTCATAAAATCTTAGACGAATGGAAATCACTCTTTCCAGATATTTTCGATCTTTTTTTTTTTTTAGGCAGGATGAAAAGAGTATTATTTTATAGTCGTGAGCTAAGTGCAAACCAGGAGAATTTATGTCATTAATTTTAAAAGATTCAGGGCATAGTAGTATATGGTGGAATAGAAGAGATCAGTTAATTATGAGGTGCTTTAATCGTTGGAAACCTTAAGAAAACCAAAGGAAAACGGGATATCTTTGCGAATAAATAACGACTGAGCAATATAATGTTTTGAAAGCGTTAATGGCAACACATCCTAATTTAGAAAAATTCGATTGCCAAGCCCTAATGCTAAATTTTAAAGTTACCAATTTATTTACCTCGTATTCCTATGGGTGGAAAAGGGTAAATAGCAAATTTATTAATTAAAGCCGAATGTATAAAAGTAACTGAGCTTTTAGATGTGGAATGATTACAAATAGTATTTGGTAATAAGTAAGCTGGTGCAAAATTAGAAGAAGCATTCTTCGTCCGTGCAAATTAGCGATCTTTAATTCTTTAGAAGAGACAAAAAATGTTCGTCATTAAATTGTTAAGAGCCTTAACCCTCTGTAATAAGGCTGTTGGTTCATTATTATCACAACCGCCTCCATGCATGAGGAAAAAAGATACATGATCATACCACACTTACATACATACATACCTTCAGAAGTTACAGGGTGATCCATTAAAATATACCCACAAATTTCCTGGTCTTTTCCGGATATCCTTTAAATACATATGTTTTCTCCATGCTCTTATAGATTGCTCGTAGTTGTGAGATGCATAATCTGTCTTGGCATCACAGCTCTAGACCCGAGGGGAAATTTTTTGCTTCCTGCTATTCTCTTCAGAGTCCATGGCATGGTACAAAGATTAAGATGATTTCCTGAACCGTCAATTCGTAGCTACATCACATGGCGGCGAATTTTGTTTGTTTCACTTTTAATCGTTCTCACCAAAGTGCTAAAAGAGTTTCGAGCATTCATCTAGGATATAGACAGATTTGTCCTTAGATTCCAACTAAAGCTCCTCTATTAAATCCTAGACTGCGTCATATATATAAAAGTTATAGGATACCAGAAATTTGAAAATGAGTAGCATCGTTTTAGATTATTTGCTTCACACCAACGCGCAGTGTTTTATTTATATTCACAAAGCGCAACTCATTGGAGTGGCTTCGAACTTTTGGTTTAATTTCACCTCTTTACCTCATTCTGGTCTTAATAGGACTCTCCCTATACGATTTTTTTTTTATTTTGTTTATCATGCATAAATATTAGCTTTCTCATATGATATCAAAATTTCCATACTTCTTTAATTTGTATTTCAGAACTTAATAATAATAACTGTCTGCTGGATTTATATTGCTTTGCTCTTCTTTTTTCTTTTTCTCCTTTATATCTTGCACCATTTAAAATATACTTAAACTTGGATTTTTAATCTTCCTCTGTACATTTCATTAAATATATTTATTATTATTATTAAGAATACCCATAAATAATTTCTATGTAATCCTAAGCTAGGCATTTCCGTTACATAGTTGCTAATAAGCTAAACTAGTGTTTAGTATCCATAAAGTCTACATAAAGGACTAAAAAATAAATCGAATAAATTGACTGTAATCGTTGATCTTTCCGGACTCATTCGATCGTTCGTAGTATATTTACATTGAAACCAAATTAACGCCATAAAATTAATTTTTATTAAGTTTTTTTCTGCTATAAGTTTTAACATATAAATTCTATTTTAATATAACTAAAAGAAAAAGAGTGGTGAAATTTAAAATTTTCTCAGTTGATCGTGAAAAGTGCATGGAATGTCGTTTTTCGCGCGCAACTGTACCCTTTTTATTCAATCCAATCCAAGCAACAAGTTTGTGTGCTAAAAATAAACGGACGATCAATAAATAAACGAAAAAAATATGGTAACCGCCACGAACTCCAATTCGTAACGTTTAAAAAATTTCTGTATAGGGAAGGGTCGGTTAGAGTTGCTGCAAGACTTTCTCGAAGGTGTATATAATTCCATTGGGCCAGAAAACGATGAAATGCGGAGGGAGATAAATTTGTGAAAAGAGATGAACAAGAATCTCGTTTCAGTTTCATGTCTTTACCCTTTTTGCTTGATTTTAAATTGTCTGAGCCCGAGAACTTTAACGACTTATGAAACTGGTTTTATGGGCAGTGCGCGTATACCTTATATACTAAGCAGCATCCAAGTATGGACCATTAGATTGCAAGTAATTGTCTGCAAATTTTCCGATTTGAATGGTATTATATGTGGCTGGCCAGCGTGATCTTGTGGGATGCTCGGTTGGAAATTAATTCAGAGCATTTTTCAAATGAAACCCTTATGACAGTCGCTTACATATATAGTATATACGTACGGTTTGCATGCCTATGTAGTACATGCATAGATATAACCGATTTTTATTAAATTTGTCAGCATTATTTTAATTAGCTTTAATTGCGTTTACAAAGGTATTTTATGTAGGTAGGTATAGCAATTTATTACAAAGAATGCAAATACAATAAAATTGCCAATAATTCGGCAAGACATGCAGGGTGTTTCCATCATGGAGGTCCATAGAGGAGGAGGTGATGGTACTCAGATAAACAAAAAATTGTATGGCAGGGGGAGGCATCTCAACCGTTTCGGAGTTATAGGGTGATTAAGAAGATATGCTAGTTTTTCACAAAACACCCTCTATCTTAAAAAGTACTGGGTGTACGGTCACCGTTAAGAACTTATCTGAAGAATCTCATGGCTCTTCCAACGATTGCTTTAAAAAAAGGTAAGAAAATCCAACATTTTTATTTTAGACCGCCATAACTCCGGACAGGAGAAGAGCACGGGGCTGGTTGATTTTTGGAAAAGCCATTAGGTACACCCTGTACTATTTAATATACAGTATGTTTTGTATGGATGGCGGAAACACCCAGTGTGAGTTAACTTGTTTCGACGTTAATGTTCAGAAAAATTCTTTATTAACAGTTTTCCAAAATTTCTTATTTCAACTGTATGGTTTTTCAGTTTTTTTGTAAGAAAATATCCTTTATGTATGTTCCGATCGGATACAATCCGCTCAAGAGCATGTACGCTATAGTTATATACAATAAGTACATACATAAGATCCGGAATCGGGCATTATAAAAGTGAAAATTTACAGAAGCAACAGCAAATATAAGAAGAATGTACAACCCGGTTATTGTTTTAGTGACTGTTTTACTTTTCATCGGGTTTCTTTTGAAGTAATTTTGGTGTTTGCTGACAGAATACTGCCAGCTGAATAAGCTCTTGAACACAATTGAAAAATCTTCAGAGACAATAATTGTATTCTAGGCAATTGCAAAGTACTGGAATGGAAAACAGAAAAGCTATTCGGTGTTTGCATTTGCCACAAGAACGCTGGCATTATCAAAACTAATCTACCCAGTGTTGGGAAAAATTTAATTACATAACGATTAATGATGACGATTAAAAGTAATCAATCATCAATCAGGAACAATGATTTAAATATTTAATCGTTAAAAGAAATCATGTGAAACGATTTTAATGATTAATTAATCATAAAAAGTAATCGCATTTCGCATCGTTTTCAAATATGATTAATTTATTTTAATTTCCATTAATTATTTTGATTAACTTTAAAACATTTTTAATAGTTTTGAGTAATCTTGTTAGACACTGATCAAAGAAACGAACATGCCTTAACGTATGTTAACATGTTTGAATTTTTAGAGAAATAAATTAGTCAATCCAACATATTGTCTTATAAAATAAAGAAGTTGTTTTTTTTTTTTTTTTAATTATCTATAAGTCTCTATTCTGCATTTTGTAGTTCGAAATCTAAAATGTTTAATTTCGTAATTGTGGTTTTAATTTCTAATACTGTGTTCATGGTTATTTCATTGTTTTTATTTCATTTAATTTTGTACTAATAACTAATAAACTTATATTGAGTCGGCAATACCTCGTTAAGTAGGTAAATAACGATACTCGATTGACGATTAAAGTGATCAATCGATTACGATTTTTTCTTGAGATTAATTTTTCAACAATAATTTTCAATCGTTAATCTAATTAAATGAATTTAATCGATTAACGTCCAACACTGAAACTACTATGTCGACCTGGGTTACGTTCAAGATTTAAGCTTAAGCATTAAGGAGCGTTTACAATGGCAGAGTAGAGTGGAGTCACCAGATTGCATTTTCTCTCATTGTCTCACCAAAGTGAGATTAGGAATTTATCAAATCTGACGCTACTCTGTGAAATCCACTCTGGTGGGAAGCACGAAGAACTTATATTAGAGTGCACAAACTTGAGATAAGGAGAGACAATGCAATCTGGTCACTCCACTCTACTCTGCCATTGTAAACGCTCCTTAAAGCTTACTTTGTTCAGATCGGAGCTTACTTGCTTGCAGATGAGAAGATGCAAAAGAAACTTATGTCTGCACAAATTCTTAAGTGGCGTAATTAGTTACTGCAATACGATAACAATATGTGTAAACATCAATTTAATTGTGAAAAAAGGTAAAAGGGGAACTTATTCCAATGCAAAGCAATTGCTGCATTCTTATTTTAATTTTTTTTTAATTCCCTGCAGAAATTAAAAAGTGGAGTAAGAAACTAAAGGAGAGGCCATTGCGTGTGTATGCTATGTATTTTTGGGTGCCGAAAGACGTGAATTTTCTCTTTCTTTTAACATATGGTTGCATCTATATCTACATGTACCTTAGGTGTCACTTGTTTATTTTTGGTAATGAAATGTACCCTAGCACAAAAGGTGTTAACAAGAAAAATATTTACATTCTTTTATGGGGACATTTAGTAACACTGTATTTGTTTCTTTTTTACTAATAAACTGGAAAGTAAAATATTGGTAGATGTTTGTAATTTTGATAAAAGTACTCAATTTTTAATATATTTTCTTGATATAGATTTACCAAAAATGCAATTTTAAGGCAAGTCATTGGGCAATCGAAGATGGTAATAAGCCTACTGGGGAACCGGCCATCTAAAATACGTTGGAGTGCACCCAAATATATCACCTCAAAAGGTACCAGCATTCACTATCCTGCTGCTAGTATATAATTTTGCCTTATACATACTTTAAAAAACTGCACTAAAGTCCGCTGCATAAAAATATTTTTTTCATCCGCCTGCGACGTACATTTTTTATGGTGTGAGTATAAACTTATACAGCTTTGGGATTGGTGCGAAAATTTTTGATAATTTGCCTTTTCTTTTAGTTTCTTACTCGTCGGTAAAAAACCTTCGAAATTTGATAATTTATCTGACAGTTCACACATATACAAATCTATCTATAGCAACTTTTAACTCCAGTGCTCGACACTATAGCTTACAATTGCTTAAATTATGCTCTTGAGAAACTGTAGATGTTTCTTTGTTGAAAATAGTTTATTTGAAAAATTTTAAACGAAAAATAGTTTCTTTAGCTTAAATCTTGAACATAATCCTGTTAGTCAACGTTGACAAGACAAGCCAAAAATCTCGATATTCAAATTAATTTCATATTCCGCTTCAAAAAATAAATTATTAATTTATTTGTTTTTTGGCAGGGGGACGAGAGATCCCAAGCACGGAGGCCAGAGCGGCCAATTGTGCTAACCAGCTAGAAACCACAAATTCACCAAATTGTTCTAGTCCTCTTAATGAAGCGCACCAGTTTTTAATGAGGTAAGTTTTTCAGCTCATCCACAGATAGCAGGGCAGACCTAAGCGTATCCAGCCTGCTCCGGACAAAGGCCGGACAAGCACACAGAAAGTGTTCGGTTGTCTCAGGCTTTCCTTGCCGGCAGGACAGACAATCAGGGATGTTAACAACTTCCATCCTTGTTGGATGAACGTGAACACGAGCTATGGCCGGTGATGATTCCAACCAAAGTTCTACATTGTTCCCTTCCGAGCCCCAAAGAAAATCAGAGATATTCTAATTGTGCCCATCAAGAAAAAGTTTTATGCACCTGCAAATGCTCAGGTTCGCACATCTCTGCTAATGTTTCACACGAACATCTGCTTTCATGAGAGACATACCGGATAACCGAGGTGGCAAAATTATCAACATTGAATTTTACGGCTAGGTTCAAACCGGGCTACAAGGTATGATTTGGTGTTGATAAATTTTAAAACCTATGCGCGATATTTTTACGACTTATTGAGGAAACCTGGCTTTGGATGTGTTTTTTCCTTTAAGCTTCGTTGCCAATACTATAGGGCGCCCCAATAAAATCAACCAATTTAATTTTGAAATAAAAAGTTTCTTTTTATAAATTTTATTGTTTATCAAAATAAACACTCTCCAATTGAATATAGAAAAATATGTCTGACAAATTACCGCTTCGGATTCAAATCAAACCTTAGGTTTTTTTAACAACATTTTCACTGACATTTTGACAGAGACGAGGATTAATTTCATCGATAACACGTCTGATATCAGTCTTGAAGTCAACTGTTTGAGGATTGTTGATATCTGTATGCCTTAAATTTCAGAAAACCATAGAAAAAAGTCACACGGCGTTAAATCATAAGATCGCAATGACCAATCCTCTTAATGAAGCGCATCAGATCTCCTCTACGGATAGGAGGGCAAATCCTAGAGTATCCAGCCTGCTCCGGGCGAAGGCCGGACAAGCACACAAAAAGTATTCGGTTGTCTCAGGCTCTCCTTCCAGGCAGGGCAGACACTCAGGACTGTCAACAAATCCCATGTTTGCTAGGTGGTACCATGCTTAGAGCCAAACTTCTTCAATGCCATGTAGTCAGTACAATAAAAGCCAGTACTGATAATGAATGCCGTTAACGATAACGACATTTCTAATTTAATTTTCAAATAGACGTAGGCATATTTCGTCGCCGTTATCCTTTGCAAACAGTCAGTACGTTTACATGAATACTTGAGTACTTGACTTGAAATGCACTTGAAGCTTTTTGACTTCAAATTTTCTTTGAAATTTACCTTTGACAACTCTGCATTAGGCTCAGTACATAGGTACAGATTTTTAGATAAATATTTTGATAAAAGTGCTAGAAATCACAACCTGAATTACCAACAATAATCTTCTTCTTGTTCCTCTTTGCCGTTTTCATAACTCGCAGAAATGAAAAATGTTCAAGTACTGAAGTTGCGTTTACATGAATTTTTTTCAAGTAAATTGCACAAAAATTTTGTGATTTACTTGACTCAAGTATACTTGAAGACAATGCGAGTTTACATGATATTTTGATTACTAGATTTCTACTTGAAGTATGTTTCAAGTATTCATGTAAACGTACTGAGTGACTCGTTAAGTTGGCGTCTCATGGAGATTTTCCGAACCCCAAATTCGGAAATTTTGCTTGATAATGTGATGAGATGAAGTGGACCTCATCGTTAAAGGAGTTTTTCTCCCAAAATCACAATCCAATACATGATGCTCCAAAAACCAGCCGACGAATTACCTACACTTAGAATAGTCTGTAGGTTTTAATTCTGTCGTTAGTTGAATTTGTACGTATGAAGATTCAAGTATATTTTATGAGAGTATTCGCTGAAGGTACTTCTGTAGTAATTGGTTGTAAGTTTAGTTATGCACTACCAGCTCTTAAGTTATTGTGTCACTTGTATTATTTTCTTCTTCTTGATTTAGCTTGTAAAACCATCCACTTGTTTGTATAGCTATAATGGTAGTATCGTAATAGGAGTGTAAAAAGCTCTGTAATGTACCATTTTTAATTGACCGAATAAATAAATAAATAAATATCCAATTGCTATGAACGGTACTTAATCAACATTATCGGGCTTTTAGAGATACTTTCACAAATCGTGGAAATATTCTCATTAATTTTTTAAAATTTTAAAATTTAAATCATTGAAATTCCAGTTTCCTCAATCAATCTTCGAACAGTTAATTCATTTGGTGTACTTTTTCAACCAAAAATTATACGGTGTTTGCGTACCGTCGCTAACTTTCTCCAAATTTATAATAAGTTATAATAACAATATTTAGCGCAGTGTTCATTCGAGTAGCGTCCATTAAAGAAGATATAAATTATGTTGTTTTGTTCCATATTTACGTACTAATGTTTTTTGGTCCCATATTTACCAATCGGGGCCCATCATGGATGACATACATACCTACATAGGTTAATTCTGGCTGCAGTGAATAGCACCTTAATCACCTTTTTCAATAAAAATCTGCAAAGTGCTATACATATATGTATATATATATAACTATAGTGAACATCTGAAGTTTTCTACAATTATATGCTTGGAGATGATACTCCGGTGAGTGATAGGCACATACAATTCTCTACGGCTAGTTAACAACCTGATAGAGCCTTCCATTGAATACCCTTCACTTGTTTTTCAGGTTTCCTCATAATATTGAACATCATTGCAAACGCAATCGCGAAATAAAATGCGAAATTCTAAAGATGTTTTAAAATACCATTAAAGACAAAAGAAAATATTTTGTTTGCATTTGACCTGTATAACGCAACTTTATTAGGAAAATAACACATACAAGTGGAAGACAATTTAATTTTGCATTCAACAAAGTATTACACAACTTGATAGCTGTTTTCGTTAATGACTTATTTTGATTTTAGAGGAAACCCTTATAAATCAATATAGCATTTCTGTTTCCTATTTTCACATATAGGCGGGAAATTTACAGAAATCGTTCATTTCATTGTATACTTGACCGAATTTTCAGTAAACCGTTAACAATGGTTACTTTTCGTTTTTTAATTATTACGTAATAATCATCTTTGATGAAGTTTAAATAAATGGAATAGACGAGTTGCTTGTATGTATGTACCACATATATGTATATATCTGCTTTGCAACATCAAGTGTTAGCAGCATTGAATAAATAACTAATAAGGAAACGGCATATCGTGTGAAAACGTAAGCCACTCGGCTTAATGTATTAGTGTGCTCTGTTTGTATTCGTTTCGTCATGGCAGTAATTAAATTCTGACATTCTGAAAGGGAACATTTTTCATAATCCAAATTCCTATGCAAAATAAACAAATTTTTAGCTCCCCCTTATTTTCTGATAATATTTCTTGGCGTTGCCTTTGTATGACTGGAATAATTTAGGCACCAACTGACAATTGAATTGTAAACAAATAAACCGGCATTGGTAAAATGTTAAATCTTTTGCCATGGCTCTTTATTTTTATAGATATTTCACTTTTATTTTGTTTAAAACAATATAATTAATAAGTAAAGCTATTAAGCTTACTTGAAGAATGCTTTCGCACGACAATAACTCCGTTCGTTCCTGCAGCACAGCACAGCGCACTTCATTACGGTTTTTTAAGACTCGGGAGTCTTTATTACATAAATAATCGTTTACAAAAGTATATTTTACACTAATTTTACACTACTATTAAGAAAATATCCTGTTAAATTATTTATTTATTAGAATATCGCGAATTCAAATCCGATAGCTTCTTTTAAGATAAGATAAGATAATTATTTATTAGTACAAATAATACTTTTATAAACATAGTTCCTAAGTTACATACCAATTCTTTAAACAGCTCTATCCTTTACAAATTGCACACACTTTCTCTTAAAAATCTTAAAATTACTTTCTCTTTTTATTTCTAATGGTAAATCGTTAAATTTTTTAAATCCTTTATATATTAGTGAATTTTGAGTCCTATTTCTATTAAATAAGCCTAATCGAATATTTACATCTGCTCCTCTCAAGTTATATGGTGGCTGAACATCTGATACCATCCTAATTCTCTCCTGTAGATATATTGGTAGACATCCCTTTCTAATTTTAAAAATGAAAAGAAGTACATTAAGATGTATTCTTTGGCTGCAACTGATCCATTTTAAGGTTTCTAGCATCATTCTTATTGGCGTGAGTCTATTACACCTTAGTATTATGCGCATAGCTCTATTTTGAAGCTTTTGAATTCGCTCTAACTTTGTCTTTGTGCACAGAAATAGTATTGAAGAGCAATACTCAAAATGAGGTTTTATTAAAACATTATATATCTTAATTGCACTCAATGTCGATAAATTGCTTCGAAATCTTCTAAAATAGGCGACTTTTTTTCCAATTTTTTTACAAATATAATCAATGTGTCCATTAAAGCTTAATTTGTTGTCAATAATAATCCCCAGATACTTAATTTCACTCACGCACTAAATTTTTTCACCATCAATTTCTAAGTCATCATTATACGTACTATTTATGGCCATAAATTTATTTTTTTTAACAGTTTATTCTTTCTTAGCCATTCACTTAATTCCTTTATGTCCATTCTTAACTCGTTACTGATTCTTTCTACATCTTTACCAATTACAAACACCAACGCATCATCAGCAAAAAGTCTAATTTTTGAATACCTCAACGCACTCTTAATGTCGTTTATATATACCAAGAACAATAATGTACCCAGCACTGATCCTTGTGGTACTCCCAATTAAACTCTTGTTCTCTGTCTTCTTCCCTCTAAATAGTTCCTAAACCAATTGTACTCCTTGCCCTGTATACCATATTTTTGAAGCTTTGATAGAAGAATTTGTCTGTCTATACTTAGTTTCGAACGCTCTCTTAAAATCTAAGAATACTGCTAGAATAGCGTTCCTTTCCTCCATTTCTTCTTTCCATTCCGTCACTACCCAATTTAATGCTGTCTCGCAATTGTGTTGCTTTCTAAACCCTGATTGTTCCTTAGCTATAAAACCATTTTGCTCTAGGTATTTTTCTAGTTGGATTTGTACTCCTTTTTCCAAAATCTTCTCACATAGTGGTAGCATATTAACTGGTCTGAATTCTTCACATGTCTTCGTATTTTTTACCTTATGAATTGGTATTACTACTGATTCCTTCCAAGCGTCGGGAAATTCTCCAGTTATTAATGACTCATTAAAGATACGAATTAAGGTTGCACCCAGTTCCGACCAATGCTCTATTACCATTTTAGCACTTAAATTGTTATAGTCTCTCTTTTGGTTTATTACACTACAAATATTTTTTATTTCTTCACCATTTAATATTTTAAAACGAAATTGTTTATCTGATTTAAAAGATCTGTATGCTGCACTGTTGGTATGTCACTATTAATTTTCTCTACACTTTCTATGAAATACTTATTAAATTCTTCCGCTATGCTCTTATTGCTCGTGCTTTTATCATTTTCAAAATAGACTTCAGATATATCTGCTTTTGATTTCTTTAATACCGTTTCTTTTATGACACTCCACATCTCCTTTTGATCTTTGACTCCATCGATCCTTAGTTCCTTTTAGCACACCTAATTTGTTTTTTATATTTATTCCGTATCGTTTTGTAAATTGTCCATTCCCTCTCATCATTAGTTAATGTAGCTCTTTGATAAGCATTAATCTTATGTTCCCTTCTTCCCTTCTTTTCAAAATAATGAAATGACAGAATGTTGAACTGACACAAAATAGCGACGACGCCCTCTTGTCATTTCTCCTCCCCGACCCTAGGTCACACTGTCATTGAAATGCTTAAACACGTACACTGTATTCGCACGATACCCCGCTTCCTTATTAGTTATTTATTCAATGGTTAGCAGTTACCGCTATTGTCATTTTCATCTCAATAATAGCTGCGTTTTTGTAACTCTGTCATCTGATCAGAATCAGATTAAGTTAAAACAACTTAGAATTGGTATGAGACCAATTTTTATGATACCCTTCTAGATGAATGCCCGTATGAAATTTCGTATGATCACCGATCTATGCAAGTTTGATTTTTGAAGTGGTTTTCCGCATATATTTCTAGAAAAGTTAATCGGACAGTAAAAATGATTATAACAAATTTTATAGGATTTCGTATTCTAAAGAGGTTTTTAGTACAATAAAAATGTCTAGGACTGATCGTTTTCACAGTATATGTAAAAAACCTAAATTTTTGTATTGAAACACCAAGAAGGGGTTACCCGATTTAGTCCATTCTTGAAATTTTATTTGTTGTTACTATAAAAAAACACCATGTACCAAATTGCAGCTATCTAATCTACATTGACGCGTTCTCAGGCAGTGTCCAAAATATACAGTGGACAACGAAATTTTTGTATGACAATCCTACGAAGGAGTTACTCGATTGGTCCCGTTTTCAAACTTAAATTTACTTGTTTTTTTTAAAGAGACCGTGTGCAAAATTTCAGCACTATAAGTACACGCGTTCGCGCGTTCGCGAACAATCGTGTGGACGGACGGACATACGGACAACTTTTAATATTATGCGTGGGTTTCCAATCCACTTTGCTCTACCATCATTATTCCTGGGTGTTACAAATGGAATGACAAACTTAGGGCCTGTCCGGATCCAAGTCTTCGTCTTCGTCTTGTTATTACAGCTAGTGACGTAACATCGAGACAAGCTCTATCCGAATCCATGTCTATGCCACCGAGCTTTGCTACTTTGTATAACAGTTTTGACATCTGGTTAGCTTGATCACCGAGTCAAGGTTCAAGTTGACTTATTTAAATAGACAATGTGTTGTGAGGTTATGTTTGTTTGCTGTCTGTGAAATCAAGCTGAGCAAATGAACGAATTCGGACAGGTTAGCTTCGTCTTCGTCTAACTATTATAATAGCTGAGCTTGTTGTGTTACGTCACTAGCTGTAATAATAAGACGAAGACCTGGATCCGGACAGGCCCTAAGTACACGGGCTGGATCATGGTGAACTTTGAGTTTTAGAGGTTGGTAGATTATAACAGACTTTTTTTTTTAAAGTATGAAATTTTGAGTAAAGAATTTGAAAATATGGCTGCATTAGATAATGAAATTTTTTTGGAGGTAGGAAAACTTCATAGAACTTATATTTCACAAAAGAATTCTACTACATATGGTGTACTTAATAAATTTTGCCCCAGTTACTTTCTATGTCAAGCTCCCAGCTCCTTCTTGGGCTACGTAAAAAATATGTAAAAGTTAAAAATTTATTGCTATTTTAAGCAAAATATTACGTTTTCTTTTGAGATTCTGTCATTTTATTTGGTCTGTCTTTTCAATTTTCTTTTCTTGACTGACAGTTGGTTTTTTATGTTTAATGGCAGCCAACATATATATTTAAAAACCATCCAGCTGAGAGAAGAATAACTGGAGTTTTCGGATCACGAAAATTATACCAGCTCTTGATGTGGATTACGCAATTGAACCGGTTCAGATCACACAGATAAAAAAGCATTAGCTGCATCATCAGCTGTTGAATATATCAAATCGTCTAATATGTCTAATTTAAAAATATTTTTAAATTTTAATAATTCACTTAGAGACTAAGGTATTATTGCTTCTAGACTGAAGTATAAGTTAAGTATAAGTATAGTTAAATATATTAGAAATAATACGAATAAAAAAGGTATTTTATTTTATTTTATTAAGAAGTTCATTCGATAGTAAACAGCTTACACCAATTACTTACCACCGACTTAAATTAAGAGAGAAAAAAAGGATCTATATCTAATTGCTAGAAAAAGCGACTAAACTTAAATTAAAACAAAGAGTAAAACAGAAATACAAAACTACAACTAAAGCTAAGGCAATGTAACTAATAAAAAAAAAATAAAAATTAGACAAAATTAGAAAAAATAAAAGATGTAAAAATAAACGTTAGAAAATTCAATAATAAAAAATAGTAAAAAATAAAATATTATACTACAAATGAAATAATTTCGAAATTCAAAAGAAAAAAAAAAATATGATCTGTATAATATGTATATAAAAAACTAACAAGGAAATAGAAAATTAAGAACAAAACAAAAATAACTCCAATTCAAATTCAAAAAAGGAAAAAAAGTTTAAAGTAAAAAAAAATTTAAAACTATTACTTAATAATAAATATCAAGAGGAAAACCAAAAAATAAATAATGGAATGAAAGAAGGAGACATATTGAGAACAGGAAAAAAATAATAGCAAGAGACAAAAATGAAAGTATACATATGAAAAGGAGAAACACCATCTAAAAAAGCATTTTATCCATGCCATTGCGTTTATAAGTTGCAGGACAAGAATTGAAAAGATCAAGATCATTGAAATAATCATTATGAGACCTTTGAATTCTAATGATAGGAGACTTCAATCTTATATTTGTGCGATGTGATTCAGGATTGAATACTAGTACGTGTAGGACGAGATGGAACATTTATGCAAATTTTTGAGAGAATATCAGGTGCATCAATTTTATTATTAAGCAACTTAAATAGGAATAATTCGTCAAGATATGAACGCCGATTAAGTAAAGTTGTCATAGACAGTCTTGTTAATCTATCGTTATATTCATAATTGGACTGATCAAATTTGAATAGTATGAACCGAGTAAAGCGTCTTTGAACGCCCTCATTTTTTTGGGCATATGTAGCATAAAAAGGGTTCCATATATGTAAGGGACGCATACTCTAAAATACTCCTTACTAGACTAACGTATAGCACTTTGAACGATTGAACTTGTTTAAAAGATTTCGTACATCGTAAAATAAAACCAAGGGATTTAAGAGCCTTATTAGTGATATTATTTATGTGCTTGTCAAATAAAAGCTTGTCATCAAAAATCACACCAAGATCGCAAATTTCAGTCACCTTAGTTATAGGAATACTATCAAGGTGATAATTCCAGTGCATAACATTCAATTTTCTAGTAAAGGTAATACATTTGCATTTGCTAAAATTCAAAGAAAGGAAATTATTTTTACACCAGCTGAGTAACTGTTCAATGTCATATTGCAGCTGAATGCAATCTTGTGGCTCCTTTATTGTTCTATATATTTTCGTGTCATCAGCATATAACAAGAAAGATGAGCTAATTGTATCTGGTAGATCATTAATATAAATTAAGAATATTAGAGGTCCAAGTATAGTACCTTGAGGGACTCCAGAAGGCTGGGTGAACGAGTCTGTTTTAAAGTAAATTAATAGCTGATCAAGGACAATTGGATAATCAGCCTAGAATAATAGAACTCTAGTAGCCCAATATAATTGGACTTTAACTTCGAAAAACTTCCGACCAACCTGGATTTTTGTGGAGACTTTCATTTTGATGTCCCAACCATATCTTTAAAAGTACATTTAATTTGAGCATTGTTTTCTCAGGGAATGAACGGAGGTAATTCTAGTTTTTGGAAATTATCTTAAAAATTGTCAATTTTTCGAGGAAAATAATTATGATAAAAACTGTAGTTATAAAAACGTTCCCAGACTTTACGTATGCTTTCCACATCACCGCGAGGCCAGAGTACTGGGCATTTTCTTTTATGTAGTAGGCCTAATACATCGAAATACAATAGAACAAATCATTTTAAATTATTCATTCGGTCTCTTTCTAAGATTTATTTCCTGTAGAGCTTCCTCATTTTTCTCAACAACTTGATCAATACGTTCATCTATTGGATTTGTTTCTTCGTCGATATCTGCATTACTTTATCTTTCGTTAGTCGCGGTCTAGGCGATTGCGGACGGTGAAGAGCAGAGGAGATTTATGTATTTTTTTACAACTAATTAATTAATTAACTGATCAAGAGCCGGTGATAAAAGGTTTTCAATGAGCTCTAATCTATTGTTGTTAATTATCCACCTTACTCTGCAGGATTTAGCTCATTATCAAGCTATTTTTGGACATGGAAATAAATGCTGTTATAATGCCCTGAATGTGCGTGGTAGATTGGATAATTTTAATAATTTATTAAGTCACAAATTAATAATATCTGTATTTATCAATCGGTTTTCGTTCGGTGGAGCATTGTGAATTCCATTTTCAGTAATTAGTTTACGTAAACAATGCTGTAAGTCCTTGCAATTTTGAACCAACTTCATAATGTTTTTTTTTCCAATCTGAAATAGCACATTGATTAATAAAATGTGATTTTTACTGTTGTTAAAATTGTCCAAACTTCTGGATGAATGTACTTTTCTTTCAGTTTTCCTTTCTCTGAATTAAAATATAAATAAATTTCTTGATCAGATAACGTTCTTGCAATCAGAAGAATAAAAGCAATACAATACAATACGTTTATTGAGGAAAAAGTACACAAAATTTTGAAATCTTTTAAGAGTACTAGTTACTATAAGGCACTAGATAGAACGTACTAAGCAAGTATATATCTAATCATATAAGTTTATATTAATGTATGAATTTTCATCAAAACTAGAAGAGTTGAATGTAACTAAATTACAGAAATTACAAATATACAAAATTGCAAAGTTACGAAGTTGTAAAGTTTTAAAGTTTCTGGCTTCAAAAGGGGGTAAAAAGGTATTAAAAGAGAAGCGAAGATACAAAAGCAATTGATGGAGACAACTAGGCTAGATGAGATTTAATAAGTGTCCTGAATGCACCGACAGTACTCGCAGATCTAATATTGGATGGTAAGGCGTTCCATAAACGAATGGTATAGACCAGATAAGAACTTTCCATAATAGATTTCCGAAAATGGGGTATAACTTGGTGCTGATTTCTTACAGACGTTGTAAATTCGAAAAATACTCTCAGATAATCGGGTTTGCCTGACTTTAGGAGATTATATAAGAATATTAGCGCATTTTGGTTTATATAATCGTTCAACGAGCAACCCAGTACTCTGGGTCGTAGATGTGAGACATGGTCGAATCTGCGCAGACCAAAAATGAAACGAACACAATCGTTAAATGCCACATCTACCTTGCGGTGACAGACACTATCTAGTTTGGGAAAAATGATCCTACCATAGGTAAAATAACAAGTTTTAGCTTCAGCTCAGTTGACAGAATATTAGCTGAAAGCCAGAGTCTTCGCAAGCCACTATAGACTTTTCCCAGCATAGAGCTGATATAGTCGCAGCAATTCATTTTCGCATTCAGCACAATTCCCAGGTTAGTTAATTTCTTTGAAACGGGTATCGTAAATTCGTTTAACTCTACTGAGGGTAAATCAATTAAATCTAGATTATTACTGCAGCAATAAAAAAATATACATTGCGACTTAACTGGGTTTAAGACTATTATGTTGGGCCCACGTACTTATTCGGGATAGGTCGCCGTTTAGTCGGGCCACACAATCCTCAAGAAGGCCGATTGGTCTGCTAATATACAGTTGTACGTCGTCAGCGTACATATGAATCCTCACATCTTTTAGTACGCTTGGAAGATCATTTATATAGGCACTGAAGAGAAGTGGGCCGAGGATTGATCCTTGGGGTACACCACATGTTAATGGTAAAGAGGATGAAAGAGAATCATTAATTTTTACACGCTGGCTGCGCCCCGACAAGAAATTGCGTATCATAGAAATGGCTGATGTACTAAAGCAAAAGCTGGTCGACAGCTTCTGAAGCAGAATAATATGGTCGACACTATCAAATGCCTTAGAGAAAGCGAGAAGAACGAGGGCAGTGTAGTCTTCCCGTTCCATAGCACGTCTAATATCAGTGGAAACTTTTAAAACTGCAGTCTCACAGCTATGTGAGGAGCGAAAACCAGACTGCCAACATGACAAAATATTATTTTTCCCGATGTATTCAAGCATCTGACCGTACATAAGCTTTTCCAATACTTTTGATAGAAAGCACAGCAGACTAATTGGACGAAAGTCGGATGGTTGTGTTGGAGAATGCTTTTTTGGAATGGCAAGTACCGTGGCGATTTTCCAGCTGCTGGGGAAACACGACGATGTTATGGATGAATTAATGACATGTAGGACATATTTGCTGATTACTGGTAATCATAGTTTAAAGAAACGGGGTGATTGATCGTCTGGTCCTGTGGCGTCGGATTTTATGGAGCATATCGATTGAGTAAGCTCATCGAAGCAGACCCCGCGGAAAGAAAAGGGATCAGATATATTTGGATGTAAAGCACTGTTGTTTCGTCCTAACGATAGTGATTCCTCGCTATGAGCATAAGAAGTATTACAGCTGATGGAGGTGAAGTAAGCATTTAATTCATCCGGGCTAGAGGTGCAGCTAATTTGATCCTTACCACATACTCCTGCCTCTTTCAGGTTTTGCCAAAGAACCTTTGATCGCAGATTGGTGTTAAGCTTCGTCTTATAGTATCGACGTTTTGCATTTCTTATAGCAACATTGGCACGATTTCGAGCAACCTTATAAAGTGAGCGGGCATGTTCGGTTCTCAGAGCTCTATAACGTTTGTATAAATATTCCCTTTCTGCAATGAGGGATCGCACCGTGGAAGAGAACCATGGACAGCCAATAATAGGTACTGCTTTTGTCTTTAGCGGGACATATTTTTCGAACAGGTATGAGATCAATGAGGCTAGAATAGCTATTTGACCAACCACCTCAATGCAGTGAAAGATGTCATCCCACGGCAAAAGAAGGCATTCGCTAAAAAGGGACTCTACATCAATGCTCCCATAGTCACGGTATGAGACATGTTTATAACGCGGTATCACATCCAGCCTGAAAGCATAATTAAGGAATAGAATATCATGGTCAATTGTGCTGAATGGAAGGAGCTGATTTTGAAGATTGACTTTATCCGTATCCGAAACAATTAAAAGAGCAAGAGTCGAAGGATTTGATGTATTAAAAAAAGTAGGCGAAGTATTGACAATATTGAGATGCAGAGATTGAACAAGATGAGCAAATTGGTCTGTTAATGCTCTGCGGTGAAGAAGATTTATGTTGAAGTCGCCACCACAACCAATACACTTTCATAATGTTGGGTAACGTGTGATAACGTATTCTCTAACTCGCGGACTGCATCATCACTAAACTGGTTAGGTGGAAGATACACCGAGGTTAAGACACATTTATCGTTATTGGAGCTAATTTCAACATCTTCACCAAGCACTATTGTTTTATTATTGGTATGATAGTGTTCCAATACACCTTTTATGATAACATCATTTTGGGCTTGTTTGACAGCGATGTTTGCAGTTTCCAATGTTTCTTTTAATATAGAAATGAGTCTACTTTTGTTTTTTTTTTCATTGCCTAAAAATTTGTCTTGTCTCATAGTCACATTCATGGATGCATCTGTAGATTCAAGAAATCGTGACTGTTGTCGAACGTAAAGTGATGTTCGTTCATAAAGTTGTCTCGAATGTAATATTCAAAATGGCTGTAATTTTTTTTGTGTGTTCTACCAAGTCGAATAACTTTAACGTTTTATTAAAAATTTGCAGCGAAATTAAAATGTGAAATGAAACTATTGAAAGAGAAAGTATGATCACATTATATGAATATTCTGTGTCTAAGATAAGTCCAAGATAATTAATTTCTTTTACTCTCTGCAAGCAATATCACAAAACCAACCTTAATTTGAGGGTCTATATCCGCCTTATTGAATTGACGAAATATCATGAATATTGTCTTTTCTTCTTTATTTAATGATAAATTTTTATCATCCATCCAGTCCTTGTAAATATTTTCATTAATGAGTTTTTGTGTCATCAGAAAAGATGTGATAATCTTGCCTTAGTTCTACGTTCCGGACGTTATTAATAATGTATAACAGATAAAGATTTGGAACCAATATGGAACCTTGCGATACATCCTTGCGAAGAATTTCCAGGTCACTGGGCATATTTTAAATTTTGGTTAATAGTTTTCTATTTGTAAAGTAGCTTTCACACCTCTTATTCCTAGTCCCAGAAACTTCTAAAGCAGATCATGATTAACTTAGATTTACAAAAATTGTTCCTACATCAGTTCTTTGTTTTTTTTTATCAATGGAGTATCAAAAGAATTTTTTTTTTTAATTATTTTTCGAATATTTCTATCAGACCAACTGGAACTTTATTTGGAAACACACCAACTACTTCCTCGAGAGTAGTCATAGGATTAAGAAATGGGCACTCGTGAAAACAAAGCCTTAATTCTATTTATTCTTCAGTAGAAAAAAAGAAAAGTAATGTGGGGATAACGGTATTTCTATACTGGACAGGAAAATACTGAGCTAGAGTGGTTTTAATCATGTAAATTGAAGAAAGCATAAAACTAAAGTTAATATTAAATTATCTGTGTCTATTGAGGTTAAATTGAAAGAATCACAAGGGTCGATTCTAGGAATAAACCTTTTTTTGTTTTTATTTATGTGCGTACGTTAACATTTTGTAGAGTTTTCTCTTTACAGATGAAACTTTATTAAATGTAAATGGACGAAATTTTCAGAAAATAGCTAATGAGAGACTTAGGCCTCCAGAGACTACATTTCTTTTTTTGGTCTCTGGTATCCAGAGACCACTTTTCTTGTTTTGGTCTTTGATAACCCAGAGACCCTGTATACACCTTTGTAGAGACGCAAAAAATTATTTAAAGAGACCAAATCTCTAGAGACTTTTTTGGTCTCCGATCTCCCGTCGTGTATTTCAAAACAAACAGGTCTTCAGATTCAGTGTTCAGTCTCCGAAATTTGTTTATTTGTCGTCTCCAGGTCCGTGTGTTCTGGTAAGTTAAGTCTATTCGGAAAGGAAAAGGAATAAAATGGAGTGAGTTTGACAAATTGTTACAAAGAAATTAATAAAAAAATTAATAATTAATAGAATGGATTTAGGGCAAAAAATTTGTTTCGTCAATAGGTTTCTGGTTATTTTTGAAAAATTTTGTGTTATCTCTTATTCCGTAAAATTTGTCCACCAAGGATATATTTTCTTAAGCTTTTTCGTATAACATAAAAATATTAATAACTTTTGAAATAATTCTTTCTAACAATCTCTTGCTTGATAATTAACAAAGAACTCTGGAGATCTCTAGAGACCAAATTTCAGATTTCGTGCACACATTTCGGAGACGTGTTTCTAAGACTTTTTTCTTATGATCTTCAGAGACCTAATTGTTTTTTTTTTTTATTTTCGAAGACAAAAGTCTCTCACCGTTTATCTTTACTTGAAGAGTTATCGATAACCATTTAAATTCTTCTCAGTAATGCCGTTTAGGAGAATTTTAATACCGGTTTCGTTTTTCATATGCAAAAATTTATAAGAATCGGTTAATAAATTTATGTCACAGAAATCGTGTCGACCAGTGCATACCTAATTTTTGTGGATTAATCGGAAAAATAAATTCAAATTGAGTAAATAGATAAGTAATAAAGTAAAAATCGACAAATAAATCTTATTACTGACAAGAATTATAAAACTTTATTCATAACTTTTATTATAGGTATAACCAAAATAAATAAATTGTGAAATTGTGAAAATATTTTAATAATAAAATAAATAATATAATAAAAGTAAATCGAGGAATAAACTCTTATTTATTGAGAATTTTCATTTCATAATCAAAAAGAAGAAATTGTGAAATAATGATTATCCGATAACCACAAAAATTGTAATCAAAGATTAACCATTAAGGTTGAATTTTTATTTATTGGTTATACATTTTTTAAATTACTCCAGCTTAATGTGGAGAAGATTGATCCTATTCAGTAAAAGATCCGATGATTATTTCTATGTGATTTTTTTTATTTGCAATTTCTAAAATAATAATTATTTCCGATCCTTGAAATGAATAAGGTGAAATTGAATGTTTCTAAAACTAAATTCGTTTTATTTAACTCTAGTAATAATTGTACAGTGAGTATTAATGGATTTATTAGTTTGTATGTGGAAAACTTTAAATACTAGTACCAAGGTATAAATTAAAGTTTAATGAATATGCGAATTATGTATGTAGTAAAAAAATTTCGACAAAATAGGACTCCTAAGAAGAATTTAAATTTAGTATAATATATTTCTACAATTTTATATAATGAAATATGTAATTGAATATACGAGTATACGTAAACAGAAAGAGCCTTAAGAGGAGACAGTACCAATATTTGCAAGTTTCATGCATTTTTCAATACGAATTTCTGGCAAACTATTTACAGCAGAATAATGATTTATATCGTAAATTAAAGGTAACGAAGAAGTCTAGTAAATTAAATAACGTCGGGAAAAATTAAAAAAAGGGTATTGGAATGAAGATTTTAGCTCGGAAACTTGTAAAAAGTTGTAAAAATTGAAATCTTTTAAATCAAATTCCTGTGGGTAGGTATTTTCATTTCTTTAAATTGTGACTGTTTTAGAAAGATAAGGCTTAGATCTAGCAAACAACGTCGAGTTTTTTCATTTTTAGTGGCGCTTTTTATAATTATTTGACTCTAATAGTACTTGTTTTTTCTCCCGACATTTTACCGACGAGAAATTGCAATAGTTATTTGAATGTTGTTTAAATACAAAGCAAAATAGCATATTTAACAATTATGGGAAAAAAAATTTAGGAGAATTAATTCTCGTTAAAAATTTTCAATTTATGTGAACTGCAAATTTTCATTTTTCGTCTTAAATTGTATGGTTTTGTTGGGTTTCTATCTTTTGCGGTAGATGTCGCTAAAGTGACCTGTGGTCTAGGCCTAGGCTAATTTTATAAATATGAATTCTCTCACTTTCAGGACACAAACCTACGTATAGTAAATTTTAGTACCTACAGGTTCGCTGGTATCTAAATTGAAACTTTTGCTGAGTACTGACTCCTCTTAATCTGGGAATTTAGTGAATTAACCGTTCGGATTTAATTTATTTAAGTTTTCAGTTGATAGGGTGTTTTTTGTTTAGTTATTATTACGTTTTATTTAGATTTAGTTTCGTATATTTCTACCTAACCGATTGAGTGGAAATCTTGCATGTACTAAAAACATAAAATTGCGGCCGTGTTTTCTGTGGGTGCAGGAGGTGGAGTGAGAATGTAAGGGTGAAAATATGGTATTGGGGTGGTCAGAAGTTGGGGTGGAGTAGGAAGGGAGGCTATTGTTGGAAAGAGGAAAACGTTACTTCGTAAAGTAATAAACGATGGATAGAGGAAATTGAGAAAAAAATTAGGTGAATGGTGTACTATTATTTTCAGTCGAACATGGAATTATTTGAGTTTGAGTTAGGTTTTGTTCAGACTTTTAAAAAATGCTGTTTTCGACACTTCGGTTGTATTTGCATCTAGAATATATGCTCTTTCTAATTCACTATATGATTTTTAGCCGGAGTTGCCGTTTATTCAGCTTGACGTCGTTTTTCTTGAACGTCTTAAAAAAACCGGTTTTCGTGGCTTAGGCTGAATCATAATCGTTTATTTCAGTTTAATGCCGTTTTTCTCGAAACCTTTAAAAAATCGGTTTTCGTGATTTAGGCCGGATTTGAATATAGAATGTGTGCTCTTTCTAATGCACTATATGATTTTCAGCCGGACTTGCTTTTTTTCCAGTTCGAGGTTGTTTTTCTCATAACCTTTAGCAAATCTATTTTCGACATTTTCCCAGAGTTCGAATGTAGAATGTGTGCTCTTTCCAATTCCAATGCACTATGATTTTCAGCCGGACTTGCCTTCAATTGAGTTTAAGGCCGTTTTTCTTTAAACCCTTAAAAAATCGGTTTTCGTGTTTTAGACTGAATTTAAATCTAAAATGTGTGCTCCGACTAATGGACTGTAAAGAATGTGCAATATTACTATAAAATGCATTGTTCTTGTCACATTATTCGCAAAAATATTGTAACGGGTGATGAATCTAAACCATATACATACATATACACATACATACATACATAGTCTTAGTTTTTCAATGGATTGCCAACGGCTGACTTCGCTCACTTTGGTCAACAGTTGATTTTACGCTCACTCATGCATGGCTCAGGATGGTTAAAGACCCTCTTGCATCCAATTTACGAATATGAAATTTGAAAAATGCTGTTTTTACTATAAATATACGGACTCTGTGCTTGGCTGTCAGTTACAAGTTTATATGAACTATATCGCGCAATTACTTTATTTGCAAAAATAATATAAAGCATCGAAACCACGTTACTTTTTTGAAGAGTTAAACTTTATAGTAGATCCTCTAGAACTAAACCTTTATATAGCTCAGATTCTTCTTACAAATTACGGAGCGAGAAATCATTGTCTCTGCCATTAAAATGTGGAGTGTATTGCCTTAGAATTTAAGATATTTACTCAGGTTGGACAATCTGCTTGAAGTATATCATCCACTATCTTCAGGTCTGTTAATTTTCTAAAACATTTCAAGTTTTCGTCACATTTTAGCTACTCGTTAAACTCCTCATCTTCTATAGGCAATTCTATAACATTCGAAAATAGCATTTTGAGAACAGTTAATATACTGGGTAATGTTAGAGTCGCTAGAAAGATAATCGATTGTAGATTGCGTTATATTAAAAAAAGTATAACGTCGCGCCACTTTTCTTTCTAAAAAAGTTTGCCGCGAAGTAAAAAAATTGGAGTTCCACCCGAATTTTTGGTTTAAAAAATTTATAAAAAATAGAAAAAATTCATTTTCTAAAACGGTTTTCACTGCAATAAGTTTATAACTAAGTTTCCATTGTAAATTGTCAAATTCAAAAGTTATGAAAGAAAATGTTGAAATAGTTTTCCTGAAATTCCAAAGCAGCCAAAAAATCACTATTTCCGATTTGAGTGACCTCTAAACATTGATGAATTTCACTAAAACTTTGCGTAGAAGTTTGAAATTACATTAGCTAACAAATTCTGAAGCATTCAGACATTTGAGCACTTTTGCAAATCCGTACATTTTTAGGCCACCCAAATGTTCATAGCTAATGCGCTGAACAGATAAATTGAAGCTGATTGTGACAATATGCGAGGAAATTTGGAGAGATATGACATTAGTATAAAAATCGACGACCTAAATAAACTACGGCATCATAAAGAAACTAACAAAATTAAAACTACCAACTAACAAAAAATAAATTAACCGAACAAAAGAAAAAAAAAACAAACAAATGTGAAAGCTAAGCTAAGGGAACCGGTACCTTGAATGGCTACAGGAAGCTCATTCCATGAGCGAGCAGCCTGAACGAATGAGCAGATTGTGGTTTCGAGAAGTATTTAAAAACTGCAGTTTATCTGTACGATAACGTGAGGTCATAGAGTGAATCAGAATATACAAAAAAGACCAGCATCCGCAGCGCACTATGGTCATATAGAGAGCATCCCAGCAGATGGGATATCAAGTGTTGGACGTCATCAAATGGCCGAAGCTTGAAGATAAAACGGATACAGTCGTTAAAAGTTGCGTTGAGCCTGTGAGAGCATCCGCTATCGATCTTAGGAAATATTAAGCTACCAAAATTAAAATGACGAAGAAGAAGTATTTTGACTAGTCTCGTACGCATATCTATCTATAAAATATCATCTGATAACCAGAGTTAACGAAGGCCTCCATATATTTTCCTCAGCATGAGGTTGATATGGTCACAACAGCAATAGTAGAATTGATTATTACTTACAGATTTTTGACGCGTTGCACTAGAGAGAGAGAGTGAGTTGAACAATTTAGCATAACCCCAGGAAAGTCATTGATTTTGGAAATAGCGTTGTTATGAAGGACCATGTATTAAGACTTGCCTGAATTCAGCTTGAATTGATTTCTTATTGACTTATGGTACCATTCTATTAAGGTCATCAGTTATGCGTGCTAGGCAATTCGCCATCAGGCCAATTGGCCTACTTAATTAAAGCTGCACATCGTCAACTCATTTATAAAAATACTGAATAATAGAGGTCCCAATATAGAACCTTGTGGAACTCCATACATGACGGGTAGAAGGCTAGAAATAACATTATTCATTTTAACTTACTGAGATCTGTCCCATAAAAACTCATAAAAAGCTATATAGCAATTCGGTTGCTAAAGAAGAAAAACCAAAGTGATAACTTACCCTAGTAAGAAATGCTCATCGGTTTCGAAATTCCTCCCCCCCCCCCCCTCGGGGGAATCTTATGTAAACTAGCACTGTTGCATATGGAAATTGCGCATGAATGTGTAAATTTCTCCACTTTAAATGCGGGTGAAGTTTTCTGACAAGTTCCGATGAGCCCTTCGATGAACCTTTCGATGAGCAGTCCATGAGCGTTTTCGTATTCAAAATTCATTTTTTTTCCTCTTTTGTTTGTAAACGCGAGTATTGTGATAAGTTTTAAATTCGCGTCTCTGCTCTTTTATTCGTTTAGTTCTTTCTACATAAATAAATTATTAAAATAAAATTTTTGAGGTGTTTGTAGGTAATCCTTACGTTTTTTTTTTTTTTTGGTTAAATGCATACTCGTATATTGCTGCCCGAAATTATTAGCCCATTTTATGAAATATTAAAGTTGTCTACAATAAAAAGAAGATTTGCAGTATAAAATTGTAACAATAAAATGTTAGTGGAAAATTTGTGTTGTTTTGGAAATTTTTATCCTGTATATTGCGCGTACGCTAATTATTTGGTTTTTTTTTTTTCAAATGCATCGCAACCTAAACTCTTCTTGAATTAGCTGAGCTAGCTTAACCTAAAGCAGAAAATATCAAGAAAATACTTTTCCGAAAAAATGAACTTCAGATCCACCAATTACAAGTACGATCAAGCGCCGCTTTCACCTATTGTAAATGATTACGAAAATCCTTTGAATAGTCAAGGACTATTACCAGGCTTTTAGCTGAAAATAATTTAAAATTATATTTGTATAATTAACACCTTCACCTATTCCCATTTTTATCATTTAGCTCCACTAATCCATTGTGAAACAAGGAGTAGAATTACGTGCTCTTTTTCTAGTACATTCTTTTGTGTGACAGCTCACTCCAGTATTTTTCAGTTAATGCGTCTTTTGTTAAAACGATTTCCTTTCTAGTTCCAAAAAAGTCTCCTTGTGCGCTGAGTAGTGTTTAAATCTTTGAAAAACTCCTCCTTCCATCCACTGATCTATCACAGCTCCACAAAATCGCAAATGTATGCAAAATAACAACATACAGATGTGAAATGAAATGGTTGTGCGATATTGTAATTGAACTAATTTATATATTGATATCATCATTATGAATTTATTGATAATAATAGCAGTGAGCATTTCCACTAATTCATCATGAATTGACAGATGAATACATCAGTGACTATTTTCATTATGTTAAAAAAAAATAATGTAACAACTCATGTAACTGTTCATCGAGTGATCATGGAAAAGCTCATTATATTGAAGAAAAGTATACATATAATGAGTTCAGTCCCGGATTTATTTTTTATTTTTTTATTTTTATTTTTATTATTAAAATATATACATCTTTTTCCTTTATAAATTTACATTCATATTTTCATACTTATGTTTTCTACTTTTCTTAGTCCCACTCAGTCAGCATAGCTGGTATAAGAGTTGGGAGTATGTGTTGTATACAATTTTCATATTTGCAAGAGTTATTTAAACCATTATAACAAAAGTTAGATATATATTAAATGTGTCAAAATCTATTTTCTTTTCTTAAAAATATTTTCAGGTACATAGGCATCCGATTTCCTTTATATATCCTAATTAGTTGAATTTGATAGCATTTTATTTAGATACTTCATGTTAATTTAGGCAATTTTTTTTTAACTATTATTATTTACTGTTTTACATCTTGATTTACTAGGGCTAGAAGTCTTTCCCAGATTTGCATTTTAGGTTTGCATTTACAGTATCTTGGTTTTGTTTTGTTGTTACCTGTATTTTGATTCCATACCTTTCATGTTAAATATTTTTTCAGTTTTTTAACAAATATCAGTAGTGTGGGCGCCGCTTTTATGTTGTCTGGTAGTTTACTGTATATTTCCCCAGCGGTGTTTAGTAAGCATTTTCGTCGTCTTTCTGTTCTTGACTGTATTGGTGTTATATTGTTCCTGTATCTTGTTTCGTGTCTATGAACATCAGTATGTCGTACAATTTCTAGATTTGTTTTTATGTTTTTCCTCAATATGTTATACACAAATTAGCATTTTCCTATTTGAATGATCTTTTTCAATGTTGCCTGTTTTGTGTATTGATGAACAATTTTGTAGCAGTATGCTTTGTTTATTATAGTTTTAACATCCGTTTTGAGTCTTTTTGAGCATTGTGACCAGTTTATGAGGTTGTATCGTATGTGTGATATGATATGTGAGTTGTAGATTAAATCCGCTACAGGCTTTAGTAATCTGATATTTCTCCTCATAATCCCAATTAAAGGAGCGATTTTCCTTTCCAGTTTTGTAATGTGCTTTTTCCAATCCAAAATCTCGTCAATTTGTATTCCCAGATAGTTTATGTCTTTTACTCTTTGTATGTTAATGTCGAATATTTTTATGTCGATGTTCTTCTCTGTTTTGCTTTTCTGTTTGAATATCATGTTTTGGTTTTCCCTTAATTTATTTTTAGCTTGTTTCCATTTGTCCATTTCTTGAAAATTTCTAGACCATCATTACTTTCATCTAAGGGCTCATGATGAAGTCATCGATGAAATCATCACATCATTTTTACTAGGGTTAGACAGAGCAGAATAATACGTAGAAAAAACCTAAATTTTTGTATGTCAATACCAAGAAGGGTTTGCCCGATTTAGTCTAGTATTTACTATTATTCTTATATACTTATATAATAGGTATATATTACTATTATGAAAACGTCGTGTACTAAATTTCAGATCCCTAGGTTGACACGTTCTCAGGCAGTATCCAAATATATAATTTAAATGGAGATTTTTTTATGGAAACCCTAGGAAAGAGTTACCCGATTTATCTCATTTTCGAACTTAAATGTGCAATTTTTTATAAAGGCCGTGTGCAAAATTCACCTCTCTAAGTAAACGGGTTATCGAGCAGAGCTGGGCAAGTACCAAAGAAAAAGTACTTAAATACAAGTACCGAAGGCCTGAGTACTTCAGCGTAAGTAGAAGTACCGTATGTATGAAAAGTACTTGTAACTAAGTACTAAGTCTATAAAAAGTACTGAGTACTTTTTGAAGTACTTTTTAAAGTACTGTTTTAGAATATTTGAACTTTGGCAGTAATATAATGAAGTTCGTCGAGTTCAGTTAATTGATATTAATAAATCAATACCTTTTGAAAACTAAAGTATGTATAGTAACCAGTAGCTACTATATTTATTTATAATTTTTCATAGTTTTCGGTGATGCAGTAGAGTAAAACTTTCACTTTTCCTTGCTACATTCACAAAAACTATTAGAGGTCCGCTCAAGCACCCAATATCGCCTCTAATAATGCATAACAATTCTAAGGAAAAAATTTCCAGTAAATTTCTAAGAAAAAATTGAGGCCTTTCCTACATCAGGTCGAGGCATCGTTGATTTTATATTAAAGCGAGGCATTGCTTGCTTACCCTTGGCTGAGAGAACTTACAACTAGCTAAGAAAATCTCCATATAAACCAGGATCACTTTTTGAAAGCTTTTTAACTTTTTACTCAACCAAGCATACTACTACAGCAAGAGCGAGAGAGAATGTGTAGAGCTTTCTATTAAAGGGTCATTAACTCGGTTTAGTTGGACCGCGTTTTTGTGAGATTTTGCACATCTAGATGTAAGTTGTCTCAGCCCTTAGTTATGTCCACTGACGTATTTAATATGGACTACTTATACGTTTCTATTTCACGTGGACACAATTGCTTGTGTCAAAAAGAGTTCTTACGTCGGTGCCAACAGTGAAACAATCATTGGCGGCAAGTTGAAAAAGTGAGCACGCAGCTCGGAAAGTGATTTTAATAAAACATTTATAAATTCTTCGGCGTATCTAATGAATACATTGTCTTTGATAAAACAGTTTTTGTCAGTAATAACCCTAAATGATTAATTTAAAATCATGTATTTCGGCGAATTCACTATTTTATTTGTTTTCAGTTCTCTCTCAGTTGGTACTTGGTGCTTAGACCGAAAGAGTCAGCAATATAAAGGTGAGCTTACTTTTTGCAGTGTATTTCTATGAACGTAGTCAGTCCATATTATACATGTCAGGGCTTATGTCATCAAGTCGTAGCATCGTCGATTTTATATTCGAGCGAGATGTTACAGGTTTTTGTTCTACTTGCCCAGTCTTATTTGTATGTTATTAGTTTGTCTAAGGTTCTGCCTTGACGCGTGAATGCGGCACATTCTTTGACATTTCTTTGCGTGCTTTAAAACTCAACAAAAAAGGAGTTGCGCTGGAGATTTGTAGGTACTTAATATACTCAGAAATACTTAAGTAAAATTCTTGGTACTTAAGTACAAAACTAAGTCTTAAGTACAAGTAAATAGACGCTAGTACTTATGTTCAATTACTAAGTAGGGGCATTTCAAAAGTATTGAGTAATAAGTCTTAAGTAACGAAAATGTACTTTAAGTAGTATTTAAGTCTTTTTTACTTAAGTATTGCCCAGCTCTGTTATCGAGTCACATCGTGAGGACAAACAGACAGACATACAAAAAGCAAAATAATTTTTATTATTATTTGTGGATGTCCAATTCATTTTGCTCTACTAGCATGCGTTACAAAGGTAATGATAAATTTAGTGTACCCTATAGACTTATCATTTAAGGTATAACAAGATCTAGGGACTTATAGTGCAAAGCCTAAATTTGAAATAAATTGAAATTGAGATTGAATTGAAATAAAAAAAGGAAAGATTGAATAAGTAAAGTTTTCTTTTTTGTAATTCCACGCAAATTAACAAAATTCATGAAATTATGCATCATAAAAACGGGAATATCTTAAAAACATAGTCAAATTAAAGGTAACATTCCGGGGTCTTTAAATCTTGTCATAAAACTGTATAGTTATCATGTACAGGGTTTTCCAATAAGAGGTGTTATTTTAATTAGCGCGCTATTTCGGTAGATGTCACTTTTGGAGCTGTCATTTTTTGACATTTGACAAGTAGAAACTACACCATTAATAAAAATGGAACGATACACAATTCAACAACGCATTGAAATTATTAAAATTCACTATAAAAATGGTGAAAATGTGGCAGAGACGGTTCGTAAAACTCGAACATTTTTGGGTCGTCGTGAAGCACCTTGTCGGACCGCAATACAGAAATTGGTAGAAAAATTCGAGCTGTCGGGACAAGTTAGTGATGTGAAGAATAAAACCCGTGCACGTCGCTCAAGAACAGCCGAGAATATTGCTGCTGTAGCCGAAAGTGTTGAAGAAAACCCAGGTTTGTCCATTCCTCGTCGTTCTTTGCAATTAGGCATTCCATAAACGTCATTACACCGTATTTTGCATAAAGATTTGGGTCTTAAGGTTTATAAAGTTCAGTTAACATAAGAACTCAAGCCGGCCGATCATCAACAACGCCGAGTCTTTGCTGATTGGGTCCTTGAAATGCATTAAAATGATCCGGAATTCCATCGAAAACTCATCTTGAGTGATGAGGCCCATTTCCACCTCGATGGATTCGTCAACAAGCAAAATTTTCGCATCTGGGGCTCGGAAAACCCAAGAGTTATTGTTGAAAAGCCTCTCTATCCTCAACGTGTGACTGTTTGGTGCGGTTTATGGTCCCGCGGGGTCATTGGACCTTATTTTTTCGAAAATGAGGCTGGAGCAACAGTTACGGTGAATGGATTGCGCTATCGGCAGATGATTAATGATTTTTTATGGCCGGAATTGGATGGTATTGATCTGGACAACGTTTACTTCCAACAAGATGGCGCTACGTGCCATACAAGCAACGAAACTATTGATCTTTTACGGAAAAAGTTTCCGGACCGTGTTATCTCTCGAACAGGTGATCACAATTGGCCACCGAGATCTTGTGACTTAACACCTTGCGACAACAGCCCAGCGTCGATTCAAGACCTCAAAGATGGAATTCGT
The DNA here is from genome assembly GCA_963924295.1 of Dioctria rufipes. Taxonomy (NCBI): domain Eukaryota; kingdom Metazoa; phylum Arthropoda; class Insecta; order Diptera; family Asilidae; genus Dioctria; species Dioctria rufipes. The sequence continues at coordinate 70,590,351 of OZ002743.1, read as the reverse complement.
GAGGCTATCGAGGACATAGGGCAGCCACTTTGCGATTTGGTTATGGAAAGTTTCATGGAAAGGATATGGTCCTGTAGGCGTGGTCGTGGTGGTCATTTGGCTGATGTTATTTTCCATTATTAACGGCATACCTTCCTCTTTATAATGAAATAAAGATCCGATCATTTATGTCAAAAAATGGGATTTTTCTTTGAATATCAAAATAACACCTCTTATTGGAAAACCCTTTATTTTGGCGGGAAAATCGTTGAAGTTGAAAAAGAAATTGCAAAATTATCCAATTTTTTTACTTTGACATCCTATAACTGCCGACGGAAAGGGAGTAGAGAGGTGGTTGGGCATTTGTTGGAAACGATAGAGGGTTTACTATCACCTTCATAGGGTGTATAACAAGAAAGTTACATGGTATTAGGATAAAAAGTACCCAAAATCACAAAACCCCCCTACCGCCCACACCGTGCATTTTCCGGCTCTCCTCCTATGCAATTTATTTCTCGAAATTGTGAGGAATCCGTGGTATAAAGGAAATGCGGTACGTACGGGACACCCTGTATAACTAAGTAAGAAACTATAACTACACTAAAGAAGTCTTAATACAAAAGTGGATGAGAACAATGACCAAACACAAGCCTTTATCCAATTTATTAATAGATAATTTTACTATTTCAACTTCACCAAAAAAAGATCAAAACGTATAAATAAGAAAACCAAAGAAAAGTTTATTTCTAACCCATAGAAAGCTATAAATAAAAAAAAAAAACAGAAGGTCATACTTTCGCAAGCATTTCACCTTTTGGCGATATATTTTTACCTTTACTTACCAAGCATTTCACACAGCATGAAAACGTTCAGTTACAAAATCCGCCTAGCAACTAAACTAGATTTTAACGAACGCTGCCGCCCACCATAATACGTATTACGTTTGCATAGATCTACATGAGAGTTGGTACCGCAGTTCAGTATGATCGCTTTTCGTTCTTTTTATCAATTATTGTAGCGAAAATCGGATGCTGTATGGATTCAAAAAGATATATTAAAACAAAATTCCGCCAAACTATCTCTTGTGCGTCTTATATGCGGCGGTAAAGGCAAGAATTCGTACTTATTATATATCTATCTATATATGTATGTACCTATGTACGTAGGTATAGGTTTTTTTTTTTTTTTATTTTTGTGCAAAGTTGCGTACTCCCCATTTTTGCTTCAGATTTATATTCGGTGTATACTCTGCATATATCGAGAGGACCAATAATATTGGGTTGTTCGCTGTAAGCGCTTAAATATAACCAGAATCAGATCCCCTTTCAGCCGGTGATGCTATAAAAATTTCAAGACGGATTTCATATTATCAAACTGGTTTTCGGTTCTTAGTTATTCCAGCGCGGAGTCAACCTGCAATCCAATAGCATCTTCGTGTACCAAGTCAGAGTCTCCAGAGATAAAGCCACTCCGCGGACGAACTCTGGATACGATTTTTTTTGTTTTTTGTTTTTTTTTTGTTTTTTTTTTTTTTTGCTCATTCTTTGTTAGCAGCAGAAGCAACTCAGCTCATTTTTGAATGTTTCAAACATCACCATAGTGCAAGAACTTGTTTTTGATTCGATTTATATGCGGTGACTTTGATAAAGTATAAATTTGGGGTTTTTTTTTTTGGGTGCTTGACACCCGTATACAGCCACATATCACGGTGGTGTAAAGTACATTGGCCTATTAAATAAGAATTGACTGCGAAGCTAAGTTGGAATTTATATGTCAGTTTTAGTCGAATTAGTTTTTTGTCTTATATTTATTACAGTATCTAATAAACACATTTAATCGTATTATTTCGAAAAAAAGTAGTGCCATTATGGCAAAATAAATACTTTAGGGACTGTTAATAGGAGAAGATATAAACATTTGTATGTTCCCACTCATTTATAATTTGTAAAAAAAAAAAAAAAAACAAAAATATATCTCCTTACTGAATTTTTAGTGCTAATTAATTGTTATACCCTAGATGAAATCTAAATGGTATTACTAATTTTGTCATTCCGTTTGTAACACGTAAAAATAATGATGGTAGAGCAAAATGGAATGGACACTTATGCATAAAATTTAAATTTATTTTGATTTTTGCATGTCCGTCCGTCTGTCCATTCCGTTTATCCGTAAGCACGATAACTCGAGAACGCGTTCACGTAGAAAGCTGAATTTTTAAACACGGATTAAAAAAAAAAAAATTAAATTAAGTTCGAAAATGCGACAAATCGGGCAACTTCTTCGTGGGGTTGCAATACAAAAACTACTGTTTCCACTATATAAAGGGTTTTCCAATAAGAGGTGTTATTTTGATATTCAAAGAAAAATGCCATTTTTTGAGTAAATGATCGGATCTTTATTTCATTATAAAGAGGAAGGTATGCCGTTAATAATGGAAAATAACATCAGCCAAATGACCACCACGACCACGCCTACAGGACCATATCCTTTTCATAAAACTTTCAATAACCAAATCGCAAAGTGGCTGCCTTATGTCCTCGATAGCCTCACGAATTCCATCTTTGAGGTCTTGAATCGACGCTGGGCTGTTGGCGTAGACCTTTCCTTTCACGTGGCCCCAAAGGAAGAAGTCGCAAGGTGTTAAGTCACAAGATCTCGGTGGCCAATTGTGATCACCTCTTCGAGAGATAACACGGTCCGGAAACTTTTCCTGTAAAAGATCAATGGTTTCGTTGCTTGTATGGCACGTAGCGCCGTCTTGTTGAAAGTAAACGTTGTCCAGGTCAATACCATCCAATTCCGGCCATAAAATATCATTAATCATCTGTCGATAGCGCAATCCATTCACCGTAACTGTTGCTCCAGCCTCATTTTCGAAAAAGTAAGGCCCAATGACCCCGCGGGACCATAAACCTCACCAAACAGTCACACGTTGAGGATAGAGAGGCTTTTCAACAATAACTCTTGGGTTTTCCGAGCCCCAGATGCGAAAATTTTACTTGTTGACGAAGCCATCGAGGTGGAAATGGGCCTCATCACTCAAGATGAGTTTTCGATGGAATTCCGGATCATTTTAGTGCATTTCAAGGACCCAATCAGCAAAGACTCGACGTTGTTGATGATCGGCCGGCTTGAGCTCTTGTGTTAACTGAACTTTATAAGCCAAATCTTTATGCAAAATACGGTGTAATGACGTTTGTGGAATGCCTAATTCCAAAGAACGACGAGGAATGGACAAACCTGGGTTTTCTTCAACACTTTCGGCTACAGCAGCAATATTCTCGGCTGTTCTTGAGCGACGTGCACGGGTTTTATTCTTCACATCACTAACTTGTCCCGACAGCTCGAATTTTTCTACCAATTTCTGTATTGCGGTCCGACAAGGTGCTTCACGACGACCCAAAAATGTTCGAGTTTTACGAACCGTCTCTGCCACATTTTCACCATTTTTATAGTGAATTTTAATAATTTCAATGCGTCGTTGAATCGTGTATCGTTCCATTTTTATTAATGGCGTAGTTTTTACTTGTCAAATGTCAAAAAATGACAGCTCCAAAAATGGCATCTACCGAAATAGCGGGCTAATTAAATTAACACCTCTTATTGGAAAACCCTTATTTGTACATTGCCTGAGAATGCGTCGACATGGAGAGGTGAAATTTGGTACATGGTGTTTTTTATATTAATAACAAATAAAATTTAAAAAATTGACTAAATCGGGCAACCCCTTCTTGGTGTTGCCATGCGATGAGTTCTAGACATTTTTATTTTACTAAAAACTTCTTTAGAATACGAAATCCTATAAAATTGCTTATAATTATTTTTTCTGTCCGACGAACCCTTCTAGAATAATATGCGAAAAACCACTTCAAAAATTAAACTTGCATAGATCGGTGACCGTACAAAATATTATACGGACATTTATCTAAAGGATATCATAAGAATTGGTCTTAGACGAATTCTAGCTTTTTTTTACTTATTTAAATTTAAGTTTAAGTTAAGTTAAATTTAGAAAAAAACCAAACCTTCGAATTTATTGCGTAAAATTCAAAACACATTGTTCTTGTCGTTTTTTTTTTTTTTATACTGAACTATTTCATTCGAAATTTTAAATTGATTTCGTCCTATAAAATGTCTATAGGTAGCCCCCATGATACAAAGATTAACAAGGTATGGCCGAATTATCTGTCAATTGATTGGTTGCCTCATTTGGTGACAATTGTCACAGATTTTTTCGTCTCAATTTCAATCGTCCTTATCAAAGTGAAAAAAAATTTCTATTTGGAAATTTCTTTGTTTCTTTGCTTTCACTCTAGCACATAATTAGTTTTCCCAAAGTGATTTATACGAAGAAACTAATGTTTTGTTAAATATTTTAATACATTCAAAACGTATTTCAGTCAATAAAATACGAAAAACTCAAAACAAATTCGTTGGAAATGACATTGTCTCCTCATGACGTAGCAACACAAGAAATTCCTCTCGAATCGGCCATACCTTGTTATCTTTTTATCATGGGTATAGCCCCATGATTTTTGAAGTTTTTATGCTGCAAAATCATGGCAATGTGATAATATTTTATTAATTTCTAAAACCGAGTGCATTTTTGTAATCGTTTTTAATATTCATGTCAGCCGGTAATCTTCTCTGATCAGGCAAAAAGATCGAGGCTATTGTTGCCGTAAGCATTCTATCTAGATATTACCGTCGAAATTATTCATTCCTTTTCGACATGTTTTTTTTTTTTTTTCAAAATGCTGTGCCCATGACATCTGAAGTAAGCTAGTTATTACAAAATAAAATTAATATAACTAGGATCCGGATCTGTTGTTATTTGAATATACAAAATTTTAAATCTGCAGTTAATATTCGAGTTATCCAGATCTCAACCAGGTCTTTTAGTTGTTACATATTTGGCTGCTCCGAAAATGGTGGATAGCGGAACACCCTGCATTTTCTCGGTTGGCATTATGTAAGGAAGTGTCGATTTTATTAAATTTGACAGTTCATAATCAAATAAATTTCAAACCAAGGTGGAACGGTGGGTATACGCCAATGGGGAGCTTGTTGTTAGTATGAGAAATCTTAATATCATGTGACTATCTTTCCATAAGTACTCGTAGAGATGAAATTTATGCAATTATTAATAAAATTAACGGGATATGATAGACCGCTTGTAGAAAGAATAGCATTGATTCTGTCACTGGAAAACAGGACTGAGCAAAAGGTTTAAGCTAATCAATGCGGCAAGAAGGTAATTGAAAAAAGTGTTGAGTATAAAATACACTCTGAAGTTTTTCACAGAGAAAATCAAGTGCAAAAGGGACCTACACTTCAGACTACAAAAAAAAAAAAAAAAAGGGTTAGCACGCAAAAGGCAACACATACAAAGACCTAAATTTGACTAAGGTTGCCATCATGGATGAAAGGCCTATGAACATGGAAAATGAAAGGCTCAGAGCGCCATACTGATGGAACTTAAAACTACACCAGATGATGGAACTATACAGAAATTCTTAGGGTTTCCAGGAAGATAAGTCTCCTAATATCGAAAATTGTTAGAAAATACGGTGACAAGAATAAATCCCTGGCCAGAAGCGAAATTTAAGCTACGGAAGGAGAAACAAATTGTGAAACGAAGAATCTGTATATTATGGATTCGAGGGAGAGTATTAGCTTGATTGGAAAATATACGGAGTGGAAAGTACTTAACAGAAAATTATGTAGATAGACATAGACATAGAACATTGACACTTTCCATAAATGAAGAGACGTCATGTAATAATGCCATCTCATCCAAATCTGTAACATAAAATATTTATATAACAAGTAAAAAAGTTAGAATTGGTCTAAGACCAATTCTTATGATACCCTAGATGAATGCCCGTATGAAATTTCCTATTGTCACCCTTCTGTGCAAGTTTGATTTTTGAAGTGGTTTTTCGCACATATTTCTAGAACGGTTTGTCGGCAAGAAAAAATGATTATAACCAATTTTTTAGGACTTCGTATTCTGCAGAAGTTTTTAGTACAATTAAAAATGTCTTGGACTGATCGTTTTCACAGTATACGTAAAAACCCTAAATTTTAATATGGCAACACCAAGAAGGAGTTGCTCGATTTAGTCCATTTTTGAAATTTTATTTGCTAATATAGTAAAAACACCATGTACCAAATTTCAGCTATCTATATCGATCGTTCTCAGGCAGTGTCCAATTATACAGAGGAAAACGAAAGTTTTGTATGGCAACTCCGCGAAGGAGTTGCCCGATTTGTCTCATTTCCGAACTTAATTTTCCTTTTTTTTTTAAAGTCCGTATACAAAATTTCAGCTCTCTAGGTATACGCGTTCTCGGACATGCAAAAATCAAAATAACTTTTAATATTATGCGTGGATGTCCATACATTTTGCTCTATCATCATTATTTCGAGGTGTTGCAAACGGAATGACAAACTTAGTATGCCCTATAGATTTTATCTAGGGTAAAAAATCAACTCAAAAACATGGAGAGATTTTTTTCATGAAAAATATATTTTGTCACTAATCTTGACGGAGTAAGGATTATTCGACGAGAAACAAGAATATAAAATAATGCCTAAAAAAATAATAAGCTTTCAGAAAAGCTGTTCGAGTAGGGTCACGTAAAATCGTGTCAGTTTTTTTTTAATATCTTGAAAACCTCAGAGTATTTCCCAGAATATTTGCAGGTATACATATACTGATATTGCTTCCATCATTCCGCATTCAACGAGTGCTCTGAAAATATAAAAACTTATTTAATATGTTTTTTTGTTTTTTATATAAAACTACTGCGACGGATTTGTATTTCTTGAACAACACCTTTCTTCATAATGTTGAGGTTTTTATTTTGGCACAAATTGTATACATGTAAATTTAATTTTTTTAACTTGCAAGTAAAGAACAAAGTTAGATCTTCATAATAAAAATAACATTTGATACCAATTTAAAATTAACCCTTTCGTACTCGAATATTTTCTACGCGCTGGAAAAGTTGTTTGCCCTAATTTTTAATGTCAGAGGAACCTAAATATATAAAGAAAAAAGTAAAGGTTTTAGAAAATGTTCATCCCAGTGGAGGTCGCAAAATTTTCTTATACCTTAAAATGATAATAAATGTTATGGTAAGGTCACATTCTTCTTATTTATACTTTTTAGTCTTCTAATAAAAAAAAAATTAAATTAAAATAATGCACACATAATTTTGGAAAACTCAAAGAAATTCAGTAACACAGGATGTGCCGTTTGTGGTCTCTCACCCGAAAGCGATGGATAGGTCATGCTTAGACAAGCAAAAATTGTACGGGTGGGTGCAGGTGTAAGATCCTAATAGTTTTTGAAATAACGGGACTTAAAATGTTTTTATAGGTCATACGTTGTAACGTTCAAAAGTTACAGGGTGATCTATTAAAACATATCTAAATGTCCAAAGTCCTGTTATCTCGGAAACCGTTAGGATTTTCGCTCCCCCCGACCCTTACAATTTTTTCTTATCTAAACATGACCTATCCATAGTCTTCGGGTGAAGACTACATACAGGACATCCTGTATAAACTTACAAAAAAAATAATATCTACCGTTTATTGACGTCTGTTGGTGAAAATTTTTAAAGCAATTCCTACTTTTTATAAAGCAGAAATGCACTTTGCACTTGAGGCAGTGTACATCGTCGTAGGTACATGAGTTTTATAAGTGCAATTTACTGTTTTACGGCGTGTTGCCTCTGGTCATCATATTGTTACGTGCAATAGAAACAGCAAACTGGTGACATCTACTGGCAATGGAGAGTAAACAACTTCCAGATTCTATCATCGATTCTCCAAACCTGAAGTTGTTTACTCTCCATTGCCAGTAGATGTCATCAGTTTGCTGTTTCTATTGCACGTAACAATATTTAGGTAGGTGATCAATGATGTCAAGCCTGCTTTGTATCAAGGGCCTTTTTCCTGTTAAGATCCTGCCTGTTGAAATACAATTCTGCTGCTCTCCAGACGTGATTGGCCTATCGCGCTTTGTACCAGCCATTGGTTTTTCCAGCAAATAGTAATAAATCAGATAGCCTTAAGAGGAGTCAGTACTCAGCAAAAATTTCAATTTAGATGCCAGCGAGCCTGTAGGCAATAAAACTTACTATACGTAGGTTTGTGTCCTGAAAGTATGAAAATACATATAAAATTAGCCTAGACCTAGACCACAAGTTACATTAGAGACATCTAGCGTAAAAGACAGACAGAAACTCAGCATGCGACAATTTAAGACGAAAATGAAAATTTGCAGTTCAAAAAAACTGAAAGTTTTTAAAAAGAATTAACTCTCTTAAATTTTATTTTGCACATAGTTGTTAAATATGCTATTTTGCTTTATATTTCTAAAACTTTCAAGTACTATTAGAGTTAAACAATTAAAAAATGCGCCACTATAAATGAAAAAACTCGACGTTATTTGCTAGATCTAGATCTCTCTAAAATATTCAAAATATAAAGAAATGAGAATACCTACTAAGAGGAATTTGATTTGAAAAAAATCAATTTTTACCATTTTTTACAAGTTTCCGAGCTAATATCTCCATTCCAATACATTTTTTTTTATTTTTCTCGGCGTTATTTACTAGACCTCTTCGTTACCTTTAATTTACGATATAAATCATTATTCTGCTACAAATAGTTTGCTAGAAATTCGCATTGAAATATGTATGAAACTTGCAAATCTTGGTACTGACTCCTCTTAATCGAAATTCTAATAAAACCATCGTATGTTTTTTTGCTCATTCACACATAAATTTTTCCTTTTTATCAGTTGACGAAATTTTTTTTTTACTGATTCCAAGATCGGTTTAACTTTAAAAAGATGGTCTGTGTTGGTTTTTGGAATCGCGAAGAACGAAAAATCCATTTCGGGTCATATTATTTAAAACTTAAGATATTTCTATATTTCGATCTCAAAATATCCTTACCCGTGGAATGCGTAAATAAACCATAAATGCTGCGTTCCTTTTCTCGTTTAGAATGAATTTTTTCAATCCATGTCGTTCTTTTTCTCGGGCCGAACGATTTAGTTTCAATCTGTCATCGCTTTTTTCGGAATCCGAATCGTTCTGAATGCACCTGAGTTTTTCCCGGATTCAAGCAGAACGATTTAATTTGTATTCGTGAATGTATTATTTATAATTTGGACGAAGTGGTATTAATTGAGTTTAAGTTGCCTTTGTTGGAAAATAGCTTTATTTTTCATAAACAAACATTTTTACGAATTTATACTTGCTTTTATCAAATGGAAGAAATGTCAAACACTTGAAATGGTTCTGTTTCGTTCCTTTTCTATGAGCACAGAATGAAATTATGACATCGCTCTATCGATTCATACAGATTCATTCAGAATGAGAAAAGGAACGCAGCAAAAGATATGTAGCCCAAAAAGATAACGAATTTCGGAGTCAGTAGTGTGTTTGAACTTAGAGAAGTCTTTGGTTGCTTTAAATACATGTTTGTGTACATGGCCATGCTTTCATATAATTCTGTGCTAATATATTTTTCGGAAGACTGAAGCGGATCTTTTTCTTCATCAGACTCATCCATCATATCTGAAGATGGTAGCGTGGCTACCGAAAACGTTGAAGAAATAAATCAAAAATGGTTGAACAATAAGAAGACAAACTGATAGAATTATAATTAGTTTCACAGTGCTCAAATAATTTAAACAACAGTGTGTTTGTTTAAAAAAAATTTCTATTATTCACACTTTGTTCATCCTCAGCCTCACGTATGGACGATTTCTCCATTTAATATTCTTTTTATCAATCAATAAAGAGGGTGTCTCCGCAATTGCAATCTTGGATGATTGATCTTAAAATATCACTACCTTCAAAAATATCCATTAAAAGTGCCATCCACTCATCTTTTCTTAGCCTGCTTATATTTGTAATCACTGAAAAAGAGCAAACAAATTACCAAATGTCACAAAAAAAAACCCTTCAGTCCCAATATTCACCCCAGTGACAATAAACTCACATATTTATTTTGCTTAACCTTGAAATTGTGGAGGAGCTATTCTGTTATAAAACCACTATTTAAATCTTACAAAATACGTTTTTAATAAATATATTCTTTTTAATTATTTCACTACTATAAATTAGTACACAAGAAAAATCACTCCGCGAATGTTCCTGTAATTATAACTATAATAGCTACAAAGATGAAGAAAATATGACTCATATCATAGATGGCACAAGAACTAGATGTCTCATGCAGTACCAAAAAAGTATGCAAAATTTATATGGCTGGGTGGTCCATTCCGGAATGGACCACAACATTTGAAATGATGTGTACGTCGAGTGATTCATATTTTTTCGTATCTGAAGTGTTGAGGAAGTCGATCAAATGTATACAAAACTGCTATTATAAAAACATTTGCTTTTGGCACGCTCTAAAACATCTTAGGTCCATTACAGAATGTACTACCCATTTCAGAATTCTGTATACTCTGCTCTAGTATGCCATGCGACATCTAGTTCTTGTGTTATCTTTGCTCATATGCATTGCTTTAGTTAAGTTTGACGTCTAAAACTTATGCTAGAGGTATTAAACAATAATTTTATGAATCCAAAAGATAGGATAAATCAAAACTCGACCTCTAAGACTCAAATGTTTTTCATGTCCATTGGGATGGACACTGGGTCTGAAAGAGTATACAGAAAATTTCGCTTTAAAATGAAATGACTACTTTACTATCATAACTCACGTTGATTTATCTCATTGCTCTAAGAGTGCATTCATAGTATCATCTCTATCGTTATTAGACTTGACAAGACGTTTGCATAATACCATTTTATCACTTTACCTTTTTTACATATTTAGCGTAGTATCCAAGTATCCCTGTGCTCTTGGTGACTTTTATGCGCCTTTTAGTTTTTTTTTAGCTTTTATTAAGATTATATCTGACTAATTGACTTCCAGACTCTTTGGTCCTATTTTAGTGATGCTAAAAATTTCAATATTTTTCTATATCTATGTAAAAATAAGTTTTACAGTATAAGGTAAATGTACCAGTAATTGACCGTGTTCTAGTAATTGACCCTTTTACCCATAACGACCAAAAATAAAGATTTCTAGTTAATTGTTTTCAATTAAAACCGAATGTGTCAGCAGGCGCTGCTTTCCAATGTCTAAATCGCGAAGCTTCTTAAATCCAGTGCACTATGTGTTAGTATTAGTAATTACTGAAGCGTTTTGTGAAGAGGTTCTGTAGTGTAATATTTACATGTGTTTTTTTACATTTTATCTTAAGAAGTGGTATATTTCATTCAAAGGGTTATATTAAATAACTTGCCTAAAAATTTGAGTTAGGTTAAGGATGGTTGGAAAAGATAAGTACAGCAATGGAGAATAGAAAACTTAAAGAAGGGAGAATCTCCTCTTCTGCAAAAGAAGGATTTCGCCAAGCTATTACGAGAACTGTTGGAGAAAAACGTTACAAGATCAGTTTTGTCGAACGGATTTAGAAAATGTGGCTTATGGCCGTGAAATCCACAAGAAGTGAAAATACCAGGACAGGAAATCGAGAATAAACAAAACTGTGTAAGTAAGGAATTCCGTGTGAAATATTTAAATGAAAGCATGGACACCGCAAAGCTGCTTTCAGTCATCATTTAACACGACCGATATGTGAATACCAAACCAAAATGGAGCTCGATCAGCTGACTTTGTGTGCTGAGTCATGTGCAAATGCGGACATTGAGACGGGAACTGAACTTAATGAAGTTGGGCAACCATTTTTCAATGACATCGCTAGTACACAAATACAAGCTGTTGGACCATATGACCGTCTACTTTCAGCTGAATCGATTCAAAAGGAAGGACCTGGACTGAGAGCCGACCTACTAATGAATTCAGCCTATAACATTGTAAGTGAAGAACTGGAGTCGTCAGCAATTAATATCTGTAGTAGACATCTTAGTCGTGAGGTATTGCCTTCTTTTCTCGCTACTAACACGTCCGAATATCTTCACCCAATTTCTAGTGAAAGTAGAGCTCAACAAAGAAGCCCTGTTGCTGGACCGTCTCACGCCTCTGATATTCTCCAATCACTCTTCAGGGACAATATAACTCCACAAAAAAGCTCAGGTGATGGAATACCAAGCCCTTTTAAGAGACATTTCTATTACCCATCCATTATAAAAACTCAAAAAAAGAGAGCGCCAAAAGATAAAATGCCAACAATCGTTTCAGGCAAGCTCTGCCAGGAATATTTTGAAAAAAAAAATTAAAAAATAAAGAAGAGCTTGAACGGCTTAAAACTGAAAGGGCGCATGAGATGAAACGTAAAAGAGAGGAGAAGGAAAAAGCGAAGCAAAAGAAAGATAAACACCCGAAAGACAAGCGGATTAAAACACATCTGAACTTTTCAGAAAATTCTGACTCCAGTGCAAAAGTTTCCATCAGAGAAACAGTGAAAACTGTGAAATCTTCGACAAACGAAGAGGAACATCAAGGTCGCTGTTGGAAGCCAATAAGGAAATGCATTGGCGAGTTTGTTGTCATCAAATATAATGATAAATATTTCCCTGGCAAAATTCTGAACGTCGCTGAATTTGAAGCTACGGTCTAGTCCATGGAGAAATTTGGGCGTTTGTGGAAGTGGCCAAAGAGGCCGGATATTCTAAGTTACCAGTGGAACTCAGTTGTCTCTTACATTGAGGAACCTAAGAAAATTAGCAAAACACGAAATGTGTTTTCAGTTCCAGAGTTTGGAGTTCCCTTGGAAGTAATTAATTACTGAAGTTTTCAATGTAACGATTTCTTTTTTGAATATTCAATAAAAAAGAGTGCTAAATTACTGTTAAACTTTTCTACCAAGGGTCCTATCTTCGTTATTTTATTATTTTCCTATACATATGGTCAAATACCGGTACGGCACATGGTCAACTACTAATTTTCTCATTGTCACCGATGGTCAACTATTGAGACAAGTACTTACTTGGCTTAATTTTTTTCCCTAATTCTTATAGCCAAATTAAATAAAAATGAAAATTGTTGTTCCTTAATTTAAAAATACAACCTAATTTTTCTGAACCCATTAAGCCCTCGCTCTGATTAAAAATGAAAGGTGAAAACGCCATCCTTACTTGACAGCACTCTTAAGTGGTCAACTACTGATACCTTTACCTTATTATGGTTCTTTCTACAATTTTTGGGAGAGCCCCTCTAAATACAAAGTTTTAGTGCCTGCATTGAATTTTAGTATGGCGAACCCGTTCATTAAAATCGTTTTTTTTTTTGTTAACACCAAATCCGCTATGGTATCGTTTCCTGTGCAGGGCTCTCTTGGTTTAACATTAAGTTTTTTAATTTCATTGATTCAAAATCGTCTTTTATTACAAGATTTGGGAGATGGAGACACCCATGCTGAAAATGAATGAGCAGCAGTAAAAACGTGATCCTACAAACTATTTTTTGCGTGTTGCGCGCTCATTCATTTTCAGTAGGCATTAAACAATTTTTTTGTTTTTTTATTATTATGATGTCAAAATTGTTGCTACTATTAGTCTTAAAAATATCATATTTTTAGATTTTAGACATAAAATTGACAAGATATGTTATAGTTTCTTAGCTGCGTTACTATTAAATGTGAAATTGGAATTTCGCTACTGTGAGCAGCTACGCGATTATGATATTACTAGTCTAGCAGTAACACCGACGATATACTCCTCCAATTATTTATTTATTTTATAAGTTCAGACGATAGCATACAGATTAAATCCATTTATGTAACTACCGTTAAATGATAAATTAAATAATGCAAAATTAAGAAGAATAAAGTAAAAAGTAAGTTCTAAATTATAAAAACTAATGAAAAATAAAAAAGAGAAAAAGCAAAATTTCTAAAAGTACTAAAGCAAAACGTAAAAAAATAAAGTGAAAATATAACTAGTTCTTACAAAAAATAAAAGATTATTAGAATGGAGGCAAATTATGGAATAATTATTGTCTAACTGCACTATAGCTAAAATATAAATGTAAATTCAATAGAGCACTACTATATAATCAGTGCCGGATCTAGAAAACTTTTGAAGGGGGGCAAAGACGTTAGTTACCGCCGCCTCTAACAACGATCTTTATTTGGGACAAATTTTATTATAGTTCCAGGGTATACTAGGCATTATATGTATATGATAGATGACCTATTTATAGATACTGCATACCCTAGACCTATGTAGAATCAGAATTGTTAAAAAAAATTTGAATTTGAAACAAATGATTGTTAAATAAAACGAATTTGAGATTCAAACGAAAAGTAAGATCCATTATAGATCTTAAATGTCGTTTGAATCTCAAACTGTTTTAAAATAAAAGGAAAGTAAAAAATCGTATCATTACAAACACAGTTTATTTTATACCAGAGACAGACTTGCAATTTTCATATTTATATATTGATAATGCAATTATGTGAATTGCAATATAAAATTTCAGAGACACACTTGCATTTTACGATACTAAGAATTTAATTAGAGAGCTTACATTTGATTTATCACTAAATATGTCATTTGACTTAAGAAAGTTCCGCGCATGAACAAAACGCGAGCAAATATTGTGAAATTACTTGTATATTTGAAAAATAAAAACGAAATAGACACTTCAATTTTATAAGTGTCAAATATTAAATGTAAAGTTGTATAAATATTAAATTCGGTTCTAAAAGGTTCGTGTATTAAATGATTATGGTTTAAACCTAGGGTCATATTGCAATAAATTCGTATATCGCGTACTTTTTTTGCAATTTCAATATTGAGCTCCAATGTACTAACTACTGAGTGTACACCGAGCGTATACCGAGCTGCTTCTCAGTATATAGAGACAGACTTGCGGTTGAGCGCAAAATACAATATTGAAATTGCAAGTCTGTCTCCGCTATTATTAACATAAGGATAACAAATTAAAAATTTAAATTATGTTAGATATTAGTTTTTTATTTTTGCCGCTTTTCAATATGAATCTTCTCGGCTAAAACTACTAAAATTTGAGACAGTTTCAAAAAAACTCTGGGTAGGAATTCTGGCAAACTGCCGTTCAAGTTGAATGGATTTATCCGTTTTTTTACTCAAATTCAAAGGCCTTAACTTCGGCTGGCATAATAATAATTTTCTGGTAACTTTGTTCTTCTGCCTACTGTCTTATAATCTGTCTACATTCGAGGTAGGATTGATGGATGATGGGGGAAGAAAGGGTTGCCAACCACATTTGTACAATTTTTGAATTAATTTCATATGAGACAAAGGTACAATTTGAGAATTTAACGGGATTTTTAGTAGGCTTACACACTTAATTTTAATAGACAGTAAGCTGCTTGACTGTATAAGTATAAACACAATTGAAAGTATGATATCAGCAAAGCAGCTTTTAGATTCCGGAAAGAAGACTGAAGTGTTAAGTATGGTCTGAAAAAATTTTCCAATTCTTGTAATTAGATTTTTTCACGTTTAGCTATGGGTTCAGAAGTTCGTCGTATTACCGCCCCCTTAATTTTAGCGCCCGGGGCAAGTGCACCCGAGTGCCCCCCCCCCCATAGATCCGGCCCTGTATATAATACATACATATTGAAAAGTATGGGAGTAGAATGAGCAGTCGTTTCAGATCGAAATACACTTTATCTCACTCAATATTAAATGTTTAAATTGATAGAGGCTATACTGACCAAAAATGTCTATGTGATTAAAGAATACATTGTGATTCTTTTGAGCTCTATATAGTGGTGATTTAGTTTTTAAATTTGTTTTAGCAGTAGCCAAACCAAATGTTGAAGGCGGGACTCGTGATGATCTTGAGGGTATATGGAAATTTATTTCGGCAAGCAGACGCGGACTATCCAGAAAATCATGTAAGATTTTGTACAAAAATATTTCATCTATGTACATCCTACGCTTTTCAAGAGATGTAATAAAAAGCATACTTAACCTTATAGGATATTCCACAGCACTTAAACCAAACAGTTTAAAAATAAGAAATTTTGTAAATTTCCTTAAGGGTCGTTCCAACTGCTCAATATATATGTTTTATAAAAAGGGTTCCACACAGGGGTTGCGTACTCTAATAAACTGCGTATTATAGGGAATTGAACAATACAATATGGGAGAAAGTTGTTTTAAAAGATTTACAGGTTCTGAAAATGAATCCAAGCAATTTAAAGGATTTACTTACAATATAATTAATATGGCAATCAAACAAAAGTTTGTCATCAAAAACCATTCCCAGATCTTTAATTTCAGAGACCCTTTCTATAATGTGGTACTACACAGCTTATATGCAAATTTGATAGTGTCCCTTTTGCGGCTAAAAGAAACTTGTTTACTACATTTGGTTATATTTAATGGTAAATAGTTTTCGACACACCATTTATCAACGTTACTTATATCTTCTTGCAACCGTGTACAATCTTCAAAATTACTAATGACACGAAAAATTTTAGCATCGTCTGCGTAGAGCAGGCAATTAGAATCCAGATTTATTGGAAGATCATTTATATAAATAAGAAAGATAAATGGGCCGAGGATGGTACCCTGTGGGACACCTGAAGTTTGCTCAAAGGCCAGTGATTCGAACCCATTAACGACTAAAACGCTGTGTCGTCCATCTAAATATGAGGAAAACACCATTGAATGGTATTCTTACCGAAGCCTATGGAGGCCATTTTAATCAGTACTTTTCTGTGTTGAATCTTATCAAAGGCCTTAGAGAATTCAGTATAAATAGAGTCCACTTGCTTGCCCTCATTCAATGCAACCGCTACGATGTCTGTGAACGTAGTCAGGTTTGAGGTTGTAGATCGTCCCGGAAAGAAACCGTGTTGATTTTGGTTAATCAAATTTTTAGATTGAGGGAATAGTTGATTATATGTAATTTTTTTTTCAAATATTAACGCTAAACTATTTGAAATTGATATTGGTCTATAGTTGGATATTAATTTGGGGTCTCCTGATTTGAATATTGGTGTAACGAAACACTCTTTCAGAATCGTTATTATGAAAATTAATTGTGATACTTATGAAGTAGAAAAGATTTGAAATTTTTCTTTTTATATTATTAAGCCAAGCTCAGGGGATACCCTATGATGCAAAGCACAGCGTGGCAGGAAGGAGATAGGGAAAGGATTAAGGGATATGAGGAGAGCGGCGGAGGTGCCGATGTATGTCGCCCTTAAACTTTTGCAGGTTGTATGCCGGAGGAAAGACAGAAGATGGTAGACTGTTCCACATTCGCACAGTTCGGGATAAGAAAGCATCACGGAATTTTAGTGTACGGCCGAAGGTAATTTGAAGGGTAAAAGGATGAGCGCGGGATGCAGCGCGGGTATTGCGTGCAGGAACTATTCTACAAGGGATCAGACTAGATATTTCATCAGAACATTGGCCATGCATATAGCGATAAAGGAGCGAAAGGCATCCAACATTGCGACGGTGCTCGAGCGAGTCGATATGACGAGTAATTGCCACATCGCCAATGAGCTTGCAGGCTCTCTTTTGGACAATATCCAATGAAGCTAAGGCTGTGCGACCAGCCCCGGCCCAGATATGGGAATTGTATTCCATTGTGGGTCTGATGTAGGACTTGTAGAGGAGCGCTATATTTGATGGGCTGAAATATTTCTTACACCTTTTCAAAAAACCAAGGCATTTTGATGCTTCTTTGGCAACCGAGAAGATGTGATCTGTCCAGCTTAACTAACTGGAAATATTAATGCCAAGAATTCTTAGTGACGGTGATTCAGAAATTAATGCACCATCAAACGAAACGGGAGTGGTTAAGTGATGGTCTTGTTTTAATGAGATGAGACAGCTTTGGGTCTTAGATGCATTGAATTCGACGCGATTCACTTTGCCCCAAGCGAGAATATTGTCAAGATCGTTATTCAATGATCTAATCATGCAGTCTCGTTTAACACATGCGGCGTTCCCTCTGGAATCCGCAAGGGTGTCAAAGGAGTATGCGAAATCAAGGGTACTGTCATCAGCAAAGCTATGGATAGGATTGAAAGTAAGGGAAAACAGATCATTAATGAAGATTAGGAATAGAGTCGGAGAAATAACAGAGCCCTGGGGGACACCGGCATTAATAGGATGAGGATCAGATATAACGCCATCTAATACAACACGTATTTGGCGACTAGATAAAAAACTTTCAATCCATAATAGAAAAGGAGGGGAAAGACCAAGTGCTTTGAGTTTGGCTAAAAGGTCTGAATGCCAGACTCTATCAAAGGCCTTTGAAATATCTAGAGCATCGATTTTGGACTCACCAAAATTGTGAAGACTACGATTCCAACGTTCCGTAAGAAAAGTCAGCAAGTCTCCAGATGAGTGTCCGTGCCGGAAGCCGTATTGGCGATCGTTGATGAGCTGATTAGTTTCCAGATACTTCATTAATTTGGAGTTAATGATAGATTCAAAAACCTTTGAAAGAATGGAAGTGATTGCA
The DNA here is from genome assembly GCA_963924295.1 of Dioctria rufipes. NCBI lineage: Eukaryota > Metazoa > Arthropoda > Insecta > Diptera > Asilidae > Dioctria > Dioctria rufipes. The sequence goes on along the minus strand of OZ002743.1, from coordinate 70,571,889 downwards.
GTGATTGTCGATAATTTGAGGGATCGCTACCCTCTCCTTTCTTATGAATAGGCTGAACGTGAGCTAGTTTCCAAGCAGTTGGAAATTTTCTTGTCGAATAGGACAGGTAGAATAGTTTGCGCAGAGGTTTAGCCAAGGATGAGGCACAGCTTTTAATTAATAGGGGCGAGAAACCATCAGGGCCTGCGGCTTTAGAGACGTTGATTCCTTTAAGGACCTTGAACACATCTAAAAAGTTATTCGGGGAATGAAAAATCAATAAAACTGTTGAGGGTAATTTTAACAATCGCTTGAGGAGTTATTTTTAAAAAAATAACTGCCAAAATTTTTTAAATTACGGTGTGCCTTTAGAGATATTTGATTTTAGCCATGTATTGCATCTAGGTTAGTGTAACAATAATTAGTTTTAAACGAATAAATAAAATTTTTATAGTTTTTAATTGGGAGGTAGCAACATACAAAACACATATACTTAGAGATATTTAAATTCACCTTTGTTGAAGTTGTCGCATTTCATAATTAAGACACATTGGCATTCTGGGGGTTTTTTTTTTAATCAAAGCAAAAAAAAAAATTAACATGATTTTCATCAGTAGTGCGAATATTCTTCAACAAACACATACACACACACACACCCTCACTTCATACAATCATAAATTTTACATGCATAAAAGGTCTGAAAAAAATAATTCTGCGCAACTACATACATGTATATGTACCTATGCAAAAGTCAAAGCCACGCAACTCAAACTAATCTGTAATCGGGCAGTTTGGCGCGCATTTTATGTTCACACGTTCGGGGAAAAAATTGTTCGCTTCATTTGCTCATAATAGCAGTGCAGCGCGAATGTTAAATATCAGATCAGAGAGATGGGGACGCGTGTATTCATCGCATTGAACAAAATTTACCTCAGCATGATAATACATAGCAAGCGTAGATCGGTTGAAAAATATTAATATGCATGACGTCATGGACTGGGAGGTCATCGGTTTTTCTTGGTCATTTTAATTTCGAGTTTAAAATCCGCGTTCCAGAACACGCAGCGATCTACACATTCTTATATGTATATACCGAAACGTGCGGATATATATTTGTATGTACATACATGCATACATATATAGCCGTGATATAAATGCGCTTAAACCATTCAATGTGCGGACGGACATAAAAGTGGCGCGCGGCTGGACTTTTATTTCTTTATTCTTCACTTTATAATAATGCGTTTCTAGAAGATAATCTTGCTATAGCTATATATACTTACATTAATTTAGATATACATATGTACAAGCCTAGGTACATATATATACATTATGTGATTTACATAAATGCAGACAGTGCGCATGTTCAAGATGAATGGTATTAAAGTAAACAAAAATTTCAATAATAAATTTGAAATATGAGTAATGAACGCGTTGCGCTCTTCAAGAAGCGCAGTTCGCTCTTTTGACATATAATATTCATAGAAAATTTTACCATATTTATGTTGATGAGAAGATCTCTAAAGGTATTCACTGTTTTGTTTTAATGACCACAGTGATTACGCCTTCATTCGAAAATACATTTTGACTTCCTCTACAGGGAGAAAATTAGCATCTTTAATTTTTTTTTTAATTTTTGTTTTTTTGTTTTTTTAGAAAGTTATCAAGAAACGAAAGACTTAAGCGACAAACCTGATTTAAACTGTGTTCTGACAGTGTCTGGTGCGTCCACGTCGCATTTTTGAGAAGTTTTTAACGAGAAAAAAAAAAAAAAACTTAAACCAGTTTATTTAAATCACGGATATTATTTACATATGTTAAAAAAAAATATACCCAGCCGATGCAAAGTGATTAACAGGATACACTTATGTATATACTTACGCGTACGAATATTTGTAGGGAGGCAACAGGTTTTAATAAATTTCTTGAAATTAATCCTTCATCAAAGGTAATTTTAGTTCAGTGTACATATATAGGTATGCTCTGTAATAAAAAAAAAAAACGTGCATTAAATTGTTCAAAATCACAATTCATATTGCATATAATCTCTAGCTATTTTCAAATTCAGTATACATCATTATAGCGCGAATTTAAATTTCGCAGATCTTTTCCCACAAACTTTATACAGAAAAAATCTATTTTTGGAGCAAACTCACTGTTTTCGGTTTTTATAAGCATGTTGAATACGTTGAACGCCACAAAAATATTAAGAAGCCCATTTTATTTTTTCTTACTTTTTTATCTAGTTTTTTTGGTGTGTGGGTGATTTTGTTTGTCTTACTGGGTTTACGTGAATAGTTTGATGAAATGTGACTATTTAAATGTTTGGATTATCATTTTTCTTTTTCTTTTGCTTGTTCTTGTTATAAATGTACATACTTTACTGCGTCATACATGCATATATACATACAAACATGTTACATCATTATTTATATTACCTTAGAGATTTAAAAATTATTAATTGCGATGTTTTTTTTTCAATTTAATTAATTTAAATGAAAATAAAATTTCCTGTCCATATAATACCTTCGATCAGCCAGACTTCGAATATTGTGATGGCACCTTATCGGGGGGGACGCTATTCTGGAGACGATAGTTTAATTTAGTTGGGGTTCTTTAAAACCATCCACAAAAGTTAATAAACGTGCAGACCTCTTCCTCGCCCACGCACCTTCTGCACATGTCATTGTATCAAGCTTGAATAATATGTTCCGCATGTTTGCCAAAGAAGCTGTGTCTCGCAATGATTACTGCAGTAAGATTCCGCATGTCACCCCGGTTTCTCCTTAGCAGAATTTCTGTCTTCCTAGGCATATATAAATACATTTCTTCCTTGCAGGCCTCTAAATCTAGAACACTCTTCGCTAATTCTAGGGCTCTTTTCCTATGTATTCTTCTGGAAAGCATATATTTATAAGTGAACCCTTCTTGGCCAGGACATCAGCAGGTTTATTCTTTGGTACATCGCTGTAGTCATACATCCAACTTTGTGGTTTGTACTAACTCTCTAGAGATAGCTGCGATAATGCTGGACTAGTCGCAACCTAATGGTATTCGAACTTAGAGGTTTTTTTTATTGCAGCTTAGTAGCCGATGCAAAGCCTTATATCGCGATCACACGATCGACATAAGTTATTTCTAGAAGCCCCACTTGAAGGACATTACTGTCTGGTCTGGCAGACGGTACGATTCTTGTATTTAAAGAGAAGTTAAATATACACTGGCTTCCAATCTTTTCGAACCATCGGTGAACACAGATATATCAAAGTCATTTGCCATGCGATTATGCTTTTACTCCTCTTTATTAAGAATGCTAGTTGAGAAATCTTTCTTAAAAACAAGCTGTGGAATAGTGTAATCCATAGCCTCGGGCTTTTAATGTACGCACCCTCATGAGAGAAAATACCAATGGTTCCTTTACTATCCAGGCATGTTGTGATGATCGGATCATCGATAAATGCTATAGTGAGCGTATGACGGGCGTATGTACTTCGCCTTCTAATGACTCCAACAGAGTCGTGAAATCTTTCTTACCCAATTTGAGTTGGAATTTTATAGCTCTCCCTATGGGTCGTTTTATGTACGCAAGTATATAAGTTGAACAATCTTTGGATCCTTTCTCTACAAAGCATCTGAATTCTCGTTACGTGCTATCCCCTAGTGACTGGGATCTCATATAACACATAGGTGGTTGTGTCTGTAGCATAATATGTTGACGGTGTGGCATTGCTTTTTAGGGAAAGTATTAAATGTAGGATGGACTTCTCAATAGTAAGCTATAGGTGCTGAATGTGTTTTCTGTGAACTAAGAATAGGTCCTACAATATGCTTGACTAGGGGTGCGTTTGCAAATTCCCATTGTGTAATTAAGAAATCTTTCGAACATATGTACATATTATGATAATTGAAGGTAATTTGAAATTTAATTTCTTAAATCCATCTGGGGCCGGGTTCACTAACACCGGAGAGTTGTGGAGATGAGAGCTCTTTTGACACTTAGCTCTCCACTCAGAATTTTGTAACTTGGGGAATTTGTATTGAGAATTACCAAACTCTCTATTCCACTCGACAAAACTCTCGGCTGTTTTGTTGTGGAGAAGTAAAAAGACTATTTCTTAATTGACAGTATTGTCTTCTTTTATTGTCCTTTGTGAAGGTACCAATGTACACACCTAGGATTTTCAAATTGAATTATGGATTCACTGCATATGCTGGCTGTGTTTACAAAAACAAATTACGGAAATCCTGCAAAAAATGGGAAGATAGGCAACTGAATTTCCTCTGCCGTAGCGCACCCGGTATGAGGCATTTGAAGGGAATGTTTCACTCCATCTCCTGCCACGCAATATAATTGGTCTCAGTAGACATTTGATCAGGCGATTTATTAATGCAGTTATTGCATATGATCCCTTCCGTTATTTTTTGAAGAATATAGACAAATCCAAGAGAAAACTGTATTGACTGTATAAAGAAGAAGATGAAACTATGAATATGTGTGGTGCCCGCACTTGCAGCTTTAAGGTCGCAAATAACTCCATAAGCATTTTTTACTCCAAATAAGGTTTTCAAATTATTTAACTTCAAAGGCAATAATTGAGTTCGTAAAAAGGGTAGATTTGGCCTAACCACTCTAAGGGAGAACACAACAGTTAACTCTAGTCGCGGTGAATCTCCCGTTCTCTTAACCTAGCCTAACCTTAGCGATTTCATTTTATTAGCCATCGTAAACTCTTATCTAACATCAACATATTATGTCGAACGTTCTTTCCGGTAATAAAGCGTTGCGAATAATCGCTTGGATAGCGTTCCTTAGAAATGAACTCTAAAACGAAATATTCGAATTTAAAAAAAAAAAGAAAAAAAAGTTGTTCCCTTATCCAACCGAAACAGTAAATAAGACAAAAAACAAAATCTATAGCAATTTGCTATTTTTGCCGCCATCATATAGGCTTTATTTGAGATATACAAAAATTAACGTTATTAACCAGAAAAGCGAATTTTTGACAAATCTGATCAGTCGAAAACAAATTTCGCTAATTTGTACCAAAGACTGCCTTCTGTGATAACCACTGTGCGATATTAGTTATAATGATTTGACGAAGCTTCCGCTGACTTCTCTTCAACCTAAAGACCTGTTTTTCAGCGCCAGTCTTCTCCTTTAAATGTGCATCACAACACATATCACAATGTTCCATTTGTAAAATTCCTGGCAAAAAATTCACGTCTACGGAGAATGGCGTTGCAAATGCAGCAAAAAGGACACGATGCTTTTAATAATATTGAAATCGATTTTAAAATTCCAGGTTCAAGTCTGATATCAACGAAGCGTATTTATCCGCCGCTATTTGTGTGACGTCTGGCTGCAATAACAATGTAGGAAAGTGAGTGAAGATTTTTGTTCTTAACTGTTGTTCCCAAAGCCCAAGTTTCATTTGGAATGCGGAAATAAGATCATATATGCTAATTAGTTAATCTTTCCCTTGTAGACGAGTATTAACAACATTTAGGTGGCTAACTATATCGACCAGAAATGCAAAGTCGCTAACCCACTCCTTGTCTTCAAATTCTGGGATACTTTTTGATTTGCTTGCGAAGAATGATTGTATTTCTTGCTTAAAATCAAACACTCTTTTCAAAATTTTGGCACGGGTCAGCCATCTTACTTCTGCATAAAATTTAACGTAATTATACTCTGAATCCAAAGACTTAAGAAACTCTTGGAACTGACGGTGATTCAACCCCTTCGACTTAATAAAGTTCACTGTTTTGATGACCACCTTCATGACACGATCCATTTTAAGGGACTTGGAACATAAATTCTCCTGAAGAATAATGCAATGAAAATTTAGCATCGAAGTATTACCAACTTTCCAGGAGTCGTTTTCAATCAATTTTACTAAACCATTGCTGGAGCACCATCTGTTGTTACGCCCGATAGGTTGTTGAGTTGTAACGAAAACCGATTCAATGTCGATGTAACAGCTCTTAACAAATCTCGTGAGCAAGTGGTATCCTTAAGTGGATACAGTGACACTAATTCTTCTAGTTTATTAAAATGGACATCAACGCCCCTGATAAAAATTTCCACTTGGGCGGAATCTGTTAGGTCTGTGCTTTCGTCCAACGCTAGAGCATAAAATATGAACTTGGATGTTCGATTTTGCAAATTATCTTCAATATGTTTTCCAATGTCGTCCACACGCCTAGTAATAGTTTGACGAGACAGGCTTATTTTTGAGAAATCCGTTTTCTTTTCTGGGCACAGAATTTCAACGACACTCTCCTTGCTCACTCACACTTCATGGAATGACTCTCCGTCTCACTCAAGCTAGAATCTTAAAGTTACGCTCTTAAGGCAAGCTTTGGGCACATTAGATTCATTTTTAGTAGATGAAATTTTTTTTTCGAAACTGGGTTTTTTGAAGAAAAAAATTTTGTTTTCCGTATTTTAAGAAATATTGTAGCAAGTCTTATACCATTTTAGAATCCTTATTAAATGCGTCAACTTTTAAAGTTACTTGCCAGACTGGCGTCGTATATTTTTTTTTTCAGTACAGTCAGTTAAAGTTCAACGAATTATTAATTTTATATTGTTGGTTCGGCAAAATGTGACATTTTCTTCCAAGCTGGAGCAGTTGGCTTAGAACTTAAAGTAACAGGTTACCATAAGCACTATTCGGGATTACATAAGAAAAATAAAATTGAAAAAAAGTAAAGATTTGTAGCAACAGGAGCTAATAAACCATCACAAGGTGTACATTTTCTCGAAAACAAAAGAAATGCCTATAATTTGAAAAATACATGAGTTAGATTTTTTTTTTATATTTTTCTGGTAACTGTTACGATTTGTTCTATCACCCGGTTCCGGCTTGACGTCGACTTACGGGACACCCTGTATATCTTGCATAAAATTTGGCGTTTTTAATACATTTCATCACCGTCAGATGGAATGATGTACTTTCGGAAAGCATTCACTGGTTTTGAAAGCTCTGCGGCGGGTTGTAGTGTGCAGGCTCGGAAAGTGTATGCCGCCATTTTTTGCATTAGGTATATGAGTGCAGATTTCGCGGAATATTTTTTTTAAGTTTTATCATTGGTAATTTTTTATTTTTGCTAGGGAGGCGCAAAATTATTTTGGCAGTTATATTTATAATCTGTTTGTTTCTAATTGTGAATAACAATTATTTAATCATGGGACGTGTTAGTAAAATTCAGTCCAATAATTATTGAATAAAAAAGAGAAAACTGAATGTTACTGGGTATGTAAATTTGTGTATAAGAAATATATAAACCTATAAGCCGTTACACAGATAATCGACCAATTTTGTGTAATTTTTTTTTTTTTTTTTTTTTTGATTTTGATATATGACCGTGATACGCTCTTTTGAAATTTGAAAAATGTGGGTAATTTTGCTTAGTAGATGTAACGTTATCATCGTATCTCCATGAAATAAAAGTTATTTATTTTGGAAAGCTTTGAGGTTTCGGTTATCCTTGAATATCTCAAAATGTGCAACTCCGATATTTTTTATTTTATTGTATCCCTAATGGGTTTTAGTGAAGCTGTAGTAAGGAGATAATGGTTGTTGGTAAAGTCAAATCTAACTCTTTAAACTAGTTCTTTGGTTATCTATTTAATAAAATGGTAAAACTGGCATAGTCTGAACATTGTTAAAATTATATGAAACACTACAACTCAGAGTTCTCAGAAGAGTTTTATTTGATGAGCGGCTTCAGTAAAATAAAATTTACCCAAGCAATGAATGAAGTCAGACAAATTACAAGGAAAAGTGTCTGACCAACAGCACAGAGCGCACACATTTCATTCGCCCCTTGCCTGTTCCTCATGCAAAACGTTTATAAGTTCCAAAATAAAATCTATGAAAAATCCGACAGCAAATCTAAAATCTCGCTATGCTTATGCAATCCTACTGCTGTGCAGATGGCCGAAATGCTTTGGAGTACAATGCACACGAATACCCCAGCATCATATAGCTTTGCATGTACATATCAATTTTCAAATTGCATACTTTTATGCGTTTATGTTCCACTGTGCTTTTGAAAACAGAAATCGTGGTATCCCCCCTTAAAAGTTTTCTTTTAATTTTGGTATTTCGCCTATGTTTACCTATTTGAATACCCTCCTAGAGATGGTAGAGTATATTAACAAAAGGCACTCTGTTCTGTTTTCACTTAATAAGAATTATAGCAAAATTTCAGGCAAAATTGAAAATGTGACAGAAACAATATTTGTGACTTCTTCGATCTTAAATATTAAATAATATTGTGTATTTCTTCGTCAACAAATTACAGCCGGATTATCGAAGTGATGATACCGAGTCTGCCTCTGCCCTTAGTTGGTTTAATCAGTTACCATCAACTCCTTCGTCATAAACATATTTTTAGTGAAAGATTTAAGGCTGAACTACAATATAAGTAAATAACTTTTCGAAATTAAACGAGTCTGAGGTTTACTTACGAAAAATTGATATTTTTAGCCTAAATATATATATCACATTCCGTAAGAGTTATTATCTTGATATTCAATGTTTTCAATTTTAAAAAGTTGTAAAAGTGAAAAAATTAACAAATGGAAGTTGATGTAAAAGAAGATTTGTGCCTTCTTTAGTTCGCCATTTTTATTTAATTTTAATTTTTACATTTCACTTTTAATAATTTAGTAATAATTTAACTGTTTGGACACATCGCGTTCTTACGGAATGAGCGATTCTTAGCGCACTATACTTACAGAAAATTGGATATTTAAGCTTAACGAAAGTACCCCTCACACAAGTTAAAGTTAATTTGTGTACGCCTGTTAAATTAAAGGGAGCGTTTGCCTTACGTAAGTAAAGGTATTCCAAGCATTCAGTTCTTCTTGCATTATGAATTCGGTTCATTTTCATGAAGTTTTTTTATTAACGACATAACGCTCAAAAATGTTCCTTTCAATTAACCTCTTCTTTGTCCACTTTAATTGTTTTTTAAATTTTTTTTATTTTGAGTAACTAAATCAAAAGTATCTGCAACAATTTGCTTCTTACTAAGAGATCTGCACCACTTTCAAACAAGCACGAAGAGGCAAAGTTCTTAGATCAGATCCATCAAGAACAAAGGGGAAACATGCCCGATGATTCAACCTTTGCATGTAAATATACGAAAAACGTGGAACAAATCAGCGGATCAGATTCGCAATGTTAATGGGCAAATAACGGACCCGATCACCGAAATTTTAATCCACGAAATAAATTTGCCGGATTAGGTTCACGAAACGAATCCGCCCAAAATTCTGTTCGTTTGTTTTTAACGAATGGGAACATAATTGGATGGCAGCAGCCTTTTGAATTATTATTAAAATGAACGCAAAAATATTGAAAATATATTTACAGTTTCAAATTATCTTATAATTCGTATCGGATGCATAAATTTTTTTTCCAATATGCACATTGCTAACAATATTATATATTATAGATAGAGTAGTAAAATACAGCGGCGTAGCAAGGATGAGCCGTCTGTTACACCAAAATAAGGGGGCACCATAAATTTTGGAAAAACTGACAGTATTATCGCATCGCATATTTTAGTGAATTAAGAATTTTTGACGTAGTGGTGGTCCTAACTTTTAATAAAGTTGGATTATCCATGGATTTCTTTAAAAAGTTCTGGAGCATTAAATTCGGGGAAGTGGCAATAAATTAGCCCTAATTGAGCCCTAAAATATTATGCAGTGCACACTATTGTAACAATACTATTTAACCTATTCTCAGTAGTGGTGGTCCAAACTTTTAATAAAGTTGGATTATCCATGGATTTTTTTAAAAAGTACTAGAGCATTAAATTCGGGGAAGAGCCCTAATTGAGCCCTAAATTTTGACGTATTCAAAACTTTTCTACCCTGAAATGGCGGTCCCAACTTAATTGACGTGAATTTTTGCCAACAAATCATTTTGAGTAGCTGTTAATTCTAATAAAAAGGTCATGGGCCGGATTCACTAACTCAGAGAGTTATGGAGTTGTGGAGATGAGAGTTCTTTTGTCACTTAACTCTCCACTCGGAATTCTGTAACTCGTGGAATTTGTATTGAGATTTATCAAACTCTCTATTGCACTCGGAAAGACTCTCGGCTGTGTTAGTGTGGAGAAGTAAGAAAAATATTTCTCAGCTGACAGTATTGTCTGCTTTTATTGTCCTTTGTAAAGATACCTATGTGCCTAGGATTTTCAAATTGAATTATGGATTCACCGCATATCCTGGCCATGTTTACAAAAACAAATTATGGAAATCCTTGCAATACTTACAGAGAAATAAGAATTTTGGTGTCTCAAGGTATCCGCTAAAAATTGTAATTCACGCGAACCTGATCAATTTGGTCGGCTTCCAGTACAGAAGAGATGCTATAAAAATTTTTAATATGCACGTTAAAGCTTGTATATAGGATGATATCGCATCTACATTTTGTCCCCTAATTAGATATGTAATTAGTTTTTGAGTCTGGTAAATAGTTTTGGAGATAACTTCAAAAGAAGTGAATCAGTCCTTCTTAAGATGAAAAAATGGCCGTTTTTTGCTACAAAAATGGATATATTTTCAACTCATCATTATGAAGAACTGGTAAGTCGTGGAAATTCACTTTCCATGAGAAAAATGTTCACAATAGAGTACTAATGGATGTGAAAGAAAGAACGCAAGAAATATATGCAAAATATAGGAACTGGGGTGTATATGACCAAGTACATAAAACCCGTATTTTGGCGGTAAAAAATCAGTTATGAAGTTAAAATGATCAAAAAAAAAAGACTACACCATTCGATTACCGGCTTCTCCCTCTTTAATTTGATACCAAACATGACGTATTTTGGACAACCCCCAATTGGGGAGGTACGGCCCCACATCCCCAAAAGACGGTCCCCCAAAAATTGTTCAACTATATTTTTGTACTCTAGACCTTAAATCCATTAAAAAAAAACCCCAATGCTATGCGACCTCCCACACAGAGTTAGCCGTCCTTCAATATTGCGACACTTCTCACGTTTTCCCCAACTCCCAAGTATGTTAGAGAATCGCGAATGGTGAGTTAGGGAGTTTTAATCGGGGAAAACGAAAATTCTCTAAAACACTTGGGGAGTTAGGGAAAACGTGAGAAGTGTCGCAATATCGAAGGATGGCTAACTCTGTGTGGGAGGGTTGTAGAGCATTGGGGTTTTTCCTTCGGATTTAGGGTCTAGAGTACAAAAATATAGATGAAAAATATTTGAAGTAGGGGCCTTTGGGTATGGGGGGTCGTACCACCCCTCATTGGGGGTTGTAAAAAATACGTCATGTTTGGTTTCAAATTAAAGAGGAAGAAGTGAGTAATTGAGTGGTGTAGTTTTTTTTTTATTTTTAAAACTTCATAACTGACTTTTTACTGGCGAAGTACGGGTTTTTTTGCACTTGGGTCGTATACACCCCAGTTTCTATATTTTGCATATATTTCTTCCGTTCTTTGTTTCACATCCATTAGTACTCTATTGTGAACATTTTTCTCATGACAAGTGAATTTCCATGACTTACCACTTTTTCATAATGATGAGTTGAAAATATATCCATTTTTGTACCAAAAAACGGCCATGTTTTCATCTTAAGAAGGACTAATTCACTTCTTTTGCTGTTATCTCCAAAACTATTTACCGGACTCAAAAACTAATTACATCTGTTCTGTACTGGAAGCCGACCAAATTGATCAAATTCGCGTGAATTACAATTTTTAGCGGATACCTTGAGACACCAAAATCCTTATTTCTCTGTAAGTATTGCAAGGATTTTCATAATTTGTTTTTGTAAACATAGCCAGGATATGCAGTGAATCCATAATTCAATTTGAAAATCCTAGGCATGTACATTGGTACCTTCACAAAGGACAATACTGTCAGTTGAGAAATATTTTTCTTACTTCTCCACAACTAACATAGCCGAGAGTTTGGCCGAGTGCCATAGAGAGTTTGGTAAATCTCAATACAAATTCCACGAGTTACGGAATTCCGAGTGGAGAGTTAAGTGGCAAAATTGCTCTCATCTCCACAACTCCACAACTCTCCGAGTTAGTTATTTTCTACGGACAACGATGAGCGATTTTAAATTTAACAATCTGGCGATTTTGTCCATTAAACAAGATCTGACTGACTAAATCGAAATCGAGAGTTCAAAACTGCCTTAGGCCGCAAAAGCCCTTGCAATTAGAATATGACACTTGTATACATGAAATAATATTTGACACAAACTAAGCCACACTAAATAATAAGAAATAAATTGGGGAAAACTAATTCCTATTCTTTTTTTAAGATTTTGAAAAAAGTCGATCATTTTCAAATATAAAAAAAAAACTTAAAGTTTAATTCCAGTGTCAAGTATTCCTGGTAATTTCACTAAGAGAGTAATGACTTCCTTGGCATCAAAATAAAGAAATATTTTTTGTAATTCTGCTTTCAGTCGTTTGTTTATTTATGAGCCTCGCTTGAACGGTCACCACCCCTGCGTTCATTCGGAATATCAGAGGTGTGAAGATGATCTCTATAATATATTTGGTATATTAAAGATTAGGTTTTCAGCTATCGTACTTGACTCAATTAACATTACCTCACTGTCAGGACAGCTCTCTTTTTAGAAATATCAGTAACCTTGCCGAAAAATATCAAACAAAAGCGCACTCGTTTGTTGTTTCTTTTCCTAATGAAATATTAGATTTTCGTACTCTTTAGTTCCTTTGAATTAATTTTTAAAATCTCATAAGGTATACTAAATTTGTCATTCCACATAGAAAAAATGCTGGTAGAGCGCAAAATGGGTTGGATATTCACGCTTAATATCCGTCTGTCCTCAGGATAAGTCTAGACCGCCTTCATTTAATTGTATTATTTTGCACAGAAAAAACTGTAGATTTGAGATCGAAAATGGGGCAAATCACGCAACTCCACTGTAGCGTTGTCATATAAAAATTTAGTTTTTTTACTATATGTTTAGACGCTGCCTGAGAAAGCGTCGACGGGCTTTGAATGGAAATATCAATCAGAGTTGACAGTAGTGCCAACTATTATTAAATATAACAATAAGAATAAACTTTATTTCTGTAATGTACACAAGATTGAAATCTTATAGAGTACGACTTTAGTAGTGGTGCTAGAATCACACTCATCAAAACTCAAAATAATAGACAAAATATGAGAATCTATATACTATAAAAAACAACTAACTAGTGTTCCTTTGCATTCCACAGACGGATGCTTTGGACAAGGTAAAAGCTTTCCATTACAATCTTATGAAAACGAAGCAATACCAGATTTCTATTTCGTTGGGAGTTAGTAAAGTGGAAAAATTCTGTAAGGTATTCTGGCTTATTAACTTTTATCAAATTAAACAAAGAAACCAAGTTTCGTCGTTTAAAGTAAAAGACAAAAGAACAACCGAACAAACAAGACCGAATATGTGAGACATGGTAAATGAAACTTCACAGTCGTTTAGGGCAAATTCCATCCTGCGGGTACAGTTACTGCCTAGTTTGGGAAAGACCAAATATCCAAAAGTGGAATAAGGCAAGATTAGTATTTTTACTAGTTTTAGACGAGTACGACTAGATAATATATTCGCTGAAAGCCACAGTTCGCGGAAGCCCTCATAGACTTTCCCGATTCTATTGTTAATGTTATCACAACACTTCATATTTGGGTTTAAAACGATCCCAAGGTTGGTGACCTTATTTAACATGGGCAGTGTAATTCCGTTCAAAAGTATAGGTGGGATATCAATTTCATTGGGTTAGGTCTTATAGATGTAGTAGTGCAATATAACTCCCGGACTTAAGTAGCAAGTGATTAGTATTAGTCCAAGCACAGATTCGGTCCAAATCAGAGTTAATTCGTGCAATGCAATCTTCGAGGAGACCAATAGGTCTACTTAGATACAGCTGTACATCGTCAGCATATAGATGAATTTTCACATCACGTACAGCTCTCGGTAGATCGTTGATGTATAAGCAGAAGAGCCAGAGGACCCAGAATTGATCCCTGAGGAACCCCTCGAACAAGCGGCTGCTCAGGGGAGAGAGAACTTTCTGGACACAGGCTGAAAAGTTGATACTTCCACTCACAAGGGAACATAGATGACATTAAGCAGGTGTTAATGATAATGTAGGGCATACTTACCAATGTACGGGAATAGAATTTTGATGAGCCGGGGTGACATGCTGTCTGGACCGATTGTGTCAGACTTAATGGTACAGATAGCCACGGTAAATTCATTTAAGCCAGTCCCATGGAAAGAGAATGTGTTAGAGGGATTAAGGGTTGCATTGCCTAGTTATCGTAGGTATATTACCAGCAGCATTGAAGAATTCATTTAATTCGTCGGGATTGAGACCCAGTCATCACTTAAGTCTTTGTGCCATATACACCCACCAGTTTTAAATTGCGCCATAATGTTCGAGATGGAAGTCTTGGATTGAACTTAGAAATATAATATTGACGTTTAGCACGTGTAATAGCCAAGTTAGTATTATTGCGAGCAATCTTGTATAGTCGGTGCGCTTCAACGGTCCTAAGCCTATAACGATGATACAAATACTCACGTTTAGCGATAAGAGATCTAGTTCATTCGGAAAACTACGGGCAGTCATTTGCAGTTACGCATTTCGTTTTGACAGGAATATACTTTTCAAACAAACTAGGAACTAGTAAGTTAAACGTAGACACTTGGTGGTTTACTGAGACAGTGTCAAATATCGTGTCTGAACACAAAGATGTACATTCATCAATTAGAACATTAACGTCGATGTAATTGTAATCGCGGTAGGAATAAAAGTTATGAAGGAGACTCGTATCTTGAGAGAATTCATAGCTCATAAATAAAATATCATGGTCCAAATATAGTTAATGAAGATTATGATTTCGTCATTCATTCATGGGCTATTTCTTCTTATTAGAATAATGCAAATCTTTTGCTTTTTATAGGTTCTCTTATAGAAGTAGTAAAACCAAAAAAAATGGATTCATCTAAACTAACAAAACTTGTTATGGTGTGTGCGCCATCTGCCGTTGTCTAGTAAAATTATAATCATTATTTAAATTCACTTTTTAAAAAAAACTAAACAATTTAGTTGAATATATCATAAATTATCTCATACGAAGTAATATGTACATTTGAACATAGTACATAAGTGTGCATGAAAACGTATTCAAAAATAAGAAAATTTACCTCTAAAAATTAAAGACTTTTTCAAGAAGGCATAGTAATCAGCGAGAGTGCTATCTAAAGAAATAGAGGAGAACACCTATATATATAAAAAAAAAACTATTTCCAACGATTTCTTAATGGCATTCTACTCTACTGCTCTTTGTGTTTTCAATTAAATTTTATTAATTTTCAAATCCTGTATGACGTTTTGAAAATCATTTAAATTAATTTAACTAATCTGATAAAAACATAGCTTTAAAATCTTTGTTCTTGTCGTGTTAAAAATTCAGTCTTTGTCGCAGTATTCATCTAAGACTATAACTATATCTACATTATGATCATTTACCACCAGACATATAGTTTTTTTTAACTTCAGACAGATAAATCTAGGCTCCCATTATTTCTTTCAAAACTCTATTTCAGTATTATTACACATAAATATTTTATGAGTAGCGTCCTTGTGAAAATTATCTTAAAAAATTACAATTTCTTTCTCAAAATTGTTATTTTTCAAATCAATTTACATTTACTATGACTGCATTTACTAATTGCATCTTGGCAATGATAGATTTTCCATTTTTTTTCATGAATAAATTAATTTATAAATATTAACTATGATTCATTTCACATTCATTCATGGAAGGAATTACTACATAGACTTACTTAATCTCCTCCTTATAATTCTTTGAAAAATTATTCATCTATTGAAATAACATTTTTATAGTGTCGAAGGAAAATCCCCTTTCTTGGTCAATGAAACGATTTCAAATCCAGTTGTAACATCTATGGATATATTCTGTTTGTAGGTAGGTATGTCAACTATATAATATATTCATCAAACATTTTTTTTTTATTAATTTAAAAAAATATCTTTTTCTATAAAAACAATATTTTTTGTTTTATTGGTAGGTATACAAACGTTAATGTCCGATTATTAAACAATATAAACTATCCATCAGACTATTCATGCTACAAATATTACTTACCAATAGGTAATGACCTTTGATCGATTTCTTTCTATATAGGTAATAAAAAAAAACAAAAAAAAAAACAAAAAAAAAAGTACATCGAACCGATAGAGTTGAATTATATGTGTATGAAAAGAACCTGTATATTTACACCAACAAATTTCAGTTGAACCCTCTTGAACTGAAAATTTAGCCGTGAGCAATGCAATAAAGTTGTGCGGATTTTTCGCGTGAGTACCTAACCTACCTACCTACCTTACCTACCTTCCTACCACCAAATTGTGAACCTGTTGCACACATTCTTCTATCTAATCGAAATTCAAATATTTTTAGTTAGTGGGTAAAATAATGGTATAGGTATTGACAAAACTAGCTAATTAAATTTCACATTACAAATTACTAATTATGGTTTTTGTACCTATCTATCTAGAACTAACTAGATTTGTTGCATTTTTTTTTTGTTTTTTCTGAAGTATTGAAATATATTGGAACTCTTACAGCAACAAAATTTTGGCTTGATTTTGGCCGCCGCGCCGCCATATAAAAGATCTTAGTCACAAAAGTCAACGTGTGCTCAAAAATTGGTAAAAAAGTACAGTAACAAAAAGGTAAAAAATATATTTATATATAAAGGTATATATATATATATATATATAAAGCTAATACCAACAGCAACAAGTATCAAGAACCTCTAAAAACGAGGCAAGGTAGAGATTTTCTTACATCATTACTTCCATCTTAAAGAACCTATCTCAGGCCTCGTTGAGACGATGTTTCGCATTGAAGTACCTATGTATGGATGGATGTATGTTCATCATATGTATATATGCGCTTATACCGCACGTTCGCCGCTCTGTATCGAGCGAGATGGGTCCGTCCGTCCGCCGCCGGCCGCACCACCAGGATGTTAACTAGTATATGTGTGTTTAAATGATTTTTTAAGAAAAACTGGTTTTTTTCTCTCAACTCCCGCATTTCTTGAACCTTCATTTCATTATATGTAGTTACCTGGTGCGCCGCAGGTATAGATTCGAATGGAGTCTGATCCAAGCTTAAATCCGAAACTAAAATTAGTCTAGTGGTGTTTGGCGTCGGAGAAAATACCAAATTAAGTTAGTGCTCCTCCACCACCCCCCTTTTACTGCGCTATTCCTGTTTGCTTCGTTTTAAAGTTAATTTTACCGAATGCGATTTATAAATAAAAAACACAAAAAATAAATAAATAAATTCAAATCAAAAGTCGTAATTCAATAACATTTTAAATTTACCTCGAATTGAGCGAAAATTGTCGGCATTTAAAATTCAAAAGTGTGTGATTTTTTTTTTTTTCGAATCGGTCAGTTAGCGTCGAATTCATTTGAGGCCGCTCTAGTGAGAAGAGTATAAAGTTCGTAGAGATACTATAAAAAATTATATTTATTTTAATATTGAGAAAAAACTTGAATGAATTATTTAAATTGGGAAGTTTTAATAAAAATATAATAAAAAGTTGTAAGTTTAAGGGGCTTTATATACGCACGAGGACACAGTGAGAGGACATCACACAGAATACTGTGATCTTCAGTTCAGCTAAAGTTAAACAGTTTTTTTTTAAAAGGTAAATTTTGTTTGCTATTTTTTTTTTTATTTAAGGTTTATACTTTGTTGTATTATAATTTTACCATTTAAACATAAGATTTCAAGATTGATATATTTTATCTAAATTTAGAGATTGATTTTCCCCGCCACACAAATTCCTCAGATTTAATTAGCACTTCCCATTATGAAGTTTATCTAGTTGTTGTAACGTGCACACTGCACATGTTGTGATTTTTTTTCTCTTAACTTATATTTAACAAATTGTGAAATATACTCGAAATATCAATTAGATCGCTTACAGGCTAACATCAGACATTTTAAAATAATATGACAAAAATCGTTTGCCATATATACCTAGACAAATTTTGGCAACACAAAATTTCTCATCATTCGCATCGCAGATTTTTTTATAAGCTTGATGCTGACTGAATCATACGACAATGGACCGGTCGAAGTGCGCCGGTGTGGGGTGAGTTTAAATTTTCAATGTATATATAGAATTACCACTAAGCGTATACAGTATATGATGGAGGAGTCAATCTGTATATATAATATAAGAAGAAAAAATATTTCGATTAAAAATGGAATATCATCTTCTTAAATACTCTGTTGAGCTCACAAAGAATTTCATGAATTACTCGTGCTGCCTCCTATTTTATGAAAATGAAACTATTAAAAGGGGTGGGGAGGATAGAAATTTTTTTTACTTTGAAGAGAGAGATCTACAGTATTCAAGAAGAAGAGATGCAATTTTATCGATTTTTTTCTTATATACATGACTTCTCTATACATATATATGCATAAATGTACATAAGCTTAGTGATAAATACATACATATAAGCCGGCTGAACCAACGGGCGGGTATCGAAAATAAGGTGAGTGCCGGGTGAGATTTAATTTCATCACCTCACCCAGCAATCATTTGACAATCAAAGTCTTTTAGTAAAAAAAAAAAACAGCCGAAGAAGTTAAGAGTAAAAATAAAACAAAAAAAAGTAACGCATAAGGTAGACAAAAGTATTAATTTGATTAAATTTCATTTTGACGAGATAAGAAAGTAAGTTGCGAGAACGGTTTTACTTTATTTTTTTTTTTATTATCTATACCGCGTTACCCGTTCTCTTTAGATGGCATTAAGATTTAAGTAAGACATATACTTAGTATTCTTCGATGATGTCAGCATTCATTCGAAATTCACATGTTGTCTTGTTGAAACGATTCAAAAACTATATGCTTACTGATTTTCGTTAAGAAAGCTCATATCCATGTAAAAGCTCGAAATGATTTTTGTTTTATACTTTAAAATCATTATTCCGATTCGATATAGAGCTACATTTTTTTATTTTTTTAGTTCGATAAAAAATCGAAAACCGCTTCTTTATTCACTTAAACGAACTACTTTCGATATAATATCGAATATTAATTTTACTACAATAAAAAAGTGACGAAAGTCGTTTCTGGTTTTGTAGAAAATATAAAATGAAAGATTAAAGTTTTAGTGATGTGCTGGTGTATGGAGATTTCTTAAATGATACTAAGCTAAAATTCAAAAAGCCATCGTAAATATCGAGCTTTTCTTACCAAGTTGTAGGAATATTTTAAATGAAAATATCTTCTTATTGTTGGCCTGAAGCATTTACCTATTGCTGTTTGATGATATTTCGAGATCTAGTATAGCTCCACTTCGGGTCCTATGTACCTATAGATGCCGAAGAGAAACACAAACGTAAATCTTTACAATGATAAAAATTTTCTTAATTTTAGCGTTATTCAAACTTCTAAAGATACGATTGTCAAAAACACGTGTGTATTGGCTGCAAAACGTATAAAACTCGAAAATTTAAAAATCAAAATTTAAAAAAATTAATAGATTCCACAATTTTTTAAATCCCGTAAACCTTAAAAATATATATAATATTATAACAAAACAAATAAAAAGAAAATGCTAACAAGAATTAAGTAAAATTCACAAACTCAATATTTCAAATCTACAACAAAGGCTTAAATGTACAGAAACTAACATTGCCTCAAGCATTCCATAGCTTTTATCCATCCATATGTTGCCGTTTTCTCATTAACCATATAAAATAATTGTTAAATCTAAATCTAAGTAAACTTGCAATTATTTCAATTTTTTGATATTTTATCTAATTTTTGTTTTTTTTTTTAATTTTTTTTACATTTTTTGACCGAAATAATTTGTACAAATAAAATATTTTAAGCAGGGTTCGTATTTTAAATTCTTGTGGAAAAATCACCCAGGAATATTTGTCCAAATAAGATCTCTTCTAAACCGACTTCAGTTATTGAGGGGCTCTGTTTATTGTTGTGAAATTACAAAATTTGTGATTAATAATATAAAAATCATAGTAAACCAATTATATTTAATTTTTACTTTAAAAGTTCGAACGAAACATTTAAACTTAACTTACATAGGATCTCAGTCCCTTGTTAAATGTTTACGAAAAGTTTTTATTTCTTTTAAGTCATCAATAATCGTTATGAGATGATTAATATTTTTTTCATCAGAAATAAAAATCATTTTCTGATTTTTATTTTTCGTGACCACTAAGAAATCGCATCGTGACTTTTTATCTTTTTTTTTTATAAAGATCATAGTAAAATCAAGTAGTGGTTTTTATTTTTTCTAGTCGATAAATAAAAATCAGCATGTAATTTTTATGATTCTAATCATGAACCACCATTTACTGCGCTGTGTAAAATAATAGATGTTGTTATAGATGAAATGTGAGGTCTAACGAAATGTAACGAAAAATTTAACATCTGAATATCTGCACCTACTATTTTGTAGTAATTATCTAAGTGTACTTTTATTTTTTATTAACTAAGTTATCAGTTAATAAAAAATAAAAACATTCAAAAATAAGAATTACATACATATATATCAACTGAAAAGGAAAAAATCACTTGGTGATTTTTATTTGTAGACCAGGAAAATGAAAATCACTTCATGAGTATTATTCGGTATGATTCGGTAAAAAAAAAACAAATCGACAAATGATTTTTATTCTTGCACACAAGGACTGAAACTGTTTCGTTGGGACTTTTAAAGTAAAACTCACAGCTTAACTCACTGAACAATAAGTTTTACAATAAAACTTATAACTGTTACGATCCCTGATTTTAACATTTATTGAACTTGAAACGTCATGAAATGGTGATAAATAATTTTAAACTTTATTAATTGACATTTCTTTAATTCCAATGAATTTCCGATAAAGTTCTAGAATTTAAAAAATTGGAAAAAATATTTTAATTAAAAAAAAAAAACACACAACATCATAAATAATTTAATTCATATATTTTATATATATTTTATTTATAGCTCCAAAGTGAGTTTTGAAAACAGAAGTGATTAGTTTGCTAAATTATTGAAAGTTAGACCTTAAATTAAATGAAAATTTAATATAATCTAACTACATTTGCAGTTAAATTCATAGTTATTTCCAACTATCAAATGGAAGTATTTATAAGTACTCAAATTTTATTTTTTTTTCTAATTTCATTCGAATTGAAATAAAAAAGAAAATAAGAGGGTAAAATAAAAAAAAAACATCACTAAAAGAAATTTAACTAATAATTATTTGTTGAGTTTTCTAAAATACTGCTACATTTCCCTGAAGGGTAGTATGCCTAGTTAGTACAAATAAATCGCTATTATATGTATATACTTGATGCCAAATAAGGCTATAGAGATGATTTTTACGATGCACTCAATTGCATACGCTATTTTTTTAGTTTTAAGAATTTGCTATCAAAAGTATTCATATGATTTAAATTTTGATTAACTCTGTTATATAAATTACTATAGACGTAATCTGTATAACAGTTTTAACTTTTGATCATACGATGGAGATAATTATAAAATAAATACATTATGCTATCGATTATCAATGTTTGATTCTCTACACATATATAAAATATAATCTGAAGTAACAGTAGAAATATAACTAATAGAATTTCAGCTTTGCTAGATTTTCAGTTGTATTACCAGCGAATGTAAATTATTACTGAGTTTTCAAATGAGGTTCTTCGAAGTAGGAATAAATTACATACTTAGTAACACATTTTTAAGCAGTTTCATTATGAGAAACAATTAAAAAAAAATATTTTTTTAAATTCTAAAATTATTTCTTTGGATTTTTATTATTTAAATCAAAAATAATCTTATTAAGTACTACCTCTGTCCTAAAATAATAGTAGCAAGTGAATATTAACATGGGAATTATTGCGGAATGTAAGTTATGTTGTAGCTGCAAAATTGTGAAGACCTTCATTCAAAATTACTGTTCCTCCATGACATCTTTCGTTTGTTTTGACACATTTGTAAATTTTTTTAGTTGACTCTAATATTACGAATTATAACTATTTTGTTTTTAAATTTCATCTTATAATCGGAATCACATTACTTTATTTTGGTTTAATTTCAACCCATTGTAAAATTAAGATGAAGAAGTTTTCAAGCAAAGATCGAGTTGCGATTGTTTAGTTTTTGATACATTAAAAGAAAAATGAAAAGTTCCAGAAAGGTGCAAAACTTAGGGCAGAATATGCACGATCAGCAGCTAACGTTATTTAAGTTCCCAAATCTACATTATTTCGAATTTTGAAAAAAAAAGGGAAAATTAATAAAACGAGCTTCAAGCACTATCAAACAAATTCTTACAGAAAATAATGAAAAGATCGCTTAGATCTGTTATGCTCATGCAAATATTGAAAGATAAGCTTTGCAGTGAAGGGATCCTATCTCAGTATAAGTTTAAAATGCAGTAACGAAATTATTGAAAAATCCAGAAAACTATTTGAATACTCAAAATAATAATTAGGAGTATATTTTTAATTTATTGTTATATAATTATATCTTATATTTTTCTGATGATTAATGTTGCGTTAGATATTTATTTTATTTTGCTACTATTATTATGGAACGGATAATTATTTTCGATTTTGTTTTTTATGATTTTTTTTTGTTAAAATAATAATTATTTGATGGTTTTTATTATTGAAGCGAATAAATAAAAATTATTGTTATTATATGTATTTCGATGATTGCGATACGATCATCAATAAAAACTACGAGTATTTAATTACTCGTTGTTCCATTGAATAAAAAATGTTTTTCTACAAGTGATATCCGATAAATTACATCTTAGGATCGCTAAGTATTAATTTTAGCGCAGAAAATTCCCTTTCCACACTTTAGAGTGTGTGTGTGGAACTTTAATTAAATTCTCGTAATTTTTATTGATGATCGTATCGCAATCAACCAAATACAAAATAACAATAATTTTTATTTATTCACTTTAATAAAAATGCCATCAAATAATTTTTATTTTTGACAAAAGAAATCAAAATTAATATTATTAATTATTATCGTCGATTATAAAAAAAAGTAATTATTATTTTTTATCTAAAAATAAAAATTAACAATTAATAATAATATTTGATTAAAATGATAAAGATTAAAAATAATTATCTCATGATTTTTCGTTTTTATTAGATTTGTTTTTTGTTTTTTTATTTCCTGAGTTAACCCAGATTTTTCTGAAATTATTATTATTTTTAAAAAAATTTTCAATTTCATATAAAGTTTTTGAAAAGTTGCTAGGAAGGTAGTTTTTTTGTTTTAAATCGCACTTAGTTTTGGAATTGTGGAAGAGTAAAAGTACAAAAAACAAAATGGCTGAAATTTTACATTGAGTTTATTATTAGCAATAAATTAAGTAGTTGATTGATTTTGTATTGAAAGCAAAATTGAGTTTCGTCAGTTCTGAATGGTTTTTTTCTACATTTTCTCATTTCTAAATCCCAAACACACAAAGCTGAGTAAATTACATCGAACTGTACTCCCTGATTATTTGGCTACATTGTGAAAAATATATAAGAATATTCTTTTATGTACAAACTTCTCTAGTACGATATATTTGAAACAGTGAGCATATTGGCTAATATTATTGATTGTTTCGATCGATATTTGGAATCAAGATTTTCTAATGTGAATTGACATGACCGGTCGATTTTCCTTTTACTAATGATTTATTTCCACAGTAGTTAACAGTACGATACCTCGTCAAAATGCTAATAAAAAATCCCTATCCGCAATTTTAATTATCCAACTTCCAACATTTTGTTGAAAACCATAATATCAACAATATGAACGGATTATACCACTTCTCTGCATACTAATTGAATTCTGATACAATTAAATATTCATTTTGATCTGTATTTTTATTATAAGATCATCACACAACAAATCTTGTTTTTTTTTTTTTTTATGATTTTGATAGGATACATAGTAATCCAATTACATATGAGTATTTTTTCTTAGCAAGAATACTCAAATGATGCTCTCTTCTTAATTTAATCACTTCGGATGGTTCTTAACGAAGTTATGAATGTTTAACTGTAGCTTTTTTGACTTGGTCTTTTAAATCAGAAAATAAGTATAGCGATAAAATAGAAAAATTTCCAATGCATACAGACGATTTTGTGCAAACTTCAAAGCCAGTCTTGAGATGGGAATTATTTTTACTTGCAACTGTTATTACGCCTTCCGCAGATAGATCACCCACAAACTAGAATCGTGTATTCCTAACTAATATACACTTATAGAAAAGAATGAAATGCTTCAATATAATAATGTCCACAGTAGGAAACCAGAGATTCATCTTTGCAATATTTTTCTTGAACTGGCACAAATTCTACGGATTATTTATTAGGTATTTATATAATGAACGGACTTTACTGATCTTTCCATTTTGCTTTAATTTTCTGTGAATGAAAAATATGAAGATTTGACATTATCATCCGATTAAAGAGTCTAAAGAAAGTGTAAAATATATAATTTCAAACGAGATAGATATGAGTATAAATCTTAAAAATAAATTTATAAGTAAAAAATTTTGATAAATAAATCGAGCAAACTCTAGATCTTATCAAAACAGGATATTGAATTTTCAGTGTTTTTGATAATTTTATTCCAGTAAAACCAGATTTCTTTATCAAATAAATTGTTTTTGGGATTTTGCTTTTTTGAGATTTCATATTTTCAGTATTTTGTTCTGGGTATATCACCACTCTTCTCTCAGCCATTATATCCACTTGAGGTTAATATTAACTTGCATGCGACAAAGCAAAACGAAACAATGAAACTTAATCGGAAAAAGTTACTTTCAAATGGAACACATATATTGTTTATATTACTATCGTTATTAATGCAAACATAAAATAAGCTAAACTGCTAACTTGCTTTTTTCTAACCAATGTGATTTAAAGAGGGATAATCACATATTGATTTTTTACATAATAAAGATGATTCTTACATTAATACAATGAATTTTATTTAATGAACAGAATTCATCAATAATATGAAGTAAATTTTTCTCTGTGTATCCATGTCCTTGTATAATGATGAATTTCTTGAGTAAGCAAAAAAAAGTTATAGAACAAAATCTCTTACCACTGATACAGGCAGGGTTGAATCTTAATTGAGCCTGGTTTCAACTCTTATATAATACGCAGGTCAAATTTAAATCGGATTACAGAGACTCGACTACAATGGTCCTGCGTTCCAGGAATCCCGCCTGGAGTCTCAAACTTCCATCTTGAGAGTATTTTGTTTTTTTTTCATCTGGGGGCATAAAAGCAAAGTTTTTCTCCCACTTCAGCTACCTTTGGACTCGATTTCAACTCAGTTCTTCAAACCTTGAGTAATTTAATACTGAGTTGCTAACTGTACCCAATTTCAACACAATCTTTCAGCATGAATTTACTGCACCATTCTCGCAAGGAAAATTGACAGCTGTCATAAGGAAAGTTCAATTTTTTAATTTTCTTAAGAAGTGCCCGAAGAGATCTATTTTGTGGGTTTTCAATTTGACGCAAATTGACGTCCAGGAAATGGAAAATGAAAAATTTTGTACATAGCATTAAATGGATATTCATACAATCGCGCCTGGGATTGAAATATAATAAGCAATAGATTAAGATTTATTTTGATTAGGTACTTACCACTTTTTATTATTTATTTCGATTGCTACTTCTCTAAGCAGTATTTTTGTAAGCATTTACAACTACAACTACATATTATTGAATACTAGACATACAAATAAATATTCTACTTGCTCGTTCTTCTTAGGATCCAAACATCATCTAAAATTCCAAATAGAAACTTTTTTAAATTTTTAATAGCAAAGAACAAAAAAATAGGGCGAAATCATTTTTTTTTTATGAGAAGCACTCGGGGGTAGGAAAAATCCCTCACCCTGACTGATTCTCATCAACGAAAAGTGAAGCATGCTGCAACGTGTGGTTTCGCTCATAAAAAATAGCATTTTAATGCTGGAAAAAAATTTACGTTAGTTTTGTGTGGAGAAAATGTAGTAACAGCTGTTAAAATCCTAGGCATATCTTAACAATCGAAGCCTAAGCACGATTTTATTCAAACTTTCTACAGAAGGTCCACTTCACTCAAAACGGAAAAATATCAAAAAAACTTTTTTGCAAACATACATTTTCTTAGCTATTTAACTTTAAAATTCCCGTACTTTTCTCTGCATTTCACAACACATCTTAAACAATTATTTTGTTCTTCTTCTTCAAGGCAATGTACTAACCTTATTGGTGGGTATTTCTTTATACCTTCCGAACATTCGGGCTACCAGCATTGCATTTTTTTATTCATTCCGAATATTCGTGTACAGTCTAGGTACCCCTTACTGGCCGTGAACTAGTAAAGACCTCAATAAAATTTTGGCTTGGTATTTTACCAGCGGTAAAATTTATATGCAAATGTCACATTTTACTCGACTCCGTATTAGGTTTAAAAAATGTATACAATAAATTTATTCCCATGGAAATCAAATTGGTTGTAGTGTGCTGGTATTTCATGTTTTTATATGTTGCGCAACTGTGAAGAGCTCTGTCGACATTGATAACTGAAAAGTCAAAACATTAATCTGCATGTTCACCATCGCACGAGTTCAAGCAACTTAAGTATTTCAATATTTGTCATATATATGCTGGCTTAAATGTAATTTTTATTACCTCAACACTCATTGCGCCGAAGATGATTGCAAGATTTACTTTCTATTTTTGATTTCATTTTAGTTGGAAAAAAATATCTTCAAGATTGCGATCTCCACAAACAATTGCGATTGATGAAATTTTTAATTGCTATTCGAGATCGAACGTGACAATATCGCGTTAATTAAGTATGTCTTTGTATACCATTGGCATGATCTGTTGATCTAAATATTCTTGAGTCATTTTCATTTGTATAAGAAGTTTGAAATTATCGGGAAGATTTTCGGACAGTTTCACTCCAGCTGTACTGGATCTGCTCCGGAGCAATTTTAATCTTTTTCCATTCCGATACCCTCAGAGTTTTTGTTTGAGGAATCGTAGTTATTTAGTTAAGATAAATTTTTTTAAATAATTTTGTTAGGAAAGGTATAACAATTTTATTTCGGTTCGGAAGATAAGAAAGCAAGCTTAAGATTATCAGAACACCATTTTTCTGTATGAATAGTAGTTTAGGGTGGAGTAGCTATTTAAATCAAAATTTTGTCAGTTTTATATAAGAACACTGCAAATATTTTAGAATGTTAGGACTCCTTTGGGGCTCTCATGTGGTAGTGAGGGAGTCTGTTTCATGGCTTGTGAAGTATTCTCGAAGGTTTTGACATAGTGCATGATTTTTTTTAAATCGTCATAATATTTGATTCGATCAATCATACTCATTTGCCTTCTTGTGTATTTTTGTGCATTGATGTTCAAAAATAGAATTTATCTTCGGTGCAGATTCCAAAATATTTACACAAACGCAAACCGTGGGGGGGGAGGGGGCGTAGTTCTGATCTCTTTATCGTAGCTTAGGCGTATATTTAAGTCACATATTTTGATATTTCACCTCAAATTTGTCATACTTTTATATTCATCATATTCACTTTGATTTATCTTTTTCATCAACCACAAAATAAACTAAAATGAATTTGAAATGAATTAATGTCAGAATACACGCCTAAAAGTACAAAAAATTAGTCAATTGCTCCCGAGGTTATAACAAAAATTATAAATTATGGTAAATAGATATTCTACACCAACTTAGAGTAATTCAAGTACTTAAAATCGAAACATATTTTTGAATCTGTCATGTAAAGTTCATTTTCAGTTCATTCTACGTAATTTAAGGCTTGCTAAACTGAATAAAAACACGAAAAAATCATTAGAAAAGTTCATTTCATTTAGGCGTATATTTTGATATTAAAATACGACAAAATATCAAAATTATTATGAAAAAAAAAGGATGTGATCACAAACCTTATCACCCTGTAGTTTACAAATACCATACATTTTCGTTAACTAAAAATTTTTAGTTTTATGGGCAAGCTTAAAAAAGCCATACAATCACACCAATATTATTACAATCAACATTTTTGTAACAAGTGTAACGTTTTCATTTTCACATCATAAAAAAAAAAAAAAAAATGTATAAATAAATAAATGCGATCTTAAGAGAGGATTTATAAACGGTTATTTATACAAAATTGGTTAAATGTACACAATTGACGGCCTCACTACCACTTATAGTCCACTTGTATTTCAAATGCTGCGTTCCTTTTCTCGTTCAGAATTAATTTTTTCAATCCGTGTCATTCTTTTTCTTGGGCTGAACGATTTAGTTTCAATCTGTCATAGCTTTTTTCGGACTCCGAATCGTTCTGAATGCATCTGAGTTTCTTAATTTGTATACGTGAATGTGTTGTTTACAATTTGTACGAAGTGGTAATAGTTGAGTTTCAATTGCTTTTGTTATAAAATGGCTTTATTTTTCATAATCAAAAATTGTTACGATTTTATACTTGCTTTTATCAAATGGAAGAAATGTCAAAAATTTGAAATGGTTCTGTTCCGTTCCTTTTCTATGAGCACAGAATTAAATTGACATCGTTTTTGTTACGCTTACCTATAAATTCTGTCGATGCCAAAAAATTTGAATATTATGTGCCGAGTTGACAGCAAGTCGTAACGTATATGCAGCAATATCGGCTAAGTCGAATATTTGTCAACATATTTTTTTGACAGATGAATGGTAAACCAATCCATGCAAATTAATATTTTGATGTGAAATTTATAAATTTACAATTAATTAAATTGCCAATTGGGGTTTCTTTGAATCCAGGACATTAGAAAAAACTTGTTTTCAATATTTAGCAAATATCAAAATAAAATTGTGGAATTAATATAAAAGTGGGCTACCACCAGGTTTCTTCTTGAGTGCAAAGTCATTCTAACAGTATTCACCATGTCATGAAAAAGCAAATCACTGTTGCCGAAGACTAGGTAACATCTGCCCCTATCTAAAAAAAAAAAAAAAAACAGGTAGAAAAGGTTAAAAAGGTGCATGGTGTATTTTAGAATACAAAAAAAAAGCAGATGTGATTGCCTAAACTATACAGTTAGAATTTCCTTTGAAAAAAAAAATAGACCAAGAATTTATATTTTTTTGTGTGTAAAAAGTTACATTAAGCATGTAGAGATTTTTACCTTTTGATAATTTTTTTTTTTTTTTAACTAAGGTTGTATACCTGCCAAAATATGTATGTATGATTTAACAAAAATACTGCATACGGCCTTACCGCGTATGGATTTAAAATTCATAGCATTAGATACTGAATGAATTCTACATATATACTTTTGTATTTTCCTCAGAAGTCAGAACAGTCCATACTTGCAAGAGTTTGTAGATGTAATATACCTTTCCGTTTGGGAATGTGTTAGATGAAGGGGGATTCATTGGATTTTTAACAATTTTTGTAACAGCCCGGATCGATAGGTAATTTTAGATGGGTTCTAATAAATCATCAATTAAAATAGTACTAAATTTATTAGGCCTAATAGCTTTACTGTAGATATTCTGTAGTCAGCCGGTATTTGGTACTTTTGATAAGCCACTAATACATCTTAATAGACATTAGGCTAGGTTAGATTACTTGGACCATGCGGACACCGCAACCAGAGTTAATCTATTGTGCCTTCCTTCATCTTTCTCTTCACATAGTCGACATAGTTCGATGTTGGATTTGCCTATCTTCTTCAAAAAATAACTGAAGGGACCATGTCCAATATCTGTGATAGTAAACTATCTGAGTGACTCTCTGAGTCTCTGCTAAGGTCAAAATTTTAAGGTGGGATCCAAGTAAGCTTGCTATCAGGATTACTCCTTAATATTTTGCTTCTTTGTAATATTCTAGTGTAGTTCCATTTAACCTAGAAATTGAGATCTGGAGGCTCCTATTCCTAGTAAAAGGAACTTACACCGTATCACCTGGGTTTATTGATAGTTCCATATTCTGACACCATCTAATAATCATCTTAAAGGCACTTTGCATTAGCTCAGGTGAAACTGATTCAAATTACCCTTTAACACAAATGGAAATATCATCAGCGTATCTTTTGGCATTTAAGCCAACCTTTTGGAGTATGTTTAATAGCTCATCCACAACTAAGAGCCATTGTAGTGGTGATAAAAGCCTCACTTTGTGAGCAGCTTCTAGTGGGCCTTGTGGATTCGTCTTTTAACGTAGTTGTTATGCAGCAGTTTTCCAGCGTATTGCTAATCCATCTGACGTTTCTGGTTTCGATGCCTCTATGTTCGGTTACCCAAAGAGGGTGTTGTCAAAGGCGATTTATATGTCCATGATAGGCATATTGAGTGGCGTGTTGATTGGACAATTTTTGAGCAACGTCGTCCGAATATAATTCTGTATGATTTTCTCTAGACCTTTCTAGAGAAATGATGTCAGACTAATAGACCTGTATGATTTAGCCTCACTAGGTAGTTTGTTTCCTGCTTTCAGTATAAAAACGATCTTTGTTAATCTCAATAATAGTCATTAGAAAATATATTACCCGTTATACCGCAAAAAAAAATTTAATTTATAATTTAGCAATTAATTATTTTCGATAATAGCCATTCAATTTGGTTGCCTCTTAGCAGTATTTTAGCAATATTTCAGGTCAAAAACAATTCCACAAAATAGTATAATGGTGATATTTTAATGGAACATAATCGATTACAGGATTTCAATCTCAATGAGCGACACACCCGACATTAGTTTATAATGGAATGAATCTAGCATGAAGTATTACATATCTACATATTTTCAAAAAAAAAAATCTTCTTCTTGAATACTGTGATTGCTGTAGCGAATTTTTGCATGAAAAAAACAATTTGGACCTTAAATCTCACGTTTATCCTGTTTTATGTCAATAAAAAGAAAAATGAAAGTGTATGAACTAAAAGTAAGTTTTCCTGTGTGGCAGCTATAGTATTCAAGAAGAAGACTGCAATACGTTTAGCTTTTAAAAGATGGTATTTCTACTTTCCCTATGCATACTGTGTGTGTGTGTGTAAAATTCCTAGAATATGAAACAAATTTCATCACCTTCATTCGGTTGGAAGCTATTTATCTAATTGTTTTGATTTTGAAACTGATCATATTTCGATTGCTCTAATCTGTGGCTGTGTTTTTGTTTTTAGGCTGTTGAAATTTGATATTTTCATTTGTCTCTATTTTCAAAATTTGTTCATTTTTAATATTTAGTTCCCAATCTTTAGTATAGGAAGTACGAAAGAAAACCTCACTTTACAATTTTTTAATATGTCTTTATAGATCACCTTGTAAATTGCTGTATGCATCCTATGAACATAGTTTTAGTCTTATTCAAAAATAATGAAAGAGCTAATCTACTCCTCTAATCATCATGGTAATTTATTGAAAAAAGGTGTTACATATATCGCACACTGCAATAAAATCATTTTTCATCACCGTTTTCCATTTTATATAATAGCAAATGCCTCCCAAATGCGAATGTAATCCCTATTAGCTTTTATAGAAAAACTTCTTATGCTTATTTACTCTATATGTCTTCACTTTCTATGAACATTTATCTATTAGATTAAACGAACAAAAAATTGTATGGGGGGCAGGTGGAAATCGTAACGCTTTCCGAGATAACGAGACTTTAGGATATTTGAGTATGTTTTTATAGATCACCCTATTACTTCTGAACGGTATACCCTATGATGATGATATAAACTTTGGTAGATAGATAATCGTTGGACCTTTCCAATGGTCCTTCCTCCTCTCCATTTTGAAGTTATGGCTCAACAAAGTTAAAATCTCGGAAAATTTTTATTTAACTACTATTTTTTTATCAAAAAATACGTCATCAATACTAATTTTTCATATTTGATTTAAGAAGCCAAAAACCTTAGCTTTAAAATGTCTTATCACACTCTGTACCGAAAATATAACGCTTTCTGGGTTTTTTGCACTTTTTCACTTTTGCACTAAGAGACAATTAAATATCCACTGGAACACACTTGTCTCTGATTAAATGGATTCTTATAAGGGTGAAATGTCCTGCATCCTTAAAACGCCTAATAAAACTTTCAGTGTAAGTGTTGTGAATGATCTTTCCGTAGTTTTTGGGTGCCAGACCATATACGGGATACCCTGTATATAATATAAAACTTTTCACTTTTCCCATAATAAAAAAATTTTAAGAACTTTTGAACGGACGTGGTGACTCGAAAAACTGTTCACGTATTTTCTCCAAATGTCATATAAGGTATTATTTTAAATAAAAAGAAGGGAGTTCACTTTTTGATTTTGAATATATTTTAGGGGAGTAACAAGAATTCATAAATTCGAATATACAAGAAAACAATTATATATTTCAAGAAAAAAAATAATATAAACTGAAATCCAACAAATGAACAGTTTATCGACTAGTAGATACATTTCAATGTTTAGTATTATAAAAGATTATTTTAAAATGTGGTGTTTCCTCCTTTGGCTTTAATAACTGCTTGTATTCGTTTAGGGAACGGTTTTTGGGACTTCCTTTTGCGTAATTAGTTTTTTTTTAATTATAGCCCAAAGATTCTCGACTGGATTGAGATAAGGTGACTGAGCAGGCGATTTCATCGTTTTTATAGCATTGTTTTCTAGCCACACTTTCGTAACACGAGCCGTATGCTTCGGGTCATTATCTTGCATAAACTCCAAGTCACCTGTCTCATATCCAAACTTCTCAAAACTGGGCAACAACGAGTCTTCAAGTATGCGTACATAATCTTTGGCATACATAATTCCTTGAATACGACGCAGTTTTCCCAATTTTTCGCCACAGAAACAGCCCCAAACAAGTAGTGAACCTCCTCCGAACTTCAAGATCTTAAGTATATTTTTTTCTGTTGGTCCAATTCTTTTGTCGTACCAGCTCCAAATGCGTCCGTCAGAGCCTAATCGATTAATTTTTACCTCATCGGACCATATAACTAATTTCCATTGCTCAGCAGTCCAATTTTTGTGAAGTTTTGCAAACTCTAATCTTGCTTTTCTATTTTTCTCCGATATTTGAGTTGGTTCTGGCCTTTAAATTTGCACTTTTCAAGCAATTTCGAATGGTGTCATTGCACACATTGATATTTAATGCAACAGAAAGTTCTTTATTGATATCCACAGCGTTGCTTGATGTTCCTGATACGATAAGACGCCGTGCCATTATTTCTGTTTCAGCGCTTAATATTTTTGATCGTCCACCTTTATTTTTATTTACCTCAATAGCCATTTCTTTTCTAATTTTTGTGGTTACACCGATCGAAGTTCCGTATTTTCTAGAGATACTTCTCACAGAGAGTCCTTTTTTTATGTCCTCAGCAACAGCTCCCCTCTTAGCAGTGGAAATTTGTTTGGTCATTTTTATCTATAAATTAATTAATAGTTTTGATCTGAAAAGCTACGAAATATGTATTTCCTTACCGCAATAGATATAATAAAGATACAAAACACCTTTATTTGTAAAAAAAAGCAACGCAATTTTACTACTTTTTGAAAAAATTCCAGCCGCTCGAAAACTGTTCACGTTGCGATCTTCACTTCAACAAGGGTTTTATCGTTTTATTTTTCCCATTCAAACGCCCAAGTGAATAATAACAAATTACAGCTAAAGCTCAGTTATTAGAAAAGAAAACAGTGTTGCCGCTTGCTTAGTATTTCCATTTTTTTCGAGGAAATTATTTGAGAATGTAATTACGTGAACAGTTTTTCGAGTCACTGTAAATATTGAGCTAATTCTTTATATGTTTATTTACGGTCACTTTTAACGGGTCACATTTTAGGAGAGAGAAAATTTTTTTTTGCTTGGTGTAAAAATTTTCCGAGATAAAGGATAATACTATAAAATTGTATGATGTTTGTTTTTTTTTTAATTTGACAGAAAAAAATTTTGTCCCTATCCCACCCATTCAGATCCCATTTTGAAAATTTAATAGTTTAAATAACATAATTATGAGCATTAATTTAAAAAAAAAATAAGACAAAATTATCATGATGCATTTTGAGATATCATATTTAAGACAATAAATTTATTATCCTTAATTTTTTTCATCTAATTTTCTCTGAAAGATTGTACTTTCCTCTTTAAAATAAGCTAAAGATCATGTCTCTGCGATAATTAGAACCAAACTTCTGACTTTTATATATAACTCAGCAGACCAAGCATCGGAAAATTTCAAGGATTTCAAAATCCTTTAATACAGGTAGAGTGCATCACAGAACAAACAAAAATAAATTGAATATTTTAATTAATAAAAGGGTTGGTGTAAACTTACGAAAGTAAAACTCGTTTAAAAAATTTGTTTCTTCCACTTTCCTAATTATAAATCTCTTTGAGAAAAATAGATAAGTGATTATGGAAAAGCAAAGAAATTTTCAGATCTTTAAGCTTCTAGAAAAGGCTCTTTGGACTTTAGTGAGAAAGATTAAATTTGATACGATCGATCAGCTGTTATATTCTTATCTCATAACTATTTAACTTTCAGCAAAAGAAGAACGAAATAGTTGTGAAAGTGATGGTCGGATTGGAAAATTGCAAATTTTAATCAATTTCCTATGGAATGACCCAATAAATATTTTCGTCAGAACTACATACATATACCCTTGTACATACATACATACTATACATACATTGCCCTTGCCGGGCTACAGGGACGATACATAGCAAATTATTTGAGCTGCGCATTCACCTATCCCCATTTACCTATTTATTATAATATTCGATAGAAATTTGTCACAATTTATTTTATTCTTTGGCAGAACGACCCTTCTGGTTCAATCATTTTGTGCTATCTATGTATATGAAAAACGACACCTTAAAAATTATCACGCGAAAAGAAAAAGAAGAAAAGTTTCACCTTTTTAGAAAGTCACAGTTTAAAATAATCACACGGCTTTTTTTTTTCTTAACAATATTTCCCAGGCCGAGATAACAACATACAAAAATTGGCCAGGCCGAGAGAACTATAATAAATACAAAAATTGACTAGGCCGAGAAATTTACATATTTACATCTTGTTTCTGCTTAGAAACTACACAGATCTCGGAGCATATTAATTATCCTCTCACTGCATGAAGACGGGTGCAGGTAGACTATTAATCCTCAGTAAATCTAAGCCTAAGCCAAAAATTCAATTAAAATCAACCAGAATTCACAGCAGATCTACTTAGCCTAGGTTTATGCTGCCTTTACCAATCAAACTGTACATAGATCTCTATAAAAATTCGTTTCACCTTAACTAGTCACTGATCGATGCGAATATAAGAATACAGATAACTTTTATTAAGAATTAAACTCGTATCTAACCTTTGCGTTCAATGTATGTAGATCAGGTATGCATTTTTAATAAAAGCCTATAAGATGAAGGATACGTGTAAAGGTCAGTTATGCGCATGATCGATGTACTCAACATTATACCAGAATTCGTACGTGCCCATTTCCATTTGAAAGAGTTTAACTTTTGGCGCGCGTTAAATGTCGTTATCGTGAAAAATATTTCAGTAATGCCATAATCGTTAATCAATGGATAAAAAATGCTTATTTACGTGTGGGCTCGTTTGAAAACGGTTAAATACAAGCGATTAGTTTAAAACTGGAAAATTATTATAAATTTGTGCTAAATCGATTATCCCAAGGCTGTAAATTGAGGTGCTAATACCATCTAATCAGTTTAAACAAGCTTAACCTGCTGGTCGGAGTTTTTTTCTTTTTTTTTTTACATCTTACTGTAATACACCTAATTAGTTGAAAATATATTCAATTGTAAAAATTCTTCCGACAGTCTTCACAACGTTCTACTTTTGCAAAAAATAAATAAATAAATAAATAACACAAAAAAAAAAGTGTAAATTTTCACATGTGTACCTACAAAACCACAACAAAACCAACTTAAATATGGTTGGCTGCGTGGTAATGGTAACGCTCTTTGAGAAATGTAGTTGAATGGCGTAAGACTCTGATGAGAATTTTTAAGTAAATGAAACTGATTATGCCCGTTCCAGTCACTTGACCAACCGAAACAATGAGAAGAATGCGGATAACTTGAAGAAAAAGATCCCCAAATAATATTTTTTTCCCGTTTCCATTATTTCATTAAGAAAAAAAAAAATCTGTTTTGTAAATTTGTATTGTGTTGGTTCTTTCAACGCAGGTGATTTTACCTTTTATGTCAGAGAAAATCATTATGCGTTAACCAGATTTTAAATAATGCAACTGTATTTTTTCGAATACTATGAAGATGTTTTTTTTTTTTTGTTTTTTGGTTTCCGTAAATTAATATTGAAAGATAGGTGAAATAAAGTAGTTGGTGGTGGGTACCTCACTATCTACTATGTATAATGTGTTCTTAAAATGCGAATAGCAAAATCAGTGTATTTTGCATTGATCTAAAGTGAAGTGAAAAGTGAGGATTTTTTTTTTTTTTTAATATTATGGTTTTAAAAAATGTATAGGAAATAATAAAGAATGGCATAATTTTTGCATGTCAGACTGTCCGTCTCGTCTATCTGCCCGCAAGATAACTCAACGTGAACGCTGCAATTTTGTATTACATGGATTTTTATGGAAATTTTAGATTTCGGTGAAATCAGGCAACTGGTCTAGAATGCGTTGACGTAGAAAGCTAAAAATTTGTATATAGTTATACGAGGTTTTTGTAAAAAATTAGGATAGAAATGGGGAAAATTAGGCAACTCCTTCTTAGTGTTGTTGTTTTTTACTATAATATATTTGGACAATAATTGAAATGGAAGTGATGTAGTGGACTGAAATATTTTGCACGTGTCTTTTGTTGGTATAATTTGTAAGTCTAATGGCCAGTTTCACAGTCGAGTTTAAACTATCCTCCAATTTTAAACGTAGTTTAAACCAAATTGGGTTTTACAGTGCATTCTTTTAGTAACGTTGGTAGTACTGATTAAATTATGAACTAAATTAGTTCTCGCCGCCATTGTGAAGCAATTTTTCTATCAATTAATCTGTCAATTAGAAAAAGTAAACAGACTAGAAGGTAAAAAATAAAAAAATATGTAGTTATATTGACTAATTTTAAATATGCACCCATCCCAAGGGTTGCAGATTTTAGTAGAAGTAAAGTTGAGCTATTGCTTTCCATAGTGTATATAAAAAGACATAGTAGAGTGCAAGAAAGTGGACAAGGATAGATTCGAAGACAAAGTGAGAAAGTTCTTTACTTAAACGGAATCTAGCATAAGAATCAAGGTCTTCCCACACATTAAAATGATTTAGCCGTTTTTTTATATTAAATTTAAAGAATGATGCAAATTTTGGTACCCCCCTCCAATACATCCTTGGATAGCTCTTTTCGAGTTGAATAGAAGTTAGTATTGCACCTAGTTCCAAATCTATGTCCGTTCAGAGTTACACTGTACTATACATGTCAGTTTTAGCAATAGCAAAATGTGATATTTTTTGGTTATTTCATAATCCACTACCATTTTGTGCATCATCAGAAATGAGTCAGCGTCACATGCTACCCAGAAACCAGTCTTGAGTTCACTCCTTCCTCTCAATCTCTCGGTTAGAGGCATTACCTAACACTTCCAGGCATTATATTTTTACAAATTGCAGAGTGTATCGAGGACATCTAGAGAGTAATAACTGGTCCGAACTATCTCAATTTCAATGCAGGGCAGATTAGCGATATTAGTGACATGTTGAAGAATGCTTTACAAGAAGGTTCTAGGCTAGATTTTAACACAAGAGGTGCTGTGGCTAATGAACAGATGCATTTTTGGACCGGACGTAGTTGCAATCAATACGATTCCATGTTGGAACAAACTCCCTCACTAAGCCAGAGATGTGAAAATCCAAGAGCTAAGTATATTTCTCATAAAACTACGAACTGGTGATTCCAACTAGAGTCTTGCGATATTGTTTAATATGGCAAGGCAAAACCTTGAGCGGTTGATTGCTATAGCCAGTGAATGCCTTATAAATGACTACGTTGTCATTCATGTGGGACTGGACCCTGTATACGGAAATTGTATTATAGATCAAAACCTGACTATACCAAAAGCTATATATCGAGACGATGAAAACACGAAAGGAATTGTAATATGCGAAAGGACTTACATCTATATACATAAAAGTCTTATTATACCGATCGGGCAAGGAATCAAGACAAGCACCGTCGGAATTATTGTTCCAAATTTTAATACCTTTCCAATGATTAATCATTTATTTCTATTTGAACGGGTACCAGAGTCCATACCTTCACTGGCATCATCCTTTAACTAAAAAAAAGACTCTAACTAAATCTGAATCCATGGTATAATTATTTTCTAGATATAATGCTACTATCAAAATAAAATGTCACAATTTTCAAATACTTTTATCTTGAGTTTAAGCCGAGGGATGACACGGTTTAAGCTCTAGTTTAAACCGGCATTTAAACCAAACTATGAAACCCATTCGTCGAGTTTAAAATAAATATTTGGTTTAAACTCAGACTGTAAAACTGGCCATAAAAAGTTCGAAAATGAGAGAAATTCGGGAAACTTAACTGTAGTGTTGCCATACATTTGATTTTGTATTGTAAGTCATAATATATGAGTACTAATAGACACAATTTTCATTGTCTTATGAATTTCCAAAAATGAATTAAACAGGGAAATTTTTTCTTCCCAGATGTATTTTCGATAAAAAATTCTTCGGAATTTTAAAATCTATGAAATGGGTTGTAACTATTTTAGCATGCGATGAGGCGTTTTAAAGAAAAATAAAAACGAAAAGGGTAGGTCTAAATTCTTGTACAAGTTTTCTAAATGTGTATATATTTTTAAGTTTTTTAAAGGGTTGTCATGTATACATATAGTGATATTCTCTGTAATGTACTACAATGTTAGCTGTGATGAATTTTTTTCTTTTTAAATTACATGAAGATGATCACAAAATTCAAGAGAAGTAGAAAATATATTACCGTCCATGTCATTCCCGTGCCAGGATTGAACCACTTAAATGATGGATTCAGGGTATAAAAAAAACAGGTATAGGTTCTTCAAGTTATTCATTCATATTTTCAATTTTCTTATTTACTCACACCGAAAAAAAAAAGAAGAAAATTCTCAAAAATTTATTGACAATAAATTTTCCAATTTTGGACAATTACCGTAGAACTACACCAAAGCAAATTTAACGATCTAATGAGTATTTTTTTAAACAAAAGTTCACCTATATTTACAGGCATTCATTTAGAGTATCATCAAAATTTGTCTCAGATGGACTGAAAAAATGTTTTCACTTGTTTTAGAGATTCTAATTAAATTATCAAATAGAAGAGAGAGAAAACCAACTGCATCGTCCGTTTTTAAAAATCGGACGAGGCAGTTGCTTTTTCTCTTAAATATTTAATAAAAATAATTTTTTTCGTTCAAATAAAAAATTTGTTGTTTGAAAAACGAAATAAATTATTTTTTTATTGCTTTCATTGTTACTGGATAATGCCCGGTCCGGGGCTCCTGTGATAGTAGACCAACTGATGGCCAATTTTTCAACTCATCACAATTTAGTTTAACTTTCAGATTTTGGCTACTGAAAGTAAACAACGGGAATTATTCAAAATTCTATACATTATAACAAATTGTCATATAAAGTAACAAAAACAAAAACTCATTGTCATTGTATAGTGACAGTGTTAGCAGCCCCAGTAGTTTTTTTTACTTTTTCGCATTTTTTCATGGTCTATTTTCAATAGCTGAACTCTATTTAGTAATCAGAGAAAATTTTTTTACTGTTGGTTCATTTTAACATAATGCTGGCAACTCTATTTGGTTAAGGTTATTTCCCTCATTTATTTTATTACAAAATAACTAAACCGACTCGCATGATCGGATCTCTCCCTTTACTCAAAATACGACATTCGGACGGGGATTTCCCTTAGCGCCACTTTACGTGATCTTTCTTTTCGGGACTGAAAATCAGTTTACTCGCCTTTCAATTTGCAATCAGTATGTTTCCCGTGTTGTGTTTGCGATTGTATTTTACATTATTATTCCTGTTGATAATCCAAAGTAGTTTAGAAAAGAATTCCTGTAAAAGGCACCCACATCCTTAAGTGCTCTGGGCCTCCACGTGACTAAAGACGGCCATGGTAATGCCAGCTGAAGGCATTTATGTCTTGTGATTTAAAAGGTTAGAAATTTATGAAATAGTACTTATCTTATGTATCAAACGAAACCTTTTCCTGTGTCGTTAGCTTAGTGGCAAGAGTAGTCACACTTCTGTAAGAAGTCATCAGAGTTATTTTTGTTTTTTTTTTTTTAGAAAAGATGCCCAATAATAACCAAAAAAAAAACAATACGTCGGGAAAAATAAAAGAGAAAAATTAAAAACACTAATATGAAGTAGAATTGGTGAAGTGAAGTGAAGTGCAGGAACATTGAACATTTAGTTCTGAATGAACTTCAATTTGAGGACTAAAATTTCTTTCAAAATTTACGAAATTTTCATTAGTCTAGTCATTTTGAATTTTGGCAGTTCAGCTTTAACATATTCGCTAAAAGCATCAACAACTTGGTAATATTTTGCATGATGTAACTCTCTGAATAATATCAGCTCCTTTCACAAAACTATTTCTTCTGCATTCTTTTGTGATTTCCTGAAACTTTCCTTAACTGATGGTAAAATATCTTCTATCTACCTAAAATTTTACATGCTCATAACATCTTAGGTAGATTCGTTCATATAGAAACTGTAACTGTATGAATTAAAAATTTTAGTTGAAATAAAAACATCTGGGGAAACTAGTATACTAACGAAACAAAAATATTTTGACCGCTAGCTATACTTTTGATCCTGTTTCTTTTTTCCTATACTGGTCTACTACTTGTAAATAGAGATCTAAAAGTCTTGTATCGAAATTTATTTACACTAGCATGCCACTTAAGAAACCGACACGGATAAAATTTGATTAAGCATTCCTTGTCCAGTTTACTACGTAATTTTTAGATAGTAAAAGGAATTCTTTTGCTCTAACATACCAATCTACTCATCTTAAAAAAAAAAAATCAAACTAAATTTTTTCCTGCATTCTCGCCTCTCGAATTACATTAGGAAGAGAATTTCATTTTTATATAGCCTAAAAAATGTAAGAGTGCTCCTAATGTTGTGAGGACATAAGAACTTTAGGTTTTCATATAATATGTAGCACGGTGGGAAATGTCACACTTTTCCATAACTAATATACATCTGGATGAATCTGCATTAATTTGGTTTTATTAATTTTTTTTTTTTAAATTTACATTAACATCAAAAGCAGTCTGGACAATTGTTGGGAGGAGTTAAAGAGTTTTCCATAAGTTATGAATTGAATCACCCTATAACCCTTAAACGATACATAATTTCATATCAAATTTAGGAGTCTCACATATAACTTAAAAACACTTATTACATTCCATACCCAAAATGCAACCCTTATTGCGTTTTTTGCACCACGTAAAAATTTGCGTAACTTTGCAGAAAATGCCTAAATATAGGCAATTTTCTTCTGTGAATGAGCTTTGTAAGCCAATGGTGCAAAAAAGATTGAAATGTTGGGAATGGAATATGGCCTGACAAGTCCATTCAAACTAAAACTTCTTAATTTCGATATGAAATAATCTTGATTTCTAAATGTTTGAATTTATTGAGCTATAACTTCATAATGGAGGATGGATATAATAGACCCAAATTAGTTATAGTATAACAAATTTCAAACCAGGGTGTATATCGTTAGAAATCATAGGATAATTCACTCGCCCATAACATATTTTGTTTTTTTTATTTACATCCCCTTATATTAGTCCAGAAACCCTGTATATCGATTTAATTTATATTTGTCATATACTATTGATGCTTTAAAACGTGTGTAAAAATATTTTATGGAGGTTAGTGACATAAATCTTCTCAAAAATGCACCGTTGCCATGTTTCATTAAACTGAAAAAATTGCATCAATGCAATAGTGATAAATTTTTGAATTTGTCTGGTCTTCTTTTTGCAAATAGGTATACCCGAAAAGTCTAAATTATTGTATGTATGGCAACAGTTTAAAGTATTTGCTCAATTTTGTGCAAACACCTTCGAAGTTTTCTATTTTTCAAATATAAGTGAAAGCATTTGCAATCAATTCCCAAACATAATTATATACTCAAGACTGAGTTTTGTATGGTAATCATAAAAACAGCGCATATTTTAATTCAGGGCGAGCCCCAAGCTCTAAATAATTGCGGACCCCACTTACTCTAAATAATTCGAGGCCTCCTGCCAACAAAGAAGTTTTTTATGTTATTTATTTCATGTTTAAGAGAGTTGAAGAAAATGTTAAATAAACTACTAAACACTAAATAGTTCAAAATATTTTACTATCAACACAGATTAAAGACTTCCTCCTTTGCAATAAAAGCTTTTTCTTGTGTTGCTCTGATTGCTGAGGCCATTGTTAGAAATATTTCGAAAAAATACAGGAAAATTAAAAATACACAGTTTCTGATTGAAAAAGTTCTATATAAAATTTCAAAATGTGCGTTAAGATTTACTATTTTTCCAGGTCCACCTAATTTTTGGGCCGAATACCGGGTCTATTGGTAAAAAACGCCATACATAGAAAAGATGTTGCCATATTTCAAAGTTACAATTGTTATGACATTTGGTATATAATTAAAATATAGGCGAACAAGCACGTACAAAGTTATATAGTATTATTTTAAAAAAAAATCATTTTGTAAAGATATAAGCTCAATTTTTCCTTGGTTATTTAGTATAATAATCATATTTCCACGTTTCATATTTCATTAGTAAAACTTCAAATGTTTTTACTAATTAAAATACTAATTGCTTTACAAGACACCTCAAGAGAAATATTTTTTACAACAAATACATCGTCTTTCACGTCGGTCGTCTCGTTTTTATCTAATTTGTATAATTGCTATGTGGAACATTGACTCCTTGAATTGACTTCATTGCCTTCTCGGCTGAAAAATGTCTTGGAAACGATATCGCGTTTAGAATAAATTACCAAGTCAAAGTTTTTGTTTTTGAAAACTGCAAACTGTGTTGAAAACATTAAAATTACCTCACCTATCAAAAGATTCATTAAGTATAAATAAAATACATCTAGCGGACAATTTATTTAAAAACCAAATAAGTGTTCAATTCAAGTAAGAAGTCGTGTTCAATGCCGACCCGACAATAGTTTCGTCTTATCCGCATGTATATTTTGTATAAAAGCGATTGCTACATAGCTGATGTTGACATATTCATTGCTGATTTATCCGTTTTTTTTTTCTTTACAAAGCCGGTCAATGAGACTCACTTTGTTTCCGATGTGATTTCGTATGACATTCACCTCGCGTATACTGTTTTAGTATAGGCCTTGTTTCGGAAGTCTTCCGTTAGTGTGATGATGGTGAGATTTTTTCGTTTCTTTTTTTTTTATATAGATTTTAAATTTAACAACTTGTTCTCATGGAATAAATTGACCCAGTTTTTAGTATTCATTTATTTTTGATTTTTTTTAAAGAGATTTATTTATTTCTATTGGATTTTTATTAAAAACAACGGAATATGATTACTTGATATATCTCACCCCATTCCATAATAATCCAAGGAGCAGTAGAAGTACAATCGTGTGACTAAAGGAACGGATAATTAAATAGATCAGAAATAATTTAAAGGGAAATTTTTATAAAATGCTCTCTAATAACGAAAATAAATAAAAACAAGGAAAAAAAGTAGAATAGTTCTAAGACACCAATTCTTATGATACCCTGGACTAGGTGGTTTTTCTAGAGTAAGGAAACGCACACGAATGACTCATGAATAATTTACGACTCACGTGCGCGCTCCATTTTTAAAACTCATGTACCCGTGCGTGAGTTGTTGTCATTGTTATTAGCGCACGCGCCCATGAG
This sequence comes from Dioctria rufipes, assembly GCA_963924295.1. Classification (NCBI taxonomy): domain Eukaryota; kingdom Metazoa; phylum Arthropoda; class Insecta; order Diptera; family Asilidae; genus Dioctria; species Dioctria rufipes. The sequence continues at coordinate 70,527,821 of OZ002743.1, read as the reverse complement.
TGAGTAATTCTAAATAAGAAAGCGCACACTCACGTGCGCATACGAAATTTCTCACTGCTCATTACTCACAAGTGAGTAATTCTAAGAAAGAAAGCGCCCCTCGCGAATTAAAAGTTTTAATACATAATTTAATACTCTCATAAATGACATTGCATACAAGTTGTAAATGAGCAATAAGAAATTTCGTGTGCGTTTTCTTCCTTTGAATTACTCACTCGTGAGTAATGAGCAGTGAGAGATTTTTTGTGTGCACGTGAATGTGCACTTTCTGTAATTGAATTACTCACTCGTGAGTCATGAGACGCGAGTGTGCGCTTCCTTTTATTGAATTACTCACTCATGTGCGTGAGTAGAATGCGCAAGAAAATCGCACACATGATTATGTGCGCTTTGATCGCACACAATTTATTACTCACATGCGCACTTGAGTGTGCGTTTCCCTACTCTGGGTTTTTCACATCTATTTCTATAACGGTTCGTCAGACATTAAAAATGATTATAACAAATTTCGTAGAATTTCACATCCTAAAAAACCTTTCAGTACCTACAATAATAAAAACGTCTAGGACTGATCGTATCCATAGTACGTAAAAAACATTAATTTTTGTATACCAACACCATGAACGGGCGGCCTGATGTAGTCTATTTTTTAAATTGTATACGAAATTCTTGTATGGACGGACATCCTACGAAGAAGTTACCCGATTTGCCATATTTTTGAACTTAAAGCCTAGTATCGAGTTAATTTGGAGAAAATAAAGTCCACAGCTGTTTAAAAATGTTATCGTTAAAAAACTTCAAATTGTTTATAAAGTTTAGATAAACGTTTTTACAATTTACAATTAAAAATGGACTTAATTGAGCAAATCGACGACGCGATTATCTGTGCGGCAGGTCTAATTGTGCAGATTTTTGTGGAAGCTACCAGTAGCAGGGAAGCGCCTTCAACTTTTGTAAATCCGTATTTACAAGAACTGAAGGAAAAAAAGCCAATCCGAAAATTATCAAGAGAAATTAAATTCTTCAATAAATAAAAAAAAAAACCCATCTGAAAATTGTCGTAGAAAGAAAAATTTTTCAGTAAAATAAGCGCCATCTATCTTAAAATAGAGACAATTTCACCTTTTACCAGTATGCACCAGTAAAATCATCAGTAAAATATTTGCTTGTGATTTTACCAGCACTAAAATTTGTATGGAAATGTCACATTTTACTCGAACTCGATACTAGTCTTGAGTTTAAAATTTTTGTTTAAAAGTCTGTGTACAAAATTAAGCTCTCCAAGTAAACGCGCTCTCGAGTTATCAATTGCGTTACAATCGGAATGACAAACTTCCTATCAGATTTCATCTAGGCTATAAAAATTGCGAATCTGAAAGAGAATTTAGAAGCCATAGTTAAAACAGAAGATATGAAATTTTATCAACAAGGACGATTAGATGCATTCATATTCGGTACATACATGCAGACTTACGGATTAGGGCCAAGTGGACTTCTTCCAGTGAATTCCTTATATAATTTTTCATACATCGCAATTGTACAACATTCTAATAAGCTTAAAAGTGAAATTCAAATTTATTGCTAGCCAAAGAGCATTGCATTTCATACTCTATGACAAGTACCTACATTTAACAAGGCAGAACCTATCCAATACAATTTTCTATCAATTTATAAATTATATGAAGGTCAAATTGAGCCAGCTTTAAACTTCTCACGAAATTCATGTGAAATGTCTACCATAGTATTAGAGAAAACTTCGGCTTGCAAAACAATGATATACATTCCAATGGAGTAGATAAGTACGCCATCTTAATGTCAAAAAAGAAATACTCACTGCAACCTTTTCCACTTCTAAGGAAGCTTACTGAGAATTAGTGGAGCTACTCATATACGAATAATCCATTTTAGTACTCTTCTCCTCTCTTCAAACGCTCTCATATATATCTACATTTTTGGAATGTGAATTTGAGCGGAAGGTTGAGTAAAATCTTCAGGACGAGAGTAACGTGCACGAAATCTCTGATACCTAAACTAATTAACCTTCGTAAGCCCATTAAACTTTTTTATGCAGGACGTCTTTTTATAAACATGAATCTTCTACGCTAGTTTCGAATACAGTTACGCACCAAGATGAATAACATACGTATATAGTACTCAACAATTTCTGTAGGAATTCTTAAGCCGACCTCGCGATAAGCAGGAACATAATATCTCTTCACTTGATTGACTAAATCGCTCTGGTATCATTTACAAGTGTGACCGGATTTTTTTAAATATAAACTAAATATCTAAAATCATAAAAGTGTACATGAAAAAGGACTTAAGATAAAACAGTCCAGGCTTTTTCGTGGTTATTCTTTAAAAAAACAACTGCATTTGAATTGAACAGCTTTCATCGCAAACATACGAAAATTATATGAAATTCTTAACTAGTAAATATTCCTTTAGAATGTGAAGCAGATCTTTTTTTTCTTTTTTGTTATAAATCATATTTTACTGGCAGGGTATTCAGAATGTGGTCCTAGACTAATTTATTATCTATAATCGATCTTATCTTATTAATTTAATTACGTGTTGGCAATAAATTACCAATATACATCACACATACATACACCTACCTGCTTTTTTTTATGTGAAATTTGTGAAAGAAATTTATTGGGTGCATAAAAGTACCTTAATAAGTCAATCTTTAATTAGTAAGACCTACCCGGCCTCCTCCATATTAGAAATTTCTTCAAGACTAGCTTATACTTAAGCAAAGTTAAACCAGTTTTCATTTAATTTAAATTAGGTACGAGCAAGTGAATATTTAAATTCCAGTACATAAAAATATGAGATAATCTTATGTTATGACATCGGACTCACCTTAGGCAATGGCAAGGCGAGTGCCTTTACAACGGCTCCGTGGGAGTGATACTTATAGTAATTGTAAAAATAGAAATTATAAACATATTTGGATCTAAATACAAATTTAGAGTTGCAACAGTTTTCAATGCAAGCGTGGGCACTTGGTGAAAATTATATTTTATCAAATTACAATAATTCTCAAAAAGTGAAATTTTAAAAATATTCATGGGGACTAATTTATTTGTAGTGTCGCATTAGTACACTTGGCAAAAAGCATATTCCCAAAAACTTGGATTTCGAATAAATGGAAATTTTCAATATGAATTGTGCGATTATATGGTAAATCAAAAAAAATGTATCGTATTTTTAAAAATATCGTAAAGCTATTGATGTATGTAGCTATTTATTTGCAAATCCTTAAAAATATGTATAACAATTATCTAATCTGTTATATTGTGACTTGTGACTTCAGAAGGTTTTTATCTGGAAAAATTCAGTCATATGCAAAAAGTTTTTTGCCAAAAACAGATATATCACAGAAAGACATAAAAAGGGGAACATTTACTTTTAGCAATACACTTAGATACTATTTCTTGCTTTTACCTATTTTCACACAGTACTGTTCTTCACTGCTTCATCAGAGTCAAAATGAGTGTTGCCAGAATGACAGTGATAAGAACCATATATTTTAGCTAAGATAATCTTTTTTTTTCCCAAAGATATCTGCCTTGGAATAATTTTGATGATAACTAAGTCAAAATTGTGAAAAATGTGTGTGACCGTTCTTTAAGCTTAATACTGATGTCCGCGTTAAATTAAACTTTAGCGAGTCTCCATTATCGTTGGGCCGTTCTTTTAGCAGCTAATATATGACGGGAGAGATTTAGAGATGAGAGATAATAAAAAAAGAAGGTTTTTTTTTCTATATTATTTTGCTCATTGTTTTCCAATTGTTGAAGTTTTTACAAATTTTTGTTATCATTTCTTAGAATTCTGTGAAGAAATATTTTTAGCGAGCTAAAAACAACCTGGACCGATATACATTTAAGCTAAATTGGTTGGAGATTTACTGGTGGTGACACCTCTAATCAAGAACAACAAGCCAAATTTAGCGTGCTAATCTTAGTACTAGTTTGGCTAAAATTCAGGATAAATTTATGCCAATAGTTATTAGTTCTTAGGGCGCTAAATTTTAATATGAAAATTTAGTTTAGCACGGATCTTTGGATAAAAGTATTTCATTTTTAGGTTTCAACTTCTAGTATATTCTTAAACTCTATTTTGTTTAAATTAATTTCTTAAAAAATTCACTTTGTGCAGATGTTTGAAGCAGTAAAAAAAAATAAAAATTAGCTTGGAAATTCTTCATTTTAATGGAGAAAATCTGCAAAAATCTTTTATGTCTGTCTAAAGTCTGCCAACCAAATGAAGATAAATCTGCATATCTGGCATTACTGATTTACAAAACGAAAAGGACTTATATACTGATTTAAAGTATTTGTTTGAGAATAACTCGAAGTGAAAAGAATACATAGCTAATACACCAGTATATTTCGATTGATAATCAAAAGTTGGCTACTCTACACAAAAAAAAAATCATTAACAATCTTAGAAAAATATTATCTAACAGTGCATCTACTAACAGAATTTAGTTTCAATAAATGAGGTGCATTCAAATACTCCTCCAGGTTATCTCAAACTTCAGTAATTATCTACTTTTTTGATAAAATGGCGTAATTTCCACAACCATGAAATACGTCACTTACATTTTCACCCTTTCTGTGTAAAATTCCACTTTGTAACAAAGAGCACCTTCAAGAAATTTACATTGCACATTTATCATGGATGCAATTAGGTGAAGTTATTATTAGTTCATTTTAAAAATTACTGTTGTTTACATTTATCTCCGGTTTATGTTATTTTTATTATACATAGAATACCTATTCCTTTACACACTGAACCTATTGCAATTTATTAGTTAGTATGAAAATACACGAATAAATTGCTCTATTTTTATTATATTAATTATGATGGTAGAACTGTGTAAATTTACACCTTTTAATACAACTTAGATTAAAATCTAATCAGAAATTTAACATTTATACAATTTTAAATGTTTCAATATTAGTGGTAAAGAATTCAATTAAAACACGTTCACTTATTTTATTTCCGTTATCTAAATCAAGACTCTCCATGTCATGTGTTACCAACAAGAGCTGTACTTATATCCTAAGAATTCGCTCATTTCGTTACACGTACGTAACACTGCTCCTTCCTTAAAAATTTTCAACCCAAGTCGTAGGTGGTCATTGATCTTTGAGTTCGTAGTATTGACACAACCAATCCAGAAGAAGGATATTTGTTTTATCTCTTGTACTGTATTAAATCATGTACACCACGACGTTACTTGAGTTACTACTGCATACGGTTCGTCCTTGTGTTTTTATACTTGTTTGGAAGAACGACCCTTACATCAATTCGGGTCATATACCAGATTCTGCTATATAGTCTGAATTGGCACTCAAGTCATAGCGAGCCTTCTTCCAGTATTTTTATTTGACTACCGCTTGCAAGAAGAACACACAGCACGTCACTAATGTTCACAGGCTGTCGCATATTCAACTCTACTCAACTTAACTCAACTCTACTCCACTCTACTCAACTCTACTCCACTCTACTCAACTCAACTCAACTCAACTTTACTCAACTCTGCTGAACCATACTCATCTGATCAACTATATTATTTCTATTGTCTCAAATATATTATATAGGAAGGGCTGGCCTCATAGAAATGCATCATCAATTCGACCACAGCAAAACTTGCATTCATCCGTGGCTTATCTAAAACCAGAAAAGTGTTAGTGAATATTTGTCGCCTAGCTGGATATCCAAAAAATTTTCACTGAAAACCTATGCTGATGCCGTTCTTAATGGATATTTCGTTGGGTTATGAACCCACCGTTGAGCTACAACAACGATGACTTCGGGGCTGTTGATTTCACCAACCCACTTTTGCCCCACAAAGTTGGTTTTTGATTGGTTTTCCAATTATTAAGAAATCTGGTGCAAATAATCTCTATCGTATATCTAGTCTCACCTCCTTTTCTCCTTATCTTGACAGTCACCAATAGTTTCTTTGAAGATTTGATAAACTATAGACAATATACTTCCTGCTTTATTTTTTCAATTTTTAATGTTTTGTAAAGGCTCCTCAACGGTTTTTTTTCCATGTTCAGAAAATTCCAAAGAGATATCAAGAGAATTCTTTTGTTTATTCAAACTGGTTTTTTTGACTCTGCCAATTAAAGTTCTATTATGCTCATTAAAGCAGTCGTAAGAAGATTTATAATTATTTCAGATTATTTTTCTTTGTCTTAAGGTTGTTGCTTAATGTCTCCGAAAAGAAATGTCTCAAGGTTCTTTCATTCCTCAACAGAAGCTTGTCTAAGTTTATCGATTAGAGTATTCTTTGCATTTGTCTTTAGTAAAAAACGCTTCTCTAATTTGTGCCCTATTAATTAAATAATTTACTCACTTTTGAATATAAACATAAGTCTCCAGAATTTTCCTTAAACTGCAAAATTTCACAAAATTAATGGCATTTTAAAGTTTATGTAATATTGAATTGTGAATTTTTTCCACTTCTTACACCAATTTTTTCGTGCGTACAGGCTTCCTACATCCTATACAAAAGAAGAGCATCCCATTTGTAAAAAGTACTTCAGGAAAGAAGTATGTTATAGTATGCGTTTCACAAGCTTTTTATTCCAACTCAAACATAATTATTATCATAGTTACCTAATTCGCGTTGTCGCCTCATTCGCGTTGTATTAGATGGCGTATCTGAACCTCACCCTATAAATGCTGGTGTGCCCCAGGGCTCTGTTATCGTTCCCTTTCTCTTCGTAATTTACATTAATGATCTACTTTCTCTTATTTTCAATCCCATCCATAGCTTCGCTGACGACAGTACCCTTGATTTTGCATACTCCTTTGACACTCTTACGGACTTCAGAACGAAATTGCATCATTAGATCATTGAATAACGATCTTGATAATATTCTCGCTTGGGGCAAAATGAATCGTATCGAATTCAATGCATCTAAGACCCAACGGTGTTTCATATCTTTAAAACAAGATCACCACTTAAACCACTCCCATTTCATTTGATGGAGCATTAATTTCCGATTCACCATCACTATGCATTCCTGGCATTAATATTTCCAGTAAATTAAACTGGACTACATCACATCTTTTCTGTTGCCAAAGCAAGAACCATCTAAATGTCTTGGATTTCTGAAAAGGTGTAAGAAATATTTCAGATCATCGAATCTAGCTCTCTTCTAGAAGTCCTATATCAGACCTAGAATGGAATACAATTTTCACATCTGAGTCGAGGCTGGTCTGATAGCCTTAACTTCATTAGATATCGTCCAGAAAAGAGACTTCAAGTTCATTAGCGATGTGGCAATAATTTGTCATATCGACTTGCTCGAACACCGACGCAATATCAGATGCCTTTCGCTCCTTTATCGCTACATGCATGGTCAATGTTCTGATGAAATATGTAGTCTGATCCCTTGTACAATGCATGCAATACTCGCAGTGGAAGCCGCGCACATCCTTTCACCCTTCAACATACAGTAAAATTCCGTGATGCTTTCTTATCCAGAACTATGCTATGGAGAACAGTCTACCATCTTCTATTTTTCCTCGGGCTTACAATCTGCGAGAATTCAAGGGTGAGGCACAAAATACATTCACGGCCACAAGCCGTAGGCCACTAGATGCACGCGCCGGAAACAATGGAAATGTATTGCTAAAGTTACATTCGCAGCCACAAGCCACGCTGTGGCCTTGACAAAGTTTGATCAAATCTCAAATTTTGTGGCCGCAGTACTACCAACATTGAAGTATAAGAATGGTAGATCATTCAATATGGCGGGAGATATGTAATTAATTGGAATGTTGTTGTTGTTTACTTGTGAGAATCATTTCATATTGAGTTGTCATAATTCTGCAAAAAAATAAAATGGAAGAAAAAATTATTAATTACATGAAAACACATACATTTATGCATAATAAAAAGTTTGGCTTCCTGTGGCCAGTGGTCCGTGAATGTAACTTACTTGGCTTCAGCAGTCGGCCACAAGTCTCAAGCGACCTGAGGCCGTGAATGTATTTTGGGCCTGACATACATCACTACCTCCGCCACTTTTCTCATGTCTCTTATTTCTTTCCCTATCTTCTTTTTGTCATGCTATGCTTTGCTTTATAGGGTATCCCTTGAGATTAAAAAAAAAAAAACCTTCACTTATTTTCACATCTAGACTCCCCTCGTCTACTAGGGCTGAATTTATACCGCAAAACTCTTCCTTAATTTTCTACCACACTCTATTCTTGAAAACTCGATGTATAAAAGTTTGAGTATCACTGGGTTCTGATTGACATCCACTGGATACAGTTGAATTGTAACTTAAAGGGTAAAACAGTAACGAGTACTTTTGAAAAATGGATACCGTAACTTTAGATGAGATGAAGTAACGAGTACCAAAGTAACGAGTTGGTTATTTCGCACATCCCTAACATCCAGTATTCCAGTGCACTTCGTCTGGTTTTTACGCTATTTGCTTTGTCGAGGTATAGGACCATCCATTCTGACCCGGAAAGATTCCACCTGCAAGCTGCAATGAAGATAAATTAAATCGTCCATTCCACCAATTGATCACCTTGCCATCAGTGAGCCAGTCAATTTCATCTTCAGTGTACTGGGGATTAGCAATATTTGTTGCAGATCACGATATCAAGTTCTCTATAGAAAGCCTCAATGCACCACCGCCTTTGGACTATTGACAAGTCTTTCATATTACATATATATATATATGTACCAAGTATAACATTCGCTAGTCGTCCTTACCTTATAAATATATGTATTATTATGTTGGTAACGTACCTATTCTTAAATTTCTACTGTTTTAGGAACATGAAAATAATAATTTTACGTTGGATATTTACGAACAAAAATAACAGGAATTTTTCAATTTCGAATGTTAATCCCTTAAGATAGAGCCTATAACGTGTTTACCACTGTCTACAGGAAATGAATATCAATTTTCGGCCATATTAGATAAAATTCAGGATATATATTAGATAGGATATGAGGAAGGTGTCTCATACGGCTAATGGGAAGTCATTTTTGTAAACGTTTTGGGGATGTAAAGAGTGGTTGTCAATTTTTTTTCAAAATTGTTGATTTTTCAACAAAAGTATTTAGTATCACAAAATCATCGTTCGGCAAATTTTGGCTGAAGTAGCTGAAGACTCAGAATTACTCAAACTAGGCAGATCATTTTTCACTACTAATTCGTGCATTTTTAACCAAAAACGCAGTTACATTATACACCAGTATCGAAATTCAAGTCGAAATTAAGAAAAAATGAATGAAGTGTAACTTTTCTAGAAATTTAATTCTGCTAATAACTCACTCACCTTCGATTTTGCGGTGAATGGAAGTGAAAACATTGAGCAGCGAATTTATTTTAAGCACGTATAATTATTAATTGGAACTCGCCATTTACAGATTAGAAAGTCAAAATTGGCGGATTAAAATAAAATTGTGATAGAGGTACAAGGAAGGACCCCAATGCAAAGAAAAAAATGGAGAATAAGTAGCTGAAAAATTAAATTCTTGCGGTATATTATATTCTATTCCTCCACATTATCCGCATAAAATGTTTGCAAGAATAATAATTCACAGTCGCGTTCATTTTCACACATATGATCGGCAAAAAGCTGTGAAATTGACTTTCGAAGTTAATTTTCGAAACTACTCATTTCACTTTTTAAAATGAATCATTTTCTTTCAGAGGTTAGTGAAAAAAGTGAATGAAATGAAATACTCACAAAATAGCTGAATTTCGGTACAGATATTGCCGATATTGCCCCTTGCGAGTTAGTTTTGTTCCTGCAGATGAAGAGGGCATTGTCATTAGCAAATGTCAAAATTTTGCGATTAAAGAGGAGATAAAGGCAAAATCGCTAAGTTAGCGGAATGCAATTTGTCAGATTGGGAAAAAAACGTTGGCATAAGTGTATTGATGGAGACTACACCTATCCTTCGATTTACATTGAAGATAGGTTCCTTATAGGGGCACAATGGACCCATTAGAGGTCTAAGTGATGCAGGCTAGTCGTCTAGTGGCACCTGTTTTACCTAACCTAACCTAACCTAAGTTCCTTATAAAACCATGTAAATCGAAATCATGTAAATCGAAAACAAATTAAAATGTGAATAATTCAGTCATTTATTTCAATATAAAATAAAACTAAATATATCTTGAAAAACATAAAAACATAAAAAATAACGGTCTATTCATAAAATGACAAAAATATAAAGGTATATGTATGTACATAATTCGTTTTACATAATATATAAATAAGAAATATAATTAAAAAAATTTATCCAAAAATTTAATAATTGTTATCACTTTCGTTGAGTAGTATTAGTATTAGTATTAATCTTTTCTTCTTTATTGGTATGATGTTACTTTCATCACTGGATAGTACCTCTTTGGTGCGATTCAAGTTCGATGTTAGATGAATTAGAAACAATTCAGATCGGCGAACCTTGGTAATCAAATCTGTAATTAACAATTGTGTTTGATTTTTGGTTTAATCTTTATAGACCTCCTCATATTAAGTTAAGCGTTTATTAATATCTCGCTGAATTAGAAGAAACATTGTGTAGAAGATGTTATCCAATTTTTGCCCCAAATTCAACTTTTGCTGTGAATGCAGACTTCTCTTCATCAGGATCACTATCACGATTATTTATTTCATTAATGGAATTAAAAAATGACTAGAAATATAAGCGCCAATGATACCAAGCGAACGGACTTATAAAATGACTGACTTTCCACCCTATTCTACATAAGAGATAAGAGCCCTTATCCTCTAAAATTGGGCTGTCAAAGCCCATTAGCAGACATTTGTATTCTACGTAAAGAGTTAAGAGATGTCAGACGTCAGCTGATCTCGTAACTTTTCTGGAGATTTTTTTTTTAAGAGATTTGATAGTTTCAGAAATTGTTTTATTTTAAAACATCGAAATGTTGGATAAAAATGCTGTAAAATAAGTACATATTTATATACTTCGTAGATATTATATAAATATGTACAAGTTTGTGAAATATAAAATAATTATACAATTTGAACCATGCACAGAGGATAGTTCTGTGCAATATGAGGGACGACTTGAATCACTTTGATATTTCTAAGGCTGTATAGAATTTCAAAATGCTAAAATCTTTTGCATTTAAAGTGATAGAAATGAAACAGATTTACGATAATCTCCATTACTCGACAATATTATCGTCACTTTGGTAACAATGAATTTTTGTGCTACAGGTTTATACGAAAATCCTGTTGGAGATAACAACGGCTGTGGAACTCTTTACCTGTGATTTAATTATTAAAATAATAATTCAATTATCATTACGTGCTGTGAATTTATGATATAATTATTATTCATATCGATAATTGTAACTTGATTAAAGACGCACACCAATTATAGCTACGTGTGGGTTTGTCATATTGCCATCATCACCTCGCCAAAAACATTAATTCTTCTTCTTCGTTCTTGAAAAGTAAACGTCTTTAATAGCTGGGCTGACTGAAAGATGCTCCAAACCCTCCAACCTATTTCTCCACAAAAATTTATGTAGAATACTAATTCTGCTAAAATCTCTTACTTGTAAAATTTAAGAGGTTGAGAGATCTCTTAAAAGTCTCTCATGTAGAATCGGGGGGTTTGTCCTTTTTTTTTTTAATTACCATCTTTTAAAAACCGTGTAAAAGTGAAATCGTGTAAATAAAGTAGATACCGTGCAAATCACAGGATAGGTGTTCTTTGAAGGAGACAATATCAATATTGAAAATAAAAATGAAAATTTTCGTTATTTTTAGATCAAACATAAGTAAATATTGTCACATACATACCTAATAATTAACTATCATGTTTTACAATGTTTTATAAATCAACTTTTAAATTATTTCCATACATATTTCAATTTTTTTCTTTTTTTCATTTTTCAGCTCATACCTTATGTAGTACAATACATACCGCTCTCGATTATTTGCTAATAAAATATGCACATTTTAAAGTGAGCTTGATTACTGTGACTCATATGTAATGGGGTAAACTCATAATACACTTGTCATTAAGATTTACCTCATCTCTATTCACATATGAATAAATTGTATATATATACCTATATACAGCTCCTTAACTATTAATAACCTGTCGAGTGAGCTGAGCCACGTTTCGAAGAAAGCTGAGTAATCTATTAGACAAATGCCGGAAGTAGAGACTCACAAAACTACAGTAGAACTTCCTACACCCTATTCCATCGGATGAATCAAAAAGATAGATTTATGGGTCTTGCGGTTGAAGGAGCATTGCGTGGGCCATCACATCAACATTGTATCACCCCCAAAGTAATGTATGTATGTAAATTTTAAATATATCTATTTATTTATATATATATGTAGGTACTTTTATGTATACATAAAACAAGAAAAGCATTTTCTTTAAATTGGTGCTATAGTTGTCTTTGGTTATCTAGCTGTATGAGTGTAAATAACGTCATAAAGCTAGCTTACCGAAGTTAATGAAAGCGCTATGTCACCGTCGCTTTTCATTTGTATATTTATTTCATTTATAAAATTCATAAATTACAGTCATTCCATCTCCAACGACGGACAGCGAAATGAAAGAATTGGTAAGTGCACTTTAACACCTACGCGCCAACTCTATTTCGAGCAGTTAATATTTACTTTTCACCGTATACTGACTTAATTTGCACTAATTGATGTAATTAAATTATTAGAATGGTTAATCAGCAATTACTATAGTATATGTGCATGTATGTACATATATTATACTTTCCGCATATCAGGCGCACCTATAAATTTACATATAAATAAATTCCTCTTTCGTTTTATTACTGAATCATCTTTAAGGATTTGTAGTGTAAATCATGACATTCTGCTGTCTAAGTTATCTGCTCACTTTGGTTTTTCGTCTTCAGCCATCGAATTGATATGTAGTTTTTTATCGGACAGATATCAGCAAGTGAAAGCGAATAATGTTATATGTAATCTTCTACCCATCCGGTGTTGAGTTCCACAAGGTTCTATATTGGGACCTCTATTGTTCAGTACTTTTATAAATGACCTTCCTAATATTATTGAAGACGTGAAAATTCACCTGTATGCTGACGATGTTCAGCTTTATTTCAGTAGACCAATTGGGCTGATGAAGGATTGCTTGGCACGCATAAATGATGATCTTAATAGATTATACCATTGGTCAATGAGAAATCAACTCATGCTGAATCCTGCCAAGTTTCAATACATGATCCTTCAAAACAATGCTAACACCAACATCAATGACTTTCCAGGGGTGAAGCTAAATGGTACTAACCTCTCTAGAGTGCACCACATCAAGAATCTGGGAGTAGTAATCAACTCTACTTTGAGCTGTTGTGACAACATCACATTAATCTTAAAGAAAATATATGGAGGCCTTCGTCAGCTCTGGTTATCAGCGAATATTTTATGGACAGATATACGTACGAGACTAGTTAAAGCACTTCTTCTTCCCCATTTTAATTTTGGTAGCTTAATTTTTCCCCAGCTCGATAGCTCATGCGCTCACAGCCTTAACGTCGCTTTTAACGACTGCATTCGCTTTATTTTCGGACTAAGACGCTTTGATCACGTCCAACATTTGAGATCCCATCTGCTGGGATGCTCTCTAGATGACCATGGTGCGATGAGGATGCTAGTCTCTTTATACATTCTGATTCACTCTAGGACTCCACGTTATCTGTATGATGAATTGCAGTTCTTGCATACCTCTCGAAACCACAATCTTCTCATTCCTCGTTTTCATCGTTCCATTCTGGAGCGCTCTTATTTCGATAAGTTCAAATCAATTTTAAAATCACTTTTCTCTGGTGCTTAATCAATTTCGTATTGTCATTCCGTTTCAGCTTTACTAAGTAATTATGTTTACCACGGCATCTTCGATTCTAGAATAAACTGGGCATTTTAGTGTTTTTTTTTTGTTTTTTTTTTATATATATTGTAACTTTGTAAAATTTCTATAGTTTTGCCTTCTTGTTGTGTAAGCTTTCTTATTGTTCTTTATTTTTTGTATTCTTATTGTTTATTGTTTATATTTTTTACTTTTTTACCTTCTCCTTCTTCGTTTTTAGCTCATCTAAGTGTATTTTATTTAAGTTTGATTCCTCTAGAGTATTTCTATTTATTTATTTTTAATTCTTTTAGCATGTAAACTAGTAATATTGATTTGTTAACTTTATTTTTTTATCTTTATGTGCTTGGTTTCTCATTTCTTTGATTTTGTTTATTAATTGTTTGATATTAGTTTGAAGCACATGATATCGTAGTTGATTTAGGATATAGATACTCTTTTTTTTTTTGCGCCTCAATACTTATTTTTTCTTTCTTTTTTTAATGTACTTATATATAAGATATAATATCATGTGTACAGAAATAAATAAATGATAATTATAATTCTAATGCTGTTCATAATGTAGGCTTAAATAGATACTTATTTTGCTCTATTATTTTACAAGATAAATTTTCGCCATTTATGTATTTAATTTTAAGTATTTTGATTTATTTGTTTCTTTATTAGATTCCAACTACACAGGTAAGCTAATGTGCATATTGTGCATGTTACCAAATATATTTTAATTTCATTCAATATTTCATATCTAGCACCGCCATAAAGATTCATTGTACTCGTTCCTAGCAGCATTGCTGTTTTCTGCCCTTTTGGACAAGCTGTATAGTCCCAAAAAATGTGCTACCAATAATTTCTGTCCTTTCATTCCTTTTTGGAACAAAGATTGTAATTATGATCACATTTAATGATTCAGTTTAATATTTGTAATCATAAGTCAAATAAATTTGCTAATGAAAATGACTCACTTAAGATGCTACCTTAGTGCTTGCCAACCTCGACAGACGGCCTTGGAGCCATTGTTGTAGTTTTTTAAGTCAATTGGCTATTTGCATCTTAGTATTAATTTCAGTTTAATTTATATTAATTTATATTATTATATTATTATTATTACTTCTTCTAATTTGTTTATAACTAATTTGAACGCTAAGACAATGAAGTGTAAAATAAAAAACTATTATTATTATTATTATTATTAAGTCAAATAAATTTGTAGATTTAAGTTTGCAGCATATGAATTAAAGCGCCGAATGACATTAAGGCTGGGTCGCTGTCATAAATAGGACAGCTCGGTACACAATTCGCAAGAGGGGGGCGGGGCGTTAATATTTTTGAATAAATCGCAAATTGATTAATGGAATATTTATTTAAACACTCAAGGCAACAAAATAACGTTTTCTAATTTTTAAATTTCTCCCCAAATTTTTATTGAAAATGATTTAAAAATGAAAGTTTAATGTGATTTTTTTTTTAATTTGTATGGTTTGCAAAGCGGGGCTGTCACAAATGTGAACATAAGCTTTTTGAAGTTAATAAGCAGAAAATAACGCTTTCCGATTTTTAAAATTCTACTTAGGTTTATGAAAATTTCATGCAATTATTATCTTAATGGGTAAAATGCAGGTAAAGCATTCTATTCCGTCAAATTGTTGTACATATAAGTAGAATTTCAAAAATCGGAGACCGTTATTTTCTGCTTATTAACTTTAAAAAGCTTATCTTAAAAATTTATTAAATTTAGTTCAATTATGTGGCAGCCCCGCTCCGCAAACCAGAGAAATTAAAAAAGAAATCAATAAAAAAAAATGAAAATAAGCACGGACCAACTTCCATAATAAATCCAAACATGTGGATTTTCATTTTTAAATTATTTTCAATAAAAATTGGGAGAAAAATTTAAAAATTAGAAAACGTTATTTTGTTGCCTTAGGTGTTTAAATAAATATTCCATTAATCAATTTGCGATTTATACAAAAATCTTAACGCCCCGCCCCATCTTGCGAATTTTGCACCGAGCTGTCCCATTAATGACAGAGATCCAGCCTTAAGTGAAGCACAATACCTAAATACCCAATACGTTCAAAAATTTCAGGTTATTGTAGACTTACTTTCCTGATATCTCTGAAGATATTGTAAGCTCTTGGGATAAAATCTTTTGTATGAAAAACGCATTAGGCGAAAAACGCTTTAAAGAATTAAGGACATTTATTTTTAATTTACTCAGTTTGCCACACAGTTCCACAACGGCCGATAGAGCTTTTGCATAACTACTACTTTGTAAAACGAAAATCAGAAATAAGCAGATATTAAAATTCATACCTACTAAACAATATATTGTCGGCAAAATTATTATTATTTTTTTAATAATATATGTTCCACGTTTAAACAAAATATAAGCTGAAAGTTTTTAGTTTTTGTACCCTTCCTGTCCTTTTTATCTGAAATTCGTGTCCTATATTATTATCCTTCAGTGGCAACCCTGGTTCCTAGTTACATTTTCCCACTTGTTCCCACTGGCAAATAGAACGCTCTAAGAGCCCTCCTGAAGCGCTTCTTATCCCTATCCCAGTTCATTGATTTTTAACATATGCATGTCCGCACAGGCAAGCAATTCAATGTTGCTGCTAAGAAGCGCTCTAGGAGGTCTCTAAATGATGGCCGAAGAAGTTTTTTGATTGTGTCTTTTCGAAAGCTTTAATGAGCTTTTTGGATGATCATCTCAGTGCTTCTTTCTTAATCTCTTAACTCTGCATTACTAATTTAAGGGTGTAATCCACCCAATTTGAGATAATGTTGAAAAAGCAAACTGTAAAACAAAAGCAACGGATTTCATATTAATGTGTAATCTTAGTAGGCTTATTTCTCAACATTTTGAAATAATTTTCAGTATTCCTTCTGTAGGCGGAGTGTCGAAACAATTATTTATAAAAAGTGCCTGGGTGATTAACACCCACGTTAGTAATAACAGTATAATATTTTTGAGTGTTTGACATCCACTTTGGTAATTAAAGAACAATATATATTATATAGTTAATTTTTTACAATTATATCAGCTATCCAAAAATACCATTGCGAGTAATGTGAGGTCTAAACTAGCAAATTTACATTAATTTTCCAGAACGATTACCTCTGATTTGTTTTTCCTCAAATAAAAATATTACCTTCAGTTATAGCATTATAAAATAAAAATGGATTAATGAAATGGATTATTTTTCTTTTGTAACATAGCAGTTTTGTTGTATTTACTTAAAAATACTATATTCTGAAATTTTAATGCTAGAGTTCCTCGTATACGTGAATTTAAAGTCGTGGGTGGATTACACCCATGGTTAGTAAGAACGCAACATACTATAAGGTTAGTAATGCAGGGTTAAGAGGCCTTCAAGAGTGCTTCCTGAAAGCTATATTGAAGCGCTTACGCTTGCTTGTGATTTTTGGTATTAAATTTTATGAAGTTGATTAAATATATTATATACATATACATATATGATAAGCCAAAATTCTCCCGTACTGAATTTATTGTAGATTTTGGCAAAAGAAAGAATAGCAACTCTTTGGAAAGCTACCGCTTTACGCCACACTGAACTTCAAACTCAAAATAAGAAATACGTTCCTTCGTACAATAGTGGAAAAATTCACAGTTTAAATTCGTGGAAAATTAGATGAAATCAGTCCTTGTTGCTTGTTGTTCTGCTGGACAAGCGACTGATCTAGAAGCACTTGAGTTACTTACTTGCGGCCTTGCTTATTTTTCTGGATAGATCGGTGAGTATGCTTCTAAGGAGCTGCCAAATGATGACTAGAGAAGCACTAAAACTGCGGTCCTTTCAGAAGCGCTGGTTTTTCGTCCCAATGTGTTCTTTCTCACTAATACATGTACAGTTCCAATTAGTCTTGTATTCAATCAGTCGAGTTAACTGTATTCACTTAAGTTTCAACTACTGTCCAAGCTAGTACATACAGCATTGAATTAATCTTAAATCCGAGTTGTTAATTATTCGCCCAGATCACAATCAACAGTGCAATTTAAGAAAAGAAATTATAACACTTCATAATTGTTTTCAATTTGTGACCGCCCCTCTTATAATACTTACTAGTTCCAATTGAAGACATTTTTTATTTCTAGGAGTACTTATTATGTATATATATATATATATATACATTAGCTATAGGTAAGTATACATACAAATGTGTATTGCCTAAGAAATGGCTTACAATTTCAAAGTAATCAAATAATTTCAAAATTTAGAAAAAAACTGTAATAATCAGGGCTCAAATATAACCGGTATTTTCTAATTTTCAAACGAAAGTCACATACGAAATGGACACTACAACCGGTAATTTTTAACGTATACCCCAGTAAAAAAAGCATCCAACCTCGGAATGGAAGCGAACAAGCTGTAAATTGGTATAAACCTTTGTTTGAGCATTCTAAAGACTCGTGTCTGACTCACCAGATATACAGGCGTATATAGAGTATAACGCTATGTGAACGCGGGGCCAAGAATTTTATTTTTTATTTATTTATTATTAAGGCCAAATACAAAATAGCGTATTTAAAATTATTCTTCTACGTGGTCATCTTCGTCATGAGGTTGCCCAAATGATTCCGATGGAGACAGTGTGCATGAAGTCCTCGAGCTTGCTGAAACAACTGTAACGGATATCTAGGACGATGATGATGATGATGTCGACATTGACCTTGGGCGTGACGAAGACGACGACGAGCAAGAATAATTTTAAATGCGCCATTTTATATTTGGTCTTAATAAAAAATGAATAAAAAATAAAATTCTTGGTCCTGCGTTCACATAGCGTAATACGCTATATACGCTTTGTATACGGATGCGCGCTTTCTCTCTCCGCGCTGTACCCCGGATACAAAAAAATGTTTCAAATGAAAATTGCAGATAATTTTATAATCTAAAAGCTTCACAATGACCTTGAATGACGTATTTTCCAATATCTAGAAGAAAACCGATTTTCGCGACCTTTGACCTTAAATATCTGGTGACGTAGACACGAATGAGACCTTTTGCCCAGTCTTTAAAATGCCCAAAGGAAGGTTTATCCCAATTTACAGCTTATTCGATTCAATTCCGAGGTTTGCCATCGTTTTTTGCGTTATTTGACTGGGCTAGTAGATATATTGTTCAGTCAAATAATAAAAGTCAAAATTTGACTTTCATTCCTCAGTCAAACAATAAAAGAATTTTTTGACTTTTATTTTTTCAGTCGAATATTGACAGTCATCTATTAAAGAATTTTTATTTTTGGGTATTGAATTTTTTATTTTTGCGTTTTTGTCCTAGAAAAGGTGAGGTAGTTCTAATTTATATATAATTATTTTATTTAGTTCCAGGCCCTGATGAAAAATCCAAGTTTTCACCCTTGGGGGAGGCTCCGCGCAGTCCGACATCTTGGATTAAAGGTATAAAAATTGGTTTTATTTTCACAATAATTCCTCAACGTTTGATTCTACGACAATTATGGCTTATACAAATTTGAAGAAGACTAAATAGCCAAAATTTTTTGTATGAACACTTTTTTCGTAACTTACAGCAGCGGCGGAAACGTGAACATTCCTCCAAAAAAATTGGTACGTATAGTACCCCTTACATAGGGTGTTTCTTTAATAAATGGCTTTAAATATTCGACTGAAAGATTAAAAGTCAAAAAAATTCTTTTTTACTAGACCGAAAAATAAAAGTCATTTTTTGACTGAAAAATATACGTTAAAAACTACCGGTTATTAAAACATTTTATATTGAAAGTTAAAATGAAACAATTATTAACTGATTTTTTTAGTCGTGAAATTACCGGTTACTTGTGTCATAAAAGTTACCAGCAGACCTAAAAGTATTTTTTTTAAGTGCTTTTTTTTGAAAATTTATATAATGTTGTTGTTGTTGTTGTTTTTTATTAAATATTTATTTATTTTTAAATTATTATAATAGTACTACAAAGAGTATAAATTTAATGAAAAATAATATTACTTGCATTTCATGTAAAATTTTAGAACAAGTTTAATTGTTTCTAGACTAGATTTAATTATTTTTAAACTTGGGCTTATTTCTTTTTGAACTAAGGCTAATAATTTTTGAACAAAAGCTGTTTATCATTTTTAGACTTGAGTTAATTATTTTTTGGATTGGGGTTAATTATTTTGTGGACTTGGGTGAAATAAATTTGGAAATGCTACAACTTCTTCTTTTTCCTACAGATTGGAGGCCATCACAGTAGTCATTAAACAGCAAATATTACCATTTTAGCTAAGGCAGAGTGCCTCTTTCAATCCATGCTCAGCAAAATGGGGTGAAATAAAACAAATTTTCTCTACAGGCTATGAAATTTCAGCCACTTTCTTAATAATACTTAATTATTATGTTCACGTCATTAGATACATGAAAAAAATACTTTTATTTCCTATCTCCTGATAAATTAAGTACTTCTACATTTCGTCGTGTGACTATATTACGTGAATTTGTTAATCATTGCCTAACATTATTGTTGTCACTGCCATGTAAGTACTATTGCAGAATTTGAACGTACTGTGCACCATTGGAATGCAAGGTCTGTAGCTTTAATCTCCTCTTGTAACATATTTTAACAATAATTTAATAAATAATTAAGATCATTTACCGACTCCTATTAGCTGTCTTATAAATTATGGGCAATCTTGCTTGAGTTACCTACATTAATGCTAGTCAATCTATCTAGTCGGCTAACATAATCTAAGCTTTTATTTTAAATTACGCCTTTTCCCGTTTTGAATCTAAATCGAGTCTTAACTACTCTTTAATTGCTTTGTTTTGTTTTTTGTTCTGTTTATTTTTTTATTTCCTGATTGAATTCAATATGCTCACTCATATCTTTTTGTTAGTTTTATAAGAAATTTTATGTAATCGTTAGGTTGAAAATCTATGTAACAATATGGAGGTGCCCACAATCATAAACTGACTCTAAGATGGGATTATTAATAAGTTATTTATGGATTTAAATTTGATAGAAGTTAAAATTTCTGTGTTTTTTTTCGGATTGATTTAAATTGATGAGATAACTCTTCAGGAAACAAAGGCATCATTGAACCGCTAATTGTTATAGTAAAGAAATCATAACAACAAGTAAAGTGTTGAAAATTGAATCAATTTGAAAAAATGAAAATCCCTATTGCAAGAAATACCAAGAAGTATCTTTGAACAATATATTTCGCCCTACAGTGACGCCCAAGTGTTATGCTTTAAAGGTAATTTTCAACGAGTTGTTTTTACACAGTCTTCCTGTTCTGTCTTTAAATATCAGATTTTGCATATTGGAGGCTAAATCAAGTAAATATAATTTAATTCTTTAAGCACAATGCATTTTTCGTTGCTTTTGTTTTAGATTTTTGGACTCGAAATGTGGCGATGCGTCTGTGCCAGGTCGTACATTTCCGAACAGTTGATCAACCACTTTGAAAACCTAATAAAATTAATTTCGAAATTCGCATCTAGTAACACTTTGCTTAGCACATGTGGAAAGGCTTAGCTAGGCAGGTTCTTGATTTTTTAAAAATGGAAAAAAAAAACAAAAAAAAAATAGTCCAACTCTCAATTTAGAATCTTTGGGCCGTATTCACCAAGCCATTTAATTGAAATTTAATTTAATTTGTGTTTTAGTACTCCCGTTACAGAGGGTTGGGGTCCACTTAAATTAAAATTAAAATTATTTATGCATTATTATAACATAAAACAACCCAAATTAAATTTTAATTAAATTTTAAGTGTGCTCTAACCCTCTCTAACGGGAGTACCAAAACACAAATTAAATTAAATTTCAATTAAATGGCTTGGTGAATACGGCCCTTAAAGGCAGAATCACATCCAGGCTTCGTGGCTTCCTCGAGGCATTGTCAAAATTTCCAACAAGAGTTTTTAAATGAGGCATCACAAAACCAAGCCTAGCAGCTAACCTCAAGACCTAACCGCAAGGTCAAGCCTCAAGGCCTAGCCGCAAGAGGTGCTTTGCTCAATATTGGAAATTTTTCTCTCTCAGGCCTACTTCTGTCAAAAGTTTTTTTTTTTTTTTTTAATTTTGTTCTGTCAAACGAGATATTTGGCAAATAAGAATCACTTGAAATTTGTAATCAACATTTTTGAAAACCGATAATAAATTATTTCTGTCCAGAATGTAAAGGAAGTGTCGCAAATACTATTAAAATTACAGCGACAGCACCAAGTCCGGTGGTGTCATTTTATTTTCTATTCTCTGAGGGTATAGCCTTGAAGCGAGCTGCGAGGAAGCCTGAGAGAGTCCAGGCCTTAGGCTTATTTGGATGTGTTTTTGCCTTAAGGCAGATTTCTTCAAGGATTGCCTCAAAGAATTGAAAACAAAATGACACCATCGGGCTCGGTGCTGTCACTGTAACTTTGAAGTATTTGCTACACTTGCTTTACATTCTGGGCAGAAATAATTTATTATCGGTTTTCAAAAATGTTCATCATAAATTTCAAGTGATTCTTATTTGCCAAATATCTCATTTGACAGAACAAAATAAAAAAAAAAGATAAAGAAATCTGTTGACAGAAGTAGGCCTGAGAGCCTTGCGGCTAGCTGCTAGGCTTGGTTTTGTGTTGCCTTATGGATGATTTACATTACTCGAACATTGCTAGAAAACAGAGTAAGTAGTTTCCCCTTATCTAAAAATACTTTAGAACGATAAGGACAAAAGATAATCCAGCAAAATTTTACTGAGTTAAATGTCAAATTCCCCGACGAAGGGGAAATTTTTACTGCCATAATTAGCCATAAAAAGTTCTAGCCAGAAGTATATTTTATGGCAGTAAATTTTGCTATTATGGCAGTAAACTCATACATATAACTACAAGCGGGTACGAATATAATTGTTTACATACACACAAATTAAAAATATTTGAAGAGAGTCACAGCACATCAGCTGGAATGTGTCAAAGTTTATTAAAAAATTTTAAACATTTTTTAAAAAATTTTAAATTGTTTTTTTCACAATTTTTTTTTAAAAATTGTTAAAAATTTTTATATAAAGTTATTATAAATTTTTTAAAAAATTTTTTAAATATGGAATGTCTCAAAATTTTAAAGGGAATATTTTGTATTCTCTATTGTATTCTGTATCTGTATTGTTCTTGAAAATAGTGCCTTTTTTTATCCGATTTTGAACTTCAGCATAAACGTCCAACTATTTTATGCAATTGAATGAAATGCCACAAGTGACACTTTGCTATAAAACAGTGGGAAATAATGCTTTGACACCTTTTCCTTTTTTTCTAACAGCGCAAAGTAATAAGACCCTCTCACTCACTTTCTCAGTAAAATCGCATGTTCGAGTAATGTAAATCAGCCATTATTTAAAAACCCGTGTTGGGAATTTTTGACAACAACGCCCCGAGGAAGCCTTAAGGCCTGGATTTGCTTCCACCTTTAATGTTTCTAAACTGAATATTGACATTAGGAAAATAAAAAAAAATTTGTTTATATATATATATACATACATATAACCAAACATCAATCAAGAAAAATAAATATTATTTCCCGAGAGAGGGGACCATACAGCAGATTTTCTACTCTTGCTACTCTTTTTCAAATCTAATATCTAATGGTGGGTGGTGCGAGTCAACTTTTGATAGCGGACAAGAAGAAGTAGAGATTGAAATGGTATCAATGGAAAAGTTCGACCACACTAAGCCCAACAATCTAACAATCTATTGTTTGGGTTGAATTGACTATTAAATTACTTTAGATTGCACATAACCATGTTATTTAAAATTAAAATTAAATAAAATTATAAATAGAATTAGAAAGTTCCAATCTAAAGGCACTTTCACATAAAAAACAAGAACTGAAAAATGTAAAACGAAAAACTCAATTTATTCCACTTTAAAATAAGCTTTTTTGCTCCAATGATTAATAAAATCACGGGAAATAGAATAAACTAAGAGTTTTACTAATAAAATAGTATATTTATCTCAGATTTTTAAGAAAAACATAACTTTTATGTTTTATCGGCCGATAAAACATAAAAGTTGTGTTTTTCTTTGAGATAAATATAATATGTTATTAGTAAAATTATTAGTTTATCTTATTTTCCTTGATTTTATTAATCATTGGAGCAAAAATCTTGTTTTAAAGTGGAATAAATTGAGTTTTGTGCCTTAAATATGGCAAATCAAAATCTCCAAGTATGAGAAGTTTAGATCGTATGCCGTATGAAATAGCAATCGCAGTTTATGTAAGTCAGTACCTTATACAAATACAAACATTCCACATAAACACATACAATCAATGAATCAATCATTTATTTAGTTTTGCTAATAAACTACAAAATAAAAAAAAATAGAAAATAAAAAGAGAAAAAAAAATAAAACGTAATACTTACAATATTTTTACGTGCAATAGAAAGAGACAACTGGTGACATCTACTGGCAATGGAGAGTAAACAACAGGCGGAAGTGTTATAATTGGATTGCGATAATTGAAAGTACAGTATTAGCGATAATTAAAGTTGAGTTTGTGAATTTTATAAGATTAGAGTGAAATA
This sequence comes from Dioctria rufipes, assembly GCA_963924295.1. Taxonomy (NCBI): domain Eukaryota; kingdom Metazoa; phylum Arthropoda; class Insecta; order Diptera; family Asilidae; genus Dioctria; species Dioctria rufipes. The sequence goes on along the minus strand of OZ002743.1, from coordinate 70,503,366 downwards.
AATAACTTGTATATTAAATATTTAAAATTATGTTTTAAATAACGAACTAAAGACCACGCTCGCAACAATATATTATAAAAATGGAAAAAATAGAAAAGGAAAGGAAAGAAGAACATAGTGGAAAGATAAAAAGAAAAGCGTTCCACACAATCATCTTAGTAATCTGTAAAATACAATTATGTTATAAATTGCTTAAATTCTCTGACAGAAGTAACACTCTGGACATGCGGGGTTAGGGAATTCCAAAGGCGTACAACCTGGATAAAGTAAGATTCCTCAAGGATGGATAAATTGAAACGTGGAATCAGAAGTTTACGTCCTCTTAGGGACTGCATGCGTACATCGGCGGAAATATATTTGCAAACAGCCAGAGTTTCTTGAGCCCACCATAAATTTTGCTTACTATAGATTTGATGTGATCACATCACCCCTCAAACGATTATTAAATTTCACCCCCGAATTGGTTATACAGTTTACATAAGGTAGTTCCACTTTATTAAGCTTAATTGGGGGAAGATCCTCAATATTAAGATCAGAATTAGAGAAGGCTATGCATTGCGATTTATTGGGGTTAAGAAGCAGTTGATTATCAATTGACCACCTCAAAGTTTTTGAGAGATCATCGTTTATTCTGCAAATACAGTCCTCAATCAGTCCACGAGATCTACATAAATACAGTTGCACATCATCTGTATACAGCTGCAACTGGACATCATGCACCACATCACATAAATCATTACTGTACAGATTAAAGAGGAGAGGTCCTAAGACTGTTCCTTGAGGAACTCCACATATTAAATGCATTCGAGAAGACGAAACTTCATTTATTAACATCTGTTGCATCCTATTTGAGGGAAAATTTGCTATCATCTTAACAGCAGAAGAGGAGAAATAAAAGTTTGCATACAACTTATGCAGCAGTTTTTCGTCTACGACACTATTAAATGACCTTGAGAAGTCTAACAAAACCATCACACCAAGATCTCCCTCGTCTAGAGCCGATCGCAAGTCCGTAATGATCTTGAATAACGCAGCTACACAACTGTGTCGTGCACGGAAACCAGACTGATATTTCGCCAGGAAATCATTACATGTTACAAAATTTTTAATATGGGCACGCATAAGTTTTTCCAAGACTTTGGCAAGAAAAAAAACTAAGAATGCTGGTGGGACGATAGTGTGCCAGCTCAGTAGGAGACATTTTTTTAGCGATAGGAATGACATTAGCTATTTTCCATACTTTTGGGAAGTGAGATGTAGTTAGACAAGTGTTCATGATGTGCCGAATATACGGAAAAAATATAAGGCAATAATATCTTGAGAAAACGACGATTTATTTCATCAAAACCAGTAGCATGGAACTTGATAGAGTATATCCATTTAAAAATTCATCATTCTCCACACACGGGAAAGAGAAGCAATTAACACTTTGTTCACGCACATTAGGAAAGGACATATTAGGTTGTTGTAGAATTAATAATGTTCTTGCTGGACCTGCAGTAAAGTGGCGGTTAAGTTCATCAGAATCAAAAGGACATTCAGGGTTGACATTAGAAGAAATAAAACTTTCAGAGTTTGTATGAAATACAAAACAGCTCAGCAATGCTTTGGGGGGGGGGTCAAACTTGGTTATTAAATGGTTAGAAAATTCGTTATTTTAATATGAAACGTCATTCTCTAAAAATCATGTGTCAGCAAACAATTTTTCTACGTCCATATGTCAAAAAAGGCTAAGCACTTTATATTTTTCATAAAAAAATACAGCAACACCCACTGACATGTATATAAATGGACTGCTTGTTGAATCAAAAATGCATGAAAGCAAATGGCACCACTTTCATATTCCTGTCTCTTTCCGTGAGAGCATACTTTCCCCCTGAACTGTAACGATTAGGAACGAGAAATTGTTTGTAAAAATCCTTGTAAAAAACACTTTTTTCGCCTCATATCTAAAATTTAACGATACAAATAGTCCCAAATACCTTTGTGGTAAATTCGGTAAATCCCACTGACATACATATACGTAAATTCCCAAATAATTTAAATATAACGTTAGTTTACGACAGTTGGTAGCATTGACAGTGAGAGCATACTTTCTGAAATCAAAATTGGTGCCACATGAAACAGGAGATCAAGCAGTCCATTTATATATATGTCAGTGGCAACACCGAACGACATTTTGTAATATTAATAATAGTTTTTCAAGAAGTTTTTCTTTTTTCGCATTTTTGTTTTGAAGAAAAAATACTTTATTCTCGTAGTGTAGTGCACCCATACTGCGTTACTTTGGAAATATCATGTCTTTAAATTTTGACACATTGAAATAAGACATGGCTTCTAAATAATAATATAAAAAATCAGTGCTAGATGTCCTCAATAATAAATAATGCTATTTAAAAAAAACGGTAACATGACAAAATCCAGAAAAATTACAAAAATCTGGAAATGAGAAATTTTAGAAGTGATAAAATCCAGAAGTGACAAAATTCAAAAACGAAAAAATATGTACATAAATGTCAAAATCCCGAAATTGTAAAAATTGTTATAATTATAATTTTTTTTAAAAATTTTAAAAATGTCGTTGTTGCCTGCATATGGGCCACGATTTGTGAACGGCGGTGAAGAAATATTATATGAAATTTTGTGGTATTATCCTGTTCTGGAATGTATGAATTAGAGCTTATATGGTACTTATCTAGGTATGTGACTAGGTTTCATTTATTAATGAGTGCGTAAATAAATGAATGTGTGTGTTGAAGTAGTACTGAGGGGTGAATAAAAAATTAAAAAAATATAAATTATTTGTTTTTAATGTAAACGAAAAATCTCCGAGATCAAGAAGAATTCAAACTAAGAAGATATCCAGAAAAAAATCCTGAAAAGGTATTAGCGCGCGCGAATATCTTTTCTAGATTTTTTCTGGATTCCTTCTCAATTTTGTCTCTTCTGGATGATTTCGTCACTTCTGAATTTCGTACCCAACCCAAAAAAAACACTATTATTAACAAAAGCAATTTTTCATTCGATGCTGCAGTATTTTTTATGAAAAATATATAGACACATATCATGCTCATTTTAAAGTGGATCACAGAATTTGGTTGCTTCATTCTTAAGATATGGTTTTTTTGAAAATCAAGTTTCATTATAAAATCACGAAATTTCTAATATACCTACTTACTTATATACAAAATTTTATCAACCGCTTCACTTTACTTGTGAGGCTGACTACTTTTTGAAGTTATGAAATGCATATTAAAGATCATCAAAATATTACGACGAGAGTTACAGCATAAATTGTTATATTATAATAATTATAATAATTGGGATAATCGAAACAATGATAATATCACGTATCAAAGTAGCAGATGTCTTAACATATTTAATTAGTTTGTTGACTATTTTACGAGGAGCTTTAACAATACAAAATAAAGTGCAATTAAGTTTTATGAAAATATTTATAATTTTTTTGATTGAAAAAAACAAAAAAAAAACAGTAATAATTTGTGAAGGTATTGAGAAAACAACGGCGGAAATATTATAAACCAGAGATATATAGTCTTTCTGTAATACTAAATCAAGTAAAAGTAATGTAACAATTCGTACTGATGAAAATAAATGTTTTTTTAATTATTTTTTTCATAAATCTAATTACCTACTTGAATATTCGAATAATTAATAAATAAAAGTTTTATCCACGCGTATTATTTTACACTGTTGGCAAAAGCTGATAAATGGATAAATGTACATAAATAATGTAATGTAAATAAATAAAGTAAACAGGAAAAAAAAATTTTATTGACACATTTGAAATTAACAGTGCATTATTTTTATAGTAATAATCTTAATAAACCTCATATAACCTCAACGATAAGCTATCATGGAGGAGGATTAGAAAAATTCAGGTTAACAAAAAAACTAGAATCATTAATTCTACTCAACAGCTTTTCCTCGAAGAGGCGGTAATCTCTATCCTGTAGAAAGAGTGAACATGACACATAACATAGTTTCATTGGTCGCTTCGAAAATACGCAACTTCGTGCCATTAAATGATTAGTTCAGTAACGATCTTAAAATCAAATTTGTAATATGCAGAAAATAATTTCTTTTATGATTAACACCTAAATCAATTATATGATTAAAAAAAAATCGGTTAAGACCGAAACGAACAGTCGATCGCCCGAATTCAAGTAGTATATTTAAATCTAATCCAAATTTGCCTATGATAACTGAGTAATATTTAAACAGACGAACGCGTAAGAGTAATTTTATAAGAGTTATCTTATAAACATTTTTTTCCAGTACACTGTAAAAAATGTCCACAATTGTTACCACAAAGGTTAGGTATTTTTCCCTAAAGTATAGGGAATATTCGCCAATATGTAGGGAATATTCCCTAAATTTAATTTAAATATTTTAGGGAAAAATACCTAAGGTAAATGTTGGTAAAATGTAGGGAATATTCCCTAAAATGTAGTGAATATTCCCTACATTTTAGGGAAAAATAAAAAAATACCTAAACTTTGTGGCAACAATTGTGCACATTTATTACAGTGTAACTAGGTATGAAACTGACGAAAAAAGCTGCAGTTGATTTGTTATCTGTGATGACTCAATGTCTATCCTTGACAATATCAAAATTTTAGCTTTAGAACAAAATGTAGGGGGAGGGGGGTCCAACTATTTTGGGCTATATCTTTATAGCTAAATCACCAAAAATTTTGAAGTATTGTTTTTTTGTAATCCTTGAAAGTAGTTCCTTCAAACCAACCCAACCTACTCCCATTAAAAATTAGAAAACAATATTTCATAACCTTTGACTGTCGATATGTGCGAGTGACAAAGATCTATAACATTCTTCCAAATTTCAAATTCCTAAGTCACGTCATTTTCGATAAAAATATCTGTGAAAGACAGACGGATGAAAGCAAGAGAGATTTTATAAAGGTCTCTGGGTTTTTTTTTATGGACCATAATTTAAAAATACTAAAAATTCTGTATTTCTGTTAGTATGCAGTAAGTTAAAAAATGATATCTCCCGTAAATTTTATCAATTTTTCGTGGTGACAAACGAACACACAGCCAGACATGCGAAAATCAAAATATCTTTTGTATATATGTATGTCTATATTTTCACTAGCTGTGTTCTTTTGTGTCCGCAGAACAGGGCAGAATAAAAGATATACAAAAGAACGCCTCATATATTTTCATAGAAGATTCCTAAATGAAGCGAACAGTACAAATAGTTCACTTCAATCGACAGAACAATTTGTTCTCCCCAGTATATGGGAGTTCTAGAACAAGGTACACAAAGGTACACAGCTATACTATTTCTTGTAACAGAACTAAAAACTTAACTTACTGTACGATTTCATCCAGGATTTAAAACTGCAATAACGGCACTAAGACCATAAGGATCAAAATGAACCCTGTAAATTTAGACAATCCGCAATATGGCATAAAGATGATGCAAGCTTCACTTCACTACTTTCGCATTGAAAAGTGAAGAATATCCCCAGTATTCCTGAACAGGCATAATCTCTTGTTAGGATGCCCTTGCAACAAATTACAACAATGAGCAACAAAATTCAAACCTTTGAAAATGGGACGTTAAGCGGCAGTATAGTAAGAAAAAGAAAGGGAACAATCAACAGTCGATTTGCTTTGCTTCCAATTTCAACGAATTTAACTAATTTTCAGAAATTTCCTTTCTAAAAGAGTTCAATCTGAAGACTTCGAATAATTTGTCCAAGGACACAGAAAATAATTCGAAATTCGAACACAATTATTTCGAATAACGAAAATTATCTTTTATCTTCGAATTAATTCCATGTCGAATCAAAATATCATCATTGAATATCGAATAAATTTCGACTCGAATAATTATTTTGTTCGTAACCACCTTTATTCGTTATTCGAATTTTTTATCTAGATGAAATTTTTAACCAACTCCGCTCGTCTTAGTAGGCTTAAAATTTGTCTGTAGTAGAAATGTTTTTTGAGGAGGACGCAGTTCAAGGATAAAGTAGAACTGACATTATTTGACTCAGTGGCTGCTTCAATTCAATTCAAGTTCTTGTAAGAACTTTATCAGATGAACAATTTGGCTGATTTTACTTTCAGTAAACTTTTAAAATAACAAGGAAAACAGCTCGAATTGGTTATAAGAACAATTCTTAGGATTTCTGCACGAGCGGTAAGGATTCGGAGGAAATCGAATCGGTCCGCCACGTACTTTGCAAGTGCTCTAATGAAAAAAAGAGGTAGGCTATTAGGTAGCTACTTCTTTTCAAATCTAGGGGAGCTGCAAAGTCAAGAGTTCAGATGTATCCTGAGATTCTTAAGGGAAGCAGGATGGATCTAGGACGGTTTTAAATGTTATCGCATGAGGTCAAGAGGCTCAATGGACCCACGGCAGATCTAAGTGAAGCGGGCTAGGCTCTTCTAACGGCACCCCCTTACCTAACCTAACCTACCATACTCTCTAGATGAATGCCAGTTTAAATTTCGTATAGTGTGTGCAAATTTGAATTTTAAAATGTGTTTTTGCATATATTTCTAGAAAGGATTATCGAACAGTAAAAATAATTATAATAGATCCCCCGTCGGCGTTGCCCGGCGATAACATAGATACCAACATGGGTGGGGTGGGTGTGGTTTGGATAGAGATGCATAATATCTTAGCTATATTACCCGACTCGATCGCACTATTCCGAACCCTACGGTCTCACTTGGTTTCTGTGTGTGTGTGTGTGTGCGGATGAGTGTGCGTGCACACATTCATATGTGTGGGACAGTGTTGCTCTCAGGTCGACGCTTCTCAAGCAGTGCCCAAATATATAGTAAAACACGAAACTTTTGTATGGCAACCCTACGAAGGAGTTGCCACAATGGGCCCACTTTCGAACAGTATTTACAATTTTTATTTATGAAAACTCCGTGTACAAAATATGAGGTCTCTACCTCGATGCCTTCTCAGCTACCAAGTATATAGTGAAAAACAATAGTTTAGTATGGCAACACCAAGAAGGGGTAGCCAGATTTAGTCCATTTTTGAAATGTTATTTACCATTGCTATGAAAATATCGCGTAACAAATATTTTTATAGCAACCCTACGAAGAAGTTGTACGATTTGTCCCATTTCTGAACTTTAATTTATTTTTTTTTAAAAACGATACGTACAAAATTAGCTCTCCACGTCGACACGTTCTCAGGCAGTTTCCAAATATATAGTGAAAACCCAAAATTTCGTATGGCAACTCCAAGAAGGAGTGCCCGATTAAGCCTATTTTTTAAATTTTATTTGCTATTGCTATGAAAACACCGCGTACCAAATTTCAGCTCTCTACGTGCACTCATTATCAGGCAGTGTGCAAATATATAGGTACTAAATAATGAAATATTTGTACGGAAACCCTACGAAGGATTTGCCCGATTTAGTCCATTTTTGAACATGTATTTTCAATTTTTATGAAAACGCCGTGTACAAAATTTTAGCTTTCCACATCTACGCGTTGTCAGGCAGTTTTTTACGTCTCGACAACAGCGTCATCTATCGGTCCAAAACTATCCTATCTCTCAAGCTGGAACCAACCAAACACATTCACAAAATTTTATTGAAATCGGTTGGGTGGTTTCGGAGATTAGCGTGTACAAACACAGTGACACTGGATTTTTATATATATAGAAGATTTCATAGGATTTTGAAGTAGTTTTCTTATAGTTGTGGTTATTATTTTGGGGATGTATGTATTAAATAAAAACCACCGAAATAATATAAAACACTATTTAATTTATTTATCTTACAAAACTACGACGCGTTCGATCGAAAGTTTACTGAAAACTTGTAATTTGTTAAAATTATGGCTACCACAGAGCCGGACATGAAGACCCAGGGCCCACTTAGCAGAGTCAGGGCACCTTTTTTTAAATAATTGAATAAAAAATGATATCGTTATTTTACATTTATTTAACGTACATCGACTTTAGGAAATAAACAAGCAGACTTCGAAATATCACAAATTAGTATAGTATACGCAATTATATTATATATAGTATAAATTTTCCGGCCGATAAAATATAAAATGTATTCAATCGAGAAGTCCATGGTTAACCAGTGAGATTCGTCATATTATGGCTGAAAGAGATTTTCTTTTTAGCCGATACAAACAGACGCGTTGTCCTGTGATGCTCTCCAGATACAAAAAGGTCCGCAACAGAGTTAGAACTTTAACTCGATCCGCAAGGCGAGCCTATTACAAAGATAAATTAAATACCAATCTTCCTCCTAAGACCTTATGGAGGAATATTCGCAACCTGGATGTATTCGGTCAGGAATTATCTGAGATAAATATTGATCCAGATGAGCTCAATAAATTTTTTGCATCAAATGCAGCTTCTTCATCTCAAGCACCTAGCGTCAGTCCCATGATAGAAGACTTCTCTGTTGATGGTTTTGCCTTTTTCTGCGTTGATGAAGTTGAAGTGTTATCAGCATTACATGCAATTAAGTCAAATTCTGTTGGATCGGATGAGTTGCCACCTAGATTCCTTACATTAATTGCTCCGGAAATATTACGAGGTCTTACGCATATATTTAATCACTGTCTCACAACTTCAGTTTCCTGCCCGTTGGAAGCGGGCTCTTGTTGTTCCTATTCCAAAGAAGTCTTCCGCCTTATATATGGGAGACTTTCGTCCAATTAGTCTGCTTTGCTTTCTAAGTAAAATCCTTGAAAAGCTGATTTATTTGCAAATTATGAATTATATAAACAGTAATTCTATGTTATCAACTTTTCAATCAGCGTTCCATCCTTCTCATAGTTGTGAGACTGCATTATTGAAGGTAACTTCTGATATACACGAGTCCCTTGATGAGGACTGTCTTACATTACTCGTCCTGCTCGACTTTAGCAAAGCTTTTGACTCCATAAATCATTCAAATTTAATAACAAAACTATCAAGTCAATTCTTATTCTCTTCGTCTGCTATTAAGCTGATAAATAACTTTTTGCAAGGACGTAGTCAAATTGTTCGAATCAAGAATAACTATTCCAGGCCTGAGTTCCTTAGCTGCGGCGTACCCCAGGGATCCATACTGGGGCCTCTACTGTTCTGTTTATATATTAATGATCTTCCCGACACAGTGCTGGATGCCTCTGTACATCTCTGTGCGGATGACGTGCAAGTTTATCTCAGCAGACCAATAGGATTAATGGAGGACTGTGTATGTCGACTTAATACCGATCTCCAACGTATTCATGATTGGTCATTACATAATAGTTTAGCACTTAATCCAACTAAATCAAACTGCCTAGCAATTTACAGAAATGGCATTGACTCAAGTATGCTTCCTCCCATTCTATTAAACAGGGTAACACTTCCTTATAGGGATTCTGTCGTGAATTTGGGTGTTGAACTTAATTCGAAGTTCTCGTGTTGCAATCACATTAAAAGGACATTAGGGAAGATATATGGCTATTTGAGGCAACTTTGGCTCAACTCTAGTATCCTCTCGCTTAGTCTGCGTCAGCGGTTAGTTAAAACATTAGTTATTCCACATTTCACATTTGCCAGCATAATCTTTCCAGTTCTGGACTCAGTTTGCCGGAGGAAAATACTCGTAGCATTCAATGATGTGATTAGATATATTTACAAATTGCCTAGAAGTAGCCACATCTCATTGTATGCAAGCTCTCTTTTGGGTTGCAATTTAGAGACTCATTTCACTTTTCGCAGCCTGAAATTTCTGCACAAGCTTATTTATCTTAAACAACCAGTATACTTATTTGAGAAGCTACAGTTCCTGCAATCGACCAGACATGTAAACCTTTTGATTCCTCGATGCGGGAGTCAATATGGTGAGCGCTCTTTCTTCGTTCAGTGTGCTCGGAGGTGGAATCAACTTCCAAGCAATATTCAGCGCACAGCTTCCAACAGAAACTTCTGTAGGCTCATTAAACATGCAAACCTTTCTATTTAGTAATGCTGACGCACATTTGGGGTTTTTGTGTTTTTTTTTTCTCTCTCTTGTACGCTATTTTTAGTTTTAGTTTTAGTCTATAGTCTCTACTATTATTTTCTTTACTTTATTTTTATCACTTCCATTACCAAATCTTTTGTTTTTTCTCTATTTTATATTGCTTAGTTCGTAGTTGTATTGAGTAACGATAAATTTAATTTAACCACTGCACTTTGTACATTCTAAGATAGCATATGTATCTTTGTACCTAACCAAATAAAGAATTATTATTATTATTATTTGGGCACTTGGTGGAACATGTTCGAATTATGTAAAACCCTCATTATTAAATTAGGGTTAAAAGTAAGCAAAACGCTTGTATAGCAAATATTCCACAAATATATTTATTTAAGTTTTAACAGAATTAAAACTAATACGTTATAAATTACAAACTCCCGACGCGTTTCGCCTTATTGGGCATTATCAAGGGCTGGCTACTGACTGAAAACAAAGTTTGATGCCTTATAAACATAGGCCTGATTTAAATAGCCGACTTCTGTCTGAGAAATAAATTCGATCGTTCACTAATATATTGCCATTAACCAGATCTCATCTTGATGTTTGTACTATGTTTTTCTATAGCTAAATAGATGTTTTGAGAGACCCGATTTAGACTTCTTGTGTTTAGCTCCTGCGACATGTTCAAAAATTCTAGTTTTTCTTTTTCTTTTGTTTTGCCAATATATTTCGCGGAGCAGTCGTCACACTTAATATTATTATACCTGTTTTTTTTTTTCTAAATTTGAAACTATATTTTTAATTTTATTGTTAACCAAAATTCTTTTTAAATTTTTATTTGTTAACAAAGGTTGGCTTAATATTGTATTTAAATAGAACATTTTTAAGGCTATTAGTTGTACCCTTAATATATGGAACTTTTCTCCACTGAAAATTATTGTCGCAATTAATAACCAGAAAAATTAAATTTAATGCAGCCTTCCTATTTTTTTTTTTTTTTTTTTTTTTTATAGAAGTTTTCTATTTTCTTGAATTAACCATTTTTATCAATGTTTAAATATTTTTTAAAATTTTTTCGACCTAAGGGAACTTTGATTAGTTTGTTAAGCGTACTATAGAAGGCTGCCATTTTTGTGGACCAAGGATGAGTGGAGTTAAAATGTATCACAGCGTCAGAATATGTTTCCTATATATATATGTCAAAACTTAAGGAATTGTCAGTAATTAAAATGTTAATATCTAAGAAATTTAAGCTATTATTACCAATGTCTACTGTAAACTTTATACAGTCGTCTAGATTATTTAAAATGTTGTTAACAAAGTTGGTAAGCTGGCGCTGCGTACCACTCCAAATACAAAAAACGTCATCCACATAACGGAACCAAACAAAAACATATTTTAATAATTCATTTTTTACTATATTAAATAAAATATCTTCCAAATGACACATAAAAAACTCAGCTAAAAAACGGAGACAAAGCTGATCCCATAGCTAAGCCTTTTGACTGTGAATAAAAAAGACTATTATACAAAAAATAATTTTGGTAAATACAAACATTCAACAAACAAACTTTCATTCTAATTAAATTTAAAAAAAATAGATTTCAGTTTTGTCAGCGGTACTGAAGGAAAAAGATTGACCACAACAAAGGAAACTAATTTCGATTTTCTTGAAATCTTAAGATCTTTGATTTTATCAATTAATTCTATAGAATTTTTTATAGAATATTGTGGCGAAAAGTCAATAACTTTAAGGATTATTGAATTTAATTCTTTAGCAAGCTTCTGTGCAGTAGCATTAAAAGAAGCTGAACCGATCTCATTGGGATGGCTTCTTTATGCAGTTTAAGGACGCCATATAGAATTGGCGCTGATTGATTACAATGTTTTGTCTACCAAAATTATCAAAAATCAAAGAGCTATTGTTAATCAGCTTATTCACAACATAGTTACGTTTTTCTTAAAAATCTTTTATTAATAAAATTCTTAGTTTATCCTATATCCCTGGATTTTATTAATCATTGGAGCAAAAATCTAATTTTAAAGTGGAATAAATTAAGATTTTCGGTTTACATTTTGCGGTTCTTGTTTTTGTGGTGAAAGTGCCTTAAGTCCGCCCATGTTTACAGAAACAATAAAGTGAATTCAACATTTTTTTTTCATTTTTTTTAATGTCCGGTGTCGTATGTATACATTTTCGGCTTCCTTAGCGACCCTCTCTACATGGTTGGACCTCTAGGCAACTGTCTATATATGTAGTTTGCCTAGACCAAAATTCGTCGTTGGCTTCCCCGAAACCTTTTCATTTATTTCGCGATACTCCCACTTACCTAAACTTTGTTGGCGTTGTTTAATTAAATTTTGTTGATTTGTGATTTCATCGATAAATTACATGTCGCTACCTAATGACTATATAATTGTTTGACCATTTTTTATCTAAGTTGCGTGTACTTGTTTTGTAATATTCGATTGACCTCTTTAACTTTAAGTTGATTTAAATCACATTCCTCCCCTTTGAAGCAGCGGCCAGGGCTTTTGAATGGCTCTGCAGACATATTTCTGGTGTAATTTTTTTCTAGAAAAGTGCCTTGTGGAAGTCCGGGAGCGTCCGAGCTAGTGAATGTCTAAAATTTATAATTGGAAAACTTTTTTGTAGTTTAGTTTCACATATCTGTACCAAATTGTTGACTAAGTGAAATTAAATAATGTTTAAAGTTATAATAGAGACGTGTATGTTTTTATCTAAATAGCTATAATTTATTTACCTTAAATATTTTTATTTATTTATATAATATGTATAATTATGTTATCTTTTAAATAAGCATTGTAATTGTATGCTTTTTTTTTATACTGCATAGACAAATAAAATGTAAGTAGGTTAAACTTTGGATTCCTCAATTACATAAAGATATTGTTTTTATTTATTTTTTTTAATGTACGCAGTAAAAGATACTTGTAGGGGAAGGTGGGGAAAAACCGGGTAGGCGGGTCAAACCGAATGCATCATGTTCTTATAGACAAGTGCTTCCATGATTACAAGTAAAGGCCAAAACACAGTGAGGACGACACAACAAAGTCGCCGTAAATTGGTTGCTGTCAAAGGTTCGAATATATGGAAGTCCCATATACTTAACACAATGAGGGCGACGCGATAAGTTGCCAACAAAAAGTTTGGCAAAATCTCTAAATTAGTCGCCAAAATAATTGACATTTCTGTGTGGACAGTGAATAATTGACATTAATGTTATGTTGATTTGGATATTTTTATTTTTTAGTAAATTAAAAGATAATAGTAAATAAACTAGTTATTAAAAACTTGTATAAAATTAATTTCATTTATTAGTTTGACAAATTATGGGTTTTGAGGAGGGATTAATAGAGAAAATGAGGGAAAAAGTTATGTTGTGCAATAAACGTCATCCCATGTATTGAAATCTCTTCTTAGACTTCTTTTTAGTTTTTTCTTTATGCTTTACAATTTTAAGTAAGCCGCATAAGCTATACTAGCGATTTTCCTTTTTGCCATTTCTTTTACAATAAATAAAACAGAGATAGCTGTCAAAAACATTTGTCGAGTCGCGTTCACTGTGTTTTAAATGCGACATTATCGCCAACAAAGTTGCCAACATTGTTGTGTCGCTCTCACTGTGTTTTGTCCTTAAGGCTGTCAACTTACTACCAGACACCATTAAATTAGTTTGTGACAGCGAACAATATACATTGCATTACGAGATCTGTGCTGTGCTTTCATAAAGCTTTTTGTGAATAATTTTGCAAATTTTTCATAAAACTGCAGGTCACGTGAGCACCAGACTCAGTGATTTTAATTTTTGGTAAGTAAATTTCTTTATTCTGTAGCTTATTCAGAAATATTTACCATCCACACGAAATTGTTGCGTCCATCTGTTAATGGATGGCAGCAATTTGTTTTTTGAAAATCCCTGTAGGAGTAATACCAAGATGTAGGGCAAAACCGGGTATCACCCGATATTACCTCTTGCCTTATTTTTGAGGGAAAAACAGCTGCTTTGTTGACTATAGTCCTTACAAATTGTTTATCTCATTATAATACTTAATTTTATTATTATCAAATTGGAAATCTATTGTTCTATTACTTTTTTATGACGTTGTTTGTAATTGCAGTTTTAAAATTCCGCGCAAATAGGCATAAATAAATCTTTCTCAGGAATCACGAGCCGACTTCATTAGCTCGCGCAAAGGGATTCAACCGAACAGTTCAAGCCTTTTATGATTTGCTTCAAACTGTTTACGAGAAACATAAAATTTCTCCGTTCAATAGAAGCGCTATCGAAGAGTATTTGTATGCTTCTTCTGCAACTACAGAAAGACCTATGCAACGACAAGTAGCTGCAGCAACGGAATCGAATACCATCCCGACCTCAACGCCAGAGGCAGACAGGTCTGGTGATTAGCCCTCAACATCCTCTGCTCTCCCAACATCATCAACAGGTTCGAGTGTTCTTTCAACACCAGGTTGCTCTAAAATGAACATGTCATGCTCCATGAAGAACAAAGAATTCAAAAGAAACAAGGAAACAGAAAACGACGGAAATCAGCGATTTTTACATCGACACCTTACAAAACAGAACTTGAACAAGAAGAGACTGTCAAGATGAAGAAAGTTAAGACAGCAAGAAAATTTTTGAAGTATCAACTGCATCCAACAGATTCACGGGTAGGATCATGCTGTGTTTCTATTATTTCTTTAGTAACACTTTTACCTTTTGCGTTATCAGTCACTATCTGACTTGAAATACACTTGAAACTCAAGTAGGGTTTTTGGTTGAATTAGTTCCAATTACTTGACATGAAATTTACTTGAAGTGACATTTGAATGGATGGATGGATTGAAGAGAGGTTGAGCCCCCGGGGGAGGAACCCTGGAACGTGTTGTTCACCCTCCAGATCCACGAGCAATGATCATAGGTCCCAGCTAGACACTCTTATGCACCATAAAATTGGCTCCCAACCCTCCCTATCGGCCTCATGCAATTCATCCAGGAGATGTAAGTCAAGGAACGTTTTCCGCAGAGAGCCGAACAGTGACAAAGAAAGTGAGTCACCGTTTCGGATTCCTCTCCGTATCCTCTACATAACGGACTATCAACAAGTCCTGACCTATGTAGGTGACTCCTGAGACAAAAGTGTCCAGTAAAAATAGACACCAAGATTCTCAGGGTAGGCTTGCTCAGTCCTAGCAGCTTTTTTGTGAAACCTGGGTTAGGTTTGCCCCACAGTTCTAACAGAAGACAACTGTGTTGGCAATCGGCCCAAGTAGCGATTTTAGATACAAGGTGTCCCGGTACGATCCCAATTATGGAAGGTGGTGCCTCCGAAGCCGCACCAAGATGCGCAGGCTCATTCTAGATGAGGAAGCTTAACCTTACCTATTACAAATATTTAGGGGAAGTTCAATTACCGCTTCATTTATACTATTAGTGAGTTATCTTGTAGCGGAATTGTAGTACTTAATAGAAATTTTAGGATAATTTTCGATTTCTTTGTTACTCTTAATGATCCCATTTCCATTACTTGAAACTTCGTACTTACCGGCTAATTTTTCAAATTGTTCACTATGAATAGTTTTACACCCATATGTAAGAAGGGTAAGCTATTGGACGCAATAGATTAGCCCGCTTTAGTGTTACGAATGATTTTCGTTTGTACTGTGATGGTCCTCCCAAGATTTTTTGCGTACCAGTCAGCTAAGTTTGTCATAAATTTCTGAAGAACCATTTCTGTTTCATTTGTTTTATATTATTTAATTAGCATAATTCTTTCAAGTGCCTGTAAGCATGACAAGCGGTACAGAACTGTAAGTGCCTTCGGATGCGACACTCAGTCAAGGTATGTCCAAAGCTTTTACAGAAATCGCATTTGTTAACTGTTTAGAACTTTCTTTCTTTGCTGGTGAGAAATGAAAATTATCTCTATTGCCCGGGGGATTTTGAACTTGTTCAAATAATTTGTGTAACCAGATTTTTGGTAATGTTTTGAGTTTTGCGAGAGGTGAAAATTTGCTTCTAACAGCCCTTTTAGTGGCCTCACTGCATCTTCGTTAAATTGCTTGCATGCAGATAAATTCGTCGATCTTCAATTTCTTCGACTTCTGTAGCCATTTTTATTAACTTATTTAGTAAATTATTCGTTTTTCCTATTCCACTTGACAAATAATAGAACCGATAATTCCTCTTTTAAACGTGTAACTAGCTTCTTCCTCAACTTCTTTTAGAAGGACCCCATTTCCTTTCGGGTATTTAGAATTTATTGGAACAATCATCATATTTAATTTCGTACCAAACGAGCCTGCTTTCATTTAGACTTTGAATACAATGATGTACCTACATATGTATATTGCTTATGATATCTTTGAGTTACTTCGTTTAAAAGTATTTAAGAGTAAGTTCTTTAAGTCGTTTACCGGTTCGATTTCTAGGTACTTATCTAGATCATAAGCTTCTCCTCTCAGTTTGGGTTTTAATATGGATAAAAACAAGTTCTTTTCTTCAGGGAAGGTCAAGGAATTCTCTATTTTATCTATTAAATAAAACCCATCGAAATAATGTAAACGACTATTTTATTTATTTATTTTACAAAACTACGCCTTTATCGATCGAAGGTTTAGTCAAAACTCAACATTTGCTAAAACTATAGTTCCCCCGAAACCTTCCCGTTCATTTGAATATTGATGGACAGCGATACATTACATGCCGCTACTTTAGAACATACAACTAAAAGAAGCGCAATAAGCCCGAAAAATGGTAGCATTTCCACTATGTAGTAGAATTCTGTTTATGTATTTGTTATGCTCATGGAGTAAATCTGAAATATATTTAAAGGGGAGTTTGGCGTAATTATTTAAAAAAAAAAACAAAACTGTGAACTACCACTGAAGCTTTAAAGAACAAAAACAAAGTTGGAAACACAAAAATGTAAACAAAGAAAAATATTTTGAACAATCATCTTGATGTTTTTGTTTTCTTATCCATTTTCATTTCTTTTGCAGAAAAGAAACTTTCTATCTTAATTTCAGGACTTCAACTTACCTGAAAACGTCTTTCCGGGATTATTTTGGAGATTATTCAAACACTACCGCACAGCACAATTCCAAGGCTTAATCACTAAATAAAGAACACAAAATACAAAGCCCGGTAAAAACACGAATCTGACGTTTAATTCGAACTGACATTAGCAAGTTACATTAAGTTAAATTTTTCTGACTTTTCCACCCTTAGCTCAAGAAACGAGATTCTCTCATACCGACAAGGTTTTTACAAGATATTTCGCTTCCTTTAGTTATATGTATGTATGTTCCAAGGTCGCTACCTAATGACTACATATTTTTTTGATAATTTTTTATCTATAGGTTGAGTGCACTTGTTTTGTAATATATTCGATCGACCTCTTTAACTTTAAGTTAATTTACATCACAGTACAAAAAGAAAAACGTCTGGGACTGATTCACCTTTTTATAGTATACGTAAAAAACCAAAAAGATCATTTCCAAAAGATAATTGCCTACTTTCTGGCACTTGTTGAAGTTTTTCAGCCATTTTCGCTAGATATGCTTAAAAAAAGTGGAAAAAACACAGAAAGGGTTATTTTTTGGGTACACAATGTGATAGATCATTTTTAAGTTAAGGTTTTCGGCTTCTTAAATCCAATATGAAAAACTGGTATTGATGACGTGTTTTTTGATAAAAATAGTAGTTAAATAAAAACAAACGAGTAAGAATTCCGAAATTTTAACTTTGTTGAGCCATAACTTCAAACCGGAGAGGAGGAGGGAAAAAATGTACAGACTATCTGCCAAAGCTTAAGTCATCATCACAAGCTGTAACGTTCAGAAGTTATAGGGTGATCTATAAAAGCATACCCAAATATCTTTAAGACTCGTTATATTGGAAACCGTTATGATCTCCCCCACCCCTATACGATTTATTACTCATCTAAGCATGACCTATCCGTAACCTTCGGATATTACACCACTTAAAGAACACCCTGTATATTACCAATATTGCAATATGGCCATTTAGATTTACACATATTTTTAAAAAGGAAGAAATATTTCAAAACAGTTTTCCGCGCCAATTATTTTTTTGTTAGTTTATCATGCTTAATTAACATTATCTTGTTTTAAAAAAAGTCCCTTAAGGTGGTGTGCATATTGCATTCCACATACATATTCAAAAATAAAACACTTGTTTTCGTTCCAGAAAATTTTTTAATGATAAATTAAAGTTATGCGACGCGTTTCGAGCAATTTAGGCATCCTCAAGCACTTACAAATTAAAATTAAAACCGACAGATATAATTTATACATACATATATACATACATAGGTAATAATACAATATGTTGTTATGTCAGCATATGTAAGTATCGTAATTTTTACTTCTTTACTAAATTTATGTTAATTAAAGGACTGTTATTATAGAAATCTAACTGATCATTAACCAAAAATGTGACTTTATCTTTCTCTTTTTTAATTTTTAGGATCTCATATCTGTCTAGAACTTTACCTCCATATAAATTACATAATAATTTTACATTGTCAATTGATGTAGTGTGACCTAGGTCAATTAAGTGTTTACATAAACCAGAAATTGCCCTATTGTTTCTCGCTGCAGAAACCTGTTCCGAAAATCTGGTTTTTAGTGACCTCTTATGTCGAATTCTTTTCAACGAGTTCTACACCGGTGCAGTGCATCTTTATGTGTTTTTTTCTTTTTTTTGTGTAGAACTCGTTGAAAAGAATTCACCATTAGTTTTTCCTATATAAATCACATCATAATCGTAGCAACTTATACTAGAGGTAGGTATATACCTACCCCTACCTATTTTATTATTTATTTATAATTTATACCCAGTGTTGTATTAGTGAAATCAGCCGCGTTGAACTTGTGACTTGATAGCGTTTTGTGTAATACTCCTCTAAGTCAAGTGTGATGAATTTTAAGAAAGAATTTAATGTAATTTTTCAAATAGCAAAAGTTTCATTTATTTTATTTTTTACTATTAACAAGTTCCATCAAATGCCAACTAAGACATCAATTATTTTGATAAAATATATTGCATTCATTTACCTTGTATGGCAACCCTACAAAGAATTTGTCTCATTTTCGAATCTGCAATTTTTTAAAAAGGCCGTGTGCAAAATTTGAGCTTTCTAAGTGAACGCGTTGCGTTCTTGAGTTATCGGTGGAGACGAACAGACAGACGGACAGGCAAAAATTAAAATAACTTTTAATAGGTATTATGCGTGGGTGTCCAATTCACGTTGCTCTACCAGCAAATTTTTTTATGCGTTACAAATGGATTTATGCGTTACAAATGGATACATTTTATCTAGGGTACAAAAACTTACAAATTGATAAAATCACAATCCACTTAGCGGATATATATTAGCCTTAATTGCCAAAATGCTTTGCCTTAAAATGATTTTTCAGTGCTTATAGTTAATGGGAATCATTTAAGATTTAATAAATTTTTGCTCAAGCAATACTTACCTCTACTATATACTCGTACTTACCATAAATCGTAAAGAAACATTCTTTTAAGTATAAAGCAACATATTTATATATATTATGTATGTAGGTACAATGTAGAAATGTAAAAATATACGATTCGCTAGCCGGCAGAATTGTGTATTTGAGCAAGCTTGAGGTCATGTCGAGATCACGAAGGTTTCTTTGTGTTTCGTCTTGCCTTCCCATAAAATTCAGCAAACATTGAGACAGCAAAGCAAGTATATAATATGCCGATGCCGACGGCGGCGGCGTCGTATCTTCTTGCGGAGGCGTTTTAAGAACCATGAAACTCTTATAAGTATGTCTATGCTCAAGACCGATGCCCACATGGATGGAGCTGGAGATGCTGTGTGAAAAGAACCTGCAACGAGGAGCAATTCTCCTGAGTTTCATCATTAAATCTCCGAGTTATCTCCTACATAGTCTGGCACCCTGTTGAATTAGAGAACGGGTTTTATCATTAAATTATACGAGAGCGTCTTTTTCTAGCCATTATGCAGAGTCGTTGGTTTCTTGATCTTCAAATCAAGCCAAAAGCAACCTACTTCTTGGAACCTGTTTCAAATTGTATAAAGCAATCAATTAGGATCAGGCTTTGGATCAAGGGAATGTCCACTATTTCGTTGTTTTTTCCTTCTCCCCTTCTATTTAACAAGACCTTGGCTCGATGCATCAATGCTGCCCTGGGTACACGGTGACTGCCATCATGCCAGAAGTGGCCAACCATTTGATCTGGCTTCAATGAACCTTGCACGACACGAACATAAGAGCCCTCAATAGAGAGTGGTGCAGCAGCCCTGAAGCGAGCAGGATAATAAATTACCCATAGACAGCAGAGATGTACACAAAGGTTCGAAATGAAATGTCGTAAAAAATCGAACAAGCACTGGGCGTTATTGAAGGTTCTACCTGTGTTGCCGACCGAATATGCTATCAGAACACAGGTAGAAAATAATTTTGCCAGCAGAAAAAAAAAAGTATTGAGAAAAAAAATATTGAAGACCCTTGCCTGCCTGTGTAAATCAAGGCATTCCATGTTTTGTGCTTTGACGACTGAAGCGAAAGGCAGATCCTCTCCTCTGGGGATTTTTATGTCCAATAACGGCCAACTGGCAATGAAGGGTGACTTTTGATTTTAACGAAAAGATGAATTTCTAAAGTCTTTCTGCTTGTCATTAAGATAACAATGCAAAAAAAGAACGGTGTTTTTATGTACTCGTATATATGTACATTGCATGACTTTGTGCTGTCATTAAAAAAAAAGTAGCACAAATTAAGTATTTTGTACAAAACTTTCGAAATTCTTAAGGAAATATTTTTATTTTACTCCACAAATAGTTCAAGTTTATTTGAATCGAGACAAACTTAAAAAAAAGACTCTGCATATAATTTGATGAAGTTCTTCTTTAGTGAAGAGCTTTTCAAGGCGAATAGCTTGTCCTTATCCGAATAACGGTTGAAATATGTACATTTAGCTGGGAATTAATTTAGGCTTTGTGCGCTAACACACCTTTTCAACATCGTTTGAGTCTTTTTATCATTATTCAAAATTCCACATTACTTTTGCACTACTTTTCTACAGACATTTGATTTGATATGGCGAGTTTCGATTACTTTATGTTTCTTATAAAAATAAATATTCATTCAGTTTTTGATTTTTGTATGTATTTCTACTAATTTTAAAATTGTTAATTAAAATAATTTGGATATGGTAAAAAAACAGTATTGAAAACCTTAACAGCTCAGATATGGTTAAACCTAATGCGCAAAATAGTATAGTAGATGGATTTTTATTTATAAATGGGTTCGAAATTCGAGTTCGAAATTTATATTAAATACATTATGTTTAAATTATGCAATATTTGAATTATTATAACTTTTTTTTTTAATCAGACAATTTTTTAAAGTGGCCTTTTTATGAAACATTTGTTGGGAATCAATCCATTAGTTTACCATCATTTTTGAGTGCCACGCCTTTTTTTCCACAATTCCTCTTATAACTGAAGTATAATTGAAATTAGATGGTAATAAATAAGATAGACTAACTATTATATGCTGCGTTACTTTTCTCGTTCAGAATGAGTTTTTTCAATCCGTGTCGTTCTTTTTCTCGGGCCGAACGATTTAGTTTCAATCTGTTATCGCTTTTTTCGGACTCCGAATCGTTCTGATTGCACCTGAGTTTCTCCCGGATTTAAGCAGAACGATTTTAATTTGTATACGTGAATGTGTTGTTTACAATTTGGACGAGGTGGTAATAGTTGTCATTTGTTGGAAAATGGCTTTATTATTCATAAACAACATTATTTATGAATTTTTACTTAATTTTATCAAATGGAAGAAATGTTAAACACTTGAAATTTCTGTTTCGTTCCTTTTCTATGAGCACAGAATTAAATTATGACATCGTTCTGTCGATTCATACATATTCATTCAGAACGAGAAAAGGAACGCAACAATAGACTATATAATTTTTATCTTATGGTTTTCTAAAAGTACTAGAAATTCGAAATTCAACTTTGAAAGCTTCAATAATGAATTTTTTATCCTTTCCTTTTGAATAACTTTTATCCAATTACTATCCCTTGACTGAAAAACGTTCGTGAAGAAAATGTGAAATTTTGGGAAGAGTTTTAGGGTAGTAAACGTGGATGGATTTACACGGTTTGTTTGTTGTTTGCTTTTCGATGGGGTAAAAAAATTTACGCTTTTGAGGATTTTGGGGTAACTACTTCTCTTGGAGTTGTCCAATTTGGGCCGTGTATGATATCAAATTAAAGCTCTTGCAGAGTGCTATTAAATGGCATATTTTTTTCTTTATAACAGACTTTTCATCCGAATATCGTTAAAATGGGTAATTTCCAAATGAAACTTTAGGTCCGATAAGAACAGACATAAGAGATGTCTTAAACGATGCATTATGATACTCCGATCATATTTTATTAACAATGTTTATTTCAATTAATTGGGAGAAAGCTTTGGCGATCGGATGTAGCTTGAGCGACTTTCGTTGGTAAAACAGTGAACTTTTCTACTTCTCGTGATTGTGCAGAATTGGTGCGTCGTGGAAAATGACTTTCTATAAGTAAAATGTTCACAACAGAGCACTAATGTCTATGGAAGAAAGAACTGCAAAAATATATGCGACATATTGAAACTGGGGTGTATGTGACCCAAGTGCATGATAATGGGTTTTCTGGCGGCAATAACGACCCGCGATAGTTTTCTGAAAAAAGTACACCACCCGATTGTACTCGGCGAGACCTTTAATTTCATATGCAGCATGCCGTATTAGAACCCCTCCAGCCGGAGGTTACTACCCCCAACCCTAAAAGTATACAGAGAAAACTTTTCTTTTACGAATTGTAGCTGGTAATGAGCTGAGACGAACAGTGAAACGCGTTTTCCGATCGGACATAACCTTACCATGTTAAAGCCAATCTAATGCTTATGATACACATAGGGTAAATTTAGCTGGGTATTTGCTTCAGGGTAATTGAATTACCTAGTTAATTGGATAACCCTGATACACATAAATCGGGGTAATTTGAATGGTAATGCGCATGATTGACGTTTAGTATGGATGTATAATTGCATTAATTCAACCGAAACGTCAGCAGGCGATGCAGATAAAAATTTTCTAATTGTCACTTTTCATTTAAACTTTGGTTTTGACTTTCCACTGGCTATCGCTGAATATGTGCTTACACAAATTTTATATTTCTAGCAACTACCAGTTGGCGCTGTTATCAGGGTAATTGTAATTACCCAGAAATTTTTGAGGATATAGAATACCCCGATAGTACTCGCTTGTTTTTTTGGGGGATTTGTCAAAATACTCGGGGTATTTGGTGATACATATGGAGTAAAAGTAGGCTAATTTAATTAACCGGACAAATTTACCCCATAAGGTGCGAAAATTTGGTACCCCAGTTCGAATAAAAAAAGAGCGAAATACTAAAAAAGGAGAGTATGGGGATGGCTATTTAAGCGTTCGAATATAGGAGTATAGGTACTCATACTTCTTTTCAGGACCTAAGAAATTCGATTCTGTACTAGATTTCCCAAAATGTACTAGATTAAACTTTGACCACCTTCCCAAAGCCTATCCCCGTTTAATTGAAATAAACATTGTTAATAAACTATGTTCAGAGTATCATAATGCATCGTTTAAGACATTTCTCATGTCTGTTCATGTCGGACCTAAAATGAGTATTCCCCTTTGGTGTACAGAGTTGGCGTGGGTTGGTGAGGGGCGGGCTGATTTTTCTTTTAAATGCTTTAGTATAATGTTTCACATATTTCATTGCAACATTTCAATTTTCCATGAGTTTTGATATGAAATAATTTTTTTCAGTTTTTTCTCGTAAATTTTTTTTTGCATGGAAGTACTTGCATTAAAGTCCGATAATCTTCTAAAACACTTACCACAGAATTATGTACCGTTATATGAGTTTTTAGGCAAAATGTAATGACTAAAAAGTAGAAAATAATATACAGGGTGATTCTGATCAGGATACCTTCCGGTTTACAACGTGATTCCTTGAGGTAAGATGATCAAAAAATTGTTCCACATACCCCCCCCCCCCCTTAGAAACCTTCCTTTAGGAGTTGTGGCCAGTTGAAGAATTCGCCAATATTCGTGAGAATAAATGAGTATAAGTTTTGAACCACCCTATAGATTTTGGTTATTGTTAGCTTATTAAATAGCCAAGGATAGTAGCTGTCGAAGAGTGTATTACTCTGTATTTTTTAAGTAAGCGTCTTTAAATTATTCGTAAATATTTCCAAAACATTGATTTTTTTTACACACAAATTTCATAAATACCGTTATTTATTTCAAAAACTTTTGGAGAATAATTAAAGATGCTTACTTAAAAAATACAGAGTAATACACTTCTCGATAGCTACTATTCTTGGCTATTTAATAAGCCAACAATAACCAAAATCTATATAGTGTGGTTCAAAAGTTATACTCATTTAGTCCCATCAGGATTCACAAATATTGGCGAAATCTTCAACTGGCCACAACTCCTAAAGGAAGGTTTCTAAGGGGGGGTATGTGGAACAATTTTTTGATCATCTTACCTCAAGAAATCACGTGGTATACCGGAAGGTATCTTGATCTGAATCACCCTGTATATTAAAAAAAACTTTTATAAATAAAATGCACTAAAAAGTAAAAAATAATCTCAGTTATATACACAAAACAGTTTAATTGGAAAATAAGAAATGCTAGAATTCAGATTAGATCTTAAAATTGAATGTATTGTTACGTGCACTAGAAATAGCAAACTGGTGACATCTACTGGCAATGGAGAGTAAACAACTTCAGGTTCGGAGAATCGATGATAGAATCTTCGGGAAGGTTCAGGAATAGAATAAATAGAATAGTTAAGAAGATTCTGGAATAGAACACTCCAGAATAAACTGGAGAGTTTCTAGGGTATAAATATAACAGTTGTCACCACCAAGAAAGGAGGAGGAGTCTCTCCCTGGACGAGTTCCTCATCGAGCAGGCTAGGAAGACACTCAGTAGAATCCAGTTTCACCAAAACCCGATAATGGCAGGGATGGCAGCAGATAACAGAAGTCAAGATGCAGCAAATGAATACTTATCCCCATTTATAATTTCCCATCAAGAGCAATTAAATGTAAATCTATTCAGGAGCACCACGGAGGGTATCGCATTCTACCAGACGGGACTGGTAGAAAGCTGGCATAGAGGATAATTAGCCTATAATTTAATTAGTAATCTGTTATAAGTTAGATCTAGTCAGGTGTAACTTTATTTTTTATTAGAATTAATCTTATACTATATACTATAGTCATAGGTAGCATTAGTGCAGGGCTAAATAATAAGTACGTAAACGTTAAGAAAAATAAATAATATTTATCACATAGGCAATAGATAAGGAATTACAATTCAATCAGTGTAGGAACTCAGGGCCAAATTATATACTAGCTCGTAAGTAGTAGCATTTATAGTTAGCATTAAAACTTTAATAGTTAGGAACATATACTTAAGGAAGAATTGTAAATAATAGTCGCTAAAATAAATAACTTGAACTTGAACCAAAGAAAGAGTCATGTCTTAAACGTTGCAGTGTTAACAAGCGAAAGTAATAAACGTGCGGAAGTGTTGTAATTGGATTGCGATAATTGAAAGAACAGTATTAGCGATAATTAAAGTTGAGTTGATTAATTGAAGGTTTGTGAATTATATAAGATCAGACGTGAAATAAAGAACTTGTATATTAAAAATTTAATATTATGTTTTAAATAACAAACCAAAGTTCACGCTCGCAACAGTATTAACAAAATTTTAAAATTATATTATCTCGTTTAATTTTAAATATTTGCACTCTTATCAATGAATTGTGTAAACTTACAGCTTTTCAATTGCATTAATGAAAGCTTGGGAATCCATAACTATAATCACAATTGTCTAACTACAACTCATTCAGTGTATTTTATTTAGAAAAGCATATAACAATAGTCTAACTGCAACTCCTGCCCAAAGTTTTATGAATGCACTTGAAAAGCTGTAAATTTACACATTTCATTGATAAGATAGCAAACATTTAAAGTCAAACGAGATAATATAATTTTAAAATTTTGTTAACACATTCAATATTAAGATCTAATCTGAGTTCTAGCATTTCTTATTTTGCAATGAAGCTTTTTTGTGTATATCACTGGGATGAAAAAAAATATTTGTTACTTCTTAGTGCTTTGCATTTATAAACGTTTTTTTAATATATAGTATGAGTGGGAAACGCATATCTTAAATTCCCGGGGGTATAGCGCGGGAGATTGGTGCAGAATATACAATTGAGGTATGCCAAATTAAAGACGTTTTCAAGGGTATCTACAATCTATTGTTCTATTGACCACTTTGATGAGGTGTAATCTGTGGGCTTGTGCCCGTCAACCCAAATTTTAACCTAAGCCACAGAAAAGAATGTGAAATGAACTATATCATTATTGAAGGATAACATCTTCGTGATTGTAATGAGCTATGTCTTATCGCAATTGACGTTATTATGGCTAGACAGTGAATTCGGGAAGTTTACGCCTTAATTCCGTAACTTTAATGCTTTTACGGAATGAGAGGAGCTCAGATCAAAAAACTTACCTCAGATTCGCATCTCTTGGGATAATTTAATTAAAAATGTATAAACTGTGCGAGGCTTTTGGGGTGGGCAGGATGTTATCCTCACTCTGACACCACTCCAAACCCAACATGTGAGATGTCTGATAAAAGCCTCGCATCAAATGGTATTATTTATTTTAAAATCCATCATACCTTGTAGTACATAATTTTCACCCTAAACAAACTTTTCAAAAGTTTACCTGAAAACCACTACTTCACATTATAGCATTCTGTGTCATTACGATTCATCTTAGGACGGAGCTTTCGGTATTAAAGATAGCGAAATTCCCTGTCTAATTGCATGTTTTTATGTTTTGTCAATCCGTTTATAACACATAGAAATATGCTGGTGCAGCAAAATGGGTTGGACACCCAAGCACAATAGCTTGAGAACGTGTCTACTTAGAGAGCTGAAAATTTTTACGGGAACTTTTAAAAAAAAACAGGAAATTTAGGTTCGCAAATGGGACAAATCGAAATTTTAGAATGGTGACCATACGAAATTACATACAGCCATTCTCCAGGATATCATAAGAATTGGTCTTAGACCAATTCATATTTTTTTCATGTTTTTGCGGTTCCGTAACAAAAAAGGAAAATTTTACGATCGCTCGTACATCCGTTTGTCTATCTGTCATAGGCGTTTTTCTCGAAAACAACGTGACATAGGAATTCAAAATTTGGCAGAGCATTATGCTTTGTGACGCACACATATTTGGGCAGTAAAAGGTTATATTTTTTCTTTTTTTCTTTTAATCTTAGATCATATAACAAAAGGGATAGGCTTTGCTGTGTAAAATTCGTGTACGTCTGAAAATCAATTTTTATGTAGACCTGGAGGGGCCGGGGTTGGCAAAAGGGGTATCGCCTTGTTGTTTGTCAGTTCGACATTTCTGATTTATTTCTGACATTTGAGATTTTATGAAAACAAGTTCGGTTTTATTTTAGTTATTTTGTGTTATAGAAGTTAAGACTTAGAAACAATAGTGAAATACTGTTTTGTGAATGAGATTTTTAATAATCGAGACTCCGTAGTCTTGCATTATCGTGATGAAGTGCGCTACGCTGTTCTGCAGAAACAACCGGAGATATTCTCTTAGGAAATCATTTTTCAGGCACGTTTATTTCTTTCAATAATAAATTATACTGTTTAAAATCAAATAAGAGTGAAATGTTTATAAAAATAAATTTAAAAAGTTTTGTGATATAATTTGATCTCTTCTAATGAATTTCTTCAATACTTTGGAAAGTTTCAACCACTAAATTATGTGCCCGCTCTGAAAATATCGTAGTTTACTACTGACTAAAACGAACACATCGATGCGGTTCTACTAGATGAACAAAACTGCTAAGTTTTTCTTCCTCATAGCCTATTTTTTTTGTTATATGATTTAAGCTTTTAATGAGGTTGGACTGGGCCCCTCCTCCTCGTGTGGAAAGGGCTACTTTGACGGAAAAAAAATTCCACTTTGTTGATAAATTGGTTATAAAGATATAGCCCAAAATGTACACAAAAATACCGCCCCTTGATCTTCTAGGTTTTTTTAAAATTCAATGGATATTATCAGGGTTAGTAGGCATTGAGTCATAGATAACAGAAAAATTGCCGCTTTTTCCGTCAATCTTCCGGCAACTCTTATAAAATTACTCTTGCGTGCATCAATTTGAATATTATTCAATTATCATAAGTAAATTCGGATTAGATTTAAATATACTTAAATTCGGTCGATAAAGCTCTGGCACGGAAACCTAACTGCTCAAACTCGACTCGGTCTTAGCCGAATTATTATTATTAATATCAAAGTTTTTCCACTGCATTTATTTATCATATATGAAAATTAATTAAATGTGCACTATCACTATAAAATAGGATTCATTGTTTCCGCTGAAAATGAGAACTCGGTCATTTTTACTAAAACAAACAAACATGGAAAATCAAGATTTTTAAACCGGTTGAACTAAAATCTCTCAACAATTTATGAACCGATCTGCACAATCCTTCTCTTTTCTTGTATGCTCATCAATAGTGAAGGTGAAGGGAGGGCCCGAATATAATAATATGATTTTTCATAATTTGATAGCACACAAAATGAGGAATAAAGATTACACATAATAGGTATTTTGTGAAATCCAACCGTTATAAATGTATCACCAACACAAACAACAAGACTAACAAATTCAGAAAGGACAGGCATTAGAGTGTGAACATAGAATCAACTGAAGTTGAAGTTGGTTACCGAATAGAAAAGGAAGTGTATATGGAATAGAGAGTGAATACGAAATTATGTGAACTTAACTAAATGTAATACAAATTTATATAATTTATGGAAATTTTGAAATGGTAGGCTTTGGAATCCAATATAAGGCCAACAGTAAAGAAAAACTATTCCGTTAGCCAGTTTATTTCTTGAGGAAATTACCTCTTCAATGTTTATGTAATTTTTTCTTTTTCTCCCTAGTAAAAACTCAGTGATTTACATCCATCCTTATGATTAATTGCTCTGCGACAGAAAAAACCGCATGTTCTAACTACATTTCAATAAAATATATGATGTGACTACAGTACGGTGTTTATCGTGTAAATGATTTTCGCACTACATAAATAATTCGATGTGATTCGGCTGTTCATTGTGCTCGTTTAACACTAAGTTAGTATTCCCAAATTTAACTCAATTCAACGACTAAGTGATCATATTTTGCGTAAAGTTCGAGTTTCGGAGTAGTAGGTTTATTAGACTGAAGCTGATTAACAAGAAATTGATAAATGCACCAAACTTAGGAGTCGGTGGGTTTGAGACCTGTGCAGAAGGAAACTGTAAGGAACTTCTCACTAGCTGATTTCACATCGGACGTCTAGGCGTTAAGATCTTTCATGTCATTAGCTGATTTCACAATGGACGTCTAGCCGTTAAGATCTCTCATAAAAAAAAACCAATGAACTATATGAAGTCAAACTTCGGAGAATACCACTGCGGAATTATAAAAGATGTCGAGATTACCATTACCGTCATCTATACAACTTCGGGGGTGAATATAAGTTTATACAAAACAATGTTTATAACTAAGTTCCTAAGAAAATAAGATGTTCAACATGCTCCGAAAGGATGGTTTTTCCTCTCTCCACACAGGTAAATGACAAGGGACATCAGTTAAAACATGTTCCAGCTGGTGTCAAAAGGAGGATAGGACACAGCACACAAGCACTACTAACAGCTAATCCTCGTCCTCAGTCATCACAGATAAGACAAAGTCCCTTCAGGACATGATATGTTGTGAGTATTATTTTGTCAATGCTCCTTAGGCACTATTTTTTTTTAATTACGGCACGTGGTAGCTCAGGATTTTGTTCTAACCACCCCGCACGATCCGTTAATAGCCGAGGTACTAGCGAGTCGACCTGCATGAACACGCTACCACGGAGTGAACTGTCAGATAGGACTTCACGCCCTCCATCCCTCAGTCAAAATAAAGCGTGCAATCATACCAACGTCAAAAAGCCCGAAACCTACCAAAAAAAAATCGGAAACCTAGTACTGGACGAATACTAAAGCCAAGCCATAAGGGTTGTCTACAGTGCGGAAAATATTTAGGCCCACACCTTGGAATAAACTTTTACTACGAGTTGAATTTCACGAAATTCAATATATGCACAAAAGTCGTCACAAAACAGGCAGACTCAATAGCAAACTCTACCCCATCGCGTAATCTAAAAAGGAGCCAGCATCATTCCTATCAAAGCGTATCTATAGAAAGTCCCTACCCAAGCCCAACCCACTTATTAATAATCTGCCGGTTCATCTTATCCGGGCGAAATTTAAATATCAGCATTGCAAAAGCCGAAAATAATAAACTGACTCCTCCAAAAAGAGAAAGCCATATATTAAGGCTGATATAGTACAACAATCGTAGAGGAAATCACGACAAAAAACGGAAAGTTTCAGCGATATCCAAAAGACCATCGGCAAGAGGACAAAAGAGAACACTGAATCGAACAGGTGGCCAAAGATAAGCACCAAGACATTCATGGAATACGGAGAAATCATCCAGAAAAACAATGTCAACCCAAAGAAGAAAAGTGCAACCAACCAAGGTTTGTTACAATTACATACTTTATCCTTATTATAAGTGCAGCTCTCATTTTTTATAATGTTTCATTATAAAGTTAAAATGGAAGTAACGCACGAGATGGATAGGCACAATATA
The DNA here is from genome assembly GCA_963924295.1 of Dioctria rufipes. Taxonomy (NCBI): domain Eukaryota; kingdom Metazoa; phylum Arthropoda; class Insecta; order Diptera; family Asilidae; genus Dioctria; species Dioctria rufipes. The sequence goes on along the minus strand of OZ002743.1, from coordinate 70,472,480 downwards.
TCGTACATACACTCAATGAATTTATTTAGCATATAAAAATACTTTGATAAACTTCAGTTCAGAGAAAGCAAGCAGGAGAGTGTAAATCAGAAAACTAAATAAATTACTATTTTTCATCACAAAAATATGCTCAATTTTTATTTTTAAAGCAAAATTTTAAAAAAATAAATAAATAAACATCGGTATACTATATATGTAAATAGGTATCAAGTCCTATTAAAATATTGCAATTAAATTAAAGCTTTTAACATAATTCAATCAATTTTTAACATCAGAGTTCATCTCGTTGTATTTTTTGTGCCATTCCAAATTTTGCTTTGATACAGATTCTCCACGAGCACGAGCTCTCTTGCCGCTTATAACCATAATAATACAACCAATGACAGTTGCAACTACCATTATGTTAGCCACACGAATACGTATTTTGTTGCGGGAACGCTCCATAACCTCTGGGCTAAAAGGAAAAATGTTTGAACTTAGTTGAATTTTTATTTAAAAATAACCATTGTTTTGGTTAACAATAACATTAATGATAATGAGTCTTCTTAAAATATTTTCTATTGTTTTTGTTGTCCTTAAAATATCTGACCTAGATTTCAAGTTGCAATGAACAGGGGCCTGGTTGGATGGGAAAAATTAAGGAACTGCACCGCAACATAATAGATCACAAGACCTGAAGAAGCAGGAAGTTCAATAAGTGTTATTAGTACCTTTTTAACTACTTATAACTACTTTTAACTACTAGGCTAACCAAAGTAAATCTTGAAGGCGAGATTACTTTCGGAAATGGGTATAGAAGAGGATATTGGATATTCCCATTGTAAAATCCCTCTACATGAGTGTGGTTTTTTTCGTGTGTTTAGAACAGGGAAATATGCATATATTACAGAAAGGGAGATTGCATTACAACATCGAAGATATTCACGTTCCCGCGAATTGATAGTTGGGTGTTTAAATAAATAGAGGGCCTAACACTTGTTTCCATACTTCGCGCCATGATATTTTGTGCTTACGTCTTCTTTATTATCTATCCCCGCTATTTCAACTATAAAAACTAAAAATTTTAACACAAGTGTTACCGGGAGCAACTGCGGAAAATAGCTCTCTTCACAGTTTACAGTTTTTGGAGTTTTCTGGAAAAATACTTTCGGACTGACGCCCAAAACAGCTCGCTGAATATATAAATAGAACAAAGGTTACCTATGCATCATCTGTATGGTGGAGCAAGTCCTTCATATACAGAAGGAAGCCAGACTTACAACCTACAATAGAAGAAACAACACAACCCCCAGTATATAGTTTCCATATCGCATTTAAAGTACTCTTACACATAAATTGAGAGTCAAATAAATCCTTTACATCGGGATTATCTGATGTAACTCTGATATGTTATCTGTATGGGTCGATATCAGATGTACCTCTGATATGGTATACAGATAATTCCAAAACAAGCGAGGGAGTAAAGACTGTAGTATATAGTGAAAGACTCAGAGGCCACATATAATTGAGGCCTTATCCACCTATGTAATACAGTTTTCCAAACAAGAATGCATACTACAAGCTCTGCATCAAGAATAGAATACAAAACCTTATGAAATTTTAATTCTGCTTAAAAGCAAAGACAACTTAATAGCTCTGAGAACAAACAGATTTGAATCGCATGGGACACAGCAGCATTACAGGACATTACATGACAAAGAAGACCATCTAACCAGAAAAAGACAAAAATGAGCTTTATGAACCCAACAATCTACGGGATCCCAAAAACGACAGGCATAGAAAATTTACCTCAGCTGTTAACAATTCAAGCCGAACTCATACAACTGTTTAGGAATCAGGCCAGGTGCTTTATTCAGCAACTGATACCATTAGCTGAATAAGCATAACAAGCTAAAAAGATTCTGATAAAAATCTTGGGCGACTTGAGGCGTTCAAGAAACCAGAGTTCATTTTACACAAACTAAGGAAAAAACTAGGGAGATTCAACTTCAAACTCATTTCCCTGGAGGGTTTTTGCTTTTGCTGCCGGAACGCTACACCTGGGTCATTCAGGGACATGTCAGAACCATGTCAAAAAGCTGTTAACTCCGAAGTGCCAGGTCGTACACCTTCTTGCGCGGATGACGGTCCTACATGTCTACTTTTTTTCATGTATTAGGCGATGCTATTCGCTCCCTCTAACCCTTCAAATTTCCTTGTACCGACAGGTTCTATCGTGAACTCTTACAAGAGGATAGTAACAAACTGATAGCCTTGCTGTCATTTTTTTTTGTCAAAATATCCTTTATATGCAAGAACGAACTAGTTGCAATTTGGCTAAGTCATACAGACCAATAGACTGACCAACATACAGATTTTCCCCTTCTAAAAACGATAGAGAAAGTAGCTGATAGGACTATTAGCATGAAATACCTTATTCTTCAGAGCCTGGCTTAGTCTTGAAGCGGCCGTTTTCGATAAAAAATTGCTGTTAGCCATATAAAGGGAAGTTATGGCATCATTTTTCGATGAGATGTATTTTACTACTATCGTGTTTTACTTTGTTATTACATTACTTGTCTCTTTTTTCCTAAGCTATAATATGACTTCGTTTAAAGCAATGTACCTATTTATTATTAAATGATTTTTTATTTGAATTGAATTTTCACCTCACAAAACTGGGCACCTCCTCTCTAGTTTTATACTTGCCGCTCCATACCAGGAATCGTTTCTCCAAGTTATTCGGTTGATATGATGATTTTGAACTTTGAAGGAAATTTTGAGAAGTCGAAAATCCCCTTTTTAATATATCAATTTTGGTCAAAGCTCGCAGTATATTCGAAGAGGCCATTGAAATCTGCAATACTAAAAAATGTTCTTTATTAGTCACCTTGATTAGTTTTATATCCATTAGCAAGACTTACACAACACTACTTGAAAAATAACAATTCCCTGCTTGAGCTCAGAAAGTACAAATGGATCTATGACGGAGATAATTTTTAATTGTCAATGCAATAGTATTTCTAAATATAAGCAAAATAAATAAAAACCGCATAAACACAGCATACAATTTGAAAACTCGTCGACTTCTTCCTACACAGCAGAACAAGCTTGACTTGACATTTGTTTTTAACTATTTGACATTTTTTGACCTCTTGAACAGCAGGGATGCACAAACGTCGCGCACATCTAATATCGATTTCGATGGGACTTCAGTGCAAGGGCCAACCCACAGCAGCACGAAACTTTTCCTATACTTGTGCCCAGACGCATCACAACAATAATTTTGTTGCGCTGTAGTTCCTTATATGATTACCAAGGTTAATTGTGTGCATGAGTTTCAGTTTGTGATATAAATAATAACTATATCACAAATTCATAGCACGTAATGAGAATTGAATTATTATATTATCACCTAAATCGCATTCCTCCCCCAAGTGTCTCTCATCCACGCCGGGGGAAATTCAATAATTGCACAGCCGTCTTATAAGAAATTTTAAAATCTCAAATTGGCCGAAACTATTCTCTTGCATTAGTATTGGTATTCTGCCCGTGCTGAAGCTCAGAAGAGAGCACAGAGTCCCCCCCCCCCCCCCCCCCAAAGACACTCTCGACGAAAAGTGTATCATGCAGCAGTTGATGCACTGACATATATAGCATGGACTGCCTGAATTTCTATTTCATATGGGTCAACTTTTTTTAGCAGGGTGTGACAATTGTCTTAATTTCAAGTTTTACTTTCGCTTTAATATTCATATTAAAAGTTCAACAAATTACAGAAGCATTCGAAATTATTTTTATTCTTGGAAGCTTATCTCCTACAACATCAAATATTTTTTAAACTTGATTTTTAAAAAAATAAAATTTAGCAATTTCTGTCTACGTGCCCCTAAAAGTAGCTATGGGGGACAGAGAAAGGATTAGAAATATTGTATTGTCATCTATTTCTATTCTATATATTCGTTGGGAAAACCACTGAACTGAAACTGGACTATGGTGGATTTTGTATAGAATATATTATTTGTAGTTCCGCGGAATAAAGTAGTTAAACCAAAACGAGACAACTTTAGAAAAGTGATCCCATAATAATGTCAATTAATGTAAGCAATTTCAGTAGTATCAGCGTATCAGCAGTCCATTTTATATATGTCAGTGATTTGATGTTCATAAGAAAAATAAATATGCCACAGTGTAAACGTAGTTCGAGGGATAGATTTGGATTATGGACAAGGGTTGCGTCTAAGATTTTCCGGAGAACAGATTGACAGTACCGGGGTCTTGTAGCAAAAATTTAAAAGTTATTTATTATTATTACGCTTCTTTATTTAAGCAGTAGTTTATAATTAAAAGTTAGATGCATTTGATAAAATGGCACTGAATTATTCTTGCACAGACTTTTTGGAATTTCAAGTAAGTGGATATTTCTTGTAACCTAACCTCAAAAGATTAGATATTTTTACTATGATGTTCTAAAAATTTACATTTAGGAGGCCCTTAAGAAGATGAGGGATTTGGATGATAAGATAGTTTATGCATTAAACATGTCTATTCCAACAGAATCATTTAAAGGTCAGGTAAACGGTGAATCTACATGCAGGCATTTATATGAAAACTTGAAAGTAGGGCACAAGCAGAGAGAAGAAGCTATTAAGCAATGCATATTAGTGGCAGCCAACAAAGTCAAAGAATTAAAAGAAGAACGGGACAGTAAACGCGATGATATTTCGTTGGATAAGAAATTTAAGTCAGAACAACGCAAGGTAAATGAAGAATAATTTTTTGATAAATTTGTCTCAACTGTTCATTCACATTCACATTGCAGTTGAGAATCCTCCAGTCTGAATTAAATGTTGAAGATATTGTGAAGGAAAGGTCATTTAAAGCTTTCAATGAGCGATGTAGGAGCTATTTTAAAGCTGGATCTTTATGATTTCTCATGAATGTAAATGAAATTTTTATGTAAGAAAAATGTTTAGTATCGATTCTATAAGAATTTTCTTTATACAATAAAAAAAAAAGAAAACATGCAAAGTAATTATAGTACCCAACGTTGTACATAGCTTAAACGGGTATACGTAAGTTTTTTTTTTTTGTAAAATTCTTTAGATTTTTTTATTATTTAGTTGGAATGATGTATTTTTAGTACAACAATTCTTTTGCTGACTTACCAGTCTCATAATACTTGGTATAAAGATAGGACAGCTACATAAAATTAAAATATCAACCGCATTTTGCATCTTCTGACTTCTGAGATTGCCTCCAGTTGAGCGACAAGCACCATATTTAGAGTTTCCAGATAAATTGCGGTGTGACCTTATTTTTATCAGCCATGACAAAGTCCAAGTAATGGAGGAATAATCAAACCCACAGATAATGCCAAGTATTTGGGTGTTAATTTCAACATACTGGTGCGTTTCAATCGCCATGCCAAAGCAGTCATTAAAAGCGCTAACTACGCCTATAGCCTTCTCAACCCTATAATACGTTTCACAGACTAGAAATAAAAAAAAAAAAGAACTATAGCTCTATAAGCAACTAATTGGGCCAGTAATCACCTATTGTTACTCCATATCTCCCATTTACATGGACATCCGCGCATACTCGAAAGGAAAATCCTAAGAGCATGCACAGGGCTCCACAGAAGAACCAACGGTAAACATTTGCCGAACAGTAGTCTACGAAGTGGTAAAAATAGTCGATTGACTAAAAACATCGATGTTTTTATAACCGGTTAGCCGATGTTTTTAATCATCGATTAATTTATCTCCGATTTTTCCACAAGGCATGTCTATAAACAAGGATAGGGGGGAAGGGGCAAACTGTCCAATTGCAGAAGTACCCTCGCAACGGGATTTTACTGGCTACACCGGCGCGATCCCGAATAGGTATCCTACCCCACAAGGTAACCAAGATTGTCGTCAGCAGCATCAACTGCTTAACGTGCCTCCAACAACACAGCCAGACCGTGCATCTTAATGGCCTGGTTGACGTTTAGCAACCATTGCGCACACAAGCTCATGAAGAAATAATCTGACACGAAGGCCTAGTATCCACAGATGCACTAATAGCTCGGATGGGAGTAGAGCTCCGAGACTAGGGCGTGAATGGATCACTAGAAGTATAGAATGGTTGCGACCGGATATCTCAGATATTATTCGACAACAAATTTCTGCTGTTGTCAACCAAGTGGACGTTTCTCGTCCACCACCACTTTTTGCGGTCATACAATCGAGACACTTCACTCACTAGGCATCCGCGGCAGCTGGTCAGCAAAGACCATCTTTTAAACCGATTTCGACATCTGCCTGGGCCCCTCAAGCATCAACAACTTCAACTAGTCATCCATATAAACCACCGAACAGAGCTAGCTATGCTAATCGAGCAGAGGCCAGTTCATGGCACAGGCATTCAGGTAGCCTCATCAGACGGTGGAATATTCCCTACAGTGGAGACAACTCAAAGCTCTCAGTAGAGGAGTTTATTTTTCGAGTGGATGCACTCACTTATTCCGCCTTAGAAGCAGATTTTGACCTGATAGTCATGAACATGTTCAGGATCAGCTATGGACTGGTACGGGTCTACCTAGTCTTTTTTTAAGTCACAACTTCAAGCGTAAAGCCTAGTACTAAGGTCCGCGCTAAGCTAAATTTTGTATGAAAATTTAGCAAGCTAAAAGATATTGGCGAAAATTTATCTTGAATTTTAGCGAAAGCGGTACTAAGGTCAACGCGCTAAATTTGCTTTTCGGTTTTGATTATAGATGGCACCACCAGTAAGTCTCCAAAAAATTTAGCTTGAATTTATCCGCCCGGGCCGTTCTTTAGCACGCTAAAAATATTTATTTTCAGAGTTCTGATATTTAATAAATTTATTGACCGGATTTTTGTAGTTAACGTAGTTTTGTACATCTTTGCTGTAAGTACGGATGAATTAGATTTCTTTTGGTGGCCGTATTTTCAATATCAATTGTTAATTTTTTTTTATTGTATACATTATGCATATTATGTTTATATTTTTAATAGGTATTTCCAAATAATTTTACCTACCTGTTTTTAGAAATATTACCACCGCGCGTTGTATTTCCGTAAACAAATTGCAAAATTCTTCTTCTTCTTGTTTTTAATATATCTTTTCTGTGAGTCTCCGCTGTCATAATTTAGCTGCTAAAGAACGGCCCGATATTGGAGACCCGCTAAAATTTATGTTAGCTTACCCCACGGTTGCACCTGCAAGTACAGCTTGCATGCAAGCCTCCCTTCCAACACGATTTTTAACTTGACAGCGGAAGGCAGTTCGGTTGATGTCTTATCAGCTTGCATGCAAGTTCATTTAAAAAATGGCATTGAGACGTAAACTCTTGCGTATATTGGAAAATTATGGAAGCATCACAATGATAAAAACCCAAGAAAAAAGGAAAATGAAGGTGTTGGTAAATGATGTATTGCAAATAATCCCAGAAAATTTCATTTTCCCGGTATAAATTTATGAATTTCTCTCAAGCATTTCGTTTCCGCCATTTTGAAAACTGTATAAATGTCAAATTACTATCTCCCAGCTGCCATGGTTTTTCAGCATGCAAGTTCGCTGAAAGCTGTACTGCCAGCATGGCAGTAGAGGTTACACGTGCAAGAAGTCTGGCAGTGCAAGTTGCATGCAAGCTGTACTTGCAGGTGTAACCTCGGGGTTAGCGCGGACCTTAGTACTAGGCTTGTGGGAGAATGCTAAAACCGGATTGCTAGTCGAATGGAGAGTCCCCAGAGATGATCTTAAGGCCAAAACACAGTGAGGACGACACAACAAAGTCGCCGTAAATTGGTTGCTGTCAAAGATTCGAATATACGGAAGTCCCATATACTTAACACAATGAGGGCGACGCGATAAGTTGCCAACAAAAAGTTTGGGAAAATCTCTAAATTAGTCGCCAACATAATTGACATTTCTGTGTGGACAGTGAATAATTGACATTCATGTTATGTGGATTTGGATATTTTTATGAAACATAGTAAATTAAAAGATAATAGTAAATAAACTAGTTATTAAAACCTTGTATAAAATTAATTTCATTTATTAGTTTGACAAATTATGGGTTTTGAGGAGGAATTAATAGAGAAAATGAGGGAAAAAGTTAAGTTGTGCAATAAACGTCATCCCATGTATAGAAAATCACTTCTTAGTATTCTTTTTAGTTTTTTCTTTAAGTTTTGCAATTTTAAGTATGCCGCATAAGCTATACTAGCGATTTTCCTTAATTTTTTCCTTTTTGCCATTTCTTTTACAATAAATAAAACAGAGATAGCTGTCAAAAACATTTGTCGAGTCGCGTTCACTGTGTTTTAAATGCGACATTATCGTCAACTAAGTTGCCAACATTGTTGTGTCGCTCTCGCTGTGTTTTGGCCTTTAAGGTTAATAATGAATATTGTGCACGTCATGTGTACACATGTGAATTTCCGTGCTGCACTTTTGTACTCTGCAGCACGAACAGATTACCAATAATACAGCAGTATCGGCCATCTTGAAATAGTGAAATTTTTTTTTGGACGGCTGTGCCGTTCTTTACCAGCGACACAGTATATATCATACAGTAGCCCAGCTCTGTCAAAACTGTCAAGTGAGTAGGATGCTTCTATAAAGAGACTATACTTTCTCTTTCAACAGTTTTAACTAACACACTAGTCAATTTTTAATACATGGATTCCTATGTAAATCTAAAGTGGAAGAAAGAGAACTGATGGCATTCTTAAACTTTTACTAGAGAGAAAGAGGCAAAATACACCACTTTACCGTCAAACAGCTGTTTAGTAATGGAACAATACATTTGTCGCCGATTGCCGATATGTGTACATACATAAAACTAATACTTCCGTCAACGGTCGTGCAGCTAGCTACTGTTCGCCCATTTATGTCCGTATCATACTTAATAGTTCCCTCTAGTGGGAGAAATTTTAAGGTTATGTTTTTTAATTGAAATTCTAAAATTCACTTTTCAGTAGTTAGTTCTAAGCTATTCTACTGTATGATATATACTGTGCCAGCGATTTGAGATGATAATATAATAATTAAATTCTCATTATGTGCTGTGAATTGTGATACAACTATTTTGAATTAAGAGTTTCGAATAATATATCAACCTAAGTTTAAATTTTTAAATGTGAGAGTTAAATGATGTAGACTTGGTTGCTAAAAGCTTCATTATGGGCTAATAAAATAAAATAATAATAACATCTGTAACTTGATTAAGTACACACACAAACTCGATAATCATATAAAGAACAACAGCATAGCAAAATTATTGTGATGACACGTCTAGGCACATGTGTAGCAAAAGCGCGTCCTACTTGCTGCAGCGAATGACTTAGTATTAGAGGCAAACCACACGTAATTAGCACGATTACCGAGTTTAATTGTGTGCGTGTTGAATTAAGTTTTTGATATAAATACATAATAACTATCACAAATTCACGTAATGGGAATTAAATTATTATATTATCACCTAGATCGCACGTAAAAGTTCCACAGCTTTCCGATTAGAAATGTCAAAATCTCAACATGACCAAAATGATGCTACCCGTTCTTCAGCTTAGAAAAGCGTAGCACGGAATTTTTCCACCAAACCCCCTCCCTTTCCCAATCTCTCTTAGGCCTGGCCCATCCGCATCAACATTCAAGTCTTTTCGAAGACAAGAGACACGTGGGGATTGTCTCTCATATATGAAAAGACTTGAATGTTGAAGCGTGTGGGCCAGAGCTTACCAACGAAGAGTGTGGTATTCTGCAGCGTGTGGGTCCTAGCTGTCTATTACAACCCGAATGACAAACTTAGTATATCCTATTATGTCATCATCTAGGCCGTAGGGTAAATTTACTGTGTCTGATGGACGCTGTCCACAGAGTGATCTGTTAGCTCATGCTGGCAGTCTGGACTTCACGTCCAAGTCAATCACTCAGCATAGTTCCATAGCAATTGGGACTGAATTCTGTACACTCAATAGATTATTTTCATTTTTACAAAACAACTTGAAAAGTGGAACGCAACGAATTAAATGTCCAAAAGAGAAAAGAAACGATCCCAAAAAAGCTAGTTCTATAAATGAACGCAGCATTTTCACTTTAAATTTTTCCAATCATTCATCATTGCTTTATGTCTAATTTGACATTCATTGACAGTGGAAAATGCACAAATTAAAAAGAGAATTTGGAGAGTTTAACTATCCACATAACACTCGACTACTGAGAGGAGTTTGGATTTGTAAAAAGGAAATTAACAGTCTTCATTAAACATCTGCACGTGAATTTGAAAACTGTAGGTACTATGTTAATTTGTCATATATATATACTTATATTTTAAATAATACTGCCGAGTTATTTGTTGTTAAAAATAATCTCAAATCATTCGAATGTCAATTGTCAATAAATTCAAGATGGTTGCTTTGGAGATTTTTGCAATGACATTTGCAGCAAAAAGATAAAATGATTCCTTTAGTTAAAATTCAACAAAACTGATAACTTTAGCATTACTTGAAAATAACTCTATTGCACTTAAGTTTGTTCGTGTGTATCGAATTAAAGACAAATTTTATTATAGATGGCAACAACGCACAGGCATAGGTATAAAAATGTTGGCTTGGATTCCACTGAAATGCGTCGAAGAAGAGAGGAGGAAGGAATCCAACTTCGAAAGGCTAAACGGGAGCAACAATTGATAAAACGCCGAAATGTTGATATTCCATCGGAACGGGCAATGGATAGTGACATCATCCAAGTGAGTAATTCTATACTACATCAAATTGTATTCTCAATTTGATTGTCTTCCAGGAGGAAGAGATGCAGGTACAAAGCCAATCTGTAATAAAAAAGGAGATGATTGATCAGCTTTATAGTGAAAACGAAGCAGATCAATTGGCTGCAACTCAAAAGTTCCGGAAATTGCTTTCTCGTGATCCAAATCCACCTATTGAAGAAGTGATCCAAACGGGAATTGTACCTCGATTTGTTAGTTTTCTTAGAAATACCAAGAATTGTACACTGCAGGTGATACCAAAAATATTTATGTAAATTCCAAAAGATAACTAAAAACATAATATTAGTTTGAAGCTGCTTGGGCTCTTACAAATATTGCTTCTGGTACTCCTCAACAAACACGTATTGTAATAGAAGCAGGTGCCGTACCGATATTTATAGAACTTTTATCTAGTCCACATGAAGATGTTCAGGAACAAGCAGTTTGGGCACTCGGCAATATAGCAGGTGATTCTCCAGGATGTCGTGATCACTTGCTCAATGCCGGAATACTCTTACCGTTGCTACAGTAAGCTGTTTTTTTGTTTGTTTTTTTTTTACCAGAAATATAATTAATTATTCTCAAAATAGAGTGTTGAGTAATCAAGAAAGATTAACAATGACAAGAAATGCCGTTTGGACTTTGTCAAATTTATGCCGGGGAAAAAATCCACCAGCGGATTTTCCAAAAATTGTCAAAGGTTTACCTATTTTAGCCCGTCTACTGAACCACAATGATCCAGATGTATTAAGTGATACGTGCTGGGCTATAAGTTATTTATCGGATGGTCCAAATGATAAAATTCAAGCCGTTATTGATGCAGGAGTTTGTCGACGCCTTGTAGAACTGCTCATGTAAGTAAAAATATTTTAATAACTTTTCTTGATTTTTCTCATACTTATTCCAAGCTAATAGATTTTTAGAAAAACTTTAAAAAAGTGGGTCCAATGAGTTCAAATATTGTGAACGATTGCCTATTTTGATAGCCTCTTTAACTATTCAACTAAAATATTTTTCCATCGGAATTTTTTCAGTTGAAATCTGTCTATTTTTTTTGTTTCCTTTCGTACCTAGGAATTTTACACATTAGTGGCACTTAGAGTTACAAATAAGAGAAATACAGATAACCGTTCATCGCACTTAAGAATGATGCCAAATATTGCGGCTAATCGACAAACAAGTACATAAAGTTTTTCTCTCACAAGCCATCTAACAAACTCTCAATTCCAAGAGAGATGTTAATATAAAATTGAAATGAAAGGGCTGACTGTCAGAGAGTTCAAAAACAATCAAGTTGAACAGCCGTTGTGGTTGTGCAGTGCAGGTGCAGTGCTGCATATACCCGCTGAGGCGCTGGAGAGTAGTGGATCGGTTACCGGACGACACTTAGAATATATAGCAAACTGGAACGGTGATAAGCCAGATTTTGCGTAATGAATTTCTGGTTGTGTATGTAGTCCATGTTTTACATGTATTTACACGCCATCCCTATTTTAAGCAACTTGTCAATTTTCAAAAAGTAAACAAAGGTTTTGAGTGGAGTATCTGTGGTAAAAAATGTTCTTTTTCGATTTTATTTTGAAATAATTCACATATTTAATTTATATAAATCTTTGCTTCTATTAACAAAAAAGATAATTACATAGTGCACTTGCCTGAAACGCGATTTTCCTAGTTTATAATCCGAATTATATTTGCAAGTACTGACCGCACATTTCATTTCTGTTTTTTTAATTGAAATGAAGGTTTTAGCAGTCACCAGTGGCACTATACAACTCTGCACAAAATAAACTTCAAAGATAAATAGTTGTGAAAAGAATTGCTTCCGTACTTTTGTTAAATTTCGCAAAAGAATTTTAAATTGAGTAAACCTGTTCACAAAACAAAAGCACATTTGACAATCATGGCTCAATTAGGTCCGTCGCATCTCACTTACTCCTATGTATAATGTCCTGCTCTTGACAAATTACATATACTCATGTGCACGAATTATACACAATTCAACCAGTCCTGTTTGCTATATATTCTAAGAAATGACATCACAATCTTCTTGCCTTGTCTTACTGCAGGAGTTTTTCATTTAAAAGAAGCTTGTATTTTGTTCAAACGCTTTAATTTCCAAAATTTCTTCTACATTTTTTTTTTTAATTAGAAAAATTTGATTCCAATTCTAAGTATATTTAATGAATTGTAGGAATAATTTATTTGTAATAACGTCTAAAATGTATTTGGTAAAAAAATGCACATTCGATTTATCTATGTAGTACCACTAAGCCTACATACATACAGTATATAGAGAAGTCATCTTGAAGAAAAAATTTTCGATGAATCTGTAGGTGTGTTCTTAAATACTTTGGCTCCCACAGCTACATATATTCTATTCATTTATTTATTATGAAATTCGAGTCAATATACATATTTGCAGTAAATTATGACTTGTACATCTAGCAATCTTCTTGAATTTTAATTTTATTTCAGTTTTTTTGAGTCGACTACGTAATCTAAGTTAAGCTAACGTTTAAATAGAACTCAAAAACAAAATATTGTTTTGCTATAATGAAAATGAGAAGCAATACCTATAGAGTTCAATACTTTATGAGAGGAAGAAATTGAAAAAAAAACTAAAAGCAAAAAGTCATAAACTAGGAAGAATGTCATCTCAAAAACCAGCCATAATTGTATTACATTCGCCTTCATAAGTTATAAATAACAATGACAATGCCAGCAAAACAGGCAAGCAAAAACCAAAAAGTCCAGTACAGGTAGAAAACTCTGATACCTCCACAAATTCGGTGAGAGCCCCAAGTAAATCAGAGAGCAAAACCAAGCGACAGCAGTATTAACGATTTGTGTAGCGGAGGGTAATAGTCCCTGTCGCCTTTTTTCTGTTCTGGGCCTGACCTGTATTATATTATTTCTATTCCTTATAGAGTGTTCATGTATATCCTGGTGCTGTGCAACTACGGATTCGGTCTTATTAACCTGTTCAAAATGCAATTCATAAACTTCGCCTTTTCAATTTGTATAACTTGCATCAATGTAAGCAGCCCTGTGAACTGATAAACAAATAGAGGACTAGTGTCCCACGGCAATCGGAATAGTGCTTTTAATGCCCTATTCATTAGTAAAAATTTTAGCCCTAGCGGACAGTGCGACCAGTTGATGATACTGTAACGAATACGCGACAGAAAGTGCGCATTGTACACCAAGTTTGCTACGTGTCCTTCAAGTTAACATTTCTTCTTAGGATTCCGACGAGGGGAGTTAAGTTTCTTGTCAGGCTCCCTATATGCTATAATCCCTATAATCCCAGGTAATTTATTTCTGCAGTTTTCATCAAATATTCCGTATCAATTTTGATGGTAACATTAATATCTGCTTTGTTCTTCTGCCTGTAAATCATACCTTGGTTTTCTTCTCGTTTATCATCAACTTATTCCCTTCAGTCCACTTCCAAAAAACCTTCAGGTCATCGTTCATCACGCGTTCCAGGTCAGCCGCATTTGAGGCTTTAACCAGAATATTAGTGTCATCCGCATAAACATGATACTCGCTGACTAAATCCGTGTATTGCAGGTTATTTATGTATAACAAGTACAGCAGCGGCCCCAAGACTGAACCCTGGGAAACGCCACATGCTGACATGAGAGAGCCACTGATTGCACCATTGAGCCTAGTCCTAACTTCACGCGCAGTTAAATAACTACCCAACAAGTCATTAACCACACCTCGCACTCCCAGCCTGTTCAGAAAACCCAGCATCAGACCATGATGTACAGTGTCAAAGGCCTCTGTTAGGTCGACAAAAATTGCACCCGTATAATTTCCCTTATCCAAATAATCATTAATCTTATTTAATGTCTCCGCTGTGGCTCCGTTTTACTCCGAGGCAGGAACCCAAACTTGTTTCTATCAAAACCCCCGTTCGCTTCAACAAATTTCCTAATCCTGGTTTCTATAATTTTCTCGTATATTTTACCAATATTACTCAACAGTACTATAGGCCTGTAATTAGAAATTTCTCTGGGGTCACCACCTTTAAATACTTGCTTGATAACATGCATAAAATAATCAATTCGCTCCTTGAATCCGACGTTCTACCTCTTATTTTATGCCAATGAAACTAATATTTTAATGGAAAAAAGTAGAAAATTTGTAGAACATAGATAGATTACTTTGTGGGAGCCACGGTATGAAAAATACAGATTGTCAACAGTTTTTTCTTCTAAATGAATTCTCTATATATTGTATGCTTGGTGGTAATATCTATGAATTATCGCAGTATTCATAAAAAAAGTATGTAAATATTATGTCTGCATTGTATGTCAATATTTCACACTTGGAAATGTATATATGTAAATATGTTCTTATGCAGTTGAGGTCATAATGTCATAGGATGCTGTTTACTACACTTCTCTAGCAACGTTACATTATGTTATTGCTGCCGACATGCCTTTCCTTTAAATCTCATAGAGACATGTTTTTCGCATGGAATCTCTCGTAAACGTCACTGATCCTCATAAGGTCTAGACATCTGGGTTTATCTATGCTTGAGTTGAGGTAAACACATTCAGAATAATTGCAATAATCGATTGACCTGAAATCAAAAATCTTTCCTCAATAAAGTAATCATAATAATGTTAATGCATTATAAGCAAAACATTCACATAAATGCACGTCACACTCGAACTGTATGTGACTGCATTTGTTTACATGTTTCGCACTTAACACAGGTCACGCGAGTTGCATCACACCAAACCAAACGTTAAACACATTAGTGCAAGCAAGTGATTTTATTTAACATGTCCTAAATCACGGGCATATGTACCTATGCTAATTTTACAAATTATTATTAAGGATACACTAGCAAATTTAGTGGTGCATAAATAAGCTATAGATAGTTTAATAAAACACAGTCGAATTCGTTACTTAGTCTAACACACCCGAGACTTTCATTTTGGTGACTGCTAGTCTTAGCTCCACCCGCCTTCATAGGCATCTGCTACTTCTAACTGCGCCTACAAAGATATCTGCTTTAATAGCTGCCTCATCAGGAGCACTGTCTATTGGTTGACTTCGATCATTCTTAAATCAACTTGGCAATCATATATCTATTCACTACTTGACGACCGTATCATATTATTATATGGCAACCCTGCGAATTGATTACCACATATCATAAATCATATTACTAAGATATGTCACCACTTTTATTATTACAAAATTCAATTTCAAAAGTGTGCTCAATTGGGCAGTCTACTCATGGTATTGCCAAAAGAATATTAATTTTTCTACGTACACTGTGAAAAGGATCAGACATAGAAATTTTTATTGTACAGAAAAGTTTTTCACTAATAGAATCTTGGTGATAATCAGTTTTACTGTCTGAGGAACCGTTCTTGAAATAGATGTGAAAAACCACTTGAACAGAGGGGTTACCACCCGAAAATACATACGGACATTCACCTAGGCTAGGGTATCGTAAGAAATTGAATCGAATTCCTTAGTTCCTGAGAAGAACACTCCTATACTCGGAGGCTTACATAGCTGTATACTCACCTTTTTAGTATTTCACTGTTCGCCCCAACTCATTACCAGCTACAATTCGTAGAACAATATTTTGGCCTGCTTATTTTTAGGATCGGGGGGGGGGGGCTGGTTCCTATACCGAATGTCGCATATAGGCTTAATTATTTAAGACATCACTCATGTCTGGAAGTGTTGGGCTTAAAGTTGCATGAAAAGTGGTCATTCCCCTTTAGAAACGAATTTGTGGTCAATTAACACCTATCCCTCTTGTCATTCCCCCCTCCCCACCGTGTCCACAAAAAAAATAATACTTATCACACGTACACGAATTTTACACAGCATAGCCTATCCTTTTTGCTATATAATCTAAGGGTCTGTGAACTAAAACAAAGGAGTGAGAAAGAAATAAGAACACTCCAGAACGCGTGACAATATGTTTGCCATGCTTGCAGCTCGGAAGTTGTAAAATTTTTAAGAATGGGTAATATTTTTACTACCAGAACCAACTTAACACAAGCACGTTGCATGGACACGTTTAATAAATAAACGGTCATCACGTAGTCGGCGTTGGTATTAGTATGTTACACTAGCATAGACCAAATACCGGATGAAATACATACAATGCGGCATGGAAACAGATAATTAAGTATTATATAGACGTTTTTTTAAAACATGCTTGGAAACGTCAACGACAAAATGCTCAGCCTTAATATTAACGGCGATGCACATGCGAAATAGATTTTATTAAGTAGCCGGGGAGAATTAATATTCGCGTTTAAGAGTTGATGCACAAAAGTTATATCGGCGACCATGTGACGTTTTTCAAGCGAGTGCATATTCAAAAGCTTCAAGCTGTCTTCATAAGGTGGGAGAATCAATGTATTAAGCGGCCCACACACGATACAACTGTTGGTCCAACTGTTGTGCCAATCTGTATTGGCATACAACCGTTGTATGGTGTGTGGGCCAATTGTACGAAGCATCCAACGATCGCAAGCTCGGTTGGATGGTTGGATGTGCATGCAGGTAACCGCTGTTGTATATGCGACCGTTGTATAGTGTATGTGCTTGTTGTTCAACCGTTGATCCGATTTCATTATCTGTGAAGTTTTTTATTGTAATTGCATTGTAAAAAGCAAACCAAAATGGTGTCTATTAAGTATGAGGACTTCTGGGAAGAGTTTATTGATATATTATTAATTTTCAAAGACACAGCTGAAAAACAAATGCACATTTTCTTTTTTTTTTTTTGACAACCGATGACATTATTTCCTAATACTCAGTATGAAAAGTTACACAATACTGACAGCGGAAGAAATCGGTCCGACAGTTGTATCGTGTGTGGGCCGCTTTATTCCAGTGTAGGTGCCTTAGAACGAAGCGCAGGAAGTTCCGCTGAACAGACTCGATGCGGTTGATGTGTGTACCGTAAAATGGAGACCAGACTTGGCTATCGTATTCAAGGAGGGGTCTCACAAAACAAGTGTACAAACGCATTGTTATGGTGGGAGTCGAGAGCTCTCCAGACAAACGTTTGATAAAGCCCAGCATAGAACTACTCTTTGATACCATGTAGTCTATGTGGGAGATAAACTTCAATCTATGGTCACAAACAGCACCCTCGCGGCGGCAAATCGTGGAATCCGAGAAGACATAATTATAGGTGATTGGTTTCTGATTCCTGTGGAAAGTCATAACCTCAAATTTGTCGATATTGAGAGCCAAATTATTGATTTTGCACCAAACTGGAAAATTGTGAAGGTCACTTTGTACCCGTTAACAATCGCTAAAAGCTTTAATCTGAGCGAAATGTCGTCAGCATAAATCAAGACTTTGCAGTGTCTCATAACAGATACAATGTCGTCAATAGATAGAATAAAAAAGAGCGGATCCAAGTGACTTCATGTACGCCGGATGAAGCCTTCATGACTCTAGAGATGGAATGTCGAAATAAAACTTGATATGATCTTTTATTTAAGTAAGACTTCGTCCATTTAAGAAAATTTGGAGGAAACCCATACTTTTCCATTTTAAAGAGTATCATGGAATGAGATAACTTGTCAAACGCTTTTCCAAATTCCAAGAAGTTAGTGCTTGTAGACCTGCCCGAAATAAACCCATGCTGGTTTGAAGAAAGATAGATTCGAATAATTTAGGCATACAAGACAATTTTGCAATAGGCCTATAGTTAGAAATTTCACTATTACTACCTTTTTTGTGGATAGGTATGATAAAAGAATTTTTCCATAGCTAAGGGAACAACCAGTATTAAGCGATTTTTGGAAAATAATTCTCAGCGGAGCTGCAAGGGCATGGCAACATGACTTATAGAAAGCTGGAGGGATGCCATCAGGACCCGTTGTGAAGTCATTTGGAAGCCCGTTAATATAATCGAGTATATCCTCTTGCGCAATTGTAGGGACAGTGAATGAAACATTATGAAGATCGTTCATATGACTAAAGCTGTTATTTCGAGGAATGAAATTTGAAGAAGAAAATGCATTGTCAAAAAATTAAGCAAACATATTGCAAATTTCAGACGAGTCATCACTAGCAGAATCTTTGTACCTCTTGGTATTGGGATTATGTTTAAGACCTTTATTGAACCATGGCGGAGATGTTTTAAAGGACCGCTGTCGCTCGCGATGAACGTGAGGGGAAAATAAATCGAAAAGAATTATGTTAAACTTAGAAACGTCTTCGTTAACACTATTGCTAGACAGTAATGTGTTGAATTCAATAGACATAAGTCTGCTGGAAAGTTCCGAAAAGTTAGCCTTTCTTAAATTGAAAAAGTATTGTGATTCATCATAATTAGTAATTTTTTCGGTTTCAAATCAATATGAAATTAGTAGAGGGGGTGATATTTGTCAAGAGTAAGCATTATAACTGGGCTAAAGAGTTAACCGCATCAGTAGAGAAAACCAGGTCTAATTGCCTACCCATGTCATTCTTTACATTACTGATTTGGCTGAACCAAGAGATGACATAGTGTCCAGGAATAATGATTCCTTTGTTGACAAGTTATTAAGAGGAAGATAGTCATCGTCATCTTCATTTAGTACATATATTGAGTAAGTTAAAATCACCAATAAGTAGTAGTTCTTCTAGAGGTTGCATCTTGCCGTGAATAAAATTATGTTGAAGTGAGTAGGTTGTAAATGCGGCTATTTTATTCAAAATAGCGCAATATCCACTAACATGTGTCCGACTATTTCCGATTTCAACATTTTGGTTCATGACTAAGCAGGGAAGCGTGAGCTTTCAAGAAACGAATGAGAAAACGGGGGTTGAAGAAAGTAATTGGACCCCATTCATGTAGTCATTTCTTTCATCCATTTATTCTCCCCCAGCGAATCATCTGGACATTACATATATCCATCGCATCTATCTGTCTTATTTGAATGGACACATTTTTCTTCAATGTGCTAATTGTAGAAAAATAAGAGAATATGGGGAAAATTGGTCCCACTCTACTTCACTATGAACAAATTTATAACGATGAGCAGATTATATTATGTATGTCAATGAGCAAAACCTCGTTAACTTTATCCAGAAATGTTCACATCTAGTTCTGACAGGAGCACACGTCTGTACTAGTGGTGTTGATTTTCGAAGCTTTAAATTCTTTCCAAAGTTTCGAACGGAAGAAATTCGAAGCTACCATGTGATCGTGATTCAAAATTTCTAATGCTAATTTTACCTACTTCTCTATACTATACCCTATACTAAATGAAAAAAAAATATTTTGATACATATTCGACCTTATACAATTCCTTATTAGTTGCATACTCTACGGATACTAGGGTGTGGGTGGGGATGTTCACTTTTTTTAATTCCATACTTTGACAAAATATGCCTGAGTGAATGACTGTTCGCTCTTTGGATTACATTATTTATTTATTTATTTAACACCAAGTTCCTATCACAATTTATAAGTCGGTAAAAATCTTCTATTTTGCACAGCTCACAAATCAAATCAATTAGGATCTCAGGGTGGGTAGCTTATACATACTATGTAGATTATCCAAATACATACAAATTGCTCTTAGAATATAGCAAGGTTAAGGAAATAAGCGGGACGAGTAGCCTGCAGCCATTTATTGGTGTATTGTGCACCTAGAATATATCAAATACGAATGCATGAAGCGTGTATACTCATATATGAACGATTTAAAAAAAAAAGTTCTACAATTCGATGGGAGTGCTTCCCGTAGAAAATTATTTAAATTATGCCTGTTAGATGCTGAACATTGCTTTTTCTAGAATGATATAAAAGTAGTAATGATGCAGTACCAGTGATAATGCGCTCTGTATTCAAGACAAAGATTTACAGGCCAAAAGAAGTCCATTTCATGTAGAACCACGAATTAGTCACCACAATGCGGCATTGGAATTCGCGAGAATATTGTCTCATCAAAAAGATTCTCCTTGTTGCCCAAGAATAACATCAACATCTTTGTGGTGTTTTTATATTAAAACCGAAAGCTTGTTACTTTGATCAAATTAATTCCCTTTATTTCCTCTGATTAAATCATTTCCTATAATGAAACCATTGCGGAATGAGCACGGATAAAAGTCTGGATATTACGATACAATTCCAATGGGAACCGTTTTCTGTGGAGGAGACTCAATTCTCAATGTGGAACCAGGTACTCGTTTGGAACTAGAAACCCGGGTTGTATAATTACCAATTGAGAGTTCAACTCAATTATAATAAAATAAGTTACCAATACTGAGAGCTTATCCGTTTGAAAATAAGCTTAACCTCCTAGTGCGGCTAAATTATTTTCGTGAGAAAAAAAATCCACTGAAGCAAACTTTAAATAAAAATTTCTTTATTTGTATAGGCATGCTCAAAACAATGTTGTAACTGCAGCTTTGCGAGCAGTAGGAAATATAGTCACAGGCGATGATATACAGACACAAGTTATTTTGAATTGTAATGCGTTACCATGCATCCTTCAATTGTTAAATTCTTCAATGGAAACAATTAGGAAAGAAGCCTGCTGGACGATATCAAATATTGCAGCAGGCAATCGGCAACAAATTCAGGCTGTTATAGATGCTAATATTTTTCCAGTTTTGATAAATATACTACAGACAGCAGATTTCAAAACCAAAAAAGAAGCTGCTTGGGCTATTACAAATGCTACCAGTAGTGGAACAGCGGAACAAATACAATATCTGGTAAATTGAAATGTGTTTCAAACATAGAGGTACATTACAAATAAAATAATTTTTTTTTATTTTTTTATTTTTATTACACAAGGTTGATGCCGGATGTATACCACCAATGTGCGACTTTTTAACAGTTGTAGACTCTGATATAGTTCAAGTTGCACTGAATGCACTAGATAATATTTTGAAAGCCGGTGAGAAATTCAACACTCGCCCCAACCCATATGCGATGCTCATCGAAGAATGCGGAGGCAAGAGTGTTCTGAACAGGGAAGCCAGGAATTATTGTACTCAAACTATTTTTATTACAGGCTTAGACAAAATAGAATATTTACAATCTCATGAAAATCGTGATATATATCACAAATCGTTTTATATTATTGAACAATATTTTGGAAATGAAGAAGAGGATACCCGAGTTGCACCTTCAGCCGACAACAATCAGTACCAATTCAACCTAGAACAGCAAGCTCCAAGCGGTGGTTTCCTTTTCTAACCACAGATAATTGCGGCGGTGTGCTTGCGTTCTGGCCGTGTATTATTGACTTGAGAGAAATTATTTTTATTTTTTAATATTGGCATTATAACTATACTTATATTGCATTTGGTTTCGACATTGCCTGTTTTGTTTCAGATTAGCCCACACGTATTCTTACTGAGAAGGGAAGAAAGAACTATATTTTACAAAAACAAAAATAAAATGTACATTTCTTTTTGTTGTAGGTAAATTACGCTTTCGTTAAATTTTTTTTAAAATGTAATTTGTATAAAATGAAAGATTTATTTTTATGTTTATTTATTTATTTGTTTTTCGGTAAAAAAAAGTTCCATTAATAATAAATATGTAGTAGCCATTGTCTAAATAATATCTTGAAGAAATTCTATCGAGAAGAGCTGGTCTTTTCAGTTTTGCAAATAACTTATTTTCCCCGCGAATATTCTTTGATATTGATTGATTTACAATTCTAGACTCTACGTATTTTTATTCATAGAGAATATTAAATGCAATTTATTTAATTCAAATTGGCTTCATTTATGGTTTTCTTTTTAAATTAATAAGTGCAAAATTTTTGGCAATATGATCTCTTCAGTTTTATAATTAATTATTCGGAAAAACTATTGTCTATTGCGAAAATATTCTAACCGAACTATCGTTATCTGCAAACTTCTACGCAGCTAGTATTATAGTAAAGAAGCATTTTCGATCAGTTGATGAAAGAAATCAGACTGTGGATAATTAGGATAGCGAGCGTTCAGAAAAACCATGTGAAGATAATGTTGAAATTTAGTAAAACAAGATCTTCCTTATCTTCTCGTATCAATGAGTACAATTATAGTAATTAAATAAATAATTAAAAGGGAAGACTGAAAGTATCTGACTAACATTAAATCTGGAATGTAAAAGAATACATGAATCAAGTGGTGAAGTAGCTGCTAATGATGGTTGTGAAAGTTAAGTGATGTTTTGAATAACGATGTTTGTTTAACTTACCAAATGCAGTATCTTTCAGGTAGAGCTTGCTCGACTTACCAGACAGCACTATTGGTATCTATATGCAGAGAGACCGCATGGCACATCTGCATACATATATGTACGCTGATTGCCAGACAGCCATTAAGCCACTGTATGCTGTACTGGTAAAATTAAAATTGGTGCAATAATGCAAGACTATCCTTGACGAATTGACTACACGCACAAGATAACCCTATGCTGGGTACTTTGCCACGGGGATATCCAAGGCAACGAGATTGTTGATGAGTTGGCCAAAAAGGGCTCTGGAAAAAATAGCTCCGCAGCGATAGCTTATGTAAGGATCACACTTTAAACTTTAAAAGAAATCATCAGGAGCGCCTATCAAAAAACAAGCCACCGATGGATCAAGAGGGAAACTTGCTGTATTTCGAGGCAATTGTGGCTTGCATATGACAGGAAGCGCACAAGAGAACACCTTAATGGAAATAGAACATATAGCAGGAATCTAGTTGGGGCCATTACGGGTCACTGGGAATAGCGGCGAACGATTTCTGCAGGAGTTGTACGGCTTCGGAGGGAATCGCTCTGATGAATAAAGGAGTTAGGCTATTAGGTAGCTACTTCTTTTCAAGTCGGGGGGAGCTGCAAAGTAAACAGTTCAGATGTATGCTGAGATTCCTAAGGGAAGTAGGATGGATTTAAGGCGGTTTCAAATTAGAAGGTTATCCCATAAGCTCAAGAGGGATAATGGATCCACTGAAGATCTAAATGAAGCAGGCTTGTCATTTCTAGCCTCTTACACAACCTAACCTTGGGAATTATTCAAAGTTTGTTAGAATATATTGCAAGCTTATTATATTTAATATACCATTAACCGCAAAAATCAATTTTTATCACCATATGATATCACACATACAAATGCTGGTTTTCATAATATGATAATTACTAATTCGGGGTCTTATACAAATGGGATAATAAACTCAATCGGCTTTTAAAACAGGTTAGATACACAAGATACTGGAGGAGAAGACTGATAACAAGATTTCGGAAGATTGCACAGTCAATTTGTTATATATATTTGGATTTAATACATAATACCAGATCTTAAAATCCGGACAACACAAATCTTAGAATATCAGCTATTTTGAATCCGTCGCCTTTTGATATTTTTTTTTACTAGATTATGGTCCGAGATTTAAAAATTCGACACCTACATTTTAGTAAATACGCCCAAAGCATTTCTTGGAATTGCATCTAGGTCTATGATGATATTCTTTCCGACAACAAAAATCTCTGCTTGAAAACTTTTTGTAAAAGACAAATAGAGACAACATATTGAAGTCTTAAAATTTTTCAATTGATTCATCCTTTGAATTTGTATTGCTTAAGGCCTGAAACACAATTGGAGCTTTTCAGCCAGCTTGAGATTTGTTGACAATGTAAATCAATGTAGAAGAACACAATTGGAGCTTTAACTTTTTTGCCAGCTTCAAGCTGACTTGAGATTTGATTTGCAAATTTCAAGCATGACTACCAACTTGAGGGAATTTTTAATGTTGCCAACTGTGCGAATGTCGAATATTAGATGAGAATGGCTTCTGTTGACACATTTAAGAAGTAAGCTGTTACCAAAAATGTTAAAATGGAAGAAAACTTACGAGTTAGTAAAAGATAAGCAGTTTCTGTGGGACATAAAAAAAACTCGGTATTATTTTTACATATAATTGGTACATCTCAAAACTATCCAGAAAAGTATGCATTAATCGTAATTTTGGAAAATCGGAAGCATTAACTGTCGTTCCTTAATAAATATTCTCAACATAAACAAGTTAAAGTTGCAAATGTCAAAAACACCAGTTGTGTTCAATTCGGCTTTTTCAGAAAGCTGGCTGAAAAGCTCCAATTGTGTTTCAGGCCTAAAAAGAAGAAAAGCTGATGTCGGGTGTCGACCGATACTTCGAAATTTCTTATCGGGATTTTAAAATCTGTATTTTGCTCCTATTTTATCCTAAGCAAATTGGCCTACTAATGGCAATAAAAACGTTTTTTTTTTTTTTTTTTGAGAAAACTGAAATTTCGACTTTATTTAAACTTTTAGTAAAATACAAGCTCAGCCTTAAAGTCAAATCAAATCAAAGTGTATTTATTTATAAACCCCTGCTTAAAGCGGCGTATAACGCTGGGTTCTACGATATTACAGAGTATAACGAACAGTTTATATAAAATATAGCAAAATAAACAATAATATTATTAAACAAGAATCAGTTAGCCTAAATTAACAGCTTATACAGATAAAATTAGTTGCTTATATGGTTACGGAGGTATATAGAATATCGATTCCTCAAATTGAGTCATAAATCATTAGTTGATAGTTTGGGTCCATTACAAGTATTGGTGAGGCCAATAACAGCACAGATAGTAGCATAAACATTAAAAAAATTAAAAGAAAGGAAGATTACAGTTCATTTATCAGCTACAAACACTCAAACACAAATCACTTAATCACTAAATCATTTAATCATTAAATCATCAGGCCCCCAAATAATTGGAACATGAAAGTTTTTTATCTCAATTCACCAAATAATTAAATCTAGCACTAGCACAGAGGCATGGCACCAAGATTCCAGTTGTCCGATCAATAATTGGAAAGCATTAGGGAGTACTAAAGGATCAAAATATCAGAGGATCCAGTGAAGTTAATTGGTTGAGCAAGTATGTTGAAGATGTTAAGGAATTGAATTCCGCCTGTTAGGGGTTGAAGTCCACGTCAGGGATGGCCCCTCCACAAGAACGAGACTGTTGTCCGTCCTATAAGCAACTAATTGGGCCAATAATCACACGTCAGGGATAGACTCACAAAACTGTTGCTCTATAAGCAACTATAATTTGGCTTGTAATCACATACTGTTTCCCATATGGGAGACTATCTCTCCCACTTATATGGAGCACCCCGGAATACTCGAAAGGAAAATCGTAAGAGCTTGCGCAGGATTCCATAGACGAGCCAACGGGAAGTAATTCCGAAACAGTAATCTGCGAAGAAGCCAACCACCCCAAAAAGGATTACTTGTTCGAACTTGTGAATAAGTTAATAAAATTCCGAAAAATTCCCAACCACCCAAACCGACTTATAAATAACTTGTCGTATATACCGGCAGACTTTAGAGGTATTTAATTCAATTTTCACAGAAAATAATCATTCACAACAAAAATGTTCATACACTTTTTATTTCAAACAGTGCTAAGATTATGTCCATAAAATGTGCGTCACCTCGTGCACTAGATAAATAAGGAAATTCACATAACCAGTCAAAGAAAGTTCCAAAACAGACAGGAAAAAGTATCTTAAACAATTCCAAAAATTTTTGCTTTAGCACCACATACATTTAAAAAAATCGCTAAACCGACGAATAAGTTGCTTGTTTTCACCAATTTCTCAACTCGACAATCATGTCTATAAAATATCTTTGAATTTGGTCAAAGTATTTTCAAGAAATTTCATAATATGCATACGAGAAAAATCAAAATCTTGGAACTTTAAAACCAGAATTTTAAATGAATATACAGTATCACAAAGTCATTCGCAAGTGAAACTTACCAAAACAACTGAAATAAACCAGATACGATGGAAGAGATTGTAGATTTTGGTTAGTTGGTATGTTAATTGAAAGAGAACCCACTTACTGCAATGCAGGCAATGACAAGGTAATATTCATAACGTGATACAAGTTTATGTAATGGCAAAAAGTAGACAGGATTTTCAAAATTTCAATCGTCAAATCCGTATATTATTTTGTAAATATTATAAAATTAGTCTCAAAATACAATCCAATAAAATAGATAACGTTATTTCGAACGTAATTGCAAAACTTGATCTGTAACTCGAGCAATGAGCGCATCATATTCATTCTTCTTAATGTTGGCGCTCCATAATTTGAAGAGAGTGTTCTCCGCTTTTTCGTTTGGGTTTCCTGTTTAAAATAAACAAATTGTTGAAATTGGCATTTTTAATAATAGATTAAAATTTAAATTAACCTTTTGTGTCCTTGATGAATAGCGTCATAAAAATTAAAACTTTCCTTACAATTGGACTATGTATGTCACATATAGCATGGAGTGCTCTTGCAGTTTCACCGGGAATCTTTGAATATAAGTCTAGTAAAAGAATAATTTTTAACTACATATTTGTCATTTACTTCATTTAAATTAGCCACAATAAGTGAACTTCCTTCCTTTATTTTATTCTTGTATTTTTCAACAACCAAGCCATAATCCTTGATTGCTTCCTCTGATGTGAAATCTTTATGATCTAGTTTCAAGGGCTCTAAAGAAGGATCTAAAACATGCAGATAAATAAAAATATAGTATGTATTCTGCTAAACACATTTTGAGCACTTACCGAAACATGCAGCCGCAGTTTTTGCAATTTTCAAAATCAGCGTTTTCGGCAATGAATTTGTAGAGTGTAGAAATAGATAAACCCCTGGAACGGCAGGTTCACTATTTAAAATTCCTTCAATACCGATTGTTAATGTTTTCCACAAGTGTTCGTCTTCCATTGGAAATTCTTTTCTAATTAAATCTAAACTACATGTTTTTCTTGATTGGTTTACTTCGTTGGGAAAGGCTGTACAAATAGCAATAGTGATAAATGCTATAATAGGCACTATCCAAAACTTCTTAAAAGATTTATTCTTCGGTGCACAGTCATTTGTAGGATATTTCTGGGAACTAAAATTCCCTTCCATAGAAAAGCTCTTATCAACACTTATTCGTGCATATTCATTCCTATCGGAATATTTTCGATAAGATCTACTTTTTTTTGTACTTGGTGAATTGTTTTGAAGGCCTGAGTTATCTGAATGGTACTCATCTGCCTCCGAAGATTCTTCTTCACTAGGCAAAATATTATCTTCAGTTACATTTATACGATTACGACGAATTGGAGGACTTCCAGATACAATGTTTTCTGGCCTTATAGATTTACGGGGTCTTATTATGTTATGTTTATCCATTCTTTTCAAGCTATCTTAAAGAAATTTAAGAAACAATTTTTTTTTCACTAGATAATTAGTACTTTATTTACCATAGAGGTTTGAATTTATTGGCTATTTTCGATGACAGTCTGTGATTCTTGAAATTATTTATTCATGTTTTCTTCTTCTTCATTGTTTGTGAAAAGGCTTTTGTATGATAAAAGGGGTCAAAGGTGAAGTCCCCATAATATGGCGCCTACACGCTGCAGTACGCATCACTTTTCATAGAAGGTGCTAGTTTTTGTATAAATATTAAGTGTATCGCAAATTCACAGTACGTAACAAGAATTAAATTATTATATTTGTGGCAGTAAATAAGAGCAGTACATATGCACGGTTAATACCTGGCAGGTTCTCAGAACATTTGTAAGGTGAATTTTAAAAAATCAATTGGAAAAAAAGAGTAATCTTAGAAAAAATCAAAAAATGTAAACCAGACGATTGTAAAAAGTTGACTTGATGTCAGTCCTTTTTTCGTTTTAAGATTTTAGTTGCTAAAGGAAAAAATTTTTTTTTTTAAATAAATAATAATAAATAACATCAACTTTAAACAGATCACCTGTGTAAAAAAGAAAAAAACATATTGTCCGCAGCAGAATATAAATAAATATTAAACCATCATTAATATAAGTCTTTTGATTTACCCTAACTGTAGGATTAAATGCAACCAACCTAAAGAACATCGAAGACTGAAGTGGGACAATAGGAATTCACACCATCCCCACATATTATCACTTCAAATAGCAGGTAAAGAACTGTACAGCCGCCCGTTCAGAAATTTCAGAATTTCATATCGGCGAAACTATTTGCTATTTAAAGTGTAGGAGGTAATTTTCTTCCCCCCGAATGCGTATCATCGGCGAAAAGTGAGGCATGCTGCACGATATGGGCCTTAGATTTGACACACAAAATGATGCCCACATCACGGTATTCTCATTAAATTATGACACCAGTGTTGTTTGTGACATAATTTTGTCCACTAAGTATATAAAAAAAAAACAGAGAGTGTATCTCTGTACCATGCTTTTCTAACACTAGACTTACACGATATGTACACGATAGTATTTTAAGGAGTCCATATTATAATAGTCAGTTATGCCCAATCTACAATGCATGGTTAAGGCGTGAATTACAATTACGACTCCGACTTCGGCTTCGACTTTGCTCAAATGGTAAATACATGTCACAAGATACAATTGCAACTTCAACTTTGACTGCGACAACGACTGAAACTATACTTTGCTCAAAGTGCAAAGTTGGTGTCGCCTGTGGTCAACTTCAGTTCAATCACAGAAGTCGGGACTGCTGGTTTGTTCAAGCAGTTGAAGCTTTAATTTAATTACAAATTCCACCACAGCGTCGACTACGACTTAAAATCAAGTTGCTGTCGACAGATCAGTCGTAATTGTAATTCACGCTTAAACCACGTCGTCAAAACGATATCGTTTACTGAAGAATGCATATAAATACACGAAATATGTAAGTAGTGGTAAGCTGCGAAATTAAACAGCTGTTTACCTGTCAATTATCATAAATGTAATTGTTTCCTCGATTTCATTGCAGAATTACATCGAAGGAAGTATTTTATTTGGTCTCAATAATTTATACAATAATTTAGTAAACTTAGTAAACTAAGAAATTGCTTTGGACAAGTCAAATAATATAAAATATTTCTTTTAAGATTGAAAGTACAAGTTCCAGTTTACAGCTGTTTTGTTCTAAATTCCCCTACATGGTTCTAAATCATGCTAAATACACCTGAGGTATTACTATATCGTTTTCTCTGATTAACTACTACACATAAGCTCGTGCTCATGTCGTCAAATGAATGAAAGAGAAGGGACATTTTCGCAAGAATAAATTTTCAAATGCAAGAGTGGGAAGCAAACATAAAAATCCATATCGTTTTGACGACGTGGTTTTACCATGCATTGTAGATTGGGCATTATGCTCGTTGTGCGAAAACTATGTCGTTTAAATTGCGTCAAAGCATGCTTTATTACAAAGTGAACTGCCATACATTTCGAAGAGTGTATAGCTTAAGTAAAACAATAAAAATAAACTGTTATACACAAATACAAATGTCAAAATTTTGGTAGGCTGCTGTGGTGTTACAAATTTCAGTTAAGTCGCAAATATGACGGGATTTTCTTTAAAATTAAAATCGAAAAAAGGTCAGCATATTCTAAATAATTTGGACAAAAATACAACAATTGGATTTTTAAAAGCACGCATAACAGAAATAACGCAAATCCCAAAAGCTCTGTTGCATATCCTTGTAGGCTTTCCGCCGAGGCCATTAGATTTAACTGAAGATGGAGCGATAATAACATCCTCCGGTATTACAAACGGAGATACGCTAATTGTTGAGGAAAAGTCAAATACTCTAAAAGAGGATGAAGAGTTAGCTAGACGATTGGCAGCTGAGGAAGAAGAAAGTAATCTTATTCGAGAGATATCCAGTCAACCACCAATGGGAATACTTCTCAAGAAAATAGTGCCTGCTGACAATTCTTGCCTTTTTACAAGCATAGGATACGTCTTAAATGGAAAAATTGATACCGAAGTGGGTTACTATATGCGGACAATAATTGCAGATTTTGTTAGCGCCGATTCAGAAAAGTATAATGAAGCGTTTTTAGGTAAACCAAACGAAGAATATTGTATCTGGATAAAACGTCCAGAATCGTGGGGTGGTGCTATAGAAATATCAATCTTATCTAACTTTTATGGACTGGAAATAGATGTTGTTGATGTTACGAATGGTATAATAAATCGATTTGGAGAAGATAAAAATTACGGACAACGAGCATTTCTGCTTTTTGATGGCATTCACTATGATCCACTTTACATGGAATCATTGACTGTAAGTAGTTAGGACTAATTTTGTTTATTACCTATTGAAGGCATCCTCTCATATAAGTTATTATTGTTTTATTTTGCGTTTTTTTTTTTTTATAAACTTTAAGGCCATTATCTAAACATTCTCCATAACATAATACCGCTGCCTTTTGTCCTTTTGTCCTGATAATTAATTATTTTCGTTATCCTCCACAAATAGAGCCACTGCGCTTGAAAAATTCATAAATTCCAATTTTATTATTATTAAAATTTATTACCTAGAAAAAGAATTTATAAATGTCATTTGTGCTAGGGGAAAAAATTGGAAAATAATTTCGAAACAAGCAAAATCGCCTGTCAAACGAAAATCTTATAACATACTGCCAGGGCGAAATCTTCGCTTCGATGATCGCTTTCGATGCGAAGTTATAACATGTCGCCTCTGATGTAGTGGGAAGGCCACAATTTTTCCTTAGAAATTTACTGGAAATTTTTCCTTATAATTGTTATTTATTGGATGCCGACAACGGATGCTAGCTTGAGCCACTAAACATTTTTATTTGAACAGACGCGTTGATGAGCAATAAGCCTAATTTTTTCTTAGAAATTGACAGAAAATGTTTCGGCAGAATTTTTATTTAGTCTGGTGGCCGACTGGAGCTATTTTAGATACAAGGTGTGTCGCTGTCGGCTTCCACAAATGCATAACAATTCTAAGGAAAAAATTTCTAGTAAATTTCTAAGAAAAAATTACTGCTTTCCCCAAGGTTTCTTCTATATACTTTCCCTACATCAGGTCGAGGCATCGTTGATTGCTGGCTTACTCTTTGTTTACGTCTGCAGTAATAGCGCCTTAACAATAGAAGAAGTAAATAAGTCAAACTTCGTCCCGCAATCACTATATAGTTCAAGAGTTTAACATTCTTATACCACAAGTAAATAAATATACAGATGAGGAACCCATATCAGAAAAATGAAAACCTTATCATCATTTCTGGTACAAGTTAGTTAGCTTCGACGAAAATTGTAGCTAAGAAATGGTGTTATTAACATAAAATGTTCCTAATGTTCAGGCACACCCAAGTTTCTATCTTTTACCAGAGCAAGACAAGACAAACTAATGGCATACAAAAACTGGGCAAGTAGATCTAAATCAATAACGAATATAAATATATATCGACGATGCCTCGACTTTGACGAAACCAAAGGCGGTCAGGCAACAATGTAAGGCCGGGCGCCCACTGGAGTGGTGTGTGAGCAATGTGGCAGTGGCGTGGTTTTGGCGTGCGATGTGGCAACAAAGTGGTGTGGCAGTAGAATGGTGGCGGATTGGTATTAATATTATTTAGCGCGCATCAAAATGGCAAGCAGCGTATCGATTAAGTAATTCAACATCAACAGTAATAACTGAGGAGAAGTGGCATCCACTGCCACTTACCACTCGAAAATTAAACAGTGGCAATCAAGTGGTGCCACGCCACTTGTCAAATGCCACGCCATCGCCACTCTATTTCAATGTGCGCTATTCTATTTGTTTTTACGGGACTAAATTTTTTCACTTACCATATAATCGCCACGCCACTGCCACATTGCTCACACACCACTCCAGTGGGCGCCCGGCCTAATATTCAACGATGCCTGGACCTGATGAACGGAACGCCACATTTTTTCTTAGATATTTACTGGAAATTTTTTCCTTCGAATTTTTATGCATTGGTCGAGTGACGAGTCCGAATTTCTTGCTCCAGCCAGTATAAAATCAACGATGCTTCGACCTAATGTAGGGAAGCCTTCAATTTTTCTTTAGAAATTTACTGGAAATTTTTTCTTCGAATTTATACTCATTTTTGTAGACCGACTACAATATTTATGAGCGTAGACGAGTAAATATCCAATAAGAAATATGTTTTTATTTTATAAATTTAGGGAAAATATTTCGGTAGAATATTTATTTACTTTGTCGGCCTCCAATTGCCAATAAGCATTCATTTCTTCTGCTCTTGTCAGCCTCCAATAATGCATAAAACTTCTAACGAACAAATTTCCAGTAAATTTCTAAGAAAGATTGAGGCCTTCTTACATCAGGTCGAGGCATCGTCGATTTTATATTCGAGCGAGACGTTGCAAAAATTTTTAATTGACTCGTAACATGTATGTATATGACTTCTGGTTTTCAATTTTCCTATTCGATTCGTTATCTGTATATTTTATTAACTTATTTATGCTGAAGGTGATTTTATTTTATAAATGTTTTGCAGTTAAGTAAGTTAGTGAATTTATTTAGGATTTTCTGCTATTCATTACAAAAGCCATATAATTTTACTATAAGTCTAGCTTTATTTCCTCCTTTTCCTTACCTTCTACATTAGTATACCAATTTAATGGTATTTTAACAATATCAAGAATTTTTCTCTTAAGTATCCTAAAATTATTCTCAAGTTTTACATCTAAAGGTAATTTATTAAATATTTGAAAGCCCTTATATACTAAACTATTCTGCGATGAATTATCTCTACACAGTGGCAGCCTAAAAGCATTAGCATCCGTAAGGTTGTCAGTCTCCAACATAATTCAATAATTTACTTAAATAACTCCGCATATGACCTGACTTACTTTACAGCAAAGAAACCTTTAGGGAAAATATATTGAAGAATATTTTTGCTGTAATTTTTAATTTGTTTTAATTAAATTAAATCAGAAATCCTAAGGTAGCAAGCTTCCCTTGCTTCCAAAGTTTTATCAGAAAAAACAGGTTTTATAACACTTGCATATGTAGGTACTAAAATGTTAAAGTCGCATTACGGTTCTTGGTTTCATCAATATAGGTATACCTGGAAAACCGTGTCCGTATGGATTTAAGCAATATGAGTGAATGAATAAAAATGAATAAAGTGTATGATTATAAAGAGTGAGTGTGATGGTGAGCATAGTCTTGTGACGTACATATGCATAGAGAATTATACAATCATTTTTTTTACTTTGCTTACATTATCACTGAAAAATAGTTATTTTTTAAATATAAGTTTTATTAATCTTAGCTCAGGGAAGACTTTATGATGCAAAGCACAGCATGGCACGAAGGGGATCAGATAAGGATTAGGAACATGCGGAGAGTGGCGGAAGCTCTGATGTATGTCACTTTAGAATTTTCAGAGATTGTACGCCCGAGGAACGACAGAAGATGGTAGACTGTTCCACATCCGGACAGTTCAGGATAAAAGACCATTACGGGATTTTACTGTGCCGCCGAAAGTATTTTGAAGGGTGAAAGGTTGTGCGCGGCTTGCACCGCAAGTATTGCGCGCAGCAATCAATGCACAAGGGATCAGATTAGATATATCATCGGAACATTGACCATTGCAATAAAGGAGTGAACGGCATGCAAGTTATTGTCGAATTTCCAATTAGCTTGAAGGCTCTCTAATGAAGCTAAGGTTGTGTGATCAGTCTCGGACTAAATATGGGAATTGTATTCCATTCTATGTCTGATATAGGACTTGTAGAGGAGCGTTAGATTTGATGGACTGAATCTGTTACGCCTTTTCAGAAATCCAAAGACATTTCGATGCTTCTTTGGAAACAGAGAAGATGTGGTCTGTCCAGCTTAATTTATTCGAAATATTAATGTCAAGAATGCTTAGTGACACTATCGGAAATTAATGTTCCATCAAAAGAAATGGGAGAGGTTAAGTAGTGATCTTTTTTTAAGGCTTAACCACAATGTGCATAACCTTGCATATGCAAGGCTTGAAAATATCACGAATGCTTCCTTATGCATCACTAACATTTGTATAGTATTTACACAAACTCTCAAATTTGCTTATGCAAAGTACGATCACGAGCGTACAGACAGAAGTTGACGAAAGGAATTAAAACTTGACGAACGGCTTCTTATTCCTATTGTGGGTTGTTATTATGAAAAGCAATTGCTCGTGGCTTTGCATATGCTAGCATATGCACATTGTGGTTAGGCCTTTAAAGTTGTGAAACACATTTGGGTGTTAGATGCATTGAATTCGATGCGATTCGTTTTGCCAGAAGCGAGAATATTTTCCAGATCGTTATTCCATAATCTAATGGTGCAGTCTAGTTTGACACATGCGGCATTCCTCCTGGAGTTCGCACGAATTTCAAAATAGTAAGCGAAATTATGGGTACTGTCATCAGCGAAACTATGGATGGGATTGAAAGTAAGGAAAAGCAGATCATTAATGAATATTAAGAAGAGATACGAAGAGATAATAGAGCCCTGGGACACACAGGCATTTATAAGGGTTAAGGAAAACGCGACTCTGTTGCTAACGGATGCAGAGCTATGTATGTTCGATATAGTGAAGGGGTTATCGAAAACACAAAATCTGGCTGGTCTTCGACTGTAAATTAGTCTATATTGAATTATTATTATTAGGCACGGCCCACACACGCATCTGTTTATATCAATTAATCAACGATTATGCATAGACCCTGCTTTAAAATTCACTCCGTCCGCTGAAATTTCTTTGTCATTTTTTGGACCTAGACCTCTGTTACATGCTATGACTCAAAGCTTATTATGCAACTGAATTAAAATAACGTACTTTTATCACTAGTAAAATATAGCGTACCAGCAAAAAAAATGCTAAGAATTAATGGTCATATTTTTTTAACAACTTTCGCAGGATGGAGCCCCTAGAACACTTTTCCCAATTGAAGCTGAAGATGTCTATCAACAAGCGGAACAAATTTCACAAGAATCTAGATCATCACGTCAATTTACAGATGTGGCAAAGTTTACATTACGCTGCATGCAATGCGACGTTATGCTGGTGGGTCAAAAAGAAGCCACACAACATGCACAATTCACTGGTCATACTAGTTTTGGAGAAGTGTAGACTTTGAAATTTTAAAATTGATAACAGGAAAAAAAACTATGTTGACATTAATTTTTTGTACGTAATGTTTTTAAAAAAAATTAGAACCGAATGAATAGATAAATTAGAAGCAGAAAGCTATCAAATCTACTAATTGTATAGTAATATTTGCTGAATGCAACCAAATACTCGAACACCTTCTGCATTTTCCTATTAACTGCTAATGTTCAGAGAGATTAATAATATTTCATTACCTACTTATTACATTTTATTAGTTTCACCAACATTTCTGATAGGTTTGGCATGATTAATTGAATTTTATTTTAATGAAATTTGGGAGTATTTGCAATAATATCTAAAAACATGTATTTAATTCTAAGAGATTTTTAGCATTATTAAAAATTACACCACAACATTGTGTCCTTAACTGATCGCAGTACTATTAAAAATTTGTGTATTTTTTTACACCTAATACCTTTCACCTGAAAAAAAGGACATTGGTTGGCAGGGGGAAAGAGAAACTAGAAATTACCTGAAATAAAGACGGCGACAAAAATTCCTTTTAACACTAAAGTTTGATCAGCTGTCCTTTGTGATAATACAAAAAATTCCCTGCACACTATATCATTAGATGCAGGCAGTTAACAAATGACAACATTTGACAATTATCGAGTTTTCACTTACGGATTATATTTCATAGTTCTTTTGCGAGAAAAGTTTTGAAGTCCAATTTTTTCGTCAATCCTTACATTTCTGTAATTGATAATAAAAACATGATATACAAGCTCCCGGATTATGAGTTGTGGCATGAGCGCAAGCGTAGAGTGCGTTTTTGCAAACTTTTTTGAATCTTAAGAAATGTTTTTAGTTTTTTCTAAAATCCACAAACGTGGTTTTGATTTGATGGCTGAAGCTGTGCGAAAGGATGACGGACGATTCATCCTCATCCTTTTGCATAGGATAGTAAGAACATCGATATAATCAAGATACTTCGAAAACCTACCCGATGTGAAAGAGGAAATGACGAGGTCGGCCATTATTATTTATAGTCAAAATGTTTTTTTTGAGATTTATCTATTTATTGTTACTACTAAATTGAAATGTGTAACTGAAAACAAGCGTGAAAATTAAATTAAATTTAGATATTATTTAAAAAAAAAAAAAAACTGAATTCAGTCTTGTAGAAAACTAATAAGAAGTATGGTCACAGGGGTCCTAATGACCCCTTGGTGAACCTAGTGTTAAGATCGGAAAAATCCTACAAAGAAATCTTTCAAATTTGTAGAGTTAGACAAATGCACAATGTAAAATTGACAAAGAAGCACAGATAATAATTAAAGGAGTTTCAGATGATCCAGAGAATGAAGTTTTGAAGTCAGCTCTAAAAACTATCCAAGAGCTTCTTAAAAAAAAAAGGAATTCATACAAATTTTTAGCAAAGCTCAGTATTTTTTTTGCTTAGTAAGCCACCTCATCCAGAACAAGTCGAAAATAAGTTTTGAAATGTGAACACACAATCCCACATTACTTTAATCGCTGTAGCCAGCGTTTATTTGCGCGGCGTCGTGGCGCTTTTGGGGGTTTATAATAAATAAATTTTAAATTTGAAGCAGAACATATAGCACAGAGGCAATCTTATACGAGAAATACCATGCCCAGAGTAAATGTATGTCTTGGCTTTCTGAAAGTGTGTAAGAAAGATTTCCGATGGTCGAATCCAACTCCCTGTTCATCACCGATATCAGATCTAAAATGAAAACAATTCCCATATCCCGACTGGAGCCAACTTTCATTACTCGTTTAAGAACATAACTCTGCTTACAATGCACTAACATTTCTTTTGTTTGTTTACTTCTAAGTATTGTTGCACAATTTGCACGGGTGTTTTTTTATAATACCTACCCTATCCCATATCTTTGCAGCGGGGGTAAAAAATAAAATCGTTTTTAGATTTTTTTTGTGAAAGCAGGAATTTAAAAAGACCATGGTTAGACATAAATATTAGTTTTATTGTGTTGTATTTTAACTACTGGGAGGCCCATGGCGGCGTCATCGGGGCTGGATTCTGAAGATACGACATAACTACCGCACTTACGCTCAACATAAACGATGATAAAACCTAAAAAAAAATTAAATCAGGGGTAAAGGTATGTAAACAATTAACGCCTATTATTACCTGTTTGGCATCATCGCTAATGCGGGAATTTGCAAAACTAATGCAGGAACAGTAAAGGGCAAACCAAGCACACCATTTTAATTTCATCATAAGACCGCACATTGAAAAAATCATCCCTGAAAATAATGTTTAGTATCAGTTCAAATTACCACATAAACCAATGATCGACCAACCTAAGATATTCATATAATCAGGCATAAGGTCCTCTCCGGCTGCCTGCCCTTGATTTTGAGGAGCTTTATATCTGTTAACTTTATGAAGCCTACGGGGGTCTATATTAGCATTCATTTTTACTTGCTTTTTCAGAAATTCTAATAAAAAATTATATGAAATCAAAATTTACTTGTCACTTTTGACACTTTGGGAATTTTGACCTTTCATCTTCTTCTTATATTTTATATAATTGTTAAACATATAAAATACGCAACTCAACTATTAGTGCGTTTAAGATTTCTGCTGTACTGTACCACAATAGTTTTGGGTGTGTAAACAAGGTAACAGATGTTTAATCCAAAATTAAAGCTGCTTTTGGAATTTTTGGTTGCACTCATCCAAATCAAAAGCAAAAACAAAAAAAAAGAAGTCATTGCTATCGACACTAACAATTTAATTGAATTTTACGTTAGCGACTTGTTATGATCGCTCTGGCTGCTGAATCTGTATCTGATCTTTTGCCATATGTAAATGTCAAAATATTCGATGAAATCATTTAATAAATAACTAAAGTAAGCGGTATATAGAGTGAAAACTTAGGGCCGACCCAGGCTAGAGCTGAAGATTTTACGGGTGAGAAGTATTCGGAGTAGGAAAAATTCCATGCTACCAAGTTTCGATTTCTCTGGCCACTTTGAAATCTCTGAAATTTCTAATCGGACGGCTGTAGAGATGTTTACTTGCGATTTGAGGTGATAATATAATGATTTAATAATCATTACGTGTTGTGAATTTGTGATACACTTATTTTTTATATAAAAACTGTGACTTCATTGAACACGCTGTCAATTAATTTCGGTAATCATATAAGCAACTACGCGTGGCAACATTATTGTACTGGCACGTCTCAGCCCAAGTGAAGTAAATTTCTTTCTTCTCTTCTCGTGTGGGAAGGCCCAGGCGTAACCCCCGGAATATAAATAATATATAATAATAATAATAAATAATATACAAGCCATGAACAAAGTTGAAAAAAGAGAGCAGCCGGCCGGTTAGCAGGCGACATCCGCAGTCTTCTTGCATTGTCTTACTGCAGGAGTTTTTCACATAAAAGTTGCTTGCATATTGTTCAAACGCTATAATTTCCATGGGGCCTATTCTTGAATTACGAATGGTTTTTACGAATTCGTTATATAACGAATGGTTGATAACGAATCGAATACCCCGTTCGTATTCTTGAACCTCTTCGTT
This sequence comes from Dioctria rufipes, assembly GCA_963924295.1. Taxonomy (NCBI): domain Eukaryota; kingdom Metazoa; phylum Arthropoda; class Insecta; order Diptera; family Asilidae; genus Dioctria; species Dioctria rufipes. The sequence continues at coordinate 70,433,230 of OZ002743.1, read as the reverse complement.
ATAAAGTCGAAGTGGTGAAAAAGTATTTCAACATAACGAGTGTGGTAAGATTAAATCTGTCAATTTACAAATTGGATATCGTCAGCTGTTTCATATTTTAAAATATAATTTGTAAAAAATGGCAAGCTTCAGTGAATTGTCATTATTGTTTGGTCCTGAAATCGTTAAAGAATCTATGGACTATCAATTACGTCAATAGTTAATCAATTCCTGCACCCTTAATTCAACGCTGGATAGAAAAAAAAGGTTGCAGGAGGACCTCCACCAGTGCCATGCAAATGTTTTTTATGCCGCCGCAGATTTTCCTTTTACCACACATTTTTATCCTGCCAAATCTGGACTGGAAATTTTCTATTACCTTTGTTTCGAATATAATATCATAAAAAAACTTTTCTAGTTCTTTTGTGCTTCGGGTATGGAAATTAATACTGATTTTATTTTGCCACAATTCCGTGGCATCTTTTGAACTGAAAGAGTTCTCATATTTACCAAATCTCAGTTTCTGGTTTTCCTTTAAAAACTCAATTAGTTTAGTTTTTTGAGCATCGAATGGTTGAACCCACTCGTTAAATAACGAAGGGTTTGCGTTCGGTATATAACGAATGCGGATTTCAAGAATACGATTCCGAATGGTTTTGACAGTATAACGAATGCGGAATCTGTCTTCGTTATTCAAGAATAGGGCCCCATGAATTTGTTCTACATGCTATTTTTTTTAACTATTAGAAAGAAAACAGATCTAGCTGCAATTTGTTTTAACTTCATTTGGCTGTGGGAACGACAGTTTTGGGCTTTAGGACCTGTTTAAGATGAAATTTTAGTTTTTCATCCATGACGAGTATACAAAAAGCAGTGAGAGTGAGCTCTTACTGCATGCCGGCACGTTAAGGCCTTTTAATGTGTCGGTGCTTTGGGCGACTTCATGGATTGTATAATATTCCGGGGACTACGCCCTAGGCGACTCGTTAAATGTGCGAGATTTGAAATACACAATAATTTTACAAAACATTAAAATTGAATAAATTTATACAATTCATGCTTTCGAATCAGCTGTATTTCAAATTTGTAATATTTATTAATTATAATAAGCTTTAAAAAGACGCTGAACACCAGGAACTCTGGAACGTAAAATAAAACAAATTAAATTCAATTCGAGTGGTTATGTGAAATAGAGCAGACACTTAGTTAGCACGAAGTACGCGCATTTTGCTACACTTGTGCCCGGAAACATGTCATCACAATAATATTGCTACGCTGTAGTTCCATATATGATTATCGCCTCAAATCGCAGGTAAAGATCTGGACAGCCGTCCGATCAGAAATTTCACAATTTTAAAATCGCCAAGATTATTTCATTGCCGGAATCCTGCATGTGTTCCCGTTCAAAACTTGGTATTTCGCAGTTTTTCCTCCCCCAAGTCCCTCCTATCAGTTAAAAGTGAAGCGTGTGGGCCTACGCTTACTCGATGCACTCAATTTAAAAGCCAGTTCTATCCTGCCTGCCCTATGCCAGCCATGTCAGCATTTTGCAATGGTTTTCTTTTATTCCTGGTACTGCCGACTTATTTCTAATATTCATTTACTTGAGAATAATCTTAACAATAATTTAATTCCAATCTATGAGAATTTGAACGAAGTGCATTGAGCTAGATTCATATGGACAAATTTTTGTTTTAAGAATTAGCCAACCTAGTAAGGTTATTATTAGAATGCGTTAGTAAGTAACTGCCAACCGAACTCTCAATTTTACTAAAGTACAGAAAATAAAAAGGACTTAATCCTTTAATAAAAATTTGAGCAAAGATTTCTTTTTAAAAGTAGCCCGTTAACAGTCCTTTAAAACAAAACAAAAATTTGCTAAATATCTGCTTCTGTTCAAAAGTAATAAAATTTTTATGTGGTGCGTAAATTGGAAAAGTTCAATTAGTTGTGTTCGTCTTCAACAAGATCCGACCCCATCAGAATATCATAACATACGTATACACGTGCCTTGCATTCGCACATTAAGTAACTCTTTCTGACCTTACTAACCCAGGTGGAAAAAGAAGGCCTTCTTCTTTAATTCAGAATAACTGATTTGGGTATGGCATACTCATTACTAGTCGCATTGCACTCTAATTTATTTCTAACATTCGATGTCATAGATGTCTATCACATTACTGGTAATTACTCGCACTGAATGAAATAGAATAAAGTGCTGATTACATAGCGCCCGTTCCATTCCGACACGTAAATTTGAACTTACCCAAGTTGAGCGAATCTCAATTTCCTTAAAAATTTTGTTTGTTTACAATTGCGGACTGCTGTGTTAAATTGATCGAACTTATGTCGATTTCGATGGGACCATTTCAGTGTTGCACTTTTTCTGGTAGCGGAGAACTGGGAATACTGAAGTCCATCGAACATATTTCTGTCATATTCCTGGTATTTGTGGGCACAGTGTATTAGGTCTGTCTGTTTACTTTTGAGTAAAAATCTTTGCGTAAAAATCAAGTAAAAACTTTTATGCGGTAGAGGGGATAACTCAAGAAAAGTTACCAGACACTTCTCGAGTAAATTTTGTTGAGCTTGCAGTGTGTCAAAAATTTGACAGATAAGTTTTCTATGCAAAACAAGGTTTGAAAATAATAATTGTGATTAAGTAAAACATCTTTCTCTAATTTAATAAAAAAAAAGGAAAAAATGTGCTTAAAAGGTCGCTTATAGCCATTCTGGCAGATTCGAGTAGCAGTGATAGTACAAGCGACAGTTGTATTCTAATCGCAATTCAAATCAATTTTCACTTCATATCACAACAAGCGTGTTAACGCCAAATTTAATACTTTTGACAGTCAGCTGATTGCATATCGAAGTTACACATCTTCTTAATCATGAGTAAAAATGTGCAACTTTGTGCAAGAGGGGAACTATCCGAGCAAATAAACACCTTAAAGGAACAAGAAGAAATAAGTCTGGAACCAATAGATCCACACACAGTACACCATTACACGCTTGGTTACTTATCATTACTGATAATATTAGTAATAATAGTATACATTATTTACCCGAAATGTAGTGTTTGCCAGAGAAAAAACAGACCAGGAACGAAAAATGAGAATAGTAACTCGGAAAATCCGTACCAGGAACCCCAAATTCAGTTAACTCGAGCGTAACATATATATATACATATATCCAGATTTTTCATGTTCTGGAAATATTAAATCACAATCCGGTTGAATGGACATCATTTCATCCTCTAGATCGCAACTCGGTCTCCAAATTTCCCCCTTTTTTGTTGTTAGTGTTATTCTTGCAATAAATCAATTAATTGAATAAATAACGATCCCCATTCTTAATAACTAATTAACTTTCATTGGTAGTTCGCTCGGAAACGAACCAACACACTGTACGAAAACGAATATAAATGAAAATAATTTGCACCTTTTTGGTATTTCTTGGTTATAATTAATAAAACTATAAGAGTAAGATTATCAAAATGTTTAGCGCGTAAGGTTATTAAAACTTATGCTTTCAATAATTTTAGCAAAAATTAACAAAAACTGTATATCTTTAATAGCGTTTAATGCGTAAAATTATCAAAATAGATATGTTCAATCTTAATAAAACTACATTACTTTAGAAATTTAATATAATTAAAAAAAAAAAAAAAACCTTACCATTAATCATTAAATATCATTTATATACTTACCTTTTTATAACTAGTTATTATACTTGAGTTTACCTATATGATTAGAGCGTTTAAATACTATATTACGTTTCTTACTTTTGTCTAAATATTTGTACAACATATTTTTTATATGTAATTTAGTCTGTAGAAAACCACATATTTTAAATTTTGACTAATTATACTTTAATTTTATTCGATTTAGATTTAATAAAACTCAAAAGGTCTATTATACGAAAATAGTTAACACCTAATACCTAGTAATACTTGTGTTAAAGAATTCAAAAAAAATAATGTGTTAAAGAATTCAAAAAATAATAAGAGCAAACACAACAAGACTATCTCGACGGAACCACTATAACCACGTACATAAACTCTACTTTTATCCATACATATCAGCAAAATTTGAAATTTGTTGGAAACTTGGGCTTTAATTATACAGAAAATTCCTCACCCTCCAGGCTATGAATTTTCTTTATTTTAGGGGGAAGGGATGTTGTGATTCCAAAATCACAACCATTTCATTTACATTTACTTACCTCCTGAGGATTTCTAAAAATCCATGAGCATTCAAATTGTGGTCTCAAAATACCACACTGTGCACGCTCCATAAATTTCCCTGCACAAACACTTAAAATTACAGCAACATGCATAAATACTTACCTTCATAAATTTTCCTAATGCATAAATATTCTTATTACTTATTCTCGTAAAATACTTAACTTCGCATAAATAGCCCACTTATATAAAATACTTACTCGACATTTTTGACATTTTTTTGTAAACATAATTCACGGAGTTAATGTACTCCACATTGCATATCGCTCAAAAATATCAAGAGCAAGATCAAATTACTGCAAGACCCAAGCCAACAAATATCGTCTTATCTTTTCATTTTTTTTGCTTATTTTCGTTCTATTTTTACTGCTTTTCGTCTTATTGGTCAGTTGAACGCACCAATGACGAAAATTCTTCATACTTTTTGCTGACGCAAGGGCGTTAGTTATTTTTCGTGATAAAAATATACGACAATCAAAAGAAAGTCGAAGTTCAGGATCGGTATTCAAAGCGAAAGCACGGCGGGTTTCAAAGTCGAGAAGTTTTGTTTGTAATTGAATTGTATAATTAACAGATATTGTTTGAAAGAGTACATGTATCCGTGCAAGTAAATAAAAGTGTAATCGTTTAATTTCCTCTAATAAAATAAAATCCTGTGTAACAAATATTCATAATCAAAAGTGTTTTTTTGTACTGAAAAGATCCTGAGCCTTCCCCCTGTGCCGCTCTTCTCTCCCAAGAAAGCACGGCGGCAAACGGGGTTATAACACCAGCATGAGCTGACAGATCACTCGGTGGACAGCGTTGGACAGCCTCGGCTATTGGCGGAGAGTGTGGGGAGGTTCCACGAAAACCTGCCGCTGTGCCACCTGCCATATACAAAAAATTTTCGTGCCTACAAACCAAAGGCCGTTACACACACTCGGTCCTGAAGGGACCCTTACACCACTTACCTACATCCATTGTGAAGGCGCAGATGTTTGGCCAACCACCCAATCGACACTGAGGGCAGATAATTTTCAGTGTCCCTATGATGACCTGTAAAGAGAGGAGTAGCCGACCTAGACGACCCTCGCGCTAAGAGGGCTCCAGGAGAGTGAAAGGAGAATGTAATAAAGAACTAGTTAAGCATGACGTTATAAACTCAGATTTATTTTATAATACATATATTAGGTCTCAAATTCATTTTTGACTTTTCCTACTCCTAATATCGATTGCACAACAATATGAATGAGGCTAAAATCTTGTCTTTAATCCTTTTCATTTGGATGCCATTTAATACTAAAATTAATGTTTATAATTAACTTGCACAAAATACAATAAGTCTTATTCGATAAAGGTTCTAACTTCAGGGAAAATGAAGTGCAAACAATGAAAATTCGTTAATAAGTGGAAATATGCAGCCCCTCCTGTTGTGTAGTTCTTAAGTAAACGTAAAAAAAATAAAAGAAAACTTCTCAATTATTATACAAAAACAGCAGTTCAGCATACCTTCTACAAGACATACATTTAGTCTAAGTAAGCCTTATTCTGAGCAAAGTTTATCTATTAGTGGACCACTCAGTTAAAGCTTAGATGATAATTGTTTTTTTTTTCAGTATATATAAATGCCCAATCGTACATAAATCGGGATGAATACAGTCCTAACATTTATGGTGAGCAGATGCTCATGACTTCAAACGGAGTAACGGATTCGATTCTACTGATAACATACGCGAATTAAAATAAATGTGCCAGAGACTCTGACCTTAGGTGGCTATAAACTTAAACTGGAAGGTATTCTAGGGAAAATATGTATTTCTTTCCTAATAAAATAATTAGTTTACACTTGTACTTTTATTGTAGTTTTCGTTCATTCCGTACAAAAAGAAAAACTTGGTCGCACAAGAGGAACAGCATTTTTCGCTTAGTTTGACTAATATGCAATTCATGTAAAGATACCAATATTATAAATTTGTCAACATATCAAATAAAGAGCTCCATTGAGTTCTCCAACCTACAATCTTCTGGCAGCTTCCATTACATTAAGATTTAAGGAGTTATACTTTAGCGCCTCGCATTGGATTCGATAATATAAGCGAGTCTCAAAAATATTTTTCTAATTTTTGAAGTGATTAAAACGAAGGGATGACCTTCTAATTTGCAAATCATGGCAGATTTGTTGTCTCACCGAAAATTATGAATTATCATTAATTTAATAATATTGAGAACATATACAGATTTAATTAAAAATGAGAGTCAGGTAATACAAAAATTCAATGACTAGTGTTTACTTTCTTCAATGCTATTTAAGAGGCTCATTCTTTTGCTTGACACGAATATTATATTAATCGGAAGGTATACATATGTAGATATAGTAATATAATAAGATATATTATCAATTTGACTTACATGACATCCATCCCTCGAAGGAGCTCCCTGGAGGTGGCTGAGTAGTTGTATGTAAAGCTGTAAATTGAATTTATCATTAACGGGTCCAAGAGGACTTCAGCACCCAAAGGCTTTCCTATTAGTTGTTGACAGTATTAATCCATTCTTCGCGCTATTTCTCTTTACCAATGTTTCTTTTTATACGGCTCACAGTTTAGTTACCGAATCTTGAGTGATACTTGTACTAGCGTACTCGGTAATAGTATAAACTAACCGTTGATTTTTGTATTCAGTGCCAAACTAATGATTATTGATAGAGAAAATTAATATGATTTGAATTGCTAAGATCTGTTGGTCTCCTAATACAATACTGAAATTTGAACTGAACCTGACATGAAAATTTTTATACTTGAATCCAGGTGACTGCTGCGTAGATCATTAGTGGGTATCCTATTATTTCTGGTGTCCCGGACATTTGCACAATGTTGCTAGTTCCTTAGATGCAGGGATGGAAAACAAATGGACTCCATGCATTCCTTGTAGGTTAGACTGAGAAAAAAAAATGCGTCTGCTTCAGCAAGAATTAAGACTCTCGGTTAGGATGCCGCCATTTATAAATTCTGTTGCCCTTTTTAATTAAACTAAAAATTCCTGAGTGAATCGGAATCGGGTTTTTCTTTAAGGAGGCTCGTGTGTTTTTACGTGGCATATTCGTCAGGATCCTCGAATCTCCTCAATTCTGGGAGTGCACCTCTCATCAAATCACACAGAGTATTTTGATTTATGAAATACTGTCGATAATTTCTGATAGACACACACGTTTTTCTAGTTTTCCTTTTTTGTGTTTCTCTTTACCGAAAGCTTTGGGATTCTTTTTCTTCTCACACCTTTCCTGACATCCAGCAAAAAAACTTCTTTCTAAAAAAGGACAGCTCGCAGGAAGTCTTCTTCTTCTGTTTTCTTTTTTTTCGGTTGCTTTCGGCGCGTATAGCTCTCCATCCATATAGGAAACAGTCCGCGCCCAACTCATGCTGCTAGCCTCAGTGTAGCATACTGCTGCATGCAGTATGCTACGATCATAACATAATCGCGACAGAATACTTCGCAGGAGCAGATGACAATTCAAGTTGAATATGTATTTGTAACACCGACAAAATATCCAGTGCGAAGTAGGGGAAGACAGTGCTAACCTCGTGCTGCACTTCTGTCATAAAAATTGTCCCATCGAACATTTTCAGTGTTGCACTGCTGGAAAAGTGCAATACTGGTGTTGCACTGACGTTCCATCGAAATTGTAATTAAATAAATTTTATGTCGATTTCGATGGAACCATTTCAGTGTTGCACTTTTTCTGGCAGCGGAGAACTGGGAGCACTGAAGTCCATCGAACATATTTCTGTCATATTTCTTGTATTTGTGGACACACGTTTATATACAAATAAAGAAATTTTTTTAATTCATTCAACTCCAAAATTTCACAAATAATCCCGACAGTACACTTTGACAGAGCAGATGACAATTCAACTTGAATATGTATTTCTAACACCGATAAATTATCCAGTGCCAAGAAGGGGAAGTCAGTGCAAACCTCATGTTGCACTTCTGCTATAAACAATTCGACATAACATTTGAGTGAGGGAGTGATTATTTATACTAGTAAATAAAATGGACGCGGAAGCTTTTGTGAAAGCAGTTAAGGAGCATAGAGAACTATATGATAAGAAGTGAAAATTTTATACGAACACAAAATGCAAAGATAAGATTTGGAAGGATCTTGGAGAAAACTTCGGAATTGATGTTAAGCAACTACATATTTATTTTAAATAAAATGAATAAACATATGTGGAGCCTTAAAAAAAAACAAACACAAAAATAGATATACAGAATCACTTCTAATGAATGTCTTACGAATGACTTATGTATCATAGAAGGAGAACGCCTCCTCTACCTAATTAATGGTAATAGCTTGTATAAATTTTTCGAAATAAATCATTAAATGTTTTCTTTTTACTCACTATAAAAATCAACTTTTTTCTACGCTTAAAAAAAAGGGCTACCATGTGGTGTACCACGAATTGAATGCGAATAGAGTACGTGAGAACAAAATATTCGATCGTTCCAAAATGAAAGTGAAATAACAAAATAAAAAAGCTGGTCTCTCTTAAGAGTAATGCATTCCATTCCTCTTTCGCTTCTTAAGTCATTACACAGAAGTACTTTCCAGATAATGACAAACTCCACCAGTTAATCAGATAAGATATTCTAATATAAGAACTTGCTATTTTTTCTCTTAAATACTAAAGAAAAAAAGAGTTGCGCCATTTTCCCTTTAGATTGTCAATATTTTCATCGATGGTCTTTTAATCATTCATGAATCAACTCGTTATATCATTGCATGAGAATCTGAGCGAAGAGATTATCTGGATTCATTCAAACACAACAAGATTTGATAATTACATACGTTTGTTTTAAAGACTGGGGGGAGATTCGCACCCCATAGTGCGAATTTCCCTTGCACGCCTAGTAAAATTTAAATTCGCACCCGAGCGAATTTCACCCTGTAGGGGGGAAATTCGCACCGTAATTTTTTTTTAACTAAAAATGCACATATAGTATAAAAAAAAGTCGAAAAAATTATCGTGCGAATTTGCCCCCTATAGGGGGAAATTCGCACCGCCGTAAATTTTTTACAGAAATCACAAATTTATAAACTTTATAACATAGAGTAAAGGAATATTACAAAATATGATTTTAGAGATCCGACGGGAGTTCTATACCTTAAAGCATATTCAGATAAACGGAATGTTAAATTGTAACTAGCTATAGCTTCAAGTTCAAGCAGTTCAACTTATAATTGAGAAGATTAACCTGTGTGCGAACTTTCCAAGAGCAATTACTATGGTGTGCGTTATGGCTTTGCATTTAAAATAGGGTGCGAATATCACAGGTGCAATTATTAGAAGAACATATAAGAGCATTATATATTAAACATGGTACGAATGTCGCAGATGCAATTTTTGAAAATTCGAGCGATAGCCTTTTGCGTTAAACAGGGTGCGAAACTTATACATGCAATTTTTGGCAGTTCGGGTAATAGCCTTCTGCTTTAAACAGGGTGCGAATAATGTTTAAGAATCGCACCTTGTTTCAAGAAGAAAGCTGTCATTCGAACTACCGAAAATTGCACCTGTAAAATTCGCGCCCTATTTATAGTAAAAGGCTATCACTCGAACTGCCAAAAATTGTACCTGTAATATTCATGCCCTGTTTAAAGCAGAAGGCTATTCCTTAAACCACCAGAAATTGCAGGTATAAGATTCACACCCTGTTTAAAGTAGAAAGCTGTCATTTGTCATTCGAACTACCGAAAATTGCACCTGTAAAATTCGCACACTATTTAAAATAGAGAAGGTATCACTCAAACTGCCAAAGATTGTACCTTCAATATTCGCACCCCGTTTAAAGTAGAAGGCTATTACTTGAACTACCAAAAATAGCATGTATAAGATTCGCACCCTGTTTAAAGTAAAAGGCTATCGCTCGAATTTTCAAAAATTGCATCTGTGATATTCGTACCCTGTTTAATTTATAATGCTTTTATTTGTTCTTCTAATAATTGCAGATGTGATATTCGCACCCTATTTTAAATGCAAAGCCATAACTCACACCATAATAATTGCTCTTGTAAAATTCGCACACGGGTTAAAATTCTCGATTATAAATTGAACTGCTTGAACTGAATGTATAGTTGCTTACAAGATGACATTTTGTTTATGTGAGCATTCTTTAAGGTATAGAATTCCTGTCGGATCTCTAAAATCATATTTTGTAATATTCCTTTACACTATGTTATAAATTTTATAAATTTGTAATTTCTGTAAAAAATTTACGGCGAACATTTTTTCGATGTTTTTATACTGTACGTGCTTTTTCAGTTAAAAAAAATGACGGTGCGAATTTCCCCTTACACGGTTTTAAAACTGGATTTCTATGTGAAAAAATGTTCGTATTCATCAATATTTAAAAGCACATTGAAAAGCACATTTTTCAACTAAAAACAAGCATTTAAGGGGTTTTGAAATCTTCTTTTAAATTGAGAATTAAACAGATGAAATCTTGTAAAAATTTCAATTTTATGCACAAAGTTAATAGAAATGCTAGAAATTCATTCCTTTTCAGGTATATCTGTAAAGATAGGTGAACGACCGGAGTTTTGACTTTTATTTAAGACAAAATGTTGAGTTGCTTGGGCCGCTGCAAGTACATAATATTCTTCACGAAATGCTTCATTGAATTCAAAAATAGATCATTCAGTCAGATTGCGCAGTTAACCCAAGATTTTATGTTTTGCGCTTCTTTTAGTATAAAATCTTTAAAATGGACATTCTGAGAACATCATAAAGAAATTCTTCGTGTTCACTCCGGAGACTCATTATCTACTCTAATTCGCCCCCTTTTCTGTCATCTATTATTTGGTTTCCAATTGCCATTTGATAGGCACGTTTCCGGAATTTAAAAATGTAGAATCTATAAAACAATTTGGAAGAAGTATTGATGTAGCTCATCAAATCTTCTTCTTACTCATCCGTAAAACCTAAACTTTATCCTATGGATCGATCGGGTAAATTGAAAATTCAAAATAAAAGGCTTTGCAGGCACTAAAAAATTTTATTCCAATCGTACATCATCATTTTTTTGGAGCATTAAAACTAGTGCTACGGCTGAGGAGGAATATATTTTAGAATATCATTCACTTTATTTAAACAAAAATGGACCAGACCAGAATAAGCAAAATATTACAATTTTTACCGGTGCATCAATTTAATAACGACTCAACCCACATTCGTATATGAATATTACTTATTTTTTTCTAACTGTGTTTTATATTTTCCTTGTATGACGATAAATTCGATATAATAAGAAATAAAATAAAACTAAAAAAAACAATGCATTTAATTTCTCTATAAAAAAAAATCAAAAATTTTTAAAGCTTATTTCCTATAGGAAGAAACATTATAAGAAACATTGTTGTGCCACTGTTGCTCTGGGCACCAGCTGTAATTGCATCTAGATGTATGTAAATAAAAATTGAAATAAATAAATAAATACTTAATTGAAATGCAGGGGAGCAGGTGCATCGATATGAAATGGGTCATTCCACGCAAAATCGTCCAGCACTTTCGGTTCGACCATCACAAATTCTTTTAAAACTTACTAGTTTGAAGGTGTTATATAGTGTATATGTAGATAATATTCTTATTTTCAAAGTTTCATGAAATGTCCTTGTACACAGTTAGCTTTAAAAGCCTATAACTCTAGAAGTCACGAAGTGAATATAATAATTTTGGTATAATTTTAAAGGGGATTGTCGAAACAAAAAATGTAACAAATTTTGACCGATTTTGGGTGGAATGTTCCAAATGCATTGTTGTACGAAGAAAATATCCATCAAATTAATAATTAAGTAGAGTTTAATTTAAAATAAATAACAAAAATGCATTTCTTAAATAATTTTTTTTATTTCAAAACTGCTCAAATTTATTATACTTATTGTCTTGGTATAAAAATATTACACACTATTTAATATACTTTTCTAACGGTCGCCGTCAATCGCTTCTTCATCTTCCAAATTTCGACACGCTTCTGGAAATGAGTCATCAATTCCATCGGAGAGACCTTCAGATCTGAAAATAAATAATAAAATAAAATATGTTTTAAGTCTAATATTGTCTTAAAATAGATTAAGAAAATAATTTTGATATAATTATTATTATTGAAGTGGATCAATTTCGTTTTTAAAAATTTCAAATATATTTTCCGCCTGGGGCTGTTAAACTTTTTTGATCGTCGATTGTTTCGAGGATTTCTCGACTTTTTATCGAGCTGCACTACTTTACTTTACCATTACGTAAGTATATTTGGAGAAAAAAAAATAAGGCGTTAATGTAATTTTTTATATTGTTTATACACCCCTTTCTTACGTGTTAGTTCTGGTTGTTATCTTCTTGTGAGAAGGAATATTTTTCAATTTCCAGCTTTGTTTTGCTTCTTGTTAAGAAACGTGTCATTCATTGAATCTTCGACTTCTAGTTGGGATCATGCATTTATTGTTTTATTTTATTTTTAAAGATAGTTTTTTCCAGTATTCTTTTAATTATTATACTAAGAAGAGATATTTAGTTATTAATTATACATATTAATATAATTTTTAATTAATTTTTTTAATCGACCCACAATAGAACCCGATTCCGAACCTCGGATGATGATGAATTTTATTGTGGTGTCCAATATTACTAATTTTTTGCATCTAAAATATGTATAAAAATATTTTATATTTGATTTGAAGCCTTTCATAATTATCATTAACATCGAAAATGGATGCCTTACTAAAATATGCACTTTAATGAAGCTGAGAAACTGAAATGAAACGTAACGCTACGCCTTTTTTGTGTCTCATATGTATAAGATTCAATTGAAAATATGAACTCAACTCGAACTGATTTTAGTAAGCATATATAGGTATAACTTGGATAATAGAAAGCTTGAATGAGAGTCGTTCAAATGGTGCAAGTTGATTAATTGATTGAAGGCTGAGGTTGAGGCCACTTACGGGGGATCGGGAACGTAGGCAATAAAAGGCCCATTGTACACCCTCCAGACTGATGAGCAATTACCCATAAGTCCCAATCGGATGCTCTTACGTTTTTATGTATTGGCCCCCTTGCCGGCTTTATGTAGCTCTTCCAGGATGTGTGATCCAAAAAATCTGTAATACTTTTCCGAAATAACTAGACAGTGACAAAGAAAGTGAGTCACCGCCGCGGGTTCCTCTCCGCATCCCCTACATGTAAGGTCAGCAACAAGCCCCATCCTGTTGAGGTGACACCTGAGACGAGAGTGCCAAGTGAGAACTGACATCAGGGTTCTTAGGGTCAGCTTGTTTAGTCCGATTAGCTTTAAGGATAATCTAACCAAAGGCGATTATGTTGGCAGTCGGCCCAAGCCGAGATATTAGAAACAACGTGTTTTCGTGTGATCCCAATTGTGGAGGAGGATACCTCCGAAGTTGCGCCAAAACGAGCAAGTTCGTCCGCCTTTTCATTTCCGCTAATGGTACTGTGACCCGGCACCCAAAGTACCAGTATCCTGGTATTTCGAGAAAGGGACTTTAGGGTGGTTTTACAATCCAATACTAGTTTGGTGGTTGTAAAGGGTTTCGACAAGGCCTTGACAGCTACCTGGCTGTCCGAGTAGATTGCAGTCTCCTTATCCTCAGTGTCTGAGTTAAGGAGATATCTTCCCGCTTCTAGGATGGCCTTGATTTCCACCTGGAAAACCGTGAAATGGCTTGCAAGGTGTATAGCAAATTTCCATCTGACACTTCTCACAAAAACCGCCTGCTTCGGTATTTTCTTCCGATTTGGAGCCGTCTACCCTATCTGGAATTTTGGTTTTAAAATTGCTTCTTAGTAAAGTCTCGAGGAGGTGCTAGTTATTCCTGTCGTTGTCAGGTACGATGGATTGCACGAATTTAAAGATGGATTCATGTCGAGCTCTTGTATCAGAATGAATTCTGCTCTGATTAAGATTCACCCTCAGCGCACCGATTGACGCCCCCTTCGTGACATGTATATGCATGGGTTGTATGTTGAGAATAGCCAGCCTCGAGAGGCATAATATTTTTTTTTTATCAAATAATAACATCTTCGTTGCATAGAAATAAAATTGTGCGTCGCAGAATCATCGGCAAATTTGTCTATCACACATCTTAAAATTTTTGAATTCATATGATCTTATAACATTATTGCACAGTTACTTTGACCGTTTGTGGTAGGTTCTGTACTTTGATACAACTTTTGAAATACAGTCTATTTTTTTGGCAGGATATATGGAAGGAAATATGAAAGGTCCTGCTTGCGGCCCAAGGTACAAAATGCAGCTGTGCCATGGACACAGGGCCGGCCCTAGCGTGGTTTCTGGGTAGAGAGAAATCGCCTTTTGGCGACCCCCCACCCTTCCTCCAACATAGAAAGAATAGCTTAAAATGGAACACATTTTATTACCTTCATACATATACACTAAAAGTGATAATAACTGTTAATTCTGGGGAAAACGGAAGTGTTAAATAAAATGGTCTTTTCTAACTTAGGAACTTGCAAATTTTGTAATTATGTCAGTATAAGACAAAGATTTTGCTATATTAATCTCAATGGACAATATTGCAAGATTTGATAATTTGTCCTCGAGCATTGTCTATCAGGTAAGTTTTGATAAGTTTCAGTTTAACTGAAACTTCGTTCTTCTTTGACTACTGTAATTGGAATAGTTTTGAAAATTCGCAATGCAGTATAAGTATTAGGAACATGTATCATATCAATAGTTTTCTTTTAGGATTTTAAGATCTTGGTTTGGCTGCCCCTGATCCAAAAATCCACGTAAACAAAAAATTTCTTGCGAAAGTTTTTTATCAGAAATATCACAATTTTCGTTGTCAGGTAATTTTGTCTCAAGTTTTATACAAACCTCTTCTAAAGGGTTTTCCAATAAGAGGTGTTATTTTGATATTCAAAGAAAAATGCCATTTTTTGAGATAAATGATCGGATCTTTATTTCATTATAAAGAGGAAGGTATGCCGTTAATAATGGAAAATAACATCAGCCAAATGACCACCACGACCACGCCTACAGGACCATATCCTTTTCATGAAATTTTCCATAACCAAATCGCAAAGTGGCTGCCCTATGTCCTCGATAGCCTCACGAATTCCATCTTTGAGGTCTTGAATTGATGCTGGGCTGTTGGCGTAGACCTTCTCTTTCACGTGGCCTCAAAGGAAGAAGTCGCAAGATCTTAAGTCACAAGATCTCGGTAGCCAATTGTGATCACCTCTTCGAGAGATAACACGGTCCGGAAACTTTTCCCGTAAAAGATCAATGGTTTCGTTGCTTGTATGGCACGTAGCGCCGTCTTGTTGAAAGTAAACGTTGTCCAGATCAATACCATCCAATTCCGGCCATAAGAAATCATTAATCATCTGTCGATAGCGCAATCCATTCACCGTAACTGTTGCTCCAGCCTCATTTTCGAAAAAGTAAGGTCCAATGACCCCGCGGGACCATAAACCGCACCAAACAGTCACACGTTGAGGATAGAGAGGCTTTTCAACAATAACTCTTGGGTTTTCCGAGCCCCAGATGCGACAATTTTGCTTGTTGACGAAGCCATCGAGGTGGAAATGGGCCTCATCACTCAAGATGAGTTTTCGTTGGAATTCCGGATCATTTTCATGTATTTCAAGGACCCAATCAGCAAAGACTCGGCGTTGTTGATGATCGGCCGGCTTGAGTTCTTGTGTTAACTGAACTTTATAAGCCTTAAGACCCAAATATTTATGCAAAATACGGTGTAATGACGTTTGTGGAATGCCTAATTCCACAGCACGACGAGGAATGGACAAACCTGGGTTTTCTTCAACACTTTCGGCTACAGCAGCAATATTCTCGGCTGTTCTTGAGCGACGTGCACGGGTTTTATTCTTCACATCACTAACTTGTCCCGACAGCTCGAATTTTTCTACCAATTTCTGTATTGCGGTCCGACAAGGTGCTTCACGACGACCCAAAAATGTTCGAGTTTTACGAATCGTCTCTGCCACATTTTCACCATTTTTATAGTGTATTTTAATAATTTCAATGCGTTGTTGAATCGTGTATCGTTCCATTTTTATTAATGGCGTAGTTTCTACTTGTCAAATGTCAAAAAATAACAGCTCTAAAAGTGACATCTACCGAAATAGCGGGCTAATTAAAATAACACCTCTTATTGGAAAACCCTTTAGTTCCCGTCGATCATAATTTTGTTTCAAATCCTATAGGAAAGACCATGGTTCGTTGAAATCTGATTACTGCTTAAGCTGAATGTCCAACGGATAGAAAATATTAATCTTAAACAGTTCTTCTGCATCAACTGGAGTTTCATCTACGCTTTCATATGTACGAGTAAACATCTTCTTCTTGTTTCTTGTGCATACTTGTTGAAACACTGAATTAATTTCGGTTTTGCTGGCTATTTCTTTAGGCGTTATGACTGCCGTCATGTAACCGTTACTATTTAATAAAGTTGTACAATGCATTTAATAATTTTGATGCATTTCCAAATTTACGGTTTCTGACTGTATAGATTTGCTAACAATATTGATTTGAAATAGTATATCATACCAAATCACTAAATATAGCAAGAAATCAACTGTTCCATAAGCATGAGCAAGTGATTTTACTTCCGATCCCGCTACTGGGTTGTTGTTTAACTCCTCGTGTTACTCTAGTAATGCGTCTCTTACTGCAACGTACTGGTACCTCACTGCTTCAAAACTAGAAACTCTGTTTTCTCTCCGAGTCTCGTAGACTTTTTTTTTTAATATCAATTGTTCCGTATATTTCAAAATTCCGCCCCACCTCTTTGTTGAACCAGATAAAAAGACAACTAGTCGCTGAAGAACCACGAAGAATAACGAAACTGATTTGACTGAGCTTTTAGCGACATCAGCAACGACAAGGTTTAAACTGTGACAATCATAAGGATTGAAAAACGCTCTTGGAAACCACTACTTTAGACGCCTTTGTCTTTTCCTAATATGTTAGCTCAGGTGTCGTACCTTTGACCTCTACAATCATTCATATCAATATTATTTTTACTTATGATTTCATAAAAAAAAAGCCTAAGAGACCTTCTCCACTGGAGTCAGTAATAGGCTTATAAGCTATAAATCATTCTCGAAGACAGTTGTAGTCAATGTGAAAAAACTTGAATGTCACACTCAATTGTTCGACATGGCCTACATCGGGCGTGCAGTCCAAAATGATTGAAAAATATTTGGATTGGTCATTTCGGTCCCAAGAAGATTGATTAATTCATTTTGAATATTTTTGTCAAAGTAGAAGTATTTTGTTTCCTGATTAACTACGCGCCGCAGGTGCTACATCATCACATCTATCAAGCCCAGAAAATTCCTATTATTCGCTGTATACTCTGTGTCCAAAAAATAAGGTGACATTGAATTTATATTGAAAATTCTTTATTTATTCTTCCAAATCAATTTCATCGCCTTCAAAGTAATCCCCTCCCGATGCAATGCACTTATGCCAACGAATTTTCCAATCTTCGGAACAGTTGAAAAAGTCGATTTCAGGGATGGCCTTCAGCTCCTTCCTCGCGGCGGCTTGAATCTGCTCTATCGTCTCAAAATGGTCACGAAGAACGAGTGCAGTGTGAGACGGCGCATTATCGTGGTGCAAAAACCAAGAGTTGTCTTTCCACAATTCCGGCCTCTTTTGGCGGATAGCGTTACGCAAACGACGCATAACGTTCAGAAATATTCCTTGTTGACTGTTTGACGCGGGGGAAGGAACTCAGAATGCACAACACCACGATAATCGAAAAAAACAGTCAACATCACTTTGATTTTTGAGCGACTTTGGCGCGGTTTTTTTGGTCTCGGCACACCCTTGGCACGATATTCGCTCGATTGATCGGTCGTTTCGGGATCGTAAGCATAGATCCCAGTCTCGTCTCCAGTGATCATGCATTTCGTCTTGTCAATGTAGTCAGAAAGCATTGTTTCACACACTTCAACGCGACGCCTTTTTTCCAAAAAATTCAATGATTTCGGTAGCAGTCGAGATTTGACGCGTTTGAGGCCCAAAGCATCTTTCAAAATGATATTGACTGAGCCTTTCGATATGCCAATATCATCAGTAAGGTCTCTAATCGTTAATCGACGGTTTTCAAACACCAAATCTTTAATTTTTTGGACGTGAGCTTCGTCGGTTGAGGTTGATGGTCGCCCAGGGCTCTCTTCGTCTTCGATACGTTCACGGCCTGCTTGGAACTGACTATACCACTTGTAAACATTTTTCTTCGACATAGCCTCATCACCAAAGGCTTTCTGCACCATCCTCAACGAATCCGCAGCAGAAAATTGATTCCGCAAACAAAATTTAATGCAAATTCATTGCTCAACAAATTTCGACATCGCAAAAAACGAGAAATTCACTTTTAGCAGCTCACAAAATGAAGCGTATCTCAAACACTAATGAATATTTTGACGTGTGATTTGGCAGGGATGTCTAAGACAGTCCTACCAACCTAAAAAAGAAACCAATTCGCCAACTCCTTTGACGCGCGCAGTTTAAATTCAAATGTCACCTTATTTTTTGGGCACATATAATGTGTCACTACTTCCACGAAAAGCCAAATTATGCTCCTCCAGAAAAAAAGTTATTGCCACCATTCTTTCTAACATTGCACTCCACCTTGATTTTTCGTCTTCGACTTGCTTTAAAATGTCTTTATCAATTCCGGAATAAGTACCCAAAATCTTTTTTGCTTCTAACCAGCAAAACAGTGCTAATTGATGATCTGCAGAAATCTCATGGTTTGTTTGTTTTTAGTTTAGGGGATACGTGTGCCCAATCATCAAACCCTTTATTTCCCAACTTATATGTAGTATTGCGACAAAAGCAATAAATCTTTTGTGCAGATTTGGAATACACTAATCATTTTCTTTCGTAAATTTCTCCATTTGACATAATTCGTTGGAAATGAATGTTCGAAAAATGACGTCGTCCTTTTTCATTTTGTGGATAAGATGACATTTTCATCAATTGCCTGCAATCGCATTGTTGATGGCCACTTTGCGATATCTTCCTCTAGTACCGGTACTAGTGTTGATAGTGGTGTTGATACCTCCGTCAGCGTTAACGTTGTTGGTATCACTGCGTCTTTGGCGAAGGATGACAAATCAGCGTGTAACAGATGAGTTGAACATCCTGCTGAGTCTGAGGCCTTTCTAGATTGGACATGTCACATTCTGTTGATGTTCCTTAATCTTGTTTAGTAGGTATCTATTCTTCTTTAAAAATTTTGCTAACTGAAGAGCGCCTTTTTCTTTCTCCGCTTCCCTTATTTTTTGAGACCCTGATAAATTTTTTGTTAACTGAAACATTTTCTATTTTCTCCACCTTCGTGAGATTTTTGGTTACTAAAAAAAAAACAAAACTAGTTGCAAAAACGTACCAATACGAATGTGGAAAGTCGCTTAATTATATTTATCAGTTATTGACAACAGCTCCCAATGCTAATCCTCACTATATTTTACTTACCTACTTATTTGCTAATGCCAACTATGCGTCGCCGATAACGACTTCGACAACCATACAACATAGAAAAGAAAAGCCTTTTAAAACCGAATCCAAAAAAAAGTAGCTGGATTCGCAGCTTTCCAGCTTTGCAGCTTCGCAGCACGCTAGCTGATACTCGCGAGTCGCGATGATGCGATTGTTACTAATTACTATTACAGCGATATTTGTGCGCCTGGTGCACAGGTCACGACCGGTCCACGATAAGTGTCTTCACGTCCTTGCATTTTCTTAAATCGTTGCTGTTACTTGAGTTTTTCCCCTTGCGCTTTAATTTTGGCGCCTCTTTTGACCGACATGCCTGAAGCGACGGTTCCACTCGCCATATGTTAGGGCTGGGCCTACATGGACAGTCAGGTATTGTATCTTGGACATATGTAATTTACTAAGAAGAAATGATGGTATATCAACAGATTTAAATTAAATAATATACTCTTTATAAAAAATTGCTATAGCTAAACATATTTAATTTATTATTTATGTAAAGGCCGAGCTATGGCTTTTTTGGACATGTCTGTGGTACAAATGCTTGAAGTGTGCAAGGTACATACCCCTTGAAAAAGGTTTTACCTGAGCTGGTATCTATAGATAAAGGAAGAATAAAACTTCAAATCCGGGGGGGGGGGGGGGGGCTCAGAGTATGGCCCAAATGCTCCCCAAATTTTGAATGTTTTTTTAAGACTACTTTTTAACAATAAATTTAAAATTATCAGGATAAAAATTAAGTTTTACACCTTAATTAATTCAGTTTTCATGCTGGTAATGCTCGAAACCTAACACAAACAATAGTATTGATAGTAGAGCAGAGGCAGAACTGATTTGTTTAGAGCGGCAAATTTTGAATTTGTGCAATTGTTATACCCTAGATGAAATCTATAGGGTATACTAAGTTTGTCATTCCGTTTGTAACACCTCGAAATAATAATGGTAGAGCAAAATGGATTGGACACCCATTCATAATATTAAAAGTTATTTTGATTTTTGCATGTCCGTTCGTCCATCTGTCCGTCTGTGCGCACGATAACTCGAGAACGCGTATACTTAAAGAGCTGAAATTTTGTACACGGACTAAGTTCGAAAATGAGACGAATCTGGCAACTCCTTCGTGGGGTTGACATATATAAATTTCGTTTTCCGCTATATATTTGGACACTGCCTGAGAACGCGTCGACGTAGAGAGCTGAAATTTCGTACGTGATGTTTTTACTACATTAGCAAATAAAATGTCAAAAATGGACTAAATCCGGCAACTCCTTCTTGGTGTTGCCATATAAAAATTTCGGTTTTTTACGTATACTACTTTGAAAACGATCAGTCCAAGACATTTTTATTGTACTAAAAACTTCTGCAGAATACGAAATCCTATAAAATTGGTTAAAATAATTTTTTCTGAGTGGCAAACCGTTCTAGAAATATATGCGAAAAACGACTTCAAAAATCAAACTTGCACAGAAGGGTGACAATACGAAATTTCATACGGGCATTCATCTAAGGTATCATAAGAATTGGTCTTAGACCAATTCTAGCTTTTTACTTGTTTATTTTTAGTCTTAGTTCTTAGATTAACTAAGTTTTTTATGTGTCCAATTTTTTCCATAAATCCTTACTATAAGATTGTAAATCTTGAAGTGTTTTTTACATCTTAATAAATAATAATAATAATAAATAATAATAAATAATATCACTTGATAATAATTACACTTTATTCTTACTAACATTTCATTACAATTTAACACATTTAAATTAATCACTTTAATTCTTAACCGGATACAAAATAACCGAAGAACTAATGAAAATTACTCGTTCTTATTTCAGGTGAGAAATCTTTGACAAACCGATAATGACTGAATTCTTCATTTTTATTCTATTCCTAAATTCAACTTATCTTTGGCGCTGGCGTGACAACGTGGCTTAACTTTTGTGCAGGTAAGAATTTATTTTCATGGAAAAGATAACGAAAATTTTGTGAGAACAAATTTATGCAGAGCATTGCGGAATTACTTTAGATTATGAGAAAGCTTTTATGTTGTGTCTTTATAGAGTTTACCAAGCCATAGGCTTTTCTTTTGGTTTTATTTTATATGGATTGGGTAGATTCGTTCTTGCTTCAGATTAATTTGAGATGTTTGCGAAATTAATATATGTGTAACTCGCGTATAAAATTAATGCAACATTACTACTGGTTCACATCATCAAAGCTCATATCTTTAGCACACAAGGCTTCTTGGTAAATGATGCTATGGTATGCATACAACTGCCGACCCAAGTGGTTTTGTAGCAAAGCAACACAGCCATTGGTCTTCCCCGTCATTAAAGGTGTTCCATCAGTACAAATAAAATTTCATGTATAAATTTCAATATTAAGTCCTTCAAGAGATGACTGCTAATGTGCCAACTACTATAATTTATAGATAGCTGAGCTCAAGAAATTATATACGAAGCGAAACAATTATTTTCAATTTTTCAGTCTGTTTGTCAACGTGAAAGTACACTCATCCATATTATTGACATGGTGCCACTTTGGTAGAGACGCAGTCGTAGAGATAGACAACAATTACGTATAGCTCTATCTCACTTTTCATTATTTGTTTACGTTTAAATTTAAAAGTGGCGACTGTCCGCTAGGAAATCCCGTTCAAGTCTTACGGTGCAGCGGAGCTCTGTGAGTTGGCGGGCAACTTCAAATACGTTGTTGGGCTACTTCGTGGCCCGCGGGCCTGGGGTTGGATGGCCTTGACCTATAGCAATGCAAATATGACCAATACAATTTCATCTACGAAAAGCTTGTTCGGGTTACGTTCAGAATGTTTTGCTACTGAGTGTAACGCATCTTAAGGTAGTGCTACGCCAATTTGCTATACTAAGAAATTTCCAAATACGATAGGGGCAAAGCAAAAAAAATCTTTTAGGCCACAGTGCTTAGAGCTCAGACTTATGGCCCCTACCTCAACACTTATAATATATAAACAAAGATGGTTTTGTAATTTTTTAAGTCATGTAAATGGTGTAATCTTTTATTCGATAAGGCCGATCCTTGAATATTCATCAGTTCTTTAGTCGTCAATGTATTTAACTCAAATCAAATGATTCCTTTTCCTCATCTATAGATAGTTTTACCGTAATCTATTTAGACTCTTCGCATAATTACATAAAAAAATTTGCGCTATTATTTTTGCTCGTGATGTGTTAATTTTCAGTACTAATTACCCTGATTTATTTGGCTCATACAATTTTTATACTCCGCAAACGCCGATGGGAGTAAGGAACATTTTTAAGCTACTTATCATTTAATATAGAGCTATTTATGGCGAACATGACCTAATTACTAGTTCTGCATTTTTATTTAATGAAGCGGTAGATGAGTTGGAATTCAAAGAGAAAAATAAAACTTAAAAAATTCGTATCCGCTTTAGATTTGTAGTTTTTTCCTTGTTAACTTTCTTGTTTTTTATCTTTATAATATTTTTAGCTTTATGCTTTTTCTTTAATACTTGGTATTTTATATATTACGCAATAGCGACCGATGCTTTGAATTTGAATATGTGCTATTTACATATATAAGTGATGAAGTTAAAAACTTTATGTTTACTTTAGTACCTAAAGAATAGTTTGTTGATATATGTACATATGCCTTAGAAGAAAGAACCAAGCAGGAATGTAGGTATCGTATAAAATTTGTGTACATAAATGAAGCCGAGACCTTCTCATAATATAGCGGTGGGGTAAGTGATAACGAAAGACGGAAAACGCAGAACAAATGAGATGAAAGCACAAGAAACACGCAACAAATGAGACCAATGGGATAAATGAATGGCAGAGTGTAGAAATATCAACAAATTTGCACTCTCATTAGAATAACTTGACGGTTCCTTCATGAATTCTGCTAGCTATTTATACTTGAACTGTCTCTCATTTGAGCTCAACTAAGGCTGTCATCTGCAAAATTCATTAAACCAGGACAACGAGTTCGAAAACTCCGGATTTTTTAGCTTGAAACCCGGACATTGTTGCCAGATAATTTTCTTATTTTACTTACTAATGAAATAGATTCAAATTATTATAAAGTGTCTTCCCATATATATTTATTATTAAATTGGAAAGTTTAAAAAAAAAAAAAAACAGTAAAATAAAACGATGAGAACGAACTAAATTGAATCTCTCATCAGTTTAGGAACAAAAATTTATCTTCAAACAAGTAAAAAAGTTAGAATTGGTCTAAGACCAATTCTTTAGATGAATGCCCATAAGTAATTACGTACATATAGTCTCCTCTCTATACAAGTTTGATTTTTGAAGTGGTTTTTGGCATACATATATTTCTAGAACGATTCGTTGGACAGAAAAAATGATTATAACCAATTTTATAGGATTTCATATTCTGAAGAAACTTTTCAGTACAACAAAAATTTTCTGGGACAGATCATTTTCACAGTATACGTAAAAAACGTTAATTTTTATATGACAACACCAAGAAGGAGTTGCCCGATTTAGTCCATTTCTGAAATTTTATTTACTATTGCTATGAAAACTTCATGTACCAAACGGACGGACGGATGGACAGACGGACTGACGGACGGACGTGCAAAAATCAAAATAACTTTCACTATTATGCGTGGTTGTCCAACCCATTTTGCTCTACCAGCATTATTTCTGTGCGTTACAAACGGAATGACAAACAATTTTACTTCTGCAGAAATAAAACATAAATTATCTATTAATTAAAGAGAATAAAAGCATAAACTTATTACATTTTCTACTTTTTAATCTGCCATATAGCTTTCAAAATAGTTTCATTGATTAGTAAATGTGAAGGTACATGGTGACAGACTTTAGCTTCCAGAAACACTTTCTCGGTGTTTGGCCCAGTGACCGATGTATACACTATTGAAATGCAAAAACTCTAGAGACTTTTTTTGGATCCCGTTATGTATTTCAAATAAAACGAGTTTCCATGTTCGGTTTCCGGTCTCCGAACCTTACTAATGCTGCGTTTCTTTTCTCGTTCAGAATGAATTTTTTCAATCGATGTCGTTCTTTTTCTCGGGCCGAACGATATAGTTTCAATCTGTCATCGCTTTTTTCGGACACCGAATCGTTCTTAATGCACTTGAATTTTTTCCCGGATTTAAGCAGAACGATTTTAATTTGTATTCGTGAATGGGTTGTTTATAATTAGTTCGAGGTGGTAATAGTTGAGTTTAAGTTGCTTTTGTTGGAAAAATGCTTTACTTTTCATAAACAACAATTTTTACGAATTTATACTTGTTTTTATCAAATGGAAGAAACGTCAAACACTTGAAATGGTTCTGTTTCTTTCCTTTTCTATGAGCACAGAATGAAATTATAACATCGTTCTGTCGATTCATACAGATTCATCACTGACATGTATATAAATGGACTGCTTGTTGAACCAAAAATGCATGAAAGCAAATGGCACCACTTTCATGTTCCTGTCTCTTTCCGTGAGAGCATACTTTCCCACTGAACTGTAACGATTCAGCGGTATTTTCAACCAAAACAGCCTTGTAAAAAACACTTCCTTCGCCTTATAATTAAAATTTAACAATACAAATAGTCCCAAATACTTTTTGTGGTGAATTCTGTAAATCCCACTGACATGTATATATAAGTAAATTCCCAAATAATTTAAATACAGCGCCAGTCAGAGCATACTTTTTGAAATCAAAAGTGGTGCCACATGAAACTGGAGATCAGTTAGTCCATTTATATACATGTCAGTGAGATACATTCAGAAAGAGAAAAGGAAGGCAGCATAATGTTTCGTCTTCAGGTCATCGGAAACTATCTGTGTGTACTTTTCTATCAGTTAACTGTGGAATGAGTTTGACAAAGTTTGTTTTTTTATTTAAGTTATTATAGGAAATAGAAAAAATTATACAAAGAATGCCTTTAATGAGGCTAACACTTAAGGATAATAAAAAAATGCTTTATCTCAAAATGAATCTTTTTAATTTATCTAAAATAATTTTTCTTTAAATAAAAATACTTACTAATAATGTTGTAAGTAAATCATTAAAATCTCATATTTGGATAGTAGATAATAAACTCATTGTGGAAAAGAATTTTTCTCGTTAATAGAGATTTGATTATTTTTGAGAAAAAAAATCTTAAAAATTTGTTTTGTTATCATTTATCCCATAAAATGTTTACACCAAGGCTAAATTTTTTTAAGTTTTTTCACTTTTCGCGTGATATAAAAATTTTAATAACTTTTGAGATTTTAGTTTATGTAAACAGGAGACTAGAGACCAAAGCTCTCTCAACCTGGATCTCTAAATTATGAATTTATAAAACTCAATTACAATTCTTTCTTTTGTCCAGTGCTGAGAAATTACTGAAAACACTTTCGCATCGTTATTATCAACTCATATTCAAAAAAAATAAAAAAAATAAAAAAAATACTGTGCAATCTTGAATAACTCGGTGCTCAAATGAGGACTCGATATTTTAAAAAAATTAAGCCAAAATTGATTTTTCGTTAAAAGCTTGTTTGGTTGTTTAAATTTTAACTGAAAATTTTTAAATTCACCCAATTATCTATCAATTTTGATGTTCTTGTTTTGTAAAAATAAAACCGTATTTTCAATTGCAGTCCATGAAGTATTCTCAGTTATATTAGCAAAAAACATCCAGTAAAACTTATTAAATTGTTGTAAAGATTATACACTTCCACTACTCTATGGAACACCATAGGCGCTTTCGGCAAGCATATTCTCAGTGAAACAAGTGAGATATTCTCAGTTGGCTAACTGAGACTGCACTTTCGGTGAACTGTCTTAGTTCCATATTGAGCTACAAAATTCGAACGCAACCACTGAGCAACTGAGACAAGGGAAACTGAATTTTCTTGTATCAGTTGACTCAGTTTCGTTATTTTGTGATTTTAATTACTAATTAAAGTTTAGTTAGCTATTTGAATAAACTATAACAATTTCGTCAATTTATTACTATCCATTTTCTGTGGTCAAAATTATTTAACTGTCAAAATTGGAAAATTAGCTGATTGGTTTGAACTGAGACAACTGAGACGGTTGCTCAAAGTTTTGTCTCAGTTGTCTCACTGAGACAATGCTTGCCGAAAGCCCCTCATGTTGAGTAAGAATCGAGTCGGGCTGTGTGTCGGCAATATTAGGTAAACCGTGCACATGAAAAGTAAATTTTTATTTAATGTTTTTGCAAATTTTAAAACCCGGACGGTATAGGAAACCCCGTCCGGACGCTTCCCGGATGCCCACCAAACTAGGACAAATCCGGGGGAAACCCGGACGGTGGTAGCCTTAAGCTCAACATAAATATTGGTCCGGCTTGAGGTAATTTAGCTTATGTAGGTAATAATAAAAAATGAAGTATTCAAAAGCTTTTGTTTTTTTAGTTTTATATGTAGAAATGATAAATTTTACTTACTTGTCAAACATGTCATCTCGTTGAGGTAATAGTCCTTCTCCTTTGTTGCTACCCATAAATCGAAACAGCGTGAAAAGTCTTAAAATTGCCAGGATAATTAGTAAAATTCCAGCTACATAGCTTATCCATAGATTATGGGGCCAAATTAGTAAACCAACTCCAAAGGCAATATAGAACGGTGAAATGCGCCATCCACCGAAAAATCTACAGGTGCTCCAACACTGTACACAGGTAGATAATTGGTCGCTGAAAATAGAATTATTTATGTCATAAAATTAAAGTTTTTTTTTTTTTGTTTATGCCTTACGCAACTGGTGTTAAATATATTGTGGATAATTTTACCTAAGTTGAACGAATTATAAGCTCAAATATAGCAATGGGACGCATAAACTACATCCTACCAAATTGAAGGTAACTGAAAACCACTGCGGTTTTTCGTTCCACCCGCTTCTAGCCTAGAATGTCACTCTTATCCTTTATAGGGAGCAGTGAATAATTTAGTGTGGTTGGTTTTAACTAGGAAACGCACAATAGCTGTCAGGATTGCGGTGAAGAGGAACATTTTTTACTGCTCCAGTTCTCCACTTAGCATAAATTTGTTTACAAGAGTGGCTGCTTGCCGAAAGCCTTTAAGGAATAGCGTAAGCAGTTTTAATTAAAACTATATCAAAAGTAGAAGTGGATTCATGAAAAGTCAAGAATTCCCCACTCGACTTTACTTCAGTCAGGATATGAATGATGATGAAGATGATGATGATGATGATGATGTACATGGTCGCTCGTAGATCTAATGTATGGTATGTATGCATATCATATATGTACGTGGCATATTTTGAGGTTTTTTTAAGGTATGGGTATGAAGAAATATGTTTGAATTTAATTTTTAGATAAAATATACTGTAGAGTAGACTTAAATCTGGCTAAGGGTCTGTATTAATATTAATTAGTTGATGTATTAAAGCGGACCGGTTTCACATTGATAAGTGGCGAGCGAAAGATGTAAAACCATAAACGGATTCAGAGAAGATGTAAAATCAAATTCGAAACAACGAAAACTTATCACGGCTGCTAGCGCCACATTCGTCAAAACAGGCAACATTTTGCAACCGGTATCAAATGATGCTTGTTGTGCAATTTTGAAAAATCTCTCATTTTAATGGCTGATTCCTCAGTAATACCAACAGTGTGAACCAAAATAATTTAAAATTGTATGTGAAAGTAAATTTTAATTTTAAGTGAAATGTCTTCTTCTTCATTCTGTTGTTTAGGTACCATTTTGGATGTATGTATGTAACATTTGAAATTTTTATCTATTTTTATGTCCCATACGAGGCTTCAATCAGTGTTGCCACTCGAAATCTTTCTAGTGTAGCTATTCTTGGGTAGCCCGAAAGTGGTTTGAGAAAACTTAAAATCTTACATAATTATGTCATTATGGAGTAACTAACTGCAAATGTGTCTTAAAAAAGTTATTTTTTATAATTTATCTATATAAAAATTGTTTACAAATGTTTCAGTGGGGTCGAAAGAGGAATGCCCACTTTTCATACAACTTTAGGCTCGACATCAACAGATATCAGAGAAGTGTTAAACGATGCATTATGACACTTTTTATTTTAGTAACAATGTTTATTTCAATTAAGCTTTGGCGATCAGATGTAGCTTGAGCGACTTTCTTGGGTGAAAAGATGGATTTTTCTACTTCTCGTGATTTCGAGGAATTGGTGCGTCGTTAAAAATGACTTCCTATGAAAAATTTTCACAGCAGAGCATTAATAGCAATGGAGAAAAGAACTGCAAAAATATATACGAAATGTAGTAGCTGGGGTGTATGTGACCCAAGTGCATGAAAATGGGTTTTCCGGCAGCAAAAACGTTCCGAGAAAGTTTTCTGGATTGGCAATAAAGTACCCACACGATAGTACTTGGCGAGACCTTTAATTTGATATGGAACATGCAGTATTGAAACCACCTCCCGTTGGGGCTCTTACCCTCACCCTAAAAGTATGCAGAGAAAAATTTTCTTCTACGAATCATACCTGGTAATGAGCTGAGGCGAACAGTGAAATTCGTTTTCCGATCGGACATAACCCTATGGAGTTAGAGCCGATTTAAATTGCGAAAAATCCATGGGCGGATCTAGCATTGAAATTAGGGCGGGTAATCTTACTGCAATTAAATTTAGAAAAGAACAGAAAAAAACAGAAACATCAAATTGGGTATCACTTGTCCAGCGCCGTAGGTAGCTTAGTTTGTTTAGCCACCGCAGTACTGTAGTGAGGTACTACGAAAGTTTCCGCATTAGGCGGTGTGGATAATGTGTCAGTTTTTAATATTATGATTTTTTTACAAAAAGTCATTTTTTAAAAGAAGAGTAGTTAAGGGTGCAAACTGCAGGAGTCATTCCAACCAAACTATTCTCAGTTTTACACACTGCCATATATAATATGGACAAAAATAAGGGAAGTATTTCTCGAGGGTTTTAGATCATCCAAAGTTGTGGTGCCAAACTGAAATTCTGAGAAAAACCTATACACATACATCACATGCATACAATAATATTCATTGAAATAAATTTTCATTTGTTTAAGTTTTGGAATAAACTTTGTATAATTTTTTGAAGTTGAATTATATAAATAAAAAAAAATGTAAAATAAAAAATACTCCTATATTTTTTCAAATAACTCTATTAATTAAATATTTTTTACTTTAATTTTTTAGGGAGGGGGGCCTATGCTAAACCCTATCGAAAAATCGTTTTCTAAAATGAAGGCACATACACGTTCAGTTTTAGGTGACATGAGAACATAATCTTCTCTCAGTGATCGAAGATAGCCTGCAACAAATCACACCTAATGACTGTTCCAACTATATAATGGAATAGATTTTACTTATTCCTAAGGCAGTGGATGGTCAAACGTTGCATTGACAAGTCAGAAGTATTGCAAATTATATATGCACCCAAAAATAAAAAAAAAAAAAAAAAATGTATGAAAAGCTTACTTAAGTTGAAATAAATTATTTTGAATATAAATTTGTTAAGAGTTTAAATATTTTTGCTAAAGGCTTAAGTCTTTTTGTTAACAGTTGAAACGTTCAAGCTCATTCGTTAAGGATTTAAATATATTTGTTAAGGGTTTAAAATCATTTGTTCAAGGTTTAAACTTATTTGTTAAGGGTTTAAAATTATTTGTTCGAGGTTAAAATTTATTTGCTTAAAGTTTGAACTCATTTGTTAATAGTTTAAATAAATCTGAGAATGCTATATCAACTCTACAAGTTCTTCTCATAAAATATGCAAGTTTCATGAATTATTTCAGCTTGTCCAATAGTCTAATAGTTGTCTAATAGTTGTTGATAAATTTTTAGATGGTTCCGGAAAGATGATATTTTTACTAATTATCTTTTATTTTAGGTGGTTGTTATCAAACCTAAGTAGAGAAATCTAAAGACCAGTTTCCTTTGGAAAATGCAATTTTACAAGTTGCTGGTGGATTCTTTTCAAATTTACCTTCCCCTTTAGTTTTCGATTAGTTTGGAGTCAATTTTATTTTCTTCGAAGTGTTCGCAATCTACACAACTGCCCTCAAAACAATTTGGCAACCAAATTGGCAGAATTATTCAGGTTCTAGGTAGTTCGGTTGCGAGTGAAATTGCTTGTATAGTTGCGAGAGTTGGTTAGCTCATTGTCTCCGAACTGCATTATAACGACCATGAAATAGTTATGCAAGCCATTTAGCAGAAATATTTGATAACTATGAATTATGCCGTTATGCTAGAGCAAAACATAAATATTCAAAAGCATAACAAATGAACGCACGAACAACATAACCACAGGGTTGTGTCAAAATAATGTTTTACTCTTGAGAACCCCCAGAGTTGTAGAATACAGACCTAAGTATGTAGTGCCATTGAGAAGTACTGACTTGTAGGTCACAGCTACATATGTAGTTATTTTCAGAACTATAGATCTATAATTCACAACTAACTAGTCTTTTTAAGAGGTAAAGAGTTGTAATTCACAACTACGTAGTTGTTCTGAGAACTGTAGAGTTGTGGCTGAGTAGGTACTGTATATGGTCGTAGCCACGTTTTTACCATTTATTATTTTCTGATCTCATTTAGAAATTCCATAGTACAGAATATGTACAAAATAAGTATAAGATCGTTGAGCATGGCTTTGTCTTTCAGCAAAATATTTGAGCTGGTTCATGGAAAATGGACATTTGAATTCGAATGAAGAATACTAAAGTATCTTCACTTGCTGACTGTCGTAAACGCACACGTCGGAAGTTTCTGTAATGACTTCTCCTATTTTTATATCTTCTGAATTTGCCTATTAAATCAATTTCACAAATCAAATTTTTCTAAACTGAAACAAAACTTGTTGCTATGAAAATCTTTAGTTGGAATTTCACAACACACATGGAGGAGTTGAAAAACCTCCCTCAGCAAGACCCGATGCGCTTCATTAAGTGGACAGGAAGGTTGTGATGATAGGGCTCTTAGCAGTACAGCACAATTGACCGCTCTGGCCACTGTGCTTGGGATCTATCGTTCCCTGCCTTTAAAAAAAAAATAGAAGCAATATAAATTTTCGGAATTTTCAATTTTCTAACCTAACTAACAACTATTCAATCGAGGACAAGTAGTAGGATAATGCCTCAATAAGGCGAAACCACTGACATGTATATAAATGGACTGCTCGTTGAACCAAAAATGCATGAAAGCAAATGGCACCACTTTCCTGTTCCTGTCTCTTTCTGTGAGAGCTTACTTTCCCACTGAACTGTAACTATTCAGCGGTATATCCCACTAAAACAGCATTGTAAAAACCACGTCTTTCGCCTTATAATTAAAATTTAACAATAGTCCGAAATAGTTTTGTGATAAATTCGGTAAATCCCACTGACATACATATAAGTAAATTCCCAAATAATTTAAATATAGCACTGGCGAGAGCATACTTTCTGACATCAAAACTGGTGCCACATGAAACAGGAGATCAGTCAGTCCATTTATATACATGTCAGTGGGCGAAACGCGTTAAAACTAAAATCAATATATTTGTGGATTATTTGCTAAACTAGTGTTTTGCTTTCATTTATTAGCACTAATTAAAAATGAGGGCTTTACATAATTCTAACTAACACAGCGGTCGTCAAAGTGCTCCTTATCGACCCCCAGGAGTCGATATAATATATTTAGGGGTCAATCTGATCTAGGGAGTCGATTGTGGGTCGATAGATATCAATGAATCCTTTTCAAATTTTGTAGGCTGGGTCTATGTCATAATTGGGACAACTCGGTGCACAGTTAGCAAGATGGGGAGGGCGTTAAGATTTTTGAATAAATCGCAAATTGATTAATGGAATATTTATTTGAACATCTAAAGCAACAAAATAACGTTTTCTAATTTTTAAATTTGTCCTCCAATTTTTATTGAAAATGATTTAAAAATGAAAATTCAATGATTTTTTTTTAATTTCTGTGGTTTTTTTGATCGGGGCTGCCACAAATTTGAACTAAATTAAATAAATTTTTAACATAAGCTTTTTGAAGTTAATAAGCAGAAAATAACGCTTTCCGATTTTTAAAGTTGTACTTAGATTGCTTTACCTGCATTTTACCCATCAAGAGGTGCTAGTTTGCAAAGATTTGTTGAATTATTCGAATTAGTTACTTAATTTCTGTAAGAAATCTTTATTTACAAACTTCAATGGACATTCAAACATGTCTCGAAAGAAAGATATTTCATTAATTCAAGCCAGGACAATTATTTTGAGCTTTAAAGTAAAATTAAACTTGTATTCATTTGCCGCATATGGATATAACTGGAAGGATTGGTAATGTATACATCCCATCTTCAAAAATTGAGCGATGATTTTAAATTATAATTTGAAGATATTGAAAATATGGACATCCTACAATAGATTATCGCGCCATTTACTGATCAAGTTAAAAATTTACAGTTCTTTCAAAGAAGTTATTGAATTATTAGTTGATCTTGAAGCAAAGGCGCTTTTTAATAATTTAACTATAAGTAAGTAAATTTTGGACTAATATAAATATTAAGGCACTTTCACATCAAAACCGATAGGTAAACTGAAAAACTCAATTTATTCCACTTTAAAACAACATTTTTGCTCCAATGATTAATAAAATCATGGGCAAGAAAAACACAACTTTTATCTTTTGTCGGCCGAAAAACGAAATTTCGGTTGCATGTCAATTTCTTTTCGGTTTCTACATGTGGGAAATTTTTTCGGTCGTACTAAACCTCACTTTTGAGTTTACATTGAAAATTATATTATTTTATTTTATTATTAATTATATTATTATAATATGGGTAGGGGTTTCGAAGTGAAATTAAAATACGCTTTTTCGTATGAGCTCTCATCGTACAACTTTTATGATAATTAAATGTTACTTCTATTTAACCGAAAGAAAGTTTTCGGTTTTTGATGTGAAAGCAAAAGCGAATTTTCGGTGTAGAACTCATCGGTTTTCGGTTTCAATGTGAAAGTGCCTTTACGGATAAATATTCAAAGCTGTGGCAGCATTTGCTTTTTTAATTGCATTCCCAAGATCATATATGGTAGAATCTAGCTTCAGTCATGTCAATTCTATTCTAGCAAAGCAAAGAAATAAATTAATTTGGATTTAAGGTTGATACTAACAAACTTCCAGCCAAATATTGGTTATCTTGCCAAGAATATCAAGCACTTCCTTTTCATTGATTTATGTGGAAATTAGATCTTGTTACAATAAAATAGGTAAATCATTTAAGAATTAAATAAGTTTTTCCCTTTTTTTAAACATTTTTCTAGAGGGGGTCGATAAGAGAATTAGTAAATTTTATGGGGTCTATGATCAAAAAAGTGTGTTAGTTACTAACATAATAGCTTAGAATTGTAGCTCACTATTTCGATTGTGAACGGATTTTTATATAATAATTTGAATTTCACGAAATTGTTTCATTGATTTTTCTGAAGCTTAAACAAAACCGTTAAAATGATATACATATGTGGGGCCAAGGTCACCCCTAGTAAAAATGGTTTACAAAGTGTTCTAAGAAAATGAAAAAAAGTGATCGTAGAACTATAGCAGTAGGTCTAGACTGTAAGTTTGTGGTTCTAAAGTGGTTTGCCGCAACTTGCCATGTAGTAAATGCAATGTATAAAGTTAACCGAATTGCAATCGTAAATAGAAATAGAACAAAAATTCAGTTTGAATACACACATCCAAGTGGACATGATAATTATCACACAATGAAAATTGCTTTTTGAAGTAAAAAATGATCATTTCCTTTGTATTTGGATTGAATGCGGCAATTTTTCAGAAGGTCTTCAGTCAGATACATTGAAACATTTATCCCGATTGATGTTTTGTAGTGTGAACTTCGTCGCAATAATTCGCATTCCTTTGGAAGCGCAGATTGATGATAATGTATACTATCATGTACGAGATAACTACAAGGTATTCAGAAGCGTTGTGCTTTATGTCATGAAGGTATGCGCACAAATTATATTAGCGAGCCTTAAAGTTGAATTATTGAAAAAATAAAAAAAATCATGCAAATGCGTTGTGTTATCCTTGATCTCATAAAATTCTTTCATCAAGGACATAATTTTTTTCTTGTATTTTCTTGTATGTCGCGTTAACAGTCCTTAAAAAAAGGGTTATATTAATGTCTGCTTCAATTCAAAAATTATTAATAATTTATACGAAAGTTTAATTTCAATAGCATAATGCGAGCCGTAAACACCAACCAGAATAACTAACCTATATTCACGTGTAATACACAAAGCACAACGAACATTTCTCGAGCATCGTATTACAATGGTATTTTATCCGAGATTTGTAGGTGATGTAATTTCTATTCAAGGATTATTCCGAATGGGGGACGGATGAACCAAATTTGAATTTAAGCAAAAATGACAGCATAGCACGCTTCCGTGGCAATGAGACTTTGGTTAGAGATGCACTGATTTTGAATCCTTTCTCTACTTAAATATTTTTTTTTAATATTATGTAACAAAAGAAAACTAAAAATTAAATTAATTTTCTTCATTATACAGAGTGTCCCGTGAGCGATCTGGCACCCGAAGGCAATGGATAGGTCATGCATAGACAAGAAAAAGATTGTATGGGTGGAGGGGAGTAAACCCTAAAGGCTGAAACACAATACGATGCAGTGCAGTGTTATAGCCGTGCACTGCACTGTAAAGCACAATAAATGCAGTGCAGTGCTTTGACAATCATTTTTTGAAGATTTTTTGTATACTAGATTCATTATTTTGAGAAAAACTCTACCCTTTTTTCTTCTAATGTCATTTTAAAATTAATTAATCCATTTTTAATTGAACAATTCCTCTATTCTTTAGTATTTAACAAACGTCAACTGATGCAGTGTGCAGTGTTTTAGAAATTAGCCTAAAAGTTGCAGTGCATGTGACTTGCCACATGCTATTACATGGGCTCTAAATTTCAATGCAGTGCAGTGCACTGCACTGCATCGTATTGTGTTTCAGCCTTAACGTTTCGGAGATAACGGAACTTAAAGATATTTGGGTATGTTTATATAGATCACCCTGTAAATTCCGAACGTTACACCCTAAGATAATGATTTAAAATTTCCAATGGTCCATAAATTTTCTTGAATATATCCAGATATCCAGTGAAAATGTGTTAAAAAGCTCGTACCCAAAAGATAATTGCCTACTTTACGGCACTAATTGAACTTTTTCGCTAATTTGCATAAGAAAATGTCCAAAAAACGCAGGAAGGGGTATATTTCGGGCACAGAGTATGCTAGGTCATATGAAAACTAAGCTTTTGGGCTTCTTAATTCCAATATCAAAAATTAGCATTGATAGAAGTTAAATAAAAAAAAAGAAGGGGAAAGGTTTTTGGACCCGGTGGAAACTATTCTCAATCTAATTAATAAAGATGAAACATTAAGAAGCTACAGGTGATCTATAAAAACATACCCGTTATTTCTGAAACCTTTAGGACTTACCCCCTCTAACCCCCTTTGCTTATTCATTTTTTTTCTTTTCTAAACATAATACTTCTTTATTTTGAACTAGAAAATAATGCCACATAAGAAAAAAATACATGGTCTTACGCGAGTTAAAAGCATACGGGGTTATTGTCGGATAGGAATAATCTTTACACAGGAAATAGGATTATCTTCGTTGGTGTTTACAGGCCTGAGAGTTCTATGTACCCTCCCCCCTCCTTTGAGTTTTCGCATAATATAAAAATATTAATAACTTTTGAACAGAAGCAGATATTGAGGTATTTTGTTTTTATTTAAAGATCTATTAAGCGATCAAAGTTAAAAAAAAAATTATGTTCTTGGTGTAAAAATTTTTCCGGATCAAAGATAACACAAGAAATTTGTATGAATGTTTTGTCAAGAATTCAACTTTAAGGCTTTAACTTTAAACTTTAACTGAAGTATCGTAACATGTTGGATATCTTTATAAGGTATGGAAGGGCCTCTTGGACAAGCTCTGAAGTATGATCCTATATGATTTTCTTGAAACGGCTTATGAGCATTTAAATGACTGCACTTCCTTTGAAAAATAAAAGAATCTCAAATATAAATTTTTGGGAGATGGAGTAATTTTAGGGAGGTGCATCTACAGTAACAGTGTAAACGCGACATTCCAAGGAATCTATTGGCATGCTTCATCCCCAAAAAAAATCTGACAGGTTCATAGGGATTTATGCTTTAAGTTTCCTTCAAAAGTAATGAAAAATTTCCGGGAAAAAATATCACAAATTCAATGAAACTAAAATTATGTTAAATATGACTTACCTTGCTAAAAGAAGCTGCACAAACAGTGTGACAACCCACTTAATTTCGAAAAAAAGAGTCAGAATAGATCCCAATCTTAAGAAAAATATTTAAAGAATTATTGAAAATAAGGATAATAATATGAGTACAGTTTCTTACATAATAAATGTTCCAGCAGTGGTAAAGCCTTGCACGTGTATATCAACACCTACTCCACATGAAACTGCAATGAAAAGGCAAAAAGAAGACATGTTTAATACCTACACAATTAAAAAACAAAATTAAATTATTTGCTTAAAATTTTTACTAAAAGGTGATTTTATAAAAGATTGTTTAATTCAAAAAAAGTTTTTTTTTGACTTAGAGAAATTAACTTAAAATTTATTACAACAATAAGAAAATATTTGGCTTCGATTGCTAATTGGTAGGATTTTACAGGGTATTTCCTCCATTGTGATCCATAGAGTAGGAGGCGGTGATAGTACTCACCTAGTAAAAAAAAAAAAAAAAAAATTGTATGGCAGGGTGGGGTACATATAATCGTTTCGGAGTTACAGGATGATTAAGAAAATATGCTAGGTTTTGACAAAACACCCTGTATTTGAAAAATTACAGAGTATACAATGGAACTGTTCAATTATACATCCATAAGCAAATAAAACATGTTCAGATCAGACAAGCGTTTTAACTGGCAAGACTCCTGCATTTTTACAGGTGATTATGTTTAATAAGAGTGATAGGGAACAACACAGTATATCTACAATAACACATACATCTCTGCTCTCTTGTTGCACCTAATTTGAATTTGAAATTAAAAATTACTTCAGTAGGTATGCATAAATTAAACCCAATCAAGTTCAATAATAAAGTCAAGAAAGTTGTCATAAAATCTCAGTATAAAACATTTTAGGTTCTAAGAAGGGAAGGGAGGTCTATAAATTAGGACTGTTTGTCACATTTATAGAAACCCTTGTCAGCTTGATAGGAAAATACGGTTTGACAGTAGAAGTTTCTCGCACCAATTGCGGACTCTCCACATGTCCTTTCAATCAATTTTGATATCTTAGTATGCATATAAGTGTGTGAGCTATTTGGAATTCTCAAAACATTTGTTCGTCCCATGAAAATAAACTCGCTCTATAAAATATATACGTATTTTCCTTTCGAAGTGCCCCCTCAGCCCCCTCCCAACGAAAAACACAAGTTTTCTTTGTTATTTGATTTTGCACAAACATTCCAACCAATGTATGATAGAAGTTTTTCCCGAAAAGGGTCGTTCATTTTGATGGGTTCAATATTTAGCTTATTTGATTACATCAATATGACTCTGCCATATAGTGGAGATGGGGAAGGACGTTGAAATGTATATGCGACAAAGAATTGTGTAATCGCAGAACTGCAAATCTCCTAGAAGTAATAAGAACAAAATTAGTTTGCCATAAAAACATAAGGAAATTGCTGAGCAATCAAAATTTGCTGCCCGCGAAGTAGATAAACATCTAGAACGAAATAATTTAATATCGCACAATTATGTAACCCTTTCTGGGAATTGATGTCATGTAAACAGCAGCATCGGGTCCTTACCATATACTCGTCCATAAACACATTTTTATCCCAGTCAGCTCTGGGAGGAATATAATTGAACACAGTATGAAGCTCAGCATGAAGTGAAGGTTCAAATTTAAATTTCTCAACGGAAACGTCATATTAGAGTTTACATCCGGAATATTGTTAGCAAACTGCGTGCTCCCGAGGGGCGAATCCACTCGGTCCATTAATTTGTTCAGAATTGTTGCATTGACTCTTTCATTTGATACTTTCCGAGTCAAGGAACGTACGTGCCAGAAATAATTTTCTCCTGGTTGAAAGCGAGCTTACTTATATGGATGTGGATGTATGTTCTATATAAAACCAACGATAAAGGGTAAAGCCGAAGTAACCCTCCGGGTGCGTTTGTACGTTCCAGAGCAATGTCATAATGTTGTCATTCCCTGCTCATGGGTCCTAGTCCTGGAATTTTGTATGTTTGTTACGAGAGAATCGTCTACGTTCACTCGCTCATGTGTGTGATGAAGTGCAATAAAAATTCTATTACACATATTGCCTTAGTTTTTCTTATCCCTCGTTTGTTGAAACTATTGACACTAAGACCTCGGGACATTATTTCTGCAGGCCCTGAATAGAAAGAGAGCATGGGTTTAATATGACTATGACTATACGGAAAGGATATTTATTTTCTTTCCACTCAAGACAATGTGAGGTCAATTGGGCACGAAAATGAATATGTATGTTTGTATGTACATATGTACGTACGTTGAAACATTTCAAGTGTTCCAAAATAGCCCGAATAAATTAAGGCAAAAAATGTTTCGGAAATCAACATTCACTTGTAGAATAAATCATTCAGAAGGATAGAGAAGGACTTTCCGCTAGCGTAAGATCAATTCAAGGAATGTAACAAATTGTAAGGTAAGGAAAACGATTTTTTTGCAATGAACGATGAATAGCCTTAATGTGAGTTTGGGCTCCATATAGAAGTGCTTGCAAGTTTCTTGATTTTATTGTTGTTGTTGAATATGCGAGAAGTTTTGCATTAAGGATTTTCTCAAGTCGCAAAGATGCATTTGGAGTAATGTAAATGGTAAACATATATATATATATATTTGCTGAAATGTCAATAGTTGTATTGTACAAAAGTTGAGGTGTATTATACGCTATTATTCAAAATTCTTTCAAAGTCTCTACAAAAGATTATATCTCCACATATATGGGAAACGCACCTATAGGAACCGTTGAACTTCTAAAGCAGACTAATGGCTATATCATTGCGCAAACAGATAGTGAGGATGTTCCATAATTTGTTAATAACATTTGTAGCATGCCACAGCTAGGTAAACCAACCCTGTCATTTCATTTATTACCAACCTACGACTATATGCTGATTTATCCTCATCAGCAGAATATCATATTAAGGAATTCCAGTCCTGTGTAAGGTCTAAGAATTTTTCTTTGGAGCTTCGAGCTTCTGTATTTTTGCTGCTGAGTTTATATCCTCAGTTCAAAATAGATTCCCTACCATCTATTTTGAGCTGAGGATATAAGTTCAGCAGCAACAATACAGAAGCTCGAAGCTCGAAAGAAAAATTCTGAGAGCTTGCACAGGACTCCATAGAAGAGCTAACGGAAAATACTAGCGCAACGAAGTATTGTACGAGGCAGTCAATATAACTCCCATCAAGGAGTATCTGTTCGATCTAACGAAAAAGGTAGTCGAGCAAATCCCTATTCACCCAAACCCACTCATAAACAACCTGCAGGATCTTTATATACCGCCAAATTTCAATTACCTATAATCCTTCCCTTTGGCGAAGCCTTATACTAAAAACATCTACTTCCGCGAAGGTAGAATAATTTTCTATGACACTAAAGAGAATTACTACAGGGGGTAATCCCAAATTAACCCCTCAAGTACCTGAGAATGTCTCTGATGAAACCTGCCAACATAGGAGCCTTTCAGTCCTTAACTTCCTTTCAGTCCCTCCCTTAACTTCCTTTCAGTCCCTCCCAACCTAAATAACAAATTCTTGCGAGAAATTCATTTCTTACAGCGGATGTGGAGTAGCAGCTGTATGAAGAAGAGCCACAAATACTACGTGAAGTGAACAACTCCCAAACCAAATATCAAGAAGAAAAGAGAAGATATCGAATCGAATTGACGGCCAAAGAAAAGTCCCACTGCCCTAAATAAGACAATCCGTAGGATGATAAAAGTCATCAAATATATTCAAAGAAGGAAAGAAGTACTTACATAAAAGGCGCAAACACACTTAACAGACACTTTATGCATCTGGTTATAATCGGGTAAAGGTTTCCTTAAGAAATAACACTGTAAAGTTTTTTGTTGTAAGATTTTATCAAATAAAATTTGTTACAAATTGCTGTCTCTATGTCTCTAATTACACTCTATGCAAATCTATTCATATTTTTTGATACTTTTCACCTACATTCTGCATATTATACGTTTAACAACAGTTCGTCATACTTCGGATTTCACCATATTACTTTATTTTGATTTATTGTTTATCATAAAATGAATTAAAATTAATTTTCAACTAATAAACGTCGTTAGAGTATAAGATAAAAAATAAGACAAATTTATGAATTCCTGCCGAGATTGTGTCAAAATGTGAATAATCTACTTAGAGTATAACTGCTAGTCTTCAAATTCAAAACAATATTTTTTTTATTTGTAATTAAAAGTATTATTTTCAGTTCACTCTATATTAAGCCATACTTACACAAAAGAATAAGAAGAGGAAAACAAATTGCATTTTGTCATATATTTTGACATTTACACGATCAGTGAACGCGGACCTTTATCATAAAAATTT
Source organism: Dioctria rufipes (assembly GCA_963924295.1). Taxonomy (NCBI): domain Eukaryota; kingdom Metazoa; phylum Arthropoda; class Insecta; order Diptera; family Asilidae; genus Dioctria; species Dioctria rufipes. The sequence goes on along the minus strand of OZ002743.1, from coordinate 70,391,817 downwards.
TGAAGATACATATTAGGAATTTCACCAAGTTTATAGTAAAGCTGTGATGACCAGCCACATAAGACTGACAGATGACAAGCCACTACATATCGAAATATTTATGGGTTGTCATTATTCAGAACTGATCGCACTAATATATGGGGTGTGGGGTTGTATAGAAATACATACATAGGGCCATTCCATACGAAAACGATCAAAAAGGACTTGTTCTGGATCCAACCATCTCCGATTTCACAGTTTGTATGGAATACAAAAATAGCTCACCCATAGCTTTTATTGCCCCTTACCATGCCTAACCCCCTCGATTAGGAGGTTAGCAATTTCGTGATTTTACGATGAAATTCCATTTAAAAAAAAATCATATCTCGAGAACGGAGCAACCGATATTCCTGATTCGAATGCCAAATGAAGCTTAATGTTTTATAGTTTGAATAAAAAATATAGCAAGACTGAACGATGTTTTTTTGTTAATAATAAATAGTATTAAAAAAAATATTATTTACTATTATAGAACTCTAGTACTTTTTTGTAATTTTATTTAGAAGCTATAAGTCTTACGTATCTATGTGAAAAAAACTCGCCTTCGGAGTTATGGTGGTCTAAAGTAAATATTTTAGATTTTCTTACCATTTTTTGAATATGACATATTTTTTACAAAAAGGCGGTTAAGATGATTTTTTTTATAAAAACTGTGGACACCTATCTGCTAACTGTAGTCGTAAAGAGTTATTAGCTCTTAACGGGGAGAAGAAGTATAGAGCTGATTGAGCAGTCGTTGGAAAGGCTATGAAGCTCTGCATACAATGACAGCGACCGTCCCTGTACTTTTTAAGATACAGGGTTTTCTTAATCACCATGTACCTCCCAAACGGTTGATGATGACCCGCCCCCCACGCAATTCAATTTTTTGTTCGCCTAGGTGAATATTATCACCTCCTGCTCTATGGATCTATCACCTAGACGGATCGCCCTATATGTAACTTACAGCTAGGTAAGAAAACTTACAGATAAACTATACGTAGATAAATGTTAAAATTTTCTGAAGGCACAAAGCCGAATATACGGTGACTTGAAAAATTCATATCTCCAACACGAAGCCAAATACCATCGCAATTTTGTGCATATAGTTAGATGAGGCAAAATAAAAATACAAAAAAAAAAGTGTAAGAGGCCCTCAGTAGTAAATAACACTATTTTTTTTTTGAAAAAAATACTATGTTATTAACAAAATACATTTTTCGTTCCATGTTGCTATATTTTTTATGCAAAATATATAGCATTAAAGGTCCAGTCCGGTCTTCAAACCCCGACGAGGCGGTTGTATTTTCTCTTGTATTTATTATTATTATTCTCTAAAATCTTTCTATTCTATAAAGAAGCTTAATTTTTGGCAATTTGGATTGAGACATGTATGTATCTCAAAATAAATAAAGAAATGGGTTATATTGTATGTAATTTAACATTGCGGAATGAATTACTATATCGAAAGTGTTATTATATTTTTTATTTTTGCAGAACAACCCACACAGCACGTAATTACTCAGGGACATCCCATTCTTGTCCCACAGATCCCATAGCTTTTCCGGAATAAACAGGAAGTATTCAGTATGTACTTAGGACTTTATTTCTAGGAGTTATAAGAAATTTCGCATAAGTTATTCTCTGGGATATCCCACAACTACTTTATATGGGAACATTCATACATACAAATACATACAGGATGTGTAGGACAATTTTGGGACAAATATTGGAAAGTCGATTTTCCCCTTCCAGAATTTATTTCGGTATGTTCTCTGATTCTTGTAATTCGCGTGGTTCTCTGATAAAAACAATAATTTGTTGCTTTGTGTACTTGCGTGTGTCATTTTTGGAGAACAAAAACAGAATAACAAAATATGTCTTGAAAGAGCCATGAGAACCGCGCCGTTTAAGTGGGATACACATTGTGCCGCTGTAGCTCGTAGCTGGCGTTATAGCCAGACCTGTCAAAATTTAAGAGTACGGAAAATCTATGATGGCTTTCCAATATGTAGCTGGCGCTGGCGCTGTAGCTCAGTTTTGACAACTTTTAACTTTTGGCGCGCGCCAAATCTGACATTTCAGTATTTACACTGTGAAATGAGTAAAATGAGTGATTTATATATTTAAATGTTTTTTCATAAAATCCTGAACTCTTTCTCGTTGATATAGAGGCCTAACCCACCAATCTCTGTATTTTTATGCCTTTAAATACTTATACGTTATAAAGTACAATTGCACTACACACTCTGTAAAAGCTATTTATTTTAATTCCTCCATATTAAATAATATTTTCATGTTGTACAAATTAAAATAAATGTAAATAATGGCCCGTGCTATTAGGTATAAGCTACACCATTGTAACCAGTGTTAGCTAGCTATATGGCGCGCGCCACTGCAAGCTACAGCGCCAGCTACGAGCTACAGCGCCACATTGTGCTCCAGCCTTTAAGATAGTGACATGCGTGTACCTATATTAGAATTCTATTCGCTTCTACAATTTATTGTTTCTGAAAGTTTGTTAGTTGTAGAACATTTCAGAATATGATTTTTTAGCGATTTTATCGCAGGAATTCCATTGCAAGTGTTAAAAGTTTTGCATTTATATGTTTTGTACAAGTACCTACACATCTCTGTCATATGTATACTTTCCAGCCATTATTATTATTATTTTTTTTTTTTTACAAAAATGCCAACCCACCAAAATAAAAATTCTACAATCCCAGAAAATCTAAAAATATATTCTGATATTTCCCGCACATCCTGAAAACATCCGTAAAACGTCCTAGGTACGCTTTCAGCGGGAACGGGAATTTGCATTATTGAATGCGTTACTGTGCCTAAGTACAACCACAGGAATCCTGTGGGAAGAGTATGGGATCTTCCAGGGACATCCCAACCCCGGATATTCGTTACTACCAGGGATGTCTTAAGTTGTTAACTGAGACTGGATGGGATTTCTCATGGACAATTTATATATCCTAACAGGATTTCCCAGTAACATACCACGGACACATTTGTGCTATGTGGAATTGTATATGAAAACTGTAGAAACAAACGTAATGTTTTGTAATCAAATGAGAAATGAAGATATACGTAAAACAATTTTTATTCCTCCATTTGTCATTTTACCTCTTGCAAAACCGCCGTTCCATCCTTCCATTTTTATACCCTAGATGAAATCTATAGGGTATACTAAGTTTGTCATTCCGTTTGTAACACCTCGAAATAATGATGGTAGAGCAAAATGGATTGGACACCCATTCATAATATTAAAAGTTATTTCGATTTTTGCATGTCCGTCCGTCTGTCCGTCCGTCCGTCCGTCCGTCCGTCTGTGCGCACGATAACTCGAGAACGCGTATACTTAAAGAGCTGAAATTTTGTACACGGACTTTTAAAAAAAAAGTAAAATTAAGTTCGAAAATGAGACAAATCGGGCAACTCCTTCGTGGGGTTGCCATATAAAAATTTCGTTTTCCGCTATATATTTGGACACTGCCTGAGAACGCATCGACGTAGAGAGCTGAAATTTCGTACTTGATGTTTTTACTACATTAGCAAATAAAATGTCAAAAATGGACTAAATCGGGCAACTCCTTCTTGGTGTTGCCATATAAAAATTTCGGTTTTTTTACGTATACTTTGAAAACGATCAGTCCAAGACATTTTTATTGTACTAAGAACTTCTGCAGAATACGAAATCCTATAAAATTGGTTATTACCATTTTTTCTGTGCGACAAACTGTTCTAGAAATATATGCGAAAAACCACTTCAAAATCAATACTTGAATAGATCGGTGACCATACGAAATTTAATACGGGCATTCATCTAGGGTATCATAAGAATTGGTCTTAGACCAATTCTAGCTTTTTTACTTGTTCAAATAATTCCACTAACGTCAACTAATTTATTTCTTCAAGAAATTTTGACATAAATGGATTTACCGAAAAAGAACGACATCGTTTTGTCAATCGAGAACTAGAGTTTTCCTGTTGTTGGAAGTTTTTTACTAAGAAATCGGCACAGAGAAAAATTTCTTGTACCTTGACCTTTGCTTCAAATTTTTTTAACTAAATTAAATTTTTGTATTAAATCTGGTCTATGGGAAGGTTTTGTATGTTAATTATCTCGCGACGACTACAGCATCTTCGATATCAAGCAGTTTATTCAAATCGTTAAGGGAACAGCTTGAATTCGAACACAGACAACTTTCTTTATGGTTCAATAATTTCACCCACAACTAAAACTTTCTCAAGTAAAATAAATATATTTTCGAAGGAATGCAAATATTTTACGAAAATGTATTGTATGTAAAAAGTCCTCTTCCCTCTCGACTTTAAGGGGTCGTTAAAGCAGGTCAAAGAAAAAGTTTTTACTAACTTCTTTGAAAAAACATGGATAACATTCGCAAAACCAATGACTTTCGATATCAAAAAGTTTTTTTATTTATAATATAATCATGAGACTTGAGAATATCGCTCCTAAAAAAATTACACCTGAGGTAAAAGTTTCATTATACTTACTCGAAAATCTATGTTTTTGCCATTATTTTGTTGTTATTTTCAGTGTTCTGCTTATCCCATAAACTGTCAGATTATATTAAATTTATTTTTTAGTGCAGCCTGTCACAATTTGGTTTACCCTTGTTTATGAAAGTTTCAGTTCGTCTTGTGGGAGATGTTGTAAACAAGAATTGATTTGCATTATTTAAGATGGTGAAATGGTAGTCTATTGTGTAAATTTGATTTTCAGTAAGAATCAATTAATCACTTTTAGGTAATATTTCTCTATAATTTATTTACAAACTTTGGAAATTGTTAAGTTTATCCTTAGTCGCATCGGAGTCAGCTGGAAAAGACTAAGCTGGTATGTAAGCAAGGAGTGAATGAGAATTCAGTAAATTCGTATACAAATGGAATGGAGCATTTTTGTTTAAAGTCAATCTATAAAATTTTTAACGGCATGTACATGTATATCTTTCGTACTAAGCATTTGTTTATACTTTTAAATAAATCTTTTAACTTTTATTATTACATACTGTAGCAGAAGCGCGGTATCTATACAACCCCAAAGTAATTAACAAATCATAATAAATTATTTTTAAATTAATATGAACTATTATTATAAAATCATTATAATTTTGGGCAATGTGAATTAAACCTTACAATGTTATAAACTCTTTAACAGCTACAGATAGCACATAGGGTGTACTAGGTCAACTTAAAGAGGAGAGTCTACAGTTTATAGTTTTTATAAAAAATAAAAAGTTATGTTAATGACCTTTTTGCAACAAAAAAAAACAAAAAAATACAGGTTAAAGTAAAACAAAAGGTTAGAAAATCCGGAAATTTTAGTTTAGACAATCATAACTTGTTGCGGAGAGGAGGACTGGTTGTGCGGTCGTAGGATAGGCAATGAAGTTCTGCATTCAATGGACTCTTAACTGTGACCGTTCATCCTGTAATTTTTAACATACAGCGTGTTTTATGAAAAACTAGCTTTTTTCTTAATCACCCTGTAACTCCGAAAAGGTTGATATGTCTCCTCCCCTGCCATTCAAAAATTTTGTTTGTCTAGGTAAGTACTATCACCTCCAGCTCTATTGGCCACCTAGATGGAAGCATCCTGTATAAGTAACACAATGTCACAAGTAATGAAGAATACGAATAACACGAATGTACTTTTATATAGGAAGAGCACTTTCTCATGACTTTAACTTTTGCCTAGCTGTGAAGTATTTTATAAAAATTACTTTAGTTGTTCCTTCTGGTGTATTTCGTATGGCTTTTCGTCCCTTGGAAAAAATGTGGGAAATTGCATCATAATCTCTGGGGAAAGTGCCCAGAATTTCTATTTTTGAGAGTACCACCTCCCACTATACTATATACATATTAAATTTGTCATACTGACAGTTTTTAAAATTCCTTGAAACTTCCAACATTGAGTAGCATTCGGTCACACTGCCATGCAGCGTCCTTATTTTTAAAATTATGCAATTATTCTCTCTAGGATATGTGCATAAATTACCTAACACGTTCAGCTATCTATTTTGCATTTTCGTTCACATTGTGTCGCATGTAGGTACATATGAATATATGTAATATTCATGTGTTTGTTCGATTCCTCGTATTTATGTCAATAAGCTAAATTTCTCCAGCGAATGACTACAGATCAGATACTTTCATTTTTTCATTTATTTTTTAAACATTTTAAGAAGCAATTAAGCCCGGTATTGTGTTCATTTAGCGGATAAATATTTGGCAGCAATCGAACAGGGACATTTTTAACGGCTAAATTTGTTCATTGTTTTGAACTATAGGTGGCTGCTTTTGACACAAAGCTGTCGTACATTTGTAATATTATTTCGTGTTCTTTTAGATTGCTATTGCAATTACCCAATCTCGAAATAGTAAGGAAAATTATATTTATACTTACTATTTTAATTTCTTCTCAAAAGAATTGTCTAAATGAAGACGGAATTTTTTGTCAGAAAAAAAAAAAATAATAAAAATACACTGCCACTCTTGTATTTCAATTTCATTCAACTTCAAACGTCAAAATTTTAGCACGGAAAAAAGGTATTGAGCGGATAAATCTGGGGGGTGATTCTCCCAAGTAGCCATTTGTGAAATTTGTACGACAAATTGTCGACAAATACTTGTCATTTGTCGACAGAATCATGTCACAAAAATGTCCAGGAAATGTGTTCAGGGTTTACACATTTCGTCTAACATATGTCACATTCATTACAACAAATTTGTCATACTTTGTGGGTAGTTTTGTCATAATTTGTTTCAATAGTTTTTGACAAAATTAAGAGACAAAATCTTCACAAAAATTGATGACAATTTTTTCACATTTTTAATCAAGAAATGTGTTATTTTTGTCGTTAATGTATGTGATTTTGGTGGCATTTATGTCAGCTTTTATTTTGTTTCGGGGATCCAAATTAAAATCTTATTTCAGTTCAAAAGCTATATATTTATTATAAAATGTTTGTATAAAATGATGTTTTCAAATTTTTTATTAAAGTGCTCTAAACATAAAAAATCACTAGACGCTGACAGTATTTCTTCTCTGACCTATAATTTATTTGTTTGCTTAACACTTAAATTTTTAACAGTCTTTGCATTATTTATTTTATATTTATATCGCCTGCTTAATATAGTTGTTTTTATTAATTTAATTTTCCTTTTTTTAAAAACAAACACTAAAAACACAACGAAAACCACTAACAACAACTTTCGCGTTCACTACAAAATATCCAAACGATCCAAAATGGCGATAACCTGACAGCAACATTTTCATGTCGATAAAATGTCATTCTCTTTCTGGTATAATTTGTGACCACCAATTCTTGTGACACTGTTTGCACCAAATAGTGACCCAAAAAGGCTGTCAGAGGAATGTCTAAAATTTGTGACATTTAGTTGAAGCAATATTGCTAATCACATTATATATAACAATTATGTGACAGAAAGTTCACATATTTCTGTTGTCACATATTTTGGCTACTTGGGTGATCTCTTTGTCGTAGCTTAGGCGTATATTTTAGTGACAAATTTTGACATTTCACCTCAAATTTGTCGTACTTTTATATTCACCACATTCAATTTGAATTATCCTTTTTATCAACCACAAAATAAACTAAAATGAATTTGAAATGAATTCATGTCAGAATACACTCCTAAAAGTACGACAAATTAGTCAACTGCTCCCAGAGGTTGTGACAAAAATTTTACACTGGTAAATGGAAATTCTACACCTAATTAGAGCATTACAAGTGCTTAAATTGGAAACATTATTTTGAATTTGCAATGTGAAGTGTCATTTTCAGTTCATTCTACGCCATGCCAGCCTTGCTGAACTGAATAAGAACACGAAAAAATCAGTAGAAAAGTTAATTTTATTTAGTCGATTATTTTGACATTCAAGTACGACAAAAGATCAGAATCACCCTCCAGATGCTAAATATAGGTTTGTGGAAATTACTGCCATCTACTTGTCGAAACTAAACAAACTTTTATCTGATAGAACACAATACCACTTTCTTCAGCGATTTGGCTAAATATTTCGCAACTAAATTTCACCGCTAAATTTCCATACAAAATTTATCCACGAAATGAACACAATACTAGGTTTAAGAAATAAAAAATTGTTTACATCCAAGTTATAAGAGAATCTAATCAATGGAAAAAAATGTTTTTCGCTGAATTTTGTTGTTTTTAATAGTTTGGCACACACACGTAAATATATTTTTGTGTGAAAGCTATTGTACAGTAAGTTTTTTTTTTATCATTAAATAATTTATAAAAGTGCTAATGTGTAATTATAATTAGAAAGAAAATGTCTACATCCGGAGAGCTTTCCAAAAAGAGACAAAAGAAGGTCTTCAATTTAGAGGCCAAAATGGAAATTATGTATTAGACGTTTAGAGTAGGGTAAAGTCAAGGGCCATTACGAATCGGAGGCCATTTAGGCATAAATGAAGTCCATGCAATAAGGTCCAAAGAGGAAGCTATAAAGTTATTTAGTAAGAACGTTACACCACTGTCTAAAAAAAAAAAAAACTCAAATGCACCAGAAACCCACTTCTGGAATGAATTGAAATGTTACTGATGCATTGGATTGGAGATAATAGCCAAAAGAAAATAGGAGTTGACTCTATTTCCATTAAGACAAAATCAAAAAAAATTTACGACCATATTAAGCTGCAGGAGATAAATAATAAAACACCAAAAAATGAAGATTTTGTGGTAAGCAAGGGGTGATTTTATCGATTTAATAAGCTGCACGCATAACTTCCAGTGTATATAGGTGAAGTTGCAACTTCAGATTGTGTTGCAGCTCACAATTTTCCAAAGGAGGAGCTATAATATCCATTATTGAGGGTAGTGAATATACAGCTTAACAAGTATTTGATGCGGATGAAACGGGTCTTTATTGGAGAGGATTCCTGAACGAACATACATTTCTAAAGAAGAGAAAAGATCATCTAGTTTTAAGGCCTCCATAAAGATGATTAACGCTCATATTTTATGGAAATGCTCAGGGGGTTTCACATGCCAACCATTTTTATTTTATCAGTCAGAAAAACCTCGGGCTTCGAAAAATGTTAAATATCAATACCTTCCTGAATACTGGCATTGGATGAATAGGTCCATATTTAATGATTGGCTTACTAAATGTTTTTGTCCGGAAGTTAAACGCAGCTGTGAATTGCAGAGCATACATTTTAAAGTACTGCTCTCTACTCATCCTCGATAATCCAACCAATCATTCTGAAGTACTTAACAGCCTAAATCCTATCGTTAAAGTACTCTTCAGGCTACCGAATACTACTTCGATAATTCAAACAATGGATCAAAGCATTACTTTTTGTGTCTTTAAAATTCATTTAATTTTAATGTATGTTCGGGACTTTTGGCGAAATTATAGTGTTTTGCATGCAATCAAAATTATCAAAACAGCAGCATGAAATGGTGCAAAAAATACAATACCAAAATGCATGCGGTATCTATGGAAGAAAGTCTGGTCAGACTATGTTGCTAGAAATACTGTTGATTGTGCAATTGGTGGTCAAGAATTGTTTAGTCTTGGGAGAAGAATTGAAGACGACGTCTTTGTTGAGCTTGAAGAAAGTGACATTCATGAGCTCATAAATCTTCATGGCGCTGATGGGTTGTTGTAGTCTAATGCAGGTACTTGCGTGTATGATTTGAGTTTGAATCTAACCAATGGGAGTGAATGTATGAGAGGAAGGTCACGACAGGTCCTGGCGCAGATGGATGAACAATTCGATCGACGGGCTCAAGCAGAGTTGACGTGTTTTGAGATTTATCGTGACGACAAAGTTGATTTCGGAATAAAAGTAAATAAAGTAAAATTGTTCTTTGACATTAATAAAGCGACAAGTTTTGTCGAATTGATTGGCATTAATCCCATAAGAAGTTTTTCTTTCAAGAAAGGTTTAGATAACTCGTTTTTGCCATACAAATTAGTTTTAGAAGAAAAAATAGTGGAGATAAAACAACGCACAAATTTAAAATTTTTTTCTTCCACCCGCTTATCAGCTTCTGAAACGACTATTGGCGATAGCAGCAGACCTGGACCTGGCATATTCATCAGCAAAGGGTATATGGTCACCATCTAACGCTAATTGTATGCAGAACTTCATGGCCTTTCAAACGACTGTTCAACCAGCCCTGTATACCTCTCCCCTTAGGAGTTATCATGGTCTAAAATAAAAATTTCGGATTTTCTTAGGAGTTATCATGGTCTAAAATAAAAATTTCGGATTTTCTTACCTTTTTTTTTACTTTGAGCTCTATTTTTTTTAAAAAAGGTCATTAACATAAAAAATTTTTTATAAAAATTGTAAACTATAGACTCTCCCCTTTAATTTGGCCACCCTATGTAATGTGCTATCCTATCTGTAGCCGTTAAACAGTTATTAGCTCTTAACCTATTCTCAAAACTATTCTGGAATTTCTTAATCACCCTGTAATTCGGAAAACACCCTATATTTGTATAGAATTTATCTTGTTTCTTTTTCAAATGAATATTTTTAAGTTGAGAAGACATTTTTATTTAATTTATTTTTTATATGCAAATTAGGAGGATTACTGTTATTTCTGGGATGCATCCGTAAGTTTTACTTTGCGGGCTAATCGCAATATTCGAGAAATCAATATATACGAGTTTTTTTGTGAATGCATCCCTCTTGAATATCGGGGATTTAGTATAATTTCAAGTACCACTTGAAAATATTCTGCGTACCATCGGTGGTACTGTAAAAGCCGCTGTTTCAGATCTATCGAATTTTTAAAACATGCCATGGACTCCTGTTGAAGGTCATTACATCCTAGTGGAGAGTTTAAACTTTTTGGCAAAAAAACCAAAAACCGTGATTGAAAGTTTAACAAAGTTAAAGTTTACATATTGCGGAAGCATTAGCAGATAATTAGCAAATGTTGTGTTTGTATACTTAGTGGATTTCTATTTCTTTAATATGCGATATAATGACTAATGTAAATATTGAGTAACAAAAAAGTTATAGGTCGTATAAAAAAGAGGGTGCCACTCGTCCACAGATTCCTCTACTTTGCTTTTAATTACTACAGTATGTTTGATCATTAAATTAATTACTAATTACCAACGAGCCTAATTACATAAATTCCATTTCAGATCTTCTCATTAAAGTGAATCGCTAGAAAAATTAAACTTCGTAAATAGAAAAGGATACTTCTCTGCGTAGTGTATAGTGTATCTCTATACAGAAAAATATTCTGCAATGAACAGCCATCTGATAACAGTTTGCCCAGATGGCAAAAAGTTATGCCTCAAGGACCAATTGTCAGTGAAGAGGAATCCTCGAAAATATTTATCCGAATAAGAATTTTGTTTCCGGCAGTTCAGCACGGATTGTGTATGAAGTGCGAACAAATTAGGGAGCGTTTAGGACCGACATCATTAAAAATCGATATTGTTTGTTACACCCGATACCAGGGCAATGATAGCGAAACCCTGGAAAGATAAAAGATTATTCTCCAGGGATTTGTGGCGCCAGAGAGAAGCCAAAAGTCAGCTGCTTACGTATAGACAACGACTAAAGCACTGACAAAGTATTTTAAAATCCAAAGGAATTCATATCTATGTATGTATGTCTGTCTGTCTGTTTGTATGAACACTGAGTAGATAGGGAATAAAATTGCTCGCAGCGACTTTTTATTTTAGTGTAAGATATGAAAATTCAAGAAGGAGGTGGAAACTAGGGAGGGGTGTTACACATTTATTACGGTCCAGACAACATTTCACCAGAAAATTTATTCCCAAAAGTAATTGCATTTTGATTGGTACTCGATTGTTGTTATTGTGAAATTTATTCGATGGAAATATGGCGAAATTTTATTAAGATGTTTTCGAAATATTCTGGCAATAAAATTCATTGCTGGTTTAAAAAAGTATAATCACAGGGTGGAAAAGTATTTTTATATTACCAAAAAGGGCAAATCGAAATGAAAACTGTTACAGAAAAAGTTTTGTAAATGTAAATCAATGGAAAGTTAGCTAGAAAATGTAAATGGACATAAATTACATTATAAGTAATTTTTGTTTTCTACTGACCGAAGCTCCTTTTCTTCTTCAACTCATTTAAATTCTTCGTGGTCATGGACTAGTGGTGTGTTCTGAACCAACTATTACTAACACATTTTTAAATCTAAGGTAAAATAAGCTTGTCCTTTCTCCCTTCTACTATCCATCATCATCTTAGATGAAATAATGAGAATAGTTAACACAACACCAACTGAAATGACACTATAACAAACCGATTAGAGGTCCTAGATTACTTAGATGCCAAATATCAGTCAGATAAGCATCGACAACACTGTAATAGAGGAAGTGTTTCGCAATTCAACTACCCCTTGGTAGTATTATTACTAGAAGTGGAGGAGTCAATGAGGATATAAACAAAAGATTGAGAGAGGTAAATGGTATGGTTATCGGAAGCCTCTGGACATTTACCGAAAAATAGTAAACTGAAAATATTCATATCCTGCGTAAAGTATAGGAGCGAAACATGGTTTGTCCAAGTTTTCATGATAAATGCCTGAAGATTATATGTCAGATATTCTGGCCAAGACAAATTAAAAATTCGAAGCTCTGGTTAATCACACACCAAAGAACCAATAGATGCCCAGAGAAAACAATGGATAGGACCTCGAGAAATACTTCCCAAGCCATGAAACATACTGCCTCACTACCACATGAGAGCCCCAACAGAGTCCGAACATTCTGAAATATTTGCACTGTTCTTATGTAAAACTGACAAAAGTTTGATTTGAATAGATCCTAAGTCCTAAATTAGAATTCATACAGAAAAATGGTGTTCTAATAATTTTAAGGTTGTTTTCTTATCTTCCGAACCGAACTAAAATTTTTATACCTTTCCTAACAAAATTTATATATTAGAATTTATCTGAACCAAATGACTGCGATTCCTCAAACAAAAGCTCTTAGCTGAGTAATAATTTTGTCGCTGTGACGTGTTTTGATGAAATCGAATCAATCTGCCTACAGATTCGGACTACGGTCGCATATACACTATTGCAACTATTACTCAGCTGAGAGTTATTGAGAGTAAAATGATAAGGTTACTTTTAAATCAAAACTATTTTATTATTTTGTTAAGTAAGGAAGGTAAGGAGCCAAGCTTAAAATTTCTGAAAGACTATTTTCCTGTATGGATAGTAAAGGGTTTTCCAGTAAGAGGTGTTATTTTAATTAGCCCACTATTTCGGTAGATGTCACTTTTTGAGCTGTCATTTTTTGACATTTGACAAGTAGAAACTACGCCATTAATAAAAGTGAAACGATACACGATACAACAACGCATTGAAATTATTAAAATTCACTATAAAAATGGTGAAAATGTGGCAGAGTCGTTTCGTAAAACTCGAACATTTTTGGGTCGTCGTGAAGCACGTTGTCGGACCGCAATACAGAAATTGGTAGAAAAATTCGAGCTGTCGGGACAAGTTAGTGATATGAAGAATAAAACCCGTGCACGTCGCTCAAGAATATTGCTGCTGTAGCCGAAGGTGTTGAAGAAAACCCAGGTTTGTCCATTCCTCGTCGTTCTTTGGAATTAGGCATTCCACAAACGTCATTACACCGTATTTTGCATAAAGATTTGGGTCTTAAGGCTTATAAAGAACTCAAGCCGGCCGATCATCAACAACGTCGAGTCTTTGCTGATTGCGTCCTTGAAATGCATGAAAATGATCCGGAATTCCATCGAAAACTCATCTTGAGTGATAAGGCCCATTTCCACCTCGATGGCTTCGTCAACAAGCAAAATTGTTGCATCTGGGGCTTGGAAAACTCAAGAGTTATTGTTGAAAAGCCTCTCTATCCTCAACGTGTGACTGTTTGGTGCGGTTTATGGTCCCGGGGGGTAATTGGACTTTACTTTTTCGAAAATGAGGCTGGAGCAACAATTACGGTGAATGGATTGCGCTATCGACAGATGATTAATGATTTTTTATGGCCGGAATTGGATGGTATTGATCTGGACAACGTTTACTTTCAACAAGACGGCGCTACGTGCCATACAAGCAACGAAACCATCGATCTTTTACGGGAAAAGTTTCCGGACCGTGTTATCTCTCGAAGAGGTGATCACAATTGGCCACCGAGATCTTGTGACTTAACACCTTGCGACTTCTTCCTTTGGGGCCACGTGAAAGAGAAGGTCTACGCCAACAGCCCAGCGTCGATTCAAGACCTCAAAGATGGAATTCGTGAGGCTATCGAGGACATAGGGCAGCCACTTTGCGATTTGGTTATGGAAAATTTCATGAAAAGGATATGGTCCTGTAGGCGTGGTCGTGGTGGTCATTTGGCTGATGTTATTTTCCATTATTAACGGCATACCTTCCTTTTTATAATGAAATAAAGATCCGATCATTTATCTCAAAAAATGGCATTTTTCTTTGAATATCAAAATAACACCTCTTATTGGAAAACCCGATAGTTTGGGCTCTATAGCATATATAAAGTCAATGTTTGGAACTTTTCCATAAGTATCAATATAGAACATTTTAGAGAACGGACTCCGAACGCACACATATAGGTTTCTGTTTCATGGCTTGGGAAGATTCTCGAGGGTTTTGGAACAGTATACAAATAGTTCTCTTCATTCGATAGAACAATTTGTTCAGAAACAAATAAGGTCACGTTGATTTGGGTGCCATGGCATTAAGGGCAACAAGATCGCGGAGCGCTTTTCAAATGAAAGATCCAGATTTTTAATTGTTGGCTCTGATTTAGTTTTTGGTTACCCAAAAATCCACCTTTCGCTAAAAGTCAGGCTTTGAGATGACACAGAATTAAATCCATACACTGGAAAAACACTTTAGGGCTGAGACAAGTGAAAAAATGTATAACGTACTCGCAACAGAAGACAAAAATATTTCTCACACTCAGCAGAAAAAAAGTAAGGCTCATAACGGGCCTACTTATTGAGCATTGTCTATACTTAGATAGAAGGTGGATTGGGTAATGCCGATAGCGATACCTGGTGCTTTTATGTGGGGTATGATGAAACTGCCGAACATGTCATCTACGATTGATGATGTTACATGGACGGCCTTCCAAGAATATTATAGATTTTGACAAATACCTTCATTTTGAATAGGAAATTAGGAGTAATGTTACAATCAAAAGATCGTGGAGGTACCAGGACTAGATGAGCAGCGGAATGTTTGTCTAGCATCCCCCATTTAAATAGGAGGAGGGGAATAAAATGTAATCCGCATATTGCTGCACAAAATATTGTCCGAAAAAATAAAATAAAACCTTTAAATATAAAATATGAACTTGATTCCTCCTACCCACACCCACTAAGTCGGTGATTAACAGTCATGATGTGAAATAACCCCGTAGGAGAATAGTGGAAGATATTGATAAATACTAAAAACTGCATTAAAGGAATAAGTAAATTTACTTGTATATACTCGTAGTATATGTTACAGAGACACTAAAAACTGATTCTGATAACTTTAATTCTAAATGACCAACGAGCGATGCAAGTATATTATACTAATAATATGTCGTGTGGTAGTATTGAGAGAACGATATTGGGAGCTATATTTACAGGACGCTTAAGAAGCCGAGAAATAGCTACTGTCCGCAAGACTACTTAGAATAAAATACTGAAAGGTAAATTTCAAAATAATCCTCATAATTTCTCCCATGGAACTTATTGAGTCTGATACGGAAGGAGTTCGGTGAAAATTCGGTTGTTGCAGCATTTCAGTTTCGCGTTAGTATATCTCAAATTTTTATATTTAAAAAATACTTTCATTAGAACGTTCCAAATAACATTATATTTTCGATCCAAACGTTACGTTCCGATTTTTGTTACACAGAACGGTCGTAAGTTATAAAACTTTATTACTCTTACATCCCACCGAAAAAGCATAAAAAGTTCCTCGGAACTAATTGCAGGTATATTTCTTAACTTTTTACTCACCACGATGGCTATCTTTTATATTATGTGACATAAAGCAAATTTACTTTTTTTAATTAGTTTATTTATTTTATTTATTTTTGTAAGTTAAACAGATAGTAAACAGAAATTTCCAATAACAATACTTCCTTACAATTAGAAGGATAACAAATTTTAATAAATTTACAAAAGAAGAAGATAAAGCAATAATAATGTTAAGAAGTAAATGAAAAAAATAAACTAAAAACAGAATGTGAAAAAAGAGAGAGGAAGAAAAATAAAAAAGAAAAAATACAAAAAATAATTAAACTAAATCTGAAATCTAAAGAGCGTGAGTGGAAAAACTAGAAGATAAGAAAAAGCAAATAGAAAAGGAAGACTAAAATACAATTGGAAAGTGGAAGACAACAACTACCAAGGAGTTAGGAAATGAGTAAAGCGAAGCAGTAGAAAGAGAGTAATGCTAAAAAGAAAAGATATTAATAACCGATCTCGCGGAGTATAAATTTTTTAAAAGTCAGAGGACTAATGTTAAAGATATTTATATTTTTAAATCTTGTATTGAACGATTTAGTAATTCTGTAGATAGGTGATTTCTCCTTAATGTTAATTCTGCAAGTAGGTAGTCTGAAGAGGGTCTGGAGTGTGCGCGGAGGCACGTTCAAATTAATACTAGAGACCAGTGCGTGACAATATACTTGACCATTTAAAATATTATATAGAAATGTACTATCCAAGTAGATTCTGCGACTTTCTAGTGTGATTAAGTTGTTTTTAGTTGATCTTTCATGATACTCTAGATTGGTATTCTCTAGTTTATATAATAAAACTCTGGTGAATTTACGCTGGACAGCCTCAATTTGTGCACTAAAAGAAGAGTAAAAAGGACTCCAAATCTGACTAGCATACTCGAGAACACTCCTTACTAAACAATAAAAGAAACTCATATAAGAGGATGCCGACCTAAATGGTTTGTAGGTGTGAAAGATAAAGCCCAATAAACGAAATCATCTGGAAGTAATAAAATTAATGTGAGGAGTGAAGAGAAGCTTTCGGTCAAAAATCACATCCAAATCTTTTATCTCATCACCACGAGAGATAGTAGTATAGTTAATGGTATAGTCAAAGAGTATGGGGTTTTTTTTTTACGAAGAAATGAAATACATTTACATTTGCTTACGTTGATTTCAGTTCTAGTCGTAGTATATCATTTTAAAGGTGTAAACAATCCGTCAAGTTATTAATTTTTCCAAAAATGTTGGCATCATCAGCGTATAATAAAACAATCAGACATAAAACAAGAAGGCATATCGTTGATGTATGTATATGAGAAAAATCATTGGACCAAGAATTGTACCTTGGGGCACTCCGGAATTTTTCTTAAATGAGGGAGATTGTAGCCCATTAAATACAAAGATGTTCTCGCTGATAGTTAGATAGGAGTGGAACCAAGATATGGTATCTATTTGAAATCCAATCAGTGCCATTTTCGACAAACAGTGCTTGTGAATTAATCTTGTCAAAAGCTTTAGCAAAGTCAGTGTGGATAGAATCGAGAGCAGACGCGATTTTGTCTGTGAATAAAGATAAGTTGATGATCGTATATTGCCCCGGTAAAAATCCGTGCTGTTCTTCTAAGATAAATGGTTTTATTTGGAATAGGAGTTGATGATAAACAACTTTTTTAAAAATAAGTGCAAGAGCGTTAGAGATAGAAATAGGTCTATAGTTTATAACGAGTTTTGGGGCACCAGATTTATAAATAGGCATAACGAAGCAATTTTTAAGAGATACTGGGTAGATTTTATTAGTGATTGAAAGATTGAATAAACTACTAAGTGGTTTCGATAGACTTTGTACGCATCTCTTAAAAAGGATATTTAGAATCTCGTCGTTGTCTCGGGTTTTTGTCACAATCAAGATTGCTCAATACATTAAGAAATGATTTTAAAGAAATAAAGTTCAACATTATATACCTGTTGGAAATGTCCAGAGAAGTGGAAAAGATAACGCCGGGGCCTTTTTCAGAGTATATGAATGTAAAGTGCGCGGAAAACATCTTACATATACATGGAGGAGATGACGATGTATCATCATTAATTGTTAATTCTTTAGGATACGTGTTCGATCTATTTAGGTTTTTACCGAAAGCCCAAAATGCCTTAGGGTTGCGTTTTACCGAATGTTCAGTGCTTTCGATTGCATTTAGTTTATTTCAGGGATAAACAAGCCTATTCCAGTATTAAGTGCTTCATAGAATTTATTAAATGATTGGTCAACATCAAGTAAAAAGTTGGGAGAGGGAATTCAAAATTTAACAAATTCCGAGAGGCCAGTGTAATTGCTTCCTTGAAAATTTCTTTTTTTAGCAAAATCATTATGGGCATTTCTTGAATGTGCCAAATCTAATATAATATCGAGTGGAGGATGATGGGAGTCTATCGTAGACTTTGGAATGAGAAGTTGGATAAGAATACAAAACTTCAAAATTAAGCGAAATTTAGTGGCATGGACACCATAGGGAAGTAACGCCCCAATAGCTATCACTGATCGTCCATACGAGCAAATTAGAATTTGCCTTTTTTGAATTCCGAATTTAAGAAAAATTGCAAATTTTAGCAAATATGGAGTCGAAAGATATTGTTTCCCACATCAGAAATCTTTTAAATACAATGTTGAGGTAAAAATTTCATTGAACCTGCAATAAAATTTGCAAGTAGAGAAAATATGTACTCTGTACTGTTAGGAAGGTTGTTTTGTAAATTTTTTTATCACTTTCAGCCATACACAGTATTGGGCGTAGTCAACTACATTTGTAATCAGATTAATAATCATGACTAAATCAATCATGATTACATCAATCATGATTACACATCAATCATGATTACATCAATCAAGATTACCCATCAATCATGATTACCCAGCAATCATTAATCATGATTACATCGAGTAATCTTAGGAAAATGTAACCATAATCATGATTACATGATTACAAAAAAATTTAGTTCTAAGAAAACAAACAATCTGTGATCGTAAGAATTTTTTTTGTAGAAAACTCCAAGGCACTGTTGAATTATGTATTAATTGAAGTCAGTGTAAAGAATGTAAGTGCTTCTATTGATAGAGACTCACATATATCTGATCATCAGCTTAAATTCGAGGATCTTGATTATACATATGTGAAAAAAGATAGCGAAAAAGATTACATTTCGTTGAGCATGGAAAATGCAATAATGCCTTTTAACGCTTTGATTTTGCTAGACTTTTCATATTGCTCCACATTGTTATATGCTAGTTCGAATAAATTCAAGGGCAGAATGCAGCTGTTGTAGAATAAGGCAATGTAAGTTATTCACTACCGACTTCGGGATAGAAATACAACAATGTTTGTTTTCTTTTAACTGTAATTTTAAACCTTTTGCAAATTTTTAATCAAAATATGTAATCATGTAACCATTATTACGGTTACGATTGATCAATCATTAATCGCCATAAATGATTACTTTTCTGATTAATATTATCAATCTGTAATCATGATTACAGATTGTAATCGTAATCATTAATCATCAATCAGATTGCATTTTGCCCAACACTGGCCGTACACTCGTCACCAATTATAAATTTGTATGGATTTAAGTTTCTTTTTAAAATTTTGTAAAAGCGGCACAAATAAATAGGGTTTCATTGTTTATGAAATTATGACTAAACCATTGAAGATAAAGAAAACAGAGGCTTTATGATCCATGCCGATATTTTAGCAGATATAACTTGAAATTCAAGACCTTCAAAAGAAGCAGTTCTTAAATGCTCAAATGGGCTCAGGACGCGTCCTTAGAAACCAATTTTTCCGACCCCTTTTTAGCCCCCCCCCCCACCAAATCCAAATCCTAAGTGCACCGCTACTGACACCATTTATCTAAAATATAATTCATTTGCAGCTTCATATTCAAATTCGATGATGATCATTAGTTAAACATGAACAACACATAATGTCAGGCCACGTCACGGATAAATATTGTAAGTCCTAAGACTAAAACAACACCATGATTGGGAAGAGGAAGAGTATCACGTAATTTATCAAAAGCCTCGATAAAGCTGACATTACTTTTGGCAAAAAGCTTATCTCATAGAATTTAAATGAGTTATGCACACAAAAAGGACAAGAAATAAATGTCCTTAAAAAAAAGAAAATTATGAATTATGTATGCCTCTTATGTTATTATTAAATAAAAGATGGAGAACAACACAGAATCAGAAGGAAGGAAGTACGCGCCGGATTACTCCACCGCAATCTTGTATAGTAAGCTGTCATATAATACTAACTACATATCGCCGGTCGATGGTAGGCGGGGGGTGGTAGCTTATACGGTAGAATTTAAGTAAATTTGGTACTTTGTATGCCTAGCTAGCGCCAAATTTCGATGGCATATTCAAATAAGTTTTCCTATTTAATATTAAGTTGAGTTTTCAACGTGTTCACGCACAAAAACGAAGTTTTATGCAAAACAATAATCCAAGGAGTTACCAGTATCAAGTCGAGCCCTCCTCTAGTAACATTTTTTTTTTTTACCAACAAACAGTTTCAGAATAAACTTCCCATGAATAATTCAATAAACTCTTTTGTATGTGTCTCTTTGAGTTGTTCATCCTCCGCACTTGCAGATTCTCAATCTTTTATCCCTGAGCTGAGACCCTGACCTTGTTGAACTGTACAACATCTTGGGTATATGTAGATAAAAACTTGTTCCGGGTACACGAGAGATTGTAAAATGTGTGACACATACATACGAACATTTACTTAATGTACCTAATATGTATGTAGGTTTGTGCAACGAATTGGCCACATGGCCTTTAATATAATTAAAAAAAAAAAAAGCTCCTCTCAAGATTTATAACACTTATAAATTCTACTTGTACAAAAAGGTATAGCTGGAATATTTTATTTTCCCAGCAGAGATCGTCAATCATAATACGAAATTCTCCCGTATCTTAGGCATTATATCCAACAAAATAATTTAAGTAATTAATAAAAATTTAATTACAGCTCTTTACCCACTGTGAGGATTTAATATTGATAAATGTCTGCATAAGAAAGCAATCGATGACTTTCATTTCATAAGTCTTGACAAAAAGCGATTGCTGTGAAAGCATAGACATTCAATTCCTTCCACTTTTACACTGTCCAATTTCTTGTGAACCATCAATCAATATAAGAAGCTGCTTAAGGAGTTGTCTTCTTTTTCAATGAAGTAAGGAGTGAATCTTCTGTATGAAATGAAGAGGGATACACGACTCAGATGAGTCAACAACTTCATAACAGGATGTTCACGAGTATCTTTATATAATTTTCTTTCTGAAAATTAATTTCCTTTTAGAATGTCTTTAAATTTTGCTTCTTCAAGAAATATGCCAGCTAGAAGTAAGTGAGCTTCAAGCTATATACATACATATATGCTTACATACATACAGATAAAGAGAAGAAGAATATTTCAGTTATAAAAGATCTTTGATGAATTGACGACGGCTTTTATTCTCATTTATGTTTGTGTATGTATACTTGCGTTAGGCTTTTAAAATAATTTTTTTTACTTGCATCCCGAAGATATGCTTTATGTAAATTTTTTAAATGGAACGAGTTTTTTATGTTTTATCCTGCATCGTTCGATGTATGTACATACTACCTATATGTAAAAAGAAAAGAATATGGATGAACATATTTACATACAATGTACTACATACACAGACTTGTAAGTTTTGCTTACTTTATGAATAAGTAATTATAGTTACCTACCGACTAGTATTACAGAGGTTTTGGGTTTACAGGGGCATTTCTGTTTTTGATTTCCCCCCTACCATGAGAAATTTCAAGATTTTACGCTGAAATGTCATTTTCAAAAACTCATATCACCAGAATGGATCAATAAGTCAAATTAAACTAAATATTTTATATTACACTGAGAAAAATAACACTGGTAAAATTAACAAAACTGGCTTGATTATTTTTTTAACCAAAAAACTAGTTGCATTCAATCAGTATTAAGTTGGATCAACCGAAATAACAAGCTCTTTTAACCAAACCCTATTTCGAGCTAGTTTGCTTGAACAAAAATGAATTTGTTAATTTTAACTTAGCTTTTTAACTGACAAGAATATAACAATATTATTGTTTAAGCCAGCAAATGGAAATAAATTATTTGGTTCTTAATATTACTAACTTAGGCTTGATTAAATATGATTTTGTTGCAATAGTACTTGGTTGGACTACATAATTAAATAACCGAAATTTTTTAATTTAACCAAGCTCACTTAGTTAGAATAAACAGAACTTGGTTTATCCTAGCTGGTAGAAATTTTGTTTCAGTTTGTGTTGCTGCATCGTCTTCTATTTAGGAGGTTTAATTGCAAAAAAATTAAACGAAAGTATTTTAAGGCATTTTAATGTTATATTGTATCCATGGTGATAGAGATAAGCATTGGCGTAGCTAAGTAGAGTCCAGGGTGGCCCCTCCAGAATCAAAAGGAACGAGAGTAGTTAAGTAATGATTGTGTTTCAAAGAGATGAACTACCTTTGTATCTTAGACGCAATTCCCTTCGCTCTAATCGAGTATATTGTCAAGATCGTTATTAAACGATCTAATCATGCATACTCATTTGATACATGCAGCAATCCAAGGTATATAGAAGACAAGCTATTCCCATTAAAATTTTGACACATTGCAGCTGATAGCCTGTGACGTAATTCTGTGACTAATGTAAGTACATTTTTATAGGAAAGATAGAGAGAGGAGAGAGAGAGTATTGTGTTCTTTGTACCGTGCTTTCTTATACATTTTCACGATAATTCGTCACTAATGGCGTAACGTGGTTCGTAATGAGAATAGCTTGTATTCTATATACCTTACAACAATCTGTCTGGAGTCTGTAAGAGGGTCAAAGGAATAAGCGAAATCAAGATACTGGCAGCAGCAAAACTATGGATGGGATTGAAAGTAAAGTAAAGCAAGTTATTGGTAATGAAAATTAAGAGAAAAGACGGAGAGTTAACAGAATCCTGAACACACTGACATTTATAGGTGACCAGATACCTTCCCACTCCCATCCAACTTCCCACTCCCATCCAACTTCCATATTCCTTTAAATCCGAAAATTACTAAATAACAGACAAGAACACAGCTTGCCGTCGCGCAACAGGCTGTAATAATTTCGACATCGTGTAACCTTAAGTTAATAATTTTTCGAACAATTAAAGTATAAAGTTAACCAAAGACATAAGTGAAATCTAGGCCAAAATTAAAGCCTGTACGTAAACATTTTCAAATATCCCGGGATATCGGTTCGGTTATAATATCGCCATAATTCGTTTTATTTCGTTAATCGCGTGAGAAGAACACTTGACTTGACTTGACTTGACTTGGTGACCAGATAAAAAAACTTTCAATCCATAATAGAAGAAGAGGAGGGGAGAAACCAAGATCTTTAGACACTGCCTGAGAACGCGTCGAAGTAGAGACACAGTATATCCATACAGTAGAACAGCTCTGTCAAAACTGTCACATGAATAGGATGCTTCTATAATGTGACTATACTTTCTCTTTCAACATTTTTGCCTAACACATTAGCCAATTTTTAATACAAAGCCTCCTATCTAAATCTAAAGTGGAACAAAGGGAACTTAAGGCATGCACAAATTTGTACTAGAGGAAAAAGGGCAAAATGACAAGCAAATAAGCTAATAACAATTTGTTCCACTTCCCATGCCATTCGGCTTGGTTCTACTCTCAAATTGTCACAAACATTATTACAGCCATTTTGCATATATTACACTGTCCATGGCATCTTTATAAACGTACACCACTTTGCAGTCAAACAGACGTTCAGTTTATGGAATAATACATTTGTAAGTAGATTGTCGAAATGTGTACTTACATTAAACTAATATTTCTTCCCGTAGATTGTGCAACTAGCTATACCGTTCGCCTATTACTTCCGTATCATACTTAATAGTTCCCGCTTATAGGAGAAATTTTGAGGTTTTTTTTTTGTAATTAAAATTTTAAAATTCACTTTTCAGTAGTTTGTTCTAAGCTGGTCCACTGTATGTATACTGTGGTAGAGAGCTGAAATTTTGCACACTGGCCTATAAAAAGAATAAGTAAATTTAAGTTCGAAAATGGGATAAATCGGCCAACTCCTTCGTAGGGTTGCCATACAAAAATTTCGTTTTTCACTATATATTTGGGCACTAACTTAGAACGCGTCGATGTAGAGAGCTGAAATTGTGTACACGGCTTTTTTATAGAAATAGTAAATATGATTTCAAAAATATAGTAAATGGGGCAACTTCTTCTTGGTGTTGCCATATAAAAATTTTGGTTTTTTACGTATACCTGGACGTCCTGGTCGTTGTTTTTGAGGCCATTCCCTTTAACTCGTACACGAATTTGTCTGTATATTTCTATTTTACTATTTTCGACACTCTCGTAGACCCACTTTTCGTCATCACAACGAGCTGAAATTTGGCACACAAGTCATGTCGCGTGACAATTGAATCTATCAAAATTTGAACCAGAAATTTACATGGAAAACCCGCAAAATCAGGAAAAATCATTTGAAAATTTGGTACAAATCTGATTGTGATAAATCCGTTTCAGGAAAAATGCAGAGTTTTCCGAAAAAAATTTCCGGAATTTTCCGGTAAAAAAATTTAAGCAGATCAAGTTCCCTATCAACTGGCATCATTACTTTCTCTCCGAAAATGGTGAAAACTTGCAGAAAAAATCGAGGAAAATTCATGTAAAACGCTTTTCCGGAGTTTTTCCGACCAAGGAAGCATTTGAGCGTTTTGCAACCTAAGACAAAGTTGTAGAGCGAAATGAGTTGCATAAAGTTGCTTTTGTGGAAAACTCCATGGAAAACCCGGAAAAGTGGGAAAATCATTGGAAAAATTTTCATTGATATGGTTAGTGATAAATCTGTTTCAGGAAAAATGCGGAATTTTCCAATTTTTCTGGAAAATTTTTCGAAAATTTCCGGAATTTTCTGACTTTTCCGGCATCTATACTTTCTCTTCAACAATCATGAAAACTTGCATGAAAAACCGAGGAAAATTCACGTAAATTAAAAAAAAAATCATAGTAATAGGAATAGTCTGTGGAAAGCATGGAAAATCGGGAAAATTCATGTTATATGGGATCAAGTTGGAATACAGCTAAAAAGCGCTGAATTTCAGAAAACCGTAGCACTACAACGATTTGATACTCGAATAAATTTTTTGAAAAACTGGTAAATCAGTGTCTTTTCAGTGTGAAGAAAAGTTTATTTTTTACTTTATCATGCGTCTTGGCCTCAGTTTTGTTTGAAAACTTGTTTTTTACTTATTTTATTATTGTACTGAAACGCTCTTTAGTTCTTTATAAAATCCTATGGAGGTGGTCATAATCATATTTACTGTCTAACGAATTATTCTAGAAATATATATGCGAAAAACCACTTTAATATAATCAATCAATCATAAGAATTGGTCTTAGACCAATTCTAGCTGTTTTACTTATTCTTTGACAATTTTACTGACAGTTCACACGCGCACAAATCATTCTACAGCAACTTTTAGGTCCAGAGTGTAACCTTAGCTTAAAATAGGTTGAATTATGCTCTCAAGAAGCTGTCAAAAAATAGCTGTATTTCTGCAGAAAATAGTTTATTTAGGAAATTTTGAACGCAATATATCTGTTAAAAGCAGTTAATACTTGCTATGGCTTAAATTTTGAACGTAACCCTTCTTGATAACCGATAGTTCAATGCACTGGATACATTTTTTTTTCAATTCCAACTGTTTCAATGCTCTTTGGCATGAAAATCATTCATATACACTATAAAAACCCAAATATGGCTGCACATTTTCAAATTGGCAGCACTTTTTCAACACAATTAACCCAAATTGCAGTGATTTCATGGATTGCAATCTGCCCCAGACATCATCAATAAACCTATCCGAATAAAAGCTGTCAATTTATTAATTTATTTGCTTCAATTCGCCCACATGATTTATGATTGCAGCTCCAATGTTTGTGTGTGTTTGTGTGTGTGTTTGCGTGTATGTGCAAGGAAAAGTTTTCAGTTTTCAGCTTTCATATTGTAGAAAACCATGGCCCAACAATAAATTCAAACAAACAAATTTAAAAATTAGGCCACAGCTATGGTGGAGAAAAAGGTTATCGTCGTCGGTCACTGTCCCCATGGTTGGTCGTTTTGTGGGCAGAGTTTCTAGTACACAGCTATATTGTGCATGAGCGAGCAGCAGCCATAACAACTTTATAATATTTATGAGATTTCCTCCTTAAAATTTGCCACAATTCGATTGTAGACAATGTCGGCATTCATAGATATACGGAAAAAGGGTGCACAACACGAAGATATTTACGTGCTGCTTCTAAAGCATAACTATTACCTTATGCCAGCTCTCGTAAATTACGCTTAATTTATGGATGCACCATAAGTGAATTCTTGTGCTGTGAAGAACTCTTGGTTCTTTTTCAGAAGAGAAATAGGCGAAAGCAATGGCACGTTTCTCAGGGAAGGAAGAGCTTAATGTATGGAAATGAAGCTTTTAATTATGTTCTAGAATCTAGATGAAATGATAGCGTACATACTAAGTTTTTGTCGGTACATTTGTCTGTCGGCACGTAAGCTTGAAATGCGTTGACTTATTGAGCTTTCAGCTTTTAGCGAAACTAGTTGCTCCACTAGAGTATATAAATAGAAGAGTAACTCTGATGAGAGCAATTTACGATATTGTTTGGGGTAATTTTAAAAAGTTCACAATTCATTCTTTTTAAGATACTCATTTGTACAGCTATTATGAGAATTCCGAAAACGGAATTTAACGGTTTATAGATTTCATATGTCGTTATATGACATTTAATGAGTAACGGCTGCATCCAGCGGCGTATCTAGGTTGAAACATTTGGAGGCGTCACTACAACGTCGACGGAAAAGGGAATCCCCACTTTTTATATAACCTTAGGTCCAACATGAACAGATATGAGAGATGTATTATGATACTCTGAAGATTTTATTAACAATGCTTATTTCAATTAAGCGAGGGAAAGCTTTGGCGATCGGATGCGTCATGGAAAATGACTTCCAATGAGAAAAATATTCACAACAGAGCCCCGTGGGGAAAAGAACTGAAAAAATATATGCGAAATGTAGTAACTGGGGTGTATGTGACCTAAGGACATCAAAATGGGTTTTCCTGAGAAAGTTTTCTGAATCGGGGAAAAGTATACTACCCGATAGTACTCGGTGAGACATTGAAATGTGAGGCGTTTCCGATCAGACATAATCATACCGAGTTAGAGCTGATCTAAGGAGCGAAAAATCTAGTACTTCAGTTCGAATAAAAAAGAGTGAAATTACTAAAAAAATGAGTATGGAGATGTATATTTGAGCCACCGATTACAGGAGTGTGAGTACTCAAACTTTTTCTCAGGACCTAACGAATTCGATTCTGTACTAGATTTTTCAAAATGTACTCGTTCAAACTTTGACCCCTCGCCTAAGCCTTCCCGCGCTTATTTGAAATAAACATTGTAAATAAAATATGTTCATATAGTATCATAATGCATCGTTTAAGATATCTCTCATGTCGGGGCTAATATGGACATTCCACTTTTTTCATCTGCCGAAAACAAACTTTCTGGAAATGGTCGGCTTAATACCATAGACAGACTGTTTCCATTAATGATTTAATTTTTAATTAAATGAAATGAAATGTGCAGTATGTCACACAAATGAGGTGCATCAACTACCTACCGCTTTTGCAAAATTTCAAATGTAGAAAATTTTACTCCGTATTAGTGAAATTGCAATAAAAGTAACACCTACTGTCATTAAAATGAACTGAATTTATTGGCGAGTCAGCAGCTATCAGCTGATCATTAAATATTTTTTTTTGTTTTGTAGATTTTCTTCTCTTTTTATCCACGTATATAAAAAAAATGTCTTGTTATAATATTTTGCAAATTGTAACTACGGCATATATAGTACTCGCAAATTTTTATTGATATCGGTAAATTAAATTATTGAACTTCGCCATGATCTTTGCTCAAAGTGAGGAACATATAAAGACTAAAATACATCGACGCGGTAGCGATGAGTAGCAAAATCGATTCTACTCCCAATTTCTGAGTAATTTTCTCTTTCCGGAAATGTTGTCGAGGAACATTTTTTGAAAAGAGTACCTACGACAAATGATCATTTTAGCACTAAATTAGGAATGCTTGCTCATAAAAATGGTTTCGGGGCCGTCGTGACCAGAGTACTGAATCGAATCCAACTTTTTGGGCTGCTAAAGTGCTAATTGTCCACTCCACCAACAGCATATAAAAGAAAAATTGCCAAAAACTTTCGCAGGAAAATATTATTGTAAATAAAGGACTCACAGTAACATCTTTCCCATGAGAATTCTTTATCCATGAAGGATGCAATCTTTAGGAGAGTCATACAAAAAACGGTCAACATTAGGTAAATTGTGTACTGTTTATTACTTTAACATTTTGTTTATTACTTTAACATTTTGTTTATTATTGTATACTACATAAGATTGCAGCATCGCAAAGCCGTTCCTGAGCAAAATATAGGTACTGTTTCGGTTATGACGAAATAAATATATTTTGTTTCTAGAGTTATAGATAATTACTACTTAGATAAGTATGAGAAATATCCCGATTCACACGATAATCAGGGATTCAGTATAATTATGCTCAAATTCATATTATCTGAATTTCTTTGATTTGATGGCGCCACATTTTGATAATATACGCTCTGGTCCCATTTTGAGAGCAATTCTATTAAGCTAAGTAATTATAACTTGTGATTGGAAAAGAATTTTATAATTTTTTTCATATTCTATCCATCCCTCAGTTCGTCGAGAATTTGACAAATAAAAAAAAAGTATCACACGTTCTAGCAAAACCTATGTAGGCTGCCATAACGTGAAATATGAAGGAGCTTTTAATTACGTATTTTTTTTTTTTTATTCAAAGAGGAAGAAACAAGATAAATTACTTTATTTGTAATACTTGAATATATTTATTTAATTCATTTATCCATAAATAGGATCATCTAGGTCCCCTCGAATATTGCTAGACAAATCTGATCCAATTAGTATGGGTGAGGATAATATTATTAAATTTTTCAAGTTGCCGAAAGTTACTTGTGTTGATCTAATTTTTGAATTGAAGAATGATAATCAAAATTCTGACATTTCCTTTGATATATATACATGTGTATTCACAATACTTAGTACATGTGTATTCACAATACTTAGTAAGCTGAGGCTTAGTTAAGCCGCGGATGAACATTTTAAAGTTGTCAGTTTTTAAAGAAAAATTGGCATTGTGGATTAAAAACTAAGCGAAAAGAAGAAGAACTTTTTATTTACCAGTTTGTTGTGGTTTTTATCTGGAAAGATATCAAATCCAAAATCATTGTTGCAGAATGTTTCAACAAAGTAAACCATCAAAGCCGAATGTTTCTACAGTCGGTACTGAGAATAAAAATCAACTTCATCCCATTTCTCGAAATGATGCGTGGGCCTTCTTATAATTTTTTCTCGGGTCACACCTTGTGATTTTATTATATAAATTTCTTGGTCGCTTATATCCTCTGCATCAGATAAATAACTCATTTTTGTCGTAAAGTGCTTGGTTTCTTCTTAAAACGTCAAATGGAATGCTGACACTACCTGCCAGACAGTACTCAAAACTGCTAATTAGATAACCATTTTTCGCTTGGAAAATTTCAATTTAGTTTTGAAGTATAGCTTTTGAAATATATACGTTCGTTTAATAACAAAAATTATAATATTTAGGAAAAATATATATTTAGCAATAATTTCTTATGTGTTTCACAGCTACATATAATGCTTAAGCCTTCGAGATGACGGGCTTAAGTTAAGCTTGCCTTATTCCAGTGATTTCACTTAAGCCGTGACTGTGAAACCGAGATATTTATTAAGGCTTCGCTTAAGCTATCACTGTGGCTTAAGCCTTGACTGTGAAACTGGCCATTAGAGTGCTGAAATCTTGCACACGGACTTTACAAAAAAAAAATTAAGTTCGAAAATGGAATCAATCGGGCAACTCTTTTGTAGGGTTGCCATACAAAAATTTAGTTTGTGACTATATATGTATTTGGGCAATGCCTAGGAACGCGTTGACGTAGAGAGCGAAAATTTGGTACATGGTGTTTTCATAGGAATGGTAAATGAATTCTTAAAAATGGACTAAATCGAGAAAGCTTTTCTTGGTGTTATCATACAGTATTTTGGTTTTCATTATGTATTTGGAAACTGTCGGAGAACGCATCGAGAACGCTGAGAGTGGTCAAATTTTGTCAACGGTGTTTTCATAAAAATTGCAAAAAAAAAATTAAAATGAATTAAATCGGGCAACCCCTTCTTGGGTTCTTATACAAAACTTGTGGTTTTCACTTTATTTAACATTTATATTCATCTATATCTAAATTATAACATTATTGGTCTTACAAGGAGAGGGTCCCTACTCGCCATCACCGATTTCGTCCAAATTCATAGTATAAGTAGGGCTGGACTAGAAATGAAAGTGACGCAGCTCCCGATAATCAAGCAAAACTGAAATAATCCATAATGTAAGGAAGGCCGGGGTTTTGTAGGCTTACCCTTTGGAAAATGCTCAAATTTTCAAATTTTTGCGAGAATTGTCGCGATTAAATTCATTCGGATAAAATGGCAAACACAGAGGAGGTATGTAGTTTTTCGATTCTGTAAGTGGCATCTCCGTGCGATTTCAAAGATTACCAGCATATGGCGAAAAGTGGGTATGAAATTTTTATATATTTAATTTTTTTTTTATATCGGTTAAATGACATCCGATCTTCCTGAAATTATGTACAGGTAGTCTAATGGTAAAAGCGCATCCATAAAATAAGGAAAATTGGATTAATCGATAAGTTGTGATAAGTTGTAGAAAAACATATCGAGATGAATTTTTCAGACAGAATTTTGACCGTCGAAAATTAAATGTCGCAACTTAATCAGAACGGGAGGCAAAATATATTCAAAAAATCAGAAAAAAATCACAAAAAAATATCAAAAGGAATTTTGCAAATCGAATAATATTTATCCCACCTCCCTCAGAATACGTGAATTCGGGAAATGAAAAACTTTTTCCCATTGACATATTTAAATGAATTTATCATCCGATTTTTATGAGATTGTGTACGAATATTCTACATAGAGTAGAATACATATAAAATAAATACCTCCACCTTGGAATAATATTTTTGTTTTAATTTTTTTTTTTATTATAATAATATATGGTGGTGGGTTACTGCTCTGTAACCCGCTGCCATACGAATCCCGTAATAGTTTCAAAAAAAAAAAAAAACCATAAAAAACTCGGAATGAATTTAGCGAAAAGAATTTTGAAAATTGGTTGCAATTTGGCCGAAAGATAAAGGTTGGTAACTTTACAGTAGCTAATTAATGTAAGGTGAAGGTAATTTAGCAAACCTCGCAATCTTATTTTAGAAAATGCTCTAAACTAATAGGGATTATGATTATGATTAAATGTTGCGAATATACCCGCAAGATGGTAATTATCAAAGTTTTCCGAATATTGTTAATTTTAACTCCGGGTTTACCTTGGCCATCTGCAGTTCCCACTTGCATCACTTTCATTTCTAATCAAGCCCAATATATACTGTGAATTTCAACGAAATCGGTGATGACGAGTAGGGACTCTCTCCTTGTTAGACCAATTAGGTATAATTTTCGCTCTTGTTTTATAATTATACTTTTATTAAATTTGTTATCCGATTTGATACAAAATTTGGAACAAAGAATACAATTTATCTATTACGTTCGGGTTTTACACACCTTACGGGACATCCTGCATATAGCATTTCCAGATAAAGTTAATACTTTTCTCTATTGAAGTGATCTTTTTCTGAATCGATTTAATCTTAATTCAGTTCAAATTAATTCTTTTCCGAATAGATTTAATCTAAGTCCCTACAAAATACAAGACGGCATGGCAAAAGAGAGGAATTATGCTCCCCGCATGATTCAATTATTCAATTTTATCTGATAATTTTCTACATTGATTGCTTCTGCCAGGCCTTTCAATAGATGTGTTGCATTTTGTAGTAGAAGAAATTTTTCGAAATTCAACCTCCATGGAGGTGAAAAGAGGGCTTGCCAATGGTGGTATGGAAAAAATATACATAACACGCATATCAACTTGAGACGTTACTCAAATAATCTGCTAAGCAAATGACTAAAAACGTAATTAACTGATTTTCGAAACTTAACCTTTAAGCGGTTGAAATAGGATCGTCAAAGATGTATAGAAAAAAAAAAAATATTAATGCCCAATTCACTTGAAACATTGGACAAATAAATTAAATGAACAAGTTAGGTATTAAAACCAGTTTTACTGATATTTGAAATTCAACGCCTAAATGAATGAAGTTTGTATGAAAATGAAATGTATTCAGATCAATTCAAAATGTGTTTGTTCATGTACCAATGTTTAAGATACGTACAACATTGGGCACTATGAGACTAAAGTACATAATTGCTAAGTATTTTTTCAAAAGACAATCATCGCCATTTAAACTAAAAATGAGTTACGCAAATCAAAGTCTTCATGAAAATATTGCGAAAATTTTTTGCAAAACTTAAAATAAAATATATTTAAAGAACTTTTAAAATAAATAACTTTCGTAAATAAATTGCACTAAAAAGTAAAAAATAATTTTTTCTTTCTCAGTGATAAATACAATAAAAGTTTCGTTGCAAAATAAGAAATGACAACTCAGATTAAATCTTAAAATTTTGGGCATGTGATTGTAGTTAGTTAATTGTGATTGTAGTTATGTATGTGCAATTTTAGTGCAATTTATTTACGAAAGTTATTTACTTTAAAAGTTTCTTTAATATATTTTATTTTCTACTTTCTAGTAATAAATTCTATAAACTCTCTACTCTTGAATCTTGCATCGCGACTCTTGAAGCACGACTCTTTAATCTCGCATCTAGAATTTCGAATCTCGACTTTCAAATCACGAATCTCCACTCATATCAAACACGGCTCAAATTGGATAACCCGAATGGTGGTAGTTACCACCCTCATTCTAAAACCCCCCAAAACGTAAGAAAAATTTACCCCATCGGAAAGCTTCCCATTCACTCATTCTAAATCATAAAACCCCATGTAAATTCATCCACGTTTACTACCCTAAACCTCTTTGGTCATGAACGGCACTCTCAGGCGCTCAGGCACTCGGACACAAAGTTACTTAGTCAAGCGGTTAGTGAGTTGATAAAAGTTATTTAAAAAGGCTTGCTAACCTCCCTTTAAATTTGCATACATTTGGAAAATAAATACAGGCAAAGCAAAAAGTGCTTCGCAAAGGAAATTGCACAGATTGACATTACAAGTTGCGTTATATTTTCATCACTTTTGTTGCACCTTTTAAAATGTTTAATTTTAACCAGAATTTCTTCATCCTTAAATCTCAAAATTCAAAAAAGGAGGAAGATATTTTCTTACTTAAATATATGAACATACGTTGCTTTACTTTTTTGTTCAATAAATTAAATGAGTTTTGCATATACTATAGGTCTGTTCGTGTACTCAGTTTTGGGACAATGCATTGCAATGAATTTGCACGAACTTACACATTTTCCGTTCGTTTACTTTCTCGTGCACACAAAATTACACGAGTTTTGCATACATCACAGCTTCCCCTCTCGCATGAATTTACCCGAAGTTTTGACAGCTGTCATAGGAAAAGTTCATTTTTGGAATTTGCTGAAAAGTTTTTAAAGCGTAATAAAAATGTCAAATGAAGATAGTTTCAGTATTCAATACTCTCATGGGACTTTTCAAGAGTGCAACAAGTTAAAAAAAATTAAACAATACTCATTCGCAAATGTTATTCCATACTTCTTCTTCTTGTTTTTCACGAAGTTGCATGAAAAGCGTTCGTTTACTTTTTCATGCATTTTACATTCTTGCCCCACCACACGAGTAAGTTTTTACCCAGAAAG
The DNA here is from genome assembly GCA_963924295.1 of Dioctria rufipes. NCBI lineage: Eukaryota > Metazoa > Arthropoda > Insecta > Diptera > Asilidae > Dioctria > Dioctria rufipes. The sequence continues at coordinate 70,357,685 of OZ002743.1, read as the reverse complement.
TTTTTGCACGAGAAGTACGCGAACAGACCTTATATGTTACAGTTTCCGCTCTTGCATGAATCAATCCGCAGTTTTTAGCTACTGCAACATATTTTTAAGGAAAATTGACAGCTGTCATAAAATATATGTAAATGGAAATTTCTTCTTCAAACGTCCTAGTTAATTAACTCTTACCTATTCTCAAACCTATGCTCAAAGATAATTTGTTTAATAACTGAAAACACGTCATTTAAAAAAATATCAGCTAATTTTGGTATGAGCTAAATAGGTTGTGATGTGAGTTAATAACTTCTTAACGGCTTCAGGTCAAATTAAAGACGAGAGTTTACAGTATACAGTTTTTATAAAAAAAAAGTTAGGTTAATAACCTTTTTGCAAACAAATAGGGGTCAAACTAAAAAACAGGTAAGAAAATTCGAAATTTTTAGTTTAGACCACAATAACTCTTGAAGGGAGAGGAGTACGTATGTATCTGGTTGAGCAGGAAAGGTCATGAAGTTCTGCATACTTCAGCTTTAGATGGTGATCGTATACATTGTACTTTTTAAGATATAGGGTGTTTTATTAAAACCCAGCATATTTTATTAATTACATTATAACTCCAAAATGGTTGATATATATATATTTGACTATGGACCACTATGGAGGAAACACCCTGTATTGTATTTAATTTCTCTTGAAATTAACACATCTAAACAAACAAATAACTGTAAACTTAATCTGTGGCTATCTCAATTTGCATGATGTTAAGGGCAGCCACTGACATGTATATAAATGGACTGCTCGTTGAACAAAAAATGTATGAAAGAAAATGGCACCACTTTCATATTCCTGTCTCTTTCCGTGAGAGCATACTTTCCCACTGAACTGTAACGATTCGGAACGCGAAATGGTTTGAGATTCAACAGTATTTCCAACCAAAACAGCCTTGTAAAAAACACTTCGTTCCCAAATAATTTTGTGGTAAATTCGGTAAATTCCACTGACATGCATATACGTAAATTCCCAAATAATTTAAATATAGCTGCAGTTTACGACAGTTGGTAACATTGACAGTGAGAGCATACTTTCTGAAATCAAAACTGGTGCCACATGAAACAGGAGATCAAGCAGTCCATTTATATATATGTCAGTGATCAAACTCGAGTAGTTCGATCTCATTAAATATGTATAAAATATAAAAACGTGACTTTTTAATTCTTTGATTTTTTATAATCTCTGTCCTATTAAAGATTAAGCTCAATTCTCAAATGTCATTCCACGCTTCCTCTTCTTGTTTTTCACAAAGTTATAGGAAAATCGTTTGCGTATTTTTCCATACTTTTGACATATTTCTGCCACCATCCGACTAAGTTTTTACTTAGAAAGTTTTTGCACGAGAAGTACGCGAGCAGACCTTTTAATGGAAAAAAACATTTCAATCGATTCTTTCGAAATGTATACTAAAATGAAAAGAAAAACTTCGTAGGTAATAGCGCCAGCTTGAGTATATTATAATTCTTCTTTTTTCGGCCATTTGGATCCCTGCCCCCCCCCCCCCCCCCTCATCCAGCATTATATGGCCTTGGAGCCAACTAAAGTAAAAACAAACTTCGTTTCAGGACAAGGTAGGAAGTTTTTCTTGTTATTGTTTTCCGAAAATATCTGTGAATATCATCAAACTTTTTGCAAACATTTTTTATTGCACTTTGATCAGTGTCCTAAATTATTTAAAAAAAAATTGCAATGCATTTTAACATTTTAATTTAATACATATCATGAATATTGGCTCAGTCGTTCTACAAATCAAAGTCGGATGTCGCTTGAGGAAAGTCCTGTAACAGTCATTAACCTGCATGTTATTACTTACTGTTGTTATCAAGGCGAAGTTTAGAGCATCAAAATTAATTCACAATATACATATATATATAGGAAAGCTATAATTTATTAAAAATTATTTTATCTATTTAGGAAAAGCACTTCTCAAGATATTTAACATAAATCCGAGAAGGTCATAACTGAAGAAAGGTGACTATAATATCTCCGAGATGTTTAGGACATGACTTTTAATATGACATTTTATTTTCATTTAATAACATGTTCAATCATCCCTTAATATAATCTGTATGCGGAATTAATCACCCTGTACATAGGGAGGCTATTTTTGGTACTGTATATGAAGAGTTTTCTAAAAGGTTTCACGTAGTGGCTTTGTAAATAGGAGGACAAATAAAACGTATATGCATTGCCATTATTTTGAACGATGACATTATCATAAAAAACATCCTTTCAGCTTTAGTGAAATTGCTTAGAAGAAATTATTCTGCGTTTACAAATCATGAAAGAATACACATGTGTATATGTTAGATGCATAGATAATAGTATGTATGTGTGTTTGTTTGAAATAAAACCATATTTCTTCCTGGAAACTGTAAGTGAATATGTAACCAGAGAAATCCTATGACGTTTTGTGAAATATGAGAGTTGTCCTTTCCATGTACATTGAGGTTTTGAGTTTATGTTCGTATAGCATGATGCTGTCAAATTTTAGATTCTTTGATTTTTTTTTTATATTTTATTTTAGTATTATATGTTGCAGAAGATATTCATTATTTCGTTTTGCATTGTTGTCAGACTTTTCAAATCGACAATCTATTTTGACATTTAGATGTGTATCAACTAAAATTTTGACTAAAAATTTAAGTAGGTTTGTTATTGTAATTCTATTAGAAAAATGTGCCCAAAGAACAGTTTCATTTCAAGTAAAGTGTAACTTTATACTTTTCTTCTAGAAATATTGGGAATTCAGCTCATATGGTCGGCCTTAATTATGGAACAATTCATTCATCTTATTATACCATTCTTGTTAAACTTATTTTAATTAAATCCAGATTTGGTTAAATTATTGTGAAACCCTACAACGCCTATGGAAAGCTCTGATCTAAAAGAGGAAAGTATTATACAGATCAGAGATCCAAGAGCCGGCTTAGAACGTGCCAACCGTGCCATTTATGGCCGGTTTCACAGTCAAGGCTTAGCCACAGCGATGGCTTAAGACAAGGCTTAATAAATATTTCGGTTTCACAGTCAAGGCTTAAGTGAAATCACTGGTTTAAGGAAAGCTTAACTTAAGCCCGTCATCTCGAAGGCTTAAGTCTGAGATTTTGCTGTGAAATACATAAGAAATTATTGCTAAATATATATTTTGCCTAAATATTATAATTTTTGTTATTAAATGAACGTGCATATTTCAAAAGTTATATTTTAAAACTAAATTGAAATTTTTCAAGCGAAAAATAGTGATCTAATTAGCAGTTTTGAGTACTGTCTGGCAGCTAGTGTCAGCATTCCATTTGACGTTTTAAGAAGAAACCAAACAGTTTAGGACAAAAATGATTTATATATCTGAGAGATCAAGAAATGTATAATATAATATCGCAAGGTGTGACCCGTGAAAAAATTATAAAGAGTCGCCCGCAACATTTCAAGAAATGGGATGACGTTGATTTTTATTCTCGGTTCCGGCTGTAGATACATTCGGCTTTGATGGTTTACGTTGTTGAAACATTCTGCAACAATGATTTTGGATTTGATATCCTTCCAGATAAAAACCACAACAAACTGGTAAATAAAAAGTTCTTCTTCTTTTCGCTTAGTTTTTAATCCACAATGGCAATTTTCCTTTAAAAAATTCACAATTATTCTAAAATTCTAAATTTCTAAAATGTTCCCATAAGTATTCCCAAAAGTTTTTGTGCTGAAAAGATTGTAAAATCTTGTGTACTTTTCATGAATAATAATAATCTTTAATCTTTAATTACCGCAGTGCTGACAACTCAAAAATGTTCATCCGCGGCTTAACTAAGCCTCAGCTTACTGAGTACTGTGAAACCGAGTAGGCTTAAGTTCTGGGCTTAAGCCAGACCCGTGGCTCAATTAAGCTCTGGCTTAAGCCTGGACTGTGAAACCGGCCATTAGGAGTAATTTTACATACATAAGTCAACTTTTGTAGAACTAATATGAAATTTTTTTTGAGGGGACCCAACTAAAAATTAAAAAAAAAATATTTCATAATCGTTGACTGTCGAAATACGTGCGCTTCAGATCTTAGAATATAGAGAGAACAGGAATACCTATAAAATTCGTGTTAATGAGCGTGAGCTGTCTCAAAAGATACCTTATGAAAAATGTATATTCGGTTGCTTAATTTGTTTACATTTGAAACAGCCGAGAAACCCCTGAAGTGTTTGGCGTAGTGACAGCGACTGAGACCATTTTCGCTCGGAGCAGGAGCAATATTTTCAAACATATATCTTGTTGCCCCGCTTTCTATGTTGATTTATACTACACGCCTGCACTGAGCTTACACTACAGCGTCAACAGATTCTAACACAACCAGAATTTGCGAAAAACGTCTATGGAAGACAGACGGTGTGACGCAAGAGCGATCTTATGAGAGTCCCGCTTTTTTTCCTTTTGTTGAGGTACGGATCCCTAAAAAAGCGTTAGTGTTGTATTCAAATAGCAAAATTTTCTAATAGTTTTTCCATAACGTATATTTTTGATGTAAAAACGTCCTAGGCGAACCGCGTACAAAATTTTTCGTAGGCAGTGAATGAGTTTCACGATCGTTACGATGTTATATGGCAACAGCGGCTCCTGCAATCTGTAATTTATGTCGATTTCGATGGAACCATTTCAGTGTTCCACTTTTTCTAGCAGTGGAGAGCTGGGTATACTGAAGTCCATTGATTAAATAGCATCGAAAATATTTCTGTCATATTCCTTGCATTTGTGGACACAAACACAACTATTATAAACACGGAACTGTTTATTGCTATATTTGAAAGAAATTTCCTCTTAAATTTTATGCAAATTAGCCAAATAAAATCTTTCAATTCATTTAACTAAAACATTTCCCAAATAATCGCGACAGTACACCCTGACAGAGCAGAGCAGATGACAATTCAACTTCAATATGTAGTTTTAGCACCGAGAAAATATCCAGTACAAAGTAGGGGAATTCAGTGTAAACCTAGTGTTGCACTTCTGCTATAAAAGTTGTCCGATCGAATATTTTCAGTGCTGCACTGCTAGAAAAAGTGCAACACTGGTGTTGCACTGAAGTCCCATCGAATTCGACATTAAAGTGAGCTGAAAATACGGAAAAAGTGCCAATAATTGTATGTATATAGAATTACCCGCGAATACTTGTTTATCCGTTCAAAAATAAATTCATCCTATGGCTATTTCTCAGAAGCTGTGGACCAATCTACAATTCTGTAAAGATCAGCCGCCGAATAGTTCGATGAAACTAAAGAGAGTATGGGGAGAGATCAGTAGTACCACGCTCATCGTTGAAAAAAACTCGTGCATTTTCTGATAACCTTGAATATACCCAGAGGAAACCTATGTAAGTAGTGTAGGCCAAATAACTTGGTGATGTTATGGCCACCCTAGTTTAAGAAATTTTCTGAAATGATCAGATAGGTTTAAGGCAAAGATGCACAGCCTAGTTAAACATATACTTAGTAGTAGTATATTTTGGAAATTTTTAATAAACTTAGCGATAAGTTGTTGAAAACGTCAACATTTCTGGGAAGCAATCAGGAAGGGCTGTAATACAATCGCGTGATGCCGTGCGGCTCAAGATAGCCGCCACGGTTCATAGCAGTCATATTTACTTTGTTACTGTCAGTATACCGTGATTGAAAGAATCTCTTGTCAATCAGGATTTTATTTATTTACGACGTTTCCAGAGTCCGAAAAATAGCCCACTCCCGCATGTGGGACAAATTTTATGAACTATAAAATTTTTTTTTTATTTTTACAAGTTTGGAGCTTTTTGCAAACACACACGGCTTTTTTAAAAAAATGTAAATTCGAGTTCGCAAATGGGACAAATTTGGGTAACTCTTTTGTAGGGTTGCCATACAAAAATTTCGTTTTTCACTATATATTTTGATACTGCCTGAGAACGCGTCGTCACGTCGAGAGTTAAAATTTTTACGAGGCATTTTCATAAAAATAGTAAATACAAAAATGGCCGAAATCGGGCAACCATGCTAAAAAATGTAAGCTTAGGGATTCCGTTAAAACGATCAGTGCTAGATGTTCTAAATGTTTAGAATATGAAATCCTATGAAATTGGTTGTAATCATTTTTACTGTCCGATGCGAAAAACAATCAAACTAGAGGTGACCATACGAAATTACATACGGGCATTCATCTAGGATATCATAAGATGTGGTCTAATTGTTAGACCAATTCTATCTTTTTTTACTTGTTATTTTTCGAAATGATAGGGCGAAAATTTTATTCATATTCTGAAGAATAGGTAATGCTATGATAATAGTCACGCAGCCTTGGTGGCTCTGAGTGGCCCTCGTATAACATCTAAGTTCACTGGGGGATTTCAGGTCGTTTGTGGATAAGTTGTGTATCAACAAAACAACAAGGTGCCCAATCAGTGGGTTCCGGTCACATGGGATTCATAGAGAATGAAAGAGCTGACCTGTTAGCTAGGGCTGGCTCTGAATCTCCCTTCCAGACCTGAACACGCCGTAGGCATTGCAACATCGAGTATCGAGTCTCTCATCAAAGCGGATGTTCATAGGAAGTATCAACAGAGATGGGAGAACCTGAGTACTTGTAGGTGCACAAAACTGTTTCTTGATGGGCCCAAATAGGAATATCTCCGATTTTCTTATAGGGCTCGGAAGGAAACAATTTAGAACTGTTTCTGGCATCATCACCAGCCACAGCTCACTTCACGCTCATCTAATAAGGATGGGAGTTGTCGACAGCCTTGAGTGTCTGTTCTGCCTAGAATGAAAGCCTGAAATAACTGAACACTTTTTGTGTGCGTGTCCGGTCTCCTATCCGTGGAGGAGTTGAAAAACCTTACTCACCAAGACCTGATGCACTTCATTAAGAGGAGAGGAAGGTTTTGGTGAAAGGGACTCTATCAGGATAGCACACAGGGCTGCTTTGGCCTCCGTGCTTGGGATGGGATCTCCTGTTCCACTGCCTTAAAAAATGCTATGATTTTAGTGAAATGCGACTACTTACCTTTATATGCGATTCTGTGCGTACATATGTATAGTGCCTTATGTAGCTTAAAAGGTTTTGGTATTAAACGTCACACATACCGGAAGATCGATTTATTAAAAGGGACCATTTCGTATACCTTGCATTCATTTTGTTATGGCAAATTCATCAAATGTGGCTTTTAATGTGTATCCTAAATTCGATTACGGCACACTTTCGCATCATAAAAGCTGAATTTAATATTAGCATAAATTTTACTTATAACATTGTAACTTTTCATTATCGGCATGTTTGTGTAGGTTTTCTATTATATTCATACCGTTATTATGCAACACGTACCCAATTAATTTATGAATGCCACAAAATCCCAATTGAATTCATAAGTTCGTACATACCACATGTGTGTGCATATATTAATATGTGCATACGTCACAAACGTATGAATGAAAGTGGTGAAACTATGGTGGCCATAAAATATTTTAATAATAACGGCAGGAGCCGCCATCATAAATGAAATGTGCATAAAATTCGGATTAATTAAAACCATCAAAAGGTAGTTTGTGTAGGGTTTTCAGATTTATAAAACAAGGAAAATGCAATTACATCATTTGTCTTTCCCGCTTGCCCTGTTAATGCACTGCTGAAGTTTAACGATGGCTCAAGTTTAAGTGCTTCACAGTAGAATTTTGCATGCCACACTCAACCTAGGACGAAGTAAAAGCGTCGAGTCTGAATGGTAATTGGCTAGCTTTTCTTGTACGTCTACAGGGAGCAGTTAAAAACTTAACAGTGGCTTCAATTGTGCTGTGAAATGAACTTGCTCTCGGGTTTTTGTTGCCTCTAATTACCCGACCAGGCAATATTATAGTATACCCTAATTGCCCACTGACGTGTGCTTACTAAATGGTTCTGAGATTGCCTCTGACTGCAACCTTAATACAGGCTGCATCTGCCTTTTAATTGTCACAAAATGGATGTAATTTAATATGTACACGTTTTTGTTTTATTGAATTGTTTGTGAGCAGGCTGTGCGCTTTGTAAAAAGGTTTTGATGAGTGAAATTTGCTTTGCACCAGATAGCTAACGAATGGAACAAAAAATTTACTTCGCACCAGAAAGGAACAAAATATGTCTGTCCTGAATTTTCAGATACAACTAAACTAGCACTTGCATAATTTGCCTCCGCATTCATTCTTCACAGGATCTGTAATTCCGGTCCGTAATATGGAAGTAACATTTAATTCATTTGAATTATCGAAGAGTTCCACATTTTTGGCGTATGTCTTGAAGACTTATGTTTTATAAAGTTGTGGTAAAACTTCAACTCCTTTCAGTTCATAGCAATAAGGGCTGTGCATTCACAACAAAGTGCCCCTTAGTACGTTCCTGGTTAAATGGAGGTCATGGGGAATGGGCCAGGTCTGGTTCCAGTTCTCCCTTCCTTGGACCGGAATCCACCGTAGGTGTTGCCATCTCGAGTATCGGGTCTTTCATCAAAGCGGATGTTCATATGAATGATGGGTAAACCTAAGCACCTGCAAATGTACAAAACTTTTACTTGATGGGCCTAACAGGAATTTCTCTGATTTTCTCTCGGGGCTTAGAAAGAAACAATACAGAGCTAACTGTAGTTGACATCATCACTGGCGACAGCTCGCTACATGTTCATCTAACAAGGATGGTTGATAGCCCTGAGTATGTGAAAGGAGAACCTGAGACAACCACACACTTTCTATGTGCTTGTCAGGCCTTTGCTCGGAGCAGGCTGGATACCCTTGGGTCTGCCCTCCTATCTGTGGATGATCTGAAGAGCTTACCTCACGAAGACCTGATGCGCTTCATTAAGGGGACAGGGAAGTTTTGGTGACAGGGTTTCTATTAGGTTAGCACAATGGGCCGCCCTGGCCTCCGTGTTTAGGATCTATCGTTTCCTGCCTTAAAAAAACAAAAAAAAAAAAATATGGTGCGTGTTTTTCAACAAGACTTATCATGCAATTTTGACATTGTGACTACTGGTCGTTTCATAGAAGTGCAGAGTCAAAGGGCGTTCTTCTTACAAGGCACGTTTTCACATGGAGTAGTAGGTACTCATACATGATAGTATTTTTCCTTCTTGCAATATGTTTTCTCTTCGTCATCATTTTTCTGGCAGACCAAGGGTGATAAGGAGGAAAATATGGGTAAGCTATTTTCGTAGCTCTAAATATTTCATCGACGTTGGAGATGGTCTGGTTCAGTCCGTGATCGGTTTCGTCTTAAAATGCCTACATTATGAGAAAAACAAGATTTTCAAAGTCCTTCTAAAATTTTAACACCACACGGGCACGAAAAAGTAGGTAAAAGGCTTCATCATACCTGTTTTTTTTTTCATCTGGTTCATGACAAGGATCATCAAAATTGAAGACAATAATGATCCTTTTGGTTTAAAAGGTTGGCATATATATATCAGTCAATTTTTAGTTTTATGTAAATCGATCCAGGCTGATCCAGGGTATATCAGCCTGGATCGATTTGCGTAATAATCATAGATTTATATTTGTTTTTGTTTTTTTTAGAAAAACATACAAAACATCTGATAAGGTGAAAAATCAACAAACGTGAAAGTTTTTATTGTCTTTTTTTTAATCCAATAAAAGTTTATATCTACGAAAATTTGGCGCAATAGATTGCTTTACCTGCATTTTACCCATTAAGAAAGCATTTTCATAAAAATAAGTAGAATTTTAAAAATCGGAAAACGTTATTTTCTGCTTATTAACTTCAAAAAGCTTATGTTAAGAATTTATTTAATTTAGCTCAATTTGTGGCAGCCCCGCCCCGCAAACCAGAGGAATTAAAAAAAAAATCATTAAATTTTCATTTTTAAATCATTTTCAATAACAATTGGTGGACAAATTGTAAAATTAGAAAACGTTGTTTTGTTGCTTGAGGGTGTTTAAATAAATATTCCATTAATCAATTTGCGATTTATTCAAAAATCTTAACGCCCCGCCCCATCTTGCTAAATGTGCACCGAGTTGTCCCAATCATAGACATAGACATAGACATAGACCCAGCCTTAAGTATCTGTATATTTTAATTTTTTGAATAGGTACTCATTTGTACTACTTTGGGAATTCCTTTAAAATGATACTTTGTTACATTTTCCATTTGATTTTTGCAACATTAATAGATTTTTTTTCGAGGAAATCACCAGGTCTGTTCGCGTATTCAGTTTTGGGATGCAATGAGCTTGCACGAACTTACACATTTTCCGTTCGTTTACTTTCTCGTGCATATAAAATTACACGAGTTTTGCAAATGTCGCAGCTTCCCCTCTTGTATGAATTTACCCGAAGTTTTTAGTTACTGCACCATATTGCAAAAGAAATTGACAGCTGTCATAAAAAAAGTTCAAATTTTTAATTTTCTTATCAAAATCTCGTATGAAGATGGTTTGATTATTCAATGCTCTCGTGGGACTTTTGTAAGAGTGTAACAAATTAAAAAAATAAAAATAAAACAATACTTAATTCAGAAATATTGTTCCACACTTCTTATTATTATCTTTCACTAAGTTGCACTGAAAAGTGTTCGCTTACTTTTTCATGCATTTTACATTTTTCCCGCACCACACGAGTACCTAGAAAGTTTTTGCAAGGAAAGTACGCAAACAGACTTATCGTGTAAATTTCACCCTCAATATTGCTGCTATGTACCCAGAGCTTTGTGTTACTCATCGAAGAAAGTTATTTGAAGTTAGGGTTAGAGTAATCTGACATTCCTCTGACAGTTCTTCTGAATATGTAATTAATTGTGAAAACAGTTATTTATAAATTATGAAGTATTTTTAAATGTCGCAATCACAACCAAATTTCAAATGACAGTTCTCATGTGACAAATGTCAAACTTTAACCGCCAGAAAGTTTTGATGTCAGTTCGGGGTAACCCCATCTTTCAAAAAACAAGATAGTATAGCAATAGGTATGGCCTAGGTTTACCCGGTGTTTTCATCAAACAAAGCTAAAATTTCTCGATACGGTAACGCTGCTCGGTAGGGTAACATAACTACTTAGCAAAATATAATAATGATCAATTTCCCAAGAACCGACGACGTGCGCCTCTTGCATTGTGCTTACGATAAATAATGATCAAGTTCAAGATCTTTATGTGCGTTAATTTTCTGTTTTACACTTAACCTAACAATAATTCCTTATCTAAACCTAGTCCCTGATTATAATACTCCTGCGCGCTTTTCTTTGGCCCTGTGTTCAATTAAGCTAGCTGAGTTGTCTTATTTTCTAAATATATGAATTACTAACTAACATACGACTTACTTCTAAGCTACGGCTAGCATTATCTAGTTATATCTAACAAAAAATATTTCGGAATTCTAACATTTAATTAACTTAAGTACTAGCTTAAATACTAGCCAACAATAACCAAAATCTATAGTGTGGTTCAAAAAGTTATACTCATTTATTCTCACGAATATTGGCGAAATCTTCAATTGGACACAACTCCTAAAGGAAGGTTTCTGGGGGGGGGGGGGGGGTATTGTGGAACAAGTTTTTGAGCCTCAAGGAATCGCGTGATATACCGGAAGGTATCTTGATCTGAATCACCCGTATACAGGGTGTCCCGTAAGTCGACGTCAAGCCGTGTTGAAGCTCGAACTCCCACTACGAGGTGTCAAGGTTTGTCACTTGATTCTTCTCAGACATATACTGAAAAGAAACAGGTCAAAAGAACTACAAAGGATCCCAATTTAAATTATTAGAAGTCATGACACGTACCTAATAAAAGATTATTTTCCCAGGTCAAACTACCATCAGCCATCAGCGACAACAACACAAACATTAAATAAACGTCAGATGTCATGTTCCCCACTCAAGAAATCAAGGAGTCGGCAATGCAGTAATACCGCAGAGCAGCCAACATCAAAGTGCGACAGAATCCACACTTTTAAATGGAGACTCGTTCCACATCATTTAATGGAATCAACATAAAAATATATTTAATTTGAGAACATAATAATTTAGACTAAAAAACATAAACCTTTCCTGTACTTGAAAATAATTTAGGAATGGCCATATTATATACGTATATACATGTGGTATAATATTTCGCATCGTTATGTAATCATACGTTATACTTGCTAAGCACAGCTGCTAGGGTCAATGTACTCGTCTAACCCACGCAAAGCTGTTTAGGTCAACGGACTTTTCTGTTGCTACCTATGCACAACTGCTAAGGTCAATGTGCTTTGGTTGCTGTGCGCAAGGTAAAATAATTTGTTGGTGCCGTGCGCAATTTAAAGGCAATATAAGTCGCAGGCTAACTCAAATCTTCCTCTTTTAGTATCCAGCTATCATAGATTGTGCATCGTTTTTGGAATTCGACTTGGCGAGTGTAATAAAATAAAATTCTACTAACATAATAACTTTATCTTGGGTAACGACTGAGATAAAGATATTTATTCTGGGTCTCGACTAGAATAAGATTTACTAACCTAATAATTTTATCTTGGGTAGCGACTGAGATAAAGATACATATTCTGGGTCTCGACTGGAATATATTTCACTAACTCAAACCTTTATCTTGGGTCTCGACTGAGATAAAGATAGTTATTCCGGGGAGCGACTAGAATAACACTCACTAATCTCAAACCTTTATCTTGGGTCTCGACTGAGATAAAGATATTTATTCTGGGTACCGACTAGAATAAACACGACTAATACAACTTTGCTTTGGGTCTCGACTGAAGTAAAGTATCTTATTCCGGGGAACGACTAGAACAAGAATTCACTAATTATTTAATTACCAACGCCATAAAATCAATTCCATAGTTTTATACTGGTGAGTACATTTTTTGATTCATATTGAGTAATATATTTATACATATATACATATATAATACCATTGGTCAAAGTTGTCTCAACTTTGACAGTATTGTACTGAGATTAAAATAAGTATTGTGTAGTAAATAAGCGATTTTTTTTTAAATCTATGAAATTTAGTTCTTAAGTGTCGTGAAATTGAATTTTGTTAATTTTAGTTCTAGTTATAATTTTGTACTTAAGTTTTACGTGCCTTCAATAAACCACTGATTATAAATATTCCCCGGCGTTATTATTTACAGTCCACATCATTATTGATATTTTCTTTTGAGTGTTCTCATTGGGCAGAACAAGCCGGAATCGGGTGATAGACCAAATCATAACAGCTACCAGAAAAATATTAAAAAAAATCTAAGTCATGTATTTTTCAAATTATAGACATTTCTTTTGTTTTCGAGAAAATGTACACCCTGTGATGGTTTTTTAGCTCCTGTTGCTACAAATCTCTACTTTTTTCAATTTTATTTTTTTATGTAATCCCGAATAATGCTTATGTAACCTGTTGCCTTAAATTCTAAGCCAACTGTTCCAGCTTGGAATAAAATGTCACATTTTGCCGAACCAAGAATAGAAAATTAATATTTCACTCAACTTTAACTGACTGTAATGAAAAAAAAAATGTACTACGCCAGTTTGGCAAGTAACTTTATAAGTTGGCACATTTAATAAGGATTCTAAAATGGTATAACACTTCCTACAATATTTCTTAGATTACGGAAAAAAACAATTTTTTTCTTCAAGAAACCCAGTTTCGAAAAATTTCTTTTCACCTACTAAAAATGATTCATAAGAAAAATAAAATTGAAAAAAAGTAGAGATTTGTAGCAACAGGAGTTAAAAAACCATCACAGGGTGTAATTTTTCTCGAAAACAAAAGAAATGTCTATAATTTGAAAAATACATGACTTAGATTTTTTTTTATATTTTTCTGGTAACTGTTATGATTTGGTCTATCACCCGATTCCGGCTTGACGTCGACTTACGGGACACCCTGTATATATAAAAAAAATTTCAACAATAATTATAAAACAAGATGATATTTCTTTTGAAATATATTCTCTTGCTTAAAAAACGATTTTTCGCCTGAATTTCGGCGATTGTTTCTGGAACATTGCACAGCACAATTTATTACTCAAAATTAATAGCCCAACAGCTGCAATTTTACAAAACTCTGAACTCAATCAAAATATACACTTCACGTTTCCGAAATAACAAAATTTCAAATAATATTTATTAAAACAATTATATTTAAAAATTAACTGAACGCCCGGAACTCTGAAATATTTACTTTCAGAAAAGTCAAAGCAAGTGAAAGCAAGTGCAATTTGACTGTCATTGAATGGCTTACATACGTACACAGCATTCGCGCACTCGGTTTGTGTGTGTGTATGGGCGTTTCGCAGGTTTGTGCGCTACTTCCCCCCTTTCAACCAACGCTCATCTCTCTCTCCTAGTATTCGATTATATCTGTTGGTATTACACTATCGGCGTGAAGCATGAAGTGACTAAAAATTTCACACACTTAGTGCAATCTGTTACCTACTTTTCATGAAGTGCCTATACTTTTCATGAACTGCTAAGTTACGTTAAGTGTCTACGACATATACGTTATCATTCGTATGCATATCAGAAGTTTTCAGCATTATTTCCACGGTTTTTAAACTAAATACAGTTCTTTATGTCATCTTAGATGATATTCGATGGGACGTCTCCTTTTTTTTACTATAGGAAACTTTTCTTTTTTACACGTCTTTTTTTCTACACGAATTTCTGAGGAAAGTGTCTATTGTGTAAAAAAAGAGTTGGGTGTATTACAAAAAGGTGTGGCTTATACGTACATTATATGTACATATACATAAAATACCAGTATACAGATGGTAAGTAATTAAAAGCTTTCCTTTTGTTTTAAATTTAGCCACAGTGAGTCCATAGGTCACTAGAATTTCAGTTGAATTCTTTTCTTTTTCAGATAAAAATTTCTTCATTTCTTAAGACCTCTTTAAATCTTTAATGGACTTAATTCTATAAGATTCCTTACCCCCATCTCCTTAATTTCAAGCGTAAATTTTGTTTTAATGCGCAAATTTATTTCATTTCCTGAAGTTTGTAATTTCACCAGTTCTTGTGCTTGACTTCCTTCACTTTCTATTCTATTCTAGTTATAGTATACCAGAATGGTTGAAAATATATCCGCTTCGTTCTACTAAACTCCCATGCCACTAATAAACTCATTGAAGCGGCAAAAGTACGAATCGACTTTACAACAATTGCCGCAATTGCTTAGAAATGTATTGCAGTTTCCCCTTAGAAATGGAATTAATTGGGCTTGAAGATAACGCAAAGTTTTAGGGAATACCAGAGAATTTCGGTATTAAATTCAGAGACTTTACTTCCTTCTATTCCTGTGCGCCACTTAAAATTTTCTCCATTTACTTATATACCCACATAGATATGCACGACTGAAATTCTATATTAAAGCTTAAATGTATAAAAATGCTTCTATATTAAAAAAGTTTGCAAAAATCTAGAGATTATTTTGACACTGGAAAAAATTGAAACTTCCCTGTAGGTTATTAACGGGGCGACGACGACGGCGGCGGCAGTGCTTTTATTCCAAAAATATATTCAAATCTGTTATGGTGTTAGGATGTTGTGAAAACAAATTAATGTAAAGCAATTTAGTACCACAAATTTGACAGTTTTATTAATTTCCGAAATCCATCAAAATTTTCTCTTCATTTAATTTGATCACGTTAAAATGTTTCATGACTTTGGATTATTCTTGCTTGTACTAATGCGGCAACCGGGGACAGGTTGATTTTATTTTCTTAAGGTATTTTAATATTATCAAAGAAAACTTAGAGGTGTGGGTATTTTTCTTTCTTAATTTTACAAAACGAAAATGGAAAAATTAGAATTCTTGTTCACATCTTTAGTGGTAATATTTGGAAGGCAACAGAAAAGTATAAAATACTTGAAACAGTTCAATAGGTAATATGAAATTATTTACGTACGTTCGTGTAAACCACTGACTTATAACAATGAACTGAACGATTTGCTATTTCATGTGGTACACATTTTGTGTTTCTGTACAACAGGGTTTGAACACCCTTTAAAACGGTTACTACATAAAAAAATATGTAAAAATCAACCAATCAGATGAAATTTTACACCCGAAAATCGAATTAAATTAAAAAAATTATATTTTCTTGTGTCCAAGTGATATTTTAATCACTTAGGCAAGTGCCACACCAGGCCACTGATAATATGATGTGCTGACGGTGAAGCTTTAAAATAATCAGCAGCTGATATATTGCGAGGACATCACATCAGTAGGTAATGTTAGGCAGGTGCCACACCAGACTACTGATGTGCTGATGTGGTGATGGTGATATTTTAAAATAATCAGCAGGTGATATATTGCGAGGACATCACATCAGTAGGTAATGCTATATCAACTTAGAAGTCATCTGATTTTTCTATGTCAAACTCTCAAGTACTTACAATGGAATTCAACGAGGAGGAAGAGCTTTTGCTGCTTTTTTTTTATTAAAAAAAGGAAGAAAAAATCAAAATAAACGAAAATATTGGGTCCATCGATATATTACAAAATATTTAAAGTATAGTGCAGCAGTTGTGGCAAAAGAATTGAATGAAACACCAGACAAATTTAAGCAAATTTACAAGATGTCCAAAGAATCATTCGATTTGTTAGAGCGATTAGTGAGTAAAAAAATTGAAAGACAAGATACAAGTTTCCGAAAAGCTGTACCAACTAGTGAACGGATATTAATTACACTCAGATCGGTGAAAATATCTTTATTTATTTTTATTTATATCTGAATTTAATTCACTGGTTAAACCCGGAAGCAAATTATATTCGTAGTAGGTATAGAAGAGGAGGTATCGAGTATGAATTCTGCAGTCTGAGATTTATTCTCATCAGCATGTAGTTCTTCTATTATTTCAAGAACTTTTTTCTTAAAGGTCCTTTGATTGCCAGCCGATAATGTCAAAATATCTTGTGATATTCCTTTAAAAAAGGACATTAAGGATGTTTCTTCTTTAGTTGTCTGTGCTAATTCCTTTTGCCGTTGCTTCAAATAATTTACTATTTCCTTATCGGTATTATTTTGAGGGTTTTGGGTTTTCCTAATTCTTTTTCGCGACGAACCTGCAATTTCCTTATCTTCCTGTTCAGTAATGTTTGGTACTTCTTCAAACAATGGCTGCTGTTCGTGAGAAAGATTAGCGTTGATGACATTTTCTAATGAATACTGCTCCACTTCTGCGACCCCAGGTTCTATTAGAGTCTCTGCTTCCTTTTATTAGCTGCTGTCAATAACTGTAGACAAATTTCCACTTTGATCTCCGTGTTTTATATATGGCACGAGAAATTCCATTGCGTCATGTAAATAAAATTGTTTTTTCTTGAACCAAACTCCAGAGCCGCTGGGTATGTACTCTTTTAAGCTTCTCATAAAACCTGTGCGAACATTTTTCCATTTGTCTTTACAAATATTTACTGAAAAGTAAAAAGTAAATTTTCAAAAACCTATGCAAGACTATTTAATTCTAAACAATAATAAAAATTCGCCAGGTATCTAACTACAGGATGCAGTCCTACCGCTTTATCGCATATGTTTATGCGGGGAAGAAGTACTCAACAACCACGCAAGCTATCTGGGAATCGTTATATGGAAAGTATATGCCACCGCCTACGACAGATCATTGGTTGCGCATTGCTGATAGATATAAGGGCTTATGGAATTTGCCAAACTGTATTGGATCTGTAGACGGAAAGCACATCAGAATAAAAAAATTTCCTAAGAGTGGTTCCCTTTATCACAACTACAAAGGGTTCTATTCCGTTGTTCTAATGACTGCAGCAGACGCGGATGCTTTATTTACCACTATTGATGTACGCGAAATAGGACGAAATAGTGATGGTGGTATCTTCCATCATTCAACATTGAATCGGTGCTTCCAAAACAATAGTCTGAATATTCCAAAGCTTGCTCCATTACCAAATGATACTGAAGACTTTCCTTATACATATTTGTAGGGGATGAGGCGTTCCCTCTAACAGAAAACTTTCTACGCCCATTTCCACAAAGATCGTTAACAAATACAAAAAGAATTTTCAATTATCGACTTTCACGTGCTCGAAAGAGCGTAGAATGTGCTTTCGGTATACTCACATCTAAATTCAGGATTTTTGAGACACCAATCTGCTGTAAAGAATTTACTGTGCACTCTATAATAAAAGCTGCCTGCGTCGTACATAACTTTATTCGATTGCAAGAAGGAAATTTTACATCAGTATATAACATCAGGATATAACTCCGGAACCGATTCCTTTAGAACACCAGGGAATAGCTATCCCTTTACCAACAGCAGAAAGGGGACTAACGAAACCACAAATTAATCGAAACCGAATGGCGAATTATTTTTTAAGAGCAGAAAATGCATTGCCTTGGCAATGAGACTACTGCGTGAAGCCATAAATAAAATGTTGTATGTTAATAAAATAAAATAAAATTCCACAAGAAAACATACCATCTTTTCCAATTTCCGACGAAATTTCTGTCCAGGCTTTTTCCAATTTATCTGTTTTGCAGTAGTCTGCACACGTTGATTCCCATAGGTACCTTCGATTTTCAACTCTTTGCACTAATTTTAACACAAAATTTCATTCACTAATTTTTAATATTTTAAACTAACCCGACTTAATTAGTTTGCATATTAAATATCGACTGATGTAAGTAAAAGTCAGCAACATGCAGGTCACCTGCTGATTATCAGCAGATCAGTATCACATCAGTACATCACTACCTCGAACAATGTAGCATGCCTCATTTAGATAGTAGTGTTGCTGATAATCAGTACATCAGCACATCAGTACATCAGCACATCAGAACATCAGCATATCAGTGGCCTGGTGTGGCACTTGCCTTACATCTACTTAAAGTGATCTGAATTCAGGGAGTAGGAAGAGCATTTGCTGTTATTATTATTAAAGAATGGAAGAAAAAAGCATAATAAACGTAAATATTGGGTGTATGGTGGATTATATATTAATATAGTTGTAATTTTTTGATGACATACACATCTGAGGGAAACTAACTATCATTCATGATAAATAATAAAATTGAGCCATCATTCATGATAAACAATAAAATCCAACTGTCATTCATGATAGGATCCAAGAAACCAACACCTTCTGGAAAGTGAGTTATATTCCATGTATAGAAGAAAGAAGCTATGCCAATGTAAATTGCAAACAAATTTGAACTACAAAAATTGATTGGAAGAAGCGTTTCGTATTGGCAGAAACCCTAATATTTTTCAGCTTTTCAAATTTATCCCTTTTGCAGTAGTCTGCAAACGTTGATTCCCACAGGCACATTCGTTTTTCAATACTTTGCACTAATTTTGTAACAAAATTTCATTCACTCATTTTTAATATATTGTAAACTAACCCGATTTAATTAGTTTCAAAATAAAATATCGACTGATGTCAGTAAAAATCAGCAACATGCAAATCAGTTTCTGATTATCAGCAGATCAGGATCACATCAGTACATCAGCATATCAGTGGTCTGGTATGGCACTTGCAAGGAATTAAACTCATTCCGACTTTAATTTTCAAAAAGTTATTTTTACCTGAATGCTGCGTATGGGCAAGAGAGATGGAGCATGGTAAATATCCAAGGTATATAGAAGACAAGTATTCCCATTAAAAATTTGACACATTGCAACTGATAGCCTGTGACGTAATTCTGTGACTAATGTATACAGATTTTTATATGAAAGACAGAGAGAGGAGAAAGAGTATTGTGTTTTATGTACCATATTTTCCTAAATATTTCACGATATTACGTCACTAATGGCGGAACGTGGTTCGTATTGGGAATATCCTGTATTCTATATACCTTGGGTAAACACTGGGTGCGTTTAGGCGGAGAGCAAATCGGTCAAAATTATCGATTTTTCCGCCGCATAATTACAAACCATACCGAAGTGGTTGGTACTTTTAAATGGTTGTGACCAAACGCTTCCAAAGCAGTTTGGTACGTGCGCATAAACTGCACGCAACTTAAATTACCAAAATGTAACCTCAAAATACATTTCGAACACTTGACAGTAAGCATAAGAATTTTACATTTGATGGGTGAATACCTACACAAAAGATAATATGAATCGTTGGGGCTTTGAAGAAAGAGCAACATTACTGGACTTGTGTATTGACTAAAGACTAAAGGATGTTTTTTGCAAGGTTATGCATGAGCTAAATTCAAAAGGATAAAACAGAGAAGTAAACCAAGTAATAATTAAATACAATAAATTGAAAGCGCGGTATTTCAATGTAAAGCAAAAAAATTCAAAAAGTGGTGCCGGCAAAATTGATGTTCCCTTCATGGAAAAGCTTGCAGTAATATTTTCTTACCGTCCCAGAGTAGCCTACTCAATGTACTGTGGAGTTGAATTTACTGCTGCAAAATTTTTACCAAAATGAGTCCGAGGAAAATGATACTCCAGGTAAAGTACCAATATATTATCATAAAATTTGCTCTCTAAAATAAAGGGTTTTCCAATAAGAGGTGTTATTTTGATATTCAAAAAAAAAATGCCACTTTTGAGACAAATGATCGGATCTTCATTTTATTATAAAGAGGAAGGTATACCGTTAATAATGGAAAATAACATCAGCCAAATGACCACCACGACCACGCCTACAGGACCATATCCTTTTCATGAAATTTTCCATAACCAAATCGCAAAGTGGCTGCCCTATGTCCTCGATAGCCTCACGAATTCCATCTTTGAGATCTTGAATCGACGCTGGGCTGTTGGCGTAGACCTTCTCTTTAACGTGGCTCCAAAGGAAGAAGTCGCAAGGTGTTAAGTCACAAGATCTCGGTGGCCAATTGTGATCACCTCTTCGAGAGATAACACGGTCCGGAAACTTTTCCCGTAAAAGATCAATGGTTTCGTTGCTTGTATGGCACGTAGCGCCGTCTTGTTGAAAGTAAACGTTATCCAGATCAATACCATCCAATTCCAGCCATAAAAAATCATTAATCATCTGTCGATAGCGCAATCCATTCACCGTAACTGTTGCCTCATTTTCGAAAAAGTAAGGTCCAATGACCCCGCGGGACCATAAACCGCACCAAACAGTCACACGTTGAGGATAGAGAGGCTTTTCAACAATAACTCTTGGGTTTTCCGAGCCCCCGATGCGACAATTTTGCTTGTTGACGAAGCCATCGAGGTGGAAATGGGCCTCATCACTCAAGATGATTTTTCGATGGAATTCCGGATCAATTTCATGCATTTCAAGGACCCAATCAGCAAAGACTCGATGTTGTTGATGATCGGCCGGCTTGAGTTCTTGTGTTAACTGAACTTTATAAGCCTTAAGACCCAAATCTTTATGCAAAATACGGTGTAATGACGTTTGTGGAATGCCTAATTCCAAAGAACGACGAGGAATGGACAAACCTGGGTTTTCTTCAACACTTTCGGCTACAGCAGCAATATTCTCGGCTGTTCTTGAGTGACGTGCACACGTTTTATTCTTCACAACACTAACTTGTCCCGACAGCTCGAATTTTTCTAACAATTTCTGTATTGCGGTCCGACAAGGTGCTTCACGACGACCCAAAAATGTTCGAGTTTTACGATCCGTCTCTGCCACATTTTCACCATTTTTATAGTGAATTTTAATAATTTCAATGCGTTGTTGAATCGTGTGTCGTTCCATTTTTCTTAATGGCGTAGTTTCTACTTGTCAAATATCAAAAAATAACAGCTCCAAAAGTGACATCTACCGAAATAGCGGGCTAATTAAAATAACACCTCTTATTGGAAAACCCTTTACATATAACTGGAAGAAGAAGTTTTATATATTTGGGTGGGATACTGTCATCACCGTTGGCATCTGATTTATCGATGGCTTCTAACACTTCGGCAATTGTTACACATTGGAAGCTAAGGTTCACTGATTGTTCTATAAGGTTTAAAGGAGCTGTATAAGGAATTATTGGGTAGGTCAGCGTAGCGGTTATGAAAAAATTGTTAACAATTTTTGGATCTATGCAACACGTTGATTTATCACTACCTGAGTACTCCATTTACGCAGATTAGATCATAGTTTCTTTGGTGTTAGAGAGGGGTCGACTATTCTACTAAAAAAAGCTTTATTCGCACTTCTGATTTTTCAGTTATTAGGTTTTTTGCGGATTTGTATGTAATACGACTCTGGGAAGTTTTGAGTAACTTATAGCGATGGAGAGGATATTCTACTTCGGCAATCATGTTCTCAATTTCAGGGGAGTTGAAAGTAATGAAGTTTTCCATAAGAACAATTTAATACTTTTGCAAATAGTAAAATCGCTTTGTGTAATGGCCTGGACGGCAGTGGTTGTTAATCGAAGGCTATGTAGGTATCTATAACAAGAGAATATATTTCCATAAGAATATTTTTAATTATTATTAAATTAATAAAGGCTCACTGGCAAACAATATTAATCATTCCAACCACAGTTATTCGAAGTTGGGGTGCATATGTATACCTACTTACCTACCCGTAAATCCTAAATACAATAAAGGCCATAAAGTGTGCTAAATTCAAAGACGTCTTGTAAATATGTATGTAAATACTTATAGTAGTTTACCTACATTAAGGATTCAAAACACTTATCCTGCACAAAGTATTTCACATCTCGCTCAAAATATTTGTGGCCAATTACATTATGTGATGTGCGGATTGTGGTAACATTTATGGTAGCTCTCATTACTCCGTTCACAAAAGCTCCTAAGTCAAAGCACAGCAGCTCTTATTTGAATCACAAGTCTTCTTGGCATAATCCCTCAGGAGTATGTACCTATATGTATGTAGGTATCAGCAGGGAATTCGTGGATTACATAATAATTCTGTATCTTGTCAGGATTTGTTCATGCATTTTTAAGTACATATATCTCTAGATTTTATATCCGAAAAATCTACTTATAAGTCCTAAGAGATTGATTATTCCAACCAAACGTAAATACCTACATAGGTACATATATGCGAGTTTCACGTAAATAATTTGTGTGCGTGTGTTTTTTTTTTCTGCTCTTGGATGGTTTAATAGGCCTTGTATCCGGCTCAGATATTACATTTGAAATAGAATTCAGAAAATTAGTTATTTCTATGTGGAAAGAAACCATTAACCGTTATACAGCCTTGAAAAATGTAATGAATTCAGATTTAAATTATATACAGAGAGATTACACAAACACTCAAATGCATATATATACATATGTAAATCACGATAGTCATTCTTATTTGGATAACAGAAAACTTTCGCCAAAAAGAAAAAGCTCTGAAACATAGCCCAAGTCCAACCACGAATATACTGCAGGGAGGATATTCTGTAAGAGTCCGTACGAAATCTAGCCGTCATAACAAAATTTGCCGCAGAATAATAATTTATTCTTTTCGAAAAATTTACATGCATATGAGGTATTGTCCTGCCTGGACGAGTTATGAGATTTTTCCGCCACCCAACAATAACCACTGTACACAGGCGTCTGCATGAACATTGAAAATCGTCGGATGTCCTTAATTTGCATACATAAATAATTTATCGCATTATTGCCTTTCGCATCTCTCAAATGAGCGCACTTTTCCTATCTGTATGCAATTCAAAACTTATCAAAGTCAAGAGTTGGCGTTTTGTTTATTTTGAACTAATTTCCTGGCAACGCGCCCGAAAGACTTTGATATTGTCGTAAGCTGTTGTTGGTGTTTTTTCGCTTTGGAAAATATTTTTTATCAGATTTTGTCTAATTTTAACAATGAACCAGTTATTTTTAAATATTATTCTTTCCCAGATGATTTATGGTGATATTTAACGGGTACATGCAATGACGAAGTGTTTTTATGAATTCAATGGACTATACTAAAAGTGAAGAAGATACATATACATGTAATGGGATGCTGGGAGGGAAGATTTGGTATGTACATATACATCGATAGCACGATTTTCGAGTGCCAATAAAGTAATGAATTTCAAGTCGAATCAAGACCATCCAATCGTATTTTAAGTTATTTTCAGGAAATCTTTATTGAATCGAAATTTCTTCTATTTGACATTTGGTTATGAATAATTTAAACTTTTTGTAATTAAGTAAAATTTGCGCTAATCATCTTTATTCTGTGCAAAATAATAATAGCATTAGTAAATTTTTCGGCTCAATAACTAAAAGAGCGAGTTTATTAACTTTAACGGGAAAAAAACGAGTTTTAAAAAATAACAAAAATTATTAAATTTTACTTAAAATTTTAATAAAATACAGGATGTTTCCGCCATGGTCATCAATAGGGCAAGAGATGATAGTACTGATCTAGCCCAACAAGATATTGTATGGCGGGGGAGGGAGGCGGTTGGTTGGCTGACATCTCAACAGTTTTGAATTAACAGGGTGATCAAGAAAATATACTAGTTTTTCACAAAACAGCCTGTATTGTAAAAAAGTACAGGGTATTTGGTCACCGTTAACAGCTCATTCTAGCTGAAATTGAAAACGACAGCGCGTCGACAAAGACAGGTGAAATTTGTTATATAATATTTTCATGGCAATAGTAAATAAAATTTCACAAATGGACTAAATCGATTAACCTGTTCTTGGTGTTGCCATACAAAACATTGGTTTTTCACTATACATATTTGGACACTGCCTGAGAACGCGTCGACGTAGCGAGCTGAAATTTTGTACATGGCGTTCCCAAAAAAATTGCAAATATAAGTTCAAATGGAATAAATCGGGTAACCCCTTATTGGTGTTGCCATATAAAATTTTTGGTTTTTTACGTATACTGTGAAAACGATCAGTCCTAGATATTTTCATTTTACTAAAAAGTTCTTCAGAATATGAAATTCTATGTAATTGGATATAACCATTTTTACTGTCTGACAAACTCCCTTAGAGATATATGCGAAAAACCACGTCAAAATTAAGCTGCACGAAATAATTTCGTACGGGAATTAATATAGCGTATCATAAGAATGGTCTTTGACCAATTCTAGCTTTTGCACTTGTTTTAAAAAAATATCGTCTAGGTTTTGAGGTAATAATTTTGCAATGGCTACAGTTAGGTGTAATATGTCAAATTAAAGAGGAGAGTCCGTAGTTTATAGTTTTTGTTAAAAGAAATTTCATGTTAACGAACTTTTTGTAAGAAAAAAAGAGGTCAAAAGAAATGGAAAGAAAATCCGAAAGGGGGGTTCCCACTTTTCATACAAGTTTAGGACCGACACCTCTAGACAGTCTTAAACGATTCATTATGATACTCTGAACATATTTTATTAACACTGTTTATTTGTATCTAACGGGGGAAAGCTTTGGCGATTAAATTTAGCTTGAGCGACTTTCTTGGGTGAAAAAGTGTAGCGCAGACCGGGGCTAGTAGACCCATTTTTCATAACTAATTTTATTAGAATGTTACTGTAACGTTTTTATGCATAATAAATACATTTTTATTTTGATTATTTCAATGGATTTCTTAATAGTTCCTTTTATTTTATTCCCTATAAAGCTTTCAAGTATTATTTGCCATTTTCAAAAAAGCTTCCCCGTGAGTCCATTTACCCCATGCCTGGGATTTATTGACTCAGTGGACGAGGTTATTTGACTATATCAATTTAATAAAGTAATAAGCATGCAACAAGACAAAGTTTTGAAAAAAAATAATCATCTTTTACGAAATAAAGAAAATTCAACATTTTTAAATAATCTATATTTGGTAATGGTGCAGAGATCTAAAACATGATGAAAGTATATATGATAATAACGGTCTATATGGTGCACGATTATCCATATCCGCGTTAATGTCGACGTTTTAGACGGGATGGGGCTACAGCTGAGCCAGATCCATTCATACATAAGAAATTAAATTTAATTAATTAGCCCATTCGAGATTAAATTGATGAATGATAAAATGTTGATGATATGGGTGATCTCAATGCATTTCCAAGAACTTAGAATTATTAAAGATATTGAGGGTTATGTGGATGATAGGTGGTGGGTCCAAATAATTTCCGAGAATTTTCAGGTGCTTATATATTGAAAGGGTGAGTTTTATAAAAGTGTAGTTTTATTGGACTGGACATTACTTCCCGTTAACTGCAATGTATAACAGTGGAGCATAAACATACAGTGGTCTATAATATACGCGAGTTTATTAGTACTTAAGGAGTCTAGATATGGGTTGGTGGGGAATGCTGTGGATGCAACAATGGACCGTTCGTGACGTTTCGCTCCAGCCACAGAGCTGTTCAGCGGTGTTCCTCACTTTAAGCTTAGTCATTGATAGCCTCTTTGCAAGCAATTTCCATCCCATCTTTAGATGTAGTCAACTTTTCCGTTTTTCGTTTGTAGGTCCTCATCGTTCTGAATGTTAGTAAATTATTAACTGTAACTTAAGAGATAACCAATATAAAACCGGCACATAGGGTTAGTTGCCTCACGAGTCATCTAACCCCGCTATGCTCCGTGTCAATAAGCCCCAATCCGCCATTTTCTTTTTGAAACACAAACGACAGAAAGTTATTCCAATCACAGGAAAATCAAGTTGGGAACACCATTAACCAATGCATACACTTTCAATAAAAATCACTAAACAAACCAAAATAATGAACGTGTGAACTATAAGACAATTTAAGTATGAAACAAAATTTTTACTCACGTGCTTGTAATATTTTTTTTTATAACTACGCAAACGACGTGCGCTAGCTTCGACCACTATTGCTGCACTGAGACGGGAACCTTAACTGAATACACAGTAAAATTTCGACAGCTTCGATGTCGATGTTCACATAGTTAATCGCAATGAGTCTACATACCCCTATAGTTAACTATCCCCGGTCTACCCTACTTTTCTACTTCTCGTGATTGCGCGGAATTATTAAGTCGTGGAAAATAACTTCCTAAAAGAAAAATGTTCACAACAGATCACGAATAGACATGAAAGAAACAACTGCAAAAATATATGGGAGATGTAGTAGCTGGTGTGTATGCGACCCAAGTGCATGAAAATCGGTTTTTTGGTGGCAAAAACGTTCCGAGAAACTTTTCTGAATGGGGAAAAAAGTATATTTACCGATAGTAATCGGCGAGACCTTTAATTTGATGAAACATGCGGTATTGGAACCATCCCCCCCCCCCCCCGCCCACTCGCCGGGGATTCCTACCATCTACCTTAAAAGAATGCAGAGAAAAATTTTCTTCCACGAATTGTAGTTGGCAATGAGATGAGGGGAACAGTGAAACTCGTTCTCCGATCGTATATAACTCTATCGTGTCAGAGCCGATCTAAGGTGGGAAAATCTAGTATACCTCAGTTCGAATAAAAAAGAGGGAGATACTAGAAAAGTGAGTATTGGTATGGCTATAAATAGCTATTTAAGCCTCTGAGTATAGGAGTGTGGGTACTCAAACTTCTTCTCATGATCTAAGGAATTCGGCTCTGTAGTAAATTTTCCAAAATGTACTAGGTCAAACTTTAAACCCTTCCCCAGTTTTCCTCCACTAGATAGAAATAAACATTGTTATTAAAAAATGTTCAAATTGTCATAATGCATCGTTTAAAGCAACTCTCATGTCTAGAGGTGTCTGGCCTAAAATGGGCATTCCCCTTTTATAGCCGCCATAACTCCGGAAAAGATAAGAGTTCGGGGCTGGGGTTGAGCAGTTGTTCGAGAGGTTATGAGGTTCTTCATAAAATGAGTTCTTAGCGGAGACCGGAAAGTTCAAAATGTACTTTTTGAGATACAGGGTGTTTTGTGAAAAACTCCGAAACAGTTGATATGGATCCCCCCCCCCCCCTACCATTCAATTTTATGTTTGCCCAGGTGAGTATTATCACCTCCTGCTCTATGGAGTACCTAGGTGGACACACCCTGCATAAAAAATAATATATATAATTTAACTCGATCTTATGATCTTGAAAGTAAGAAATTATGAAAACGAACAGTCATCAATTTCTTAATTATTGCTTTGATCTTCACACCAGTAGGAGTTTTCTCCTTTTGCTTCCATTTTTCTTTTTTTTAAGTTTGAATTGTCATTACCAATGCCCAATTTTAAACATCAAGCAGTTTTTTTTTTTTTTCATTCAAATAAACTTCAATTTTATGCCCTTCTACGCGCTTGATCATTAGCGCGACCATTTCTCGGTCTCCTGGCCTATCCTCCAATCGCGCCAACAACCCCTTCTGTCCATATTTTCTTATATAGGGACTTTAATGTACACCAAGTATTTGACTAATGTGTCAATTGGCAGACCTATCGAGAATTTAATAAAATTATGTAAAAAATAATAATTTTTTTTTGTTTATATATTAAAACAGAAAGATCGGATAATCCAACTAAATTTATCAAATTATCTTCTAACATTTCAAAGAAAACTTTCACTGGCTGTTTAAAAAAAGAAAAATGTAGCCAATGTGACCCTATCCAACCCTACTTGGAGCATTTTTGATATCAAATCACTACTTTTATTCTCTTTGAAAATATTTAAATAGATTTTTCACTATTTTCTATATGCAATGACTGCCTTCAGCTCTTTATTATTGGCAGCACGTAGCAGAAAGTAATATTTTTCGTGTGAATACCAAATGAAGCATTTACCAGTTCTTCTTCTCTGGCATATTTCATTAGTTTAACCCCCGACTCAGAGTAGCGAAATACTCGAAGCTTTTCCTGTGCATATTCTAACTACTCGTAAACTTTAAAAACTTCATCAGAATTAGTAATAAAGAATTCAAAAAAAAAAAGAAATGGCGCAAAAGAAAACGGAGAAAATTACAATTTACTTACAGTTTCCTTTTACCCAACTAAATTACGTGGATAATTACGAATTCAGGCTAGAGTTGTTTTCGTTGGCTTTAATGCATAAGAAATGGTGCGAATATATGACGGATGCAGGAAAAGCTCTGAATGTGTACTTTCATCTACATACATACAAGCAAAGCATACGGAAAACGTTTGATTAAAATTAAAAATTATCAGAAAATGAAAAATTATAAAAAAGCTTCATTCTATTCTGACGTAATTATGTGACTTGGATAAATTGTTAACATTTCCGCCCAAAGTGAATAGAAATTGATATCCATAACCTTTTTACCATGTGCGGAAGGACATTATTCAGCCATACAAGAAGCTATATGTAGATGAAAAAAATCCAGTTACATAAACGGCCTTAATAATCAATGGTTGACGTTTTTTTATTGATTTCAGTGAAATAAAGATGGGCCGTAATAACAATATCCTTAAATTCCCTACCCTACTAATACCAGGGATGAAATTATAGGGTATACTACTAACAATGGTGCGGACACCACAAGTAATGTTAGATTTTTGCATATCCGTCTGCCTGTCAACCTGGAATGTATTCGAGTTTTGGCTATAGCCGACTATAGAGTATATACCAGCTCTTGTTTGGATGAGGATACATATGTCTAACTTGAGTCCCATTTAAATTTCGTCAATTTAATATTAATTTCATTGGGAGAATTATGACGAGAATAGAAGGAACTACCTATAGTTGCCATAGAAACCACTGTAATAAATACATTGAGATAATAAATCGAACGACACAAGAAGTCATACTTGTCAAAGTAAGCAACAACAAACAAATAAACGTTAAACCTCTTTGGCTTCAAAACTAGAACTTAAATCAATTTGGCTACAGCCGGGTATAGTCAAAAGTTAAACAAATTTTGACGGTTAACCCAACAACATTTTTCTTCATTTATAGTTTTTATTTTTGATTCTAAGTTGTCTATAGCCAGAAATTGAACAATCATTTGAGTCATAACCATCTATAACCGGCTATAGTCAAAACTTTGACACACTCTTGTCTGTTCGTCTACTTTTCCAACTGTTAACTTGTTCGCACGATAACTCGAGAGCTCGTTGACTTGTATGCTGCGTTCCTTTTCTCGTTCAGAATGAATTTTTTCAATCCATGTCATTCTTTTTCTCGGGCCGAACGATTTAGTTTCAATCTGTCATCGCTTTTTTCGGACTCCGAATCGTTGTGAATGCACCTGAGTTTTTCCCGGATTTAAACAGAACGATTTTAATTTGTATTCGTGAATGGGTTGTTTACAATTAGTACAAGGTGGTAATAGTTGAGTTTAAGTTGCTTTTGTTGGAAAATGGCTTTATTTTTCATAAACAACAATTTTTACGAATTTATACTTGCTTTTATCAAATGGAAGAAATGTCAAACACTTGAAATGGTGCTGTTTCGTTCCTTTTCTATGAGCACAGAATTAAATTAAGACATCGTTCTGTCAAGTCATACAGATTCATTCAGAACGAGAAAAGGAACGCAGCAAAGGACATAAGTATTCTCATGGAATTTGTTGAACTAAGTTGAAAAAATATTTAAATTTACATAGGTCCGCCATACAAAAGTTTCCCGATTTATATATCTTTTACGTATACCTATACTGGGATATCGGTCAATCCTATAGGCGTTTTTAATGTACTGAGGAATGTAAGAACCTATAGAATTTGTTATACCCCTAATCTTTTTTAATGTCCAATAAATTGTCATGGATGGGTAATAAGTACATGAATCTTCTTAAAAGCCCTTAGTTGGTATTTCTTTAATCATTCAATATTTTAATGTGATTGTGGGATACAAATTCAATATCAATAAACTTGGAGAAGGACTAGGCATACAGAGTGAATCTTTTTTGTGTATAGCATGTAAATTTTGTATTAAGCACCTGCATTATTATTTGTTTTTTATACAGGGTGGCACAATCATAGACGATACAAATTAAAAACTAAATAGGGGATATAAATATCTATCAGAGAGTTATTCATCATGTATGTTCCGTGATTTTCGATAGTATTTGGGAGATATTCGTTCGAGTCGATAGAGTAAAAGACAAATTTGATTATGGCTATGAGTCTGTAAAAAGTCTGTCTCTGTCCTCCAACTTTCTACGTTTTCATGTAATCAACGCTTGCCTATTTATGTACATTAAAAAAAAGAAATGGTTTTGACTTATACTTTATCCGGTACTTATTTCTTACATTTTTAAAAAAAAAAAAAATATTTTTAGCATGCCTAGAGTATGTTCAAGCTTTTGAGATAGGACTGTGGTGTATATAGAATTTCTTCTTTTTTAAATAATTGTTTTTTTTTTTTTTGTATTTATTATTAAAGTTCAGGGTGTAATTTTTTATTTGTGGAACTAGAGTAAAAAAACATTCGCAAGGGTCAGGGTTTTACCTATTTAAAAACATGGAAAAAAGTTAGAATTGGTCTAAGACCAATTTTTACGATACACTGGTAGTGTACTGTTAGAGACATTAAATTGGCTAAGTGTTAGACAGAGTTTAAAATATGACGTAATTATTTTTGTATTTAAGGTGAAGTACAACATGTTTCCAGAATATCTGCAAAGCCATTTAAATTATGTGAATGATACTAGATACCATCTAAGAAATGCAGAAGATTTTATATTGCTATTATATAGAAAAAATGGGATTCAAAATTCAATTATGTATAAGGACTGTAATTGTTTAATAGAGTTTCATTAAATCATGTATAACGTTGTTTTCGGTTAAAAAATATTTATTATATTTATTCTACTCTATTCTAGATGAATGTAATTTCCCATACTCACCCCACGTTCTAAGGCAGAGTCCAAATATATAGTGAAAAACGAAATTTTTATATGGAAGCCCTATCAAGTATTTGTCCCATTTTCGAACTTAAATCTACATTTTTTTTTAAAAAAAGCCCCTGTGCAAAATTTCAGCTTTCTAAGGGAATGCGAGGTAATTCTTATAGATATTATGGTCTACTGTTTAGTTTTGCATTTTTATCGTCATATTGGCACCACGTTGTACAATAAATAATAAAGCTACAGTACCAGAAAAACTTTTGTATACTGTTACGTGCAATAGAAAGAGACATCTGGTGACATCTACTGGCAATGGAGAGTAAACGACTTCAGGTTCGGAGAATTGATTATGGAATCTACAGGAAGGTTCAGGAATTGAATGAATAGAACCGTCAACCGTCAAGAAGCTTCTGGAATAGAACACTCGAGAATAATCTGGAGAGTTTCTAGGGTATAAATATAACAGTTGTCATAGCCAGACAAAGAGTCTTGTCTTAGACGTTGCAGTGTTAACAAGCGAAAGTAATAAACGTGCGAAAGTGTTGTAATTAGATTGCGATAATTGAAAGTACAGTATTAAGCGATAATTAAAGTTGAGTTGATTAATTGAAAGTTTGTGAATTGTATAAGATCAGAAGTAAAATAAAGAGCTTGTATTTTACATATTTAATATTGTGTTTTAAATAACGAACCAAAAGCCACGCTCGCAACAATACGTATGCTTAATTTCCAAGAATCAATAAACAAACCAAAGAAGAAGAAGAGAATTCGTTTTTAATACTAAATTAGCAAACGTTAAATTCAACTGGAGGGCAAAATTATATATTTTAATTGTAACTTCATACGTGGTGGAAATTTACATAAAAACACTAATGTTTTTTGATTTTTTCAACTAAATCTTCAATAAAATTAAATCTTTTTTTTATATATTTAAATCTATATTTATTAAGAATGAAATGATTATAAAATAAATTTTCTTTTCAGTTGAATATATAAATAAAAATTGCAAAAAATTCAAAAAAAAGCTTAAAATAAGGTGGAAATTTACATAAAAACAACATAAATATCTTCTTTAAAAATATGAAATAGATGCTATAAAAATAGTTTTTACTTTTTAGTAACCAGTAGAAGCTCCCTTCTCTTTAGTTAACTGGAAAATTCGTCACGACATTGACTGGATCAAATTCTCTAATTCATTTTGTGGAACCGACGACCATGTTTCTTTTGTTGCATTTTTCAATTCGTTAATGTTGTGAAATTGACGTCCATTGGCATAAACACGTCTTGCAATAATTCCACAGAGATTCTCAATTGGATTAAGGTCTGGACTCCTTGAAGGCCAATCGAGTTTCGTGATTTGTTAAACAGTGGCATTGTCTTGCTGGAAAATGAGGTCCATGCCGCATATTTCCTCAGCGCGTCTGTGAAAAGAACTTTTCGCCATTCTGTTGTCCAGCTCATATGGCTTTCAGCACATTTTAACCTGGCTTCTTTATGTGCTGCCGTTAGAGGGGGCTTTCTGATTCTTTTCTTTAATTCCATATTAGGATTTTTATTTAAAATTTGCCGCACCCGTCGGCCTGTTATTGGCAAGTTTAATTTACTATATTCACTATTTGTGATGAAAATAATATATTTGTTGCTGCTTCACGGACGATTGATCGAACTTGGCGCGCTGTCAATTCTTTGTTCCGTTCGTGTTTCGAAGGCTTCCCATAATTACTGCCCAACTTAAGAAAGTTGTATATGACAGTGTTGGATCTTTCGATCTTCCTTGCAATTTCCCGAACTGAGAGTCCACAGTCCTTATAAGCGACAATTGCGGATGTGATGGTTGAGCGCGCTGAGGAAATATGTGGCATGGACTTCATTTTCCAGCAAGACAATGCCGCTGTTCACACTGCGAAGAAAGTTAGCCTGTGGCTCGCTGAAAAACAAATCACAAAACTCGATTGGCTTTCAAGGAGTCCAGATCTTAATCCAATTGAGAATCTCTGGGGAATTATTGCAAGACGTGTTTATGCCAATGGACGTCAATTTCACAACATTAACGAATTGAAAAATGCAACAAAAGAAACATGGTCGTCGGTTCCACAAAATGAATTAGAGAATTTGATCCAGTCAATGTCGTGACGAATTTTCCAGTTAACTAAAGAGAAGGGAGCTTCTACTGGTTACTAAAAAGTAAAAACTATTTTTATAGCATCTATTTCATATTTTTAAAGAAGATATTTATGTTGTTTTTATGTAAATTTCCACCTTATTTTAAGCTTTTTTTTGAATTTTTTGCAATTTTTATTTATGTATTCAATTGAAAAGAAAGTTTATTTTATAATCATTTATTTCTTAATAAATATAGATTTAAATATATAAAACAAAATCTAATTTTATTGAAGATTTAGTTGAAAAAATCAAAAAACATTAGTGTTTTTATGTAAATTTCCACCACGAGATCTCGTAGAATTTCATTAAATTTACTAGAGAATAATAATAAATAATAATAAATAATTCTCAAGAAAATATTTTATAAAAAAATGTTTTTTTTTATTTGCAATGATTAAAAAAAATTAAAAATTGCTTATAGTTATTTCTACTGGAAAAATAACGCACCTTAAGAAGAAAAATTATATGCAGTTAAATTATACAGTTAAAACTGGTAGATATGCTTTATACCAAATTGAAGGTTAGGTATTAGGCTTTCGTAATATGAAAAAAAAGTTATACCTTAATAATGGTGTTTTTGGAAAAAATAAATATAAACGGCGACTTTGATAAAAAAAAGCATATAATTTTTGGCTCTGATTTGATTTTGAATTTTTGAGTCATTGATTTTTATACCTGCACACAGCATTAGTATTAATTTTTCAACTATTATTAGCAAATGTTATATGTAACCCCAGGTTACACATCTATACAGATGATGTCAAAATTTTCCCGTGCTGCCCTGTAGGTCTATCTGAGGATTGCATCCTTAAAATCAACAATGATTTTTGAGCTCATTCACGAGTGGTATGTGATAAATGATTTTCCCTTGAATTCAAAAAAATTAAATTATATATTACTCCATAGGAGAGGCTTGGATGGGATCCATTAACCATTGAGTTTTCCCCAGTTCTTCTAAATAATAATCCCCTGTCTCACTTCTAAGAGCGAGTTAAAAATTTCAAGTAATACTGAACTCTCGCATGATCTGCGGTTATATTGAGAGCGTATTTTTTTTTCAGAAGCTACGAAACTTGAAATCTCTTTCAAGCTCTAGTTTTAAATCTTATAGTGTTCAGGCGCGGATCTAGCGTTAAAATTAGGGGGGGGGTCATGGTCATCTTACTGCAAAATAAAAATACAATTTTAAGGTGTTTAATTTACCAAAAACGAGTATGTATTTCAACATTTATATAACATTTAAATAATATGGTTACGTGCCATAGGGCAATAGAAAAGAAGACATCTATTGGAAATGGATATTTTGATTGAAAGACTAATTAAGAACGGACATAAACAACTTTCGGAAAAAGAAAGGCAACATTATGGGGAAAAATGTTGGCTTTCATCTGAACACTTCCCAAATTTTGCGAAATGCTCATGGGCCAACCAACACACTTCACTTCTAGGGAGGGAAGGAATTTGCTGG
This sequence comes from Dioctria rufipes, assembly GCA_963924295.1. NCBI lineage: Eukaryota > Metazoa > Arthropoda > Insecta > Diptera > Asilidae > Dioctria > Dioctria rufipes. The sequence goes on along the minus strand of OZ002743.1, from coordinate 70,322,445 downwards.
CCTCGTGCAGAGACGTGTTATCACAATAGTTTTGCTACACTATATTCCTTCTATGATTACCAGGTTAACTGGGTAAACGTTTAAACAAGTAACAATTTTTGATATAAATAACAAGTGTATCACAAATTCACAGCACATAATGCAAATTTTATTATATTATCACCTCAAATCGGATGTAAGCCAGGGCCAACACGCGTGTGAGTATAGGCAGTTTTTACGGGTGAGAAGTATTCGGGGGTAGGACAAATTCCGAAATGCTAAATTTCGATCGGGAGGACGGGCAGTATACCAATAATACTACTGAAAAGGAAATTGATTCGGTCATTTTAAAATTGCGAAATTTCTAATCGATCGGTTGTATAGTTGTTTACCTGCGATTTGAGGTGATAATATAATAACTAAATTATCCTTACGTGCTGTGAATTTGTGATACAGTTATTGTTTATCTCAAAAACTCTATATATTTGATGGAATCTTTCGTGACGGATTTGTGAAACATTATTAAAAGAAATTAAAGAGTATTCTACTTGTTTTTACATTTATTTCACAAAAAAATTTTCTTCTCGTTATAAATTTACTGAAAGCTGTTTCGATCTCTATCGGATGATCCTCAGAAGAGTAGCACTAGTTTACTTCTCTGAGGATGATCCGATAGGGATCGAAACAGCTGTCAGTAGATTTATAACGAGAAGAAAAAATTTTTGTGAAATAAATATAAAAACAAGTAGAATAGGTACTCTTTAATTTCTTTCAAAAACTTTAACTTAATTGAACACGCACACAATTAATTTTGGCAATCATATATGGAGTATATATATGGAGTAAAAACTTGTGTAACGTCAAATAATTAAAGTGGATTATTATTAAAATTTTTTTTTATTATTAAAATTATTGAGTTATTGTGCTCCTATTTGAAATAAATATGCATGCCGGAGAATTACTTTCTATAGTACAAGTACAATAAACAAATTTAATTTACCACTTTGAATACGTAAAATGTTTTTGCAGAACATTCTACTTCCACTGGAGGAGGAATAGCACGTTTATCCATTTCTTTTAAAGTAAACTAAAAACTTGAAAAATAGCTAAAATCTCAAAAATAACTGAAAAGTAGTGCGAGCTGTCAAATCTGACACTTTTGAAAATTTGACTTGACGATTTTTCTCTAGTCAAATCAAGTAATAAATTGAACGGAGGGGAATAGTGATGTTAACAATTTCTCTCTCAGTTTTCGAGTACGCGAACGCCTTCGAGTAAGAACTTACAAAACGATTTGAACCTAGTACGCGAACAGACCTAAAGTTTATGAGTATACTGCATGCGCATTTTCCTACACTTTTGTGCCTAGACGTGTCAATGTCATCAATAGAAAGGAAATAGTTCCGGAAATTTTGAAATTGTGAAATTTCTGATCGGACGGCTTATTTAGGGCCAACCCACACGAGGAGTTTTTAGGGAAGGAAGAATTTTCCTCCTCTTGTGCTGAGACGTACCAGCATAATAATTTTACTACGCGGAGCTCCGTATATGATTACCGAATTTAATTCAGTGCGCGTTCAATTAAGTTACAGTTTTTGATATAAACCTAAAGAGAACGCCATATAGAAGTAAATTCACTTTCTACAGTGTCTTTCTATGGACATTAGTCATTATACATGTCAGTAGTTTTATATAAGAACGCTGCAAATATTTTAGAATGTTAGGAGTTAGGACTAAGTTAGGGCTCTGATGTGGTAGTGAGGGGTCACGGCCCCCCCCCCGGATCCGCCACTGATAGTGTTCCTTACCAATAAATACTTACATATAATGATAAGGAATAAGAAAAATACTCAGATTTTTATTTTTAGTTTAATTCTTTTAAAACTCATTTACGTGTCACAATTTTTTAGAAATTGTCAATTGTTCCTTAAGAAGACATAAAATCAAAATAAAAATTTCACAAATGAAAAACAGCATTACATTAAAAGTAAACAAATAAACACCATTTAAAAAATGTATTATCCGCTAAATTAATTACAGAATTAATATTGAGAATGCACGCGGATAGACACATACTTAAGCAGTTACTATGTATCTGTCAGATTTTCCCAATTGAAATTTTTAACGATTTTTACCCATTGGAAAATCACAGGAAAATCTGTCAGTAAGAGACTTCCATTTTGTCACACGTACCATCATTATCCTCTACTCATGTATTGCTTCGACTATAATGGAATAGGATAGCTTCCTGTTGGACATGACACGTACTCGTATCTTGTGTAGTGGTTTCCGTTTTCTTGTAGTACGTGCAACTACTAGCTCTCTAGTTTTTCACTTTCTGACTGCAATACTAAGTTAAATATTGAAGTCGAAATCAATTCGAATATATTTCATTTAAAGAATTAGAGTTGCGGATACTATTTGTTCTATACCAATAAATTTTTGTGTGAGGTTAGTTTCCGGTCTTTGAGAAATTTACTTTATTCGGGAGCAAGCCCTTTTTTTCTTACTTTCCGATTTGTTCATTTACGATAAATTTTTCTCAATCTGGTGTTTATTTTCAGATCAAGATCAACTATCTGAAATTTTGTAACTACCGCTGGCATTTATAAAAGCCTACCTATATTAAATTATGCTGTAAAAATATCAAAATAAAACTTCGAATTTTTTTGAATATTGAAGAAAGTTAAGAGTTCAGCTAGTGTCACGTGTTTACTTATGCTCCGTGCTATTTATTTATGTGGAATTGTTACAAACACATAATTGCACATCATAGGAAACCTATTGACTGAGGTGGAGAATTCAACTTTTTTGAGTTATCAATGCTAATAGGTAAAATTGAGTTAAAAATATTGTTAAGAATCGGCAAAACCGATATGTGACCTATCCAGGTGCTGGATTCTATCCCCAGGGAGATTAAAATTCCCCAGAGCGATCGGCTGCAAAAAGTCGCCGGAAAAATCCCAAAAAATAAAAAGGCAAAGAAGGACAGAAAATAAAAGGAAAAGGAAATATTGGTCAAAATAAACCGAAACAAATTCTATAAAACAATGAAACGTAAATTTTATCTACCACATCTTCATAAACTCTGTAGTACTAAGGCAGAAAACTATGGTAGACTGACAATAATATGGTATGCCTACTATGAATCATGGTCGACCATCTTGAGCGTCACCGCATCATACGATTGTAGGTACTAAAGATATTTTATATTTATACCTATTAATTTCAACCATCAAAATTTGTGTGGGATTTTACCACAGCCCAATTACACAGTAATGAACATATCGGATTTTTTTAACTATGTAGGTAATCTAGGTGCATCAGAGCCATATTGGCTTTTCCCATCATATTCTTCATTTGTCCATGTTTGCAATACAAATGAAAAATCAGTTTTATTTCATATATTTCATATACCTATCGGTTTCTGCTTTAGTACATACATATATATACATATGTACTGTAATTGCTTACATGAATATGATACCACTTTTCTGTAGTTTTCTCTTTCTGGTTTAAGTACTTAATTTCGCTGAACTTCAAATAATATGCAGAGAAGAACGAGAAGCAAATGACAGATTTTTTCCGCAAGACAACAAACGAAAATGTTAGAATCAATAACATAACATCAATAATGTTATACCCGAAATGAAAATAAAAGTTAAATAAATTGAAAGCTCAAAGTTTGATATGGCAATACCGAGAAGAGGTTGCCCGACTTAGTCAATCTTTGAAAATACTTTTACTATTTTCATGAAAACGGTATGTCCAAAGTTTTAACTCTCTACGTTGACGCTTTCTCAGGCAGTGTCCAAATAAATATTTGATGTTATAAGGGATAAGCTTTCAACAAAAGTAATAATTTCGAAGGTATTTAAAATTTCTTGAACTTGTAAGCGAAAATGAAACTGGAAATTAAAATAATTGTCACACCCCTGCCAATGAAATTGGTTCCACATGAGATAGAAAATGAAGTAGTCAATGTTATACATGGTAGTGATCTACCACCATCATAAAAAACATTGAAAAAAAATTTTAAATTTTGAAATTAGCCCTTTCAAACGATATTCCACACGTTTCAAAAATAAATGTTTTTTAGGAGGAGGCTTAAATAACCCCAATAAAAAATAAAGTAATTTCATAATCTTTGACTATCTATATCAGTGTTTCCCAATTTGTTTTTCTCGCGACACAGTATTCAAACTAATCAATTTATGCGACACAGAGGAAACTGAGTAACGATATTTTATAAGAGTAGTAAAATATTTTATATTGAAAATAATAGTTTAATAATTATTTTCATTCATTATATGTGTAATAATTATATAAAAAAACAACAAAAAAAAAACATTTTATTATACACGACTTCAATTTATACCTACATAACTGAATTAATTTAAAAACTTGTTATCGATGCCAATTAAGATAAAATACAGATAAGTATTGAAATTATTAATAAAAAACATAACGCGTGAATTGATATTTTTTCCGTTATAACATGTTTTACTGTGATGCATGAGCGCGTTGTTCAGAGCACAGTTTCTTTATACGTGGTCGAATTTTTGATAAGGCCACTCTTAGTTCTTCTTCAACAGATAAAAGCCTCTCTCGTTTTTTGCTTTTTATTTCAGAGCTGAAAAACCTAATTCACATAAATAACAGGTGAAAAAAGGTAATAGCGCAGTTAAAGCTTTTTTGACAATATTGGAGTTTCCTTTGCTACTTCTATCCAAAAGTTGCTGAATTACTTATCTTTAAATTTAATTCGAAGAGTTCGGTCGTTCTGCATTTCCAAAATTTCTTTTTCTTCTGTTAATGAAAATATTGCCGTATGCAAATTGCTGCTAAATGGATCTCGTACCCAATCAAAACTACTAATATCGAGTGATTGAAAATAAAAATCAATTTTCTGATTAAACAAACTTAACGTATCAGCAATAAGCGTTATAATTTCGGGATTGCAAAAAGTTTTTGATGTGCAGGGAAACATATCGAAGTTTCCTTGTAAGACTCGTCGTTTCCACATATTAAGTTTTTTCCTTGAACGTACTTAACTTATCAGTAGAACTGAGAATGTTTTCCTGTTCTTCTTGCATGCTGGAATTTAAATAATTACGGTGCGCAAAAATGTCCGCCATAAAAGCAAGTTTTGAGCACCAAATATCATTATTAAATAAATCACAATATTCGCTGCTGTCCATTGTAAAAAAGATCAGAATCTCATTACGCAATTTGTAAAATCGCGAAAGAATCTTTCCTTTCGAGAGCCATCGGACCTCAGTATGGATGAGCAAGGTAAAATGATCGGCTTCCATGAATTCACACAATTTTTGGCTTACTCTTTGATATTATTTATCATTTTTACTACTTGATCGAGTACTATTTTCAAATCAGCGACAATACATTTCGCTACCAAAGCTTCTCGATGTAAAAAGCAATGAGTAGTTATAATATTTGGGTTGTGTTCCTTAGCAATTGTTAAAAACCCCTTTACTGAACCTGATATAGATGATGCACCATCAGTACAAATACTATTGCAAAGCTTACATGAAATTCCATATTTTTCTAAATAATTATTAATAACATTGAAGATATCTAGACCAGTTGTAGTTTCTGTTAGTTCTTTACAACAAAAAAAATCGATTGATTAAATTTCCATTACAAACAAATCGTACAAATGCTAAAAGTTGGGCTTTTCCTCTAATATCCGTTGACTCATCAACTTGAAATGCAAACATTTCTCCTGATGTAATAAGTTCAATTACCTGTTGCTCAATATCCTCTAACATACTGAAAATTCTCCTACTAATGGTGTTATTCGAAAGTGGTATTTTCCTAACTGCGTTGATTTTATATTGGAAGAGCAAGGTCTTATATACGTGCAGGCAGAGTAGGTAATTACGGAATATGATCAATGCGCGCTAACAGCTGAGAAATCACTTAACATGTATTTTGTTCTTGTATTTTTAAACACTTTTTAAATATTGTTTTTTTTATTTAAAAAATTGAAGAAAAAAAATTACTTAGTATTATTAACATGTAAATTCACAATTCTATATTCATAAAATACATACAGACAAAATAAAACTAAATTAAAATAAGGAAACAGAAAAAAATTAAATTTTTAGAAAGTCATAGGCAACTGATGCTCGAATTTAACTGTTCTTCCATTCCTTAAATTTGAAAATCAAAACTTTAACGGAAATTATAATTATTTTAGTAATTATTCACGATTAATGAAAAACACTTTTTTTTGTAATTTTGCGACACAGTTAGAACCCGTCCGCGACACACCAGTGTGTCGCGACACACCTTTTGGGAAACATTGATCTATATATTTGAGGCGTTATAAAGATCTATAATATTCTGCTAAATTTCAAATACCTACGTTACGTCGTTTTCACGAGAAAAACGTCTGTGACAGACGGACGGACGCCAGAATAATTTTATAATGATTTCAATTTTTCTTTTAAGGTACGGAAACCTAAAAGCTACAATTTCCACTCAAAATGTAAAATGTATAATTATTACCTACTTTAATTGAAAACTACTACCCTGAAGCATGGAATTCGTCAAAATTTCTAATTTTTGGTAAATGAAATCGATTTAATTTTACATCTCATCTTTTTGGGGAAACTGTCATTGAGCCTGATCGAACTAATTTCAATGTAAGTACTAAAAATTTTATTAGAATGTAAAAATCTATTGTGCTATGGCGTATGTACATCATCTCAGAGTTTTCCAATCCAATATTGCAGTTATACAAAAACATCAACAACCTACGTATACGTATAAAGAAAAAATTGATCCGAAAAGGAAAAAGGTAAATACATGGGAGTAGATTACTTCTGAAATTTTTACGAGTACCTAGACGATGGGTGTAAAATCTCCTATACAAAAAATATCCCAGTTTATAGACAATAACAGCAATAAATGAAAGCTGTATAAATTCGCAAATATGGTGATTGAGAAATTTTTTACGAGTTGGTATAAATTGGTAATTTGTGCAAAGTGAATGTTACTTTTTGAATTTTATCCAATTCATAGCCAGCCACCGATATATAAAAAGAATATGTTGTGCTGAGAAAAATGGCACAACTTTTAGGCAGTGTATACTGGAACTCATTCAACGTAGACATCATTTAAAAACTTAAACGAATCTGGTATCTTTTGCAAGTTTTTCTCTGAAATTTGTGAAGGATCTCGGCCAAGTTGACACCCTCTATACTGATTTTTGCAAAGCTTTTGATAGGATTAATAGTCGCTTGCTTATTAAGCTGTATGTGTTCGACTTCCATTTTTCTTTACTTATCTCAATTTCTTCTTAACTTCCTGAGTAGAGGCAAATAATTGTGATCAATGATGTAACAACTCGAATTATTTATGAACTGGAGTCCCATGGGTAGTCATTTTTCTCATATTCATTTTATAATTGTTATTAATGATGTTTTTTTTTTAATCATTAGATACGCTTAGATTTGCTGACGATTTAAAGATCTTCATCAAAATTGTCAACCCTAACGATGCATTAAACTTTAAATCTGATGTTGATAGATTTGCTCGGTGGTGCCGGCTTAACCCATTATCCCTTAATTTAAGAAATGTAAGCATCTTACTATCACCCAGAAAGGTTGCCAGTATTTTTTCAATTACTTATTGCTGGATCTCCTGTCCTATTGCTAAAGAAGATTTTTCATCTCAATTGTCATTCTCCCAACATATTTTGATTTAATTGTAAGTGGCAAATTTTCCTCTAGGTTTCGTCAGACGTCATGCTGGAAAGTTTTCGGATCCATATACTCTCAAAATTCTATATACTTCCTTGGTTATACATGTTCTTCAATATCGCTCTGTTGTGCGGAATCTTTACTATGCTCTACATAGCGTAGAGGGTGTGCAGAGAAGATTTACTAGATTTGATTTGAGGAAGCTTAACCTGGAGTAAGTACTGACTTGTTCCCCTATGATGTAAGATGTCAGTTAATTGACTTACATTACCTCAGGAAATTTTAGATTTTATTCTATTCTATATGAATCACTTCATAAAACAAATTATGGTCGAAATTATACAATAAGTCGGTGTACTCAATAACTCAAACTTTGTATAGCTGCATGATTGATTTTAAGTTGGGTTAGGTTAGGTTAGGAGAATTTTTAGAAAAACTTTTTATTTTTACGATTCCAAATCAATTTATTAAATGCAACCGGAAAAACAACCGCCTCGTCCGCGTTTTGAAGCCAAGACCTGCCGCTTTCTACGCGACTGCACTTACCTCTGAGCTAACGAGAGAGATGTCTTTACCCCTTGTATTTATTAACTTATCTAGCCTATTAAGCCAAATTTGCTTTCTGCTGATAGGTTAGGTTATAGATGCGGCCATCATGAAAGCATATACGATCAGCCATACATGTATGACCCACTGTGATGACCCCTTCTTGGGACCCTACTTGGAAAAAATTCCTCAGAGTTAGATGGTGTGCTGAAACCAGACACAAGAGTTAATTAACCTTGCGAGGCCCCCAAACTCCTTGCTTGCCAATTTCCCCAATTCACAGAAAAAGTAGCTACCACGCATATTCTTACTATGCTTTTCTTCATCCATACAGTTTCTGCAGAAGTCATTGTATGAAGATTGCATACGCTCTGCATGTTTGCCAAGGAGGCGCTGTCCCGATGATGACTGCAATAAGATCACACACATCATTCTACCTGCTCCTCAGCAGAGATACTGTCTTCCCATAACATATCTCGGGCCACAGCTATTTTGATATGGCTCTTGTGTTCAGTTTCCAATATCAGCGATTTGCCAGCTTACAGGCCTGTACATCTAGAATCCTCTTCACTGATTCTAAGGGCCGACCTATGGATATCTCCTCTAAACATGTATTCATAGCTGAATCTTTTCTGGCCAGAGCATTAGCTACCTCGATTCCAGGTATACCGCTTTGGCCAGGCACTCAGCAGAGAATAACTCTGTGGTTAGCACCCAGTTCCCCGAGCTCACAGCGACACTTTTGCATTAGGTGCGATCTACTGGTACTCGAGTCTACCAAAGCTGCAGCGTGGCTGTCAATACAAATCCTTATAACTCGATCGCTAGGTATATCATAAGTTGCTTCCAGCAGCTTTGCTGGCTTGCTAATAGCCAAAACCTCCGCTTGGAATACACTGCAGCAGTTCGGTACGTTTCCAGTATTTGAGGAAATACTGAGTACACCCCGGCTCACACTCGCACATCCATTCTTGAACCTTCAGTAAGGACATATCATATGTCGGAGTCATTTGCCACGCGATTATCATCCCACTCCTCTCTACTGGGAATGCTATTTGGGAATCTTTTCTTAAAGTCTAATCTCCAGACCAAAACTTATAACCCAGTTAAGAAGCTTTTGCAATGCTCTTTGGATTAATTTTCTGATCATCGATAGTAACTTCCCGAGACCAGAATGACTAAATCATCAGCATGTGCTACTGCTTTTACTCTCTCCCTTTGTAAACAGATAATTCCAGTAACCACCAATAACCATAGTCGAAGTGAAAGTACTGCTCCTTGTGGAGTAGCTCCTGACACCATCCTGCTAACTATATTGCTGTCAAATCCTGCGTTTATTAGGCATTATGGAGCATAGAGTTAATCCATCCATTAATGGATCCATTGAAGTCTCCCTCGATATTAAGAAATGCACTTATACTATATTCTTTTTCTTGATTGATTTTTCAATAGTTTTTACTACGTCATGTAGCGTAGTTTCAATCGATTTACCTTTTAAGTATAGGTGCTATGATCTAGAAATCTCACTACCCTTGAGAAGGCTGTCCATAGACGTCTCTATCACCCTGTCAAATATTCATATTTTACTACATTTTTTTTTATTATATTTCTTAAAATTGTATTTTGGGCAGCTTATTAATTATATAATTTGCTAATGTTATCTTACACTTTGCTATAGCTTGTTTCTAATTTATATAATACATTGTTGCCGCTACATTTAGTATAGGTTCTATTGAAATACTCAAATTTATAGGAATTGTTAGTAATTATTATTATTAAGTAACTCTCAGTCTGTAAGATTTGTATGAATTGAATTAAATAAATAAATAAAATTAGTTCGTATTGAAGAGAAAATAATTTACAATATGAAATTAATTTAATTAACAACAATATGGAAGTTTTAAGAACAATGGAAAATGTTTTCTCTATCAGAATTAAATGCCAGATAAAAATTAAGTATGAAATGTAAAGGATTTTCCAATAAGAGGTGTTATTTTAATTAGTCCGCTATTTCGGTAGATGTCACTTTTGGAGCTGTCACTTTTGGAGCTGTCACTTTTTGACATTTGACAAGTACAAACTACGCCATTAACAAAAATGGAACGATACATGATTCAACAACGCATTGAAATTATTAAAATTCACTATAAAAATGGTGAAAACGTGGCAGAGACGGTTCGTAAAACTCGAACATTTTTGGGTCGTCGTGAAGCACCTTGTCGGACCGCAATACTGAAATTGTTAGAAAAATTCGAGCTGTCGGGACAAGTTATTGATGTGAAGAATAAAACCCGTGCACGTCGCTCAAGAACAGCCGAGAATATTGCTGCTGTAGCCGAAAGTGTTGACGAAAGCCCAGGTTTTCCATTCCTCGTCGTTCTTTGGAATTAGGCATTCCACAAACGTCATTACACCGTATTTTGCATAAAGATTTGGGTCTTAAGGCTTATAAAGTTCAGTTAACACAAGAACTCAAGCCGGCCGATCATCAACAACGTCGAGTCTTTGCTGATTGGGTCCTTGAAATGCATGAAAATGATCCGGAATTCCATCGAAAACTCATCTTGAGTGATGAGGCCCATTTCCACCTCGATGGCTTCGTCAACAAGCAAAATTGTCGAATCTGGGGCTCGGAAAACCCAACAGTTATTGTTGAAAAGCCTCTATATCCTCAACGTGTGACTGTTTGGTGCGGTTTATGGTCCCGCGGGGTCATTGGACCTTACTTTTTCGAAAATGAGGCTGGAGCAACAGTTACGGTGAATGGATTGCGCTATCGACAGATGATTAATGATTTTTTATGGCCGGAATTGGATGGTATTGATCTAGACAACGTTTACTTTCAACAAGACGGCGCTACGTGCCATACAAGCAACGAAACCATTGATCTTTTACGGGAAAAGTTTCCGGACCGTGTTATCTCTCGAAGAGGTGATCACAATTGGCCACCGAGATCTTGTGACTTAACACATTGCGACTTCTTCCTTTGGGGCCACGTGAACGAGAAGGTCTACGCCAACAGCTCAGCGTCGATTCAAGACCTCTAAGATGGAATTCGTGAGGCTATCGAGGACATAGGGCAGCCACTTTGCGATTTGGTTATGGAAAATTTCATGAAAAGGATATGGTCCTGTAGGCGTGGTCGTAGTGGTCATTTGGCTGATGTTATTTTATTAACGGCATACCTTCCTCTTTATAATGAAATAAAGATCCGATCATTTATCTCAAAAAATGGCATTTTTCTTTGAATATCAAAATAACACCTCTTATTGGAAAACCCGTTATATCGGATTCATGTAGTTGACTTTCCCCTCTCAACTTGTGATTTCCATCATAAATCGATTAAATTAAATTTGACATTCTATGATTTGGCTAGACAGCTTGATGATCATTCTAGTTTTACATTTAACTTTAATCGTGCTGACTATGACAATTTAAACACTTTTTTTTCTAATATTAACTGGTCTTTTTTAATGTATATATATTAATTTGCAGCAAACCTACAGCAAATTTCTTGAAGTGGTTCATGACGGTCTATCTAAATTCGTTCCTATCAAACGTAAGCGTATAAATAAGCACCCGAAGTGATTCAATAAAGGTCTTTCTAAATTGAAGAATGCAAACTCAAGGCACATAAGCTATACAAATCTACTAATGATCCAAATAACTTAGAATGTTTTAAGCGATTGAGGAAAGAATATGAATTCTTACATAGATTCTTGTACAGACAATACGTGTGGTCAGTTGAATCTAGCATAAAATACAACAGCAATGCTTTTTGGTCTTATATTAATAATATGCGTCAATCTTCAGGTTTCCCTAAGGTTTTAGAGTATAATGCTATTAAATCCCATGATTTACAAACTGGATGTGATCTATTTGCCGAGTATTTTCAGACCGTCTATGGTACTCATGCTGATTACTGCATCACTACTTGTTGTCAAATGCCAGATACCTCTCCGCTGGACATCGGCTTCTTATCGGTTGAATATGATGATGTCTATCAGGCATTATGTAATCTTAATTTAAGCACTAAACAAGATACTAACTACCTATGTACCTCGTTTTTAAAACATTGCGCAACATCGCTATCATCTCTTTTATGATTGGAAAATTTCTTTTATTACACCAATTTTTAAATCCGGGTTAAAACATGATATAAAGAATTATCGTGGAGTGTCTGTGATGAATAATGTTCCGAAATTATTAGATTCTATAGTGAATACTAAAATTAGCTTTATTGTAAAGGAGTTAATATGTAGTCTCCCAGCAGAATGGTTTTTGCTCTGGTAAGTCCTGTTCCACAAATTTGGCAATATTTTCCAATTTTGCGATTAGTTCTATTGAAGAAGGTGCCCAGGTAGATGTGGTCTATACTGATTTTGCTAAGGCATTCGAAAGGGTTAATATTCAGCTTCTAGTTTTTAAATTGCAATGTATTGGCTTTCATTTATCTATCTTGAAATGGATTGAATCTTATTTAAGCAACATACAATATGTGAAAATTGGCGGGAATCTTATTTCTAGAGTCATCTCCGTAATTTCTGGTGTTCCTCAAGACAGTCATTTAGAACCCTTACTTTTTTTGCTCTTCATTAATGACATAGTTAGGAATTTTTGCTTCGCGAATTATTTAATATTTGCTGATGATCTTAAACTTTATACAAAAATCGATTCCTTGAACGATTGCTTCTCACTTCAAGCTGATCTTAATCGCTTATTTACATGGTGCTCCATGAACAAATTAGATGTAAATGTTTCCAAATGCAAAATTATGAGCTTCACTAGAAAATTCGACATATTTAGCTTTAATTACACGATCAATGATATTCTCATTCCTAGAGTTTCAGAGGTCAACGACCTAGGAGTAATATTTGATCCAAAACTATCTTTCGTTTCACATGTTGAACTTATTGTTTCTAAAGCATTTGGTGCCCCTTTTACGATGTTCACATTAATCGTATCGAATCTGTACAAAAGTCGTTTACTCGTTTTGTTTTATATAAATTAAATTATAATCGTAACAATATGCCACGTTACCGTGTAAGATGCTTGCTTTTGGGTTTATCAACTCTTCAGTTCAGACGTGAAGTGAACTGTGCTACTTTTGTAAGAGATATTTTATCTTATAGAATTAATTCTTCTGAACTTTTGTCTTTAATCTGCTTTTATGCACCGGAGAGACCAATTCGCTCACGAAATTTGCTGTATGCTCCACAACATAGAACAAACTATGCATGAACCTATTTCAAATTGTATTTTACTCTTTAATTCTTTTTCTGGATTTATTGATTTTACAATGCCTAGGGAAATATTTAAATCAACTTTTTATGAGAATGCTAGTCGCTTAGTTTAATTTTTGAATTATTATCATCAAGCAAATTTTATTTAGAAATTATTGTTTTGCTTATAAATATGCTCATTAATAATTTTGAACTTTGTAAATTAAATGTGCTAGTCTGTAAGATAATCTTATCAGTAGACATATTAATAAATAAATAAATATTGACGCACTTCAAATGCCTTTCTCTCTTGCATTGTCCGAAGAGGACTTTTTCTTAAATTTTTTTTGGCGAGCACTTTCCTTTAGCTGGTGTTTTATTGGCGGACTTTGTTGGGATTGGTACTGGACGTTTTTTTGTGCGTCTTCTAAGCACACAATCATACTGGATCAACCCTGACTAGACAAAGTGGACAACCTTGATGACAAGCGCCATTGCCTAATCACGTGACACCACAACCAAACATGTTACAGGATTAAATTTTCCTCTTGGTTTATTTTCAAGCATGAGCCACACAACACATTCACAATGCTTACCTTGCCAATTGCATTCAATGGGCGTATTCACTGCTGCTAATTTCAAACCACTGAGTGCACAAAACGTACTTTCCGTTCACGCTCCAAATCTGTAATGTCACGAAAAGTTCCCTGTTACTGAGAGTAGTTTTCCGCGCTCGAACATTGGTGGCGCTAGTGGTCAAAACAAAACAAAAATCGGAGATGGCCGACCTAGACGACAAGCAAACTTTGACAATATTCCCCTATATATTTTGTTAGCGTCATGTAAAATGTTCTTCTTTGTAGCAAGTCAGTTTCGTTGTATAAGTGATAATTTTTGTATTATAAGAAGAATTTTGCTCAATACCAGAAGTATTTTTGCATATTTTATTAAATTTGGCTACTATTATGTAGATCTACGATTTTATTTCCGTTAGAAAAACTTTTCTTCTTTCTGCAAAAGTTTTCTCACTCCAATAGAAATCGTAAATCTAATAGATTAAAAAAAAATCACATTTATTTCGCATTCGATCGAAATGAAATCCACTCAAGTGAAAAGGCGATATTTATTAAAGAATCAACTCTTGCTCGAAATCAAACAATGGTAATCAATAATATAGTTTGCTTATGTAAGGAGACTTGGCTTTAGGACTGATTAACATTTTAGAAAGTTTTACGTTTCTGAAAAAGAATATTTTTCTTCAATTTTGTGCCAGGCTGGTCCCTATTAAGCTCCACTCCCATTACAAACTCCTGGCTATGCCAATGATTCCAGTGGAAAACTTACAAATGTAAAAAATTCTCTAAAGATTTTTTCCTCACATCTCCTGATTTTATTCCTGTGGTTATCAAAAGTGGATCTCTTAAAATGGTATGTGAACATATGTACGTTGTACATATATGAAAATGCATGTACTTATATACATAGAAAGTCCTGGAATCTTTTTTAAAGTTTTTGTGAACATTTGAATCACATACTTTTCATGTAAGAATTTAAATTCGACGTCGAACATTTGAGTTTATCAGCAAGAGATAAAATCCAGATGAATTCGACAAGTGCCTACATTTTAAAAGGTTATTTGCGGCAGCTCGTACATTGATTGGTGAGCGGAGGACAATATTTCTTGTGGTTAGTCTAGCCCTAGAAGATGTCACTTGAAAGATAGGCGAGATTAATTCGCTATTCCTATTAGTTTATTGTCCGTTACATAGATAAATAATATTGGAGAGTAGAAGATATATAAGTTATGAAAAAAAAATAGGTTTGTCGATTTCGTTTTGGTGAACGAAACATGAGACTGTAATTTTGATAAGGGAATAAGAGAAAAACTCGAAAAAAAACTAGAAATACTATCGGGATACGATTGATGAGTACTTAGACATACATTTTGTGTACCGTTATACTTCAATGGAAATGTGCAGAAACAGTATATTTAAGAAGGTACCCAAATTACAGAAGAATCCTCTATAGTCGAACATTTTCGAGTAGTAGTAAGAGAATATTTTAAAGTAATTCTTCTAAATGTTTTCCATCCTTACTATTTCCAAAGGCTTTAACTGGTAGAGGATGTTGATTTAGTTAGGACCGAGGATCAAATTTAGCAATTAGGTGAGGCAATATTTTAAATTTACAGAACGAACATTACTGGTCAACAGAAAATCTGCTTGTCCAAACTAACTCAATCATACTATCAAAGGTGTTTATCTTGAACTAAACGTACGAGCCAACATCGTAGGAAATAAATTTATTGGTCCCATGGATAGTAAATAGCGAAAACTTTTTGGAGTTTTTATAGTCCGATTTCGTAAAATATTTGGATGAAATACAACTTAAAGACGAATATGGTTTCAATTAATTCATTATGCTAAAGATTGTCAAAGAATTTCTTAATGAAAAGTTCAGAAATAGAAGGTTCGCTCAAGGTAAACCTGTACATTCGCAATCACTCGACTTAAATCCTTTTAATTTCCACGTATGGAAAAATATGAAATGATGCATATATAATGATGATTTCATATAGTTAGATGACATATAAGGAGCAAGATAACAAATTTCCAGATTTACTACAGTTAATACTGATCTAGGATTATTTTAATTATACATTTCAATTTTCAAAAGAAAGCTTCATAAACGTATGTGAATATAAAAAAAAACTTACAAATAATTTTTTGTGTAGAAAATGTTAAATTGGGAGAATTTTCCGCATTATATTTTTGTTTGCACACAGGACGGCAAACTCGTTGCCGTCCCGTCGTGCGTATAAAATATACAGAAACAAATCAGCCGATGCCACATATGACGGCAGCTACACCGGCATGGCTATATAGCAATTGTAGCAGCACAGAACCGGTTTTACCGTCATGTGTGCAAATAGAATAAAAGTCGATTTTTGATTGTATAATAAATCAAGTTACTCCTGAAGAGTTTCTTGAACTATAGAAACATCAATACTTTAAATGGAAAAGAAAAATTCAAATAATTTGTCAATATGTTGACTGTTCTGAGAAACATTCATCAACTGAACGATTTTTTATTTCATCAACATATTTCAACGAATTATAAAAGTAGTGAAGGTATAGAGGAACTGGTGAATTTGTTCCTGATGGTTTTAACCAAGGACGCGAAACCTTTTCTATCTTTACGGTTTGATAAGATTTTTTGTCTAACTTTCTGGTCAAAAAGAAATTTTTCTCTGGATAATGGACTTGCAGTTGTTCTGTGCAATCTTTTAGACTTATTTCAGTTCTGGATATGGATGCAATTGATAGGTGCGAAAACCAGACTCTTTCGATTTTATTACTTGGTTGAATTTATCACTGAATCAGGAGTGATTTTGCTGTTTCCTTGAAGAAAAACCGATCGATTAACCAATTGCTATAAGATACTGATTATGAAGCTTTCTCAATTAGCAGATTTATTTTGTTTTTATTTGACATTTTTAGTAACTCCCTATAACAATACACAATAAGTTTTTAGCCGTCGTTTCGCTGAATTTCTCCAATTACGAGTTATAATAGTTTCTTTAAATGTTTGTTTTGTCACGTCGATAATATTCTAATAAGCGGTCTTTATACCGAAGACTTATCAAACACCCTTTGGCAGCTGTTTACAATTAAAACAAACCATCCATCCCTTTTACCTGAATAGGCTCTCTCCTGGTTACAACACCCCGAGAAAATCCACTCTTATGTACACGATTCTTACAGGTATCAGCACTTCCTGTTTTCTCTATAGGCTTCAACAGCATGGACCTAAATTAGAGCGATGGCCAAGTCGCTAGCAATAAGGGCTGAATTTTTAAACGTATCAAATTGTAAGCTTCCAAAAATTTAGAAATTTTTATCTTTTTTACAAAAACTGCAATAAAATAGATTTACTGCGCAGCGAATTATTTTGTTAGGAAAAATTGAGAAGATCCACTGTAATTTTTTTCAGTGGTCTTCAGGGTGGGGCGCGCTCCCCCAGCGCCACCTAGCTGGATCCGCCCCTTGTATCAGGTTACATTCGTTGCATCGTGCTAACGACATTAACCACGAGAGAAATTATGTTGAGTTGCAAGATTCGACATAGCCTGAGGAGTTGAGCCTGGCAATGGAGACTTGAAAATTTGAGTTGGATTTCGGTTCTCAGTGGGCTTGGACGGCGGAGTGATTTACTTAAAATTTTAAAGGAATTATATATATTTTTTTGTTGTATTAAATTAATTTTATTGTTTAAAATTCTCTAAAGAAATTATCAAGTAATAAGTTATCCCGGCGAATTAAATAGAAAAAATAAAAGGAAATGGACAAATCAAAAAGTGCGTTTGAATGAACAACTCCAACTCTTCCTGACTGGCTCTTCTTTTAGAAAAGTGTGGCTGGCAGGTAAAGTATATGTTGAAATAGACGCTGGGGAATATTTAGTAGGCTACTTAAAAAAACAAAAAATACGTACAAAAAATATTTAGATTAATCATTAGTGAAATGCTTAGATTATATAGCAAAAAGGATAGGCTATGATGCTGTGTAAAGTTCGTGTACGTGTGATAAACATTTTTCTTTGGGGACACGGGAGGAAAATGACAAGAGGGTTGGGTGTTTAGTTCTTTCTTGTCAGTTCGACATTTCTGAATTTATTTGAATTTACGAAAAAAACTCCTGTGTTGTTTTAGTGATTTTCTGAGTGAAAACGTAATTAAAAGTGATTTATACTTTTGTAATGGTGAGAAACAACAGTGAAATATTGTTTTATTCAAGCGATCGAGAGATAATCGAGACTTCGGTGTCTAGAATTATGGTGATGAAGTGCGTTGTGCTGTGCTGCAGAAATAACTGCAGTTATTGCCATAGGAAGTCGTTTTTCAGGCGAGTTTAATAGTTTCAATAATTAATTATAATGTTTTAAATAAAATATAAGTGAAATAGTTATAAAAATGTACAGCTGTGGTAAAAAATATTTAACATTTTCCAATGTCGGTTGTTTACTTACAATTGAATTGTCTATATCATATCAGCCATACAAAGGAAACTCAGAGAAATATTATCGCAAAATAAATGAGGCACTAGGAAAATTCTTACAAATGTAAAAAGTTATAAAAGAATTATAAAATTATAAACTGAAAAATTATTCGAATCACGTTGATAGGAAGGAAATTATGAAACTTGTTCAATACTTAATAAAGTTTCTGTTTCAACCACTAAATTATGTACCCGCTGAGAAAATATCGTAGTTTACGACTTCCATGACTAAACACACACATCGATGCGATTCTACTACTTGAAGAAAAATGCTTAAGTTTTTCTTCTTCATAGCCTATCCTTTTTGCTTTATAATTTAAGGTGAAATGCAACAATTTTACTTGGTTGGATGAAATTTCGGAGTGAGGTCTGATGAAAGCTTTTCTGTATTTTCTGACAAGATTTAGCGTCAAAAAAATCATTTTTCAAAATATCATTGAAGAAAATATTTATGTATGCATTTTCAATCTTGTAACGATATTTAGAAAGTTTATTGAAATTAAGTGAGGAGGTGAATATCCATTTGAATGTAAAACAATTATTTTTCCATTATCGTTTACAGCTACAAGAAAATAAAAATAAATAAATAAAAATGCAAAATTTGTACTCAAAATATAAAAGTAGATTTCAAAAACTTCAATTAATTCCTCTTGGTACCTGTCCTTCTACAATAGAAAATGTTGAACTCTGTGATTTTTAAAATGGCACACAAACAACAGCATCTTCATCTGGTATGCTTGATTGAAATTACAAACGTCGGTAATTAAATTATGCTCTCCCTTAAACTCCTTGCATCTTTATAAAAATTTAGATCTGACAAGCACGATACTTCTCTCAAAACTAGAAGTGACATTTTCTAGCTGTTAATGTTTCGTCGGTTTTCGTCGCAAAGAGAAAAATGAATTTAAAAAGAGAATGATTTGGAAAAAACTCACTCTAAAATATCAAAGAACTGTAAGAATGTAGTATGTGTCTGCTGTTCTCCAGGTATACTCGTATAATGCGTGAAGAAATGAAAAGGAAAGGATGTGAAAGGATGTGTTATGAAGGCAAAACTCAAAGTGAAAAGTTACTCTTATCAGATAATCACAAGGGAAAGCATTTAATTTTTGCAAAGGAACACCTAAATAGGTCTGCGGCAATGGTAATTAGTCATATTGTCAAACGAAACTAAAATAAACTTTATAGGCTCTGACAAAAAAGTCGGTTGTGGTATGATTCAAAAGTGGGACTCACGTAGAGCTGTTATCCATCCGGGTTTCCCCGAATTTGTCTTAGCTTGGAGGGCGTCCGAGGAGCGTCCGGACGGGGTTTTCTATATCATCCGGCTTTAAAATTTTGGAAACCAATTAAATAAAAATTTAATTTTTATGTATGCTGTACGCGTACGGTGTAGGAATAAATAAAATAAATTTCACCTGCAATTTCGACAGAAAATTTAGAAACTTAATTTGCGATCTAATTTGTTTAATAATTATTTTCATTATTATCATAAAAGTATAACCATAAATGGCACGAAGCAATCTATGATATAACTCAGGCTGAAACAAAAGAAGTGCGTCTGGAAAATGTTTTCTTCTCAGAACATATAACAAACAGAAATTCGAACATCGTATAAAATTCGTGTACAGGAGTGAAGCCGAAAACTCTTTATATAAATATCTCGAAGGGATAAGTGGTAACAAAAGATGGAAAATGCAGAACAAATGAGATCCAAGCACAAAAAAAAAACAGTTGGAAGCTTGATTGATAAATGAATGGCAGCGTGTAGAAATTTGAAAATTGTGCACTCTTATTCGAATAATTTAACTGCTCCTTCAAGAATTCTGCTAACTATTTACTCCTGCAAAGTGTTCCCACACTAGAAAACTTGAGTTCCATAGAAATATTGGCCCGGCTTTACTCAATTTAAGCTTATCAGCATTCTTTTGTTATATGTTCTAGTTAATACCAAAGAAAATTTAAACAGTTAAGTTATATGTTCTTGTACTTTATTAGTTTACGTTTGTTAGAATGTAAATATTACCATATTTGGACCAAATATTTTAGAAAGTGCAGAAACTTCTTCAAATTGTATAAAGCTCTTTTTATAATTAAAACTGATGAAATTTCTACAAAAGTATGACAAATTCCATCACTGGTATGAGAGATACTAAAAGATGCTTCATCGTAGTTTAAAAAACATCGATTACAAGTCGGGGGAGGGGGGTAGACATATACACACGATATTGATGCAAAATAATAATTCTAAATAAAACGCTGATTCACAGTAAATTGACTTAAGGAAAAAATTATCCGCAACCTCCTGATCTGAATCTAAATGAAAATCTGTCATGTGTCGCAAGACTTTCACATAAGCTTTTGAGAAAAGCAAAATATATTAATATTTTCAAATTTTGTTGAATTGTTGTATTTAATTTTATTTTTTGTTTTTTATATTATTAAGCCAAGCTCAGGGGTTACCCTATGATGCAAAGCACAGCATGGCAGAAAGGAGATGCTGAAAGGAATTAGGGAATGTGAGGAGAGCGGCGGAGGTGCTGATGTATGTCACTCTTAAATTTTCGCATATTGTATGCCGGAGAAAAGATAGAAGATGGTAGACTGTTACACATTCGCACAGTTCGGGAGTATTGCGTACAGGAATCATTCTACAAGGAATAAGACTAGATATTTCATCGGAACATTGATCATGCTCGTAGCGATAAAGGAGCGAAAGGCATCCATGCTCGAATGAGTCGATATGACAAATTATTGCCAAATCGCCAATGAGCTTAAAGGCTCTCTTTTGGACAATATCCATTGAAACTAAGGTTGTGCGACCAGCCTGGCCCAGATGAGAGAATTCTATTCCATTCCAAGTCTGATATAGGACTTGTGAGCCCTAGATTTGACGAGCTGAAATATTTCTTACACCTGTTCAGAAATCCAAGACATTTCGATGTTCTTTGGCAACAGAGAAGATGTGATTTGTCCAACTTAATTTATTGGAAATATTAATGCCAAGAATGCATAAAGACGGTGTATCGTAAATCAGTGCTCCATCAAAGTGGGAGTTGGTAAATTATGATCTGGTTATAATAAAATAAGACAGCTTTGGGACTTAGATGCAATGAATTCGACGCGATTTGCTTTGCCCCAAGCGAGGATAATGGTAAGATCGTTATTCAATGATCTAATCATGCAATCTCGTTTAATACATACGGCACTCCCTCTGGAGTCCGCAAGAGTGTCAAAGGAGTAAGCGAAATCAAGGGTACTGTCATCGGCGAAACTATGGATTGAAAGTAAGGGAAAGGAGATCATTAATGAAAATTAAAAAGAGAGTTGGAGAGATACCAGAACCTTGAGGCACACCGGCATTTACGGGATGAGGTTCAGATGTAACGCCATCTAATACAACACGTATTTGGCGACTAGATAAGAAACTTTCAATCCATAATAGAAGAGGAGGGAAGAGACCAAATGCTTTACGTTTGGCTAAAAGGGCTGGATGCCAAAGGCCTTTGAAATATCTAGGGCAATGGTTTTGGACTCATCAAAATTGTGAAGACTACGGTTCCAACGTTCCGTAAGAAAAGTAGAGCTCTCTCCTATCTGAGAAAACAAAATAAAAATATTGAAAATACAACATTTGTATCCTAAATTGATATCCTGGATAAATTATGAAAAAAATATATATATATAAAATTTACGAATGGTTTTACTAGTCACTACATGTCTGGGCAATGTTAAAAGGACTACCCCATCATTATAAAGCACTGATAAAGTAGAACAAGCAAAAAACGAATAAAAAGAACAACAAATTAAAATATTACCACAATACACAATGACAAACTTAATCTAATAATTAATGTTATCTTCTCTTCAGTTTGTACCTACGTTAAATTTTATATTTCATAGAAGAGAGTTCCATCTATGGGCAACTTTGTTGAAGTAAAATAGTTCACCATACTTAGATGCACAGTTTGGAACAAGTAGCCCTAAGTCTTTATATTAGAGTGCAAGAATTTTATACACTGAGAGAGATATACAAAAGAATTAGTGTAATTAAACATGAATAAAGAAACATAATCCTGTGAACAGTCGAATATGCCTCATTGATGTTCTAAGGCAAGAGTAGATTTGTATATGAGGGAATCTGTATACATACCATAATATGATTTCATTAAAGCGCACACACACACAAAGAAGACTTGACAGATGAAATCAAGTTTTCTACAGTTAAAGTAAAGGATAATAATAGCAACTAAAGTGTTAAATAATAAACGTCAGCTGAAAGCCACATCTCTGAAAATATGTTTTGCACCTGGATAATTTTTAAATATAATCTAAAAATTAATTAGTATTCAACAAATATCCTGTAATTTTTTTATTCATCTTAATTTAGAATTTCAGTCGTTAATTAGTACGAAAATTTTCACTCCACCTGGCTAGAACGTAATTTTAAATCATTGTACTGAGTTCGAGTAAAGTAAAATTTTATGCCTTCTTCAACTACCCAGCATTAAAATCATTAATAACATATTGACATACAAGTAAATTTTATGTAGAAAAGTAAAAGTAAGTAAGTATTAGAGAAAAAAAAATCAAATGTATTATTTAGCTCACAGATATCAAGAGCGAGTCGAGCTCACGCAATCACAGTTCCGCACCAGAACTTTATCAATGACCAGTCAATCGATCAAATTTAAGTATAATTCAATCTAATCCAAATTTGCCTGTAATAACAGGAAAATGAATCAATTCAGTCATATGCTGCACTTTAGTAAATACGTTATCGATTATTGTGTTTGTCATTTACATGTTTCTTTTATATGTTTTAAACATTAATTTTTAACTTTCAATAATATTTGCAAGAATGATCTTATAAGATTTGGTCTTATTTTGGTGTTATCTATGACTCAATATCAATTAATCCTGATATAATCAAAATTTTAGCATTATAAACCTAGAAGTTCTGAGAAAACAGAATTTGTTCATACATTTTAGACTCTTTATACTCAAGTCCATAAAAATTTTGAAAAAAACATCTTGGAATTCTTGAAAGCAGCCCTTTCAAATAAGTCCCCACACTTTAAATATACAAAAACTTTTTTGGAGAGGGCCTATCCTAACTTTACGGAATAAAAATTAAAAAAAAAGCAAAGATTTCATAATCTTTGACTTTCGAAATATTTGTGCTTCACAAAATTCTAACATTCTGCCAAATTTCAATTTCCTACGCCACGCAGTTTTCGAGAAAAACGTAATTTTAATGCGCGGCGCAATAAAATGCATGGTAATTTTGTTACTGGACAAATTTGCATAGAAAAGTCTACCCGCACTACAATTGGATACTTTTTAATCAGTAATGTATTCCGGAAGGTATCCTGATTAAGCGGCCGGTTCCACTATACCCTAAAAACGAAGCAACACTAGATAATATAGGAGAGAGTCAACCAGTCAGCCCGGCGATAAGCTCGAAGAATTTTCTAAAATCTATAATATGAGGTACCCGTGGCAAATAAGACCCACCTAATTTGAAAATGCAATAAATTAAGTATTTGGTGATATAGAACTACAAAAATAAGTTTTCGGTGAAGTTTATTTATTTGCACAACTAAAAAAATAGAAAAATTATAACAGAAGTAGGTATTTGAAAAAATTATTTGGTTTTATAAAACCGTTTCCAAAGACCTTATTAAACTACCCAAAGCCCAAAGCCAGAATTAACTTTTTCAAAATCTTAATCAGAGGAAAAAATCAACAAAATTCGGTTATTTTTAATAATTTCGAATAACAATGGGCCTTTTTACCCCCCAGGTGGATAATGAGGCCCCCAATAACTTTATTATAAATTTCTTAACCTACAACAGAATAAATACAAACATTCTTCATTCTTTGGAACAAAACGCTGTCACAATCATAGTCCTACATATATAGGGACATTAGTTTCATTGAGAATTTAGGTTAGGTAGGGTAATAAGGCCCACGGTATACTCCAGTGGGCCTTATTACACCCATGACACTCATTTATCAAATAAACACAATGGTGGGCGAAAATAAATACCGAAATTATAAACTACATTACCTAACGTTCAAACAAAACAATTTACTACATGTAGAAATAGCAATTAAACAACGGAACTTATGATTTTGTCTAGGCGAAAATTATAGTTCCAAGCAGCCATAATCCTCCCGGTGACGTAACGTTCACTACTGGCAAAATGGCGGCGCGAGCTGCTAGAAGCCCCCTCGACGGCATTCGTGTCGACTTAATGCATGTGCGCATAAAGTATGAGGTAGCTGCGATTCATTTTAGTAGGCATTTTTAAATGTGGCCCTTATTACCCTCCGGGCTTTATTTGCCGCAGGTGCCTTATATATACAGAGTGTTCGGTAAATAAGACCCTTTTATCCTCTAGTTGATGAAATCATAGGGTATAATAAGCTTGTGATTCCGTTTGTACGCACAGAAATAATGATGATGCATGTTTGCATGTTCACTTAGAGAACTGAAACTTTGCATACGAGCTTTCTCAAAAACATCTAGATTTAAGCTCGAAAATGCAACAAATCGGGTAACACTCCTTCTATGCAAAGATTTCTTTTGTCACTATAGTGTTTCCTCCATGGTGATCCATAGAGCGGGAGGTGAAAGTACTCACCAGAGCTGGGCAATACTTAAGTAAAAAAAGACTTAAGTACCACTGAAAGTACATTTTCGTTCCTTAAGACTTATTACTCAATACTTAAGAAATGCCTCTACTTAGTACTTGAACATAAGTACTTGCTTCTATTTACTTGTACTTAAGACTTTTGTACTTAAGTACCAAGATTTTTACTTAGGTATTTCTGAGTCTATTAAGTACCTACAAATATCTAACTCTTCGTAGAAAAGCAAACACAATCTCTAGCGCAACTCCTTTGTTGTTCAGTTTTAAAGCACGCAAATAACTCAAAGAATGTGCCGCACTCAAGTAGAACAAAAACCAGTAACGTCTCGCTCGAATTCAAAATCGACGATGCCTCGACTTGATGACATAACCACTGACATGTATCATATGGATTGTAAAAAGTAGGCTTATTTCTATATTGCTGACTCTTCCGGCCTAAGCACCAACTACCAACTGAGAGAGAACTGAAAACAACAAATAAATTAGTGGATTCGTCGAAATAAATGTTTTTAAATTAATCATTTAGGGTTATTACTGACAAAAACTGTTTTATCAAAGACAATGTATTCATTAGATACGCAGAAAAATTTCTACATGTTTTATTAAAGTCACTTCCCGAGCTGCGTGCTCACTCTTTCAACTTCCCGCCTATAATTTTTTCAATGTTGGCACCGACGTAAGAACCCTTTTGACACAAGCGTCGGTGGACATAACCAAGGGTAAACCTCGACCTGATGTAGGGAAGGCCTCAATTTTTTCTTAGAAATTCACTGGAAATTTTTTCCTTAGAATTTCTATGCATTAAGGAGCATATTTTTTATAAGAAATTAAAAATGTATTTAGTATTTTTTTGATACAATATTAACAAAGAATTAAGATTTTCTTATGTTCGAATTGGCTTATCTATGGAATATAGATGGCAGTCGTTCATTTCGAAAGTGTCCGTAATAAATTTTAATTTGTATTTTGTAATAATTCAAATCGTTCATAGCTCATTCTGGTGTAATTATAGAAATATTTTCTATAATTTCATACCATTTAGTTAACTAAATTATACGAATCGACCAACTGTGATCTGTTTTGAAATATATTTAAATGTAAACACATGATAATCTGTCACACAATTTTCATATGATTTTGGAAATCCGAATGAATCTCACTCTCTATTGTGTATCCACTCTACTCTGTCATTGTAAACGCTCCTTTATTGGTGTCGATAATGGCTGCTTGAGCGGACCTCTAATAGTTTTTGTGAGTGTAGCAAGGAGAGATGAAAGTTTTACTCTACTGCAGCACCGAAAACTATAAAAAACTATAAATAGTAGCCACTGATACCACATACTATAGTTTGCAAAAGGTATTGATTTATTAATATCTATTAACTGAACTCGATAAACTTCACTATATTACTGCCAACGTACAAAGTTTCTAAAAAAGTACTTTAAAAAGTACTTCAAAAAGTACTCAGTATTTTTTATAGACTTAGTACTTAGTTACAAGTACTTTTCATACATGCGGTACTTGTACTTACGCTGAAGTACTCAGGCTTCCGGTACTTGTACTTGTACTTAAGTACTTTTTCTTTGGTACTTGCCCAGCCTAGCCAAACAAAAAATTGTATGGCATCTCGGTGTTACAGCTTATTGTATGGAGAGCTTCATGGCCTTTCCAACGACTGATCAACTAGGCGTATATTCTTCTCCTCTCAGGAGTTAGTGCGGTCTAAACTAAAAATTTCGTTTTTCTAACTTTTTTTTTAATTTGACATCTTTTTGTTTTTACAAAATGGTGATTAACATAACATTTTTTTATAAAAACTGTAAACTATGGGCTTAATTTGACTTATCGCACCCTGTGCTATCTGTAGTCGTTAAAGAGCAATTAGCTCTTAACCTATTCTCAAAGCTATGCTCCATCATAATTTGATCCCTTAGTGAAAGCGCGTCATTAAAAAAAAAAAAATATCGTCTAATTTCGGTATAACCTGAAAAGGTCATGAACTAATAATTCTTTAACGGATACAGTTAGTACATAGGGTGTAATAGGTCTAATTAAAGATGGTGTTCATACATTCTGTACTTTTTCTGATACACAAAACTCTCTTGTGACAACCTAGCATATTTTCTTAATCACCCTGTAACTTCAATATGCTTGATATGCCTGCCATACAAGTTTTGGTTTGGCTAAGAATGAATACTATCACCCCCACTATATGCACCACCATGGAGGATGCACCTTGTAAATTTTGACACTGTCTGAGAATGTGTGGACATAGGTAGAGATCTGAAATTTTGTATATTTAGTTTTTATAAACATAGTAAATACAATTTCATTAATGGACTAATTCGGGTAACCCCCTCTTGATATTGCCATACAAAAATAGAGTTTTTTTACGTATATTGTGAAAACTCCCAGCCCCAAACGTTTAAGTATATTGTAATAAAAAGTTCTTCAAAATATAAAATCCGATGAAATCGGTTAAATTCAAATTTTTTTACTGCCAGGCAAACCATTCTAGAAATAGATGCGAAAAACCTTTAACAATCAAACTTGCACAGAGAAGTGACCATACGAAATTACATACGGGCATTCATTTGGAGGGTATCGTAAGAATTTGTGGAGAGGATCCCTACACGTCATCACCGATTTCGTCCAAAATCACAGTATATGTTGGGCTTGAATAGAAATGAAAGTGACGCAAGTGGGAACTCCAGATGACCAATCGAAACCGAAAAAATGCATAATATAGGTGAACCTGGGGTTAAAATTAACACTTTTTGGAAAACTTTAATAATTACCATTTTGCGTGTATATTCGTAACATTTAAGCCACATTTTTTCATTACAATTATCTGTATAGTCTATTATCTTTCATATACAGAAAATCAGAAGTCATTACCCCAATTAGTTTATGAGCATCTTCCAAAATAGGATTACGTGGTTCGCTAAATTACTTTCAACTTATATGTAATGAGCTGCATATACTGTAAAGCTACCAGCTTTATCTCTCGGCTAAATTCCAAGCGAATTACAAAATTCGTTTTGCTAAGTTCATTGTGAGTTTTTTATGATTTTTTGAAACTATTGCAACATTCGTACGGCAGCTAGATACAGAGTTACTTATATATTATTATAATAATAAAAATTAAAAAAAAAATATATTTTTTCAGGGGTAGGGATATTTATTTTATATTCTACCATCTGTGCAGAATATTCGTACACAATTTCATCAAAATCGGATAATAAATTCAATATCAAAAAGTCATATACACCAATGTGAAAAAGTTTCTCATTTCCTGAATTCGGCTGTTCTAAGAGAGGTGGGGCAAATATTATTCGATTTGCAAAATTCCTTTTGCCTGTTTTTTTCTGATTTTTTTCTGATTTTTTGAACATATTTTCCCTCCACTTCTGATTAAGTTGCGAAATGTAATTTTTGACGGCTAAAATTCTGTCTGTAAAATTCATTTCAAAATGTTTTTCTACAACTTATCGATTAAGCTAATTTTTTTTATGGATGCGCTTTTACTAAGAGATTATCTGTACAAAATTTCAAGAAAATCGGATGTCATTTACTTATTTACAAAATATTATTATGCATTATTTAAGTTTCGTTTGATCATCTGGAGTTCCCACTTGCGTTACTCTCATATCTAGTCAAGCCCTACTTATACTGTGAATTTGGACGAAATCGTTGATGATGAATAGGGACCCTCCCCTTCTTAGACTAATTCTAACTTTTTGACTTGTTTTAATGTTACATAGCATCCTAAACTAAATAAATTGTCCATTTCATGTTTCTTTATTCTGTAATTTAACTAAAACTTAAACTCAGTTATACGAATCTCCCTTAGTTTTAATTAGAGTACAAAAAATAGAGGTTATACCACTTTCTTAAAAACTTTAAAGCGTTAAATATAAATGAATATAAACAATTGTACTTGCGAAGCTTACAAGGAACTTTTATTTATGATTTTTAAAAACAAACTATTCAGTTGACATGAAAATACTAAACTCATTCAAACAATCCTTGCTACTGTGCCACAAATCGTAACGTGAAAGCAGAAAATTAGTTTCAAATAATTTATAGTGTAGGTCATAGAAAACTTCTTCTTCCACCACACCACACAATTCATTGTAGCAAACAAACAAATGAGGTTATAGGATACAAACGAATCAAGGATAATTCGAACTAACTGTGTAACGTGTTTTATTCGAGTTATGATATTGCTTAACTTGGTTAAAACTCCAAGTCACTTTCGTAGAAATCGTGCTCCACAAAATACACACACAAACTATGTACAATTGCAGAAATATAAATATTTCAAGAAATCCTTGCAGCTTACTGCAAAGTTGTTCACAAAATGTAATAATTGTCATCGCGACATAAACACAAATTCTCTTTATGTGAAAATCTGTGTGTTAGTAATATTCTCCTGTTTTTGAGAGAGGATTTGAAATTATTTGTTACAGTATATACGAAATTGAATGTTTAAAATATTCCAGAATGATAAAAGAATGAATAAATTCTTTTTAATCACATCGATTTCTGGCAGTGGACTTAAAAACAAAAACAAAAAGGGAATTAGGTACAAAATCTTGTTGATAATTTTATTAAATAACTTTTAAAGTAAATGTTCTCGCCAAAGTGAAACGAACTGATTAAATCGAAAGTGAAAACCTTGGTTGCCATCATCATCCTCTTCAAAGAAATCCCCCCCAATTCTAAAAATTTTTAAAAGGCGATATCATCTTTGCGTGCGTAGGTAAATATCGAATAAAGGCACGAATTTCAACACCACTGCGAGTTATCTAACTTTGAATATAAGTTATACATCACGTACTAGATACAACGTTTTGGAATAAATAAATTCAAGAAAGTGTGCCATGCATCATAATGAGAGCTACCAACTTCACCATATTTCTCCCTCTGAGGAAACCAAGCCTAAAAAAGAAACCCAACAAGCCAAGCCCCACCACGTAAATCATTGAATAATCGTATAAACAGAACAAAACGACAAAGAAATCTGAACACATTTCCAACTAGTGATTAATTACGACCCAAAACCAAAACTTGGAAAATTTAATTCTCCAACTCCAGCAAGAAGTAGCCTTTATTCCGTTCTGGTTCCTTTGGGAAAATTTTTCGTATTCGCCTCCTTCTTTTTTTTATTTAGTTCTATTCTATTGGATTGCATTAAGGTGTGCTTTCACAGTGTACACGGGGGGAAGTGATTGTGAGAAATAGAAATTGAAAAGAACTTTAAAAATAAGTTCCAGTTGGTATTTAAAGTAAGTTAAGAAATATTTCGGTGGAGAAATAGAAATTTGACACGCTAAAAAAAAAGGCAAAGACTGCTGTTGTCGGTCTACTGTTAATTTATTAAATTCTTCAGGGTAGTCCACAGACCACAACTGAAACACCAAACACTAGGACCTAATAGAGGACCTTGAGTTATGAAAAAAAAAGGTATGAGAGATATATGTGCATAATGTGCCATTAGGGTGAAAAAGGGAGGAGGGTCTATGTTTTTGAGTACTTTTCTCCTAACACCCTGCAACATTCTTCACTCCATAGATAGATAGATAAAGTTCCAAATTATACCGTCCCATTTTTCTTCAAATACTCAATCAGCTCTACTCCTCTTATGTCGGCAGTTAAAGAATGACAAAGACATAAAATTTTAATATTTGTCCTAATTTTTTTCAAATGTCGCCACTTTTCCCACCAAATTCTTCTTCTCTGTTGACAAAGAAGCATCAAAATATCTTGGATTTCTGATCCAATCTAGTGCTCCTCTACAAGTCCTATATCACACCTAGAATGAAATACAATTCCCACATCTAGGCTGGGGCTGATTGGACAGTCTTAGCTTCATTAGATATTGTCCAAAAGAGAGCTCATTCGGGATGTGGCAAAATAGTTTGTCATATCGACTCGCTCGAACACCGCTGCAATGTCGGATGCCTTTTGCTCATTTATCGTTACATGCTGGTCAATGTTCGGATGGTACATCTAGTCTGATCTTCTGTGGATTGATTGCTGCACACAATAGTCGTGCTGCAAGCTGCGCTCAACTTTTCACTGTTCAAAATACTTTCGGCCGTACAGTAAAATTCCATGATGGTCTTTTATCGCGAATTGTGCGACAGTCTACCAAGCTCTGTTGTCCAATTTACAATCTACGAAGGTTCAAAAGTGACATACATCAGCACCCCCGCCAGTTTCTCATGTGCCATAATCTTTTCCCTATTTCTTTCCTACCATGCTGTTCTTTGCATCATAGGGTATCCCCTGAGCGTAGCTTAATAATATGACAAAAAAATGAGTAAAAAATATACGATAAGAATGACTTTTCTTCAAGATTTGGCAACTTCAGAATGTTAGATTTCAATAATAATAATATAATTTTACACCTGGAATAAGGTTTACTGGATATAAAGGATTATAGTTTGAAACTGATGACCTTTGAAGATTTGATATAGTGTTGTTTTGAAAGAATATGCTCATCTTCATTAACAATTGGCATATCGCTATATTTTTACAAAATTAAAATTTCCATATGAAAGTATACTCCAGTTGTCTTCAAAGTGTATTTGTAGCGGCTTGACAGAGCCATCTGTACGTCGTAAATGGCCTTGGGCAGCCATAACGAGTTTGTAGAATTTTCTTATATCCAATTCGAAAGTCACTTTGAGGCCATGATTTGAAAGTTCGGCGCTAAAACTGCAAAATTATTTATTATCCTGTCAACCAGTGATTCAGATAGTCGGAAATATTTATTGCATTGTAATTCTACGTTTTAAAAAAATACAATTGTCATCAAAAAAAGACGGACGATTTTAATTAAAAACAAAAGATGACCCGACATTAGATGCTTTTATTCGTCAAAAAATATATAGCCTTATTTTCAGGGTTCCTGTACTTAAGTACATCCAAGAGTTCCTATAATTAGATGCATCCAGGACCTAACGTGGATCTGCCACAAAAGTGAAGCTTACTTTTCATGATCCAGCACCTAGACTGCTATTACAGCAATTAATGCTTTCGCCGTTCGAATTGACTGACTAGCATCTACTACCCCGCAGCCCAAGTCCGTGTTGCAACTCACCGGCCGCATACCTCAAGAGGACCATATGCTCGACTTGATCTGGATCCTCATCCAGGCTATCATAGGGAGAGTCAGGATTTGGAAGTCTAACCTACTCAACCAGATCTCAAGAGGATAAAGATTCGACTTTATCTGGACGCTCCCGCGGGCTGTCATAATGATATTCCGGATTTTGAAATTTAACTTGTTCTACGTTTCAAACTTGTATGCAATTCCAGTCCCACAACAGGCAGACCAGGACCGCTTTAACTTCTGCCTCACTTTCCTCATCTTGTTACAGTTCTTCCACAGAGAAACCGTGTTTTAGTTTTCATTTTAAGGGTAAAAGGGTCAATCGCTTTTCACCTACTTTGTGCACACATATTTCCTGTACAAATGTCTTTATTAAATTTTGAAAATTCTAGAAAAAGGGCTAATTTTATCTATCATTTATGTTCTGTATTTATGTAGTATGGAATCTAATTAATATTCACAGAAAACGTTGTCTTGCTCTGCTTGTGCTCGGTTCAATTGTAAATCAGCCTAATAATTTGGATTTTTTGTCATTTTTGGAGATCTCTAGGGGCCGGTTTGTCGTCATTTGCCCGGGCCGATTTGAAGACCCAGTCCGGCTGTACCTACTATATGTGTTCTTATTCTCAAAACATGAATAAATTTAGTTAACAATATTCTCTGAATTGAACGTAGAATTAACTTAGAGTTTTAATCTTAGTTAATCATATAACCGGAATTGTATACTTAAGAATTTCCTAGTTATATTTCATCATAAGTTCAATTAGTGTAATCAAGTGACGTGGATCAAACAAACTACAAAATTTTAAATATAACCGTCGTTTTTATTTACAGTCCCCTTTTTCATTACTTTTTTGAGTGTTCTTCACACGGGCAGAACATACGATGATATAATAAAATATAAAGTGAGAATCCTCACTCTGTAAAAGTAATCATTCAGGTAAATATTAAACCCATAAATGGCCACCAAAAAAGTCTAAAGTTTATTGTATGGCTAGCCAAATCTCGGATACGAGAATAGCACGTAAGCATTAGTGCCAGCAAAAGAATTTTATTTTCAATTCTTCTTCTTTGTTCATAAAAATAAAATTAAAACCTCTATATTTAGAGCAAAAAATGTTAATTAAAGTTTTTAAGTTGTCCATAAGTTGTATGATTATTGACCTCAGCGAATAACCTTAATGTGAAAAAAGAGTAACATAACACGTGAACTTTATTTCTTATTTTCAACCCATTTCCATCTACATAAACAAACAATATTTATTCCCAAATTTTATATGAAAACAAAAAATTGAATCACCCTGTATATTGAACTTACTATAATTAATTTGCTTAAATAGTTGATGAGAATTGCAACAAAAAAAAAAACAAAAAAAAAACTTTCCCTCCACGGCAGGAAAACTTTACAAAAAAAAAATGTTTTCAGATTTTAACAGGTGCGCGTAATATTTTACTTTTCGAATTTTTCAAATCAAATTTAAATATTTAAATTATTCACAGTAGTTATCTCCGTCATTCTTTTCCATATAATTAGTGCAAAATTTGAATGAAACAAAAAAATACTGTCAAATGAAAACTAGAATCTTATGAATAATCATGAACAAAAAAACTGCTACGTCGCAAAATCATTTTTGTACTATTTTGAAAGAATACACTTATCGCAAAGGGAAGTTATGCAAAAATTTAATTATTCATTAAATATTCGAGTCCAATTATCTTCTCCTCGTCTGGCACACTTTATAAACTAATTGAATCTGCTTAAATTAATTGGTAACTAATATATAGAGAAAAAACTTAATTTAATTTCCAGGTAAAATAATTGGAAATGAACGTGAAATTTATTTCAATACATCTTCGGTGTAAGTAGACTACATAATTTTTATGCTTTTATTTATAAATACATATTTCAAGTTAATATGAAAAAAAAAATTAATTTAAAAATGAAATCATAAAATTCAACTAGTAGTAGGTAGAAGAACTTTTATTTATCTTTATTCACAGATTTATATTTAAACTTTTCTCACTGAATGAAATAGAACGATTGATGTACGCACGCACGTTCCAAGGATTTGTGAAAAGTAAAACAAAACACAAAATTAAATTTTAACGAGAAGAGAAAGTTTCACTCTATTCAGATATACAGATACAAAGTTATGTAGCATGAGGCGATATATATCTAAATACATATATATATATTGCTATACCACCTTGTGCAACTAAGTGGTTACACCCACCTGTTCTGGTTAGGAAAAATTTATTTAAAAAAAAAACTTAATTTTTTTTTTTTTTGTTATGAATATTATAAAATCAAACATAGGTTTTAGTAATTTAGGTATATACTTACCAATAGCAGTCATTAGACCCCATATCCTTATCACAGGTCGAAGGCAATCACAAGGATCTCCTGATTGTCGACGTCTTCGCGTTATTCCATTCATTTCGTTTCAGAATATCGTTGTTGTTTGTGTTGTAGAGCACAACAGCATGTTAATAGGTTGATAGTGTGTTCAAAGGTTACTTAATTAAACAAACTTCTTTGCAATCGGAATTTGCATATGTGCATTCGAGTTCGAGGGACGTCTAAATTTACAAAGTTCACTGCCAGTGTTAAATATACAAAGAAAAAATAAAACAAAACAAAAAAAAATTCAAACACAAAAAAAAATACAGAGTAAAAGAAAAATCAGACGTGGAATTTATCGTTGTCTACGAAGCGAAAGGCACATTGATGCCATGAACAGAATATAAATCATGCACTGCTTTGGCGGAGATGCCAATTGCCGAAATTCATGAAAAAAAAAAAAAACAAAACGCTAGCAACAACAACACTAAACTCTAAGTTTTCACATTTTTCATACACTTTAGCAGGAGATTTTATCAATGTGTTTTAAGACCCGTTCACCCGTTCAGTAAAACTTTATTCGACTATTTATCTTATAATTACACACAGTAGGTGCAACACTATCTACACCAAAGGACAACGTCCAGTTGAAAATCAACTAGCAGATTTTACGTACACCGAAGACTTGCAAGTCCTTTCAGGAAATACGACAGACAAACACCTTGTCCTAAACCTCGTCAAACGAGAAACTTATAAGCTTGAATGTACATAAACACACTTCAGAACTCAACAACGCCGAAGTTTCAAAACAACTGAAAGTCAGACCAGAAGCAAACTTTTCATTTTCAGTTTTCACTTTGGCAAGAAGGAAGAAGCTTCTCTCTAGAAACCATCGGTATACATTTTCCTGAGAAGCGGACGGCTTTGAGATGAATTTTCCGCATTTTCAGTACTGTGCTGGGCTGGGATGACGGTCGCTCATATGCTGTGCTTTCTGTGCTTTTTAGACTCACTGATGTTGCCAGAAACTCGTGCTTATCATGACATTATACATATGTAGAATGTATGTATGTAGATAACTCTGTGTCTGTACAATAGGTGCGACATTGGAAAATGTTTTTGCTACTATTCG
This sequence comes from Dioctria rufipes, assembly GCA_963924295.1. Lineage (NCBI taxonomy): Eukaryota > Metazoa > Arthropoda > Insecta > Diptera > Asilidae > Dioctria > Dioctria rufipes. The sequence continues at coordinate 70,286,659 of OZ002743.1, read as the reverse complement.
CATTTAAGCTACACACGTCATGCTGCTGTGCTATTTCGCTAATACCCTAATGCTCAGGAAGAAAATAGAATACACGAGATTCAACTCGGAAAAGTTTCGCATTCAGTGTATAATTATAAGGAAAATGTTGGTAGAGCCAAGAGACTCAACATCAGCGTGTATTCACATTATATATATATAAAAAAAAAAGGACTGGAGGTCGTTTGATGCGCTTAAATGGATATAACCCAACTCAACCCATCCTGTAGAGAATCTTCTAATTAGAAAAATCTCGCTCGAATCCCTCAATGTGGTACTGTCTCGTTTTGCTGCTTTTCATTTACCTACCGGAATATTTTCCAGTTTCTTTTTATGGGGACGGACGTGTTTATTTGCAAAAATGCGATTTTATCTGACATAATATGTGAGAGATATATGACACATTGATAATATGCACAGCATCCTTTTTTTTATTTTATTTTTTTTATACTAGATAACATAAGCTTTAGGATATGTAAATCTCTCTCTCTTTCTCTCTCTCCAATTAAAAATTATATCAACAACAACAAAAAAAACAAATTCATTCAAGTCGGGTTAGAGAAAAGTTGAATGCATCTTGGTTCGTTATTATTAACTAAAAATTGAAAAGATGCGAAAATTTTCTTCTTATCACGGCTGGATAATTTCGTGTTTTTCTTATAGGTCACATATTGTTGCTATTGATGAATTTCTATGCATAGTTCTGAAAAATTTTCATAGAAATTTACCTAGTTTTAGTTTTCTTTTTAATAATAAATGAAAAATATATACATTTTCTGTTTGGAAACTATAAACGAATTTTGAAATTTTCCGTTTTCTAGACAATGGATTTTCTTAACCTCACTTTTGTATAATATTCTATGAATTATAGATGGGGTGCATTATAATAAAATCTCACTAATTAGTATTAATTATTGTAGCAGGAAATGCAAATTAGCGAATTAAATATAGAATTCAAAAAATTTCGCATATTTGTATTAATTACACTGAGTTACAAAAAAGATAAACATAAACATTTATTTATTTGAGTACCCCTGCCAAAGGCACGCATAGCGCTGGGCACATCTTAGAAAGTTACATAGTAGATTTACATATTAGCAAAACAAATAATAAAATAATGCAAATAACATTAGACTTAATATATAGTACAGTATAAAATATAGAATATAAAAATATAACAATATAGAAGTACTAGCTTAATGTACAGCATAGTCCAGTGCAAAGTGCAAAGGTGCAGCATAGATAGTTGAAGCTTCTGAATGATGGATATAAATTATGGAAAACTGGAGACCATATTGACACAGCGATTATTGATAGGATAGAAGGCAGAAGGCCATTAGATAGCTGCTGTCAGGAAGTCCAGAGCTTCAGATTTAAATGAATTTAGTGAGGCACTGCGTCTAGCCTCATCAGACATACGGTTTCAATATACGGCTCCACTCAGGAACACAGTTTTCCCACCAAACTGCGTACGTACCCTGGGAAGGACAATTCTATGATTGTTAAGGGTGCTCCAAGTGAAACGTCTAGTAATGTAGTTTGGTAGTAGACCGTGTCTGGCCTTGAATATCAGCTTTAGGGTGTTAAATTCGTACATGTTAGCAAGTGGACAAGGAAGAAGCATCTCAAGAAACTGTAGGGGAACATGTGAACCTCGTTTGAAACTAAAGACATATCTAGCGCAGGCCTTGAACGCACGGATTAATTTAGACAGATTACCGATGGAGATTGGGAAAAGGACTACATCAGCGTAGAAAAAAAGCGGTAGAATCAGAGCCGAGAAGAGCCTTGTGCGGGTGAGCAGATATGCTGGGAAGCAGCATAGAGCGAACGCAAACTATAATATACTCTAGAACAAATTTTGTTTATCTGAGGCTCCCAGGTGAGGCCTGAGTCCAAGAGAAGGCCGAGATTTAAGATCGGCTTGGTTGAGAGTGTAACGGTATGGCCTAGAAGATGAATATTTGGGAGATCAGTAGATAAGTTAGTGATATTTCTGAGACGAATTGAATATACGATGGCCTGAGTCTTGGAGGGATTGAGGGACAGACTGTTGTTAGCAGACCACTCCGCAATCCCGGCCAGAGTTGAGTTAATAGTTTCCGCAGCCTCACTAATATTGTCCCCGGGTGCACCAGAGTATATCTGGAGATCATCTGCATATATGTGGAAACGCACCCTGTTCAGAACTGTACAGACATCGTCTATGAAGAGCGAAAACAAGATTGGGGCCAGCACCGCTCCCTGTGGCACTCCATCCGATACCGATCTCATCGCAGAGTAAGAGTCATTGCACTTTACCATGAATTGCCTTTGCATTAGATAGCATTTGATCAATGCACACGCTGATGTAGAGAACGCAAAACATGTATGTAGCTTTCCAATCAGTAGAGCGTGTGGAACTGAATCGAAAGCCTTGCCGTAGTCTAGCAACACATGAATGACGCAGTTACCTTTGTCGCAGAGATCACGGATGTCTGTGGCAACCTCCAGCAGAGCGGTGCTGGTTGTATGATGTCGCCTGAATCCAGATTGTCGGTCTGACATTAGATTGTTAGTATCCACATGTGTAGAGATTTGATCCGCTATCAGTGTTTCAAGGACTTTCGATATTGTTCGTAATATTGTAATCGGCCTCCATTCGGAGATATTAGCTGGGGAATTATTTTTGGGGATAGGAGTGATCAGACCCACTTTCCAGTGGTCTGGAAACTGCAATGAAGACAGCAGTCTATTCATCAGGTGTGTGATAATCGGCAGAATGTTTGGTAAAATGATTTTGTAAAATTTGAGAGGAACATCATTATATCCAGTTGCATTTGACTTTATTTTCCGAAATGCATTCACTATGTCAACTTCCGAGACATTACTGAAGCTAAAAACTTCAGTGTTGGTGGATGCCTGGGTGGCACTAGGAACCGTGACATGGGAGCATGGAATGGCCTCAGGATGAGGAGAGGAGGGAACATGCTGCACATCCGCAGTGCTGTCTCTTTGATAAACTCGATAAACTTTTGACGAGACTAAAGTATAGTTTACACAAGCGAAGTTACTGTCTCAAGTAACCTCGATTTCAGTCCCTCACCTCCTCTTGACATACCCACCAGTTTACTTGCGCCAGTACGAAAACGAGTTCCACTCACTTCAACTTTTTAGCGAAGTGGAACCTGAGAAATAGTTAAATTGAGTGTATTTTCTTCAATTGGTACACGTTTTGATATGTGTAGTCATTTATAATATCATCTGGCGTGGAACTTGTGAAATGTGAAGAAATCAATTTTGAGAGAAAATGGTTTCAAGTGAAAAATTACATATTGAAAAGGTCATTAATTATGCACCAATGTAATTAAGGGCAATTTCGGAGGAAAAATTCTAAGAAAAAAGAAAGTGCGAGTACGTACCTGGCATATTGATTGCTAAGAAATAATATTTTTGCTTACGTATTTATCTTTAAAATTTACGATATTTCTTACTGAAAAATAAAAAGCAGTTCTTTGTATAAAAGCGCAAACACAAATGTGTTGACATTTTACAACTTCCACACCAGCTGATATTATTAAAAACTACTTAAATCAAAAAAATGTACCAGTTGCAGAAAATGTACTCAATTTGATTATTTCTCAGGTTCCACTTCTCTAAAAAGTTGAAGTGAGTGGAACTCGTTTTCGTACTGGCGCAAGTAAACTGGTGGGTATGTCAAGAGGAGGTGAGGGACTGAAATCGAGGTTACTTGGGACAGTAACTTCGCTTGTGTAAACTATACTATAGTGTAGATTGTAGGTATAGTGGAACTAAAAGTAGTGGCATAAAAGAAATTTCTCATAGACCCTCAAAATCTCATTTTGTAAAACAAAAAATCGTTATTTGGTAGGTCCATGTATGTATATGTATATAATAACTTATATCTTCAATAATTTGATGGAATATTTTGCTCTAAAAAAAATTTTATTGTGTTTATATCATTAATAGAAAATTTTCGGTTCTGCGTCTAATGAGCATTTGTTAACTAAAATCGGTTGAAATTTGACTGAGTTATCGAATCCCTTCTCATTAAGCAACTACATTTCCGTATAATATTAAACTAAAGAGAAAGTTGGAAAAGTACTGAGTTTTAACCATGAAAACTGTGAAAACGTGAAAAAATGCAACAAATAACAACAACTAAAACAACAACAAAAACCACCTCAAAACTAATGTCGATTTCGATGGGACTTTGGTGCAACACCAGTATTGCACTTTTTCCAGCAGTGCAACACTCAAAATGTTCGATGGGACAATTTTTATAACAGAAGTGCAACACAAGTTTTGCACTCACTTCCCCTACTTTGCACCGGATATTTTCTCGGTGTTACAAAGACATATTGAAGTCGAATTGTCATCTGCTCTGTCAAGTGTACTGTCGCGATTATTTGTGAAATTTTTGAGTTAAATGAATTAAATTTTTTTATTTGGTTAATTGGCTTTAAGTTAAGAAAAAATTTGTTTCTATATATCAATAAACAACATTTATTACGTTTGACAGTTCCGTGTATATAATACGTGTGTCAACAAATACAAGGAATATGACAGAAATATGTTCGATGGACTTCAGTTCTCCCAGTTCTCCGCTGCCAGAAAAAGTGCAAAACTGAAATGGTCCCATCGAAATCGACATAACTAGAATTCCTTAGATTATACTTCAGATAGGATTTTGCTTGTCCAGATCTTGTGACAGATACATAATTTTGAATTTATCAAAATTTTCAGTATAAATATATACTGCAATTTCAATAATAATTTCTGGACGTTTTGGAGGTCAGACAAATTTTTTTCAAAATCATTATGCTATTCTAATTCTCGCAGGACTTTTAACTGTCATTGCTTTTGGTATCCGTATTATCTGTCCCCCTTGCATTTGTTGTAAAGGGTTACGATGTCAGGCTTTTTGAGGCCCCCACTAACAATTTTATCATAATCGACTGTTGAAAGCAAAATTACAGATTTCCTCTTATCCGTAAAAGCAAATCGTGGTTTTGCTACAAACTCCGAACACGGTAGAACGCGGTGTATGTGATGATATAGCTTTCCTTTCTGTATGAAGGAATGTAGGGTTTGTTTTTTATTTTTCAACGTTCCAACCAGTCCAAAATTACGGTCGATAACTCAAAATTCGATTTATGATCAAACCAGTCCTTTTACTACTCTTTCCAGGCAGTGGAAAAATAAATACATAAACATATTCATCCTGGAATGTTCGAAAAACTGAATTCGTGCCATCAACAATTATTCTACCTATAAGTTCTGTAAGGCATAATCGGCATAATCACCTTTCGAAAGAAGCCCAATCATGTAAGTAAACTCTCAGGAATTAATTGTGTGACTACATTTTCTACTTATATATTAAGCAGGAGAGTGAAACAGTTCCGCAGAAATATACGTAACTATGATTACATAATTATATCCTATATAACAGGTAAACATAGATAATTTAAATGCTCCCATGAAATATGTAAAACATTATGGTAAAGCGTTTAAAAGAAAAATCTGCTCCGCTGTACCAACCTACACCTTGTCTATACACAAATTCGAAAATCACGCATTTTAACAATATTCGGTTGAAAAAAGACTTCTATCACGTTTCTTACAGCTATGCCATTTAATAGCATTCAACAAGAGCTCTAATTTGATATCACACTGCCCAAATTGGACAACCCCAAGCAGGGTAGCTACCATCCCGACCCCAAAACCCTCAAAAGCATACAACTATCTTGCGTCATCTAAATTTCGCCATTCACTCATTCTAAATTAAAAAAATCCATATAAATCCATTCAACTTTACTATCCTTAAACTCTTCCCAATACTTCACACTTTTGTCACGAACGTCACTCTCAGGCACATAGTTATTTAGTCAAGGCTTATTGAGTGGATAATAGTTGTTTAAAAATACCAAAACAAAACAGCTCTTCTCCTCTTCCTGTCGTATTCAGCTTTTATTTTATTTAAACATGAATTCCACTCTAAAAACTATAACAAGAGAAAAAGTTATAATTGGATTAACTAAAACCAATAATATTATACCCTCGATGAAAGTAAAAAAGTAACACCAAAAAGGGTTGCCCAACTTAGTTCTTCTTTGAAATTCTATTTACTATTTCTATGAAAACGCTGTGTACAAAATTTCAGCACTCTATGCCGATGAGTTTTCAGACAGTGTCCAAATACATATATACTGAAAAAAAAAATCTTTGTATGGCAACACCAGGCACGAATTTCCCGATTTAATTCATTTTTGAATTTTATATTTACCATTTTTATGAAAATTCTGTGTACAAAATTTCGGCTCTCTACGTCTACGCGTTCTGAGGCAGTGTCCACATATATAGTGAAAACCCATAGTTTTGTATGGCAACATCAGGAAGAAGTTACCCGATTTGTTCCATTTTCGAACTTAAATTTCCCTCTTTTCTTTAAAAGCCCGTCTCTCTAAGTATCCGCGTTCTTGAGTTATCTTGAGGCTGAACAGACAGATGGACGGAGGGCACAGAAACGGAATGATAAAATTAGCATACCTTATAGACTTTTTTTAAAGGAGTTTCTGCCGTTTATTAATTCTTCTAAAAAAGTATTAGGCACTTAGAAATTCAAATCTTTTCTCTTATGGAACGTAGTCCTGGAATTGATGGAACTTATATTTTACTATAAGCGCCCTGGGGATATAAAGTTCTTAGCGCAATTTTCATTTTCTATAACCTAACCTATACGCCTTCAAGACGTCTTTTTTGGCTATAAAAAAAAACACTAGGTAATTCTTTCACTAGAGTTATGTTCTAAGACGGTTTGTTCTGCCCGACTGTCCGTTAAGATAAATTTTTGTCAAATGATAAGAACAAAATCAGATTGATTTCATTGTTAATTCTTAAAAATACTCAAACCGCCCTCTTCTTTTTAGATAGAATGACATGTCCAAGAATCATTTAATGTGAATAAAACTCATTTTCCTTTAAATTAATCATATTTAAATTTTTAAATAAATCTTTATAGTATATATCCACCACCAACTTTTGGACATCTGAGTTCACTGCAGTATAGACAGCAGACAGTTCAGGTTTTCATTGCTGTCCTGATGAGATCGCCCTGCACTGCTGATCGAAACATGCAGTATGGTCTCAAAATTTCTTTATGAAATTTTGATTTTCTGCTACAAAGCCAGTAACTGACCAATACCTCAGTATTTGTCTTTTAAACATTGAAAAAAATGTTTCGTCGACGGAAAACCAAAAATCAGACGAACGTATGAAAAATACAATCTTACTAGCCCATGCCTTTAGAGCTTATGATACCACGTCTTGTAGTATATTTCAGAAGGGAAAATTAAAATTTTTCAAAATCCTGCGAAAAGAAATTTAATTTGCTAATATAGCAAGAATTTTCAATGATGAAAATTCAAGCCCATCAGAGGTAAGAGAGGCTGGTAAAACCTTTTTCTGATGGTATACTGCGTGAAGAAAATTGGAAATCTTTCGCTTAATTCATATAGATTTGAGCAATTTAAAAAATCGCTACAAAACAAAAATCAAGCCTCGAATTATTACCACCAACTTCAGAAACAGCTGCTCTGCTCAGCATTCGTTACGAGAAATCTACCGAATTTAGATATGACTCCGGAACAGTGGAGGATAGAAAAAAATCAACGGCTCATTTCAACCTATTGCACCACTCCTTGCGCAGCACCAGAACTACAATACTACTGTACTACTATAACTTATCTCCTGCAACTGTACGGCTGATTGTTCCTCCACGTGTGAGTGCAGAAAAGCAGGGTTATTATGCTCGCAAATTTGCGGAAATTGTCAGGGAGTGTAATGCCTACATGGAGCAAATTTGTGATAATCTTAACGACCCAGAAATATAGAGAGCATGCAAACGAAGATTTAGAAGATTTCATCTAAGAGGTGGATGCTAGCGACTCCCATTTTTATTTAGATATAACAGGTATGCATTCAATATAATATTATATTTCAATCTAAGTACTAAAAATCCTCACTTATGCAATTAATATGTATTTTTTAATTTTACAGAATATACTCACAGCTAGTGAAGCAATAGCATTAAAAAAACAGAGATATAAAATTGGAAAAAAAAATTTCAAAAACTAATACTTACGTACTATGATTACAATATGATTAGGCTGATGAAGCTTACTGAAGCACGCGGGGCTCCGCTGCAGGTGACTGTTCTTCCCTAGCTACTCGTAGGAACAAAATGGAATCCTCTCTAAAAACCGACGAAGTGGAGGAGGTCGTCTCTGTAATGAATGCAATCAAATGCTCCCGAATGGAGATGAAAGAATCTGAGAGTGAAAACTCAGTGCTCACACTAAGAGACACCACGGAGGAAGGAAACTTTAAACAGTCTCTTGCTTCCGAACAATTACCAGCCATACGGGAATTAGAGCTCAATAGACTAAGTTAAAAATCGGAATGGAATGGATTCCGGGGGAGGATCGTCTCCCACCGGAAACCATAATAAAAAAATTAAATAACTTGTTCAGCCACACCTGAAAAAGAAAAGGGCACATTAAAATCAGTGTGCGTGAAGGTCAACGATACCAACTTACCTGCACCTGGGACAAGCGTCCGGGGTTACCATCCTACGCAGAGATCTGAAAGAAAAAGATCAAACCATTAGAAAACAAATACAACTGAATAAAATATACAAAAAAAACTATCAATTGTGTAATTATTAAGTGACCAAACATCACTTTCAGAATTACCCATGTATATGCAACAGAAAGTCTCCAAGAAATCATGTTCCCGTGAGCAACTCAGGTAGAATTCTGAATTACAAATCACCTGTTGTTATATACAAGGAAGGAACATGATTACCTAGAGAATTTACAAATAACATAATTACCATACTTGAACTTATTTTAAATGGTAAATAGGTTTCCATGGATATGTTTTATGCTAATAGTAGCATTTTATGAATTTAAATTAACATGAATTCAAGAAAACATATCCATTTGACACATAACCAACAATTCTCAAATTATAGGAATTTGAGGATTTTGGCTGTATTTAAGCATAAAAAACCACAGAAACACAACATTAGAAGCACTATAAGCACACACTCACCTGAAAGCTGTACCTGAAGCACCTGAAATCTAAATAAAAACAACTCGCGAAAACACAAACAAAACGACCGCGAATCAACACCTCTTCAATTTCTGTCAACATATGACACATGAAGTTGGGGTGGTTTTTCCTGCGAAATACAGCGGTGTAATTAAAAATCTGCAAAAACATTCCCATAAAAAGATATTAGATAAATAATATATTTATCATATACCTAATAAGAGGGAAAGAGAAAACCGGAAAGAAAGAGACTTACAACAAGTAGATTCTACATCGCGAAAGGGCCATAAATACCACCAGGGTCATTTTGTCTAAAGCCATATTGAAAAACAGATTTGCTTAAGATTATCAGTAAGGAAAATTTAAATAAACATGCACAATAATCCACGGGAAATTGCTTCACGTAAATCTTACTGCAGATTTAAAATGATCATGCTCTAAGGGGTTAAATTTTGCAAGATTTCCACAAAAATCTATGTGGAACATAAAACAAACATGGCGGATCTGTCTATAAAAGAACATCGCTGCGAAGCATCGCCCTCTTTCAGTTTTCAGTAGTGACAAGGTGAACAGTGAACAAACAAGTTGTAAGGTGCAGTTGATTCTCCAAGATATTCAAAGGTGATAATCTTACATATTCCAACTTTTTTTGTGCAAGAGAAAGGTCATTCAGCATAGTGCAAGGTGTAAGTGATCATTAATTGATATTAATTAAGCGTGAATTAAATACCACAAGCTTCGAAATCAATTTACATCGAGTTACAATGTACCTATTTCAGTATCGTGACTCAACATGTGATTGCAACTTATAACGTTATTCAAAAGAGCAGCAAGTGAATTAATTTGTGCAGCAAGCGCTACAAGGAATAAAAGGGCGTGCTGAATCATACTATTCTTCCAAGCAGTTTTTTTCTCCCTTTTCATATTTAATTTTTTTTTCCATAAAACTTATTTTAAATATTCCTGTAGATTTTAGCACCTGTAGCAGTAAAAAATTTGTGAAATTGAATTTTGGTAGATCTTAGTTTTTTCATATATTTCATAGAGATTTGATATTTATGTATTTAGTTATAGCACATAAATTGACTTCATTGCGAAATTGAATTAAATAGCTTTAATATTGTAGTGACAATTAATTTTTCTTGACGCAATAAAACTATTCGTTCTGATCCATCTCACATACCGTTACACATTGCATCACATTCCACCGAATTAATTGAGTTCACAGAACATAACTAAAGGTCTGTGTACCTCCGAATGGAAAGTACTTAACAGAGAGGTCGATGGGAAAGGACAAACGTTGACACTTTCCATCTACGAAAATTCCCGTAAGATCATGAATAAGGTAAACTTTAGATATTATCTGAACTGGCCTAAAGTTTAGAAAAGGCTAAAAGAACACCGAGCTCAGAAATATGCCATCACTAGATGTAGATACATATATATATGTATACAGATAGCCGAGCGCTATTGAAAGCCATCTCATCACTTTGGGTCAAAACGAAGTTAATGTAGGAATGCATTCAAACATTAACAAACCGTAGCACAAAGAACTACCTAACACTTTTCTGGGTGCCAAGACACTCTGAAATTGATGAGAATGATAAGATAGATTTACTAGCCAAAAAAGGAGCATCATGCCACTCATAAGACCGGAACCATTTTGCAGTATTTCTTACAATACCGTGAAGCAAACCTTCCAAAACTGTATCCAGACCATAATGGATGAAGTTCAATGATAGACTTCAGACAAGCCAAAAGATTCATCAAAAGACCAAAGAAGAGCGTTAAGGTGTTAAGAAGAGAGTTAAGACTGTCTAGGAATCAACTCAGAATCGTCGTAGGAATCCTAACTGCACACTACAAACTAAACAAACACATTCATAGAATAGGCATATCGCCCACTGATGTATGTAGGTTGTGTCCCGAAGAGGATGAAACATCAGAGCACATCCTATGCGAATGCGAGGATATTGCACAATGTAGATTCCAGGCTTTCCTGAAACCTGCCGACTTTGAAGAAATCGCATTCAAAAAATACTGCTCTTCCTAGTGTGGGATAATTGGATGAACGATAAAGAAAGCGGTCCACTTCCTATTCTTCTAGTCCACCCCACGATTTTTAAACGTGATAACTCCGGTGGTTAGGGATTCCCTGGTTTCTTGAAATACATATATTTTTAAACGTCTATGTCAAGACCCAATTTTCTTATCTATTGTGGCCAATTTGCCTGTACTATTTGTTTTATAATCGCATTTTTCTTATTCTTTTTAAATAACTTTTATCATAGATGGCATACTAGAGCGGAGTATACAGATTGTGAAATCGGTAGTGCATTCTGGAATGGACCATAACATGTTTTAGAGCATGCCGAAAATAAATGTTTTTATAATAACAGTTTTGCATACATTTCATCGACTTCCTCAACATTTCAAATACGAAAAAATATGAATCACTCGACGTATACATCATTACAAATGTTGTGGTCCATTCCGGAATGGACACCCCAGCCATATAAATTTTGTATACTTTTTTTATACTGCATGCGACATCTAGTTCTTGTGCCATCTATGCTTTTATCCACTCACAAACCCTTGACTAAAAAACATTGTGTCTGAGCGCCGGAGTGTGCCGCCCGTGATGAAAGAATTTTAGGGTAATAAACGTGGATGGATTTACATGGGGATTTTTTGATTTAGAATGAGTGAATGGGAAGCTTTCCGACGGGGTAAATTTCTTTTAAGTTTTGGTGGGTTTTTCGGGGGGTGGTAACTACCAATTTGGGCCGCGTGTAATATGAGTGGAAATTCGAGATTAGGGAGCCGAGATTCGAGAGTCGAGATTCGAGGGTCGAGGGTCGAGTTTTGAGATTCGAGAGTCGGGTTTCGAGATTCGGGAGTCGAGTGTATAGAATTTATAACTAACAAGTAGAAAATAAAATATATTAAAAATACTTTTAAAATAAATAACTTTCGTTAATAAATTACATTAAAGAGTGAAAAATATTGTTTTCTTTCGCAGTGATATACACACAAGGAAAGTTTCATTGCCAAAACTTTTAAAATTTAATCTGAGTTCTAGCATTTCTTAATTTCGCAATGAAACTTTCTTGTGTGTATATCACTGAGAAAGAAAACAATATTTTTTACTTGTAAGTGCAATTTATTTACAAAAGTTATTTATTTTAAATGGTTTTTTAATATATTTTATTATACTTATAATTGTATTCTCCGCATAAATAAATAAACGTTTTGAATTTAAATAAACTATGACTTACTCCCTTTCAAATCAAGCAGGCAACGACTGTATAAATAAATATATTTTGAGATAATAGGTAAAAGAGTTCACCGATTCCTGATCTAGAGTATCATAAGAATTGGTCTTACTTAGACCAATTCTAGCTACTTTACTTATTATTTCAGCAATTTTTAAAAATGAAAATTAATACGGCTAGCAGACTGTTTTTAGTCAAAACGTTTTTTTTAATGTTTCTATAATCATGGTTGTGAAAAAGTTTATCTTGATGGCTACAATTATCATTTGGAAAAAAATATGAAGATTATTATCGATTGGTGTGTGTAAAAGCCGTGTAAAAACAATAATACGTAAAAATCATTATCCTTTTACATTTGAAACGGAAGTGTCTATTTCTAACTACCGTGATTTTCTACCAAAGAAGCAAGCACAAAAACAAGAGTGCGACGCTAATGCAAGAAGCGAAGAAATAGTTTATTAAAACTTCAAAGTATTTTATGTCTTGATGAAATTTAGACTTCTTCCATGGTGTCCAGCCAAAACTATTTCAAATTAAAATACTTTTAATTTCAATACCAAAAAAGTACCAACTCCTTTCTATTATTAAAACCATTTTTGTCTTGTATTCTTCTCCTTTTCTACATCGTAATGCTAAATAATTCCAAGCGCATTGGACGTTTACTTGATCATACTCAGTTTTCACTGAAACACTCTACACATGTACAAACTCTAAGGGCAAACTTGCAAACTTTAATTTCTTCTTCCAATCTTGACAAAAATTACGAATTATACTTTCACTGTCCTAATTTTGATTATACATTTTAAAATTACACAACGAAGTATACCCCACTTGAAAGATGCACATAAACATTGCGTTGAAAATTTATCAAAATGAAATGGAAAAAGTTAAGCCTCTCGACGAAAACGTTGAATCTAGAATAAGGCAAGAAGAAGGGACTTTTATTCCGAGCAACATCTTGCTACCAATGTAGGGTGAATAAAAATGCTAAATAGATGGATTATCAACCTGACGTCCTGATCCTTGAAAGGGTCTTCTGGTATTAGTACTTGGGTGTTTGCATTGGAATTTGCACTTACATGTTGTGAGTGCTTCCTATAAATTATACAAATCGTCTACCTTGATGTCATGAGCTTCTTCTCATCTCGAGATGTTCTGTGAAATACCTATTCTCGCCCTTTAGTCCATTAGGTCTTAGGTCGCAAGCTCTTTATTATACTGTGGAAGTTCTACTCTTCACTTTGGATATACCGATAAATGTGTGTACAGCTTATTTGAGTACTTAAAAAAAAAATCGGATCGAAAAGTTATAATGTCGCAATTCAGATGAATGAAGATATGTCGAATGTGAGCATGCCATCTGAATCTATTTGCATACCACTTATGTCCACATAAATTATTTACATGTGGGGATTTCTTGTGTACATGGGTAGGAGTAACTGGAGTGTGATACAAGTTACTAGTATATGCTCTCGTCACATTTCCGAATACAACCTAGTCCTGGATGCATACCTATCAGCCACACGTGTTCAAACTGTGTAAAGGAGCTGCTTTTAGTATAGTTTGCCTTGCCGCCACTAAACACGTAACTGGCATTAACACTTCTTGTACCTGTACCTGGGGAGCTTTTTGCACTCAACGAGGATGGTGTTGATACCGACTTGCATTCGCTTTTATGTTTTCAGGATGTCACGCATCAATTACTGAATACCTTTCAAAACAGAATATTTTATGGACCAAGTTATTTTTTTTTCTTATGTAAACATTTTTTATGAAGGCTACTCTTGTTGGCTTATAATGCTGAAACTTTGCAGACTGCTCCTACTTCCTCCTGCTGCTGGTAGTGCAGATTGCAGTTATCGCTGGGTGTTATTGAATGTTATTGCCTGCTGCTACTGGTGGCAGTTGTTGAACTTGAACAGTACTCGTATAATTACTGCTAACTAAGGCGTGCTACTACATATGTTGCTGGTTTCTTCTACGGATTTCTGCTGAATATTGCCGCTTCCTGATTGCTGCTTCCTGATTGCAACTTCCTGATTGCTGCTTCCTGATTTCTGCTGCTGTCTGATAATGTTACTGCTGCTACCTGTTACTGTAAGTTCTCCTGCAAAAAAGTTAGAGCAGAGCATTTTGATCACTCCAAGGTATATAGAAGTCAAGGTATTCAAATTAAAATGTTGGCACATTGCAGCTGATAGCTTGTGACGTAATTCTGTGACTAATGTATTATATATACATTTTTATAAGAATGACAGAGAGAAGAGAGAGAGAGTATTGTGTTCTCTGTACCGTACTTTCCTATACATTTTCACAATATCTTGTCACTAATGGCGGAACGTTGTTCGTAATGGGAATACCTTGTATTCTATATACCTTGATATTACTCCAGTTCACTTTAGAACAGACTAATGAAACACAGTTCAATTTATATTAAAGTAAATTAGATCAGTGGTCCAGATTCATGAAACACGATTTTTGTTCTTTTCTGTACCTTTATGCTCTTGAATAACCAAGTGCATCTCATTAAACAGACCTAATAGGGTAACGTTAGACAAATCAGGATGAATTTGTCCCCTGTTTAGTTGACATTTGATAGAAACGTTTGACATTTTAACATTTTTGTATCAAAACTATATAAAATAATTCGGTTAAGAGCGAATCGGGCTCCGCGTAATTAGAGTTCCGTGCCAGAACTTTATCAAGGAATAGTCGATCGACCGAGTTTAAGTAAATTTAAATATACTACTTAGTTCAAATTTCTTTATCATAACTGAATAATATTCAAACAGACGGACACACGAGTAATTTTTTTTAACAACTATAAGACTGACGAAATAGGCGGCAGTTTACCTGTTATTTATGACCCAATGCATACTAACCCTGATAATATCAAAATTTTAACTTTAGAAACCAAGAAGATCAGGGAGGGGCCAGTATTTTTTCGGATATTTTGGGCTATCACCAAACTACCAAAAATGTTTTTTATCGAAAACCTTGAAAGTAGCCCTTTCAAAAGATACCCACAAGACACAAAAAAATATATAATAATATTTTTTTGAAGTGGACCAACCCACCCGCATTAAAAAAAAAAAAAAATATTAATAATCTTTGACTTTCGATGTATATATGTGCGCGTCATGAAAACCTAACATTCTGCCAAATCTCTACGTCACGTCATCTTCGAGAAAATTTCTGTGACAGACAGACGGACGGACTCACAAGCGATCTTATAATGGTTCCATTTTTCTTTTTATTCTACGAAACACTAAAAATACTTGAAATAAGTAAAAAACTCTAAAAAAGATATGCATTGGTTTGGCATAGATAGAGCAGTTGAGAGGCGTGCTAACTACTATCGTGGGTTCGAATCCCACCTCGACACAATCCTACGCTTTCTCATCTACCGTATTTCCCTTCGACTTTTATAGCTTCTCCCCTCAGATATAGTCTACTTCCCCACCTACCAAAACTTTCCTTAACCACCTCTTCCAGCAACACCAGAAAAATTTCCAAGGTTTTAGAAAATTATTATGCCTTTGCAATGAGTAGTGGTATCAACTTTATGAACATCTATAACAATAACTAAAAGCTTCCGTGAAAAAAATGCGCGAATAAGCTGCTACAGGCTAATTAATTACCAATTCAAGAAACTGAAGTGGAGCCTCGGATATGAACTGATAAATGGAGATAGAGAGGTTATTTGAAGGCGCTATGCTCACAAGAAATAATATTAAATAAAATTCACCGAATGTGAAAAAACACCAACTGTCATTAATCCTCGGAAATACAATCCATACCTTGAGAAAGACCAATAGACGAGCTAGTGGAATCTAATCTTTAAGGACAACTAAGTTCAGTAACCAAGCGAATATCTATGAATGATCTGGATTTCAATTTATACTGGATTCTGCACGTAAACTTACTTAGCATGGATATTCTAATACGATATTAAACATAGGACTTGCATTGAATCATCTATACGGCGGTTATATTAAAATGGCAATTATATGATATGATAGAGCTAAGCTCAATGTACTTAAAACCAAATTGAGAAGCACAGAGAGAATGACCTGCCTAAGCATCACTGGTGCCATATGCATAATATCGACAGCTGCACATGGGAACCCTATAAACTAATACCTCTGCATCTATAGGATAAGGGTGCGGTACCCAGTATACTGTGGATGCATATGGGGAATATAACCAGAAAGAACCTTTGCAACGCTCACACTGCAATTAGAAAGGTTCGCAAGAAATAGTTCGGAACGGACTATGGCACCAGTGGAGCATACCACTCTGGGTCCAAAATCGCGATGGGTGTCTCCGCTTGAGTGTAGAGTGATGGTTGAGAGCATCACTGAACTATATGTTATATGTAGGTACTACAATTATCCTGTTCAAGGTTTGTAGCATTCTGAACTGTCTCTATGAGAATCTAAGGGAGCTTTTAGCAATAATAGCATCTTTACCTGCGGCCGGATCCTGTAATACGAAGTACGAGAGAAGAGTGTTCTTTTGTCATTTTACTCTGCACTGAAAATTCTGCACTCGGGGAATTTGTGTTGAGAATAATTACCAAACTCTCTATTTCACTGGACAAAACTTTCAGCTATTTTAGTTGTGGAAAAGTAAGAAGAAGAAGAGTTCTCAGCTGACAGTATTGTCTGTTTCTACTGTATTTTATACCTAACTACTAACTAGGTACCTAGGAATTTTCAAATAAAATTTTGGATTGACCAAATGTCCTAGCTAAATTTAAAAAATAAATTGCGGATACTTACTTCCTTTTTTTCTTGCTTATGTTAACTTAACATGTGCTAGTAAACAGGATTGTATCTTAATTGTTCAATGTAATATTGGAATGAATAAATTGAATTGAATTGAATTGAAAATATGGATTTTGGTGTCTCAAGGTACCTATTCACTAAAAATTTTGAATCACCCAAAAATGTTCAATTTGTTAAGAGATGCTATAAAAATTTAAATATGCACGTTAAAGCTTCTATGTCGGATGAAATCGCATTTACATTACATTTACATTTACCTAATTATTAGTTTTACATTGAGTTTTTTTTAATTAATTAGTTTTTGAGCTTGATAAATGGTTTTGAAGACTACTACAAAAGGTGGAAAAATTGCCTCTTTAGGCACAAAAATGGACATATATTCAACTCATCATTGTGAAAAATCAGTAAGTCGTGGAAATTCACTTCCTATGGGAAAAATGTTCAGAACTGAGTAATAAAGCCTATGAAAGAAAGAACGGAAGAAGCAAGTGCAAAAAAAGCTGTTCTCAGTGATAAAAAGTCAGTTATGACGTTTAAACGATCAAAAACAAACTACACTCTCTATTACTCTCTCCCTCTCTCCTCCGTCTTTAATTTGATACCAAACATGATGTATTTTGGACAACCCCCTATAGGAGTGGTGCGATCTCCACCCCAAAACTTTGTTTGTCATATATATTTTTGTACTTTAGATTCTAAATTCATCGAAAAATTTACCGAGGAGCAATGGCGAACTTCTGCCTAGGCAAACTAGGCAGTGGCCAAGGGTCCAACCTTGTAGGGGGGCCCTACTAGGGAAGATATGGAGAACATACGACACCGGACATTAAAAAAACATTTTTGATTCAATTTATTGTTCCTGCATACACGCGCTGATTTACCTATAAGCAGAGCAGGGCGGCAAATTCTCAACTGATGAAGTAAAAGGACACGAGATCAAGTCGCACTATCTGGCAAGGACGGATTCAGAGTTACCGTTTTCAACGTTACTATCAACTGGTTGATAGCAGAACTGCAAAGACGTGTTTCTGCTTACGCGAACTTGAGTGAAAAGTTTGATTTTCTCATGAAGCCTACATACCTTGCAATCTCAAGATATCCGCAAAGGCGTAAGGATATTGAAAGCATTCCACGAGATTTATACGGGACTTTGGAAAACGAGTGTCTCCATCTCCGAGCACATATATGGTCCGCTAAGACTTCATGGGAAAAACAGTTATCGCCCCTGGATTTATACAAATACATCAAGAAAAAAAGCTTTTTGAACATTTATCCAAATGTGATAATAGCGCTCCGAATATTGTTATGTACACCAGGGTCCAACTGCTCATCAGAATGGTTGTTTTCAACGCTAAAACGAGTGAAGAACTATTTAAGATCCACCACAGAGGAGATTAATCTCAATTCACTCTCTGTACTGTACATAGAGTCAGAAATAATACAGTCTGTGAACTATAGTGAGGTAATCCGTTCCTTTGCAGAGAAGAAAGTTCGTCGCATGACAACCTAAACGTTTACTTACACGCAACGAACTGTATTTGTGTATAATTTCGTACTTATTTCTGATATTTCTATGTCTATTGTTTATTTTCTAAAGTCGATGTACGTTAAATAAATGAAAAATAACATTTTTATTTTATCAAATCATTTAAAAAAAGAAGGGCCTGATTCTGTTAGCCGCGTATGGGGACTGGGTCTTTAAGGCCAGGCCTGCCGCCATGGCCCCTAAATTCTAATAATTAATAAAATATGATATCCACACATACCTAATTACCCAAGTAATTTCTCATTTTTTTATTATTTTTAGAGATCCTGAGCATACCCCTGCAATTTATTTCAACTCCTGAAATTTTTTATATTTTTTTTTTTTTTTGTTTTAATTTCCGATAATCTGCTTCAATTTTTATCCCCACACCATTTCCTTCTCCTATCATTTTTATTCGCCCCGAGCTCCCATTATTTGTTTTTATACCATATAAATTCCTCTCCTTTTACCAATTCTGCCGTTATACTGGAAAAACTCGAATAAATCTAGCCTCATAGAAAATGGGATTGAGTTTTACTCTTTCGAGACCCATATAGAATCTGCAAGCATTTTTTCAACCTACTGCATTAAGCAGAGAATTAAACGACAAATACCGAAGTACTGTCAGTTTGTTGGCTTACAGCCGCAATTCAGAATTTCGTGAAGAAACTCTGAAAGTATACTGAATGTATATGTTTCGATCAGCAGTACAGGGCGATCTCATCAGGACAGCAATGTAACACTGAACTGCCTGCTATCTACACTATAGTGAGCTCGGATACCTAAGCATTGATGGTAGATCATATAAAGACTTTCATTTCAAGGAAAATTGGTTTTTTCACAATTAAATCTAACCTCCTTCATCCCTCAAACTCTATCCCTACAGAAAAGCTTTCAATTTAGTACAATTTTGAAAGGTAGTAGATCGATGTACCTACTTGGAATATAAAAAAACACCCTAACACTCTGTACCAAAAACTGATGCCCTTTATCGTCCGCGGTGATTCGCACTTTTTTCACACTTCTTGTTTTCCCTAACTCTCCAAGTATGTTAGAGAATTGTAAATGGAGAGTTACGGAGTTTTAATCTGAGAAAACGAAAATTCTCATTTCCCAAACTCCCCAACTTTCCATGTTACAGATTCCGGCCCCAAATGTGAGAGCCAATCAGAAAAAGAACTTTTGCTCATGTGGATTTTCAAGGTGTCCTTAACGAACTGAATAAATCCAGTTGGATTAGCTTGATTTTAATACCGAGGCTGAGGCATCAAGGCGTTTTTACCAGACATTATTGACAACACTTATTTATTTAATCTTATCTACTATTGACAACAGCTACATAATATATAACTAACAATATTGCTTAATAGATAGAAAAAAAAAACAGTCCAAAATCATAAATCATCTCAAACTTTTAAGCGAGTAGTAATCGATGCAACCATTGCTGCTTCATGCAATGAAAGCTTTGCATCCTCTTGAAATTCACATCTTTGCGAAATTTGCAGCCAAGTTCTTTCAGGCGTAATTGACATAGGAGTCTGCAACCATGAGTTGTAATCAATTTTCAACCTACCCGTAAGCAGCTAGGAATAAATAACGGACATGCAATGATATTTTTTCAAACTTTTTATTTGATACCTGATCAAATGGAGTATGACCAATGTAGAACATTGTATTCAACAATGATTGCTCCTTCTCCTTGATATTTTGGCCCTCAATATTTTGAAATTCACTCGCTTCAAGTTCACTAACACCAAGTTGCTGTAACAGCCATTCCTTGTTGTTTCTAAGGTAATTAATGCATATCTAAAAAAAAATTTAAAACAAAAACAAAACACAATAATTATCATTTGAGTTGAGCTGTGTGGTACCATATATTCTTACTCTCAGAAATTTCTTCCCAATACTCGAAGTTAGAATATCACTCGCCAATAGCTCAGATATGTATTCCGCACTTTCGACATCGAATTCATATGTCGAACAAGTGGATGGTGTTTCTCGTAAACCATCTTCCAGATCATCTATTTTTACAGTGCTATTTCCACTAATTCCAGCAATGTCATCATCCTGCCCGCTCATGGAGGGTAGTTTTGAAAGTCGACTTTCTCTCGCCTGCTTCAAGAACATACTGATTTGCTCAGTGTGTTTGTTATCTTCATCGATAGAGCATATTGCTTCCGATAAAGTATGATAAATAGAAGCTTTGGAGTTTGGCTCTTCTTCTGTAAGATATTTTCAAATTTTTAGTGATATACGCATCTTGAATCTACGTTCTACTGTGTATGACTTACCATCAGTTTTATTTGTCTCTTCAATTTCAGCAGCTTCAATTAGTTTTGTGTAAAGTGCAGTAAATAAAACTTGTATCAGAACCGAATTTCCTTTAAGAGAAATGAAAAAAGAAATATTTTTTTTACATTGAATTCTAACCAAAGAAACAAGCGAACTTTTCAAACCGGCGATCAGAGAGGTCTCATCAGTATGGTTATCTCTGATAGCCTACCATAGAAGTTCGATGATAGGATCACCCTATTGCCAATATAAATACTTTTTATAAAAAACAAGTATGAATGATATGGTAGCAAGATTTCTCGTTAATTTTCAAATTGGGTGATTATTTCCCTTGTCTCCATACGGCACTTGGATAAACCAAGAAAAACTTATACATATAAGTATTGTTTTATGTTCTTTAGCCTAGTACTAAGGCCCGCGCTAAGCTAAATTTTTTATGAAAATTTAGCCCGCTAAGAGCTATTGGCGAAAATTTATCCTGAATTTTAGCGAGAGGGGTGTTAAGGTCAACGCGATAAATTTGGCTTTTGGGATTTGATTAGATATGACACCATCAGTAACTCTCCAAAAAAATTAGCTGGAATTTATCCGCCTGGGCCGTTCTTTAGCATGATAAAAATATTTATTGTCAAAGTTCTGAGGTTTGATAAATTTATTGACGGGATTTTTGTAGTTAACGTAGTTTTGGATTTCTTCTCGTGGCCGTATTTTCAATATCATTTTTAATTTTTTTTTTATTGTGTACATTATGCATATTATTTTTATATTTTTAATATTTCCAAATAATTTTAACTACCTGTTGCTTCTTCTTCTTATTACTATATCTTTTCTCTGAGTATCCGCTGTCATATTTCAGCTGCTAAAGAACGAGAACGCACTCACTTATGGCGTGTATCTTATTTCCGCTCCGTAGATCGAACCGATTTTTTAGAACGTTCAGAGCACTCTGGAAAAAAGATACAAATCCGGAGTGCTCTGAGTGTTCTGGTAGTTTTTTTTTATATTGGCAACACTTATGATTTTTGAAATATCTATTGATAATACAAAATTCTTTATAAAAATAATTGAATAATAAGAATAAAGTTATAAAAATAAATAAGGGGTGAAGGAAAGGAAGGAAATATGGAATTTAAAAAAGTATTCAAATTTCAATAGGATTTTTTGCGCTCTATTGGTATTACTGACGGATTGCTCCAAATGCTCCGAGGTTTATCTACGATTAGTTAGAGCACTCTGAGCAGTAATATAGATACACGTTCAAAGCGCTCAGAGTACTCTGAAAGTAAATAAAGATACATGAAATCGGTGTTCAGAGCACTCAGAGTGCTCTGAGCAGAATAAAGATACACGCCCTTAAAGGCTGAAATCTTGCACACAGGCTTGTTAAAACAAAAAGTAAATTCAAGTTCGAAAATGGGCTGAATCGGGCAACTCCTTCGTAGAGTTGTTCTTGGACAACCATGAAGAATCTCGCCTATTGTGGGCGTGTATCTTTATTCTGCTCAGAGCACTCCGAGCGCTCTGAACACCGATTTCTTGTATCTTTATTTACTTTCAGAGTACTCTGAGCGCTCTGAACGTGTATCTTTATTATTGCTCAGAGTGCTCTAACTAATCGTAGATAAACCTCGGAGCATTTGGAGCAATCCGTCAGTAATACCAATAGAGCGAAAAAAAGTCCTATTAAAAATGTGAATACTTCTTTAAATTCCATATTTCCTTTCTTTCCTTCACCCCTTATTTATTTTTATAACTTTATTATTATTATTTATTTATTTTTATAAAGAATTTTGTATTTTCAATAGATATTTCACAAATCATAAGTGCTGCCAATATAAAGAAAAGCTACTAGAACACTCTGAGCACTCCGGATTTGTATCTTTTTTCCAGAGTGCTCTGAACGATCTAAAAAATCTGTTCGATCTACGGAGCGGAAAAAAGATACACGCCCTGTGTTTCCAGTATCGTTGAATGTCTGGATCCAGGCGGAACAGTGGCGCTACTTGGGATTTCCTTAATATTGCGCAATCCATAACGTAGTCGAAATATCCAACGAACACGAATGAGGGACCTATTGTTCTCGATCTACGTGCGCACGCAAAACGAAGGTTGCTCTCCAGTGTAAGATATGGGGACGGATTGACTAACTCGGAGAGTTGTGGGGTTCTGGAGATGAGAGTTCTTTTGACACTTAACTCTCCACTCGGAATTCTGTGAGTCGGGGAATTTGTATTAAGAATTACTAAACTCTCTATTCCACTCGACAAAACTCTCGGCAGTGTTAGTTGTCGAGAAGTAAGAAGAATATTTCTCAACTGATAGTTTTGTGAAGGTACCTAGGTAACTAAGGTTTTCAAATTAAATTATAGGCTCATCACATATCCTGGCTATGTTTACAAAAACATATATTGAAATACTTACAGAGAAATAAGGATTTTGATGTCTCAAGGTACCTACCCGCTAAAAATTTTAAATCACGCGAAAATGATCAATTTGGTCATCTTCCAGTACAGAAGAGATGCTATAAAAATTTTAAATATGCACGTTAAAGCTTGTATGTACAATTAAATTGCATCTACATTTTGTTCCCTAATTAGATATGTATGATAAATGGCTTTGCAGATAACTGCAAAAGAAGTGAATCAGTTCTTCTTAAGATGAAAAAATGTGGGTTTTTTTGTACAAAAATGGACATATTTTCATCAATATGAAGTACTGGTAAGTCGTGGAAATTCACTTTCCATGAGAAAAATGTTCACAATAGAGTACTAATGAATGTGAAACAAAGAATGGAAGAAATATATGCAAAATATAAGAACTGGGGTGTATATGACCCAAGTGCAAAAAATCCGTCTTTCGGCGGTAAAAAGTCAGTTATGAAGTTAAAATGATCAAAAAAAAAGTACACCACTCGATTACCCGCTTGTCCCTCTTTAATTTGATATCAAACATGACGTGTATTTTGGATAACCCCCAATGAGGGGTAGTATGACACCCCATCCCCAAAAGTCCCTCCCTTAAAAATTTTTCATCTATATTTTTGTACTCTAGACCCTAAATCCAATGGAAAAAAACCCCAATGCTCTACGACCCTACCACACAGAGTTAGTCGTCCTTCAATATTCCGACACTTCTCACGGGCAAAATAGTGGTTTAACTTTATGAGTTTTGACATAGCACTCTATCTCTTTTTCATCCATGTATTCATGCTATCTTGAAATTCTTAATGAATTGAACTTTTTTTTATAATTATTATTCATAGCAAGACAGACTAGAATCTTTCATTGCGTCTTTGAAAAACAACAGATCATAGGAACGATTTTTTCTAAATCCAAACTTTTTTATCTTCATAGTTGCTACCTGATAATTTGATATTGTATCTTCTAATTTCTTTTAAATTTCTATCACATCTTGGTCCTACTCGGTACATAATTTCCCGGTAATCTTGATGACATTTTTAAAAATTTCTTTTAAATAAAAGTTTTGCAATGCTACCCACTCATTGATTTGCTTACCCAAACATTTTGTTGCAATTGGAATTGCATCAGCTAAAAGCATTGAAACTTTATACAATCCATCTGGAATGCAGTCCCACATCTCAGACAGACAAGTTATCGCCAAAGACATAGCCTGAAACATACTAGCCCCAGTTTGAACTGCATTTACTAACATCTGTACAATGCAATCCAGAACAGGATAAACAAAGTGTAATATCGCCTCCAGCCAGGGTGGACGTTTCTGATCCCAAACCTATATAAAATATGCAAGTTTTTAATTATTTAAAAACAAGAAGAAAGAAAAAAACAAAGTCATTTTTACTTCATTTCACAGCTTACCTGTCTCTTGTCCAGACAATCAGTCCAATTCGGTATTTGGCTTTTCTCTAGAGCGCCAATGACGGAGGAATTTATGTCGGATGTTTTCCCTGTAGCTATAACAATGTATGTCAACGCAAGTACGATCTGATAATTTGTTTGCCCGACGGGATCTGTGATGAAAATTGTCTCTTTAAAACTTTATAAAAAAAAAACAAAAACAATCGGAAAAATTCCTTTCTCACTCACCACTCTCCCCGGCTGTGAACTCTGCCAAATTAAAACATTCTCCAGAACACAAAAAAGCTCCACAAAGTGTTCTAGGTTTTTGTTGGGCAAATGGTTGGTGTAAGGATGGCTTAAAATTGTCAGATGTTGGCAAATTTTTCATCAAATGGTGGAGAATAATTGATGCTATTGTGGCATCTCTCATCAATAGTACCTGCACGATATTCAATTACCCTACATAGCTCTAGATATATGTATGCAATTAGTTATAAAATTGTGACACTATTCACCTTCAGCAGATATGACCAATTTGGTTGAGGGGCAGATAACAGGACTATTAGTTCTATAGATATTGCGGTGCTTGTTGGAAGTTCAGAACATCGGGAAATCCAATGCGCAGATTGATGTGGAGGAAATAGTTTTGGTGAAGTGAACACTATCCATGCACTCGGTAAACCTTGTCTTGATGAAAAGAAATCCAGAGTACGTGTCCCTTTTCTTAGCAACTAAAGTAAATTAGTAATGCATTTTTAAGTCTTAAAATGTTATCTTTATTTCTATTTGTGGCATCATCTTAACTTCGTATCTAACTGTAATAGGTAACAAGGAAACACAGGAGAGAAATGCTTCAACAAGCCACAAACGAAATGGATATAAAAATAATATAAATCTGAGTTATAAGTAAGAAGGATAGTCTTATTATGAAGAATTACTTGATTCACCCCGCTTTTTTCAGCTTTATTAAGCTATACAATGCGCTTCTCCTACTAAGCGGCAGATGGCAGCAGAATCTAGCATAGTGAACAGAAACGATAAAATAAACTAAAACAAAGGCTCGAATATGGAAAGATAGCACGACTTACTAGACGAGTTAGGACAAGGTTGGGACAATGGAATGTAATAACACTCAGAATAATCTCACGGCTAGCCCATGTAAAGAGAGAAGTGAATAAATCCAACGTTTAAATCTTGGAATCAATTAAATGAGGTGGACTGACACCGTCTAAATAACAACAACAGAAAGCAACAGACTATATTGTGTACTGTGGTAGTCAAAATGACAGCAAAAGTGGGGTTGGTATAATAATAGCTCGCACACTAACAAGGAGCCTACTGAGTTGGAGACCACTATTGGATAGAACAATAACTGCCAGAATCAATTCAAGAATCCGAAATTTAACAATAGTTGGCAATGTTACGCCCCGGCAAAAGTTGGAAACTACTAAACTAAAATTCCAACAGATCACAACGCACTATACTGGGAGGACATCGTTAGTAACCAAGCCTTAGGACGTTCAACAGATATTCTTAGGAAATTTTCCTGTCCGAAGAACCAGTTCCATGGAATATTTCCAAAAATATCAAAAGAATCTTATGGGATTGTCATGGGGCAAAGTTACGCTGTCCGAGGAAAGTATGCCGTTATTATTCCAAGGAATTTCTTCAGAAGTCATAAGAACAATGACTTTGGCAACTTAGTGGATAATTTCCGCGTATACTCTATGGAGAGCTTGTTCGGATATTCTGCAGAATTATTCCACAGAAATTCTTCAGGAATCAGAATCTTCAAAATTTCTCTCTACTACAATAAATAAAAAATATTTTAAATATATTATTGTTAACAAAATAAAATTTATTTTTAAGAAATTCATTCAAACAAATCAAAAAAAAACAATTCAATTATAAAAAGAAAAAAAAACAAAATCTTAAATTAATTCAGAGCTGGCTGGTTTTCCGCCAGTTTCTGTGTGAACGAAAAAGTTATTAGTCTTAAAAGTAATAAATCAACTAAATTTATGTCTTACTTTATTATTCTTCTGTTTGCTTCTTTCCTTACGGAGTATTTTAATCTACATAGGGTTTTGCGAAATAAATTTTGCGCATCTATCCTTTGTTGTACACCAAATCTCTCCAAATAAAATTCTAAAAGTAAATAGAAAGTGCTGCTTTACTACAGTTATTTATTGATAAAAAGAATATTGTTACCGTCAATGCATTGGGTAAATTTGGTTCTTCTTAAACCAAGTTTTTTTTCCCCTTCCCCTTCCATGTAAGGTTGGATAGCATTTCGATTGAGAAAATTTTCAAGATATACTTCTTAAATATAAAAAAATTTTCTTACCTTTGTTTTCATCTATTTCACGAATTTGTTCCGAATACGATTATCGCTTCACTCACAAGAACACAACACTGACACCATTCAGTTCCATAGCAAAACCCTAAATACTTTTTCCTAGTAATAATAAAAGAAATAAAGAAATTTGACTGGATAAAGCCTGGATATTGGCAGATTTATTCTGAAGAATATGCACAGCATGTCCAGATTTTTCAGTTCCACTGTTAATCCACACTTTTTCCAACAAATAAAAAGGAAAAAGTTGATAAAATAAAAAGAACGGTAAATTTACCAAAAATGTTGTCCGGTTGTTGTCGACTGTTCTTCCAATAAAGGAAGAGTATAGAGATTTCTTTGGATCAAGTAGTACGTCCACACTTTCTCCATATGTTTTCATATATGGAATTCTTCCGAAAAATAATGGACAAATCAAAGAATAGTTTTAAATATTATCCAAAATTGTCCACTGCTTTTCCAATTCTTATCTCATATAAAATTTCTATGGAAATTCACTAGATTTTCCTAGGATTGGCAAAATAGAGCAGAGTAAAACTTCGGAACAAGTAAAGACATCGTTCTGTTGGAATTTTTTGGATTAATATTGGAATTCCGTCCAATATTTTTGTAGTATAGTTTAGAAAATATGAGGATATCGGAATTGTGGTTACTAGTGACGGAACAGGAATCATCAACAAAAACGGAGAACGCCTCATAGAAATATGCCAGGAATATAATAGCTGTGTTCTTTTATGTCGGCAGAACAGGGCAGAACAAAAAATACATAAAAGAACGCCTCATACATTTTCATAGAAGATTATATATATATAATGTAAATGAAGCGAACAGTACAAATAGTTCGCTTCAATCGACAGAACAATTTGTTATCTCCAGTATATGTAGCGGAACTCTAGAATAAGGTATACAAAAGAACACAGTTATTATGGTAGTTGGTCAAAATCCCCAGATGGATGCACGAAAAACCGAGTCGATCACATCTATACAGTGTCATAGCGCAAAGACTTTTTGGACCTAGGGTGGGCCGTGAAAATGGTGCCCCAATTTTTACCGGGCCATAAAAAATGTCAAGACGGAAACTGGCGTGAAAAGTTTTAATTAACTAAAATGTGTATTTTGACATAAGCTATGCTAAAAGGATAAAGGCTCTTCTAACTGGAACCGGTTGTGTTCATCAAAACATCATAACGAAGAATGAAGAAGAAAAGATAGCGAAAAGTCGATCAAGTGTCCCGAAGAAAGTGATGAAGTTGACTTTAGCTTTTTGCGTCATGAAGGCCAGCGATGTTCAGTAAATGCTTTGTGCAAGCAACAAACCTATAGCTTTCGGATAAACATTCCGAATAAGCTGCTGTACTCCAGACTCCAGTGTGCTCGCCGTTCATCACAACAGCATTGTCATAAGTTTATCCTCGGCAGTTATTGTTATCTAAAACGTCTTTTGTCAACTTCTCTATTATCATTTTCGTGATGTCTTCTGCAACTTCGGCTTTTAGTAGGTGGGCAATTTCTCATCGAATTTGAAAAACGCATTGAAAATGGAGAAAAAATCGAACTTTTCGACCTAAGAGAAGTCTCATCAGTAGGTACCTTTCTTTTAGTGTCGATGAAATTTCATGAACTCAAACAGATGATCCTTCCAGCATGATGTAACGAGGGATCTGTAATGTTTGATCTTTTTGTGAGGAATACGGAGTGCTGTCCAATCAGTATTATGGAGAAGTACTTGGCCTTTTTCATTTGAGCAATTATCTGCTGGCGGACGCGCTCATTCAGAAGGTTGATGAACTCGTGAGGAGAAGAACAGTCATTCACAGTAGCCATATGTTATTGACTTGAGACATACGGCTAAGACCAACAGTAATTAGAAGATCTAATGCAAGCATGAGGAAAAGACTACTCGACATATCGAAACTAAGCTGTGTCGATACAAAGAATGAATTTGTATCACATGCTTTTGACTCAATTCGATGATGAAGTCAGCAAGGAAAGATAAACGGAAGTTCTGCAAGAATATTGCAACAGAAACACAAGATGCAGCTGAACAAAATATCAAACGCAGACTCCACAACAAAATCAAGAAGAAACCATCCGCTCAAAGACAAAACTATATAAATAGACAAAAACAAAACTATACAAGTATATGTATAGCTCAGTGGCGTGCCGTCTTTAGAGGAAGCAATTGAAGCATTGCTTTCCTCAGGTTTTCCGATTTAATTTAATTTAAACAAAAAAAAAATGAAAGAAAATAAAAAATTACGACAAAAAATGACTTCAAAATATTTTCCTTAAAAAGCATTTTCCCTGAACCCTTTTATTTGTCCTTCGCTGTAAACTATCAAAGAGAAGCAATTATAAAATCACCTCCCTCTGTAGAAAACAATCAAAAACAAAGCAATCGAAAAAAAATGCAACGAAAATGAAAAGTATGCATTCGAACATGTCTGGACTCTGAGTGACAATGAGTGTGATTTAAGATTGCGAAATCTAACAATAGTTTCCATATAGAAAAACAACTTGACAATGTCATTCAAGACGGAGAATTGGTGGCCGCCCCAGGTAGCAAATGCTCCAGGTACGCTACTCGTTACAATAACAATACTTGTACGAAATCAATACCAACTCATGAGTACATTTTTAAAAGAAGCAAGAAAGTAATTAAAAGTTTTAATTAGCACAACCAGAAAAAGCTATGTATATATGTAAATACTCATATTCATACGCCAAAACTTAACTTTTTAAAATTTCATTAACAAGCATAGTATAAGTAGAAATGTAAATGTTAATTCTAATTACCTTAAAAAGCACTCCAAGCGGAGCTCCTCTCAGTAGCAGACAACAGAAGAGCTCTTGGCATTTGGTATGAATATCTCTGATTACCTTGCTTTGGTTAGTGAGTTGAAGACCTAATAATATTTGGTATGCATGCATATAATCGTAGGTACATTTGAGACAATTGCCTCATTAAATTACACAAAACACTAACCCACATAGGCTTCTCCATGCTCGGAAAGATGTGAAAGCAGTGCTGATACGCAATGCAGGATGTTGCATACATCGACCAAGAGTAGTTGAGATCTTGCAATGCTAGTCACTGTCTACTTTCCGCAAATGAATAAACTTTGTTCTGTGAAATTAATCCACTACTGACTATAAAGGATATGAATTACCTGGGTGTAACGCACTGTCAAGACAGTTAATGTTTCATTCAGCATCCCTGCAAATACACGCTGTGCCATCTTCGGTGGAACAGAATTCCACAAATCCTGTTTAGCACCTTTAAGGAATGAAATATTCATTAGGAACAGGAAAATTGTGACTATTTTATGCCTTACCTTGCATATACAACCACCACATTTGAATGGTATAAGATCCCCTTTCAGATTCAAAAAACGGCTGTGGATTTTCCCAGTGTAAACATTCTGCATCTTGGATAATATACAACGTCAACAAGCGGCAATGGAGGTCAAGTAGCCTTTCAGCTAAAGCCTCAGTCATTTCGGAATATTGCTTGTAGCTCATCTTGTTTTTAAATGAAATTTTATTTTATTTTTTATATATTTAATACACTTATGTATGTACATTTATACGTTGTTACCTTCAAGGAACCGCCCTTCTCATCTCCTTTAGGAAGGCACACACTGACAGTAGCAGATTGCAAGTAAACCCACAAACAATTCTTAACAAGTGCTGCTGCTCCTATCGTTGCTGTTAATACAGTAAGATCTGCATGGTCTAGAGACTCTTGACTAAGGCAATGCAAGTGTTCTAACAGTTGATCTGCGGATTTTGTTACGAGGCTCACAAATTTTTCTGGATCTGAGCTTTTTACTATAACTCCGATTGTCTAAAAAAAAATTAAATAAAATAAAAAAAAAATTTATGTAAATCGGTCCTCGGTTTGCCTCAGTGCCCTCACTTGAAATTTTGACCGAATTCATAATGTAGGGATACTATTTTTTTGAATCTATTACGATGCGAATGCCTAATGTAGGAGTACAATTTCCTGGAAACCGTGAAAATAAAATTTCTTACCTCTTGTTCCATGCTACCTGATGACGAAGGAGAGGAAATGGAACTAAGAAGAAGTGGAAATTTCCATGCTACATTTTGAGCCTTTGAAACAGGGACACTCATCTGTAAAAATAGATAATAAAACGAATGCTCTTAATTTTTTCAGTATTTTTTTATTGTTAATAGGTCCTCCGTTTTTACGTACAACTTCAAAAAGTCTACTTCGTAAGGAATTCTACAAATTTTGCAAAAAATTTAATGCGATTTGCTCAAAAGCATCTTCAATTGCTGCAATAAGACCTTCTCTGTTGTCAAACTGCCTTCCTTCTGCATAAATTTTTCGCGATAGTCATCCCCACAGATTCTCAATAATGTTAAGATCAGGAGATAGAACTAGCCAATCCAGTACTTCCACGTTGTTGTATGCAAACCATTGTTTAACGCGTCCTGCTGTGTGGATGGAAGCGTTATCCTGTTGAAAAATTAATCGTCGCCCATTGAACCATTTCGTGAAAATTGATCTTCTGTATTTCTAAAAGCTCAATGTAATCCGCTGAAGTCTGCCGACCTTCTAGGGCACCAAATCTATTGCGCCATAAAAAAAAATTGCACCAAATACCATGACGAAACCAACAGCGGAGTGGCGACGAAAAGCAGCTCAGATTTTCTCAAGTCATGGAAGTAAAGTAATACTGAAAGCCATCAGGCCCATCCAAATTAAATATCTTTTCATCAGAAAAAATTACCTGCTGCCATTCTTCCTTCCATTTTAAATGAATCCGGCTGTATTCTAATCTGGCAACCTTATGATGCTGAAGTAAACGTGGCATTTTCTTAAGTTCTTGCCGTCGGAGATGGGGCACTGTTTAATCATTCTGCGAACTATCCGAACACTGGCTTAAGTTCCAACTTTATTCCTTATTTTGCGAGTCGTTGCAGCACTATTTGACGTTTCGCTCAAAATTGACCTACGTTCTCGTTCTGTTGTTGCTCTTGCGGTGCGGCCTTTTCGGTTTTTCCGTAATTTTCGAGATCTTTCAAGAAATTGTTGATTGTTCAAAGATCTCGACCAATTTCCATCGCAATTTGCCGGTTAGAATAATTTTATTGCTTAATTGCAAGAATTTGCCAATTTCTATCTTAGTCAGCGTTTTACCTCGACCCATATTTGTTACGATGCAGCAAAAATATCAGCAACCCCAATAAATAAACAGAAGCAATTAAAAAAAAACTGTTATTTATTTTGAAACACCCCACTCTTTGATTATTTAAAACCAACTGATGAGACAAAACCGGCCACGAGAATACTTCCCAAGAAATCTCTATGTGTGCGTTGGGAGTACGTTCTTTAAAATGGTCTATATAGATACTTATGGAAAAGTACCAAACATTGACTTTATATATGCTATAGAGCCTAAACTACAAAGTCCCCTGACACACGATGATACACAGTTGAGACTAGACACGACGTAAAACTAGTTTTTGTATCGAGTGTGTATCAGGCCATGGTACACGTAATTTATACTCGGTGGATACATGTTCTTAAATAGCAGCAAAGAAAATTCATCATTTCCATATAATCTATACGCACATACATATATAATAAAACACTCGTGTTCGTGTATCATACGAGTCTAGCCCTCTACTCTAAATTGAGGTATATACGAAAATGTTCTAAAATAGTGTATCGCGTGTGTATCATCCTGTGTCACCGGACAAAGCAAAGCAACCTTACCAGTTTACGCTCAGTAACTCTCAGCTGAGTAATAATTACATGTGTGTATGTGCAGCCGGAGTCCGAATTTGTGGGCAGCAGCTACATTCGATATCATCACCCCACGGCATGCCATGACGTCACAGCGTCATACAATGATTACTCAGTTGAGAGTTTTTGTTTAAGGAATAGTAGTCATTTGGTTCAGCTGAATTTTTTTAAATAATATTGTTAGGAAAGGTATAAAAATTTGATTACGGTTTGGAAGATAAGTAAGCAAGCTTAAGATTATCAGAATACCATTTTTCTGAATGAATAGTAGTTCAGGGCGGAAGAGCTACTGAAATCAAACTTTGGTCCGTTTTACATAAGAACACTGCAAATATTTTAGAATGTTAGGACTCCGTTGGGGCTATCATTGGTAGTGAAGGAGTCTGTTTCATGGCTTGTGAAGTATTCTCGAGGGTTTTGGATGAGGGTAATCAAGTGTCCCTGTTTCAAAGAAGTGTTGCATGGAAATGTCCACTTCTTCTTTGTTCCATTTTCTCACCACCGTCATCAGGTAGCATGGAACAAGAGGTAAGAAATTTTGTCTTCATGCTTTCCAAGAAATTGTTCCACCTACATTGGGCATTCGCATCGTAATGGTTTCCAAGAAATAGTACCCCTACATTATGAATTTGGTCAAAATTGCAAGTGCGGGTAATCAAGTGACCCGCAGATGATTACGAAGTTTTAACATGAAAATGGGTTATAGACTAGCGCAGACGGCCGACAGTATGTCAGACGTCTAGTCAAGACCGACAACTTGCCTGGTGCACATGTAACCGACAATCGTCATCATAAGGCGTCAGTTGATCGCTACCTAGCAAACCTTGCGAAGTCAATGCGAATCGCAAAAATATCACAAAGTGAAACATAAATTTCGCTAATAAATTCAAATGAGATATGAAAGAGCAACCTCGAGTGGGAGCAAATACTGACAGAAAATTGTATCAAATTGGTGATATCACTTCGAGTTCGGATTCACTTTGCCTTTCTTTTTCGACAAAATATGATAAACTAAAATGTATCCAAAGTGAATATAAATCTACTGTGGTAACGATAACTTTAGCGATTCGCAAATGAAACTAAACTTAATCTATGCTTGTCTATTAATCGAATCCAGTCTCGAAAAATCTTGAAACTGGTAAAGCTCTCAGAAGTTCGGGCACAAAACAGCTCACATGCACGTGTTTATGTAAGATAAACAAAAAAGAACAGAATTTATATTCGCGTTCGTTTCGCTTCTACATATATGGATTGGATAACATAAATAATTAGCTCTGTCGCATTTACTTTCATGTTCGCATTTTGCAGCTCTATTGTCGCTTAAGTTTCGCTGTTGCGGACGTCCTAACAAATGATTACGATTTCTCAAACAAAAACTCTCAGCTGAGTAATAGTTGTATATGCAAATGTGCCATCTACCATGGTCTGATGAAATCGAATGTAGCTGGCCTAGAGATTCGGACTCCGGTTGCACATACACACATGCAATTATTACTCAGCTGAGAGCATTTGTCAATCAAAACTTTAATTATTTTGTTAAGTAAGGTACATAGTAAATGTAGCCTTTGGGAAGATAAGGAACAAGGTTTAAATTCCTAAAAGACAATTTTCCTGTATGGATAAGCTCTATAGCTTATTTTTCCATAAGAATCAATTGGTAGAGAACGGACTCACATGCACACATCTAGATTTCTGTTTCATGGCTTTGGATTGGAGAGCATTCTCGAGGGTTTTGGACTATCCCAAAGAAGTCCATTGCAGTAGGTATTTAGATATTTCGATATTTCTCGGTAATTCCCTTAAAATTGTTTGCAAATGTACCTAGATAGCTGAAACATATATTTTAATGATGCTCTCAGAGTATAATCACATTCAAAAAGGATATCATTGCCGCATTTCATATATACAATCAGTGTGTGCATATTAATTTGGATCTGTGTGTGATCCTCCAAATTGAAAACTTTCAATTGTATCTGAAAATTTAATATTATAATTTTCATTAAAATCCATGTGAATGAGTATTTCATTGCTTTTCAATCTTTTTCAATCTTTTCTCTACACCCATAGGTACTCTATTTTCGACCAAGCTTAATGCATTAAAATAATATCCATTTTGGTCGTCATTAGTATCAAAACTCGATCTGAAATTCGTGTAAGACGTCCGGTTGTTTAAACAAATTATCATCGATATATGTATGTAGACAATATAATGAAAAAAAAAACTAGATAGGTAATAGATAAGACTAATGTATTGTATGGAAAAGCAACAAAGATTTAAAATGGTCATAGTCCTAATGCACTTGCTAGGACGAGACATGAGACCTTGGATGATTTCTTTTACCTTACATAAATTTCTAGAAAGAAAGTAAAAGACACTTCTTAAATTACACAATTGGATTTAACTGGGTTATCTCCATTTTTAATTTTAATATTCAGAGAACAAAAGAATAATTGAATAATTACAATATTCAATTGCACACCAAAAAACATATGCGAAAAACAGAATACAAAACTGCTATCTATAAACCAATCAAA
Organism: Dioctria rufipes; assembly: GCA_963924295.1. Classification (NCBI taxonomy): domain Eukaryota; kingdom Metazoa; phylum Arthropoda; class Insecta; order Diptera; family Asilidae; genus Dioctria; species Dioctria rufipes. The sequence goes on along the minus strand of OZ002743.1, from coordinate 70,251,157 downwards.
ATATCTCCTGGAATCCTTGTTAGCTATTCAGAACAGCAAGCCAATAGAATCATCATGGCCGTCTTTAGCCAAGTGGGGGCCCCGGGCACTTTAGGATATGGTGGCCCCCTGATAGAAATTATTTTCAAAAATATTTTGGATTATCAACAGGAATAATAACATAAAGTATGTTAAGGCCTATCGCGCACTGGAGCCTTTTTGTCATGTAACTATTTTGTCATGGCCGTAATTTCCATAGTTTCTAATGTAAATGCGTGCGAATTATATATTTTAATTAAACTCGAATTGTAAGAGAAAATATATACAAAATTATAATAAATAACCGGCCAAGTGCGAATCGGACCCGCGCACGACGGGTTCCATACCATCGTACAAAATTTAATACTATATTGTAGTTTTTTATTATTATTACGGTCGCTAAGTGGTGAGATTAACAAACAGGTCAAAAAATGGAGAAGCTCAGTGAGCCAATCTACTAATTATGTTTATTGGAATATTGATAGCTTATTTATCTATAATACATGATTTGTCTACATGCCCGTGATTTGGGGCACATTAAAACTAAATCGCTTATTTCCACTTATGTGCTTAACTCCGGCAGAAAGATGTGACGCAATGTACTTGACCGTATTACGCTGGTTGCAAAAATGTAAACAAACGCATGTAAATAATTACAGTCACTTCTTTAGGTTGTGACACATATTTGGTGTAGCGTATGTTTTTTGCTTATTTGCAATAATGCAATCGATCGCGTTTATTGTAATTGATTAATTTTTGAGGCCAGCCATTCCCTTTAACTCGTACACGAATTTGTCTATTTATATATTTCTTTACTATTTTCGACACTCTCGTAGACCCACTGTTCGTCATCACAGCGAGCTGAAATTTGGTACACAGGTTCATGTCGCGTGACAATTGAATCTGTCAAAATTTGAACCGGAAATTTCCATGGAAAACCCGGATAATCGGGAAAAATCATTTAAAAATTTGGTACAAATTTGATTAGTGATAAATCTGTTTAAGGAAGAATGCAGAGTTTTCCGATTTTTCCGAAAAATTTTCCGGAATTTTCCGACTTTTCCGGAAAATTTTCCGACATTTCCGGAAAATTTTCTGGTAAAAAAGTTTTCTAAATTATGCAGGATCAAGTTCCCTATCAACTGGCATCATTACTTTCTCTCCGACAATGGTGAAAACTTGCAGAAAAAATCGAGGAAAATTCATGTAAAACGCTTTTCCGGAGTTTTTCCGACCAAGGAAGCGTTTGAGCGTTTTGCAACCTAAGACAAAGTTGTAGAGCGAAATGAGTTGCATAAAGTTGCTTTTGTGGAAAACTCCAGGGAAAACCCGGAAAAGCGGGAAAATCATCGGAAAAATTTTCATCGATATGATTAGTGATGAATCTGTTTCAGGAAAAATGCAGAAATTTCCAATTTAGTTAACGTGAAAAAGGCAGAAAATAAAATAAGTAAAAAACGAGTTTTCAAACAAAACTGAGGCCAAGTCGCATGAAAAAGTAGAAAATAAACTTTTCTTCACACACAGAGGTGGACTCAGATTTTATTCGCTGACAATCACCGATATATTTCAGTAAGATCAATCAGAGGTAATAAGTGATTTGATTCATGAAGAGAAAGAATATTCAAGAGAAATGTCCCAATCAAAAAATCTGAGTCCACCTCTGACATTTCTATTGAATATTCTTTCTCTTCATGAATCAAATCACTTATTACCTCTGATTGATCTTACTGAAATATATAGATGATTGTCAGCGAATAAGATCTGAGTCCACCTCTGTGTGTGAAGAAAAGTTTATTTTCTACTTTTTCATGCGACTTGGCCTCAGTTTTGTTTGAAAACTCGTTTTTTACTTATTTTATTTAATTGAAAGAATGCAAAATGTGCATTCTTATATTTTTAATTGATTTGGAAATTGTTGTGCAAATTCACATCACAATATACTTTTTATTTATTTTTTCAAATGAGAGTAGGCGTCATATGAAAAAATAATGCTGTCATTTAAAAAAAAAAAATGCCTACTTATGATAATAATAATGAATGAGAATAAAACGAGGAAAAAAACGCCGAAAAAATCACGTTTCTTATATGGGGGCGCCCTTTAATTTTTAATTTTATTTTATTTTTTACGATTCATGGTGACGGATGGACGGGCGGCGAAATCTTAGTAATAGGGTTCCCGTTGTTACCTTTTGGGTACGGAAACTTAAAAATGAATCAAAGAGAAAAGAAAAACACTCTTTTTACTATTTAATCTTAATTTCTAATTCTTTACATGAAACGCTGTTAAAGCTTACTCCGACGAACCGTTTTAACAAACTAACTACTTAATTACCTTCATCCTTTAACCTCATCCAGAAAAGCTTTTTATAATTATTTTCATTTTCTTTTAACTAGAATTACATTGAGGTTCTCACAGCTCAAAACTGCTTAATAGATAATTTTCCTGGGAACTTTTACTTTAAATTATTTTAAAAGATAAGAGACGTCCGGCGGAGTGGCTCCGGTTTCACCAAGTCACTTTACTTTTTTGATGCATACATAACTCGCATTTCAGCTAGATGACTTTTTGGTTCCTCCGGCTAACAACTTTTGTGTGAAGGAACTATAACCGTGCCTTTACGTTTTTACGAATGTGCACGCACTGGTAACATTTTTGTCGTCACTTGACTACAATTGTTTTGGGAAATACAAGAAGGAAACTTAAGCATCTTTTTTTGAAAAATTGCTGCTGTAACGATAATGTGAGAGGTAAATATAGATAAAAAGTAAAATAGCTAGAATTGGTTTAGAGGCACTTTCACATCAAAAACAAGAACCGAAAAAATGTAAACCGAAAAACTCAATTTATTCCACTTTAAAACAAGATTTTTGCTCCAATGATTAATAAAATCATGGTAAATAGGATAAACTAAAAATTTTGTTAATACCATATTTATTATTATTTATTATTATATTTATAGTATATTTATCTCGGATTTTTAAGAAAAACCCAACTTTAATGCTTTATCAGCCGAATTTTTCGACCGAAAAAGTCGATATAACATAAAAGCTGTGTTTTTCTTAAAAATCTGAAATAAATATACAATTTTATTAGTAAAATTATTAGTTTATCCTATTTCCCATGATTTTATTAAAAAATGGAGCAAAAATCTTGTTTTAAAGTGGAATAAATTGAGTTTTACGGTTTACATTTTTCGGTTCTTGCCTTTGATGTGAAAGTGCCTTAAGGCCAATTCTTATGATACCCAAGATGAATGCACATATAAAATTTCTTATGGTACCCATCTGTGCAAGTTTGATTTTTGAAGTGGTTTTTCGCATATATTTCTAGAACAGTCGAACAGAAAAAATAATTATAACCAATTTCATAGGAAATCTTATTCTAAAGAAATTTCTGGTACAACAAAAACGTCTAGGACTGATCATTTTCACAATATACGTCAAAATCCTAAATTTTTGTATGGCAACACCCTTCTTGATTGCTCGATTTAGTCCATTTTTAAATCATATTTACTATTTTTATGAAGATAATAGCTGTGTTCTTTTGTGTCCGCAGAACAAGACAGAACAAAAGATATACAAAAGAACGCCTCATACATTTTGATAGAAGATTTATAAATGAAGCGAACAGTACAAATAGTTCGCTTTCATCGACAGAACAATTTGTTCTCTCCAGTATATGAGAGTTCTAGAACAAGGTACACAAAAGAACACAGCTACTGTGTACAAAATTTTAGCTCTCTAAGTTGAACCATTTTCAGGCAGTGTCCAAATATGTAATGAAAAACAAAATATTTGTACGGCAACCCTACGTAGGAGTTACCCGATTTGTTCCATTTTTGAACTTACTTTTGCTTTTTTTTAAAGGCTATATGCAAAACTTCAGCTCTCTAAGTACACACGTTCTCGAGTTATCGTGCTGACCCATTACATTTGGCTCTACCATCAATATTTCTGTGCGTTACAAACGGAATGACCAACTTAGTATACCCAATGATTTCATCATCTAAGGAATAATACAACAAAAATTTGAAGGAATGCTCTGATGTTTATAGACATACGAGGAGGTGGAATAAGTCATGTGAGATTGCCGATTAAAATTTCAGACATAAAAACAATTTGGATATTGTAAGTTTAGGCATATATGTACATATTTCTGAGAAACGTCCGTAACCAACATGTACCTACTTTTTTCTTTTTTTTGTATATATTATTAAGCCAAGCTCAGGGGATACCTTATAATGCAAAGCACAGCATGGCATTAAAGAGCTAGGGAAAGGAATAGGGATATGAAGAGAGTGGCGGAGGTGGCGATGTATGTCTCCCTTAAACTTCAGCAGATTGTATGATGGAGTAAGGACAGAAGATGGAAGACGTTTATTCGGAGAACTCTATTTTCGACCGAACTGTTATACTAACTAAAATCATAATATTACTTGATTCCATGAGAATATGAGCGAAAAGAGTTTGCTGGATTCATTCTTATGATGTTGATCGTTTTTGCATTGATAGTTTCTGAATAATTGCATCCCAACTAAAGTTTTAATTAACATAATTTCTCGTAATAGCCAATTTAAAATATATATATTTTTGAAGTGAAAAATGTGATTCTCTAAGTTTTGTTTTTCTTAAAAATCTGAAATAAATATAACTATTTTCTCAGTAAAGTTCTTAGTTTATCCTTGGATCTTATTAATCATTGGAGCAAAAATCTTATTTTAAAGTGAAATAAATTGAGTTTTCCGGTTTACATTTTTCGGTTCTTGTTTTTGATGTGAAAGTGCCTTTACATTCCAGATTTTATCTAACCTTGTGTTGGCCATCGAAACTAGAAAAGTATTTATAAAAATCTTAAGGAAAAGTTATTTCGGACCAAAAATGCCTACTAGCTTTTTTAAAACATATTACTAGAGCAGTCTAATCTTAAGGTATGAGCTAAATCCGCCTTAGCTGGGACACCCTGAAATGACTATAGTATTAATTGATATTGTAGAATGTTATCTATTGATGAAAATGTGTATCCCATTAAACATCAAAATTTAAATTAAAACAATTACAAGAGCGCAATCGGTCAATATTATGTGTCAGAGTGTTAAGTATTAACTAAGTACTCCTCTACTTCTTGATACCACAATTTTTTGTCAGAATTAGGACAATAGATGTAATTTTTACACCTCTTAGATAAATGAATCTTACTACAGGAGGAATTGTTTAATATATCCAATAAATTATTCAGCACTCGGAGAACTCTTTTATAGTCGAAGGGCCAAGCTATTAAAATCGCGTGAAAAGTTCCTTTTCGCATTCTCTTTCACCATCTTCATCCGTTAAATCTTTATAATCACCGCAGCCATTACAATCACGGTAAAAATTTGTAAATCGTAGTTTATAGAGTTGAAAATGCGTTTTCTAGTGTTAAATTTTTCTATAGCAAGGAAAAAGCTAGAATTTGTCTGAGACCACTTCGTACGATACCCTAAATGAATTCCTGTGTGTAATTTCGTATGATCACCCTCTTTGTTCAAGTTTGATTGTTAAAGTGGTTTTGGCCATCTATTCCTAATCCGGTTCGTCGAACAGTTAACATTTTAACCAATTTCATAGGTTTTCGTATTCTGAATACAATAAAAACGTCTAGGTCTGATGGTTTTCACAGTATACACAAAAAAAAAACCAATTTTTTTGTATGTCAACACCAAGAAGGTGTTGCCCGATTTAGTCCATTTTTGAAATTGTATTTACTATTTTTATGAAACGCCGCGAACAACAGCTATCTATATATCGACGCGCTCTCATTCAGAATCCAAATTTTTTTTGTTCTTGAAAAGCGAAGTTTTTATATGACAACTTTATGGAGTTACCTGATTTGTCCCATTTTGGAACTAAAATCTACAATTTTTTTTAAAAACCGTGTGCAAAAATTCAACTATCTAAGTGAAGGCGTTCCCGAGTTATCGTGAGGACAGATAGACAGACAGACGGACGGATAGACGGACATGCAAAAATTAAAATAACTTTTAATATTGTTACGTGTAATAAAAAGGGACAAGTGACATCTAAGCGCTAAGATCGAATCTTGTCTTAGCCAGTAAAGTGAAAGCAGTGAAAGTGTTTCAATATGCGACAGTGCTCTAATTGAATTGCGATACCTAAATAATTTAAAGTAGCTAGTGATAAATAAAGTGGAACTGGGAATTTATTATTTGTGATTTATTTCTTTGATTACAGAAAACAAACTAACTCAGTTGCATTTGGAAATATACAAGTTACAACAATGTTGTGCATCTTGAGAGAATTATTTGGTTTGGATTAAAATCAAAAGTTAGTGAAGTGCGATTGAAAATGTTTAAAAATCAACAAATTCAATCCACAAATAGATAAATTTTATTATTCTAATATGTAATTACCTCTTGTTGATCTTCGAGTGCCTTAGTATCAACAGATTTGTCATACAATAACCCCGAGTGCTTTTTGTAAGCTGCATAATATTCATCTTCCCACCTAAAATTAAATTTCTAATTTAATTATTTAAAAATGAAGGTACATAGGTTGTAGATATGTATGTACACATTTACCATAGGACTAATTTTATTGCAGCAAAAGATGCATATCGAGGGAAATCCAATTTTCCACCGACTACTCCACGGCAAATGCTTTCTTGTAACACAGACTGATGTTCCTGCAATATTATTGTACAATTATACACCGCTGGGAAATAAACTCAATTGAAATGTGTATAAAAAAAATAGCAACTGAGTTTTCCCTGATTCTAACTTGGGCAAAACGTGATGCGGTAGGTGTGGTGGGTTTTTATATGATAGGTGTTATGAATTTTTATTCGTTTTAATTTTCTGGAATCTGGTGCCAACAATAAAATGAGAAGGAGCATTTTGCTCTTGTATGAGAAAAAGTGATAGGATTTTTGGACCATTCTATTCGTACTGTGTGGATGTGTAAAGTTAATAAATAAGTCCGTGCTTTGCAAAGCAAACAAGTTAACCTTCTAAAAGCTCTTATGATGTAAGAAGAGAAACGGAGACGCCGCATCAAAAAAATTGAAAGAACTTAAAAGAAATACCCAAAGGCTATTTGAGATTTTAGTTTGCAAATACCATAACTTCAATTCTAGTACTTATACCTTAACAAGAAAAAAAAACAAAAAACACTCAGAAGGACCGTAAATTCTGCTGGATCAGCGAGCGGCATGAAAAATGATAATATATTAGAAATGATGGAAATAAGAAAAAAATCTATCAAGACAAGGATTATGGAGTCTTAGCCTTACCGCAATAATCCGCAATGAAATGAACTGAAATTAAATTGGTGCCATATAGCTAGTAAGCTACCTTGGTAATCTTTCTGTAACTAAATTAAAATATGAAGAATAGAAGAATTTTAAGAACTTTTATTTTTAACGATTCTAAATTAAATCATAAATACATGAGGAAAAAACAACCGCCTCGTCCGGGTTTTCACCTGTTGTTTCCGGTTGTTTTTTCCTCTTGTATTTATGATTTAATTTAGAATCGTTTAAAATAAAGTTCTTAAAATTCTTCTATTCTCAATCTATGACCGATTCTAAAAACCTGTAAATTTGATTCCGGTATGGGAAAAATAAATAAAAATTAATTAAAATATTCCTTGATAAATTATTCTCAAGTAATTTAGTACATGTATACCACGACATTATGGTTACTTTCGTAAATATTGTCTGAACGATTAAAGCCTGAAGGCAGGTCAATAAATGCAATGCATCGATAAATAATTGTTAAAATACCTGATAGTACTGTAAATCTCTTTGCAATAATATAGGAACTCTGTCCATTAAATTTCCTTCTTCCATTACTTCCATTTTGATAAAAATGTATGATAAAAACTTCACAATAAATTATATAGAACTAAGAAGCAACTTTATCGACCAAACAATCTCTATTGTTATTTTATCAATAAGGGCCAACAATCTGCATCGTGCTACATTTTTGATGGATGAAAGGAAAACCTTTATCCTAGACTTTTCTAAGTTGCAGCACAAGCAGCATACCAATACCTTTTGAAATTGTGAAATTTCTCATCGGGCGACTATGCAATTTTTACCTGAGATTTAGGTAATAATTCAATTCACATTATGTGCTGTGAATTTGTGATACAGTTTTATTATTTATATCAACAACTGTAACTTATTGTTTGAATAGCACACAATTAAACTCAGTAATCGGAACTACGGCGTAGAAAATTATTGTGATGCTACGTCTCGCCATAAATATAGCAAAATGCTCCTACTTCGTGTTGCTACGCGTAAGTTAGCCCTACCACTGACATTTCACCTAACAATTTATAAAAGTACAATGAAAGGATTTCTCGTAAAACGCGCGATGCAATTCTTGCAGTCTTATTTTGCTATCTGGTAACGCTAAAAATTTAACCATTTCAGTGACAACTGTCAAATTTCCGTACAGAAATTATTTTACAAGACATTTTTCTGAAATTAATTGAAAAACGATTTATAAATTATAGTTATGTGCCTTGGCAGGCTTGCTACTTTAAATACGTAATCGGAATTGCTTATTAAAGGTAGTTAAAGTTAACTAACTTTACTCTACCGTTGTTATATCTTATTATTTACATCACGGCTGTGGTTTGTTATGATTCTTCTGGAATTCCCTAGATTCTACAGTTCTACTTCGATGGTTATCATATCAAGCTTTTTATATGGTTTCAGATCAAAATAAAAGAATGGCAGTATATTGCTGGGGGAATACAATTCATGGAGAACTTGGCCTTGGTGGCATTGAGGAAGAGCTGGTAATTAGGAATTTATAATATTTTGCTAAGCCCTAATATGTTTTTTCTTTATTTTGTTTATATTGCGATTGTATCTAAAGAAAAAAAAATGATGCTTTGCGTGCATTGATATTTAAGCCACAATTTTTGTTTGAAATAGTTTTTTCTTTTTATTTATTACTAGATATTGACCCCTCGACAAATGACTTGGTCGCAAGCTTCTGATTTAATTCAAGCTGCTTGCGGTTACACTCACACATTACTACTTACTAAAGATGGAAAACTTTATTCATGCGGCAACAATGACCATGGACAACTTGGGCATGATTTACCAAGAAAAAGGCCACGTATGTCGCTATTTAGTATGTACGCTTATTTCACCATAAATTTGAATTGAATATACTATTTATTATATACATTGATAGCAACACACTTTCATAGTATAAAATATGGTTGCGGAAAACCCATTTTTTTTTTTTTAATAATGACAGGAAATTTTCAAGTATAATAGACTAAGCTAGACATAAAATATTAATGTGCAATATCAAAATTGCATTTGTTTCCTACCAAAAATTGGCTAATGATTAAAAGGTGTACCTTGAACGGTGCTGGTTTTCTTTTATCGTATATTCATACAACATATTTTCACATTTAACCACAGTTTTGTCGTTCTTGGGTTTTCACCATACATACAATTTCATTTTTATTTACCACAAATTGAAATCGTAGTATAAATAAATGTCCGAATATATGATAAATTTCAAATCAAAGAAAAAAACTTATTAATGTACCTCTGCTTAAGGTACATACGTGCAACGTTGGGCACTACAAAAGTAAAAAATAAGATAATAATAATAGCTGTGTCCTTTTGTGTACCTTGCTCTAGAACGCTATATACTGAAAAGAATAAACTGTTTTGTCTATTGAAGCGAACTATTTGTTCTGTTCGCTTTATTTATATATCTTCTATAAAATGTATGAGGCGTTCTTTCGTGTATCTTTGTTCTGCCCTGTCCTATGGACACAAAAGAACAGAGCTAGTATGAGCATATTCATAGCTATTTAAACAAATCTATAATATTTAGTTAATTGTTAGTGTTAATTACATAGATCTAGAACTATTCCTTGACATATTTTTCAATTTCAGTTTTAAATACTCTAAAGTTCGTTTCTTTTTTTGTAATCTAATGACTTTTAAAATGGGCTTTGACAATTGTATTATATATAATAATTGGTGTATAGGTTGATACATTTCTTCTGACTCTCTTCATTAAATCCTATTTTCTTCGAATCACATCCCCCAGGTATTTGAATTCCTTTAACACTTCTATCTTCACTCCATCCATAGTCAATCTGAGCTTTTCCTATCCATATACCAACATTGCTTTTGTTTGCCTGGTATTAAGTTTTCGTTTATTTGCTTTTAACCAGTGACTTAAACTATCCAGATCTTCTTGTAACTAAAATTGTATTTCATTTATATTAGTGCCTGCTATATAAACTAATGTATCATTTGGAAACAAAGTTAACTTCGAATGCCTAAATGCTGTGCTTATGTATTTTCTATACATTGAGAATTGAAGTGTTTCCAAAACGGAACTTTGTAGTTCTCCCAAATCCACATTTACAGCTGGTGATATAGCTTTACCGACCTTTGTTCTCTGGATTCTTCAGGATAGGAAACTTCGAAACCGTTCCTGTTCTCGTGTTTTTTACTCCATACTTTTCCATTTTTCGTAGAAGTAGTTGCCTATCTATGTATCTTCTGGAAAGCTCTCTGCAAATCTGTGTGTGTGCTACTAATTTTTCTTATTCTTCCTTCCATGTTGTTAACACCATGTTAATCGCTGTTTCGCACGAGTTTTTCTTTTTTTGTCTAAACCCTGATTGGTTTTCAATAAGTAATGAGTTCACTTCCAGATACTGCAACAATTGCCTGTACGCGATCTTCTCCAATACCTTTTCCGCGACCGATAAACTATTAACCGGTCGAAAATCTTCAGGTTTCTGAAAATTTTTGACTTTCGCAATTGGTGTGATCAAAGTTTTCTTCCACAATGTCGGAAACTCTCCCCTTACCAGAGATTTGTTTACGATATTCATGAGCACTGGACCTAACAAATCAAGCAGAGTCCATTATCATACTAGGGCTAGCAATTTTTTTTAGCTCTTTCAATGTTTCCGTTATATCTCTGTGTCTTCTTTCTCTTTAATACCAAATGTTTTAACACTCTCCATATATCATTTTGTTCATTACATTCATTCATTTTTGCGTTCACATAAATATTTTGCCTTTCGAATTTCGGATTTATACTTATTTCTTTGGGTACTATCAATCACTTCTCAATTTTGAAAAAACTGCACTGCTATTATTTTTTGTCTTCTAAGTTCACCCAATTTAACCAGTAACCCTCCCTATACGAACCAGTTTTGATTCTAATAAATTCATTTACTGTTATATTTTATTCTTTTTAAAAAATTCTTGCCATTTCATACGCACTACTCCATTAATGTCCCTGATTTCTCTTATCTTATTCACAAATGTCTCTTGTTATATTTAAATTGTTTTTAGTAAACCCTTGAACGTTCATATACTTTAGTTGCTTATTGTCAACCCTTCCCAAGCGATATTTAATTTCCTCTGATATACACTGCAAACTTTATATCTACAATCATAATCTACATTCAATTAAATAATCAGCTATTCTTTCGATAGTACAACGTTATTGCACTTTCATTGATAAGTTCGCTGGATCGATATTCTTCTTGATTTCTTTCACTGTTACGGCGTTATCCTGATCACGTTTAGGTTTCACAAGAATAGGTGGTTTTTTTACCTGGTCTGCATACGTAGGTTTAGGGTCCCTTACGCATATCTTCTTTAATTCACTTAACACAGTTGCTTTATGATTTTTTATCTCATTTAGACAGCTCAAAACTTTATCCAATTGCTCCATAATTTGCTTTTGACACTCGTTTTGTCCTTGCATGTGATCTATTTTTATCCCTTCAAATTTTTCCGGAATTATTTTCATCATTGCTTTATATGTTTGCTGAATTCGGAAAACAAAGAAAACGTTTTTTTTTTTATATTCATCCACAAGATTTACACATTTAACATGAAAAAAGGACCCACAAATTCCATTACAAAATATTGCACTCTCATTTTTGGTTAATCTCTTGCAAGACCTACATGTAGCACTCATTTTCAAAGTTTTAAAAAGCTTTAAAATGAGGAAGTAAATTTCCTCCACGCGGATTTCCGTGATTTCTCTTTGTGAATATTGAAACTACCCAAATAAATAGCAGCGTATTGACTAAAGGAAGTCAGTAAGATTTTAGCGCTGAAGTTTGAACAGATATTCTCCAGTAATACCTTCAAGAAGTCTGAATGATTTTTCAACTTTTAACCAGACAAGTTATAATAGTTGATCAGTAGTTGATAGTGAATAATTATCATGAGTTGTCAAGAGCTTACAGTGAACAGTTGAAAGTTATCAGTCAGTAACAAGTGAAGTGTAAATCAGTAATAGTGAAAGAATCTGTAATAGTATTGTAACAGTCTAGTGATAAGTCAATGATATTTAAACAATCTATAAAACTATCGTAACAGATTAGCGGTCAAATTCAAAAAGTTCTTTATTGAAAAATCTTAGTTACCTAAACTTATGACAATAAATCGCCCACGGCGTCGAGGCCGTCTGGGCTCTAAAAGCTAATTAAACTAGATTTATTGTGGTTTCAAAAAATATTGTATTGAATTATAAAAGCGAAAATTCATATTTTTTGGTCATAATTTTTGAGATTGCACTAAAATATTTATATATGTTGTTAAAAGCTTTTAAATTAGCTAGAATTACTACTACTACCCTTGAACCGGAATCGGGGTGACTAAGGAGGCGAAAAATGTTACGTACTGTTAATTAATATAATGTTAAGTCAAAGGGATGTAAATGTAATAACTATAATGTTAGCGATAATATGAAATGATTCTATTATTATTATTAATTAACGTAAAATAACTGAGGACAACTATTCGGATAGTTTGCTATCGGATTATCCGTAATAATTAGAATCCGATTCCTGAAATACGAGTATCCAGATCCAGACAAGGCAAAAAATTTTCAAAATTTCCTTCAGATTGCATTTGAAAATGGAAATAAATCTGAAATTTATATTTTCCCAATGTGGCAATGCAATCTGGATGAATCAGATTATGACCTGCAGACTACTCAGAATTTAAAAGTTCACCGGACAGTTCAAATTGATATTTCAAAAATATTGAAAACCGCATCAAAAATCGCTTGTGGTATTCGAAGTGTTGTTTTACGAAGCAGTAATACTGATTATTTAAGGAATTTCTCGATGGTTGTTGCCCTCAAACTTTATAGCATTTTAGTAAAACCCTACATTACAGTTAAGGTTACATAATTCAGACGAAGAAAAACTAATATTAATGCCAAATTTTTATATATCTTTGGAGCTTACAGTGTACTCCAAAGAAACTTTTCAATTTACACGTACACGGAACAGATATTATCGATAGCCTGCACAATTTATTAATTTGTTCAGTACATCTTGGTACTTCCTAGAGAGAACATCATTTTAAAATGAGTGCTCTAACAAGAAATAATTTTCTCAGCTACTCATCCGAAAGAAGTGGAAATTAGTGTTAAACAGCAAAGTATACAAAAATATCAGATTAGATTAAGAAAACCTGGAAATTTCGATAATAATCAAGATAGGAGCCATAGCAGAGATTACAGAAAAAACTCAGACTAAACCTAATGCAAGGAAAACAGAAAATAATGAAGATAGAAGTTCGAGTATCCCTAAACACAATTAAACTTAGCTTCCTGAGTATGAAACTAGGCAAAGGAGTACAAATTCTAAACCATTACTGACCAAAAAGCATTTTTTGAGTTGAACAAAGGAAAATTTTGAATGTGATGATTTCTTAGTCAACAATTACTGAAAAAACAGTTTTACAATGTATAGTGAAAGATTCAGCAGAGGTTTATGGGTATTCAGAAGGTTAATTGTGTTAACAAGAATTTTTTTATATGGACTTGGTTACCATAATGGAACTTTGCAAATGGATAATGATAAAAAAAATCAGAGCAGCTCACTCTGCACTCGTTAAGAAGAGGAACATAGAATAACTGCGTTGGATTGCTCATCACAGAGGACACAAGCAAATCTCATAGAAAACATTTGATCAATGATGACAAAGGAAAAGGAAAAATATGCAATTCAGCTTGCAGCTTGATTAGGCTTTGAATCGAATTTGCACCAGAAAATATCAGGCATAATAGATAACAACAGCGACTGGAATCCATTTTAATAGAACTGTATAAAATGTTTGAATGCTTATTTTAAGAAATAAATTTCATTTAAGCGATATACGAGGTGTGATAAAAAAATGCGGTGAATGAGTTTTTATAGCAGCAACGGCTAACGCTATATCCATTTGAAGTTACCCATCTGATAGCGTGATTCTTTGAGAAAGTCAGTGTTAAGTTTGAACAAGTTGTGACCTGTTAGCCGGCTTCCAGAAAAGGAAGAGTGTGGTCATGTTTACCGTGTCTGTCGCACATCATGGATTTAGAATAACGTGTTAATATTAAATTTTGTTATAAATTGCCGGAAAGTCCCAAAGAAGATCATGAATTATTAAAATCAGTGTATGGCGATATGCTAGTACTATGAGCGATCTAAAAGCGGAAATGAGTCGGCTGAAAGCGAGCAACGGTCGGAACGTCTTTCGACCTCAAAATCACACGAAAACGTGCAAAAAGTGGCAAAAGCAATTCGTGCAAACAGGCAATTAACTATTCGAGAGCTAAGAGAAGAACTAAATATCTCGCATGGGTCTGTTCAAAGCCAGAAAAATGGTTCAATGGCTTCCTTTTTCAAACTGCAACGCCCCGTGACACACCTCGCTGCTGATACGCGAGTTTTTTGCAGAAAAACAAATTACTGTCTGTCTGCTCCATACTCTCCAGATTTAGAACCATACTACTTCTGGCTCTTCCCAAAAATAAAAAGTGCACTGAAAGGAAAACGTTTAGAGGGCCAGGACAGAGCAGCTGAAGGCCCTTCAGAAAGAAGCCTTCCAGAAATGCTTCCAATCACGGAATCAACGTTGGAATAAGTGCATCGCTAGCCAAGGAGAGTACATAGAAAGATATTAATTCAAATTTTATGTAAACTTATTACTTTGTTTGTAATAAAACCATTCACCATATTTTTTTATCACACCTTGTATAACGTTTTAAATGATTTTTTTAATGACATATTACAGAGAGATTTTATATTTGAAGATGTTATTTTGAACGCTTTTAATCTTTATACTGGAATAATAATGCGATCAGAGAATTGCCAATTGCCATGTTAATAAGATCTTCTCCGACCGCAGGGTCGAAAAATATATAAAACAGACTTCTGTTAACTCTAACATAGATTATTTTAAAAAACCGCACCTATTGTTATAATTACTCCTTGTATAAGCTTACTAACGTAATTTATGTTCAAGTTGTAGTCACACACATACATTACATACTACACTACTTAGTTTGATGTAGATTTTTAATCCCAAATTTTTTTTTTTTTTTCAGAATATTTATCGAGCTTAGAGAACTATTTCATAACGCAAATTAGTTGTGGAGCGAATCATTCTCTTGCATTGAACGAATGGGGACAAGTATTTAGCTGGGGCTCTGACAGCAGTGGACAACTAGGGCATGATAATGGACAATCGGCGCAATTGACTCCTAAACTAGTTAGATTTCTTGCAACCAAAAATATAGTACAAATTTCGTGTGGGCACTATCACTGTTTAGCACTTACAAATAGTAATTTCGTTAAAATGTTGACATAAATTTAGATAATCATTCTCTATGTTTTCTAGATGGAGAGCTATATTCTTGGGGTGGAAACAGCTATGGTCAGTTGGGCTTAGGAAATACATGTGAAAAAGTAACGAAACCAACAGAAATTAAATCATTAACTGGGATTCCTATAGCTTTCGTAACATGTGGTGCATATCATAGTTTTGCTATTTCAAAATCGGGTGCTGTATTTGGCTGGGGAAAAAATACAAGTGGGCAATTAGGATTAAACGATGATCAATCCAGATCATATCCCACTCAGCTGAAAACTTTAAGGAGTCTTGGGGTTCGGTATATTTCTTGCGGTGAAGATTTCTCTGTATTTCTAACTACAGATGGTGGCGTTTTCACTTGCGGATCAGGCACATACGGACAACTTGGCCACGGACAATGCGCTAATGAAATTCTACCAAGAATGGTTTTTGCTTTTTCTTAGTTAAATCATGTAATAGAGAATAAATTAATTGTTTTTTTTTTTTTTTTTTTTCAAAATAGGTGATGGAACTCATGGGTAGTACGATAACACAAATATCATGCGGAAGTCGCCATACATTAGCCTTAGTTCCTTCAAGAGGAAGAGTTTACGGTTTTGGATTGGGATGTTCCGGTCAACTTGGTACGAGAAATACAAAGAATACATGTATTCCACAAGTTGTATTAGGACCATGGGTAATTGCTTTTGTTTTTTACTTTCATTTATTACGATGTACAATTATTTCTTCAAAGGTCTCTCCAAGTGGTACAACATTATTAAATGGTCAAATAGAAGAAGGTGGAATTAATACCGCAATGACAGTAAAAAGAATATTTTCTGGTGGTGATCACTGTTTAGTTTCCACAACAGAATACTATAAAAAGATACAATCCGATGATTGCCGCATATATAAGTATGTATTGTCTTAAAACATCATCTAGTAGTAATAATAACGAAGTCAATCTTTTTATTTCAGTCCAAAATCTCAAATTATAGTTCTTACGGTTGAACTAGCGAAACAATGTTCCGTAGTGCCTAAGGATACATCCGTTGACTTAGATCTGTTGTCTAGTATAGAGTCTATTTTTAAAAGCCAAGCATGTATAAATGGTTCGTTCCTGTTGTCAAATGATGAACATTTTTGTTGTACCTCAAAACACCATGGTGTTAACATCTCAGAAGCCACCGAAGCCTTTGATTTTTTACGAAAAATAGAAAATGAAAGCCTAAAACAATTAGTAATTACATTACATGTTTTAAAATAGAATATGCAATGAGTTATTAAATTGTTAAATCTCTTACAGGTCTGGGATTCAATAACTAATGATTTAGTAAATTCATTAGTTCCGTCACCAGCTGATGTAGAAACTTTAAGAATTTATCTGATTTTACCGCTGTACCATGAATTTGTTAATGCTAAAAATTATCTTAAGCTGCACTCTGTATTCAGTCAAGCAGTCTTTCGGTTAACATCAATACCAATGAAAATATTATGTCAGTGGTGGTCAACAATGCCCATAGAATATTTTGAAAACTTAGTTGGTAATTTCAAGGGAGTTGTTTCATACATAATTCATTTTAAAGTTTCTGGGAACTCCACAGACGATAAGAGGGTAAGATCTTTACTTGTTTTTTTTTTATACATCTGTTTAAATTTTATAATATTTGATTTGCATTATGTTTTGTATGTCCCAGAATTCATCAAAATAGGCGAAATCATCTCAAAGATAGCTTAATTAGTGCGGTGAGAAAACAATATGTTCCAAAATAGAGATTCTAAGTGTAGCTATGTGCTTAGGTCAATTCATCGTCCCTATGAACAATCAGAAGCAACAAAAATTCTGAAATTATTGCACTATTTTCGAAAAGATGTGCTTGAGCCTACCTAAATAAGAAGAAGATTAAGGGAGTTGTTGTAACAACGGCCACGAATATTTAACGAACCTCTGATGAATCGTCTCGATACGATTAGGATGGATTCCATAGGCACTAGAGGCCAAGCAGACAAGACCTACATTCTCTAAAGTTTAGCCAATAAAGTAATGTAGGGATCACTAAATTTCGTATACTATTTTTTTAACAACACTCAAAGTCACATAAACTTTATTAATCACGACATCGTTTCTTGCAATCCTTTTGTTTAATTGAAATTCATTTAAACGACGATATACAGTCACAGCTGATACTTTCAGATCATATTCATCGCGTAATTGTTTTCTTATTTTTTGTATACCTATCATCTGTGAATGAATATTGTGCCAATTTCGTTAGAAACAAAACAAAAAATTTTCAATCGTCAACAAACCAAGAATTCTCAGAAAGCCAGAAATTAATGTAAAAATGTAGAGAATGAGAAACAAAAAATTATAATAATATGAATAACAGCAGGACTGTATAAGGGCCAAGGGGTCGAGACAGTATAACATTAGTCTTTTTGATCAGCCGAATATATATATATATATATCAAAAGGAGTGTGGTCATCTATGAATGTATAGAAGATTTTCGGAGAAATTCACCGTATTTTGGTAGTGCTCTGATATCCAGATCTGCTGAAACATCCCACATGTGGCTTGATTATGCTTGATGTAGACTCTTTTAAATACTTCGCGTTTAGGTTCAGGCAGCCTCTCTGAGACGCAGCTAATATCTTTATTTCAAGTAATCTTTCTTTTATATACAAATTTTATTTTATAAATTCTAAATTACATTTACTTGCAAAAACTCCAATTGTTAACAAAAATATTGCAATAGTACGAGTATGCAATGCACACATTCCCCATTTACAAATTAAGGATCTCCTTGAAAATTTCTCCCAGTGTAGTGTGGTATATACCAAGCCACTGTCCACAAAAAAACCTGTAGGCGATATCTGTGGCTCAGAGGATACCCTATGATACAGTAGCACAGCCTTGGCAGGAGAGGAAGAGATGGTAGGGAATCGAGGATTAATGGGTTGTGTCAGGGAGGTGACGGTGTGCATTTCGATTGAATGTTGCTCATAACTGGCGGGGAAAACAGGATGATAAATCATTCCACATTCGGATTGTTCTGCTTATGAAGGATTCGCGGAATTTTACAACACGGCCGAAATTGACTTCAAGGGTGTATATATTAGCTTGAGTTACACCTCGTGTGGTACGCATAGGAAGAATTCTACAAGGAATCAGGCTAGAAATTTCGTCACAGTAATAACTATAGATTAGCGATAAATGAAAGATAGACATCCAACGTTACGCCGGTGCGCCAGGGAATCAATATTTGCTATTGTTATGTCATCACTAATAAGCCGAAAGGTTTTCTATTAAACTTTGTCTAACGCAGACAATGCAGTTCATTCATCCCTGCCAAAATATGGGAATTATATTCTCACCTAGAATCGATATGAGAATTGCACCAAGTCTGATGGATTAAAATTTTTCTTGCATGTTTGCAAGAAGGCCAAGCATTTCATCGCACTTTTGGCAATACCAAAAATGTGATTGGACGAATTAAGATTTAGGATGGCGAGTTCGAAATATCTACTCCATCGACGGAAAAGGAAAGTAGAATTTTCCTTGTCACCAACTACTCTTAAAGCCTAATGGGACGTGTAAGTAGATAAATTAATTCTTAACAAACGCTTTAATTGGACTTACTTGGCCCCAAATCACGTCGCGTCGTACTATCAAGACTCTACATTGAGGAAATACCTGCAGAATATACGTATACATTTAAGGCGCCGGAAGGTCAAAGTGGCCAAGCTGTCGTCAACTCATATCGAACGTTACAAATCATAAAAAAAAATTATTTAAAAAATAGTAGTTAGATTAGTATAACAGTGCCCTAATGAACTTTTAAACAACTACAAATTTTCACAGATAGTTCCATACGAGTCAAATTTAGCTTTAGCGTTAAACATAATGGTCCTGCTGCATACTGTTAATCATCGCCAAAGAATCAACAAAATATCATATGAGCTGTTCCACATACCAGAACTCATGGACTTTGTGGATATTCAACAAGATTACATTCGATGGATAACAGATAAGAATGTAAGAAAGAAAGAAAATTTCGAGTACCTATAATGAAAAATCTTTTTAGCTCAATGCGTTCTATCTCTGCAATTATCCGTTTTTGTTTGACGCAAAAGCCAAAACACTTCTACTGCAAACCGATCAAGCAATACAAATGCATAGTGCCATGCAAAATGCAGCTACTCAGGTAAGCATGCGTAACATGAATATCTTGAGTTCAAACTATTAATGATTTCCCCACAATTAGGGTTTATTTAACATGTTTAGTCTTGTGTCATCGCCGGTGTCACAGTTCATCATTTTGAACGTCAGTAGAGAAAACTTAGTACAAGACACTTTGAGAGAAATGACCCAATACGGATCAAATGACTTAAAAAAACCACTAAAGGTAAGTGCATAAGGTATTATAGTTCTAGAAGACTTCATAATCTAATAACTTTTGTACATTTCACAGGTGAAATTTCATGGAGAAGAAGCTGAGGATGCTGGTGGTGTGAGAAAAGAATTTTTTATGTTGCTATTAAAGGACATTCTAGATCCGAAATATGGAATGTTTAAAGAATTCGAAGATTCTCGAGCGATGTGGTTTGCAGACTATTCGTTCGAAGTGGAAGAAATGTATCTTTTGATTGGTGTTATTTGTGGTCTGGCAATATACAATTTTACCATAATCAACTTGCCTTTTCCATTGGCCTTATATAAGAAACTTCTAAATGAACCAGTTGATATCTCCGATTTGCGCGACCTTTCACCTACATTAGCTAACTCAATGAAAAGCATTTTAGATTATGAAAATGACGACTTGCAGGAAGTTTTCGGGTTATATTTTGAGGTAACCAGAGAGATTTTCGGTGAAACAAAGGTAGTTCATCTCAAGCCGAGTGGAGATAAAATTCCTGTTACTCAAGCCAATAAGTATGACAATATTTTCGAATTTATCTGTAATTAAAGCTATTTTTTTTTCTTTTTCAGGGTTGAATTTGTAGATCTTTATATAGATTTCGTTTTTAATAAATCTGTAGAGAAGCAGTTCAAGGCTTTCTATGAAGGTTTTATGAAGGTAAGTTTATGCACTCAAAATACAAGATTTCTTTTATATTTTGCATCTATCATTCATTTAGGATAGGGGCTGTCGGGTCCATTTTGTTCCATAGAGTTATTGCAATCTAGTAATCTATCCTTTTGTTAACATCGTCTTAAGTCCACCTAAGTCCACCATGTTTTCCCAAAGAAGAATCTCAGGAAACAACTAAGCTCTGTACCTTGCAGCTCTCCCAACTTTGAGAAGCCATGGTTACCAAGTACCCCGTCTCTTAATCGCTAGAGCAGGACAATCGCAGACCATATGTTAAACTAATTCCATTTCTTCGGAAACTTGATAGCTTCGACAAAAATAGTTTGATTCTATATTCAGTCTCCTAGTATGGTTACCTATGGAGTTACAACCCTTATTAGTTTTCTGGTGTATGCTTAACTCTCCCTAAGGAGCACCATTGTTCTCCTCCTGTTGTCAGTTATCCTGTTTGACCCACCAATGATTTACCTTCTTATAGCTATCGTTGGTGATTCCGATTAGATTCTCACATACAATATTGCATTGAACTATCCATTGTAGATCCTGTTTTTGCTGGCTAATCCTCTATATCATTACGCTCGATATTTCTATGGACAGGTACCCAGCGTAGGATCATCTTGCGTCTTATGGAAATATCTACTACGTTGTCTTTGCATAATTACACCAGCCATCTGGCTGCCAATATAAAGGGTTTTCCAATAAGAGGTGTTATTTTGATATTCAAAGAAAAATGCCATTTTTTGAGATAAATGATCGGATCTTTATTTCATTATAAACAGGAAGGTATGCCGTTAATAATGGAAAATAATATCAGCCAAATGACCACCACGACCACGCCTACAGGACCATAACCTTTTCATGAAATTTTCCATAACCAAATCGCAAAGTGGGTGCCCTATGTCCTCGATAGCCTCACGAATTCCATCTTTGAGGTCTTGAATCGACGCTGGGCTGTTGGCGTAGACCTTC
Organism: Dioctria rufipes; assembly: GCA_963924295.1. NCBI lineage: Eukaryota > Metazoa > Arthropoda > Insecta > Diptera > Asilidae > Dioctria > Dioctria rufipes. The sequence goes on along the minus strand of OZ002743.1, from coordinate 70,229,433 downwards.
TCTTTCACGTGGCTCCAAAGGAAGAAGTCGCAAGGTGTTAAGTCACAAGATCTCGGTGGCCAATTGTGATGACCTCTTCGAGAGATAACACGGTCCGGAAACTTTTCCCGTAAAAGATCAATGGTTTCGTTGCTTGTATGGCATGTAGCGCCGTCTTGTTGAAAGTAAACATTGTCCAGATCAATACCATCCAATTCCGGCCTTAAAAAATCATTAATCATCTGTCGATAGCGCAATCCATTCACCGTAACTGTTGCTCCAGCCTCATTTTCGAAAAAGTAAGGTCCAATGACCCCGCGGGACCATAAACCGCACCAAACAGTCACACGTTGAGGATAGAGAGGCTTTCCAACAATAACTCTTGGGTTTTCCGAGCCCCAGATGCGACAATTTTGCTTGTTGACGAAGCCATCGAGGTGGAAATGGGCCTCATCACTCAAGATGAGTTTTCGATGGAATTCCGGATCATTTTCATGCATTTCAAGGACCCAATCAGCAAAGACTCGACGTTGTTGATGATCGGCCGGCTTGAGTTCTTGTGTTAACTGAACTTTATAAGCCTTAAGACCCAAATCTTAATGCAAAATACGGTGTAATGACGTTTGTGAAATGCCTAATTCCAAATAACGACGAGGAATGGACAAACCTGGGTTTTCTTCAACACTTTCGGCTACATCAGCAATATTCTCGGCTGCTCTTGAGCGACGTGCACGGGTTTTATTCTTCACATAACTAACTTGTCCCGACAGCTCGAATTTTTCTACCAATTTCTGTATTGCGGTCCGACAAGGTGCTTCACGACGACCCAAAAATGTTCGAATTTTACGAACCGTCTCTGCCACATTTTCACCATTTTTATAGTGAATTTTGATAATTTCATTGCGTTGTTGAATCGCGTAACGTTCCATTTTTATTAATGGCGTAGTTTCTACTTGTCAAATGTCAAAAAATGACAGCTCCAAAAGTGACATCTACCGAAATAGCGGGCTAATTAAAATAACACCTCTTATTGGAAAACCCGATATATATAAAGATATTTAAATTCGGTTCTCAATACATAAATACCAGCATTACCACTTAATGAATCACCACCAATTTTATCTGAAAAACACTAAGTTAGTCCGGCAGTCTGTATGATTCGTTCCAATGCCAGTTGCTGGCGTATACTCCCGTTACACTCGTTTAGACCCATATGTAAAAATCTCATGGCCTTCCCAGTTGCTGCTAGTGGGTACCAATCACTAAAGATTAAGACAAGAACTTTGGAATCTGCAATGCAATGAAGTCGAAGGTTATTGAAATGTCTACCTACACCACCAACCTATTGCTTTAAGTTTAGGGCTACTTAAATTTAATATGAAAAACCTTCTTCCTTGAAAGGAGATATAAAAAAAAATTTAAATGAAAAATCTAATTGAAAATCTTTTTTTTTTTACTTTATAATGCTGTAATTTGCTGGGAGGTAAGTCTTCGTTTTTAGAAAATTAAGGGAGAAGTTCGACGTACTAATGATAGACAAAAGCCCTGTGCTCTTAAGATACAAAAAAAAAAAACTTTGGAAAAAATTATGAATTTTCTTAATCATCTTGTAATTCGGTAAAATCATGTCTGACAGGATAATCCCTCATAGTTTTGTTTCGATAAGAGGAATCACCTGGACAAATAGAATCCTATTATTCGGGTTTACGTATACTCTGAACTAATCCCGCTCATATCGGTTTCATTGTCGCTCTTTGAAAAACGGCCGTTTGATATGCTGCTGCTATGCAATATGCTATATACAGCATGATAAACGTATCGCGCGAGCGACTGGCGCACTAGTTTCCACCGTCGCGGGTGCAAACGTTTCGCTCCCCCTCCGCGGAGCTCATCAGCGGCATTGATAATACCACAGATAAGCATACAGATTTCCAAGCTAAAGAGAAAAAAGTGAGGCACTATTTGCCTCATAGCCGACAGACCATAGCTGACAAAGGGCTTTCTTCTCAAGTAGCAAATTTCAAATTTCATATACCACCTGCTGCATATGGAAATATTTCGGCTCGGGTGTCGGGTGCTAGTATGCTAACTGGCCTGTCGGCTGTGATTTAAGATTTTGTGCATATATCATATTCTCTGATATTTTATATGTATCCCATGCCCATCCCACGCCCACCACGCATGCGGAAATGGTTCGATTCTGGTACTAGATTTGTATTAAGATATACGAGTTTTTAAATATTTTCTAGTTTTTTCCTTTTTGATGTCTTTATTATTTTCGTTTTTTCTGGACTGGAATACTTCCGTATTTATCCAATTGCTTTTCTGTTTGTTTGAGTTTAGATTCTGAGAACGACCTCTGCCTGCCCTTGGTTATTGAAGTTATTATTTTCTCTTGCACTGGAATAATTGCGAACTTTTCCGTTTTTTGATCTTAAATTCTAAGAACGACCTTTTGATTTTGAAGATTGAGGAATTTAAATTTTCAACATTCTTCTATTTAACTTTTTTTAAAGATCTGGAATATCTGCTTGAAGCGTTCATTGTTCAGCCGATTTTTACTGTTGGACTGATTTTGTATTTTTTCAGATTACATTTATTTAACAATATGTCTTGGAATAGGACAAAATGCATTATAAGTTGCTGATAAGCAACTGGTAGAGTGTTTCCGGGAGGCGATTTTTCCTAAGCCCGAAAATGATAGCTATAATAAATGTCTTCAAGTCGTGGTTATGTCGGCCGATGAGGTTAAGAAGAGAAAGAAACCTTATATGTATATGCCACATACATTTTGAGGAAAAATATATAGGGGAAAAGTTTCTTCAATATAGTACTCCTATTGTCACACAATAAACAAAAGTTCACAAAAAGATTTGAAAACTATCAAACTATAAATATATACGCATACAATCACAGCCGACAGTTCAGTTAGCATACTAGCACCCGACGACACCCGAGTCGAACCATATGAGAGAGAATGTTAAAAAGCTTTACCTCAACCATTCTGACGTGAGAGCATTTGAGAGAAAGCTCTTTGTCAGCTATGGTTTGTCGGCTATGGGGCAAATAGTGCCTCAGTTTTTTCCCTTTAGATTGGAAATCTGTAAGCTTATCTGTGATAATACTCAGTGAGATTTTTTTTTTATCTATTCGGTGCACCTAAAAAACTTAAGCTTACAATTTGGGTCTCGAAGTATATACGCCGAGCCGTTATACCCGACCATTTTGGTCATTACTTCTTCTACTAATTAGTTATTTAAAGATAATATGTGTATACGCAATTGGTTCGTTGGCTGGTGTAAAGCGGAATAGGAGAAGTTATAAAGCGCTGCGACCATTGAGAGGACTTATTGTGCTCAACCTATCATCTACTAAAAGCAGGCTAGTCACCTTGAGCGAGTGTAATAATCGGACGAATGGTCTGTCTACCAATATCTAGGGTCCAGCTGTAGTTTACTAACGGCTGCCATTCTGCATCTGGTTATCGCCGGGTATTCACAGAAGCCATATAAAGCAGTCTCATCATCCTCCGAACGTAGTCTGCTCTACAGGTAGGATCAGAGCCAATAGTGACAATGTGCTTCCTCAGTTGACAGTGGCAGTAGAATAAACTCGCCCTCATTTATTTTAAATCCATTCCAGGTATAGACTCCTAATAAAGCTCAAGGCAATTCTGGGGACCATCATTCCACTCTTTCCTAGGGAGTGGAAAGTTAACTCTAAACGGAAATGATATGAAACTCTCTTTCTCAAATTTTGTTGAATCAAAACCGGTTGTCTGTCTAATTTTACATTAATTATCATGGAGGTTGCGAAAATACATAGTGGGTGTTTGGAGCTATGCATATAAAAATAATTACAATAGGTAATGGGTAAATTTTGTTCAGTCCTAAAAAAGTAAGCTCCCAATTATGTTTGAAAAACACTACATTCTTTCGGCAGTCTGTATGATTAGTCCCAAAATATGGGGAATGATTTCGTTAAGCAAGAAGATCACTACCCTATACTGAATTTACAGGGAACTGATACTTGACTTAAGAAATACATCGTTATTTTACCATACAACTTTTATTACTTTTAAGATATTAGAATGGTGGTCAGGGGAATCCTTGGCTTTACAATTTACAAACTGCAATTCTAATGATGGGAGATCTATTGGAAAAATTTTCTTCGTCCTGCTGTATCTACTAGCCTAATTTCAACTCGTTAGTAAGAAATCAGGCAAAATCAATGAAATTCTGAATGTCATCGATGAGTTCAATAAATTTGAGATATCAGCAGTTAAACAAAAATGTGATATCTCGTCTATACATGCTTTATAGAGAAGTATCAGAGGGGTGATTTAGAACAGAAAGAAAGTAATAACATCGCCTGTATTATTTTGCAGAGAATCAAAACAAGTGTAATTTTTTTTTGTGTGTATCCAAAATCGCGAAACCAGCTGGAACGACGGATTTTACTCCCGATCACCATATAATTTATTCGCATTTCGAACGCACCTATACAAACCTTAAATATACTGCTCGACTTTTCGAACACCTTGTATAACAACGATTCTCTTATTCTCTAAAAAATAAAAACCTGAATAACTACTTTATTTGTTCAATTAAAAATGCATATTATATTTCTTAACATAGGTGTGTGGAGGACGAGTTCTCCAATTATTTAAACCTCATGAACTTATGGCTGTGGTTGTAGGAAATGAAGACTATGATTGGCACGCATTAGAATCCGAAGCTGAATATAAAAATGGATACACATCAGGTGATCAAACGGTAAAAAAAACATCATGAATAATAAAAGAATTAAGATCTGAGAACAATGTACATTTTGCAGATACGATGGTTCTGGGAGGTTTTTCACGAGCTGCCAACTTCAGAGAAAAAGAAATTCCTGCTTTATCTAACTGGTAGCGATCGGATACCCATTCAAGGAATGAAAGCAATCAAAGTATGAATAATATTATATCGTAAAAACTGTAATAACATCCTACTGAAATTCATCACTTTATATTTAGATAATAATACAGCCCACTACTGACGAAAAATTCTTGCCAGTCGCTCATACATGTTTCAATCTACTAGACCTACCACGGTATAGCACTAAGGAACGACTGAAGTATAAGCTGTTGCAGGCTATTCAACAAACTCAGGGATTCAGCCTTGTTTGAAGACATCTGTCTCTGGCCATAAAATATAGCTTTCCCTTCCATTTTTAATTTTTTTTTTTTACTTTAATATGATATTGAAAATTTTCGTGAAATGTACTTGTTTTTCCATTTAAAGTTCAGTTGGTCTAAATTATGATTGAAAAAGTTTATTAACTTGTTACCAAATTTGTTATTTTAAATGCCCAAACAAAATAACAAACTAGTTAGAAGTGTTCTTCTTAAAAAAAAAAATGTTTTGTTTCCGTTGTCTTTCTCCCATAAATTTTCCATCATTATCCCTAACTAGATATATAGGGTCCCAGTCAGTACGACAGTCACCATGATATATAGACTAACAAGGTATGATTAAGGTTTAACAGAATGGATACTATTAGGTGCTGGTGCTATATTCAGTGTCAAATAGAGAGGAGACTATAGAACGCATAGTAATAGAATGGTCAAAGATATTGCCACCATTGTGAACTGGAATAGAATTTAGAAGCAAATAAGTAGTCAAAGTCACATTTAACGTAGACGGCATGAAAGCTTTAGTTTCTACTGAATTCATACAAGCATAATTAGAATGAATTGCCATTTTGAGGCACTCCAACGGTCAAAACCAATAAGCTGGGAGAAATGAACTCACTAAATTTTTCAAGATTAATATCGGATTGAAAATTCAAATTCACATTGGAGCCCAGGTTAAGGTCATTCATCTTTCTCCAATTGATAATGTTTGCCTCCCCAATCATGTAATCCGCCTGTCTCATTAACCTATAATACTCACATATACGCAAGGATAGGAAACTGGAAAATAATTTACAAAATTACTTCACTAACTGTAAAGGTTTTAATAATTGTTTTGAAACCTATCTCAAATATTGAACAGGAAGTTTCAGTTGTCCAGTAACTTCAGAATCAGACGTTTAAGATGGGAAACCAATCAGCTTCCACAAGGTCTGGATAGAGGTATAAAGGTGAATAATTGTGGTAATTGTAGTGCTGTAGAACATAAGAAATGGAACGCAGTACCAGCAGTTAATGATTCGATGCGATGTCAGGGCATTGATTAGAGGCTGGAAATCAAGGAGCGAGAAAAATTTATCAGTCATGGTGGCTGAAAATGGATCAACACACAAAATAGTCAACCCTCATGTAAAAGTGTGCTGAATCAAGTAACTATTGATTGAAAGGAAGAAATATCTTTTGGAAATAATGTTATTGTTATGTTCCTCGACATGCGTTTGAAACTGTTGATATAAGGGTTTTGAAGAAACTTTATATTTATGGAATACGATTAATGGAGTATCAGTGGTTTAAGTCATACCTACAAGACGGATCAAATAGGACTGCTATCAACGGAAATATGTCAGAGAGCAAGTCAACAACTCTAGACTTCCACAGGATTCTATTTTGAAACCATTATTAATTATTATATATATAAATGATATAAATAAAGTTCGTAAACATTGCAAGGTAGTCCTCTTTGCTGATGATGCCCTGTTTTTTCTATCTGGTAAAGACATTCATGTGTGTGAAGAAAAAGTGCAAGGAGATCTGAATAGATTGATTAAGTGGTTCCGGTATAATAAGTAAAAGCTTAATATAAATAACACTAAATGTGTATTGTGTCTAAACGCCAATCTAGTCTTCTAAGTGGAAGAAATTAAATATCTTGGTATAATTTTGGACTATAGACTTAAATTTAATCTTCATGTTAATTATTTCACTAAGAAAATATCGAAAAAAAAAGTTTTTTTAAAGGAATAATATTACAAGCAATACATGTTTACAATGTCATTATAAAGCTCCATTTTGAATATTGTGAGTTAACTTAACGAAGTCTATATAAATACAATCTATCTGGTAGTCTTTTGCATACCCTCAAATGGTATCCGATTCGAACAAATTAGTGATTGTAAGATATTGTATAGAATAGTCGTTAACAGAATTTCCGAAGTCTCGTTAATAATGCGAAAGGTTGATTGAGATTAAAGTTTTAGCTACATACATACATGCGAACTAGTCACCTCTATGGGTAATTGTCAAGTCTTTGCCTTCTATAACCCGAAATCTCGAGCCTTTTCGAGGAATGATGTACTCTAATCCAAGTCTAACGACAGTACTGACATTCTGATGCTAATTAAGTTTTTAAGGAAAAGGATATTAAGGCTGTTATACAGAAGATATTGGAAACCTCAGCATGAGAATGATTTAATTTGAGTCCAAGAATTACTAAAATACCCACGAATTATTTTGCCAAAATTGGATTAGACGTACAATCAACAGATTTGTACGTGTTATAAGCTATTCGACTTCTCGCAGATTTTCAGCATTGCATCCTTCTTTTTTAGAAAATCAATGGGGCGTGTTCATTGCCACCGAAATTGTGACTTTTTGTCGACTACGAGTCACTACCGAGCGTTCACTCCTCCAAATTTTGACAGTAAACGACTACGCTTGACTACGACTATCGTTCACTCGGCACTTTGAATGTACCAAATAATCGACTACATTCGACTACGCTCAGGATAGTCGATCGTAGTCGGTGACAGAACTAGACTACGCCACCAAAGTGGCAGTGAACGCGCCCATTGTGCAGCAGATCAGCATTCAGGGGGTGGAAGATTTTTATTAGAAAATTGCTCTAGAGCTTCATAATAATAGAAACATTAGTATTAACTATATAAGAAACAACTTTATTTTCAATAACTTTAAAAAAAAAATATTATGCGTCATCTTGCAACCATCCGTCGTCATCAGAGAAAAATCTTCTCTTAACTGTTGTGTTCTTGTACGGCTTCAATGACCATTCTGAATCCGCGGCTTGCAAATCATCCAAAGTTCCCAACTTTATTTGATATAACTTCAGTTGAAATCTTGGACCAACTTCAGTCATTTCCAAGTCTTTATTTACATAACGGAATGTGTGATGACGAAAGCATATGTAATCATCATGATTTGCAAAAGTCATCACTCTTTTAGAATCTTCCTTTGGCACTGGGAACAAATGTTTTAAAATATTCGTAACGCGATGTGCCAATGGAGTTTTGAAATTATGAAAAATTAAATGAGGTAACTGTTCACTCATTTGTCCAACATCTGGTACATCATGCCTCATTACTACTCCAGATAAATTAAAAAATGCTGTTGGACCATGAGGTAAATGGCATACTACCAGATTATCTGGTACTCCTCGATTCTCATGAACAATTATGAAATCAGTTACTTGATTCGAGCGACACGCATTCATGAGCTGTTTAATATCATATTTTCCTCTATTCATCCTTTGTGAGTTAGGGAATATTAGGCGTAGCTCCTGAACGAACATTTTAAGCCGTGCAGAAGGTTCGTGAGAAGTAGTAATCACTATCTTCGGATCTTCGCATCCAGCATATCTGTATTCATCATCTTGATCATCAACATTCTCACCTTTGTAAATTTATAAAATTTAAAATCAAAATTAATTTTAGATTTAGTTTATTACCTTCAATATCAAATTTACGCTTCTCCTGCAGTTGAATCGCTTCTCTTTTGAGATCTCCATGAATTTGAACGTTACCTTCTATACTTTTCTTTATAGATTCTTTTTTCTCTCGTAATGCTTTTTGTTTGCTTTCAATTGATTTTTTATATAGATATTCTCTTCTTAATCTTGCCTGCCGACGAAGCATTTTGAAAATTAGCAAATAAAATTACGTCCGCTATGAAAGTTATGATTTGACAAGCAAAGCAGCGAACTGTCACAAAGAAAACGAGGTAGTGGCTTTGGATAGAACTCCTCGAAGGGTATCGGACTTTCGCAGCTTCGCAGCAAGGTATATAGAAGACGCTTCGCAGACATTGAATAAATAACTAATAAGGAAGCGGGGTTTCGTGCGAATACAGTGTACGTGAGTAGGCAATTCAATGACAGTCAAACCCACGGAGCGGGGGAAGAAATGACAAGAGGGCTGGTCACTTATTTGAAAATTCTGCTGACAAGTCACTTAAATTATCATAGGCAACGCCCAGGAATATTATCTGAAGATAAGGGGACGCCAAAAATTTGTGTATTTTACATAGCAATTTGGATTATAAAAAATGTCCCCCTTCAAAATTTCACGGTTTCATTACTGCAATGACGAAACGAATACAAACACAGCACACTAATACATTTCGCCGAGTGGCTTAGGTTTTCACCCGATATGCCGTTTCCTTATTAGTTATTTATTCAATGTTCGCAGACACTGTTCGCAGATACTCTTCTTCTTTTCTTTTTCCTGATTCCGCAACTGTGAAAAAACTCACCGTGAGGGAAAGTGCACTTTTGAATTTCAAGCGATTCAGCATCTGTGACACACGATGATACACACTCGAGAAAATTTTTCTGAGCTGAATGTTGAAGCTCAATTTCAGCGTATTCCTATGCTTGAACAAGGTAATATAGAGCTTCCTTCAAGCTATATGGACTTATTGCGTTCATAGGAATATACTGAAATAGAGCTTCGTGTAACTTGCATTTGTAGCGTAGATTGGTCCTAACTTCGATGTAGATTGGACCTGACGCTGTTTTATTTGGGCTGCCGCTATGATCAGGTCAGGAAAGAGATATGAACATAATTTATGAAGACTGATAAGATGGTTTTGACAATGGATTGATTTATAGCATTTAGAGCCAAGACTGAGTGTGGCAATATGTGCAGAATGTATAGACAAATAAATCCTAAATCGCGTGAGCGACTATTAGCCACTTTCTGAAAATATAAATATATAAAGCCCTATGGCTTGTATTGTCTTATCATGTGTGCATCTTGAATTTGGACTATGGGCTGTTTGGATATGGTACCCAGATGAGCATGATTATCTATGCACGCGAAGTAATAAGTATAGCATAAAGGTGAATAAATACTCATTGCAGTACTGGTCAAGCGCGATTGCAATCCCCCCAGCCCCTCCGCGAGCCTTTGCATAACTTCTGTTTACAAGAAACGCTATAAAACTATCACAAAGTCGATTTCAAAAATCAATATCAACTTATCGCTATAGCCCAAACTGTACAGTGTGTTTCTACGATCTCAAATCAAATATTTCTCACAAACACACAAACCAGATAAAATAGAAAGAAAACCAACAAACGACAACAATTGGCTACAAAAATTCTCTGCCGTATTTTCATTGCTTCTTAGATAAGTTGCAATGAGAAAATCGCAAATATTTCATATAAGTATTTACTAGACACCCATCGATGATACTATTGAGCTCAGTCTTATACAGCAAGCTCAGAACATGGGCAAAGTTTATATCGGGGCGCACTAGGGCACTAGCATGCAAGTGCTGACACGCATAGTTAGGAAATTTCTCAGCTAAGTTGTGACACCAATTCCTAAAACTTGTCTGAATTTAGAACTCTGGCGCTTCTATATACGTGGACGTCGAAAGCCAACAGCGCCGGCACTGGCACTATGCATACAATTCTGTGAGGTTATTAGCTTTTGTCTACAACAAGGACTGGGAGTGCTTTATAATAGATGTTCACCGCCCCCGATTTAAAAGATCTTTTAATAGACACTTTATGCTTTACACTTTATTAACGAATTTCAAATTTTTTAGTACAAACTTTTCTGTATTTTATTGTAATATTTTTATGGACTTAATATTTTGTTTTGTTTTATTGGAGAACAAGAGACCTTACCGTGGGTCGGGGTCACTTGGAGCCTTTTGAGTTAATTTTAGAAAATTACTGAAGAAATTCTAGCGACGCACCGGCTTTTTATTTAGGGTTTACGATTCAAAACATTGAATAATCAGCTAAAGGCTAGATTATTCGTAGTGAGGCTAAAGAGTGTTAGTACATAACAAGTATTGGGAAAATTTTGGGTACGCCTACCGATATTGTATTAAGACATTTCAGCGAAAGTCTTTACTGCATGTCTAAGCAATATTCTAAAAGATTCCCCTACGCATAAGAAATTTAAAAGCAGGCTATACATGACCAATAACCAGGAACACTACATGTCATTAAGGGAGTCAAAACATCATACATATTGCGCATAGTATTTTTTTTTTTATCATACACATTGCTCATAGTATTTTCTATATATAGTACGTATGAGCAAAGCGAGTGACAAAAAAAAAACGAAAAACATATAGAATCCAATTAGTGGGTCAAACGCTAGGCACATTACGCATATTTCCTAACACAATATTTCTCAACATATGGTTAAAACAAAACAATTAAAGCAAGCGCGCACTGGTTGTATGGTATGTCAGGGACAGTCCAGTACCGCTACTTGGCCAGAATCGGCCTCGTGCTGAGGGCTTTGTTTCTTTGTAAACAATAACTGTGTTCTTTTATGTACCTTGTTCTAGAACGCCCATATACTGGAGAGAACAAATTGTTCTAACAATTTGTACTGTTCGCTTCATTTATAAATCTTTTATGAAAATGTATGAGTCGTTCTTTTGTGTATCTTTTGTTCTGCCCTGTTCTGCGGACACAAAAGAACACAGCTAATGTAGTGCGTTGTCGCTATTATGATAAAAATGGAAAAATGTTGAGTTGACAATAATTCTGATGGATTTATTGTCAGTCAATAGCAATGGAGAAAGTGAAGTCATTGTTACATATAGTACATATTGAGAATATCTTGAAAAGAAACAAGCAACAATGTTTTGAAATTTGAGTATTCTTTATGAGATGTATGTACGTGTATTTTAGAGTTTCTGAAGAAGAAAGTGAGGATATGTATGTACATATGACATCAGCATAATCTGATGGCGCTTTAATAGATGTATATTTGTCTTTGATATCGCTTTGATTGATTTCGGAAGTAATGAATGCCGCTTACTGAGTGGCGCTTCATTACAACATTAGGTCTGTTCGCGTACTTCTCGTGCAAAAACTTTCTGGGTAAAAACGTACTGTGGTGGGGGGAAGAATGTAAAATGCATGAAAAAGTAAACGAACGCTTTTTATGCAACTTCGTGAAAAACAAGAAGAAGAAGTGTTGAATAACATTTATGAATTGAGTATTATTTTATTTTTTTTTTAACTTGTTGCACTCTTGCAAAGTCCCACGAGAGCATTAAATAGTAAAACTATCTTCATTCGAAATTTCGACTGCGCTTTAAAAACTTTCCTATGATAGCTGTCAGTTTTCTTTGCAAGAATGGTGCAGTAACTAAAAACTTCGGGTAAATTCATGCAAGAACGGAAGATGTGACGTATGCAAAACTCGTGTAATTTGTACACGAAAGTAAATGAACGGAAAATATGTAAGTTCGTGCAAATTCATTGCAATGCATTGTCCCAAAACTGCGTACGCGAACAGACCTAGTATATAGAAAACACATCCAAATGAAAAATTCGTCGACAAAATGCTATGCATTTTTCCTACGGTTCCCACCGAGTATTTCTGCCTAATGCATCGATTTACTCAAATGAAGAAAAATTCAAATTCAATAAACACATTTTAATAACCCCAGCTTAAAGCTATGTTAAATTGTAATATTGGATAATGTTCAATTGTAGATTTATATGTTGTCGAAATCAATGTTACATTTAGATTGGGACATTAAATACAATATCAACTCAAAAGTAAAAATAAAAAATAAAATAAAATATAAGAATTTAAAGACTTAGTTAAGATTAACTTTACTCCTCGAATATCTGCTTCGTATTTCATAACAAAAAATTTATTAAAAAAAAAAAGTAAAAATTAAACATATGTGGTAAAAGTTAATATCCCTGTGGGGGTTAGGCAGGTTTCGAGATAAAGCAGAGTATAGTATAGTATAGTATAGTCCGCATACTCAGTGAGTGATGCGATCACTTGAATTTAATTTATAAACAATAATTATTTTAAACATATTCATCTAAGCTATTTATTTTATTTTATTCATATGCAGATAGCTAAAAGATATTATTTCTAATTAACTGATTGAAATTAAAATTAAGAAGAAAAAACTATTTACGGACTTGGTGACCTTGACCTTGATGGTGATTTAGATCCAGAGCGAGACCGACTTCTGGACCTTGAAACAGATCTTGAACGAGATTTTGATCTAGACTTTGATCGAGATTTTGATCTAGACTTTGATCGAGACTTCGATCTAGACTTTGATCGAGATTTTGACCCGGATTTTGATCGAGATCTCGATCTAGATCCTGATCGTGATCTAGAACCTGAACGCGATCTAGAGCCTGAGCGGGATCGTGAACGAGAACCAGAATTTGATCTAGATCTTGAACGTGATCTTGATCTAGATCTAGACCTAGATGGTGATCTAGAACGAGATTTACTTTTTGAAACAGATCTAGATTTACTGCGACTAACTGATCTGGATTTATTTTTACTGCCACTACGACTACGAGATCTGCTGCCAGACTTAGATCTTGATCTTGAACGAGAAACTGAACGGCTCCGTGAACGTGATCTAGATTTAGACCTGGATCCTGATCGTGATCGAGAACCGGATCCGGATCTTTCATCATCTGAAAGAATGCGTTTCTTTTGACGGCCTCGTCCACCTTCATCGCTGCTATTATCACCCTTTGATCTTTCTTTATCACTTTCTGATTCACTCGTTGATATCGTTTCCTTGGAAATAATCTTTCCTCTTGGCTTTCCTGAAACTTTATCTGCTGCTGTTTCCTTTTTCCTTCCCTTCTTTTCCTTTTTGTCTTTTGTTTTCTGTTTTCTTGCATTCTTTTCCCTGGGAGGACCATCGCTATCGCTATCATTTTCTGATTTGTCTCCTCTACGTTTTCTTCCTGCACCCTTTTTCTTATCTAATCGCGCCTTCTTCCTGGGTCTCTCAGTATTATCATTTCCAGGACCATCACTTCCTGAATCAGAAACATATTCATCTTTACGGCTGCGTCCACCTAATAATAAATAATTATAATTATAACAATGAATATAATATTGATTGTATAGTTTTAAGAACCTTTCTTTTTCTCAGGAGGAGCTTCTGCGAATAGAAGAGCATTCTTAGTCTTCTCAACGAATTCTTGACGTTTCTGTAAAAGCTCTTCTTTAGATTTATGTTTTTGTTCTTCCAATCGTTTACGTTCATCTTCTTGTTTTCGCCTAAATGCAGCTCTCTCTTCTTCTTGTTTACGACGCAAACTCTTTTCTTCCTCATCTATTCTACGTGCACGAGATACATGGTATTGAGCTTGAGATAGAAGATCCTGACATTGATTAGATTCAACTGCAGCTTGCTCGATGTTGTAACGAGTCTTATCTCCATGTACTGATAAATACTGGAAATATCTAAGAAAATTGCACAAATTTAACTATTTACCTAATTATATACAAATTTAGATGCGTCTTTTCTAGTAAATGATTTCGGTGCTCTTATTTAATGCGTTCTGTTAAAAAAAAAACTCCAAAAAACTTTACGTCATTTTTTAAATAACATTCTTAAAACATTTCTTTAATTAACAAGCCTGTGCAGGTTTATCTTCTAAGAATTAAAAGAGACAGACGAAATTTTGGACAAAATGTCCAAATATCATCTTTTCTTGATTACCGATTATTTACAAATTTCCAACTGTACAGAATTCACATGGGCAAAAGTTATTTAGGAAAAAGACGCCTTAAAGATAAATATTTCATATTACTTGTGTGCAAGCCCCAATTCGTGTACAGCTTGAAGTACAACTGGAAGAGTCGATTTCTCATCTTTCAAAATTGCCATTGCTAAACGTTGTAAAACTAGAGCGATGTTAAAAAGCAGAACCTAAAAAATAGAGCATAATTACAAAGCACACAATACAAATTAAACACTTTCACTTACAGTATCCTGTGGAGCAACACGTCTTGCCTTTAAAAGTACCATTTTTGCTTCCTTCAATTTTCCAGCACGCAAATATCCTCGGGCCAAGTACTGCATCACTTCTACATTGTGGTGTTTGTAAAACTTTTTAAGGCAGTTCTCGTACATTTGAATGGCACTGATGTATTGCTTCTGTTCCACATAAATGTGAGCTATGTTTAACCACACATCACAAAAATCGGCTGTAGCTTCACGAACTTGGGCGAAAATATCTCTGGCTTCGATTATGCATCCCTTATGAGCTAAAACTGCTCCTATACCATTTGTAGCCCAAATATTACGAGGATCATTGCGAAGAACCTATAAAAATTATCAAACTATAATTAATTATGAACATTAACTAATAAATTTTTTGTTTTTTGGGCTAATTGTAGAAAGCTTCCTTAATATGAAGCGTGTAGCCCTGCGTTTTATAGCAATAATACTTCTTCTTGACCTAAGGTGAAGCGAGAGACTTTGGCCTCCAGAGACTTTTTTGATCCAAGTAATTTCACCAAATATATTTGTAAGTTAAATGGTAAATAACAGTATAACTCCAGTCGCACAATTGCAAATGCTTTCCATAAGACCTGGGGTCGTATTCATTGACATGGAAGAGTTGGGGAGATGATAGTTCTTTTGAGACTTAACTCTCCACTCAGAGTTCTGTAGCTCGAGGAATTTGTATTGAGAATTATCAAACTCTCTATTTCACTCGACTCGGCTATTTTAGTTGTGGAGAAGTAAGAAGAATATTTCTCAACTGAAAGTATTGTCTGTTTTTGTTGTGTTTTGTGAAGATATCTAGATACCTAGGAATTTCCATATCAAGTTATGGATTCACCGCATATAATGTCTATATTTACAAAAACAAATTATGGAAATACATGCAATACTTACAGAGAAATATGGATTTTGGTATCTCAAGGTACGATGAAATCGTATCTACATTTTGTCCCCCAATTAGATATGTAATTATTTTTTGAGACCAATAAATGCTTTTGGATATACCTGCAAAGGAAGTGAATCAGTCCTCTTTAAGCTGGAATAATCGCCGTTTTTGGTACAAAAATGGACGTATTTTCAACTCATCATTATGAAGAAATGGTAAGTCGTAGAAATTCACTTCTCATGAGATAAATGTTCACAACAGAGTACTAATGGATGTGAAACAAAGAAATATAGGCAAAAAATAGGAACTGGGGAGCCCAAGTGCAAAAAATTCGTTTTTCGGCGGTAAAATATCTGTTATGACGTTGAAACGATTAAAAACAAACTACACCACTTGATTACCCTCTCCTCCGTCTTTAACATGATACAAAACATCACGTAATTCGGACAGCCCCCTATGAGGATTGGTAAGGCCCCCCATCACAAGCAACCCCTCCCCCAGAAATCGTTCACTTATATATATGCATATATATTGCATATATTGCAACTCCTGAATTTTTTTCTTTTATTTTAAATTTCCGTTAAACCGTTCCCAGTTTTATCAACACACCCTCCCTGTTCCATTTTCTCCCCCTATCATATTCACCACGAGCTCTCTCCATTTTCCCTTTATACCGGAAAATCGAAAAAACAAACCCTTCTACATCCCTCAAAAACCACCTTTATACAAAAACTATTTCATTTTATCTCGGCGTTAGGTGGTAATACACACATGCACCTCAAATATAAAAACAAAAATCAACAACTAGAACAAAAACTTTATCATCCTCGGCGATTCGCACTTTTAAACACTTCTCACGTTTTCTCTAACTCCACCAAGTATGTTAGAGAATCGCGAATGGAGAGTTAGGGAATTTTAATCGAGGAAAACAAAAGTTCTCATCTCCCAAACTGACCAACTCACCGTGTTACAGAATCCGGGCCCTGATAATAACCACTGATCGGGAAAATTGCACGTGAATACTGAATTTGGATAGCTGTATTCAACGGAAGCAATCCTTAAAAAGTATAATATGTACAAGTGGTACCATGAACTCATGATATTAGAAGAAACCTATTACGAAGCTTGATTAAAAAAACGAAATCGACGTATCATTCATTGAAAATGTTTTTTTTTTATAACATGTTCAGAAACGTCAACGAGAAAATGATCAGCAGTAGCATTAACGGCAGGCAATGCACATGCGATTAATGGGTTCGTGCATGTTAAAGTTAGACCTTGCGGAGTTAAAGGAGTGGAGTGAGCTTTTATCAGAGTAGCGTGTATGCACAATACAGAGCGAGTTTTATTCGGAGTTTTCGAAATGAAAATGATGTGACAGATTACCATGTGTTTACATTTGAGAAGGCAAAAAGAATTGAAAAATATTGTAGTGGTGTAAAATTAGTATTATTTACATATATGTATATATATTATTTTAATAAATATATACAAATAAAAATGGACGATTCAACAAATTGCACCTAATTAAAGCGTCCCTGAGTCTCTTGGTGTATTGTTTGTACGGTTGAGAGGATCATAAGCCCTTGATTATATGGCAACGATAATTACAGAGTCCAAACACCTTTCATTTATTTGTCGGCCTCGTCTAAAGTTTTCCTGCAAGGCTGTTGACAGAAATTTTTATTGGCCTCGAGCATTTACAGTTTATACTTTCTCAATTTCCACTTTCGAATTGAATGAGTGCCGTCTATTTATTTTACATTGTAAAACAAATTCGAACATTAGAAAATTTTAATTCTAAACTACCTTTATTTTGTTAAAATTGAATCATAAAAATACTAATAACATTTTTAATTTCTTATAAAATTTGATTTGTTTTATTTTTATAATATAATTTATTAATTTTCGTTAGTTAAAGTTTGCAAATATCAGCGCGATTTGAAAGCTTTCGAAACAACCAACGTGAGATTATGAATTGTTCAAATTTGACGCTACTCTGTGAAATCCACTCTGGTGGGAAGCGCGAAGAACTTATATATATAGAATGCAAGCTTGAGAAAAGGAGAGAAAATGCAATCTGGTGACTCCACTCTACTCTGCCATTGTAAACACTCCTTAACCTTCTAAATTGTGCCCACTATCGCGGAAAAAAATTGCTAAGTATCAGCGGAGAATCAACATATGCGTTAACATACAAATAGGAGTGCCATAGGACTGAGAATGCATATGGAAATGAACGAAGTGTTTTTATGCAGGGTAAGAAAAAGGGAAGCGAAAATAGGTGAACTATAGACAGAATTTTTTTAAATGGACGGAAAATAATATGGTACGTAGGAAACGCTATAAAGTCAAAATAGTGTATAATCAGCACTTAACGTAGTCGATAAGTTTCTGGTAGTTAATAAATATGCAACATGATATGATATTGGTTTTTCTATTGTAATCCAGCTATACAAAGAAAAGAAAACTATTAAGCAATATATAATTTCAGAGTTAAAATAGTCCATACAGAAGAAGTTTATGACGCCTCTTTGTGCTCAGAGGATTTTTCTGTGAGGAAATCTTTGTGGAAAAGTTGGGCCAAGCTTTACGACGGTATTGTTACTCAGAATGTTTAAGAGTATCTAAAATACGGTTTTTAACCTTCCGAATATTCTGTTTAAACTACCAGAACAGTGAAGAGGATTCTAGATGTACTGGCCTGCAGAACTGACCTCATGCGTGATTTCAAGACAGCTTTGGCCCGAGATTTGTCCTCTGAAGACTGAATCTCTGCTGAAGAAGAATCGTAATTATGTGCGTAATTTTATCGCAGTTATTACGGGACACTGCCTCTTTGGAAAACATGCAGAGCGCATGCAAGCTCCATACAATGACTTCTGCAGCTGTATGGACGATTAAGAGGTTGACAGCGCTAAGCACTTGCTGTGTGAATGCCCTAACCTTGCTAAGCATAGGAGGAATTCGCTTGGTAGTTACTTTTTCTGCGAACTGGGAGAATTAGCAGACAAAGATTTGGGAGACCTGGTAAGGTTCATTAACTCTTGTGACTGGTTTTATCGCACCCCCTAGCTCTTAATATATCTTTTTCATGCAGGGTTCCAATATAATGGCTTTATAATGGACCATAGATGGTCAAAGTGTGACTGATCGCACACCTTCTTACGATGACAGCCACTCTAACCTAACCTAAGCTAACCATGTATTTACGAACTGTTTTTACGTACATAATTGCATGGCATTTTATCATAACAAATGCACCAATTATTTTTCAAATTCTAAATAGCATTTTGATAGAATCCAAATTATTCCCGTGAAAAATCGTTACATATTTTGCTAGTGTTTGGAAATCTAATTCTAAAAATATGCTTTTATACGTACTTGTTTGTAAATTGCTAGAGCTTTTTCTTGATGTTTCTTTTCCTTGTCCTTATCCTTTGAAGGTTGATGCAATGTTTGTAACCAAAAGTTTCCCAAAGCAATTAATGAATATGCATCAGTAGATGTTGAAGGGTATTTAAGAATTGTTTCGAAATTTTTCTGACCTAAGAGCCATTGTTGTTTGGCAAAATGTAAATTGCCAAACAACGATCTAAAAATGTGTAAAATTTAGAGTAAAAATTTAGGAAAATACTAGAAAAAACCTTACCTTGTATCAGGATTTTCAGTATTAATTTTTAGAGCATCTTTAAAGAAATCAGAAGCAACAAAAATCAGCCCTTTATCTCGAGCCATACATCCTAAACGCAAGTAACAGTCTATGTAGTTTGGATGTTCCTTTAAAATATCTTTGTAAAATTTATCTGCTGTATGGAATGAGCACATAGCTTCATTTAATCGTGCTAAATTATATGTCATTGATACAGAAATTGAGTCATAGTACTGAGCATCATGTTGCGATTCAATTTTAGCTCTGTCTAAGGCCTCCTCTAGCTTTTCTTTAGCGGAATCTAGATTTCCGAGCCGATAATGAAGAGCGGCTACGTTGTTTAATATTTCTGGAGGTATTTCCGCCCTAACTTTTTCTTTCAGGATATTTGTTGCAGTGCCATAAGCATTAAGAGATCCTTGCAGGTCATTTTGTTCTAATATTTGAGCCAGCTCAATCCAAGCTTCAACATCATCGGGAAATTGTTCCGTAACTTTTTTCAAATGAGTTTTTGCCATATCTCGTTTTGTTTGTGATGAAGAATTAGCATATAATGAACCTAAAATCTTCATTGTCTCATAGTTTCCAGGCTGCACTTTTAGAACTTTCTCAAAACATTGGGCAGCCTTGAAGGAGAAATGGAATGTTGCTAATAGTATACAAATTACACAAAATTATACAGATGGAAGCTTAGAAACTTTTAAGCTCTCCCGACTGTACAAATTAATAGTTTATATTGCATCACTTACGTTTTCGGCATCTCCTCTGTAAATATACATTTGTCCAAGTCCAAAATGTGGCAAAACAAAATTTGGGGGTGCAATTTGAGTTGATTGGTAATAGTATTGAAAAGCCTGATCATAATCTCTCTGTACATGAAATGATCTGGCTAGTTGATAGCAACTTTCGGCTCTCATTGCCTCGTTTTCTGTATTGTGGAAAGCATGTAGAGCTAAGTGTTGGACTTTTTGGTAGTCTTTTTTGAAGAAGAAATGGTTGGCAAGATGATTAAGAACCATAGGATTAGTGGAATCTATGGTGTAAGCTTTCGACAACATTTGTACACCCATCCTGTTTGATTCTGGTTCGTGTAGATTAAGCTTTAAGATTGCAAGCCCTACCAGAGCTCCAACACAATTCGGATCCAATTCAAGTGCTCGTTGAAAGGCTAATCTGTATTTTAAAAAATAAAGGAAAAATAAAATAAATTTCATAGGAATAATTGCTTACTTTGCTTTTTCCGGGTTGCTCATTTTTAGAAAACAGTGACCCATACCTAAACGAACAGCTGCTGGGCAATTTGGATTCGTGCGAAGGGCTTTTTTATAGAATGCCAAAGCACCTCTATAATCCTTCTTATTGAATGCGATGCAAGCTTTACCCAAAAGAGAAGGTATATTGGAAGGAGATTGATTTAGGACAAAGTTAAACTGGGCATCAGCCTGCTCCATTTTGTCGCCCTCAAGAAGGCAAAAATATGCTCTTCCAAGTAAATGATTCTAAATAATATTATCAAATGATTGCAAATTCCAATGCTAGAAAAAATCTCATACTTTACCTGATCATACATAATAATTTTGTCAGCAGTTGTATATAAATTTGTAGCTTTCATAAACAGCTCCCTTTTTTTGTCTTTAGATTTCTCTCGATTTGCCTCCTGCACATAATATGCTGCTAACATATCGTACGCTCTCATTTGGTCCTTTTCAAAATCTCTGTAATCTATATTGGCTTCAGCTCGTGCAGTCTCAAGAATCTTTATAAAATCTACAGTTTTACCCTGCTTGTAGTATGCTAACTAAAATTGTGAAAATGTTCAAACTTTTCGATTTTGTTTAGATTTATTTTTAAGTAACGTACAGCAACAGTCACCCATGTATTCAAATGGGATCGTTCCTGCCTCAAGATTCCTAAAACTTCCACACATTCTGGAAGTTGATCGGGTGCTAACTCGATTACCTGTAATACGTATTCTTTAGTAATTATTGTATTTCTATAATATATAAGTACCTCATCGGTATCCCGAAGAGGAATTTCTATTGTCATCGCCATTTCTATGAGTTCCTGTTTAACGATTTACTTTATTTAGAAAAATTATTGCGAAAACAACGCGGACATATCGACACTTCAGTATTCTTCCTCTTCTTACTTTATACTTTACCCGTTTAAGACCAGAACTTTGAATAAATAATTAAAGGCCAATTCACAATCGGTGTGATGGAAGGTTTGATACTTGAATAAATAAGCCCTAAGCCCCGACACTGGCGCCATCTAAGGTCAGCGGAGTTTCAATAGTAAGTGCAGCTAGCGCCCCCATTCGGATTAATTTCGGAAGTTGTCTTCTATCTCATCCTCAATCCAACAATGTGTTCCGTTCCCGACAAACTTCCGAAATTAATCCGAATGGGGGCGCTACCTGCACTTACTATTGAAACTCCGCTGAACTTAGATGGCGCCAGTAGCGGACTTTATCGAACTAAAGTGGCGGCGCCAGTGTCGGGGTAATGGCACAGTATATTCTACAGTAGCAGAATATACTGTGGTAATGGTTTGCCATTTGTCACTTGCAAAATGTTTCTGATTAGGGCCTTAGCAAACAGGAATGGTGATAAGCCAGATTTTGCGTAATGAATTTCTGGTTGTGTTGTCCATTTTTACATGTATTTACACGTCATCTTTATTCTAAGCAACTTTCACATAATTAATTTATTTGTAAATCTCTGCTTCTATTAACAAAATAGATAATTTAGATAGTGCAGTTGCCTCGAACAGGATTTCCTTAGTTTATAATCCAATTTATATTTGCAAGCACTGACCGAACACTTCATTTCTGTTTTTTTAATTGATATGAAGATTTTAACAGGCACTAGTGGCACTATAAAACTTTGCACTAAATAAAGTTCAAAGATAAATAGTTTTGAAAAGAATTGATTCGGTACTTTTGTTAAATTTCACAAAGAACTTTAAGTTGACTAAATCTGCTCACAAAACAAAAGCACATTTGACAATTATGCAACAACTTTGACAGCTTCTCATTCCAGCATCTCATTTACTCCTATGTATAGTCTCCTGCTCTTGACAAATTACGCTAATGTACACGAATTTTACACGATTCAACCATTCCTATTTGCTATATATTCTAAGATATATATATATAAATTACTTCTTGATCAGAAATTAGAAAAAAAGAAATAAATAAATAGCTAGAGCACATTTTATTTGTCTTCACCCATTTTATAAATAACTTTTTACAATTAATTATACTCAGGAGGACTGTCATTACACTAAATTTACCCAGTGTTTTAAAAACATGTTCGATGAGTGCACAAAACCCCGGGAAAATTTACACGGTGTTTTCATCGAACAAACCTGGTATTGCCATAGCCATTATCAACCCAACATTTCATTTGTCGTCGTAAATGTCGTGTCGGCATCATTATTTCGGCCTATATCGTGCTTTTAATAAACACAACTGTCCTATCAAACAGCGACAGCGCAAACAACAATTAAATGTCAATATGAGAATAGCTTCCTCCTTCCTTCAATCCTAGAATTCAGAAAATTGGCTTAAATTCGCGAAAGTCGTTCCAATTGATGATTTTAAATTACAAAATTTATTGTATATATGTTTTGGATAGCCACAACACTTGTGGATAGAGTAAGTTTGATAAAGAATGAAATTTTTCTATAGCAGTTCAAATATTTCAAGTTTATTTTTTAGGATAGTCATGTTGATTCCCAAAATTAAATTCTAGTCAATAAAGATAAGCAGTCATAAAATGCTTGGTAATGAACTGTTTCAAATAATAAGACAAATTTCAACTTCTGGTCAGTTATATAACATTTCTAATACACTAAAGCACTTTTGGGGACTGAACTCATTTTGCCAGTATTCTGTACATTCAACTAAGACAACAATGCTACAGGGAGAAGGTTTCTCTTTTGACGACTACGATATAATTGGCTTTGATTTGGATAACACGTTATTGAGATTTAATCTCAAAGAGACGATACCATTAGAGTACAATTGTATCGCACATTTTTTAGTTGAACAACGTGGGTATCCAAGAGAATTGTTGAAACCTATAGGTGAAGATGTAGATTTCATACAAAGAGGGCTGATCTTTGATGTTAATAGAGGTAATGTTTTGAAAATAGATCCTAAAGGATATATATTGAAGGCAAGCCACGGCAGTACATTTTTAAGTGATGCAGAGATTTATCAAACATATGGAACTCATCGATGCTGGGATGTAACCACAATGTTTGCTAAAGATCCACTTTCAACTTGGAATGGACCTATGTCAGAAACGATGAGAACACTTTTAGACTACTTCGATTTGCCTGCTTCATTAATATTTGCTCGTGCAGTTGACGCTATTGATCTTAAAAACAAAGCTCAGCCTGAAAAATACGATGTTTACTCCGATATTCTTGCTGCTATGATAGATATGTATCAAAGAGAAAATTTTGCAAAGGGAACTAGTGGATATTTTGAAGCATTAAAAGCTGATCCATGCCGATATATAAAGAAGGTAAGCCCCATAGTTATAGAATGGCTTGGAAAATTGAGAAAAAAGAAAGCTACATTTCTCCTGACTGGATCAAATATAGACTTTGTTAATTTGACGGCCCCTATTGCGTTAGGTTCAAATTGGCAACAGCTTTTCGATGTCGTTGTTTGTTTTGCTCGTAAACCTGGATTCTTTTTGGAAAAGCGTTCTTTTTACCAAGTGGAAAAATTGAAGGAGACCTCACCAATATTTAGTATAGATTTGAAATTTGATAACATATACACTCAAGGAAATTGGTCAGAACTTAAGCAATTGCTTTCGACAAAATTCAATAGCTTAAGCCCACGATCCTTGTATGTTGGAGATAATATGATTCAAGACATCTACACGCCATCAAAGCATTTAAATATAGATACAGTTTGTATTGTTGAGGAAATTTTAGCGGAAAATCACGAGAAAGCTTACGAATTTACTAATCTGTTAAAATCTAAATCATGGGGATCGTATTTTTCTGTTGGGAATAAAATAACCCTGTGGAGTAGTATTATTGATCAACATGTAAAAATGTGCTTCCCAAAAGTGGATTATTTTTCCAGAAATCCAATAACCCATAAATATTGCACAAAATATGGAAAAATTTACCCAAATTTTTCGAGTCCTAAGAAAAGCTATTGAGCTTAGAATTACTTTCGATTCATACTTTTTACCAATTAACAAATACGCACTAGGAACATATTCAGGACTATATTTTCTATTTATTTAAATTACTTGCAATAAATAAAGCTTGCTCTATATTTTTTGTTAGTAATTATGTACATATGATTTGGTTAAATAAAAAATTTTGTCTTGTAAACTATTTTTATTGTAAATTTGTGAGTTGTGTTCATTAGCTGTAGACTGAAATTGATTTCCGCTCTCATCATATAATAAAGGACTTCAACTCAAAAAATGGATTGCATTCAAATATCGGTATTTTACTGGAAACAAAATCCTGTCTGATGTAAAATGCTCATAGATTAAGTCGACTATATGTGGAAAACGACACATGGTCTCAAATTTTCATAAAGTATGTATATCTCCGCAAATATGATGTATAAGTATTATATCCAGTTTTGTTGATGAATACACATAAAAGGGATATTATGAAAAATACAGTTGTTTCGTCAGAAATCGTAGCAGATACATTGGGCGCGTTCACTGCCACCGAAATAGTGACTTTTTGTCGACTACGAGTCACTACCGAGCGTTCACTCCGCCAATTTTGACAGTAAACGACTACGCTTGACTACGACTATCGTTCACTCCGCACATCGAATGTACCAAATAGTCGACTATATTCGACTACGCTCAGGAGGATAGTCGATCGTAGTCGGCGTGACAGAACTACACTACGACAACTACTACGCTACCGAAGTGGCAGTGAACGCGCCCACGCCCATTGTCTTTTGTAAGGAAAGGTCTATGATTGTGTTGGAACGCAAATATGAAACCAAAATTAGGAAGAGAAATTTTAAATATAGATGAATAGCTTATGGAATTTGAATTCAGGGACTCAAACTTAACGTTAATACAAATTGCAGTGAAATCTTTAGATATTTTAGCTGATCATGGCTTTGTCGAAACAGGCCCACGTTAAAGGCTCTCAAAATCAGACAAAACCTATGCAAATTTATTGAAAAACAGATTTATTCCCATATATGTTGCGTTTCTAAATTCTTAGCAATTTTAAATTTAGAGAGTCACAATTTTACTATCCCATTTTAATAATAAAAACTTTAACTTTTTACTTAATCTTCTATTATTCGTTCAATGGCCATTGCAATACCCATTCCTCCTCCTATACATAAAGCCGCTATACCTTTTTTGCGGTTTGTTCTTGCCAATTCATATAAAAGCGTTACTAGAATGCGATTTCCTGAAGCTCCAATAGGATGGCCCAAGGCAATCGCACCTCCATTAATATTTATTTTCTCCTCAGAAACTCCCAGGCATTTATTTACACTTAATGCTTGCGCTGCGAAAGCCTCATTCAGTTCATACAAATCGACTTCATCTTTATTCCAACATGCTTTTTTTAACTGTGAATAATTGTTTTAAGATTCTACGAAGAAGAAGAATTAAAATATTTTTGAATACCACTTCTTCAATTGCTGCAACTGGACCAATTCCCATTATTTTTGGTTCAACTCCAGCTTGAGCCCATGCTACAATTTTTGCCATTGGTTTAATTGAACGTTTGGAAACTTCATCAGAAGACATAAGCAAGACTGCTGAAGCAGAATCATTTATACCAGATGCATTTCCTGGTGTAACTGTACCATCCTAATAATTAAAAAAAAAAAATTACTTGATAATATTCACAAGCTTTCAGTAGAAATACTTTTAAAAAACAAGGCTTCAAGTTTTGTAGAGATGCTACCGAAGTACCATGCTTAGGAAACTCATCTTCCTTAATTAATGTTTTTTGCTTCTTGATAACAACTTCAACGGGTATAATTTCATTAGTAAAGAAGCCATTCTTTTGCGCAGCTTCCGCTTTGTTTTGTGATCGACAAGCGAACGCATCTTGCTCTTGTCTACTAATTTCATATTTTTTTGCTAAATTTTCTGCTGTAATTCCCATATGAATGTTGTGTATTGCATCAGTAAGGCCATCATGTATCATAGTATCAATCATTGTACCGTCCCCCATTTGGACGCCTTTCCTTAAATTTACGCAATGTGGAGCCATAGTCATGTTTTCTTGCCCGCCACAGATTACAATCTTTGAGTCTCCACATCGAATTGATTGAAATCCTAAAGCAATTGATCTAAAATTGTTATTTTTAGTGCGTTTGTGTACGGTAATAGACCGAATTAACTCAAATGTAAGAAGATTATAAGAACATGCGCAAAATGATATCGACAATCGAAAAAAATGACTTATAATGTATCTTATCGACTTTTAGACTTTTAAATGGTGGCTTTCTTCTGACGAATATCGTTGAGATTTTTTATCATTTTTTTGCATGTTCATATGATCTGAACACTCGAGTCGAATGGATCTACTCGACTGTGCTACTTTAAACCTGATCCACATAACATGTTTATGACATAAGCTGGTACTTCATTTGGTAGTCCTGCTTTTAAAGAGGCTTGTCTTGCTGTATTTTGTCCCTGTCCAGCCGTAAGAGCCTAAGAAGAGTATAAAATCATAAAAAAACTTTAATGTGAGTATGTATTTAATATTTACCTGGCCTATTACAACTTCAGAAACATCCTTTGGATCAACATTAGACCTGTTTAAGACTTCTCTA
This sequence comes from Dioctria rufipes, assembly GCA_963924295.1. NCBI lineage: Eukaryota > Metazoa > Arthropoda > Insecta > Diptera > Asilidae > Dioctria > Dioctria rufipes. The sequence goes on along the minus strand of OZ002743.1, from coordinate 70,202,147 downwards.
ATAACTATACTGCCAAGTTCTGAAGCTTTAATGGAGGAAAATGATCCATTGAAGGCACCTGCAAATATTTTTTCATGTATTATATGCGCGTATTTATTTTGAAAAAGATGTGGTCTGAGGTTTACTTAGATATAGATTTGAGTTGCAGAAAAGCGGTTCGTAATTATTTAACTCAATTATCCATTGATTACGTATGGCGATCTCTAATTTCCTCCAATCAGTTCTGCCCTCTTTAAGGCACGTCGCCATAAAAAACTTCCTAGCGAAGTTTACATACAACAGAGGCAGCCTTTTCAAATTGTGACTGCTAGCACGGCCAGAGATTTTTTTAAAGGAGCATTAGGTTATCGACATTGGAACTTAAGAGCAACAATACGATACTTTTCCAGTGAATGCATATTAAAAAGTTTGAAGTGATCTTATTACAGGATAGACAATTAAAGGAGACCGTGGGAAGTAGCGCCCTATTAGCGCTCACTAAATACGATCGGAAGTTACAAGACATGACACCGACACATTAAAAGACATTAACGAGGCGACTACAGCTATGCAGTAAGAGTTCACTCTCCCTTGTTTTGTACAGTCATCATGGAGGAAGAACTAAGATTTCATCTTAAACAGGTCCTAAAGCCTAAAACTATCACTTCCACAGAAAACTGAAGTTAAAACAAATTGCAGCCAAAAATGCTTTCTTTCTAATGGTTGTAAAAAAAATAGCATCTAGAACAAATTTATGGAAATTTGAACAAAATATAAGCTGCTGTTATATGAAAAACTCCTGCAGTAAGACAAGGCAAGAAGACTGTGATGTTCGCCTGCTAACCGGCCCGCTATTCTCTTTTTCAGACTTTTTTTTGTAGGAAATTATCCAAGATTTAAGCATCAGAAAACTATAATTCAAATATGTTTTAGTGAAATCGTTAATATAACATTGGGACGCCGCAGTCTTACATCAATTGGCTTTTATCAGCGTAAGCGCAAAGGTATTACATTAATTCTCTACAATTTAGTCCAGCTGTTGTTTTGGACTTGATACATACACCATCAATGATGGACTTCTTCCAATTAATATGTAATATAACATACTAAATTTTAATGATTTAATAGTCAAAGTCAAGGGCATTTATTTTTTGAACCTCTGCTTAAAGCAGCGTATAACGCTGGGTTCCACGACAGTAAAAGCTTATCAATTAGTTTACATGATTTATAGCGAAAGAAACAATCAAGTTTTGCAATTGTATTTCTGTATATTGAAATACACAATCCAGATGAGTGTGAAATTTTTTTGTAAATATTTATGTAATATAACATACTAAATTTTAATGATTTAATATCAAGTTTTGCAATTGTATTTCTGTATATTGAAATATACATAATCCATATTCACAATACAGTTGAATGTGCAAAATTTTTGTAAATATTTGTCTAGCTTATGTTTGTTTGCAATAAATAGTTATATTTAATTCAGTTCGTGACCCTTATTTCTTCTGCAGAGTCGACGTAAAAGAATGAGTTTATGAGCTAATATTCAGTGTATTACATATTTAAATGCAAATATTATTTTGCATTTCAATGCAGGTTTTTTACTTTAATATTGCTGGTCTAAGCCCCAACTGCTCTTAATCTTATATGATTTGTTTTGCTATGTAACTTTCGATGATGTTCTCAGCGCTCTGCCTTTTGGCACGGGCGGCGAGCTTATACGGCACGAGTATTCTAATAAATAAATGTTTATGTTATGTTAATAAGTAAATCCGCAGGATTTTGAGTTTTATACTTATGAGTTTAATATTTTTGATATTCTATGTATATTTACCGATTGGAGTTCGGACTGCTGATGTAATATAAACTTCCGTAAAATTCATGTTTTTTCCAGTTTTTAGCACCTGATCAAATTCCAACTCTTTCGCCTAATAACCAACCGGAACTAAAAACCTGACATTTCGTGAAAATCTAGTTATTCCCGCCCGTGCCTCCTCCATCCGCCCGCTAATCTATAATCAAAACACAGCACACTACATAAATGAATGACAGCTTACAGCCCCGACACTGGCGCCGCCACTTTAGTCCGCTGCTGGCGCCATCTAAGTTCAGCGGAGTTTCAATAGTAAGTGCAGTAGCGCCCTCATTCGGACCAATTCCGGAAGTTGTCTTCTATCTCATCCTCAATCCAACAAACTTCCGAAATTAATCCGAATGGGGGCGCTACCTGCACTTACTATTGAAACTCAGCGGACTAAAGTGGCGGCGCCAGTGTCCTTCGTAGGTTAAGACTTTCACATATAGATGGTAATAATATATTTAGTACATATTGACGGGTATTGCACTGCTGATTCGATCCCGTCATCTTGTTCTAAAAGCTAAGTGACTGATGTTAAGTGAAAATATGGCGAGCCTTGGGGGCGAACAACTAAATTCCGGAAAAGATTCATCAGGTAGAAGATTTTTTTATAAAATATATATTAGAAAAGAGTTGTCATAATAAGTGAATTAGAATTTTTGTGAAGCGACAATAAACAAATCGAGTTTTAATGTTAAAAACTACCATACCAATTGAGACAACCTTGACAGATCATTGTTTCTGTGAAAAGTCAAACATTTTTCACATATTTTACGAATAACACAATTAACACTAGAGTGGCAATTGAAAATGCAATCCTAATACATTTTATGTTTCCATGCGGCAAGAAATTGCAGTCTATGATAATCGAAGTTCATGTTGATGAAAGTAGTGTGGAATGTGATGTGATGTACACCTGTGTGATATTCAGAACTTTCATGTATATGAATTTGCATGAACGTCATTCAGTCATAAATGCTTACAGCATATAAAAATTTTTCAAAGAAAACTTTCTCAATTAAGACAGATAATTATAATAAATGTCGATATTAATTTGAGCGAGCCAGATTCATTCATGTGTGGATCTCGGTTCATCTCATTAACAGTTAAACAGAAAAATTTCTTAATTTTTCCAGATCAATACGATTAAAATTACTTTTCCATAGGTAGGTTGCAGGTAGTTAGCGTTGAATCACATAGGTGGCAATTATTTTACTTATTCCTCTTGCCTGAACAGAGCTAAGAATTACTACAGAATAACATTCAATTCATAACTTCTCTGATGTAAATTATTTGTCTCGGAGAAATTCCCTTTGACACGAAATTCTATTTTTATCCTCTTTGATGGAAGACTAAAATGTTAGATGTTTTTTTGTAGATATCCAATTTTTAGAATGTTCTATTGAGATGATAATGAATTTATGATCTAATAAGAAAAACACAAAATGTTGATTAAATTAGTATTGCAGACTTACATTAGACAAAATTTATAATTTGTTAGATCGCATTAAAATGGACGGGTGTGACAAAATTTTCCTAAAGGCAGTAGTTTTTAGGCAATCTCTTTCGTCGTAAAAACGGTATCAGCACAGAAGTGCAAATAAAAAAAAAATTGACTAATAGCTCTTGTAATCTGTACCTTTTATAATTCGCGCCCTGTAGTTTATTACAAATCATTTCTAATCGAACAGAAGAAGCTAGAGGGCTTACACATTACACCTTCCACCTTACGCATGTGGTTCTGTTCCTTTACTTTTACTTAAATTAATAACAATAAGACCGAGCATCATTTGGTGAAAGCCGGCGAAAGGAAAAATATCTTTCCGTAGGTCGGATCACTGACATTACTAAGAAATAATTTTTCTAAATTGTTTGAAATTTCAATTTCTGTGCTTGGATATTTGATATACCTAAATGGTATTGATTTTTCTAATGCCCTACCAGCATTAAACTGTTCCTACATTCATCCTTAAAATGGAGCATTTTCTATTACTGCAGGCTATACTATAATTGCGGTATTTGAATGTCCACGTCATTGTGTTTGATACAATATTGCATTCTATGTTAAATAAATCAATTTAGTTTATATATTACAATAGTTTCTTACTTGTTAGTTGAGCTATAAAATTAGCTATGGAAACTATGTTATTTTATTATTATTATTATTTATTATTTATTGTCAATCTACAACAATTTAACCCAAAACAGTCTGCCCTGTATTTTCAAGTAAATGCTTCCTATCTACCATTCCCTCTTCCAGGCAGCTAGTGCTGGTATTAGGAAGAGGTTGTGAAGTTATCTAACTATATGACAGAATTAGAATTTTTATTATCTACTATTGTACTTAATTATACTCGATTATACTTGACATGATCAACAGACACCACTACATGGTTTGTGGATAATTGTAAAAATACATTAGTCCAATATATACAATTTGATCCTATGATCACTAAACTGATCCCTAAACTGAATGTCACACAGCACCATACTACATTGCCAAGTAAAGTTTTAGTATACTTAGGAATAGAAGCTACTTAGTATTTAGAAATTACAAGCTTACAATTTTTCTACAATTTGTTTCTATTTTACTTTCATCAAAGCTACTATAATAGTACCACCATTATGTAAAATGTAAGTACTGTAAATCGCTATAAAAGTTTTATTCTATTCTACAATTGCTGTAGTTGGTACTTCCCAATATAAGTGGCACTATATTTGTTGTCTTTTATGACATTTGGTTAAACCTCATGAGTAGCTATTCTCACTAATATTCAGTTTGTTTTTTGATTTATTTATTTTGTCTTTGTGAGCATCATTACCACCAACATAGTCTATATCATTTCTGATACTTAAAGGTAGAAACACATCCAAGCAAACCTCAGGCTTCCCTCAGAAAATTGAAAACAAAATGATACCACCGGGCTCGATGTTTTCAATGTAATTCTTTTACACTCTGAGCAGAAATTATTAATTATCGGTTTTCAAAAATGTTGATTATAAATTTCAAGTGATTCTTTTTTGCCAAATATCTCGTTACACAAAAAAATTTAAAAAAAAAAAAAATGTTGACAGAAGTAGGCTTGAGAGAGAAAAACTTCCAACATTGAGCCAAGCGCTCCTTGCGGCTAGGCCTTTTGAGGCTAGCTGCTCGCTTGATTTTGTGTTGCCTATTTTAAAGACCCGTGTTAGAAATTTTGACAACGCCTCGAGGCCTGGATGTTTCTGCCTTAGGTCCTGTCCGTATCCAAGTCTTCGGCCTTGTCGTCTTGTTATAATAGCTAGTGATGCCACCGAGCTTTGCTACTTTGTTTGGACATCTAGTTAAGCTTGATCGCCGAGTCAAGATTCGAATTGAATTATGTTGATTTCGATGGAACCAAATTAGTGTTGCGCTTTCATGGCATTGGAGCACTGAGGCCCATCGAACATATTTCTGTCATATTCCTGGTATTTGAAAGTTTTTCTTATATTGTTACGACAATTTTACTTAGGGCTAGTAATCAAGTTTAAGCAATTCAATAAATACTTAAATTTATCAATTTGCTTTCTATTTTCCATTTCTGTGGTAGGCTATTTTCAAACCGTTTACCATTAGCATGTTATTTGTTTTTTTATTTCTTAAAATATCACTCCATACCTAACTGTTTCACTAATTTTTTGCATAGAACTTATTAAGTAATTACGTACAAAATTGTAGTTAAGTTTAAAAATAGATTCTACCATTTCAACAATAGACGTTACTACATTTTAGAATTATTCGCATTGCTCAGTTCTGTAATTTTCTATAAAGTTATATTATTATAATAGTATTATAAAAGCATATTGTTGTTTTGAAGTCCAAAAATTTTTTAATTCTATTTAGTTTCTTAGCTATTTTACACCAAAGCTTATTAAGGTGAGATGAGAAGCTCACTTTGTTATCTATCACTATAACTAGATATATTTAATTTGTTTTATAATATCTATACTAGTTTCCTGAATAGTTAATGTTAAAGGTTCATTGCTATTTATTAACATACAATTTGTTTTTGTCACATTAATGTTTAATTTATTCATGTTGATCTATTTTGAGATACTTCATTGAAGTCGTTACCAGTTATGTACATACACCAAGCTGTCGTCGGCTAATAGCACTACTACGAGTGTTTTAATACACTGGGGAATCGTCATCTTAAGTAAATTAAGAAGAAAAGAAAGAAAAATAGTCAGAGCACATTTTATTTGTCTTCACTCATTTTATAAATAACTTTTCACAATTAATTATATTCAGAAGGACTGCAAGAAAATGACACACACACACACACAGAGAGAAAGAGAGAGAGCTAAATAATATGTATAAAAATCACAACTACCTAACCCTTTGTATGGCAAAAACCCCTAGTGACTGGACTATGGTCTAAGACCAATAATATTATACTCTAGATAAAAATAAAAGTTAAATAAAGTGAAAAACCACAGTTTTGTATGGCAAGACCAAGAAAGATTAATTTTTGAAATTGTATATACAAATTTTTATGGAATCACCCTGTACAAAATTTCAGCTGTCTACGCCACGCGTTCTCAAGCAGTGCTTAAATATGTAGTGAGAAATAACTTTTTTTTTTATGTCAGCCCTAAGAAGAAGTTGCCCGATTTATCCCATTTTCGAACTTAAATCTACATTTTTTTTTTAAAAAGTTCGTGTGCACAATTTCAGTTTTCTATATTAACGCATTTTTGAGTTACGGACCGGACAGACGGACATGCAAAAATCAAAATAACTTTTAATTTTATACTTGTGCTATCACTTTGCTCTACCATCTTTAGTTCTGTGCGTTAAAAAAGGAATAACATACTTAATATACCCTATGATTTCATCATTTGCGATATAATAACAAAATTATTAGGCTCATGTTCATAAAGCAGTCACAATTTGTGGCTGCAGTGAAATTGTTATGGTCGTAGCATACTGCAGGCAGCAATATGCTACCCGACGGCTAGCAGTAGCACCTAGCGTAAGCACACGACGAACGTGCGGTTGTCAAGACTCGACCGCACGTTTGCCGACGAAAAAGTTGGAAAGAAAAAAGGCGGAAAGGTCTGTCAAGAAAGAAAAGTTTTTTTTTTGCTGCTGGGAGGTAGAGCGACGTCTGAAATTTTTGGGGTGTCAAAAAAGAATCGAGCGAGAATTGATAATTCGGTACTACAAGTTGATTAATTGAAAGACACAACACTAGCAGATAATCTATACAATACATAACAGAACAAATTTTCGTCAGGCATATAATTTTTGTTGGGATAATTAAATCGCGAAAAGTGCGAGCTCCATTTACCATAAGGACAGCATGTCCGGGATTTCCTGGATGTCACAAGGAAGCAATATCGCCAAAGCAGAAGAATTTACTTCTAGACCAAATTAAACCGAAATTTCTTCAAGCTGTTTGGCTTACATTTTTTAGTTCTCAGGGGGTGACGGCGACGATCCTGTGTTCAATACTGCTGATACAGAGCATTAGTAGTTCTTGAGATGTATACAGCTGCTTTCTGTAGAAATCCTGACATTAGAGAGACAACGAAGAAATCACGCAAAACAATATTCAATCATTAACCTATCGAAGTATCATACAGTTGTACTCATATACGGCTGCAGTCAACGCTGTCCGCCGAGTGATCTGTCAGCTCATGCTGGCAGTCGGGACTTAACGTCCAGTCGTCAATCACTCAACATAGTTCCATAATAAAAATGGCGCCCAACGTGGGGCCACCTCAGTTAGACTTCGGTGGTCTAAATGTAAATTTTACTGGGGACTGGGACTTAGAGTGAGATGGTCATTTGGCACTTTGCTAATGGACTGACCTCAAGTCTCATATCCAGTGGAAGTTACATGCGGACCTGAGTCTAATTGTTTAAGCATTTGAAATTTTTGGTAGAGTAACGTTAGAATTTTTGAAGTTTTGCTATTTTGAGATTTGATGAAAGTAAAGTAAAGATTTTTGAAAGTTTTGATATTTTGATTTTTGAAAGTTGATTGAGTAAAGTAAAGTAACGTTTTAAAGTTTTTGAATTGAAGTTGGACTCTAGGTTTGACTTTGGTCAAGCCTCGAGTCTGAACAGGTGTCTAGTTTTTTTGAATTTGTTTGAATGATCTTTCCCGCTGGCCTTCTGCCATGGAAATGCAATCTCATGGAGACATGTCTCTGTTGGCCAACTGGCTGGACAGAGTCGTGAATCTGTGAGACGACTTTTTGGCTTTCAGCTAACTAGTTGACCAGATTCATGATGGAAGTGATACTGGAGACCTTCTGTAATCAGGAGTTGGCATACTGCTAACTGCCTGGCTGAAGACTCGCTAGTATCATTTTCAGTCTCTAGCTTCTCCAATCCGACTCTTCCCAGATTTCTGTGAGAAAGCAAACTTTTCTTCATGCACACATTCACGTCGCTTGCTTGCATTCTATTTCTGATCTGAAAGAGAGAGCGACCTGGAGGACTTTTATGTTTGGAGAGTTAGCTCCTTTCTTGTGGATTTTTTTTAACGTTTGAGCTAATATTTTGGTAGTTTTTCAAATACAGTTAGCACTTATATCCTTTTCAAATACAGTTAGCACTTATATCTTTTTGACTGCGCGACTGTGGTAGTACCAGTAGTGAATTCTGAGGTTAGAGTACTCCCAGTCTTGAAATTTCGTATCCCTTTAAATATATTTGAAATTTTGGTAACTACGACTAGAATTCCTCCAGACTTTTGGGGATTTTTGAATTTTTTTTTGCTCGAACTCTTGGAATTTTTTTTTTGAAATTTCAAATTGATCTGTATGGTATCTCGATTTTAGTTGGAAGGTTTGTTATTTTCTATCTTTTCTGGAAATTTTAGTATCTCTTCCAAATTTTTTGGAATAATTTTGACTTGATACTTCAGTTGTTTCGAGTACGGCTTGGACAACACCTGTCTTTTCCTTGCCCGGATCGCATAAACTTTTTACAAGTGTTAAGTTTATCTAGCCTGTATTCCTGGGTTATTTTGGAACATATTATTTTTACGACTGATCAGTTGAGATTATACAATGGCTACAGCGCGAACACCACCGCGAGCAACTGGTGTACCGATACCGTTGCCAGACCAGTGCTCCATCTGCCAGGAGGGCGACTGGTCAGTACCGAGGAAGCCAGGTCTGTGGATATGTGTTCCACAAAGCATGTCTGAAAACGTGGGTTGGACAGCAGTCAAACTGCCCGAACTGCAGATTACATCTCACTCCATACGATTTTACTGATTACACAGGTGCGGTCTCGAAGAGGACTCACACGAAGCCTGTTAGTCAGGAGCCGCGAACGGCAGCACCAGTCTTCAACCTGCCACCACCTACGAGTCGACCAGTCAACCGCGAGTCTCTGTCTCCAGGTTTACAGAATGTGCACTCTATGACCTTTTCGCAGCCGAATTCCAGAGTGAACAGCCCGCTCCCTACTGCTCAGGGTCAGAGCTCAACAGCGACCGAAGCCTTGCTGGCAGGTCTGCGTATACAGCTGCAGGAATTAGTCCGCGAGGACCTTGAGCAGAGCCTAAATACCTTGCGAGCTGGAGTTGCGCCAGAGTTTCACGACGGTCGTAGGCAGTCGTTTAACAGACCGGCATCACCTCTTGGTCAGCCTAGACCAAACTTTAACCAGCCTCAACCAGCTCCATCTCAACGTATCCCGTCAGGCCTACGACCACGACGTTCTGGTAGTCCCATCCGAAGATGGAATATATCCTATAGTGGCGACAGCTCTCGACTTACTGTCGACGAATTCTTGTTTAGAGTGGAAGCATTGACTTACTCGGCCTTAGACGGAGATTTTGACCTTCTAGTACGGCACATGACAACCTTGGTTCCTGGTCCAGCGATGATGGACTGGTACTGGTCTCTCCTGAGGCAGAGCTCCACGCCTTCATGGGAGTATGTTAAGACAGCTCTGTTAGCTGAATGGGGAGTACCGAAGGATGACCTTAAGGTCAAGGTCCAGCTGATGTTGATGAAACAGAAAGCAGGGGAGTCGTTTGCTACGTACCATCAACACCTGGTACATCTGCGCGATCAACTGCAAAGTCCTTTGGCGGACGGAGAGTTTCTAGAGATCGTGAAGGCTAATCTGCTTCCACACATTCAGCAGAAAATCTGTTTACATCCCACTAACACCATCCACCAACTACGGAGTCTCGTGGCTCAAATACAGGCTACACAGCAGAGAATTGCGACAGCGTGCAGCTGGAATGCCTATCGCAGCCAAAGAGTCAGCGAGGTGGATGAGTGCCATCCAACATATGCCGAACAGCACCGGTCACCTGAACGCAGTGAGGAAGCCGTCCTACTATCTGCCCTAACAACACCTCAGAACGTTAGCTGCTGGAACTGTGACCAGCTCGGTCACTTTTACCAAGATTGCCGGCGGGTTCTGCTATGGATGCGGACGCAAAAATATCTTCAAGCCCGACTGAAGCCATTGTCGACAGAAAAACCTGAGACGGGTCGGGATACCACCACCTTCTCTCGACCAGTGTCAACGTCACGCGTACAAACTGCAATGAACACTCCAGCTCAAGCCTTGAACAAGGAGGAAGATCCGCTCCATTAGCAGACCTTAACGACGAATCCCTGAATTGTCCACTGATATCACTCAGTGATTCTGATGATATCAGCAAACCACCTGATGGTACAAATATTTCACTGATAGAGACGGAGAATTTAATAGATCTCTCCGCAGATCTTCAAGCTCCCATTTCCACTTTTGGGGAGCCCATGACACTATTAGACACTTCTTTGGAAGAGTATTTAATTTTCGATGTCCCGAGCAGGAGATTTGGCCTCCTGGCATTTCTGTACTGACACGGCCACCAAGCTCTGTTATGACGAGCGGGCGTGAGCCTGTTTCACACCCGCCGACGCCGTATCATACGCGTCTGCAGAATTATAATGCAGTAAGAGACCGAATTTTCTCCTCAGTGGGGGAGTTAGCTGAAATCATGTATCCTGACCTGGATTTTAGACCAAGAAAGAAACGATCTACCGTTCGTTGGCGGGAATACTGTCGACGGATGAGACAGGAAAGAAAGGAACTGGCACACATTTCCGTGTCGATGCCAGACGACATTCGACCGTATGCCGAAGAAAGACTACTCGGGCGAATCGAGAGTGGTGCTACTGTCAGTATTCTAGGCCGGGGAGCTCTAGAGAAGCTTGCGGAAGCAGAGGTTGAATGGAAGAGGTATTGGACACAGGTACAAGTAGCGAATGGTGCCATGACGACTGTGCATGGTTATGTGAACTTGGACATCACTTTCCGTGGTAAGACCCAAAACGTGCGTTTTTACGTGGTTCCTGGGCTCACACAGGCACTATATCTAGGAATAGACTTCTGGCGTCTACTTGGGTTGGCTCCAGATGTCCTAGGTGTAGCTGCAGAAGTGACACCAAGTTTACTAGCTGCTCCTGACACCGACTGCCATGCTCTTTCAGGTATAGATCGACAGCGTTTAGAAGTTACTAAACAGCTTTTCCCTTCTTTCGCCTCTTTAGGCCTGGGAAAGACATTTTTGGTCACTCACAAGATCGAGACGAATGACGCAGCTCCGATAAAACAACGCTTTTATCCGATTTCACCAGCCGTATAGAGTTTGATGGATGCTGAATTAGAGCGAATGCTATCACTGGGTGTGATAGACGAAAGCCAGAGTCCTTGGAGCTCTCCAGTTGTTCTGGTGAGGAAGCCTGGAAAGGTTCGGCTTTGTTTTGACGCCAGGAAAGTCAACTCCGTTACGAAGAAGGACGCCTATCCGCTACCGCAGATAGACGCACTTCTGAGTCGACTTCCTCCGGCAAACTACATTACAAGCCTGGACCTGAAAGACGCATTCTGGCAGATCACACTAGACACTGATTCCAGAGAGAAGACCGCTTTTACTGTACCTGGTCACCCTCTCTATGAGTACACAGTGATGCCATTCGGCCTATGCAACGCTCTACAAACGATGTGCCGCCTCATGGATAAAGTCATTCCCTTCGATCTTCGTGATAATGTTCTCGTCTACTTGGACGATTTAATGATTCTGTCATCAGATTTTGACTCATCTCACATTGCTAGCCCGTGTAGCGGATTGTTTGAGGAAAGCTGACAAGATTTCAGCCATAGTTGACTATCCGTCACCTAAAACTGTTCTGCAAGCCCGACGCCTACTAGGTATGGCGGGATGGTATAGACGGTTCATTCCGAACTATGCTGACTTAACTGCCTCCATTACTGACACCTTGAAGAACCCTAGTCAGTTCAAGTGGACACCTGAATCCCAGACGTCTCTGGAGATGCTAAAACAAAAACTTACCTCTGCTTCGTTATTAGTGAGTCCAGATTTCACCAAGCCGTTCATTATACAGTGCGATGCAAGCCAACAAGGTATTGGTGGAGTGCTGCTTCAACTAGATGACGATGGCCACGAGAAGCCAATAGCCTACGTCTCGAAAAAGTTGAACTCAGCACAAAGAAATTATACCGTCATAGAGCAGGAATGCCTAGTTGCAATCTTAAGTGTACAGAAGTTCCGGCCCTTCATAGAACTTATGCCGTTTAAGATAGTGACGGAACATGCGAGCTTGAAATGGCTTATGTCTCAAAAGGACCTCAGCGGTAGACTTGCTCGGTGGAGTTTGAAGCTTCAGGGTTTCGACTTCACTATTGAGCACCGAAAAGGAAGCCTGAATGTCGTCCCAGATGCGCTGTCACGCATTCATTGCGACGGCCTGACCACAAACGAAGATTCTGGCCCAGAAGCTGACCTTAGTTCGCCATATTTCAACTCGTTGGAATATGAGGAACTGAGGCATAAAATTAGAATGACTTCTGGCAAACTACCAGATCTTTGCGTCAGGGATGGCTTCGTGTACATTCGGACTGTTCCGAGAACAGGCGATCCGATTCAGGAAGAAGAAGCTTGGAACCTTTGTATTCCACGAGGGCTTGTCTCCGACGTTATTTCAAGAGCGCATGATCCGCCACTAGCTTCACACGGAGGTATAGGGAAAACACTGGAACGTCTGAGAAGACACTTGTACTTGCCACGAATGACAGTTGATGTCAGAAACTACGTAGGCGCCTGTGACATGTGCAAAGAGACTAAAGCCCCCAATACTATTCTGAGACCACCTATGAGAGTCCGGTCTGTGACAGAACGACTATGGCAAAAGCTGTATATTGATCTTCTGGGCCCATATCCTCGGTCAGCGAAAGGAAATGTCTGCATATTAATAGTTCTTGAGCACGTTTCAAAGTTCCCGATTCTCAAACCTATGAGAAAAGCATATACACTCAACGTGTGCCAGTTCATCGAAACGGAAGTGTTCCATGTGTTCGGAGTCCCGGAAACGATAGTCTCTGACAATGGAGTCCAGTTTTGCTCGGCTCAGTTCACCAGATTACTGGGGTGAAGCACTTGCGAACGGCAGTTTACTCGCCGCAAGCAAAACCTCAGAGCGAGTAAATAGGTCTCTATTGTCAGAGATTAGAGCATACATCCGGAAGGAACATACGAAGTGGGATGAGAAGCTGAGCCAGATAGCTAGTTCCCTCAGGAGCTCTTTCCACCAAGCAACTGGTTTCTCTCCTTATCGAACACTTTTCGGTCAGCAAATGATTGAACATGGCAGCTGTTATTCCATCTTGAGGGGTCTTGGAACTCTTAATGAGCCTCTGAGAGTAGATGCTGAAGACAAAATGAGATTGATCCGTGCGAGAGTGCAGGAGAGCTTACACCATGCGTTCGAACAGGGTTCAAGAGCCTATAATCTCAGGGCGAAGCCTGTTGATTTCAGAGTGGGTCAAGAAGTATTCAGACGGAATTTTGCCCAAAGCAACTTCCAACAGCAGACTAGTGCTAAACCGGGACGAAAATTTGTCAAGTGTCGGGTTAGAGCCAAGAAAGGAAACTCCTTATACGAGCTTGAAGATCTGCAGGGGAAACCCTTAGGAGTCTATCACGCCAAAGACATCAGGAAGTGATAACCATTCTAGAAGCGTCATCTATCTACTGTCACGTTTATTCCTAGTAGCCCTAAGAAGGCATCCAGCCAGCTTCACTGGTAAACTATAGGATATCGCGAAGCCCTCCTATTGCCCCGTCAATGGTGGGTGATATACCTGTTGGAATTCAACCCTGTATACGGCCGTTATCAAGTTAAGAAATGAGATCGACAATGTCACAACTTCGACGACGCCTTGGAGACACACCCTTGAACAATCGCCGGTCGGAGATCAGAGTGAGATGTTGTGCCGGGAAAGCTTAGTGATCGGTTGGTTACGTTACTGATCGCGAGGTTTTCTCAGCATCTCGGTGAAGGGAGGCAGAGAGACATCGACCGGCTAGATTTTTTAGGTTACCAGCTTGTCGATGTACCTTTGGTTTCCAACACGGAGAAAGATGTGAAGGTCTGATCGAATACTGACGGAACTTCAGGGATGTGTCCTCGATGCGTCATCGGTCAAGTAAGGCCTACAGTCGTAGTCGAGTACGAGTAATGAGGAATGCTGTTATTGGGTCGTGGGTCGAGTCACACATTGGGCGCCCGCAGCGATGAGGCCTATGTTTAAAACCGGCTAGCTCAGTCGACCATTTTCCAGAGTCGTCTGGACCACAGGTGGTCTAGACTACCCTGCCCTGTTATGGTCGTAGCATACTGCAGGCAGCAATATGCTACCCGAGGGCTAGCAGTAGCACCTAGCGTGAGCACACGACGAATGTGCGGTTGTCGAGACTCGACCACACGCTTCAAGTCTGACTGGGACGAGTGCCGACGAAAAAGATAGGAAAGAAAAAGAAGAAGAAAAAAGGCGGAAAGGTCTGTCAAGAAAGAAAAAATTTTGTTTTGCTGCTGGGCGGTAGAGCGACGTCTGAAATTTTTGGGGTGTCAAAAAAGAATCGAGCGAGAATTGATAATTCGGTACTACAAGTTGATTAATTGAAAGAAACAACACTAGCAGATAATCTATACAATACATAACAGAACAAATTTTCGTCAGGCATATAGTTTTTGTTGGGATAATTAAATCGCGAAAAGTGCGAGCCCCATTTACCATAAGGACGGCATGTCCGGGATTTCCTGGATGTCATAAGGAAGCAATATCGCCAAAGCAGAAGAATTTACTTCCAGAGCAAATTAAACCGAAATTTCTTCAAGCTGTTAGGCTTACATTTTTTAGTTCTCAGGGGGTGACGGCGACGATCCTGTGTTCAATACTGCTAATACAGAGCATTAGTAGTTCTTGAGATGTGTACAGCTGCTTTCTGTAGAAATCCTGACATTAGAGAGACAACGAAGAAATCACGCAAAACAATATTCAATCATTAACCTACCAGATCGAGGTATCATACAGTTGTACTCATATACGGCTGCAGTCAACGCTGCCCGCCGAGTGATCTGTCAGCTCATGCTGGCAGTCGGGACTTAACGTCCAGTCGTCAATCACTCAACATAGTTCCATAACAAAATTAGTCTTTATTCTTTGCTTATAATTTATCGTAGTACAATATAATTCATGTTGCCAAAAATTTATCATTTGGTGATTTTGACTGCATTTCTGAAGGTTAAAAGATACTATATGAATGCTTTGCTGATATAACCCTAAAGCATTTTGCTTTTCAGGTACAAGAGAGCTTGTTTTCAAGTTGCTCAATGCAAGAGGCAAGAAATACCAACATCATGTAAAATATCGCAAGCTTTTAGTAAAACGTCAAATATCAAGCTAAGTACACAAAATCAGACAGATCACCTTCGTCTTCATCTAATACATATAATAGCCAAGCTTGTGTGATGTCACTGGATGTTATAACAAGACGAAGACTTGGATTTGGACATGCCCTTTTATTTTTCTAATATTATCTCTAATGTATTACTTTGCTTTATTTTATTATTTGGCATTTTATTTCTTTACTATAATGTTTATCTATTGTACTGCTTCTATTTAAATCATCAAATTGTCCAACGTTGTATTAGATAGCTTAAGCTGGGGTGGATTAATAAATGTTTTTGAATTGATTTGAGGGATTTGCTTCTGCCATATTTTAGGAGACGCAGCTTTACTCGGTAAAGGGGAGCTATAAAATAAAAAATATTTTCAAAAATTATAATGCTAAGTCAATCCATATTAATAATGCAATTACACGCCACGCCATATACAGGGTGTTTACCAATACGAGGTCAATAGAGCGGGAGGTGATAGTACTCATATAGACGAACCAAAAATTGTATGGCAGGGGGAAGGGGGCATATCAACTGTTTAGGAGTTACAGGGTGATTAAGAAAAAAAACTAGTTTTTCACAAAACACCTTGTATCTTAAAAACTACAGGGCGTACGATCACAGTTAAGAGCTCATTGTATGCAGAACTTCATGGCCTCAATCAGCCCCATACGCATCTCCCATCAAGAATTATGGTTGTCTAAACTAAAAATTTCGAATTTTCTTACCTTTTTTTAAATTTAACCTCTATTATTTTTGGAACCAGGTCGTTAACATAACTTTTTTTTATAAAAACTGTAAACTGTAGACTTTCCTCTTTAAGTTGACCTATGTGGGTATGTGGCTGATTTAGCAGTCTTTGGAAAGGACATGAAGTTCTGCATACAATTTTTGGTTCGTCTAGGTGAGTACTATCACCTCCCGCTCTATTGACCTCCTAGTGAGAAACACCCTGTATATTCTACCTTTACATTCCGTTTGCGATAACTACGATTAATATTGCTACTTGAAATAATTGATTTAAGCACAACTTAAGTACATAAAAGTTCTTCAGCTGCGAATCAGAAGAGAGAAGGAAGGAACGGCAAGGAAGATTATAATTGATAACAAATGATGATTTTTGTGTTTGATTTTTATTCACGCTTGCAAATATCTCTAAAAGAGATATTTAGTGCTACAAAAAATGACTAATCCTGTTGCAAATATTGAAGGGAAGGACCTGTTTAATGCATTTCGAAATATCATTTGAAGTCAATTTTAAGTGAAATTCAAATCGAGTAACTTAAATTTAGTCAACTAAAACCCTACTGTAGTTTCAAGTATTTTTCAAACACAGTACTCAAGTATTCATGTAAACAGGCGTAGAAATTTACGTGAAAAATTGAAACTAATCTTTGCGTAAAAATCAAGTAAAAACTTTTATGTGACAGAGGGGATAACTTAAGAAAAGTTACCAGACAGTTCTCGAGTAAATCTTGTTCAGTTTGTCATGTGTCAAAAATTTGACAGATAAGTTTTCTATGCAAAACAAGGTGTCAAAATAATAATTGTGATTAAGTAAAATATCTTTCTCTAATTTAATTAAAAAATGGAAAAAATGTGCTTAAAAGGTCGCTTATAGCCATTCTGGCAGATTCGAGTAGCAGTGATAGTACAAGCGACAGTTGTATTCTAATCTCAATTCAAATCAATTTTCACTTCATATCACAACGCGTGTTAACGTCAAATTTAATACTTTTGACAGTCAGCTGATTGCATATCGAAGTTACACATCTTCTTAATCATGAGTAAAAATGTGCAACTTTGTGCAAAATGGGAAACGTATAAATTTACTCGATTTTTACTAGTTAAAAGTAAACAGACGGTTTGTGAGTACAAATGCGTAAAAGTTTTTACACAGAGTAAAAACTTTGGAGTAAACAGACAGACCTATAATATATTAAGTTATTCCAAAGTTTACCAGATAATTAAACAACTGGTAAGAGTCTGCTTTGGGAATCACTATGGTATCAAAAACATAATATGATGGGTGGTCACGTTTATCTAGCGTGAAGGGATTAATTAAGAGGGATTTCGATTTTAGCGAATTACGTTACAATTTATTGTCTGTTAAGTCATTGTTAATAGCCTGCGAAGTATTTGTAAATCTATTAAGAGAGCTATTCAGGTATTCCCAGATCGAAGATTGGATTAATAGTTGTGTAGCGGATTGATCCCGCAGGAAAATGTACATAAATTGAATGCTATGACCAATCCATGATATTGTAACATTGCTACTTCAAAATTGAAGAATCAATAATAAAATGTTAGCAAAAACCTTGCATACTTATATAACATCTCCCTTATTTAGCAATATCTTCACATAAAATTAAAAAAGAGTATACATTTAATATAAGGCAATTGAATTTTCTATTTCAGATCCTGCATCACAAAGAGGAAGCCGTCCGTCTAGCGTAGAAAAGAAAAGTAAGTTCTTATGCAAATTATTAAATTTTCTGTCTTATTTAAAAAACACATTATTATTATACAAACATCTATACATCCTTATTTATGACACTTTATTAGCAGTCATGGAAAATTCTAATTCAACTATTCATTGGTTTGCACAAATCGGAGATGATCATAATTCAAGCGAAGGTATACGCATTTTTGCATGTGCGTCGTTTGATCCTGATATTTGTCTATTTTCTGAATTTAATTATTAAAAAAATTGCTTAATAATAGCAACGCATGAAAATTTTAAAAATAACAAGGACTTTTTGTTTTAACACTATTGTACATACATGCATACATACCTTTTACTTTTTTATTCTCAACTTCAGTAATTGCTCAGGAAATGGGATGGATAGAGAAATTCCTCTGTTTTTTGATAATGCTATAATTAGGGCCAACGTAAACGCTTCAGCACGAAGCACGCGCATTTTGCTGCAATTATGCCTAGACGTGCAACACAATAATTTTGCTAAGCTGTCGGTCCTTATATGGATACCGAGTGTAATTGTATCTATTTTCAAACAAGTTACAGTTTTTGATGTAAATAATAAATGTATCAAAAATTCACAGCACGTAATGATAATTAAATAATTATATTATCACCTCAAATCGCTGGTAAGGAACTGCACAGCCGTCCGATTAGAAATTTCAAATTATGAAAATGGCGGAAACTATTTGCTTGCAGTAGTATTGGTATGCTGCCTGCTGTGGTTCGAAACTTGACATCACGGATTTTGTCCTCTCCTCGAATACCTCTCATCCGTAAAAAGTTTAGCTTAGACTTA
Organism: Dioctria rufipes; assembly: GCA_963924295.1. Lineage (NCBI taxonomy): Eukaryota > Metazoa > Arthropoda > Insecta > Diptera > Asilidae > Dioctria > Dioctria rufipes. The sequence continues at coordinate 70,183,280 of OZ002743.1, read as the reverse complement.
CAGTATTAGCCAACCACTGAGTAAAATATAACTCACACGGCTTCATGTTTAGTAATATGTTAGCAGAATAACGACTATTAGTGAGCGTGGTGGAGCTGGAATCGTAATTAATTTTGCGATAGCTCCACAGGCAAGCAGCAGTTATACAGCAATGGCATAACTTTGCATAAGGACGGCTAGCTTAGCTTATAGAAAATTATGCTGCTGTGCATAGTATTGCAGTTGCAAACCTAGATACATAATGCGGCGGTCATCAGAATCCGTCAGCACTGACAAATGTCATATAGTAATACATACTTTCATAACAAATAGTGTGAATATTGCTGATATTATACCAATTTTTTGTCATAATAGTAGAAAAATTTCTTAATATTCAGCCAACTGTCAAGAAACGCCGAACATTTGTTTCTCTGTATTATTATTCATTTTGATGTTTTTCTGCGCTGAATGAACTCTTGACTAGTAGTTTTGACTAGTTTTCCACTTATTTGTTCGTTTTTTATTTCTGATTTGATTGGAATAAAATTTGGGATATCGGTATACAGGGTATTTTATTATCGGGCCGGTTAACTCAAGGGTTTGATAGCTGAAGTGGAGACAAGCAAAAAATTATATGGCGATGGTGTGGTAAGGGTATGGCCACAACAGCGCACCGCACATCGCATTGCCCTGAGCTTGGTGTGCGATGATAAAATTGATCCCTTATCTCATGCATCGCCCACCGCAACATTTATTGCACTGAGCGTAGCACTGCACACAGGAAATGAGTTGTTATTTATTTTGTGCGGTGCTTTGGCAACATTTATCCCGACTGGGGTGAATTTAATAGATTTAACGTAGTTTTTGTAAATATTCTTCTGTGGAGTATTTTGGTAACGTTTATAACGATTAAATTCAGTAGACTTATATGGCAGTTAAATTTGGATCCTCATTGTCCTGCTTTTTTTGATGCGGAAATAGAAAAACTGTAACACCTTACGTGAAAGGAAAATACTCTCAAGATGCGGAAGGAGAAAGATATCACATTTTTTAATAGCTTTTTAACATGATAGATCATCAGCTCCTTGGAAAAAGATAAAACTTCGAATTAAAGTTATGCAACTTCTCATGGAAGAATTTCATGAACACGATATGGAGCCTAGTAAGGGTAACCACCCCTGGATCTTGTCATTCAGGCAAATGCCGAAGGGGAACCTGAGTACTTCTTGATGAGACCAATAGGAATATTTCCTATTTTCGTATGGGGCTCGGAGGAAAACAATGTAGAACTGTGGTTGGCGTCATCACCGGCCACAGCTCACTTCACGCTCATCTAACAAGGATGGGAGTTGGTTGATTATGCAAATTCTTCCAATTTTCCACAATTTGTCCGTGAATCTTGTCTAAAATGTAATCAAATGTAGATACGTCCATCCGCATATATTCGTAGAACCGTTATCGGTCTCTTCGGAGATCTTTATAAAAATGGTGAAATTCACCAAAATTACTACTCTTAAAGTTAATTTCATGAATGCGGCTTATCTTTTTTAAACAATTTTTAAGGAATTCCACTTACTAACTTCATACAAAATATCATCCTCTTCAGATGAACTGCAACTAAAGTGTTGAATTCTTTCTATACTCTTTAACGAAAACTGGACTGCGCTTTCGCAATATCTTAACTTACTTCAGAAGTCAAATATTTGATGTCGCTTTAGGCAATGTGTAGTGCTTCACTGTGGCCATTAATTCCGCGATGTGCTAGGGAGGTAGGTAGGGGAGGGTTAAGATTTTTAATACTTTTTCCACTTTACACCCTGTAAACTTTTTTGTATACATCCTATCAAGGTGAGATTGTCCTAGATGATAATCAGTCTTTCTGTCACCTTCCGTCGGAAGTTGTAGGACGTCATAGTAAAGAAATGGGAAAAAAATTCCTAATTTTTTAAAAATTTGACAAATTTGATAACTAACAATTTTTACAAGATTTACAAACCCTGGAATGTTACTTTTAATTTGAGTTTGTATATTTAACTACCTAAATGCAACCGTTTTTGAGATATTTCTGTTTCTATGATCCACAATTTCATTACTTTTGCGTGGAATTATCAGATTATGAATCATAGAAACGGAAAGCACAGAAACAGAAACTTTGCCGAAAAAGGAAAAAGGAAATTATTTGCGAGTGACACTCGAGGCTTTTATTTTCAGATGGCTATGTACTAACAACTGAACCACTAACTGGGGCTCCGGAGAGATATCGTCTTTCTCTTTTCCTTATGGCTAATTCTAAATAAATGTACGCATTCTATTTTTAATTTAGCTAGCCGTTTTTTAAAAGCATTAATATACAAATTATATTTTAAAGCAGTATCATACAAATTTAATAAGCACAAGGAAAACTTTTTTATTAATTAACTGACACAGTTAACAGTGGTCCTATATCTTTTTACCGCTCTGTAGATTGAACGGATTTTTCAGAACGTTCAAAGCACTCTAAAAAAAAACATACAAATCCAAACTACTCGTAGGTAGGTAGGTATTTTGACCGTTCTGTTGGTAAGTTATAAAATTAAATAAGGGGTTAAAAAAAGGAAGAAACAGTGGAATTTAAAAAAGTATTCACATTTCCAATTGCATTTATTTGCACTCTATTGATATTACTGACAGATTGCTTTATTTTTTTTTTTTTTTTGAGGACTCTGAGCAATAGTAAAGATACACGTTTGGAACGCTCAGAGTACTCTCAAAGTAAATAAAGTTACAAGAAATCGGTGTTCACTCTCAGAGGGCTCTGAACAAAATAAAGATACACACCCAATATCTGTTTCGTATATTGACAAATATAGTCTCACCACACTCTTCATGTTGACATTTTTTTTTTCACCACTTTTACTTTATAACGATAAGCTTCAAGAATATGTACGGGGTATTCGATTTGTTTTCAACCATTCGTTACTTAACGAATTCGTAAAACCATTCGTTATTCAAAAATAGGGCGCCTGGTTTCGCACAAGTTCAGGATAAATTTTCGCCAAAGCTCGTAGCGTGCTAAATTTTACTATAAAAATTAGGCTAAATTTTATAAGAAAATTTAGTTTAGTGGGAACCTCAGTACTAGGCTTTAATTAAAAATTTGATTGGAAATTCACTCCAAAAACACAACCCTTTCGAAAATGTAAAAAATTTTGTGTTCAGCCGTGAATTGGTATAAAGCTTAGAAGCGCGGTTTTCATACCACGAGTCGTATAACCAAACGATGCTTACGCACAGCAAGCAAAGAATAGTTATCCATGCGGTGAAGTATATGAAATATATGTTGGTATAGTGCAATTTTCCATGGTTGTACATACATATATGTACATTTGTATATTTCTAAGGTGCAACTTATGAATTCTTAAATGGCAGAATTCCTAAAACTAACTTAATAAAATTTAAGATTTAAAAAATATCGAGTATTATAGTAGCGAGCCAGGCTACACCTTAACATATGTACCACTATAAATTGACCAATGCATTACTCATTGACGTCTCTTTTTTCAAAAAACGATTCAATCAATAATCAAAAAATTTAGTAATTTAATAAATCTTCCAAAAAAAAGTTGCATGGTGAAACAAATTTGAATATAAAGAAATTTAAATTCAAAATTGACTTTAAAATGTTAAAATTCAATTATCAAAACACTAAATTCAATTTTAATTTCCCGTACAAAAATTAAATTAATGGTCTCATCTTATAATTTATTCATTTCTCTTAGATACCATGTGCAAATATTATAGTCCAGTCAAATAAGCCGAAAAAAATAAAGATCGCATTTAATTTGTTTCAGGCTGCAATTTTGTGGGTTGGTGTAGGGTGGCCCTTGGAGTATTGTCGCAAAAGTCCACGTCCCATTACCAAAACAAAGGGGTAAAAGTCAGACAATAAAAACACTTCCGAACGCGTGACATTCTATTTGCCATGCCTGCGGTGTAGTAAAATTTTTAAAATATTTAAAAATGATATTTTATTCAAAATATGATTCTAAATATAAAAGTCTATGGTGACCAACCCCTATCTCGTAAAGTCGCAAATGGGAAAACAAAAGAAGCTAAGGGTGATCATATCGCTAAGTCCTCTAACATTTGTCCGATTATTCCAACTCTGAAACATTTTGGCACAAGAGCTAGAAAACAAAAGAAGCGTGAATTTTTCAACGAAGGAACAGAAAACGGGTGGAGTGAAGAAAATTATCGGACTATATGTTGCACAATATGTGACATATGTTGGAACATTTTTGATTTTTTTTTTTGAAATTTTGACTGGTTGTGCAAATCTGATGATTTTTTCTTAGAATTTTTTCTTTTTAGTTCATTATGTTTGCAGTTTTGCACACTCGATGGTTTGTAGGGTTTTAGGTGACTGTAATTGCGTAAGCGTGGAAAAAATATAAACAGATGTGATTGTATGCACCTTTTCTTTGTTTTTAATTGTTGTAATATTTCATGACGGAAGGGGTAGGATATGGGATTGCCGGCTATACGGCAAGAATGGGATGTAATAAATTAATGGTATAGACTAGACGGGTGGTATCTGGGATTGTTAGATGGTTAAAAATAGAAGCGTTACATTATTTAAAAATTTATTATTGTCAAAGTTATGTAAAATTTGCAGATGGTTTCTTTTTTAAAAACTAAAAAAAAAAACAAGTACAAAAGCTAGAATTGGTCTAAGACCAAT